>OY728143.1:325722989-328122989 GCA_963277665.1 Viscum album
TCTTGTATTCACCCTTAATGAGAATTTGAGCACACCATTATTATGTTTGATTCCTCAAGTTACGATGAAGATAATTTTTATTAAGATTTTGAGGAATTAGTTTATATCATTTTATAATGAATCATGTTTTTATTTCCAGTTAAACAATGTATTATGGGTATCATATATGCAATCTTAATTTCCCAGAATGCTAAACTAAATGGTCCTTCCAGATTTGATTCATTGTAATCATACCAATGTAATGTAAAAATGCCCCGGTTCTAGGATTCGGAGGTTGGGGAATTATAAAACTACTGATAAAAAGATATTTCCCTTTGTGTCTATGACTGAGAGGTTATTGATGTTGACCACCATCATTATCAATCAATTTGGTTCACTAGTTAGAGTTATTACAAAACTCATTATATTAAAAACACTAGAGTGTGGGTGGTTATGGTTTTAGAGAATTATACCTATTTGTATCATTAGTTAACTTCTTCCCATAACATCAATATTTGACTAACAATTTAAATTCCTTTCTTAAATATAAACATTTACCTACACCCAAAATTAAATTTCCCCATGTCTCCTTTGTTGGGTCGGAAGAAACACCCCGGAGAGGGAAAGATGGCAAGAGGGGGGGTGAATTGCCTTTTAAAAAATTGATTAACAAATTAAAAATCAAAGTTGAAATGCAGCGGAAATAAAGGAGGCAATCACACAAGAAATTGATAACGGAGTTCGGCCAAAACCCGGCCTACGTCTCCGCTCCCAAATCAACCGTTGAGAGATTCCTACCGCTTGCTTTTCAATGGTTTTAGCAAGAAACCCACTAGGCTTTGAGGTAGCACTAGGACCTATTACAGCTTGCTTTTTGTGGTTTAGCAAGAACCCACTTGCTTTTAATGGTTTAGCAAGAACCCACTAGTCTTTTTACGGGTGAAGACTAGCTCACCGAGACACAAGCCTTTTAAAGGAAAAGCTTGAGAAAACCTCTTCACACCTTAGTGGTGGTGTGAGAACCCAAAGAAGAGGGGATGAGAAAAGGGTTGGGGTTTGTAGGCACAAACCCAATTTTAAAGCTCAAAATAAATAAAACAATAAAACCCGTAATGGAGAAGCCTTGGGCGCCTTTGATTGATTGATGATGTTTGAGGGCCGCTTCCAAGCTTCTATGGAGGTGCTCTTGGATGTGGAAGTTGTTGGAGCACTTTGGGTTCCCTTGGAACAATCCGTCGGAGCTTCGCCAAAGATGTAAAAATGTGTACGGTGGCTTGGATGACGTTCCGGGGCTTCCTAGGCCTTTATTTATAGGCTAGGAACCTTCAAGTATCCGTTGGAGGGCTTTGGAGCCGTTGGAAAAGGCCTCGGAGCCGTTGGGAGGCTTTTGGAGTTGACTGGTCAAAGCCAACGGCTAGTTTGACCAGTGCTACCGGCCGGCCGGTGCAGGGCCACCGGCTGGCCGGTGCCTTGACAGTGGCTGAGTCTTCTTTTCCAGGCACCACCGGCTGACCGGTGCCAGAGCCACCGGCTGGCCGGTGGTGAGGCAGTAGCAAACCCTGTTCAATCTGAGTGACACCGGCTGGCCGGTGCTTGGCCACCGGTTGGCCGGTGAGATGGCAGTGGCTCAACATCCTTCCCAGGGTCCACCGGCCGACCGGTGGCTTCACCACCGGTTGGCTGGTGGACTGATTTTCAGTCCTCTTGAAGTCCATTCTTGGGCCAACTTCTTGGCAACCTTGTGCCTATAATCCACAACACTTAAACACAATGTTAAACACATATTAAAGTGATTGTGATCATGAAAATCAAAGAGTGTGGGGTACAACATCCTTCAACATTTGTTTGCATAAATAATGAATTATTTCTTCTATCCATGGCTTTTAGAATTTCAATTTTAATTCAATTGTTCATTTCTTGTCAAAACCATCATATTGATTGGTAAAACCAATACATATCAACACAATTAAATAACATATAATGATTCCTTAAAATCCAAATAATTCCATTATGGATAAAAATTTTTAGAGACTTGGATTTATGCCACATTATAATCGATAAACCAAACATTCATGTTGGATAAATGTATCAAAAGTGTACCTCGAAAGAATTGTGAAATTTTCATCACAATTACAAAAAAACTTTATCTTTATTCTAATTTATCAAAATAAAATATTTTTTCATTTTCATATAAATAAAATGTGGTCATCACTAATATATATATATATATATATATATATTCATCAAGTCCATTAATTTAATTAACTTTTATTATCTTGTTTTATTTACAATAATCCACCAATAATCTGCTTAAGAATCAAAATTATAAACATCACAAAGATTGTTTTTAGGTTACAAACAATATTTAATTTAGAATATTCTTTTAGTGGACCTGATCCTACCCTAAGTATCATGTTCATCAGTAGACCCACTAAAAAATGTTTATTTCTACACAAATATCATGACCCATCCACCAGGGCCCGTGCCGTTACTACCCCAAGCCCACCTTCCATAGGCAGGGGCTGAAGACTAGCACCAAAGGCGTAAATCCCTAAACTGGGAAGAGATTGCTTTTATAACTGTAAACACACACATCAGAGCATACAACTGAATTCAAAACACTAAGTAAAACTATACAACAAGAGAGTGCTGAAAATAAAGGGGGCCAGAAATACAAGCCCAAATGTAAAGTAGAAGTACAAATGAAAAAGAAAAAATAACTGAAAGGTGAAAAGTAGCTCCTGGATCATCCACCATTGATCCTACTTGAAGGGCATGCACATATATCATCCTAAGCACTCCACGTCTGTCAGTATCCTCTGTGTACTGACACGTCATATGGTCCACCTCCGGGTACCATTCAGTCCTGGTACTCTCAGACTCAATCAGCACTGTCTGTCGTCTGCAACCAACACAACGAGGTACAGGCATAGCCCATGCAGGGGTGAGTATAAAAATAGTAATTAGAGACCCTGATACCCTCAAGGTCTCAAAAAATCCATCAAGGATAAACCCCAAAGTATGAAATAAATAGGTAACCCCACATAGGTATATTCCCATACATATACATAATTTATCAAGTAATCCATCTAAATCATGAGGTAAACACAAAAGTTACTGACTCATCTCAACCAATATTTTAGTTATTGAAACCTCGGCTAATAGAGAAGTCCAGCTCAATCGAGTACATTGGGTCTTCCACGACACCAAGGTGCTTCCCACTAAACGTAGACTACTGAGGTACTCCTCCTTTTGCATACCATGGGTCTACTGCATCACCAAGGCGCTCCCCACTGTGGGTCTGCCGCATCACCAAGGCGCTCCCCCTCGTAGCTTGCTGAGGTAATCCTCCTATCGATCCCCATGGGTCTGCCGTGACCCCAAGGCGCTTCCCAATATGGTTCTTCCAAGACACCATGGGGCTCCCCACAAGGATAGTAGAGTCACTCTGAGTCAAAACGATCAGCAGTCGTCAGGTCTCAGCTAGCTACCAGGTCTCCGCACTCTGCATGCTTGTCACTGGAAGGATCAGCTCCAAAAGCTGCTGGTCGATAGCCTAACTATCACGAAGTACCAAGAAGAATTATCTCAAAGTTCTGCCATGTCACAGGAGTCTCAACGCAACAGACGATGCGTAAATCGGACGCCCGATCTGTGAGTTATTATCCTTTTAGTCCTGAGGGCCTGGTTGGATTCGTGTAAGATCCAAACTGACCATATCTAAACTCTAACCTGAACTCCAGTGGGGTATACTCAAAAAGACTGTCTTTCTCCAAGAATACCAGCACCACTGACAGTTTTTCAAATAGACATCTGGTGCCAAAGATATGGCCAAAAGAAAGTAACGGGTCGTTAGTGGGCCCGAGTACGGTCCGACCCGGTCAGACCAAATCAACCCGACCTAGTCTGGGCCGACCCAGTCCAGGTCAACCCGGTCATACCTATTGGGTATGGCCTGACCCGTTAGGTGGGCCAGCCTATTAGGTTCATCCCGGCGCGCTGGACGCAGCCCAGAAGACCACATGGGAAGTTCGGCCCGGGCATGGGGCCAGTTCGGCCTAGAGCGTCATGAGGGCGCAGCTCGGCGCGGCTCTTCCCATAGGGTGCGGAAGGTCTGTTTCATCCAGGGCGCCATGAGGGGGGCCGCGAGATGACTAGGGAGGCCTGCGCGGCTAGGGCACCGGTTCGGTCAGGTGGCTACCAGGCAGGCCGGCAGGCGGCAGGTCAGGGTGCCATGCTGGCCAACGGCTGGCCGGCAGGCTGCCGGGCAGGGCGCCAGGTGAGTGGCCGTGTAGGGAGAAGGTAGGTCAGGAGGCAGTCGAGAGCTGGGTGATCTGGACCAATAGTGGTGCAGCTGGGGTGGCTCGGCCGGAGGGCCGTGGTTCAGCCCAGAGCACCGGAGCGCCGCAGGGGCGGCGCGGTTTGTGGAGGCCACAAGTAGTGTGACCTTTGTCGTCTCCGCCTTCGTCATTCCGTCGCTGCATCACAATGCTGAATATTGTCACAAACAAGAATGATGGAGGGGTCGGGCCATGTTGGTTTGGCCCACACCCTCCGCGTTTAGTGTGGTATCAATTGGATAATCAAGATGTAAGAATATGAACAACAACTCACCCGAAAACAAAACCATTCCTTTTATTGAAGAAGATTCAAGGAAAGCATCAACATGTAAAAACCCCTACCATTGATTGTTGTTCGTCATTCGTTGATGGAGTCATGGAAATTAGATGAATAGGTTTGTCGTTCTTCGTGTCTGCTGTACGCTTCCAATCCCGAGCTGCGTTGGCTCGTTGATGACGATGCAGAGGGTAGGTTGGTTGAAGATGTCCCACATTGATAGAAGCTCCGAGGAAGGAGTTGAATAAGGTCAGTTTTCTTTGTTCTACATTGGGAGAGTCTATCCCCCTTCTCCCAAGAATCTACGAGGATGCCAATGAAAATAATAATAGATAGGTTTATCTATTTTTTAATTGGCACAGAATTCAAAATGCTGAAATAAATTAATTGGCTTGACCTAATTAATGTGGAGGATTGGAACAAGTTAATTAAGGGAGTTGGAACAATTTAATTAAAGGGAATGTGGCACCATAAATGAGGGCGGGTGTGGAGAAACTCTCCCCCATTAATGAGGGGAGTTGAGATAGTTTCCACTCGCACCATTAATAAGGAGTTTATCCCCGTGTGGTCCCCACGTCATAACCTGTTGGAGGAGGTTAGGTTCGGGTTGGCCCTACCACCGTAACCTCTCATGGGAGGTTAAGGTGTGGTGGTCCCACCTCCAACTTCCAGGAGGATATTTTAACCGTCAAATAAAACTAAATCCACACACATTACTTTTATTTAATAAAATATCTAAAAACCCCAAAAATAAACTTTTATTATCGACCCACTACCATCGAAGTGAATGTATACTTAAGTGAATATCGTTGCTGCGACTTCAATGGTTTCCTTAGATTTCAATTCTGAGCTCCGGTTCAAAAGTTTTAAAAAAATTCTCGTACATTTACTGAACGTGCCCGAAAAAAACTTCAGAAATTGATTCTGGGCACACCGGGCCTTAGAATCATGCACTGTCAATTATCACAGACTCGTAAAAATCCCATGTATTTAAGAAAAAAAATCCCATGGAAATTCCAGGTCTTTACATTCTCCCCACCTTAGAGATTTACGTCCCCGTAAGCTGTAACTCCAACTAAGGGAACAAGTGGGGGTAATGAGCACACATCTGAGCCTCCCGCTCCCATGTTCTCTCCTAGAGGTTCCCATGCTGCCATTGAACGTGCACCAGAGGTATCGACCATCAACGTAGGACTCGATCCTATCGATCCTCAATCTCTACTGGAACATCCATGAATGTCTCAACATCGTCGACATCCATCTCTCTATGGTGGATGATGCGGGAAGGCTCATACATGTATCTTCTCATATGAGATACGTGGAAGACATCATGCACCCGGTGCAGCTGAGGTGGAAGAGATAAGGGGTAAGCCACTTCACCAACTCTGTTTAGGACCTCAAAAGGTCCAAGGAATCTCGAAGATAACTTTCCTCCTCAACAAAATCTCTGTAGTCCTCGTCAAGGTGAGACCCATAGAGAGATGTGGTTGCTATCCTCGAATTGCAGAGGCCTCCATCTACTATCACCATACGAATTCAAACTACTCTGTTCAGTCTTCATCCACTCCTGGATGATCTGTATCTTCTCTATCATATCTCGTACCATCTCTGGTCCCACCAGTGCTGACTCCCCTGGGTTTATCCTGCACAAGGGTGATCTAAAAAGTCACCTGTATAACACCTCAAAAGGCACTATCCATATGGTGGAGTGGTAGCTGTTGTTTTATGAAAATGACATCAATGGTATGTGGTTCTCCAAGCTGTGACCGAAGTCGAGGACACATGCATGGAGCATGTCCTTGAGAGTTTGAATAGACCTCTCAGTCTGGCAGTCCGTATGAGGATGGAAGGCGGTTCTCAGATGGAGATGTGTCCCGAAAGTCTCTAGTAACCCCTTCCATAGTTGGGAAGTAAAATGTGAGTTGTGATTGGAGACTATAGAAGAAGGAAATCCATGTAGCTGCACAATCTCTTGCACATAAAGGTGTCCCAAGCTCTCTACTGAACCCTGCTCTCTGATAAGTAGGAAGTGGGCCGACTTGGTGAGTCGGTCAACGATCACCCATATCGAGTCGTGAACCCTATATTTACGTGGACGTCCTATCACGATTCCCATGGATATCCCATCCCACTTCCACTCTAGACCTGTAAAGGCTGAACCAAGCTTTCTAGTACCTGGTGCTCTTCCTTCACTTGCTGACAAGTGAGGCATCGAGAGAGAAACTATGCTATTTCCTTCTTCATACCTATCCATCAATGCTGTCATTGAAGGTCTTATTACATCTTCGCCACTCCTGGATGTACCTCTAAATGAGATGTGTGGAACTCCCTCAAAACTTCTCTAGAAGTAACACTGGTACCATAGTTCGTCCTACGAAGAGGATGACATGCTTCCCACTTTAAAAAAATCCATCAGGTGCATGCCCTGTGGATATATGAGCACGTCGTGTCTTGCAGTCAGCGTCCCCATGCTGTGCCTCCCTAACTCGCATAAGAAGTGAGGGAGTGACTGTAAGAGACTATATAAAGGCTCCTCCGTCTCTATCCACAAATTATATCTATAAAGCAGACATCTGCTCTATTGCCTCTCCTAGCAGCTGTATACCAGATCTCCTGTAGAGGACATCTAGAACAACATTTCCCTTCACAGGAGTACAGCCTATCTCAAAGTCATAGTCCTGGAGGAACTCAATCCATTGTCGTTGTCTTAGGATCAGGTACTTCTGAGAGAATATATACCTGAGACTCATCTGATCTGAGTACAAGGTAAAACATTAGCCCATCAGATAATGTTATCACATATTCAAGGTGAAGACAATTGATGCAAACTCCAGGTCATTGGTAGAATATTTATATTCGTGCTATCTCAGCTACTAAGAACCATACATGATCACTGCTTGCTCTTGCATCACAACATACCTGAGTCCAGTCCCTAATGCATCGTAGTAGACTACGTACCCTACGCCTCCCTCTAGAAGCCTCAAGATGGGGCACTATTCATCCTCTTCCTCAGATCCTGAAATCTCTGCTGGAATCTCTCTGACCACCCGAAGGGTTTCCCCATCATCATCAAGGCTGATAGTGGTTCTGTAACTGTAGAGAAGTCTGGAAAAAACCTCTGATAGTAACTATCCAAACCCAGGAAACTTCGTACCTTTGTCACATTCCTGGGTGGCTCCCAAGCAAGTTCCACCTCAAACATCGCTGGATCCACTGAAACTCTAGCCTCCAAGATGACGTGTCCCAAGAAGTGAACCTCTCGTAACCAAAACTAACACTAAGAGTGCTTACCATAAAGCTGGGGATATCAAAGTGTGTCCAGTATTACCTTAAAATGGTAGGCATGATCCTCCTCAGTAGTCGATTAGATCAAAATTTCATCGATAAAGACTATGAAAAAGTGATCGAGGTACGGTTGGAAGATCTTGTTCATGAGTCCCATGAACACTGCTGGAGTGTTAGTTACGATGAATGGAATAACCAAGAACTCTTAGTGGTCGTACCGACATCTGAAGGCCATCTTCTTCACCTCCTCATCTCAAACTCTGAGCTATTGATATCCTGATCTGAGGACTATCTTTGGGAACCACCGTGCTCCCTTCAACTGATCAAATAGGTCATCCATCCTAGGGAGTGGGTACTTGTACTTCACGGTCACCTGGTTTAGGCGACTGTATTCGACACAAATCCACAAGCTCCCATATTCCTTCTTGATGAACAGAATCGGGGATACCTATGGATAAACACTAGGCCGGATGAGTCCCTTATCCTATAAGTCCTCTAGCTATACCCGCAGCTCGCGAAGCTCCACTGGAGCCATATGATACACAAGTGTAGATATCGGTGTCGTCCCGGGGTACAATTCAATTTAGAAGTCCACCTATATGCGAGGAAGTAGACCTAGGACATGATCAAGGAAAATTCCACATACTGCTCCACCACTACAAGATAAGTCGGACTCTCCACATCAACTGCTCTGAGGGTAAGGTAGGCCAACTGATGAGTGATCAGATGCACCCACCTTCGAGTAAGTCTGTCCTGTGCTACAAAGGCTACCTTCTCACCAGTGAAGGTAAACTAAGTCCCATCAATGTGGACACACCACACCTTGCGCCTAATACATTCAATCTAAGAATGGACTATTGATAACCAGTCCATACCCAAGATTACGTAGTAAGGCCTTGACGCCACTACTAATAGATCCCAGCCGAATCTCTCACCTCCTAGAGTATGATCACACTTCTGGAACTAGTGCGTAGTCATCGAGTATACTCCCATATGAGTTTTAGCCATAAGGATTGATCCAACGACTCCATCGGAATCTCCGAGCTCCAAATGACTACAGTAGAAATGAAAGTGTGACTGACACCTGTGTCTATAAGAACTGAAGCTATGGTGGAGTAGACACAGATCGTACCTCAACCCATATCCGGAGTGCTGTGATCATAGGCCTCAGCTTCCTAGAGCTGAGTTATCTCCTATCCACCTGCTCCATGTGGTCGGGGTGGACCTCCTAGTGGTGGTGGCGGTAACACCTCGAATCATCGTCCACTGCCAACTGCATAGCTGGCTCCTCTACCACATCCCCCTGCTCCCTGCAGACTGTCTCAATCGAATCTCTTCTTCTATATGGGTGGTCCTTCGACCATCTACTGATCATCTGAACGACGGGTTGGATAGTCGCAAGCCATGTGACCCTGCCCTCCGCATGAGAAACACTGCCCGCTCCTGGCATGTATGTCTCTGCTCCAGGTTCCCCGCATAACCGATCCTGAGTCATGCTATCATCCACCTATAGGTATGGTCCTCTTGGAACTCTGTGACATCTATCTACTGCCTATTGCAAAAGACTCCACTGCATGTCGACTAGTGCTGGGTCTCACAGCTGGAGACTTCTTAGCAAAGAAACTCTCCACTAAGAGGGATCTATCTAACACCCCTGCCTACTTTAGGATGCTAAGTGAGATCACCAAAGCTATGATCTCTCGCATAATCCCCTGCTCGAAGGTCCAGACCCTGAACAATGGGTCCCATACCATATCGGTGGAGTAGCATGAGTAGTCGGTGAACCTTGCTGAGTACCGTTCCACCGTCATGCTGCCCTGCTGCAGATGAAGTAACTCCTGTATCCTCTATGAACGTAGGGTGGCTGGGAAAAACTCCTCCTGAAGAAGGCTCTCGAAGTATGCCCAGAGTAGTGTCGCCTCGTCATGAACTTGGGGAATCATGCTCCACCATCTGTCTGCTGCTGCCTATAGAAGGTTGACATCAAGAGTCACCATGAAGTCGGCTGATGTCCCTACTAGTTAGAAAACTCTCACCAAAGCCTCCAGCCAATCCTCAGATACGTACGGGTCCATCTATCCCTTGAACATGGGTGGCCTCTAGCGTTGGAACTCATGCAATGCACTCATGCAGCATGCATTGTCTGCTGATGGGGCAGGTGGAATCGGTGGCCCAATGGGATGTAGTACCACTAGTGCCTTCGCTAGAAAAGGGCCATGTACAGAGGCCTTGTCGCTCGGTGGGCTATCTGTGCGTACTACTCTCAAGACTCTCACTGGTTGTCCACGGGGAGGCATACTGAAAGGAACAGATGTGACACGGTCAAAGATTATACCGAGTGAGCTGACCTGATTGAGCTGACTTAAATAAAACTTCTGAAAACAAAAAAACAATCAGTGTTTTCATGAACTGAGTTAGAAATCAGTAGTCAGGGTCCTGGTGTATGGATACGTCGGCCTCCACACCAACATTGGACTCCCTGAACTGAAAACCACACTCAATACCCTTAACACTATTGCTTCACATAAAAGAAAGATAAGTTTCCTAAGTTCGGCAGTAGAACCGACTCCTTTGATACCAATTTTTCATGACCCGTACCCTAGGACCCATGCCCTGACTACCCCAAGCCCGCCTTTCATAGGCCAGGGGTTGGTGACTAGTACCAAAGCCGTAAATCCCTAAACTGGGAATGCATTTCCTGTATTACTGTAAACACACACATCAGAACACAAAACTGAACACAAATCACTAAGTAAAACTGTACAACAAGAGAGTGCTGAAAAGTAAAGGGGGATAGAAATACAGGCCCAATTGTAAAGTAAAAGTACAACTGAAAAGTTAAAAACAACAGAAAGGTGAAAAGCAGCCCATGGATCACCCACCATGGATCCTACCTAAAGAGTAGGTACAGATGGCCTCCTCATCACTCCACATCTGTCGATCTCCTCTGTGCACCGACACACCGTATGTTCCACCTCCAGGTATCGTCTAGTCCTCATACTCTCAGTCTCAGTTAGCGCTATCTTTTTTTCTGCAACCAACACAATGAGGTGAAGGCATAGCCCGTGCAGGGGTGAGTATAACGATACTCAGTTGGGACCCCGAGACCCTCAAGGTCTCACAAAATCCAACAAGGATAAACCACAAAGCATGAAATCAATAGATAACCCCACATAGGTATATGCCCATACATATACCTATATTATCAAGTAATCCATATCAATCATGAGGTAAACACAAAAGTTACTAGATCATCTCAACCAGGATTTTAGTTATCGAATCCTTGGCTACTAGAGAACTCCTTCTAAATCGAGTACAGTGGGCCTGCCGTGACACCAAGGCATTTCCCACTAAACTTAGACTGCTGAGGTACTCCTCCTATCGAGTACCATGGGTCTGCTGCGTCACCATGGCACTCCCCACCATGGGTCTGCCGCGTCACCAAGGTGCTCCCCCTCATAGCGTACTTAGGTACTCCTCCTATCGAGTGTCGTGGGTATACAGTGACACCATGGGGATCCCCACTGTAGGTCTACCGTGATACCATGGTGCTCCCAGCTGGGCTATTAGAGTCTCTCTGAGTCAAAGCAGTCAATAGATGTCATGTCTCAGCCAGCTACTAGGTCTCCACACTCTGTTCGGTTGTCACCGGAAGGATCCTCTCCATGAGCTACTAGTAAATACTCCAGCAGTCATGAAGTACCACAAAGAAGTAACTCAATGGTCTGCCACGTCAAAGGGGTTACAACACAATAGACGGCACGTCAATCGGACACCCAGTCTGTGAGTTATTAGCTTTTTAGTCCCTGGGGCCCAGTTGGATTCGTGTATGATCCAACTTGACCATATCTCAACTATATCCTAAAATCCAGTGGGGTATAATCAAAGGGACCGTCTCGCGCCAAGAATACTAGCGCTGTTTAGGGTTTGTCAAATAGACGTCTGGTGCCAAAGATATGGCCAAAGGAAAGTAAAGTGCCGGTAGTGGGCCCGGGTCCGGTTCGACCCGGTCGGACCGACCTGGCCCGACCCAGTCTGGGAAGACCAAATATGGTTTGACCTAGTCAGACCTGTTGGATCTGGCCCATCCCATTGGGTGGGATAGCCTCTTAGGTTTGGCCCAGCCCGCGGGGCCCATCCTAGCAGGCTGAATGGGCAGTTCGGCCCGGGCTCTGGGCCAGTTCGGCCCAGAGGGTGGGTCCAGGCCGGTTTGGCCAGGGCGCCGCAAGGGGGGCCATGGGCCGGCTCGGGATACTGGTGTGGCCAAGGTGCCGTTTCGGTCGGATGGTGACCGGGCAGGCTGACAAGCGGCTGGGAAAGGCGTGAGGCAGGCATGCGGGCGGCCGAGCAGGGCGCGGCTAGGCCGAGAGTCCCCCGGAAGCCGAGTGATGTGGTCCAGTGGCAGTGCGACTAGGGTGACTCGGCCGGAGGGCCGTGGTTTGGGCCGGAGCACCGGAGCGTCGTGGGGGTGGTACAGTTATTGGAGGCCGCGGGTAGCGCGACCTTTGTCTTCATCGCCTTCGTCATTCCATCGCCTCATCACAATGCTAAAGATTGTCACAAACAAGAATGGTGGAGGGGTCGGGCCATGTTGGTTTGGCCTACACCCTCCATGTTTTGGGTGGTATTAATTGGCTCATCAAGAAGTAAGAAGATGAACAACAACTCACCCACAAACAAAACCTTTCCAACCGCTGAAGAAGATTAAAGGAAAGAATCAAAATGTAAAAACCCCTACCTTCGATCTTCATTCATCGTTCGTTGACAGTGTCACGGAATGTAGATGATGAAGGTTGTCGTTCATCGCGTCCACTGCACGCTTCCAATCCTGAGCTGCGTCGGCTCGTTGACGATGATGCGGAGGGTAGGTCGGTTGAAGACATCCCACATTAGTAGAATCTTTTTCGAAGGAGTTGAAGAAGGTCAACGTTCTTTATTCTTCGTTGGGATAGTTCTTCCCACTTATCCAAAGTTTCCACCAAGATTCCAAAGAAAATAATAATATATAGGTTTATCTATTATTTCATTGGCACAGAATTTAAAATGGTGAAATAAATTAATTAGCTCCACCTAATTAATGTAGAGGATTAACACAAGTTAATTAGAGGAGTTGGCACAATTTAATTAAAGAGAAGGTGTAACCATAAAGGAGGGAGGGTGTAGAGAAACTCTCCCTCATTAATGAGATGAGTTGAGAGGTTTTCCGCTCCCACCATTAATAGGGGAGTTTAGCCCCGTGTGGTGCCCACGTCATAACCGCTCGCAGAAGGTTAGGTTCAGATGGGCCCCACCACCATAAACTCTCATGAGAGGTTAAGGTGTGGTGGTCCCACCTCCAACTTCCATGAGGAGATTTTACCCATCAAATAAAAATAAAGCCACACACTTTATTTTTATTTTGTTAAATCTCCAAAAACCCCAAAAACTAACTTTTATTCTCGACCAAATGTCATCGAAGTGAAAATCTCCTTAATCAAATACCGGTGCTTCGAGTTCAACAATTTCCTCAGCTTTCAATTCCGAGCACCAGTTCAAAAGTTATAAAAATAAGCTCATACGTTTACTGAACGTACCCGAAAAAAACTTCAGAAATTGATTCTGGGCACACTAAGCCTCCGAATCATGCACCGTCAATTTTTGAAGACTCGTAAAATTCCCATGTATTTAAGAAAAAAATTTCCATGGAAATTCTGGGTTTTTATAATGATGGAATAAAAAATTGTTCCATCATTTTCTCATTTTGAAGATAAACATTTTTCATAGTATGAGAAATTTGAGTGAGAATAGCAATAAAATTTTATATTCCTGATCACATATTTTTTGGTTTCAAAGGCCTAAAATAATTTCACGTGTCATTACATTCTTCATAAAAATGATTCCTTCAGGTGTCACCCACTGAAAAAAACAAAAATAATTGTGAGGTAAACAATTATCCTTGTGAGAAACCATATAATATTGAAAATTAATTTAAATTATGTCTAAATAGTGAATTACTTTTCTATAAAACATTATTATTATCCAAGAAAATTCATGATCATTACCAAATATTTATGATGGGATCTTATATGTATACATATCCTTAGATATATCCCTAGTGTTCTAGCTAATGTTTTCTTATCACAGTTTTGAAAGGATTAATAAACCATTATCTACTACCAACTATAGAGTCCAATACATTTTATACATAACTAGTATATATAAACAAATTATTAATTATTATATAACAAAATTATCCATGTATGAATCATATAGGTATATTTCCTTTGGAGACATGGAAGCACACTCAAAAGATTCCTAACATATCTACATCATCTACCCATTTATTTTTCACAGATATAATCCATATAAATAAATTCACTCTTAATGCATTTCTTCATAACCTACAGAAAGGAATCATAAGAAACTAGTGACCTCAAATTCTTAATAATTATAGGAGAGGTTTATATAATTGATTATATAATCTTGAAATGAGAATAAGGTAATAAGAACAAGATATTGACGTTTGATAACTATACCATGAATATCATATATCATAATCAATAATTATTAATGAAATAATTATAGTTCACAACACATGATTCATAATAGAATCAATGAACACGAGAAATAAGAGCCCAATACTTTCATAAGACATGGAGTTTTTGAATTCACATAAGCATGGAAACTAATTTCATTTTTATTCAAGCATCATTAAAATGTCTATGATAATGGAATTGGTTCACTCCCCAAACCATCATTATAGTTAGGGTTCACTACCAAGACTATAAGTATGGATATATACCCTTACTAAACTAGGTATTGTCCCCATTAATTTTTTTTATCTCATGTGAAAAAATCGTTAACCTATCCATAATAGATAGATATATTTCCCTTATATCACATATTGAAAATTGTACATATGTGTTAGAGAATATCATAAAAAATTCATCATATTAGTACCAATGAAATGAAATTGGTTTCAAGAACATTTTATTATAACATAACCCATATAAAGGAAATAGTTTTCATAATCATTTCATCATAACATTATCTATAGAAAACAAATGGGTTTCATAAACATTTAATATTTTTCATTATGAAAATAAACCATAAATTGAAAGAATAATGATCGTATCCATGGATCATATTCCATTTAAATAATAATTATCATCAAATAATATCATCTTTTATGGAATATTATTTTGAATAATCACTAAGAATAATTCTTGTTGAAAATATCACATCCATTTGAATTTATTTTCTTATAAAATAATTATTCACTTATAATGATTTTTTTTAAAAAATAACCGTCTAAACAAGTAATTAATGATTCAATGAAAAATTAATTCATGGTAGTGTTTATAAATTGTCACAATGTATAAATTAAATAATGTTCCTTCAATATTTTTTTTCCAAAATATCACAATGTATAACATTTGGGAGAAAATATTCTATCCCAAGAAATTTCTAAAAAATAAATAATTTCTAATAATTATATTAAAAAATAAATGTATAATGAGAAAAATTGAAAATTTCTTTAGAAAACATGGATATGAAAGAGTAATATTCCCCAGTAGAGACATAAAAATAAACAAAGACGAATATTGATGTTATTGTGAAGTAAAACCCCAACCTTGAGTTCATCTTTCTTGTAATTTCGTCAAAACACCAGTATATAAAATTTTAATTTTTTATAAATCAACACTAGATTTATTTTCCTAGTTATAATATCATATATGATAAATTTAATTAATTTCTTAACAATTTTAAAAATAATTCCATATTAACATGGTTTCCTCTGTTTGTTAAATGATTCATTTATTATGAGTATATCATTTAAGTAGTTTTGGTCCATATAAATTAATCTAGGATACATAATCTATAGAATAGTTATAATAATTTTAATATCATAAATAATGTAGGTAAAAGTTATGTGAATTATATTCTGAAATTAATTATATTCATAGATACCTTTATTTTATTTAAGGATAGATGGGACACAACTAAACATGGTAACATGTTATGTTTTTTATAACACTATATCCTTCCATTAAGTTAGGAAAATTCTTATTGGACTCTTTTTTCATTTTATTATTCACTCAAACTAATTAAATATATATTGTTTTATTTCATCTTTCAGCTCAGGCCTTATAAATATTCTTTATAATAACATTATCTACTTATTGTTACCTCAATTATTATGTTACTTGTAAGGTTTAATTGTTTCTATCTTTAATTCCAGGATACATTTTTTGATATTTTGTAACTTTATTTCACTTGAATGGTATATTTACTATCCTATTTACATCGTTAATATTGAATATGTTTCATAGAATGTTATTAATTTTACTAATTCATTGTAAACCTATAATTTTATTTTGATTATTATGTTACCATTACCATAAAGGTTTGTTCATAGATCTAAATTAAAAACCATGATTATTATTGATATATTTTTCATATGTGGAGTTTGAATAATAATTATTTATAAAACCCCATTATTAACCTCACTGATAAATTTCCTTTGGGGTTTTCTATTTCTATTCAAAATCTCAATTCCACCACCTATGTTTGTTTAACTGATGTAGGGTAACCTAATTTCTTCTTCTTTTGAATTGTGAATCATCCTATTCCATTGTTATATTCATTTAATTCCATTAATAATTTCTTTATGTAACCTTATACAGTTTATTAATGTCATTTTATACTAAAATTACATTCTCTACATGTTTTAATGAAATGTTTAATAATGTCTACATGTTCTATTTTCATTATAGTCTGAAAAGAGTTATTTTTCACATTTCTTATGAGAACAAACATATATTCTACTCTTTCAACCTTTACAGGAAACTTCATATATATGATTTCATGTTTTTATCAAACATTTCTTATTGCCCTCGTTTTATAATTTATTTAAATTTAAATAATTATTAAAACAAAATATCAAGAATGATTCTTATTTTCTTATTCATTAACATAATATTTATACAAATGAGTTTTTAATATATGTCAATGAAATTTTATTTATTTTATTTTATAAAATATACCTCAATTAAATGATAAAATACATATTTAGTTGTATAGTAATTTATATAATTGTCTATTCTACCAGTGGTGAGATCCACCACTTCATTTTACTTCAATATACTTATTCAATAAGTAGAAATGAATTTTCTTCCATTGAATTTACAATGTGATGACCCCGTCATCCATTTTTTTGGATGAAGGGTGTCAAATTATATGCCTTATAAATTGACTTGGAGAATTACTGACAAAACCATTTAGAATTTACATATAAATTTGAAATAGAATAGACTATATTTAATTGTATCTATATATAATATTATTAAGTATTTAACTGAATTAGAGTTTCATTTGTTTCCAATATGGATTTATGTGCGTAAGAGTTTCATTTATTGTCAATGAGAAGTCAGTATGTGAATGAAATTTATTGATGATGACATTGGTGATGTCTTGGAGAATTTTTGTTGATTCAAATCATTGAATTCTACATTTGATGAATTCTCTAAGAGGATAACTATGATGATTATTGAACAAGTATTAAGATCCATGACTTGTAACAAGTTGATACATTGTTACAACACTTGAAGAAGACCATGAAATAGTCAATTGCATAAGGAGAAAGAAGATCCATCCAATGACTCCTAATTGGATGAAGGTTGTGAATAATATCAGATGATTGTTCATGCTGGTCCTTTATGAAGAAGATATGTGAACACATCTCTTATAACAGGTAGAATCCATGCATTATTCCTTAATGCACGAGGAATTGACAAATGATTCGTGCATCATCCATGATTGGATAAAAACAATATATTTAAGATCATTTGGAATTTATGATCTAAAAAGTATATAATAGATGACGCATAGAGTTGAAGAAGAAGTAATGAGGAATTCTTGGGTTTTTAATGAGGAAGTATGGGTTGGACTTTTAAGGAGGAATTCATACTTGGTTTTATACCAACTATTTATTAGTTTTATTTACATAACAATTAGTGCCAATCTTGAAGGCCAGATGAAGCCCTCACCCAAGGCTTATGTGGGACCTGAGGGTCTACCGTGCCCAAGGGGAAGGCCTCAAAGACTTCCCGCAAGAGGTGCATGAGCGATTTGTATAAGCCTGAAGGGGATGCACGGTGGTGAACTTGTGCAGTGTGCGCGCTAGGTGTGTGCTTGGGGTACAGAGTGGGAACTAAGAGCACGCCCATAGGATGAACACGATACATGGCCGTATCGTGGAGGGAGGACGAGTAATCTGAGCCGAAGCCATCATGGATTGATATTTAAACTTCACTAAATCTACCTACTGTTTCTATGTAGGGTGGAATTTTAAAAACACAGACACAATCTTGGCTGCTCATCTGATCTCGCGTGAGATCCTGACCGCATGCTCCATCTTGCATCACACAATCTAATCACTCCCATTCATGATTAATCCAAGGTGATCCAATGGACAAGGAGAGACACCGAGTTTATCTTCAACCTCTGAAAAGCTTGTGAAGATCCCTCTCCATCCACGAACCAGTATTTGAGCCGAGCACCGATCTCATCAATCCAACCACTATTGGAGCTTAAATATCATGCATGGTGATCATCTGGATAAACCAAAAAGATACATGAATTAAAAGTTGCATGCATGAATCAAAATAAATAAATTAGAAGTATAAGAAGTAAAAACACGTTTTCAAGGGTGTACTAGATGTTTGATGTACATATAGAAGATTTTCAGGCATTTGAAAATGCATGCACATGAGGATTGCTTCGAGAAAAAAAGATTTTACATTGAATAGAAAGAAACTGAGACATACGACCATATATTGATACGTGTTTAAAGATTAAAAAATTTTGAATATCTATGGTGTTCAAATATTTGAACCTTCTAGTTTTGGATACGCTCCTCACCTATAAAATGAGGAGACCAATCCTTGAAGAGATTTCTGCCATTATCGAAGAATGGAGCTCCTATTTCGCCAAATAAACAAAGAAACCACGAACCCCTTGGGTTCGTGAAAGGAAGAGGTTTCCATGAAACCTTGCTATGAGAAGAATAGGTTTTTGTGAACCTCTCATGTAAAAGATTCCCACACACCCCTTGCATGGAGGAGAAGACCGAACCCCTTGGTTCACAAAAGAATCCATGAACCATTTTTGGTTTAGGAAGAGAAGGACCACGAACCATCCTAGTTTGTGAAGGGAACCCATGCACACCCTTTTTGTAAGAACTAGAAAAGGACTGTGTATATATACATTGCCCTTGGAGAGGAAGAATAACCCACACACAACCATTCAAGTTTTTTCACAAAGATAATAAGGATAATGAATTCATGCTCAGGCATACCTATGCATGATTTGAGATACCTGAACTAGCCAATGGGTGGGTCACACCCAGTCAGGTTGTGTGTGTGCTTTACATAAAGAATAAGGAGGGTTCATGCATGGTGTACTTCATTTTCATGAAAACAAAAGAACAAAGTGTGTGTGCACATGTGAAGAAAGAGGAAAGAATAAAAAGATAACACTCACTTTGAACCCTAATTAAAAAGAACATGTGTGTGTGTACTAAGACCCAAAATAATATAAAGAGAAAATAAGAAAGATAAAGGGAGAAAGAGAAAGTGAGAAAGAGAATACATTGTGCATGTGTGATCAAAGTGTTTTATCCTTAGAGGTTTTGATAAAAATAATGATAGGATCGTGCATACAAGAATTTGTGCACATGAACACATTAAGAAACCAAAAATAATAATCACGATTGTTAGTGCACGTGTGTATACAAGAAGAAGAAATTCCATGAAACTCATGCACGAAGCATGAACAATTCAGATGATACCAAGTGAGTTAATCCTCAGTGTTTTAATGATCACATAAGTGTATGTGATTATTTCAAAGAAAACGAGCTGAAGTTTTAGTGCATAAAGTAGTTCCACTAAGAATAATAAATTGAAATATCCAAGTACAAAAAGTATTGGATCCCACACAATCCATGCATGAAGTTAATGATAATTGAGAATAAATCTAGACAGAGTGAAATAAGATCTTATATCTAGGTTAATAGGGATTGAGAATCCAAGAAGAAAGACAATGCGGATATTGAGGAAGATTATTCATTCATGTTATGTTCTTGAAGAAGTTGTTTTCACCATTGGAACATATCTTAGTGAGGCTAGGTCTTCATCAGAAGTAGAAGGTATTTATTTATAATTGTTGAGGATGAGAACTGATCAACACAAGTGATCCAAAATATTGAGCAACTCTAACAGACCGTACCAAAAGTTTTTGAAGATCCATGAAGATATTCACTTGCAAGTGTGATTTAAAAAGCCTATTTGAAGAGAACATAATATCATCTATAGTGAATCAATAAGAACTTAAATAAGTAAGCCAATCATGTTACTTGAGAGCTAAAAGAACCATATGAAATTCAGGGAGGAGAATAAGTCTTCAGTAGGACTCTGAAGCAGGCCAGTGGGACTCTGGTAACACTGTGGGAAGCAGTATAAAGAACCTCCTCTAGGACTCAGGAGATATACAATGTGACTCTATATCAACCATTGCAATTACTCACTGAATTATAGTGGAGAATAAATGTTGGGGAGAATAACTAACACTGTAAGGAGTAGGTCTTTGAACTGAGCCTTGTAAATCCTTTTGTATAGTGCCATTACATTTACAACATCATTCGAGGTAAGGATGAGGGACAAAAGAAGATTAGATTGAGGCTTTAACCAACCATTGATGTTTAATTGAAAATAATCAATTAGTAAAATGTTTTAAAGGGATCTCTAATTCATCCCTCCCCCTCTCAGTGATTGACAATGATCTTGGAACTTCTAGTATCATTAGGCAATAATTAATAAACATTGGGTTTATCGTGTATATAGATGGAATTATAATTTTTTATTTATAAAAAAATAAAAAATTAAATGGATATGAAACTAATTTTATTTGAATGGTTTTCTTGTGATTATATGATTATTGATTTAATGTGGTGCACATATATAGGGATTATGAAATGCATATTTCTATACATTTTTTCAATGCATTATTTATATTTGATATTTCATGACATATTAATCTATATACCTAATAAGTTTGTTCAAAAAGGTGTTCTCATAGTGATTTGTCATTCATTGTAGTTATTGGATAGAATGAGTTTTCTCACAATGGTTTATGTATAATGAGTTTTTTTACAATGATTATATAATTAAGTTTGTTCCATTTTTTGACGACAATTTTCATTTAAATATATATTACATTCCATTTTTATGTCTCTATTAAATTAAATTTCATACATTTATTTTACACTACACCTTATTACATTATTTATGGCCAATCATTTGTATAGTATTATGTTCTAATGTATCTTGATTTTACCCATATCCTCATTTTATAATCACATATAACCATTGAATTTTATTAATTATGTTTAAATTGATTGATTATTTGATATCACCCCTTTTATTAGGTTTATATTTACATAGTTTATGAGGATTTGTGTAATTTATTTGATGTTTAGAAGGGAGTATTGGGAGGCTTAATTAAATAAATTATTTTTCAAGTGTAATAAAATATATGTATTATTTAATTGATCTTGAAAGACACTAAACCTTATATTGATGATATTTTGAGATTATTTTGAACTTTAATTTTTAGGATATTGAATAATTTATTTTATTAGCTAGGGAAATAACACATTATATGAAGGTAAATGTCTAAAGAATGTATTTTTTTCACTATACACAAGAGTGTGGGTATGAGTATACCTATTAACACCCAATTCCACCCAGTTTCCATTAAATTCAATTCATATATCTTTAAAAAACATCATTACTCAAAATATTGAAAAGTAATTTTCTTTTCACTAATGAATATAAATTATAAAAATAGAATGATAAAATATCACACTTTGAAGAAATATTTCCATAACCCATTCAAAATCAAATGGATATCTAATTTTTTTTATCAAGAACATTGTTTATATAAATTTTTTTATAGTTGAAACCTATTGTAGAAAATAAATTTCATTTTATAAGATAAAAATTATGTTGAATGATTATACATCAGTCCATTAAAAGAATTTTAATCACAATAAATCATGTCAAACCTGATGAAAGAATAAATATTTAATATTTAAAAGAAAACTAACATTATCATTACACACCTACATATAATTTTGGGAAAACTCATCACCTTTATAAAATAAAATAATAAGGTGTAATTGAACCTAAAATTAATTAACTCAAAAAAATCATTATGAATAAGACATAGACATTGATATTGAAACATACTTTCCCTGGTTCGACTAAACTAGCTCCCCATGTCAGTGCGACACATGACCTCAGGCTTGCCTGCCCATACACCAGAGGTTTCTAACTAGTGGTGAGGGTCTAATAAAAAATGTGGGGAGACTATAAATACTTGATCAGAATAAAAACTAGTATAAATACTGATAACAAACATTGTAAAATAATAATACACATCCAATATTCAAATAACCAACTTCTATGAACATAAATGTTTGAAAATTTATCATAATTATTGTGTATTTCTATGTGTCCAATGTTCCAATGGAATAATGAAAATTTTTACTAAATAAAATCATCAAAAAATGTATTGAGAAAAAGGTCAATGACCACATCGATTCTCCAACTCATTTCAACCATCTACTATAGGGATATTTCCTTTAACATAGTCTTTAATAGTTTAGTCTTTTTGGGTAACCAATGTCAGCATAAGAAGGGTGTAAGATTTACTTAGTAGGGATCGACCAATGTTTTCTAAACCAATATCTAGACAATATGTAGTGTATATTGATGTAAAATTAAAAAGTTAAAAGAAGTTAATAACCCAGGATTAATTGTATAATACTATTTATAATAACCACATTTGTTTTCATTTCACATTGATATTCAACAAAATAAATCCTTCTTCACCCTATAATGATCATATTAACTATATTTTATAGGGTTACTCAATTTATATACAAGGAGAATCAATCGATGTTTGCAATCGGGATTCAGAATTCATTTTCTAACCATCCCAACCATGATTTGTAACACCATATAAATTCCATTGAAGTTAGGATCACCAGCCTATCCACTAAAATTTCGATGAATTGGAGAACCAAAATCGTCAGTATGGACAACCCAACAGAGATGATAATTAGTCCAACACCCCAAAAACCCTTATTCACATTTATCTATCCACTATCAGTGACCTTTTCATCAAATAAGAACTAAAAGTGTGCACCTTTCCATTTTTAGAATTCCCCAATTCATTACATTCTACCTTTTCTCATTTACCTTGGTAATCCCATTTTACTATTTAAACTCATAACATCTATTTTTAGAAACAATATTTCCATTTAATGAAAATTACATAAATCTTCAACTATTTTTCACATTTAACTATTTACATGTCTTAATACTTTTATCTAATTCCTATTAAGTCAAACCACCAACTATACAATTATAACATTATAAACAAATATCTATTTCAATTAATCTCAAAAACCATTTATTTCATCATTTAAAAACACAATTCACATATACATAGAAGTGTCACAACCCATTTGTGAACATTGGCCCAATATAACAATCCTCCATATAACAAGTGGGGAATGTTAGGTGTCTAAAAATATTCTAAGTCCCCATGATGTAATTCCTCCCCAAAAATAAATTTTTTAGCAGAACGGGACAAAATCACAATAAAAAAACATTAATAACAACAAGACAGTGAGATATTACTTGTAGACCACAAAAATCAAGCTCATCGACAACTACTCTATTAATCATGGAGCATAATTCAAGACCCAACAATCTTATACACCAAATATAAGAATTATCTAAAAATTATTTTAGGTAATCGTAAAGATACAAAACACTCAAAAATGATTCTTTCAAAAAATAGAATAAACTGGAACCTTGGATTCATGTATAGCTTCGATTCATAGCCAACAGTTCTTCAAATGACAAATAATCAAATGATAGTTTCCAATGTAATTCTTGAGATGAAAGGTTTATGAGTCTTAACATTTTAATGAGGAAATGTGTAATAAATAGGTTAATAACTCCAAAATAATTAGGGGGAAATGATGAATTACCCCATTATAAATAATCAAATTGATTGGAATTAGGATTTTCCAAACCCTGAGCCAACTATGTGATACCACCAATCTACGAGGGGGTGAGCCACATAAAATGTTTAGCCCACCTGCATGGTTTGGAAAACTATGTGGTGGCCGTGTTCCACTCCTGTTAATGGGTTTATGACACATTATATCTTGGGAAATGGGGTGTATTAATCTATAACCATTAAAAAACCATGCACTATACACTAGATGGCCTCTTTTTCTACCTTTTTCATTTCCCAAACACATGGGAAAACCAGAAACCACCTCATGTTATCACAAAAAAATTCATTAAATTTTTAGAGTTTAATTTAATAAATATTTAAATGAGATATAACTCATATGAATAAAGGGATATTAAAACCTTCCAAACTTGTAACAGTTCATCGTCGAGTTATACTCCCATGAACCACAATGGATCCACAATAAAAATATTGGTATTCTAGGAAGGTAATTTATTATATTTCTAAAATGTTTCGAACAAAAAAAGACCATGATTTTTTTAAATGGAATGGTAATACCCCATAAAATTTCAATCTATGATATACATCATGGATTAGATTCTCCAGAAAGGACACATTAACCTCTAGGTCAACATCATTAACACCAGTCACATGATAAATGAGGGGGATCATATTGATGAAGATGTGGAACAAAAAAATGATTTTCATTTCACCATATATCTGTGTATGATTAAATTTTTATAAAAACAGTATGATAATATAAAAATAAAATAGTGGACAACATTTTTGGGTGCCTTCTTGTACGACCTCCGAATCTGAGGTGACCAAACCATTATAAAAATAAAAAGAACACATGATCAACCACTATAAATTTATGAGGATTATGAAATCGAGAAAAATTTAAATTTCATATTATTTATGATGTACCCATATAGTTTTAGATCTAATGAACATGCTAAAAATAATCACAAATGATAGTTAGAGATAAAAAACCTGTCTCTCCCATTTCCATAAAATAGAATGGTGATCTACATGGCTAACCATAGAGTTACACATATAGGACAATAAAAATAGTCTCATAAAAATAGGTTTTCTAGTATAATTAAAAAATATTTAAGTGTTTCTCCCATACCCAAAAAATTATTGGAAACATTCCCTTTTAATTTCCACCTCCACCTAGATTACACATTTTCATTTCCCATCAATATGTAGTTGAAATTCATTACTATAAAGTTCCTAAGTACCAATTTCCTTCTGCAACCCTTTCTAGAAGCACCATGTCATAAAATGGTAATGATCAGAGAATATAGTCCATAGAACCCCCTAAAACCATAACATCTACCAAACCTACATGTCACATAACTATTAAATGGTAAAGTTTTTTCAAATTGGTAAAATTTTGAAACCCTTTTCACTAGAACCATAAACCACCCTTATTGCATGATTCTCTTGAGGAATTCTTGGGGACATACAAAAAAAACTATATCATTGTCTCATTTCTATTCCAAAATGGGATAAAACTACAAGTGACTACAAGTATGATTATGCACAACCTTCATCAACATAAATGTATAGAAATATTTCACAAAACATACAATCTCCATTTTCATGCCAGGAAACCAATACTATCTATGCTGATCACTGTACTTTTGGGTAAACCATGGATGCACCACAAAAGTAATGGAATGAAACCCATGCATTATATCCTCACACATAATAACAAGAACAAAAATGTGGGTGTGAATGAGAATAATTTCAACCTCATAAAAATTCTCAAAAGAAGGTTTCTCCCCACTATCAAAACTGTATCTTAATGCTAGAAATTTAGATTCATCATATTTCATCCATATAATGTGATCCATAAGATAGGGATTAATAGGAAAGGACATGAGTTTCATCAAATCATACTCCTCCTAGACACTTATATTCATCTCAAATAACAAATATTTCATCTTATACTAAAAAATAGGCTTATCAACTACCTATATTTGTTTATTACATATCAATGCATTTATAAAAATGTTTTCCATTCCCAAAATATACGGTATCTCAAAATAAAAGATTGGATATAATCAACCAATATCTACTATTGAAGTTTATATTCTCACTGGGAATAGATATATTTTAGTCACTTATGAATAAAATAAATGAAAATATAGTATCCACATAGAAAGTATCAAAAACACATTAAATAATAAAACACTAGGGCTAACACATGATAGTTGATAGGATATTTCCATCATGTTGACACAGTAGTCATGATTTATACACAATAAATTGATATCCATGAATAAAAAATATTCAAATACAAATAAATTAAAAAATAATATAAATGGTACACTCTTCACCCATGTTATATCAAATTAAAATCATTTATATAGTATGATGAATATTTAGATCCTAGAAAGCATATTATATTCCCAATAATACTCAAATATTAAATCCTTCTTTGTTAGTACAGAGTGAGGTGTATCCAAGTTGAAAAATTATTTAATGATCCTTTTATAATAAACCTCTAAACTAATAAATATTTGGATAATGAAAAATTATAGTGGGATGATCCCATGAAAACATTTCCCAAACCATCTATAGGTCCACTGATAGAGCTTCCTGCATGATTATATGACTAATTAAATGTACCTGGTCAATATAGAAATGAATTTTATACAAATTAGTATAAATAAAATAATCCCTTTGGTTTATCAAGATAATATCATTTTGTTTTTAATGATCATCATTAGTCTTGGAATACACTATGATGTCATCGATAAAAAAATAAAAACTGGTCCAATTATAGTTGAATCATTCATTTAATAAATTCCATAAATACCATATGAGGATTATTTATCCCAAATTGAATAAATATTAACTAATACAATTCATACCAAGTTTCAAAATAATTACACAACAACTAGAGACATATCACAATTAGGTGATGAAACCAAAATCTAAAATCAATTATATAGAACACCCATTCACCCTTATGGTTTAAAAAATATTATTAATTTTTTAAATATGAAACAATATTTTAATTGTCATCATGTACAATTTCAATTAATCGACACCAAATAAAAATGTTATGCCAAATTTCATAGAAAAAATACTTTATAACACCAAGGTGGTATACTTCAACAAATTAACAAATTATCCTCTAATTACAGTAGATCAGTTTATTGATATGGTTTCTCTTCTAATGAAATTATTTATAGAACAATGGAAATTTATTAATCCATACATTAACATAGTTTTTAGATCAACATATTACTCAGGTGGTGTTAATGTAAAGTCATCCAAAAATATCTTAAGTAATATCCAATATAGGTTGGAATATATCATGCTTCAGTCCACCTTTATCAGGTATACTACTTTCCACTCATCATTAAGTTAACAAAATTTCCAATGAATTGGCCGTGTACAGCCTTCATGGATGTGCTATTCACCATGATGGAAAAATGTTTCACCATCAGAATACACAATAAAAAGTATCCTACAGTAATAATAAATTTTATCCTGGTATGTAACCAATGATAACATCGCTTGTATTGTAAAAACCTATAATCTCAAGCTTGATTGAGTCCCTAATGCGGTGGTAACCGCAAACCTTATAGAAAATCCTCTTAAATTTATTAACACCCTATGATATCACCCTCAATAGATTATATATCAACATAACCAAAAATTTATAATACAATCTTGCACCCAGAACACTAAAAAACTACTTGACATAATAAAGAAACACATTCATATATCAAATAATAAACTATAATGTATTCATGCTTTATTAATGGTACTATAGAAACTCGAATATTTATAATCACCACCAATTGGTTCAAGAAAAACATCAAGATAATTGATTATCCCTATACCATATTAAACATTATAAGTCTCTTGGTATTCATTAGCCTAATGATAACAATGATATTATCATAAAGTCCATATACACATCCTTTACTAGAATAGTCATCAATACATAAATTATCTGACTGATAAGGGGTAAAATATTTCCTACCCATTCTCTGTATTAGTATATGTCTCACAACACTCCCTATATATTGTGTTTTCTTGTAGAACCACTATACATGACCCATCCTAGAGAAAATTATTTATTCAAGTAGAGTTTTCAGACACAAAATATCCATGTGTCTTGATCA
This sequence comes from Viscum album, assembly GCA_963277665.1. Lineage (NCBI taxonomy): Eukaryota > Viridiplantae > Streptophyta > Magnoliopsida > Santalales > Viscaceae > Viscum > Viscum album. The sequence continues at coordinate 325,751,114 of OY728143.1, forward strand.
TCATCACTTATAGTAGGCCACACTATCATTAATCATTGATAATAATCCTCTTCTTTAGCTACACTAGTTTCCACCACCCAGGTAGATGTTCTCATAATAGAGCTTCTGAAAATCAGAAGAAGTACCACTAAATTTCCCAACTGAAGCATCTCCACACCACTAAATTGAACTATCATGTTCCTTTATAAAATGATATCTTAATCCCCAACCATACAAAACCTCATCAATAGAAATATATTTAACTGAGACGTAATCATAAATATTTTTTCAACCCGAAAATTCCTCTCTGTATCTACCTCATATCCTACCAAGGTTAGAGAAGAAAAAACCACACCAATGATGAAGATAATATATTCCATCACCATCATACATCCGTATGTAAATTTAATAACTTATTCATATATCCTTTTTCTAATATTCTAATTTAAAATAATTTGCCTTATAGAAGTCCGTCTAAGAAATGCCTTCCAATGAAATATCCTGAGCATGAATATCACGCCAACCGTTCGATGTTCCATATAACATATAAGATAATAACATGAATATTTTTTCTAGACGAGTCTCTTGGAGACCATAATAAGTAGCATATACTACTTCCAAAAAAACTATTACTCAGTTACACCCAATCTTGTAAACGTTGAGTAATGGTGTAGACAAAACTCTGTCAGCAGTTCAAAAATTTATAGATATTACCACCTCATTCCCCTCTCCATTAATTATATTTTTTTTATTATGTAATATCTATTAAAACTATCACCTGGTGTTAATGGGTAGTCGTATCCCACTATTGGTGGCATATTCTTGGTGATTCCCTCTTATCTCACAATTGAATAACATCCTGGTGGTAGAATATATCTACAGTGCTAAACACACATCTCATTAAGCATAATATTTATCTTCAAAATTTTATAAAAAAAATAACTCAATACTATCCACCCACAAACCAGTATTCATACACTATCCCAACAGATATTATCAAATCTCCATATCTACCATAAACCATCCATATCAAAGGTCATCGATAACATGTGATAAACCAACAATCCAAATTTCAACTTTTCATTAGGTAAAATTTTTCTTACATTATTTAACATATGTAAATTCATTATATAATTAAAAAAATAATTATTAGGAGCTAATTTTAAATTTTCATTTTGTAATTTATCAAATTAAAAAAAACTACCACATTAGTCATAATTTAAAAAAAACCCCGTTTGAAAATGAGAAACACGTTTTAATTTACCAAAAAACACCATAAAAATCATACTCAAAAGATCATAATATGATGAATGGGACACAAATAAAAAAGTTCATAAATTGATTCAATCATATAGATGGATCATTCTATGTCAATCTAAAAATATAATCTATGAGAACCATTACATCACGAAACAAGTGTATCACCCACGATGAAATAACATTCAACTATAATAACAAAACTTCATGAATATAAATAACTCACTAGGAACATGGGCTCCCCCACCCACATGGTCCAGATAATTCCATGAACGATCTTATTTTCACATTCCCAAACACCCATTCCTAATGTCAACCTTACCTGATGAGTAATGAAATAGAAAAGAAAACTCTTTTGGTAGCATTTTGTAATATCTCAACCAGGGTAGTAATTACCTGACTACCCAAGTCAATGAGAAATATAAAATTATCCATGAATCCTCATACACCACATGTTTCTAACTAGTAGCGAGGGTCTAATGAAACATGTGTGAAAAAAATACCTTCTTTATTAGGGTAAACGCACATAGGAATCATGGTAACTAATAATAAGTGACAATAATTCATATCCCAGAATAACATTACTATGTCACATAACTAGGTAAGTAAAAAAAATACATCATAGTATAAGGTACATGTTAGAAGTGTAATATGGAAATGGAAGAATAAAATAAATCACTAAAAATAATCCCAAAATTTTACCTAAAAAATATATATCTTCCCCTCATCCATGTTGAAATCCATGTCAACCATATAAAATATGATCATTTCCATTATACCAACTTTAATCTATGAAGTCTTCTTGGGAAACCAATGGTGGAACAATAGGGGTGTGATATTAAATAATTAGGCCACCAAAAAATGATATAAAAAGAAATATCTAGTCCACATATAGTGCATGAAAATGTATGATAATCTAGTGACAAGCAATAATAAAACTAGGTTTTTCAATTAATGATATTTAAATAATCCCAATTTATTTTCAATTTCATGAGATATTCATAACCATTCAACCTACATTGTTTTTTTCTTGTCATATTAACCATATTTCATAGGGTCCACATGTGGACATATGAGGAGGATTTGTCTTACAATCAATTTGAGATTATTTATTCCATGTCCAACCATCCTAAACATGATATGGAATTCCATTTATATACCCTTGGATTTATGTGAATTATTCCTTCCTTCAAAATATCTATATATCATGCATCATAGAGAATATTTCTATCCCACTCAATGGTAAGGATCATCGCTATAACATCCCACCAATCAGAATTGTCATTATAAGGTAAAAATCATTGACATTTTTCTCAAACAATAACAACAAGGGTGAAAATTTTCATTTTTACATTTCTATGGTTTATTAAATTAAATATGATCCTATTTCTATAGAAATCACTTTTCACCATCTAATCACATTAAAAAAATTCATAACATCATTCAATCAATTTAAACACATAGAAATTCCACTAAAACAATTTACTATATTTACCCATTTACATACAATGTCTATATTAAAATATTAATGTTAAAATAAACCACCCATTATCCCATGTAAACATTTTATATATAGTTAAAATTGGTTCATTATCTTAAACCACTAGATTAATAATTTTAAATGTTAATTCCTCTATTAAAGAGAGTAGAACACCCCATGGGTGGCCATAATCATGATCTAGTCATCCTCAACAAATCTAATGGGGTCCGTGTGGGATCTAACATATCTTTTAAATAAATGTTTTTCATTTTCTATTTTAAAGTAAAATTTTCAGCATAATGTAATAAATTACAAACACACACAGACATGAATAACATAATGGCTATGGGATATAAAAAATGAACCTCCAACTTCAAATATATAAATAACCTCTCGCTTAAACACAACCCCGATTTCACACCCAAAAAACCATCACTGCCAAATCTATAAATCTATATAAAAAAATAATTTGTTCTTTATAATGGGAGTAAACACCCAGATATTATTATTATTAATAATTTAATAAATATTACTTATAGTATCATAGAGAGATTTTAGTTTCACAAAATAGTATGTTAAATTACCAAACATAAAATGAGAATAACCAATGGGATACATGGGAGGATAGGGTTTTCACACTTGGATACTTGAGATAGATCGGGGATAAATACTGGTATGAATTCTTAAAACCTAAAGGGTTAAATGTTAAAATACCCCCACCTTTATGAGACCCATGATTTCGACACATGTTATTCCTAACCATTCAAAAACCATGAAAAACACTATGTATAAATAGAGTCAAATTGGATCATTTGACAAGGACACCCACATAGTTTGTAAAACCAAGAGTTTCTAGGATATAGACAAGGGACATGTGATTTACGAGGCAAAGTATCCCAGGACATGGAGAATGACTCTCTACAAATCTTCCCCAATGAATTACTATATACTAGATGTTAAATTGTATTCCTTTTCACTTCCAAAACCCATAGGACACCCCTAAATCTCCTAATTTTCTCTAGATCATTTCACTAACAATTTAAAAAATTATATAATAAATATTTAAATTTAACGTTCCTCGTAATATGTAAGGATCTTATACATATCTCACTTAGGTCCGAATTGGTTAAAATCAAAAAATATAAGTAGAATATTAGGAATGGAAAAGTGAAGCTATTGAGTAACCTAATAGATATAAAACAATTTCCATGAACATTCACAAGAATAATGGAGAAACTACAATGAATAATAGAGTTGGAAAATACCATGAATAAATGAACTAATTTATTTGAATTTGGAGAAAGGATGGGAAAATGGGTGAATATTACATATGAAAATCAGGATAATTTAATGGTTTTTGATCCTAGGATGGCTGGTTCATGTCTTAGAATCATGAATATCATGGATGACACATCTCTTAGACAAATAGATCTTCTACATGGGATATATCATGTTGGGGACCTTTCCCTCTTTTAGTGGAATTCACCCAATATAAAAATTATATACTACCTAAGATAATGATGAAAAAACATTCCCTTAACATGGAAAGATGCAAGTCCTCATAGAAAATCTCCACAGGATGGGATGTGTCATTGCATGGCCTACAATAGTCTTAATGTGACATTCCTTAAAAAACACCTACACTACTTGTTTAGCTCATAGTGTGATACCCATTATTCACAACCAGACCTTATATAAAAAATAATAATATCAATAACAAAATTAAATTGAAAATTAATCACAAACTAATGATATAAGATGGGGAATTTAAATAAAAGGTAAACACAATATAAACAAATTAAAACATGAATATCACAATAAATTAAATTCAATTATTTTGAATAAGTTTTTTACTAGAAATGATATAAATCATAAAGAAAAACTTATTAGTCAAGGATTATATAGAAGGAATGTGGACCTTATTGAATTATTAATCTAAAACAATAGAAGTGTTCCTCAAATGAATGTTGATCTAGTTCAATAAATAGTATTTTTTATAACGAATTCAGTAAATTTATAAAAGAACAATAATGAACTTATAGGATTCATAAGGATGCTAAGATATATTTGTTAATTTTTGAAAATTATGATGATGTATCCTTCAATGATAACAACATTAGAACATAAAAATAGACTATTATGAGTAATTATTATAATAAATGGATAGATTCAAAAGAAACCAAAATATACTCCTTGTACAGTAAATATTTTTATAATTTCATGGTTGGAAATGAAGTGGTATGACCCATATGGTTTCATTAGTTTTTTTCATGAAAAATAAAAATAGTGGTAGAAAATTTACCTAGTAATATCCCATAATGGAAAAGGTTTAAAATCAAAATAATTTAGTAGAAAATAAAATGTATTTTTCTGTAGTCTCAATCATAATTTTCATTCAAATATATGTTGATATAAAATCTAATTATTATTGTGGTATATATCAAATTGAGGTCATTATGACATTTCTTAAAGTGAATTTATTTATAATTAATTCTGTTAAATCAATTTGGTTTTGATGTTTGATGATACAATGCTTTGGTTTCCATGTTAAAACAATATTTTTTAAATAATACATACATTTATGTACTAGAAAGTTTATTTTAATTATAATATTAGTTATTTTTGTATCATAAAAAAATAAAAGATTACATTTTTCTGTAAGAGAAGATTATTTTTTATCTTATATTATTTGTGTTATTTTGTATAGATGGAATTTTATTATTTAAAAATGATATCCAAAATATATATTATATAATTATGTGGTATTGAAATATATTATATATGAAAGTCATGGGTCTATAATCCATTTTAACGTGTTTGAGGATCAATGAAGATAAAAAAACTATTTCATATACTATGTCAAAAAAATATTACTAATGTCATAATCTAGTTTAATATAGAAAAAAATAATCCATTTTCAATATTTAATCAATTGAATCATATGATGATTTAAAATATTTCTAATGGGTAACATTGTATGGATATTATTACTTATATAATCTACATAGGATCCGCCATGTATTCCATGTTTTCTACTCTACCCCATGTCACATTTTCATTTAGAATAACATGTATATACCAATACAATCAGTTTTTTATCCATTAGATATATATTAGTAATAAACATATTTACATAGGAAGAGTTAATGACAAGATATTTTTACTAGTGGTGAGATTGATCCCATTACAAGGGGATCCAATGATGCTTGTTTTCTAATATATAAATACATTATGAGAGACATATATCATTTCATTTATATATTTATTGATATATAATTTATTATGAAGATTTATACAAAGTCCACTATATATAAAATTACAAAAGAGGATGAGTACATCCATGAATTACATTTTTCAAAAAAGGTTATGTGGATCATGAAATTCATCAAAGAATTTTTTTTGTCATACTGTCAGTGTAGAAATAGATCATTATTCGATAATAAATGGAGTCAATTATTTGAAAAAGTTATATCTATATATAAAATATAATCCAACCAACCTTTAAGAAAACATCACCAAAGATTCTTTGAGAGGAGGGATATAATTATTTTTATGTGGTCATATAAAAAAATGTAATAGATCGATTAATGAAATAATAAATATAGAAAAAACATGATGGTTATTTTTAATATATTTTATTAGATACATGATAGATTGATTTTAATTATTATGTTTTTTTTATTTATTTATAATTAATAAATTATTGATTAAAACCTCATTCATTGTTTCTGTAATGAAATTTAATGAATAGTATACTATAAATATTTCTTCCAAGAATGGATTTGAGTTATTCATAATCGATGATCATCCTATTGTTTTCTGTTATGTGATGACATGATTAAATTAAAATTAGTATAATATTTAATATCATAAATTACAAATACCACCATGTAATTATTTACTAGTACTCTTCGTCCCTATTTTTAATCATGGTTCGGTGGGTATTGTTTAAGGGTTCTTCATTTTAATTTAAAAATTTTTGGAATGATATTATTTTGTTCATGGTTGGTGCATGGTTTATCTAATACATTAAAACCTTGGTAGTGAGGGTTTTAATGGTCACCAAAAAGTTTGAAAAACCATGCACCCATCTATAAGAAATTGTTCCCCACTTTAGAGCAGCACATGGTTAGGGAACAACATTTGGAAAACTGTACAGCCCAACCGAGCTAACCATGCAAAAAAGTTTTAATTACTATAAAAATTATTTATGAATTCATGAAATCAAATTTTACATCCCACTCAACCCCATATCTACTTGGCTTTATTTCTTAAGTCATGGAAGCTCCCAAAGACCCATTTCGCCTCCTGTAATCTCATTTTAAGGAAGATCAAATATTGGATAATTATGATTGATTCCATTTTGGTATGAGATCTTCCACCATTCATCATATCATGATAACTTCTACTCTCCTCATTACGAGTTTTTAGTTCTATCTGTATTTAGGGGATCTAATATCCATTGTTTTCGATCGTGAATTCTGATTATATTCTCAAAAATTCATTTTTGATGATCTTAATTGGATTTTCCCATTACCGGTGTTGTGATACGTGATCCTATTATCTCATGTTATGCAGTTCCATATAAGATTGAGCAATTATTTAGATTGATAACGTCTTGAGTGTATTAATTGATTTTAATTAAACATTGAAAATCTAGTTTCATTCAAATTGTGATTTTAAATATATTTGAAACTTAATTTGGGAAAATAGTACTTACATTGCATTATGTTGTTATTTGGATTTGATGGAAATTTAGGAAAATGTGAAATTTATTTTGAAATTTGATTTGAAATTAGTATTTGAGAATAATGAATTAAATTGTTTTAATAAGAACACATTGCTTTTATCCGGTAAAAATAAAGGAGTTGATTAAAAACATATGTTTTGGTTTTTAAAGCGAAATTATATTATTTTAATATAAAATGGGGAAATTGTATTTGGAAATGTTTTGAATTTTTTCCCATTATTGATTGTTGTTTGATAACATGAAATCTCGTCTAGTTAGTGAGTTGTCTGGGATTGAAATGCTATGTTTGGATCTTTACAACACACACATAAATATATTTTGTAATATTATATCCTTTATGGGTTTTTGATTATTCCTATCTAACTAGTGTATAAGGATCTTTTGTACACATATTTATACGAAAAAAAATTATTGTGTTTGGATCCCATAGCCTTTAACTATATTACCTCCTGGAATATGATAATGGAAATCATTTGACATTATTTGGATATACATTCCCTTATTGGTATTTTTTTTAATAAATGTATTGTAAATTTATATAATTATTTATATAAAATAATCATTTAGACATTGTTTTGAAATTATTTAATAAATTGAAATGATTATATTTTTTTTAACTATGAAAATTTCATTCCATTCTTATATTATATATAATATGATGAATTTATTAGTTTATTTTATAGGCTTCTTATTATGATATATATATAAATATATATAGACCCTACTGGGATTTTATCCCACACACTACCTTTTCCTTAGATTTTATTATCCCAGGATAGATCAAGGGAAAAGAACCTACTAGAGGTGGTGGTTTTGGATCTCTGGAATTGAAGTGTTGTACCAATTGGTACATAGGTTGTTTATCATTCAATTTTGGGTACTTTCTGGTTATAAATTACGTTTTTATACATGTTTTATTTTTGTTACTATTCTCATTGTGGTGTTAAATTTTGATAATATTCACATCCATATGATTCTTCCACTTTTTGTGTGTCAAAATATCCCCACCATCATTATTTATGATTATCGGTGCTAGTAAAAAACCCATGGGGGTCAGGAACATCATTTAGTCTATGTCAGATCCGGATCATATATTAGTGTACCAGGATTTCCGGTCAAGTTTGTGAAAAATTGTTATCGAAGGTTTAGGTTAAGCATCATCGCTTTATGTTAGTATAATGTTATGTAATCTTTTCAGGACTTAGGTGGAAGTAAAAAATGATTTCATGGACATCTTTCATCATAATGAGCCATATGCCACCATGTGTAGTTTGAGAAATTCATCTTGATGATTAGTTCAATATATTTTTTACTTTTATTTGGTAAGTTGGAATGTAATACTTTTATATCTCTATGATGAGAAAAATTTAAATATTTCTCTTGATTGAGTGTTGATATATGTAATTTTATGACGTCTCTAATGTTTTCTGCTGATGTTGTGATGCATCATGCATCCACGAAGATATATGAATCTGATCTATGAGGAAGCTGTTGATGAACAATAATAATAAATAATCTTATGGACTAGAATCTTGTTGTGGTTATTGTGCATTTTGTCCAAGCTATAAGACATGTAATTACACCAATTCTTTTTTAGGCTCCAGCTATGGAACCTCAAAGGGATGAGAATCAAGAATGTTCTCTAGAGCTCTTTCCCTTGAATAAACTAGCATTCCCAGGCTCAAATGATCCTCAGTAGGTTGAGAAATAGTTTAGGTAAATTTAATTTTCTTTGAATTCATGGAGACACCTGATTAAATCAAGGTGAAATGTGTGACCTTAAATATTGAAGGGGAAATGAGAAGATGGTGGGACACAATGGTGAAATAAAATAAGAATGAAGTATATGTGTGGAAATATATTAAGTATTATTTCACCAACTAGATCTATTGAGAGTGGATGTTTTTGGACAATGCTACTGTCATGACCCGCCTTCACCAAGATGAGAGAAGAGACAACAGATTTCTGAACCCTTCCTTCTTCAAGTTGAAGGAGAGATAATGAACCCCGATACCCGCATTCAATAGGTCCTGAAGTGGCGACTAGAACCAAGGGTATATAATCACACACAAGATAGAAGACAATGCCCTTTTTCTTTAATATGATCAGGAGATAAGATACTAAATCCCATCAACACCAAAACTGGGGGGAAAAAGGAAGCCAAAGAAAACCATTTCCATATTCATGTCACAAAAGTAAATACCACAAGTACAAGGAGACTACAATGGAAAAGTAACAATGAAAAGAAAAACAGTATCTACAACTGTCCCACCGTCCGAGCTAGTATAGCCCCACACGATCCCGGAAGTCCTCCTAGAAACCTAAAAGCGGTTTTATATACGTAAGGTGAGCATACAAGTATACTCAGTAGGGAAAACCAAATATTCTCATGCACAAGTGGGGAGACATTCTAATTCCCCGTGGAAGAAGAGATAACCAAAGCACCTAGCAAGGAAAACAATCCACCCATGCCTCACCAAGTCACACTCCCAAAATAACGCAAGTCAAGTAAAGTATAGTAATAACACAATGATATTTGGGTACCTCGAACCACTTTCCCGCAGGTTATCAAAGACATCCTACACATTGAACCAATCCCACCATTCTCATCGCAGTCCCACTACCACACCCCGCCCGCACACACCTGGGCCGCAACCACACAAAACGCCCACAAACACCTGGGCCACAACCACCATCCCGTCCGAAAACACCTATTCCACAACCACCATGTGTAACCACGCCCGCAAAAACCTAGGCCAGAATAACTACTACCATGCCTGAAGACACCTGGGCCTCATCTCGAAGACTCTTGGGAAACGACCTGCCCACACACACCTGAGCCAACCCCCACAACTACCCTGCCTAATGAATCATGGGCTATAATGGACCTCATGCCATCACAACTTTCCCAAAGTGTCTTATGATATTCGGTAAAGGGAGAAAAAAATGAGCTAATAACCAGCCACTCACAGGAGTGTTGGGAAAAACACCCTCCCCCATGAAATGGGGGTGTTTGGCACTAAGTGCTCAACTTGGGTGGGGCGTGAATAAGAAACATAAAAAATATAGATATATGTATAGGTAAGAAGCACTCATCACAACCTAGGGTTTCCAAAGCTGACCAAGGCATAACACCCTTGTTAATATTCATTCATAAAATAAGTCACAACACTAACGGCCAAGTCACAACTCATTCCCAAAAACAATTCCCCATTTAACCCATTTTTGGTTTCATGTTCAAGTGATCCCATTTAATTAAATTCTAAACTACTGGGCAACTAACAGGTATAACCACAAGCCAGGTAAAGGGAAATATCCAAACAACAATTTAAGGATTCACACCTGGTTATCTTGTAAATTCACAACAAAAAAGGGGATCAGTGAGATCCCTCAATGTACTATACCCAAACCAAGCCTCGAGATACAGCCCCACACCGCTTCAGATTCACAACCAAAAACCGTGCCACAACAGAGGATCCCATCGTCACCCACATCACCCCATAAGCATCAAACAGTACAACACACATGCTACCAAAACATAGTAGGGAAACTTCTGGGTTCAAGCACATCATTCACTAAGTTTTTTCCTTTCTGTTTGGTTCACTGGGGTGATCACACAAGGTTTTTTTTCACTAGAAATTCATTTAATCATCTGAGTTTACCAAATTATCCAAATTCCCATATTGGAGCCATTCAATTATCATAGAAGACAAGGGTTCATTAGTGCGTAAGGAAAGACCACCAATGACCATGATTTTTAGTGAACATATCCCATATAGTTCACAACATATAGAAATTATAAAAGAGTATAGAATAATTGTCAAACTCACCCCATAATTCTTTAATAGTCTGTTTATTTTCTTTTTTAAGGTCTGGTTTCGTCCATCCTCATAGAAACAGTAGTATACCCACCATGCATTATACAAAGTATGGAGAGACGAAGGAAAATCCTTAATTGTATGATCAAGGATTGAAGTTCTTCTCCATGCACCAAGAACGGGATGCATGACTTGCAGGGCAGGAAAGTCAGGGACTCCAAGGGTGAGGAGAAAAGCTTCGGCATAGGCAGAACACTTGCCTCGGGAAGGGGAACTCCAAACACACCAGGAAGAAAAGAGAGTAAAAGAGGAAAAAGAAGAAGAAATTCCATTGTGATATAAGGATGAGATCCAGTTGTCACGGGATATGGAATTTTGAAAGACTATAAGGTCGGATCATGGTTTCACCACGCGGCTGGGTGGTTACAAACGACTGAATTAATTTTTATTTAATAACTCTCATCGGGAAAAGGTGGTAACAACTGTGAATTTGAAGGATTTTATATAAACAGAGGTGAAACATTACACGGACACACAGCTGGGTCCATTGAGGGTCTCCCCACTCTTAGGAATTCAGATATTGATTATTGGGATAAAAACAGCCTTGAACCACTTCCCGAAAGGTAAATAGGGTTTAAAGTGGTGTTATGGGAAAAAATGTAGAAGAAAAACTCAACAAGGCTGTGTGACACCGATCGGTCGCACCGATCGGTGACACATCAATTGGTCGCACCCATCGGTGACACACCAACCAGGGACACACCTATCGGTCGCACGGATTGGTGACACACAGATCAGTCGCACCGATCGGCGACACACCGATCAGTCGCTCCGATCGGCGACACACCGATTGGCGACACACTGATCGGTAGCACCGATCCGGGACACACAGATTAGTCGCACCGATCGGGGACACACTGATCGGTCTCACCGATCGGGGACACACCGATCGGTCACACCGATCCGTGACACACCGATCGGTCACACACCAAAATGATGCCCTACCACTGAGGTGCTACCCTTAGGATCTAGAATTTGGAAAAAAGATTGGCCATGAGGGTCTGGGCCACTACATCAGATACATCCCCAGCTATTCTCGCCCTCAATAATCAAAACCAGACCCAAAGAAAAGAGGGGGTCCGAACAACCACCCCGAAAGATACCACTTAGGAGTGAACTTCTTCGACATATAGGAAAACCTCCCCCTTAAGCAACCGATCAAAATTAAAGGGTCAAGCTGTCCAGTCATATGGGTTAGGGAGTTTCTTCCTCCATGTCAAGATATTATCTTCTTTGGGCGGCACTGACTCGCCCACACGAGTTTAGTCACATCCACCTTAATGTGTCTTGATTAGGGATCAGGTCCTCCCTTCACTGCAGTCAGAAATTTTCACATGCATCTATAGATTAAGTAAAACCATACATTCCATAGTTAACAAGGTCAAGTGTTCCATCACAAGAAAGTATAAAACAACAAAACTCAAAATAGCTCTTGGTATTGGGCGCACATCTGTGCCTCCCATTCCCAGGTACTCTCTTCCAGCCCACCATGTCTCCACAACACATGAACTAAAGGAATGGTCCATCCGCAGAGCAACTTTTCCTCACGATCCTTGATCCTTACTGGTCTTTCCACAAAAGTCACGTTGTCCTCGATATCCAGCTTTCCCCAGTCGAGGACGTGTGAATCGTCGTGTAGATACCGTCGGAGTTGAGACACATGGAAGACGTCATGTATTCTCACTAGCGGTAGTGGTAGCGCTAGCTGATAAGCCACTTCTCTAACCCGCCGCAACACTTCAAAAGGTATGATGAACCATAGAGAAAGATTCCTCCCTTTGTCAAATCTCCATTGTCCACATTGAGGGGAAACCTTCAAGAATACGTGGTCCCCAACTTTGAACTCCAAGGGTCTCCTCCTATTATCCACATATGACTTCTGCAAGTCCTGATCCACCTTTATCCTATCCTGTAGAAGCTGAACCTTTTCCATCGTGCTCTACACCACTTCTAGGCCAAGAAAAATTATTTCCCCATCCTCAGTCTAGCACACGGGTGAGCGTCATGGCATTCCATACAAGGCTTTGAACGGATCTATGCCAATGGTAGTGTGATAGATATTATTGTAGGAAAACTCTATCAGAGGCAAGTGTCACACCCACAATCCCCCAAAGTCTAGAATACATGCCCGTATCAAGTCCTCCATTGTCTGGACGGTGCGCTCTGTCTGTCCATCTGTCTGGGGGTGGAAAGCAGTGCTAAGACATAGCTGGGTGCCAAAATCATGTTGCAATCCTCTCCAGACTCGTGAGGTAAACTGTGCATCCCTATCCAAGACAATGGTCCTCATAACTCCATGAAACTTCACCACCTCATCTATGTATCTCAGCTCTAAGTCATCCACTGCACCCGATTCCTTGATAGCCTAAAAGTGAGACAATTTCATCAACTGGTCTACAACTACCCAGATAGGGTCACAACCTCCTTGAACCTTGGGTAGCCCTGTGACAAAATCCATTGAGATGTCATCCCACTTCCACTCGGGGACGTCTAAAGGCTGCAAAAAACCACATGGAACACGTTGTTCAACCTTCACCTGTTGACAAACTAGGAACCTGGACACGAACTCTTCCACCACCCGCTTTACCCCAAGCCACCAAAACTGACTCCTCAGACCCTGGTACATTTTTAAAAACTCCTGGGTGCACTGCTATGGGTGAGTTGTGGAACTCACCAAGAACTCTCTCGTGCATTGCCTCTGGAACAAACAAATTCCATCTGAAAATCATCTGATTCTGACCACCCTCCATCCACCCTTCTAGAGCATCGCCTTGGTTAACCTTATCGCGCATCACTTAACTCTCTATGTCTCCCCACTAAGACTCCTCCACCTATCGAAATAGAGAATATTGCACCGTCATCTGATACAGGTGTCTTCTACCTCCATCCATCCTCTCATCCAGGTGTAGGGCAGCTAATTCCTCCATCACCTTCCAAGCATTTTCTGAATCTCAGACCACATCCTTCTGTGACTTACTGCTCAAGGAATCAGCCAGCACATTCCCTTTTCCTGAGGTGTAGGAAGTCTCGAAGTTGTAGTCCTGAAGGAAATTCATCCACCTTCGTTGCCGTACGTTCTGGTCCCGCTGGAAGAAGATATAATTGAATCTTTTGTGATCCGTGAAGATCACGAAGCGCTCCCTGATGTGGTAATGACACCAAAAAATTAGTGAAAAAATGACCGCCGTAAGCTCTAGGTCGTGGGTGGAATAATTACACTCATGAGTATGTAACTATCTAGACCCATAAGAGATCACCCCTTGTCATTGAATCAGCACACACCCAAGGCCTTGTCCTAAAGAATCACATAATACTTCATACGTATCCCCTACTTCTGGAAACCTCAGCACTAGGGAACTTACCAAATTCTCCTTTAGATAGCTAAAGGATTCCTCACATTCCCCATTCCACACAAAGTCCTAGTCGTTCTCGGTTAAAATGATCAAAGGTGCTGTAACTCAGGAGAAGTTGGGCACAAACCTCCGATAGTAACCTGCCAGTCCAAGGAAACTATGAATCTCTACCATGTTCTTGGGTGCTTCCCAAGAAACAACTGCCTTGACCTTCGATGGTTCCACCACTATTCCCTACTCAGACACCACGTGCCCAAGGAAGTGAACTTCTCGTGTCCAGAACATGCACTTGGACAACATCCCATATAGTTGGTGCTATCAAACGACCTCTAAAACCATTCTTAGGTGCTCAGTGTGATCCTCCTATGATCTTGAGTAGATTAGGATGTCGTCAATAAAAACGACTACAAACTGATCCAGGTATTCTTGTAAGATGGAGTTCATGAGCCCCATGAACAAAACTAGAGCGTTGGTAACACCGAACAACATAACCACAAACTCAAAGTTCCCATATCTGCATCTGATGGCTGTCTTTGAGATGTCAGACTCTTTCACCCTCAGCTGGTGATATCCTGACTGCAGGTCAATATTAGATAACCACCCTGACCCTTTTAACTAGTCGAAAAGGTAGTCTATCCCTAGGAGAGGGTAAAAGTTCTTGACCGTTACCTGATTCAGTCTCTAGTAGTCTATGCACAGCCTGAGACCACCATCTCCCTTCGTTGTGAATAATACTGGAGCACCCCATGGTGACACGCTTGGGAAAACAAAACCCTTCTTCATTATATCATCAATTTGAATTCACAACTCCCGCAACTCGGAAGGTGCCATCCTATAGGGAGCCATCGAAATCAGACGCGCACCAGGTTGCAAGACTATCCCGAAATCAACATTACGTCGAGGGGGTCGAGTCGCCACCTCCTTAGGGAAGACGCATATAAACTTACTGATGATCCCTGGGACTTCCACCATTTATGCATCCACTAACTCCACTGATAGTTCAACTAACAAGTAATGAAGGGGCTCCTCTTGCCTGTTGCTTTTCTGGAAACCCCGCTCGCCGATGAAAGTTACACGTCGGCGCTCAAGATTGAAAACATGACCTTTCCTCAAAAGAAATCAATGATGGAACATATGGAGAATAACTAGTCAATGCCTAGGATGACATCGTAAGGTTGTATCTGCAATAATAGAAGATCCTTGATAGACTGATGTGGCCCTATCATCAGTCTACACCCTCGGAAAACATAAAACAAGTTGGTCTGACCTCTGACTTGTGTGCTCAGCACCAGGGGCACTAGAAGTCTCTCATCATCTAAACATAGAGCACGGGCCAAAATGAGTGCAACAAAGGAGTGTGGAGCTCCTGTATCGAACAAGGCATAGTCAAGGTTACTAAACAAGTTGATCATACCTTGAACGACTTATGGCCCTACTGGAACTGCTGCTTCTGCGACGTGCAACTACCCACACCCAGTTCCTCTGCCTCTCAGGTGTCGACCACCTCCCCGACCACACCCTGGTCGAGGTCCCTGAGGGGAAACCTGGGGTCGGCCTCCTCTTGCGACGCCTACCCTCGGAGGAGCGAGAGCTCGCTGCCCCTGCTGCTGCTACTAAAAGGGTCTAGCTAGAAACTGCTGCTGCTGAGGTGGGTGTTGATCCTACCCACCACCTCTATACTGAACTCGGTTTGGGTAGTGATTCCGAAGGTTCCCATGGATTCCACAGATGAAGCATCTCAGCCCTAGGCCCGAATGAAAGGGGCGAGGGCTGGGAGATCGGAACTGGAACTACTGGGGCCTGCTTCCTGCTGGTTGAAACCTGGAGGGCCCTGATGCTGGAGCCCTACTGCTGATAGATTTCCCCTTAGAAAAACCCAACTGGATTCCCTCTCATGATACACCTCCCAGTGTGTGCATCCTCTCCACCACTTCAGCCTTATTCTGGACCTCCAAGTACCTCGGTAGGGTGACGGGAGTAACTGCATAATGAAGGGAAGGTCAAAGTGCCTCCTCCAAAAGTCTTGCCTAAGACTCCTCATGTGAAAAGAGGTCTGGAGAAAAGTGGAGGAGATCCTTGAAATTGATCCCCAACTCACTTGCTGACATACTCCCCTACTGGAGGGAGAGTAGTTCCTGCCTCTTCTCAGCCTTCATCATGGAAGAGAGGAATTCATCCCAGAACTCCTTCTCGTAGTCAGTCCATGTCACCTCAGCCTCCCTCTTCTCCCCAAGATAAAGCATCCACCCCTGACGCGCTTCTCCAGGCATCTGGCTCATAGCCAGAGGAACCCAGTACTCCGCCAGAACCGAGATCAAGCAGAAAGCAATCACCAGATCATCTAGCTAGCTCTCTGTCTCCATGTTTGAGATGCTACCCTCGTACTTCCTGAGGGTCTGCCGCTGAAATAATCGAAATGTATTCTACCACTGATCGTCCTCCTCCTCCTAGTCTGCCCTCTGTCAATCAGCCAAGTCAACCTCTTGGGCCTCTATTTCCTGCACTGCTTGTGGTCATCTCCCAGGTGCCATAGCTTCAAGGTAAACAGGGAATGCCTAAGCCCAAGTAGTGCAGAATATTGTTCTTACATTTTCTTAGACTTCTTATCCATTTTAATCCCCAAAATACCCATGAAACATAATAACACAAGACATTATGATGAATGTACCATCCCTAGGGTCTCTACCCTGCAGTCAGCGTAGCCTCACTTGGTCATTCGGTAGGCCTAGAGTCCTTGCATCAGATCACGGGGGGGGGGGGGGGGGGGGGCTAAAATCCTGTGTCCTAGCTGGTCTTCCTGGCCTATTTCATGCACCAAGATTTCCTAACAATATTTCCCTACCATACCATGCAATCCTTACTACGCCTAACTCCATACTTCATCCTATCTTTCAACCTCCTCTGATACCATTCTATCACAACCCGCCTTCACCACGATGAGAGAAGGTACAATAGATTGCCAGACCCTTCCTTTTTCAATTTGAAGGAGAGATAATGACACCCCAAGACCCACCTTCAATAGGTCCCGAAGTGGTGAATAGCACCAAGGGTATAGAATCACACATAAGATGGAAGGAATTACCCTTTTCTTTAATAGGATCAGGAGATAAGATAGTAAATCCCAAAAACACCAAAACTGGGGGTAAAATGGAAAGGCAAAGAAAACCATTCCCATATGCTTGTTACAAAAGTAAATACCACAAGTACAAGGAGACTACAAAGGTAAAGTACCAAAGAAAAGAAAAAAAACTGAAACTGTCCCACCGTCTGAGCTAGTACGGCCCCACACAATCCCTGAAGTCCTCATGGAAACCTTAAAGAAGTTTTATATACGTAGGGTGAGCATACAAGTATACTCAATAGAAAAAACTACAGAATCTTGTGCACAAGTGGGGATGAATTCTAATGGCCTGTGGAAAAAGAGATAACCAAAGCACCTACCAAGGAAAACTATCCACCCAATCCTCACCAAGGCACACTCCCAAAATAACTCGAGTTAAGTAAAGTATAGAAATAGCACCTCGATCTTTGGGTACTCCATGCCACTTTACCATTGTTTATTGAAGACATCCTATGCATCAAACCAATCCCACCATTCTTAGAGAAGTCCCACTAGCACACCCCACCCCCACACACCTGGGCCACAACCACATATCCTACCCGCAAACACCTGGGCCACAACCACCATCCCGCCTGCAAACTCCTGGGCCACAACCACCACGCCTGCAAACACCTGGGACAAAATAACTACTGTGACTCCCAAAGGCACATGGGTCTCATCCCGAAGACTCTTGGGAAACAACCTGCCCGCACACACCTGGGCCAACCACCACAACTACCCTGCTTGAAAAATCTTGGGCTATAATAGACCTCAGGCTGTCACAGCCTACCCGAAGAGTCTTGGGCTATTCGGGAAAGAGATAAGAAAAGGATCTAGTAACTATCCACTCATAGGAGTGTAGTAAAAACACTCACCCCATGAAATGGGGGTGTTCGACACTAAGTGCTCAACTTGGGTGGGGCACGAATAAGAAACATAAAAACTACAGATATATGTATAGGTAATAAGCACTCATCCCATCCTAGGGTTTCCAAATATAACCTAGGCATAACACCCTTGTTATTATTCATTCATAAAAGATGGAACAACACTCACGACCAATTCACAACTCATTCCCAAAACCAATTCCCCATTTAACCCATTCGTTGTTTCATGTTCAAGTGATCCCATTTAAGTAAATTTTGTAAAACTGGGGAACTAACATGAACAACCACAAGCCAGGGAAAGGGAAACAACCAAACAACAATTTAAGCATTCACACCCGGTTATCTTGTAAAGTCACAACAACAAAGGGGATAAGTGAGATCTCTCAAAGTACTAGAACCGAACCAAGACACGAGATACAGACCCACACCGCTTCAGATTCACAACCAACAACCGTGCCAAAACAAGGGATCCCATCCTCACCCACATCACCCCATAAGCATCCAACAGTACAACAAAAATTCTACCAAAACACAGTAGCGATACTTACTGGTTAATGAAAACCATTCACTAAGTTTTATTATTTTTCTTTGGTTAACCGGGGTGATAACACAAGGCTTTTTGTTCACTAGACATTCATTTAATCAGACGAGTTTACGAAATTAACCAAATTCCCATGTTGGATCCATTAAATTATCTCAGAAGACAAGGGTTCATTAGTGCACAAGGAAAGGCCACCAACGTCCATGATTTTCAGTGAGTATAGCCCATACAGTCACAACATATAGAAATTATAAAAGAGTACAAAAGAATTGTCAAACACACCATATCATTCTTTAATTGTCTATTTATTATCTTTGTTAAAGTCTGGTTTCATCCATCCTCATAGAAACAATAGTATACCCACCCCACAGGATAAAAAGTAAGGAGAGACGAAGGAAAATCCCTACTTAGATGATCAAGGATCGATGTTCTTCTCCACGCGCCAAGAACAGGATGCGCGACATGCAGGGGAGGAACGTTGGGGAATCCAAGGGTGGGCAGAAAAGCTTTGGTACAGGAGAAACACTTGCCTCAGGAAGGGGAACTCGAAACACACCAGGAAGAAAGGAGAGGAAAAGAGGAGGAAGAAGAAGAAATTCCCGTGTGATATAAGGATGGGATCCGATTGTCACAGGATATGGAATTTTGAATGGCTATAAGGTCGGATCATGGTTTCACCACGCGGTTGGGTGGTTACACACGACTGAATTAATTTTTATTTAATAACTCTAATTAGGAAAAGTTGGTAACAACCGTGACTTTGAAATATTTTATATAAACCGAGGGGAAATGTTATGCAGACACACAACTAGGTCCTTTGAGGGTCTCCCCACTGTCAAGAATTTAAATATTGATTATGGGGCTAAAAACAGCCTTGAACTACTTCCCAAAAGGTAAAATGGGCTTAAAAGTGTCATTACAGGAAACATTATAGAAGAAAAACTTGAAAAGGCTGTGTGACACCAATCGGTCACAACGATCAGGGACACACCGATTGGTCGCACCGATCAGCAACACACCGATCAGTCACACCGATTGGGGGCGCACTGATTGGTTGCACCGATCAGGGAAACACCGATTGGTTGCACTGATCGGCGACACACCAATTGGTCGCACTGATTGGTGGCACACCGATCAGTCGCACCGATCGGCGACACACCGATCGGTCGCACCAATTGGGGACACACCGATCGGTCACACCGATCAGCGACACACCGATCGGTTGCCCTGATCGACGACACACCGATTGGTCGCAAACTGAAATGACGCCCTACCACCAAGGCGCCACCCTTAGGATCCAGAATTTGTAAAAGGGATGGGCCATGAGGGTCTGGGTTATTATAGCTAATACCATTTTAAAACTAGAGTAGGCTGTTAGGACTGTGAGAGAATATAAAAATCACTTTTATAACCTTATGCAATTATCATAAGATATTGTATCTATTTAGAACATTAAGACTAGATGGTTTGATATGGGAAATTGATCTAGAAATAATAATTATTTTTTCTTTATAATTATGTCTTCTTATGATGAGGTGTTGGATATGGAATTGAAGGAAGTGTTTATTTTGGATGGTAGGATAGGTTTTTTATGGAGATAAAATTTCTCCCTATTGGTGTTATGTGAGTTCAATTAATGTAAAGATGACATGTGATGATTTTTATGATGGTTCTTGAAATAATGGTTCTTCTAGACCACATTTAGTGTCTGGAAGAGGCCCCTTGATTTCCTACCACTATGTAATACCTAGAAATTCTAAATTGTCATGAATTGAGACACACAAGGTATGTGGTTTATGTGGATGCTCATGTCACATATAGAAGTTATGTCATGTATATTTTACTCCACATAGTTGAACATGACCATGAACACCAAAAATAACTATAGTCGAGTCAAATTATACAAGGACTAATTTGTTCGAGTCACCATTATTTGGACTGAATCTTCGTAAAATAGCGGAATAGTCTCCAGTGGATGTAGATATGGGTGCACTAACTATGAGAATTAGTATTACTATTTATTAATCATTAGTGACTATATTATTGGATACTGGTGAATCTATTTTTTTCATTTGAAACATTATTGTGAATATTTATAATCTTTTAACAGAGTTTGTATCTTATGTGATTAACATTACTAAACCACCTGGAACAATGAGAGTGTAGGGTATTCATTATCATGCTTGTGTATTATCTATATTAGATATTGATATTTCTTGGGATTTTAAGTTTCTATATGATACCTCTTGACTTCAAATTATGAATGTATATTCTCTTTTATATTAAATATTGAACTGATTAATATATTTGGAGGGTCTAATAGACTATTTCAGATTAAATGTGTCATATATTTTAGATATAATGGGACCTGAGTTCATGTAGATATGTGATTTCTTATCCAACGTTTGGGAATGTAATATTTGTGTTCAATTTTTATCTAGATAAAAAATCATTGAGTGATAAAATCCCTCCATTGTATATCATGTTTCCTGATATTTTTATTTCCAACATCTATTGTTTTCCAGTAATAAGGGGTTTAGAGTTTTCAATTAATTCATTTTGGGGTAATGAGCCAATATTAACTCATTGATACTACCTATAACAATCTAAAATGATATATTTTAAGGCTCAATTGGATTATCTTTTGTAGAAATTCCTTATACATGAGAGTTTTTCACCTTGGGATATGCTTATTCTCTTTCTTAATAAATCCGATGGGTCACTTTTCATTTGTGTTGATTACCAAACACTCAAACAAGTTATGTTATTGAAAAAGTATCTATTGAGAAAAATTAATGATCTATCTAACCAGTTGAAATGGAAAAGTTGTTTCTCAAATATAGATCATTGATATGGTTTTCACCAGTTCATAATAAAATTATCTAACAGCCCAAAAACCTACTTTTTATGTAGGTATCACCATTTTGAGTAACATTTCATTCAAGTTAGTCTAACCAGTGCTATTATAATTTTTTTCACTTTAAATAACATGATTTACCATTAGTACCTGGATACCTTCATGGTGGTCCTTATGGACTGAATCATTGTTTACTCTATTTCTGTACGGCATCACGTGTGGCATCTGACTGTAGTTTTGGAATTTTTGATAAATCACCAACTTCATGCCAATCTATGTGTATTTAAATTCTACATTCCATAATTTATGTTCATGGGACATGTGGTTTCTGAATAAGGTATCTTTTTGTATCCTTAAAAGCTAAAAGGAATTATTACATTGAAATAACTGCATAATGTTTTCATGATTTAGATATTATTAGGATTTTATAGATATTATCACTAGTTTATAAATTAATTTTAATATATTGGTTCACATATAACTGATATATCTCAGAAGGGAGTAATATTTTCTTCGGAAGAGAAATATCAGATTACTTTTGTTGAGCTGAAATGACATATGCATCATCATTGCAACTTCAAGTGGCCGGTCATTAATATGTGGTCTTCTGTGAAGCATAATGTTCTGGTTTGATTTCTATTATTATAAATAGTGGTTACTTAATTTCCTTTGGATCACAGAATATTAGGCCACACAATAATAATTATACAACCCATGACCTTGAACTCACAAAAATTATTCATGGGCTTAAGTGTTGGAAGAACTACCTTTTTAGAAAATGGTTTACAATGAATTTTTACCATAAAAACATATATTATATCTTATCTCAAAATATTATAATCTCTACTAGATGTGTTGGGTGGAATACCTTCAATAATTTAAAACTGACATCTACAATAACCTGGGGAAATATAATGTTTTAATAGAGTCATTAACCAGTAAACATCAAAACCATGCCATGAAAGAATCATTGGAATAGTGAAAAATCCTGGAACTCTTAGAAAAGTATCATATTAGTGTCTAGGAATATATTACTAAGGGTTACTTGTCTAATTTTCAATTAATCTCTTTACTCATCGAGATGATTTGTCAAGAACAACATCCATATGGTGAATTAAAAAACATTAGGAACTCTCTGTATGGTGGGGAGACTATGGATGGGTGGGTGTTCTCCAAATATTGTTTTCTGAGTTTCTATAATTGGTACATTGTACCATTAACTTTTTGGAACATTGTGATGGGATATCTCCACAATTATTAGTTGGTAGAGCACCAAAAAACCATGAAGTTGTTTTATGACATGCACCGATGATTCAGGTGGCTGGGTATGATACAAGTCATTGATGATTTTGTATCTCCTTTTTAGATGTGCCAATAGGTCTATGATGAGCACTAGAGACCTTCTAGTTTCTTATAACTACTTCTAGGGCCAGAATCTTAGTGGGAGTAAATGTCTATGTACCTTATGTTTGTGTTTTAAGGGACTCAAAAAAATAGTAATGTGATATAGTTTTTGATCAATAGGATGGATAAATCGTCCCAATTAATACCCTTTCATGATTCAACAAATGTTAAGAAGATTACAAATGTCTGTGTGAATGATATTTTTCATTTTCATATAGTTCCATCTTCTGTAGTATTTGATATAGATCCTCATTTTACCTCTCATGTTCAGAGAGGAATTTAAGAGGCATTAAAAACTCATTTTTGTTTGTATACAAAATTACATCTATAATGGGATGGCCATAAATAACGAGCTATAAATATTTGTGATGAAATACATCACACTGATGTTATTGTATTTGGTGGGGATTTAGTTTTCTTGGAAAAGTTGTTTTTACTTATAACAATAATTATTAGTTCATAATCCAGAAGGCTAATTTTGAGGCCCTATATAACTAGCCTTATAAATCTCTATTATGTTGGATGAAGATCGGTGAAATATAAATGGTTGGACTGAGGTTATGTCAAAATATTATAGAAATTATTAGGTTATTTCATCATATAATATTGATGGAATGGATCTAGTATTAGTATTATACTGATCGTCATCATTGACTATGGTAAATTTCCATTTGTGATCACGTGTTCTAGAATGATTCACCTTGTTTAGGTCATCAATGGATTGGGAGGAAATGGACGAATTAACTTTGGTTTGTGGGACCTTTTTAGGTTTTTGAGAAGTTTGGGAACATGTCTTACCATTTAATACATTCTCCATAGTTCTCATCAATACATAACAGGTTCCATGTATCTCATATAAAAAAGTATCTTTCTGATCCATCTCATGTTCTGAGCTAGAGTGATCTTGAAATGAACCAAATTTATTCATGAATGGGAATGCAGTCAGGAAATTTGATATTGAAAATAAGGTACCTCATTGGAAAACAATACATTAGGTTTTAGTGCTATGGAATCATGGTCTTAAATCTCATAATACTTGGGAGAGAGTAGAACTAATGAGAGAACAGTGTCCTTATCTTTTTTATCCTAGAAGATTCTTAATAGGATTTCTAGGCACATAAAGTCTCTATAGTGGGAAGGTTGTGACATATTTTACTATTTTAAGCTACTCCTTGACCAGATTTTTAATCATTCTTTATTGGGTATCATTTAGTGGTGATTTCAGTGAGAATTCTAAAATTTTGAAATGTCATTGGGATATGCATGGTTGGTGCATGGTTTTTCCAAATAGTACCCCTACTACTAAAAACCATGAAAAACTTGGTATTTAGGGTTTTCATGTTTGAAACATTGTTTAAAAAACTATTCAACCATTTAGTAGAAACTATGCACAAAAATATATGGGTGCATGGTTTGGTAGAATGATTTGGAAAACCATGTGACCCTACCCCCTAACCATGTGCACAAGTTTTAATTATTCCAAAAAATGTTTAGAAATTCATTAAACTACATTTTTTAATTGATTCCCATCTCCAAATCATCTTGTCTTGATTTAATTGGGAATGAACGCTCTAACAGACCCACATTGACTCATCCATACACTTTCAAAGTTAAATCTAGGCTTGGTGAATGTTGATTGATTCCTCTCCTGGATGGGATCTTCCCATATTATTTCACTCCTGATCTATTCCTATCTCATCCTTAGGAATAGTCATATCACAATGCTATTGGATAATTTAGTCTCTATTTTTTATATCACGAATCTAGGTTATCTTCTTTAATATTCATTTGCAACATTATTTTTTGGAGTTTTCAATTATGTGCATTATGATACATTATCCCATGATCCCATGGTAGGTGGTTATGTATAATATTGGACCATTAATTGAACCTATAATTTATGGATCGTTTTAATTTATTTCAATCAAGTTTTGGAAAACCATTTTGGTGAAAAATAGAAATTTAAATTTATTTGGCGTGGAATTTTGGAAAACCCTTTCATTCTAATGCATTGGGGTGGGTTTTTTTATTTTATGGAAATTGATGGAATTATGAAATTGGTTTAGATAATTTATTTGAAATTGGTATATGAATAAAGTTGATTTTTTTCTAAGAACCCATTTTTAACCCTTTGAAAAATTATGAGTTGATTAAAACATGATGGTTTTGTTTTTAAAGAAAAATTAGCCAATTGAAATAGAAAATGAGAAATTATATTCTGAATAGTTTTAAATTAATTTTCCCATTATTTATTGTCATTTGAGAGCATGAAAGTCTATTTAGTTAGTGAGTTATTTGGGGAAAACATTCTATGTTTGAAAATTTACAACACTAACATAAAAGTAGTGAAATAGATCCTAACCAAAATGAGATGCTAATTAATCACCTCTTATTATTATCAAAGGTACGTGTATATACAAATTTCAGGGATAATTATATGAGTGTGTGATGATCCCATAACATGGAACTATCAATCCACTTGGAAGCTAGCTATATTTCTTATTTGTGATTATTTATATATATATATATTAAATTGTTTATAAAACATACACACACATGACTTGTGAATTTATATAAACTATTTTACATATAATTTTGATTAATCATTTAGTTTTAAATGATTCTATCAATTGAAATGAATAATGTGTTTTATTTTACATATGAGACCATATTTCCATGTCTACGTTATTTTAAATTGGAAACATGCATTTTTTTTATTTTATTGGAGTCATATTAAAGAATCATTAGTGAGAAAGTTTTGGATTTTTTCTCAAATCAAACATATGACTTCTGGTGTTTTTATATTTCCTTCTATGATGATTGATCTTGGGAAAATATCATTGTGGATGTGGTGGTTTTTTATATCTAGGATTAGAGTGTTGTTTCCGTTTGGACTCATGCTTATTATCATTAAGATTCCAGAACATTGTGGTTGAAAATTTGGTTTACTTTTATGTTTGACTTATGGTATTTCTCACCATATAAAGTATTCTTTTTACCATATAGACCTTTATATGTTTCTTCTATAATTTTTCTGGAATCTTTTTTCCACCATTATCTTGTATAAGGATAGGTTATAGTCTCTAACCTGTGGGGGTCAGTAAATCACTTTTGTTGTGTTAGAGTCAGCTTGGGTATCAGAGTACTGGGAATTTTGGCTAGTTCATGACATGTTTTTTATGTGATAAATAAGGAATATACCAATGATATTACATTAAATTTTTTTTTTCAAATAAAAACTAATTTATAACACATGTAATTCCATACAATCATTAATATACATAATATTGTATTATAATTATAAATATATAGAGTTTAATGTTTTTTAGAAAACTATATTTAGAATTATCAAACATTTTTTCCATTCTAACAGATGTTTTTTAGCTTATACAATCATGGGTGTAGGGTTATGTTATTGATCATATCATAAAATAAATCCCATCTAAGATGATTCTTGTAAAACAATTCAAATGAAAATAGAATCTTAGACCATTATTGACTTAACCAAATGAAAATCATAATAATTTTTCTATATGCGGCATATTATTCTTTAATATAAATGGATAAATCACAATAATTTTGTTAAATCATTATTTTGCTTCTTTTTTATATCATAATCATTGTATGAGTATCATCCCAACCATGAGAAACTAAAATGGTTCCTCCAATAGGTTAGTCACATGGTGTTAAGTGGCATCCCCATATGTGATAGGAAGTAGACTAGAAGGGTGTAAAATTGGTATCGTGGGGAGACAATACCATTAAGTGTATTAACAAATATATTTTAAGGCATAATCAATAACGAAAGAAAAAATATTATATTAATTGATCACTAACAGTAAATAAATGAGTAATCATGCATTAAAATGGTATGAAATAAATAGAGGAAGGTATTTATATTACATGGAATGTTTTAAAATATAAGAAAACTAATAAAAAAAATAATTTCTATCCTCGAATGCATCATGAGAACAACCTCGTTCCTCTTAACCATGTACTACAACCAATCCCTAAATGATAATAGTAATGCAACACATAGAAAAAAAATGTTCCTAAAAATAAAATCAGATTATATATCTTTTCCTACCAAACTCTTTCATGAATTTGGTAAGAGATATAAATAGTAGGCCACCATCAATGATTTATGCAGAAATCAATTCATTGGATATAAATGAAACATTTTTAAGGTATATAAAAAAGAGTCTATAATTAAAAATTAAAAACATTATGGTCTTTTATTCCTAAAGGACACCTGAATGACCATACCTACTTCATCATAAGAAAACATTTCTCTATACCCCTTCCATAATGTTTATAAATGAATATATAAGAAAATAATATGAGAAAATATAAATCCAATATTGTTGTCTTGAGGTTATGTACCAAGGAATAACCATATTAGGATTCTTCTAGGTAGATGAATTTAGATCTATTTTGAGGCCCTAGTAAGGTCCCATGTGCTCGATTTCTCATCATTTTAGGGTCACAATACAATAAAGTAATGATTTTTTCTATTATACCCATTCAAATTTTTAATTATGGGGTTAGATCCACAAATAGGGCAAGGAATGTATATAAAATTTCTATACTAAGGTTTTCATTGTGTGAAAAATATTTTACTGAATTATTGTCATTTGGTTTGGGGTGGGGATCAATATCAATTTTTACATAGTGTGTACTTGTGGTTCCATACCTGAATTATTTATGATTTAATTTTTTATAGGGGAAAGCAATTATTTTTTATTGATTTACATATCTTAATTTTTGTCATGCTTGTACATACGAGGAGTTCCCTTTAGGTAGGGACTCTCCCTCTCTTCTTCCCATTAACACCCCTATTATGATTTGATTATGAGTGTTGTACAAGAGATCTCATATATTTCATCCAAATATTCATTTCATTGTGATTAATTTTGATTCCACAAATTTGGAATGACATTATTTAGTGATTTAAGATGATATCCTCTCAAGAATGCTATAAATCATCCTGTTCTACATTGATTTTTAATGAAATGTATATAATATGTCCCACGATGATATAATAATATCTAGAGAAATACATTCTATTATTGTTTATAAAAAATATATTATTCTAGTTATTTAAAATAATTATTAATAAATATCTATTTTATTGGGAATATAAATTGTTCCAAACACTACCCAACCCACTAGGTACTATGCCAGAACTATCGTAATTCAACCTTAGATGGGCCAGGGGATGAAGAATAATACTTAATAGTAATATACCTCACATGGGAGACATTATTAAAATATAACTATATACACTTACACATCTCTAATCCTATCTAGTGATGAAATTGAAATAAAATGATTTCAATAAATGCATATATCTAAAATCAAACAATCAGAGTATATGAACGATGTACTTGAATGAAAAGAAACAATTTGAGCCCCAAAAAATTAACTAATAAAAATTCCAACAAAAATATATTAATGGGAATGATATAAAATAAAAAAACTGGTACACAACTTAGTCTGTGTGGATCCCAGTTCTTTTCATGGTCATAATACCCCTTAGACCCTATCAAAATGTTTTTCATTTTCATAAGACACAACAAGTGAAGGTATATCCCATGCATGGGTTAGTATTAGTATACAAAGCATGACACCCTTACATCCATATTAATAAAGAATATATAACTTATTATAGTACGACTACAAAAAAAAGTTTGAAAAAAACCAAGGTTTACTAAAGTAGTAAACCACACATCCAAGAGATCTCAACCAATCATCTTTCCAAATGATTCTACAAAAAGATTTTAGGAAATTATAATTCTATGAGGATCCACTCTAATAAAAATCTACCATCGATTAAACTCAGGAAATAGATCATATTAAATTAAAATCACCAATTAAAAATCATTTGTCTTTGAATATCTCAATAACTAAATTGTGGATCACACCTAAGAATTCTAGGGGACACCATAAACCCAATTTGGGTCAAGACACTTTGTAGTTGATTATATACAAATGGATCCCTGAACCCTACTGAAATGGAATATTAGATATAGATTCAACACCTTGTGAAAATATTTCAAACATATAACATCATGAATAAGGTTCCATATTCTAGTGACCCATGCTTGTTAGCTACGTGACCGTAAGAGTGCTTCTCCTTACACTAGAGGCTGCCAAAGAGAATCATGGGTCAAATATATATCCTGGAATGACTATACCATCTTTATTAAGGTATAAAAAATCATAAATAGATATTGAATAACTAGATGAATATAACCATAACCACAATAATAGCTATATCACATGATGAACTAATTTGGAATACAATATCACAAAAAAATCTGTACATATTTCATTCCATAATAAATGTCAATTTTACACATAAAAACTAAAAATAATGATGTTGAAACCCAAGAGTGGGTCCTAACACCAAGTCGGGTTCCCATATTCATTCTCCATCCTAACCCATCATTCTAACATAGTTTATTATCCCTTATCCTATATATGAAACATGAAGTTTATTCAGATACTAATCAAGAAGCCCAATTAGGGTATGACTATAATTTTTAAGGCCACCACCGACGTCATCTAAAATAATATCTAGTATATGAAAATGTTTTTAGTTTTAAGAATAACAATTCCCAATCAATAATGTTTATAATTTTCATATTCAATTTTTATTTATTTAACCACATTCTTTCCCATGGGTTCACGATGGCACCTGAACCATCAATACCTACTTCGTACCATGTTGATGTCTTAACCATGTCACAAAGGGTTTCATAATTAATTATTACATGGAATTTTATTATACATTAATTTCTATTCATAACATGACTAATTGGAACAATAGTCCCATTAAAACATTTTGGCCTAGAATGACATGGCTAGGACCCCATGGGTATTTTAATAATAATTACATGTTCTACAACCAATTTATCATTCAATCATATGCGGGATTTTGATGCATCATTCTGTGTCCCATAATAATTTATCACATGCATTACTTTGGGTATTGAATGAAATTTCTACCACACGATTGGTTTTTTGTGCATTAGTCTATGTCCCATGACCCATTTTCAATAAATCAAATATATCTCATTTAACAAATACAATCCTCATTAACCCAGTTATCAACATTTCACATCATTTTTTGTAATTTCAATTCCCAAAATAATAATGGTTCAACCATTTATTCAAATGGGATAATACAAACAATTCTTCATTTAAACATTTCAAAGCAACTTATTCACAAACCCCATTAACCATTCAAGGGTAAGCCAAAAATACAATTTTTACATTATCAATCATTTATAAAAGTAAAAAAAACTATCTATTTACACATTCATATTTAATTTAACAGTTCCATAACCCCAATATACCATCAATTTTGTAATCATATCACTCAATTAATTTACTATTCTGTTAATTAATTCAATTCAATATTTAATTTACAAACATGCAAAGTGAAATTTCAGAACTTATACTCCCAATTTCGATTTAATACTATTTGATTTTTAATATATATCACCTACCTCCCAATAAATAATGAATTATCACTAACAAAAATCATCAATTTTAACTAGAACATTCAATTGAAAAATGAATAATGAAATGCATATAAAAAAACCATATCCAAAATTGAAAAGATTAAGAAATATAAAAAACTATATATTGATCGATCAAAAATTTTGTTATGAAATACCTTTAAAATATGAGAGAAAGATGTAACAGTGGGAGGAAACTAATAATGATGATATCTGTTATAGGGAAAGGTGAAGTTGTTTCCATAATATATTATATTCTCCAATACTAGAGTTTTAAATCCCTTGTAATCCATCTGAGAGACTCCAAAAGTGATAGAAAAAAATTAGTGCGAGATGAGGTGTTTGTTGATATAATATAGGAGTTCAATAATTTTTAATTAATTTTCAAGATATTTATTTTTCTTTATGAATGGATTATCATATGGAGTTCATATTTATCCTAAACCACTTCAAAAACCATGTACCTCTTATAAGTGGTGGAATAGTTACTACTAAGAGGGTGCATATTTTGAAAACCCATGTGGACATGTGAGATCCCCCACATCATAGGGTTTTACATATTTATGGTGAAGGGAATACACTTTGGGGAAACAATATTTCAACCATGAACTACCCAAAACCCCTAAAAAATCACCAATTTCAATCGAAGAATCACCAAAGTAAAGCTGAAATGTGATACAACCAAAAGAAGGTAAAATAGTACCAATTAAAAGGAATGATACATCACCTAAAAAGGTTGACATCCTTAATCTCCCATCATTATAATGGATCATCTTTATGCTGTTCTCCCCAACATCTCTAACAATCCAAGTTAAAAGGATTTAGACACTGATCATATATATCCTCTTATATCTCCCATGTTTCCTTCTGAATATGCATATGTTTTCGCAATACATGATCAATCATAAAAATATTTCCCCTAAACACATTCTCATTATGATCCAATAAAAATATCATATTCTCTACAAACAATGTATCAGTCTCAAGCTCAATATCATCCACATCGATCACATGAAAAAGTTCACGGTGATACAACTAATGCTGTGAGCCATGGAAAATAGAGTTAACTTAAATATAAAAAATTGAAGTTCCAACTAGTACTACAACTGCCAGATTCTCTCCCAAACCTCGAATGTTCTGACAATACTGGGTGCTATCTTTACAAGTATCTGAATACTACGGTGAATCAATCTTGGAGAATATTGAAGGAACACACGATCACCCACTATAAACTATTGGTGTCATAAACATCTGTTAGAAAATGAATTATGTCTACTACGATCTATGGACAAATATTTTTAAATAAACTTAAACCTAGTATGACATCTCTTACACGAGACTCAGTCCCAACAATTATAACTCACCTACCTCCATCCAACATAGAGGTGATCTGTTTGACCTACCATAAATAGATTCATATAGTTCCATCTAAATAGTTTTACTGGTAACTATTATCATAAGAAAATTCACAAGTTCTATGTGCTACTCACATTAACCACCAGATTCAAAAACACATACCCAAATAAAATTATGATGTATATTTAAATTATGTTAAAATTTCCTGTATATATATGGGTGGAAATTCATACATTTAAATAACTTCAATACAATAACCATCTTTAATCCTTTTCAGATGCTCAAAGTCAAATGTGACCCACTTTCTAGAACTACAATCTGCATTACACCATGTAGATGGACTATCTCCCAAATATATATGTCTCTATACTAATACACTGATATTTATTTTTCATATTAGAAAAAAATGCACTATATTAATTATTTGGTCTAAAAATACCCAAATAGCATCATTCATCCAAGGTGTTCTCAGGTGATTGACCACAAAATCAATTATAACATCGTCCCACTTCTATTATTGAAATGTAAACTATGGTAGTGAACCACTAGGTCTTGAATGCTTGAACTTAATAATTTGATATGAGTTGCATTATGTTATGAACTTTGTAATAACCTTTTTAATTCCTAGACATCAATAATATCAGCATAGGTCATGGTACATTTGGGTCTTGCCCGATTTCACATCCCACTTTAATTCATGATACTTGCACATCATCTTCTCTAACATAAATGTTGAAAAAACTACATGGTTCTAGATATATAAGATATTACCATCAACTATGGTCCAATCTTAATGGGACTCCCCACAATCAAGTATTTCAATTAATTAGAATCATTTTGGATCTTCATAATTCTTCTCTTTAATCAAGGTTAAAAGTATAGAATCCACTAAAATTGATACAAGAATCATCTTCTCCTGGCCCACCTAAAACAAAACATTCTTCTCTAATAGTAATGTCATCATCTTCCACCAAGATCTAGACTCATGAACTTAATGAGTTGATGTTTTACTTCATAGATCATTAAGGACATAATTTCCCTTTTTTATAATATTTTCCAGCTCAAAATGAAATTACTTCTTATAATCAACCCATCTATATTGTCGAATACTCAAGAATCATTGTCAAAAAACATAATTTATGATATTTTGATCATTATATAGAATAATATTATTTCACAATAGATAATTACAACAAAAATTCAAGGCATAAACCACTACATCTAACTCGAGGTAATGTGTAGGGTAGTTATGTTCTTGTGACATCAACTATCACGACCCATATGAAAAAAAATTGATCTCCCTACATGAAATCTACTCCATTTCTAATACCATAATAATCACCAAACACTTTATACTCATTATCTAATTTTGGTAGGATCAATATTGGTGCAATTTTAAGAGAATTATTTAACTAATGGAAATCATTCTCATATGCTCCATATCATTGAAACATTATCCCCCTCTTGGTTGACCATGAAATATGTTCCGCCAAGTGGAAAAATTCATAGATGAAACTCTTAGAATTTCTAGATAAATGTAGAAAGATACTAATGTCAAAAACAATCTTGGGGTTTATTTCCAGAAACAATTTATTTCACCTCCAATGGCTCAACTAATAAACCTTCCTATGAGATGATGTATCCCATTAAATTTACCCGACCAATCCACAATTGACACATTGATAGATTGGTGTGTAGCTGATGTAATCTTACTATACTCATTACAAAGTAAATATCTTGTGAATGATAGTTATCATTAATAGAATTTAGAAAGAGATCGTACAAAAAACAACCACAAAATGATGAATGTATGGGTGGAAATTTTTTTAATCAACCCTTAAACACTTCTAAAGCATTCATCATCCCAAGGGCCTAACAATGAACTCGTAAATTATATACCATGTTCTAAAAGATGTTTGAGGTCTGTAAAAAGGCCTAATTATCAACTTAAGATACCCCATTTTCATTTAAATATTTGATAAAACAAAATCTCACCTCAATTGGTCAAATAGGATTTCTATACCAGGAAGAAAATATTAGTTCTTCCCAGTTAACTATTTCAACTTTTAGTAATCAAAATACAAGAAAATACTCCCTTAACGATTATTTTTAAAAAAATCAGGGATCCCCTAGTAGATATACATGTATGGATAAATACCTTATCTCTAAACTCTTCTCATTAAATTTTATGATCTTGTAGACCTATTGGTTTCATTCTGTTTAGTAGAATATAAATAACCTCATCACAGGGCATGTGATCAACCATAAATTCCAAATCTCTCTTAGTTGAAAGTCCTTTGAATTTTATAGGAAAGTTGTCTTATAAAATATTCACTATAGGTGTAATGAAACAAGGTTCCACACCCCCATAATCCTTTAATAGACTTGTAACATGGGTACTAAGTTCCCCCTGTTGTTTATGATCCAACCCCACACGGCCCACAAGAATATACCACTCTCTACAATGAACATAATTATAACCATCAAGAGATATAAAAGACACTCTTTGGTAGTAATAATATATGTGGTCTTGGTATTATACTAAACATTCAATAGAAAATTAAATCAATTTCTGTCCTATCTAGAAATTAATGATCCCAAGAAAAATGATACTCCCTAACATTGAGAGAACACCCCTAACAAATAAAAGTCTCTTGAACGTACCCCCAACACTTTATTGTTCATCATAACCTAGTTCACAACTCTACTATTAGACTCAAACCATTCACATGTTGTATAGTTAAATTTAATGAGATGAACCTGAATATAAAAAGGCACTAGAACGAATTGAGGTAAAAAAAGCACATATAACTATCCATGGTCCAACCATTTTGTCTATAGTGTAAATTTAACTGCATGAAATTTACCCAACCCTCATCCATGTGATTCATTCTAATATCCCTTTGTATAACTACTCTATGGTTAAAAAAATAATTCCTAGAACCAACATATACACTTCCACGACATCCATGGATTGTATAACTATAACGTCCATAAAAATATAGTGTAGAAGACCCTCTACCATCACTTTGGTTCTTTATAGCCACCACATCAAGACCCATATGTAATGGACTCCTACAGAACTACTATATATGTCACATCCTACCATATTATTCACAATCTACTAGTGTTTAGGGACATTGTCTATGAATGTGACCCTGCTAAATACACTGGTGGCATTTCAATAAGGTATGGTCCCAAGTAACCAACCCTCCCCCTATCCACTCATCTTGTAATAAAAATGGATGAAATTATGATAGAAATGCTTCTTACCCTTATAATATGGTCCTTCTGATCATTCAGTGGAAACCAATTATCCTCCACTAGATTCCTCCTTTAGGTTCCCATATGATATTCAATCTTGAATTACCACTTCCTAATCTATTTCAGATGAAATATATTCACAAGGTTTGTAATATCACAATTAATCCCATCCTAAATCTATTTTCCATGGTATCCTCATCCCAACCAGTACTGTAGAAAGGTATTATAAATCTATTAAGTAACCATCATAGTCCATCACCGACATACTTCACTAGGTTTGCCACATGAACTCTACTATCCCCTTCTTCTTGAATGTATCTAGGTTAGAGTTTTCCAACAAATACTCATATTTTTTCATTTAAAACCATATTTTCCATATACCCATCCAAATTCTGTATGTCCCACTAACAATTCAATAGACTAAATAGTATATAAGCTTAAAATTGACTCCCTTCTCAGACATAGTTTCTATGTGGTCAAGAATCATCTGGATGGACTCAATCTAGAACTCATTTGTCTTAGGTCCACCCTCAACAGTAAATGTGAGATGGTTATTCATCTGAAAAATTCAAAATTGATTATACATACTCTTCACAGCCTACCCTTGTTCACATTCCATAACCTCCATGAAACCATAAATGCTCCTAGAGAACACATCTCTTCCTCCCTATACTGACACTATCACTACCTCCAGTTCGATTATTAGATGATCATTTATATCCACGTCCTCTGGTCATACTATAAACAAGATTTATTTTTAAGGCACATCTATGAAATTTACAAAAATGTATTAGTAACCATTACACAACATTAACAAATTTACATTTTATGGATTCAAAATAATCCAAGATAGTTTATCCCCACACCCCACCACATGGTCAAAATTGAGGCATTATCACTACCCAAAACCATTACTCATCTTGTTGAATGTTTACATAGGGTCACACACCTTCACACACCAATATTTTCATCAGAAACACATTTTACACATCTTCCATAATTTTATAATTTTCAAATTCATTTTGGAAATCAATTTTCAGTTTTTATACACAATCAAGGAAGAAAAATTCCATTT
Source organism: Viscum album (assembly GCA_963277665.1). NCBI lineage: Eukaryota > Viridiplantae > Streptophyta > Magnoliopsida > Santalales > Viscaceae > Viscum > Viscum album. The sequence goes on from OY728143.1 coordinate 325,787,821, forward strand.
TAATAACGTACCCAAAGCATACTCTTCATTACAGTCCTTCGAATAACACATGCCCCGATAATTACTGAATTCATAGAATGATGCATTCTTACTCCACTATAATTCCATATAGGGCTACGATTCCAATCTCATAAAATCTCTTAAATAATAATAACATCACCAAATAAGTGCATCCTTTTTGTGAAATAACATCCATCCATAATATAAATTATAAATATGAACAATATAACCATAGGTTCATGGGTTTCCCCCATAAATGAGTTAGGTACTACCATTCAAGAGCTCATGACTAAGGCCTAACTCTTGAAAGTCTCATATCTACCTTTCCCAAATAAAAATACAATATAAAAGAAAATAAAACCCTCTAGAAAAACATTATAATCTTTTGAACCGTGTTCTCCATATCAAGGCCCCAAGATGGCCGATTTCATGACCTCTAGCACTCCTCCCCATATTCAAATGTCTACCAACAATTATTGAGGGTATATTATATATCATGGGGAGACTAAACCCTATTTATCTAAGTAGTAAAATATTATAAAAAATTAACAATAACCAAATGAAAATAATCATAACTAGAACAATTCCATTATCACATGATGACTAAAACATGAATATAATATCCAACACTAAATAGTAGATATTTTTTCCACAGTAAGTGTGACACGTCTAATAAAATTAAAAAATAAGGACACCGACACACCAAATTAGTTCCTTCCACCATTTTGGGTTTCCTCGTTGATTATACATCTTGACCCTTCTATCCATCATTGGTCTCTTTCCATTATCCTATCCATATAACATGAATTCTTACTGGGTACCGATTGGGAGTCCTGAGTAGGGTATGAGTACAACTCAGTATTCCACCACCACCAACATCTAAATCAATATGCAATCTATAACATTTTATACTGTTATATAAAAATAAATAAATATCAATAAGGTAAATAATATACACATGAAATTATTGTTTATATAACCTCATTATTTTTCCATGGTACATGATGACACCTAAATAGTCAATATCTTCATTGGCATGTGAAAGAGTTTAAACCATTTAAAACATGATACAAAATTATTTATTTCATGGTCATTTAGAATCTATTTAATTTGAATTATTAACATGACTAGTTGGAACCATAGTCCAATGCAATCATTTTGGGACCAGAACACCATGTATATGACCTTATCAGTATTTGAAGCATCAGTCTGTGTCCTAGAAACCATTTTATCAATCAATCACATTTTTTAATTTGAGGGATCAGTCTTTGTCCCACACTCATTTATCAAATGCATTAATTTTGTTTTAGAACACCATGACTATAATGACATGGGTATTTGGAGAATCGATTAGTGTTCCATTGAATATTTATCAATCAATAAAATATAACAAATATATCTCATTCACTAAGGTTAATCATGATAAAACCACTCATCATAATTTCATATCATTTAATTTAATTTAAAATTCCTAAAAAAAAAATCATGGTTCAACAATTTAATCACATGGGATAATACGACCAATTGATCATTTAAACAATTTATCAAAATAAATTCACATAACCCATTTACCATTCATAATTCAGAAAAACATCCCTTTACTCATAATATCAATCAATTCAATATGTAAACAACTAACCTATTGCAGAATCCCATTTACGTATCAAATTCCATAACCCCAATGTCCCATAAATTTCATAAGCACAACATTCCATTTTTCAATCAATAAATTAATTAATTAAATTCTAGATTAAATTGTAAAAACTTCCAATTGGAATTCCAAAATACATATAAAAAACATAAATTAATGATTATGGGTTTTTAAATTTAGATCACATACCTCAAGATCTGTGATAGATGATCAACATTGGAAATCCCTGTATTTAATCAGAACATTAAATTACTCAATAAATATTGAGATATTGATCCAAAAACATGATATATATTTGAATATATTAATATATCTCAAATACTGTATCTATATCCATCAGTAAATAATGAAAAAATACCTTCAAAAGATGATAAAATTATCGGATAGATGGAGGGAACTAATTGAGATGATATCTCCTACCAAGGTAGGTGATGATTTATCAAATGCATCATCTATTATCCATGAATAGAGTTGTGATTCTATTTTAGTCAATTTAGTAGCCACCAGAAATAATATAAATTATTTAGGGTTGAGACAGGGTGTTTAGGGATATAATATAGGGGTTCGTCAAAATTCTGTTTAATTTTCAAGGGATTATTTTTCCTCTTGTTTGGTTTCTTAAACAGGGAGCATGGTTTTCCATATATGTGTTCCTATACACGAATGGTGGATCACACCTCAATCTCATTGAGGGACACTATAATGTCTATAAAGACTCATCCACTAGAGGGGATTAAAATCTAGAGATGATGGATCATTTCCAAAATGTACTCTCAAAAGGAAGGAGTGTGAATACACTATAACCCAATACTAGTTAAAATTGAAGAAATTTAGTAATTTAAAACCCATACAAAGTTAAATAGTGTGCATTTAAGGCCCATTGTGTGTCTAGACAAACGCTAGTCTAATTGTGCACTTTGATATCACAGTAATGTTAATTCCAAAATAAAGGGGGTTTCCACCCTAGGAAATTAGATTTTAGATGTTGACATGTCATTTTACCCATGTGGCATTCACATGACCATGTACATCTAGTTATGCCCCTATAACAACCCATGTACACCTGGTTGTTCCCATGTATAGTTGTAAATGAACTAGCACATATGTCTTCCAATGTAATCTTAATGTGTTTGTGTACACTAACCTACCTGTTCCCATATATCCTCTAATATATGTGATAATATACTAGAATGGTTCATAAGTTGTGTGATAGATGTCACATAACATGGGAAATCATCTTCTCTGTAGAAAACCTCACACACCAACTACATCCCCACATGGAGTGTGAACCTTGATAACAAACAACATTACTTAGCATGTTATTAAAAAATCATGTTATTATCTTTTTTTTTCTATCCAAGATGTTAACACATAATATATGCCTAGAATTAAATATCATAGGTTTTATGACCATTCTGTTACAAGAAATATGAATTAGGGCATCAAATCCACTCAAAAAACATCCCTGCATATCCACTACTTTTCCAAAACACACCAAATAGCTAAAAACATGAAAATTAAAATCATTTCAATATAACTATGACCACCCCCAATTTTTATTACACCATGATCGAACACTCAATCCTGATACTCACATCCGATATCAATCCGTTGTGCTAAAGAACTATCCCTTAATTATCATGTAATAATTATAAATCAATAATTTTTCTAAATAAATTTAAAAAATGAATGTGCAATGAAATGGGGGAGAAACACAATTATCCACAATCCTTGGGAATAAACAACGGCCAATTTATCATTTTAGACTCAATCCATTGGCAATGAACATGATGAATGAAGAGAGAATAATCAATACATACAAGTAAAAAATAACTCAAATAAAACTATCATCATTATATAAATAAAATAATGTTTTTTAAATTTATCCTAATTATATAGGGATACTATAATGGGATGGAATCTAATTAAATCAAAACCCTATATGTCATTTGGATTGTTCACTAATGAAGAATGGTCATTTGTTGAAGTCATTATTGAGATCCATGATCTTCTTTAGCGCACAATACTTGATGTTTTTTCATCATCTAATGATTCTATAATGTACCCATTCTATCCCAATGTTAATAGTATGATACCTGGGATTATGAATTTCATTATTTAAATAGTGGATTCTAGTAATACTGATAAAATATATATAACTAAATTAAATAAATTTAATTATTTATTTGCTGACACATTTTCACTTTACTGATACATCTTCCATCATTATTTATTATATCACACATATGGCAAATCCCACACTATAACCTCAATTATGTCCATTTATTTCTATTATGATCCTCTATTATGGATATTATCAACTATTTCAGGAAGGCATCACATTCGAGATATTAATTTTTTTAATATTTTTCAAACATATATGTCTGAATCAACAAACCTTTGGATCTATTTCTTTGTGCACCCATGGATCTAAAAATAATCCATATTATATTATTATGTAACCAATAAAAATATCATATTTTTGGCATTCTCATAAAATTAGGGTTATTCATCCCCAAAAGTTTAAGACCTGCTCAAATAGATGTTGTTATTTGGCAAATAAATGGGTCTCATAGTCCGATATTCTCTCACGAAGATTACCAGGATTCCATCAGATAAGAACTATAGTACTCAGTCTCCCATAAAAGATTATCTATTACTGAGAATCGATATCCACGAGGTACTGAATAAAGGTTTTCCCATCCTCAATGACCAGATCTCCCCATTTTATAACATGTGACATGTTATGCCCATACTACCTCACCTATGACACATGAATGTCATTATATACCCATTCGGACTATTTCAGAAGAACTTTATGGTATTCCACCTCATTAAATATATTATGTATCTCGATAAAGCCAATGAATCTCGTAGACATATTTTAGTTCCAATCAAATCTCTAAAATCCACATCCAGGAGATACCTCCATGAACACATAATCTCCCTCCTTAAACTACCACGAGCTCTTTCATTAGTCTACATAGGATATATGAGGGATATGTATAGTCATAATATTTCCTTAGATGATCTTCACCATCACTATCATAGCTAGCATGAACATTGGGACAAAGAGTACTGACCCACCAAGACCATTCCAACAAAGTGTTGACGCATAGTGTATCTTGTACAACAGCTATAATTGATCCATATTGATGTTTTAATAGTATCGATTGTGGTATGAAAGATCCTACATGGGTAGGTGATCTATACAACTTCTAAAAATATATACAAATCATCTCTAAAAAATTTCCTCCTTGAATTGAATGTCCCTCTTAGTCAGGATGATAGTTTTGGGGGTGAAACTCCATGATCAATGCGACTGATTCCTAAAAAAATCTAGTATTCCTATATATTATCATGACTTGAAGAGAGAATCAAATATATAAATTATAATAAATGGAACTACAAGGATCTATACTTTCAGCTACTTGTATAATCATCCAAATCCCAATAAATAACTCTACTATCAAATAGATAGGAAGTGGACCCACACTGTGATTCATTATAAGATCACCCAAATAGATTAATTTCCTTTGGATGTATGTGGTTACCCTAACATTATGTTCATGTATATCCCATCACACTTAAAACAATTCACCATATGGGGTATAACTATACCAAATGGAACCTTATGGTAATAAATTACTTTCTCACATGTGAGGAAAATATAGAGAAGAACTATGCAACACATCTCTTCATGCATCCACCAAAATAGATATTGGATGTCCTGGTATATCTTTTCCACACCTTTATGTATCATAAATTTATATTTATTAAACTCACACCCAACCTCATCCCATAAAATAACTTGTATTTTCAAGCATCATCTAATAAGGATATCATGATTCCCACATTCAAAAAGTCTACTATGAGGATGTCATGTGGTGATTAGAGTATGCAATGTCTCATAGTTGGTATCTCCATGATTACCATCACTAAAATGTTGAGAAATCAGTGGGTTAGAAATAATCAACTAAATATATGAGAAAAAATCCTTGTATAAAAATGATAAATGAAATGAGCTTATCCTCTTTGAAACCTCATCCAACAACTTATAAAAATATATCATAGTAAGAGAATCTACTTCCCAATCCATATCAAGCAATTATAGAAATCATGGAGTCAGAATATAAGATGAACTATGAAAAAAACCCTATATATAGTTATTATCCTACTGAGTGATGATATTCTTGGAAAAATATTGGTCTAAGTATAAGATAAACCACTCACACATAGTGTAGTGTCATCACATCCTATGAGTGAAGATGACGGATTCTATATCAAGATAATGGGTCATGTATTTTTTTGTCATACAATTTTAACTACCTAGACACATAGGCCATCACTTTATGCCACTACATTAGAACACAACTAGGTATTTTCCCTAAGGAATCAAAGAACACTATGTACTCAACCCACTACATTGGAAATATCAATATGGGGAATCTAACTATCATCACTTTCATTTTCTAAAAAAACTAATGGATCCTTTCCTTCCATATGAATGTCTCCCCATTTTGGGTCAAAGCTGTCATTGTCGTTGCATATTTGGAAAAAATGGGTAAAATCCTTAGATAATACCCTGCCAATCCAATAAAACTCTTATTCTTGGTAACAGTAAAGTGTGGATACAAAATTAGAAATACCTCAACTAACACATGATCTACCGCTTCTCATGCCTATGGGATGTTTTTTCCCAGGATGTGGACATCTTAAATAATAATTTGTTACATCAAGAGTATATCATAAAGGTGGTTCTCATGGAGTGTGTCTTAGATTATCCTCAAGTGTCTCCAGTGATCATCATTGGATAAAGAGTACACTATGATATAATTCATAAAGTCCACCATAAACCAATATGATAAATTATGAATGATCTAGTAGATTAGTTCCATATTCAGGGATAATGAATTTATCATTCTCAAGGGAATAACTAAGTACCCATAATGAATATATCAACATCAGAATTCCGACATTGGTATATCTTCTCCTTGTAGACAATGTTGGTGATATCCTAATCTGAGGTCAACCATAGGAAAAATCACATCCATCTCAATTGATCGATGTGCCATTCAAACCTTGATAATTATACTCATTCTTAAAGGTCACCTATTCCAAGATCTATTAATCCACCCATATATTAAGACCCCATATTACTTCTTAAATAACAATAATGGAGAAACCCATGTGGAAACACTGGGTCTCATGAAACCCTTATTCTACATATCATCCACATTAATCATAAAATCAAATTTTTTTATGAGATAAATTATATAAACTAACATAAATATAGGGGTAACCCTATTTTTTATGTTAATGTATAAGTCTAACTCACATTGGAGAGGTATGCCTGACATGTTCTAAAGAAATATGTCCCTATACCCTGACACCACCTTAGCAAACATGAATCCCAAAAAATCCATTACTAAAAAAGTTATTCTATATAGTTGGTGAGTAATTAGGCACACTCTCTGATTCATAAGCATGTCCTAATCCACCAGTCATCCCATTTCACCCATAAAGGTATACCTTGTACAATCACAATAGACACATGGTATCTTCCACCTATAACATTAAATCCGGGAATGAAATTTGAATACATAGTCCATACATTTGATGGTGTCATATAGCCTCGTCATTTCTACATGTAGATATCATGAAATGCTGTCGCCTCCAAGAATATGATATCATTGTATTTGGAATAGTGAAATCACTATGTCACCTCTTATAGAAGTCTCCAGGATCAAGGGATGATCGAAGGTCTCAACCAAAAAAATTTAAGACTCAAACTATAGATATTTCCTTAAATGGATGATGAGAACCTATGTATTTCAGTACTACTATTTCATTATAAAAGTTATAGTTCATAACTTATATCATATTTGGACCCTCATGGTAATAGGTCTCCACAACCAAGAACTATCCATATCCCTGAACAAAATCTCAACGAGCCTCGATCAGACCCCCTAGGGGGGTGGGGGTAATAAGGAAAATTATTACCACCTACAACTAGTTTAACTATTCGTATACAACATCATACAAACTATATAACTCCCTACTCATTCCACTGTATCTTATTTGGGGGCCCCTAAACTATCACTCGATTAGCTATATGATGGGTTAGAAAATCCAAGGAATTATCATCCCTATCATAACTCGAGAAAAAAAATAATCTCATTCGGATGACTCGATCCTGCATGAGATCCTTTCATTGCTACTCTTATATCTTGGGATCATATCCTAAAGTGTCTGACATGAATTTATCCCTAAAACTACCTTCATCTTCCTACAACCAAAGTCATAGCTCTCGGGTCGCCACTGCAAGCACCTAATGCCAGTGTCATTTCTTCCAGGAATATCACCACTATATATGTTCTAGTAATTCACTCTTGAGTAGGTTGAAATGTAAATAGAAAAAAATAAATCGCATATATATCAGTATATGTCCTTATTAATGGATTTTTCTCTATAGAATAGATATTGCACCACAACCATAGAGTATAGTGAGATATCATTAAATCATACCAATCATTCTTCCAAAGTCATGCCTCAATAATATAGGTAAATAATCTCTACTATTCCCACTAATTGAAACATATAGAGATAAAAATCCACGATATATAAGTGTAAAAATTCATTCCTCTGGAGAGTAATCTAATCTAATGTCTGAGTCACCAGACTCCATCACCACCCGGAAGATCACTAAATAGGATTGGTCATGAGAAATTCCAATTGATATGTAAGAAACCACATATTTAGGAAGAATAAAATGACTACCTCTATCCAATATTTAAGAACCTAGGGGTATGGATCGCTATAAACCATGAGAGGTATCTATCTCTAGAACTAATGTGGTTCACACTATCTATGTGAATATTAATTTGGTATTTCTAGCATGAACTACTTATTAATTGGTGGTGTTGTAGCCAATGAAAAAATTACAGTAACTATCTCTTATATAGGATAATTTACTAAGGCCTCGTAAGTTTGAAGATATTCCCCATGATCACATAGTGGAATAAAATCTAGTTTTCCTTATGGAGGCATCCAGAAATAAAAAATATATTGTATAATCAAAGAGTATATATAGGTAGATGACTCAATAAGGAATTTGAAACCATAATATAGTCCCATAGGAAACATATACCAATAATTTCTGAAGGATTTTAGAGTCTTGCTGATTGGAAACATTGACCACCACTCCAACACTAGGGACACTAGACTAAAAGTATAACTTGAAATAATTTAATATAGGTTTACTAAATCCTAATACAATATCACATAATCTTCTCCTATGTCAGAACCAAATTCTATGCCACCACTCTGTCATTGTTCTACCTATTATGGCCTAATCATTGATAACCCAAAGTCCCCCCTTCAATAGGCTAGGGGCCAATGACTAGCATGTAGTAGAAATATCCTAGACATTGGATGCCTTCTTCCCATGTACATGAACACACAAAAACACATCTATGTTCATATAATAATTAAATGGAAAATATATGACATCCATGGATGAATACATCTAAAATCCCACAATTAGAGTATGAAAAAATTTATTGAACAAAAAAATTCATCTGCAACCCCACTGAGAGAATCTATTAAAAAGTACAACCAATAATGTAGGAGGTGACTACTGTCAAATGAAACTATGTGTACAAACTATGTTCTATCTGGATCACTATGATCTTCCTAGATCTTTTCCCACTTGAACTCAATAAAATGGTAGGTCATCTTCAAAATCCCTGTGATGTTGGATAAAAGCCCATGATATGGTGAGTATAGTGTTTCCTAATAGGGAAACATGAAATTAATAAACCTAAAGAATAAATACAATCTAATTGATAATAGTAATACAACAATGAATGTAAGAACAATACCAGACATACACTGGAAGGACACCACTCCTCTAGGGTTTCTCAACCAAACAACTATCCATGGGATTTTGCTCAAGGATTTTAGGCATTGCCCTTTTTGGGGGAACTCACTTAACCAATCTTGCTTCCACTGGTGAAACTCACCAGAGTGGTCATAATTGTTTATCCTCCCACTAGAAAAGATTATTATCTATGATGATTTAAATACACAAATTGGGGATCAAACCCATGACTGAAAAAAGGACACCATAAAAAATATCTATATCATACCACTATATAGGGGATAATATATCAACAATATCATAAACCCAATTGAATATGCCTTATATATAGCGGATTAATTCACTATGAAGTGATGTAACATTGATTAAAATAACCCCACACAATGTATAATAAGGAATGAGAGAGTATCACATCACATCTAATAGAGGGAACCCCAAAATATATCTGAGAATCAACCTCTATAAGGGTTAAAAATATAGTGACGTGGATCGAATTCGACATTTTTCCCTTAAGGGGGTACACAAAGGGAAAAAACTCACCCATTAAATGTCCAAAATCATTAAACTAAGGGATTTGATCCCCATTAAATGGGATGGGAATCATGTACTGGGGGGTACATTGATTTCCTAAATAATCACTAATAAGACCATGTGCTTCCATCTTGCATGACATGTAAACATCAAAATATAATTTCTTCTTCTTTGGGTACATAACATGTAGAGGTTGAGATGAAACTCTTCCCATGACCATGTAATTATGGTCAGGTGCATCTGAAATCCTTGTACACCTGGTGTAGCCAGTGTACAACTGGCTTTGTCCAAGTACATGGCTCTCCCCATGTACTCTATCCATTTCTATGTAATCCCATCTTCTCTTGACCGAATATACTATTAGATACATGTCGATATGCCATCAAGGGTTAAAAGGAATGTGAAAAATGGCACCTAGTGTGTTATTTTTTTCTTCTCCGTAGAGAACCTAGCACCACATATAGGGCCCTACATGTCATGTAATCCTAGATTATATGTCATGTTTCATATAAATTTCCAGAACCCTCAGGTTCTTCTCCACTTTATTTTTCACCATTTCTCCTTCCATGATTCCAATAGAGAAACCTGTATCTAAAGTTATACTACCTTCTTATCACCATTTATATGAATATGGGCTTCAAATATTATTGAAAAACACTAACATTGATCCACACAATCACTGACACAGATAAAACCATAAATAATGGGTAGCATTGATCTATTAGGATTTATATTATATCATTATTCATTTTCATTGATCCACTATTTCACCCTTCATCACATACCACACATGTGATATTGATCTGTTTCACTGAAGAATGGCCACACAATGAAAATATAACTAGTATCTATCAATATATGATAAAATGAAATAAATATTGATGAATTCATGAAGGAAATAGCGAGAAAAAACAATCAAATAACATCTTGAATGAACCAAAAATATTTTTTATGGCCTCGATCCATTGTTGAATAATTTTATGAATGAAGAGGTAATAATAAATACAACTAAATAAATAAATTATTATAAAATATACCAACGATGAATGAATAAATTCTTATTCATGGAAATGAGTAGTGTTATCCAAAGATAATGAAAAATGGATAGAAGCACATGAAATAAACCCCCTATATAGAGTATAGACTGATCACTAATGTATAATGGTCATGAGTTTCAATCGCGGATGAGATCTGAAAATCTATTGGTGAACAATCCCCAATTTGGTGTTTTTATCCAATGATCCTCCAACTAAACCTCTCTAATAGATTTAACCCAATGGATCATATCATTGATTATGTTAACCTTAAAACCATAGGTATTATTCATGGTCATGCTTAAATAGTTTGTTCTAGATTTCCGAAAAAAAATGGTGAATGAAATAAATTTAAACAACATTAATTATTATTTTCACCCGCATAATCACTTTATCTAGACACCCAACACTAGAAATATTTTTTCACCAAATATTAAAATACTATTCACTAAACAAAATGTTGGAGTCAGGTGTTTTATATGATTCTCCATTTGGTATTTTCAACATTTTTAAGAAAACTACACATATCTGATATTAATATTTTGATTTTTTTAGTTATTAATTTTTTGTGTAACTAAGCCTCTAAATCTCAGTCCATCTCCCTCCTACCTCAAAACATAGTCCATATAATTATATTAAGTAATAATTGGGAAAATAATAGTTTTTAGAGGTTCATACTTGTTGCTAACATTTTAGTGAATTATTGGAGTGGAATTTACTCTATTGCTCAAGGTTTCATGGATTGGATAACAACCGATGAGTTTTTAGTGATTATACATAAATGAATTTATTTATATAATTAATTATATTTTGATTAGATAAATATTATATTATTTTTACCCTAATAAAATTTACTAATCAGATAGAAAATATTCATTGGACTTGAATGGTGCTTGATAGAGTTTGATGTTCCCTTAACATATTTTTCGGTGTATGTGTCCCATAAGATAATAAGTCATATGTAGTAATATACACAATAATTAACTACAAAAAATAACATGGGTTTTAGAATGCGTTATAAGGACTGATATAGACCCTATTTGAGTATAAGGGGAGGCATTGATCTTCCCATGATGAGGAAAAGTGTTATTTTACACCTTATTTAATTTTATATTTCTTGATGACTATGTATAGAAGGGGATATGGTCTTGGTTAATTTTGAGAGATGCTAAAAATAGGTTATAGGATGAATATGAGATGAAACATTGGTGATTATGGGTTTTGGGGGGTAGTTTGTAGGTTTATGGGGTTTGGTGGTAAGTCAGTATAAAAACGACAATATTATATCACATAGGTGAATAATAACTTTCTCTTATGGATATAGGATAGCCTATGTGTTTTAAAAGAGATTTAGGTATGTCCACTAGGGAATGTAATTTATTTTATAGAGGAATTTTTTTATAGTTATTTGTTATGTCATGTCCCTAATGAGAAGTGGGATGAGACACTCATGTTAGTTTTCATAAATTTGCAAGACTAATAATTTAGAATCTAAGGGGGTTTTTGACTACAAAAAACCCCAGAAGTTGAGGATATTGTTTTATAGTTCATGATAGATTAGGATAGTCCCTATGTATCATGATAAGTATTGAAGTGGTGTTTAGGTTTGTCTGGATTAGACTATGAGATCAATGCTTAAATGAGTCTCTGGCTATTATTTTCTCTACCAGATGATGGGAATTAGGTGAAATCAGGGCGTTGTGACCATGGATGGTGGGGGGGGGGAAGTAGGTTGCATGACCATTGATTTTATCCTTTATTGATATCTGGGACTGTGTCTTAATATAAAATATCTTTTAGATCGTCTTGTGATTCTGTGACAAGGTGTTGGCCTGGTTCTTAAAAAAATTGTTTTTCTGGCTGAACAAATATACTAGGAGAGAGGGATCATGATGTGTGAACAATGAATATTTTGAGAAGGATGTTGGTGAATTTAGTTAACTAGATTTTCCTTAGTTTTAAGTGATTTCTGAGTGTTGGATTATGTTGGGGTAATGATGGGTTTTTACTTTTTATGCTTATACAAACTTATTCCCTATGTGATGGGTAATGTTATGATACCAAAGAAGGATGAGTGAACATTACATGAGAGTATTGGGTCATGGATACTGAGTTCTCATGAGAGGTATGGGTTGAGTTGTGGTGTTAGGTATGGATGATGGTCTTTGCATTAAAAGATATGTTAGTGTGTCCAAATGTGGATGTGGGACAATACATTATTAATTAATTTACATGTTAATGTTTTGGGAAATGAAATACCACTAATTAAAATGTATATGATGGGTAAAAGTTACTATTTCTAAAGGATATGTTATTAAAAGTTATACTATAGCATCAATATTGGTATAATTAGGCACATTTTCATCATTATTTTCACATGGTGGATTGATATGCATGTAAACATTCTTAAATATCATGATGTCTTTATAGGAAATAACTACCCATAGATCTTTATTTTATTTATTCATTTATTTTATTCACTCATAAAAATGTATATAATTAATTAAATTGTGGGTTATTAGTTGGAAAAAACTATGTTATATTCTAACACACTACATAATCACTCTAGTTTACAAGTAGATCTTTTTCACCTCTAGTTAAAATAATGATATATAACTTGGATTAAGATAGTTGGAGAGAAGTGTATGATATGAAGTTATTAATAATTATTAATAATAGATGTTTATATTTAATATATGTTCTCAATAATGGATGTTTATTGGTAGTTTATTATTATTGATCTTTATTTTATTGATGGAATAGTCTCACCCATGTTTGTTTTTGGAGGTCACCACAAGTCGATAAACTATAGTGGATGCGAAGGAATTAATTAGGCCAATTTGTGCCCTCATCCTAAAAAATACTTACTTTCATTGGAATGTGGTTTTATAAATTATTATGAGGTAATTTATTTGTTACTTTTTGTTTGGGGGGATTTTATAAATTAAGATACCCAATCGAAGTATGGAAAAAACAATAGAATAATCTAATGAATAAAATAATACATCATATAAAAAATTTCATTACAAAAAGAAAAAAAGTTCTAGGGACATGGAATATAGATAAATAAGAATATTAGTCTAATATAATTTTGAACATTTATCTATAATGATGCTCCAATAGACCGTTTTTAAACATAAAAAATTAAATAATCATCTTCATAAACTATGGATTTGAAACATACTAAAGGGATAAGATACTAAAATATATAAGTGAATATACATATCACAATGTATTAGATCACGAAAATTATGGAGAATATGATAATTATATAAAAAAATAAAAAACAAAATACTATAGATAATAGAGTGAAAAGTTGTTTGAGAAGCATTTAATAAAAATAACATTGTTATTGAACATTATTTCATGTCATGTATTAAAAAAGGAATATTAATATATCACGAGTTGATAATATAATAGTGTTTAATACTCTATAAATATTGAATAATTATCAAAATAGGATATAACAAGATAAAATACATGCAGATGTGTCACAATTATAATAATTGGTATCTATATCATTATAAACTGAGAACTTTGTAACCTATTGACATATAAAATTTTGTGCTGATATAAAAATTATCACTATCATATTATTATGGACCTATCCAAACTATTACTTTTTAATTATAATATGATTTAGTTCCTAGATGTTCCAGACAATTTCATTAGAAAATAATGAAAACATATAGAATTATGAAAATCAGAGATTTATAATAACCCCTCTCAATAATAGAAACAAGGTCTTAGAGAATATAATCAGACCATAAATACTCAATACCATTGACAATATTATTTTAATCTACCTCCAAAATTTAATTATACACCTTGTAGATATGTCTGATAAAATGATTCACAGATGAGAGAGAATCTATTCATTTGGTCAATCGATTAGTAAGCTTCCATGATAAATAAGAAGGGATGGTCCCGATAGTAAGAACAATAATCGTAGAGTCATAGTATATCTAAATATTATTTCATCCTTGATGTTTGGAATGATCCATTATAGTGATGAAAACATGAATTTCTTCTTCAAGTGAAAAAGAAACACCATAGGAACTATAAATACAACCAATGATATCCCATTGATGATACCTAAAAATATATATATCCCTAGAAGGGCCTAAATTACCTCATAAAGATCCATAAAAAATGTTTTTATCCTCCCCAACATAGGGATCATGTCAAAAGACCTCAATAATTCCCTAAGGAGGATGGAAGATACCATTGACACCAAACTAATTGATGAAGGATAAATTATTAATAGAATTTGAATAAAATTATTTATTTGACGTGGTTTATTCCTATACAATAGCAATAGTCATGGGACAAGAAGAGACAAGCGTGAAATGGAAATGATCATGGATTGATTTATTTTTGGAATTCCAAATATAGGGAATGTGTTCTTCTATATCAACCTAAAATAGATCCATGATGAGGGGAGAGAGAGAAAGATAATTCCAACCATTGTGAAAGTCATGGATAGAGACAAACCAATGCATATTTACATAAAAAATTCCGAGACAACATTCTACATCGATGAGGTAGTAAAAAAACATAAAAAATAAATGATAAACATCTTTCCTATGTTAATGTAAAAGAAACAGAGAAGAGAATAATGATATGACACAAGATTTCATAAATTTATCAATTAGAAGCATCCTATACACAAATCTTCAATCCATGATAGATCTAGAATGTTGAATAATGTTTTTCTCATTTTTACATGACACTTTATGTTAGTATTTATAAAGGTGAAGGGCCTATAATACATCTGGATGTGAGAAAACATTTATGAATAGTTTCCCAAGAAAAAAAATCATTCATGTAAGAAAATCAATAAATATCCCCATTGTTACAAAATTTTTGTGTGAGAGACTTCATGTTACTATGTTGTTATTTTATTCAGATTTCCAGATTCAGGATAAACTCTACACCCATAATTTATTCAAGTATAGGAATTATAGTCCCATTTTCTTTAAAAAATTGAACAGATGAATATCTGAAGAAATCCACATGTAATGGGAATTAATTAAGGAAAAATAGATTTGGAGGAAGGACACACTGATGTTCTAAAGTGATTGAAATTTCCATTCATGATTTTATAAACAAGTCTATCAATATTAATATAACGTCCATTTAAATTATCATTGATATGTATCCACATAAAAGAGGAATGTACAGAATAATTTAAGAATCCAAGACTCTTATTACTCAACCCCCTAATCATATTTCTTGCAAAAGTAATTCTAGGAAACTATAGCCAACATCCTTTATATAATTCTACGAATCTAGAAAAAGTTCATAATTTAAATAGTGATATTATTGATAAGATAAATAGACCATTTATATACCATAAAACAATAAAAAACTCATAAACTATAAACACCTTTTCCAAAAGAACAAGACCAGTCATGGATAATGATTTTCTCTCTGAGAATAATGTTTCTTTATTATGTTACTAGAAATACCAAAGAAATAAGAGGCCCTTGGTCTTACCCAAAGAAAATGAACACCAAGGTAAATAAAGGGAAGGACTCCTATATGAATATCCAACTCCCGGATAATATATAGTTTCATGGGGGGAGAGGTATTCCTTCCAAAGTAAAAAATTTATCCCCATCCAATCTCTTTACCAGGGAGCTTCATATAGTACAATATATCTCGATTATTTCTTATTATATTTAAATTATCCCCTTGTGTGAGAAGGATAATATCATAATCATAAAATAGTTGAGTAGGAGTAGCGAGTCCCCTACCAACACAGATATAGTTGATTTCCCATTTTAATCCATGAAGGAAGGGAGCCTAATGACATAATTTGTATCAATTGAAAAAATAATTTTATGATAAAGGTTAACCTTACCTAAAACCTCTAAAATAATAAAAATAACCTTTATGAGATCCATTAGTGAATAATGAGATGTGTATAGAACTTAAAATGATATTTAAGCCTGTAATGAAAACAATATCAAAACAAAATAATAAAAGGAACCTTACAAATAAATATATAGTACATCATATCAAATGATTTCCTAACATCAAGCTGAAGTGAAATATTAACATCCATGGTGTATTTTTTAATATTTTCAACTCATTATAAATTCACGATGGAAAAATCATAAATTGATATACCATTTATTAAACCAAATTAATTTAACAACAGAACTTTTCAATTAATAGAAAAAAACTTGTTAGGAAGGATTTTTCTAATAATATTATATATTTTTTCAACTATAGAAACTACCCTACAAAGATGATTCTTATTGGTATTATTCGTCTTATGAAGAAGATAATGAAACGGAGCATTCAATACATGAGGTTGAGAATAAACATTGAAAAAAATAAATAACCAACATGTAAACATCACATTGAATAATATCCCAAAAAATATTGTAAGAAGATGTTATGAAAACCATACAAAACAAGGAAATTTTCATGTTTGAGGATAAAAAAACAACCTTGATTTTAGATTAAAAAAGATTAATGATAATCATAAATTTTTTTTCTTGATTAACATGTCTCGGTATAATACCCACCACAAGATAATTTATGTAAGATGAACCATTGAATAGATCCATAAATAATGAAACAACATGATCTAAGAGACCCCTAATGTTGTTAATGAGCTATTCTCTATTTTTAGTCATGGAAAAGGACTAGAAAACATTCAATTTTTCTGAATAGAGTTAAAAAATTTGGAATTTATATCACCATAATTCATATAATTAACTTTAATATAATCTATTTTCAAATAATATGTGAGATTTTGAATATTTTTGAGCATGTAGGTCATAATATGTTCTTCTATAACACCATCTTATAAATCAGTGGAAGTATTTTTCTCTTGAAAATGAAAATGATAAACCTAAATAGAGGCAATCTCATTATCCGGAGAGCTTGAACAATATTTCCTCCTAATTTTATGATTCGTCCAAATCAATTTATGTTTGAGAACAAATTAAAAGGAATTATTCCTATAGTTTAATAATATCCAAATATCTTGGATAATTTTCTAACAAATATCATGATTAATCAAACCCATATAGATCCTAAAGGGAAAAAGATGTTTGGAATCCTTACCTAAAATATCAACCAATATTTTATGATGATCATCATTTGGATTCAATATAGTTGTTCATGATATGGAGTCCCATGTATGAAAAAAAATTCATTGATTTAAGAATTATTGCAATGAAGTTATTTAGATATATCTTATACTAGATATAATATACACCAAAATGATTAACTTCAATCATACCATTGTCATCAATGCATGTTTTTAATTCTATAGTGGATATGTGATTGGAAAAGGAACCCATTTTTTAATATTCATGATTGTGTTGAAACCCCCTTGACTAGTAAAATGGCTAGTAATATCAGTTATGAGAGATCTAATGTCCTTCCAAGGAATATCGTGGTCCAGATACAGATATTGATCATAGATAAAGAAGAATAAATGATGAATCAAAATATAATTGGAAGAAAATAAAACTTATTGATCATTGAAAATGACCCGGGATGCATCAGTTAAAATTGAGTGAGCCCAAACCCAATGGTTTATCACATCTATAAAAATCCAACTAGGGTCAATCAAATGAAACCCAAAGTTCCTTATGTTGGAAATGTTTAAGGAAGAAATATTTTAGTTTAGGAAAAGTGTATAAGATTATTCCAATGTTTCTAGATTAAAATCCTAAGGCACCTAATGGTATCACAATTCTCAAATCCCTAGAACATCCAGAATATAATGTTTTATTTAAATCTAAAATCATTCTTTGACCCATTTCTTTTTACCTCATGCATTATATTTTTTATATTTGTGAGGCATACCATCCTTTATTTTAGGATACTGTGTTTTCTGAAAAATATAATTAATTTCCTAAGTGGTAGGCATCACATTCCCATAACTGACATTCTTTTCCTTACTAGTTGTATCATCCTTTATATTACTAGTAAACTTGATATTAGTTTAAATAACCTCAATTAAAATAATATAATTATCTAACTATTCAATAACTATACTTGAATAACCATCCAAAGGTAATTTATAAGAAGTAGAATATGCTACCTTGGCTGAATACAAATTAACCACAACTGTAGGATGTGCAGTTGTATGAATAGATTCATTTGGAACCAGATACCCTTTAAGAATGTTATAACAACTAAGAGTAGTATAACCTGCTAAAGATTAGAGTTTTTAATAGATGGATACCTTATTAGACTATAAATGTCATATAGTTCAATGTGATCTTCAAGATTTAAAAAATCCTTAGATGAAAGACAATCTATTGGACTGATAGATTATTTATAAGTAGAAGGACCAACTAAATTGATGGGATCTTTATTGGAGAAATTTATAGAAGTCATAATTAATTCATAGAAATCCTCTCTATCTAGAAAATAAATAAAAAAATCATTGATATCATGGGATATTTAGAGAACGAGAGAGATATACTCCAACTATTTTTGAATAGTTAAATCCAAATAATAAATATCATTTGAGATATTCAGATTTATACCATTATAGTCTATATTATTAGAATATCCCATCATGATCACCCCATGAAAAACCTTAGTAGGAGAGCTAGGAAAAGCATGAGAATCATTCCAAATTTCCTTTTCTATATCAATTGTATCCCATGATCCCATGAAAAGAGACATTAAAGTAGGGGACTAGCCAGATTTGAGGGGACCCCCTACTCCACTATAACTACATTCTTATTATCCTGATTCCTATTATCCTCCTTCCATCCATTGACTCAAGAGATATAATTCATCCTATTTGGGATAACCCTATAATTAACAACATAGTGACGCATGATCTTGAAAACATTAGAAAAAGGGGGAACATTTTCCTATTCAACTTTGACATCAATTATATATCCATTAGAAAGAAGTGTGATTCCCTCATGACATTTGAATTAAAAATTATCATTAACCTGGATTTATTCCAAAAACACTAGTTCTAATTCCATGGTTCTCAGAACCATCATAGTGAAATTTCTATGGAAACAGGAAAGGTCATTTATGCTTTTGGGATGCCAGTACACCCAATTTAATCCATATAACCTTACCCAAAGTGGATTATGAGATTAAATCTGATTGATTGTATTAAAATTAACATCCCAACCAGATAACAAGAGGATTCCGGGATTATATTATATATTGGGTGGACTCCCAAATAATTTAAATGATTCTTTGGATTGGAAAATGATATGAAAAAGCCTATCTTAGTAGGAATAATCCTCCATCCATGATTTCCCAAGCAATGAGAAACCATTCCCTTAAGATCTACCTAAGACTAATGTTTTCCACCCTATAAATAAATGACATGACCCATGATCATGAACTTGTATAGATTGATCCTTTATTGAAAGGCCTATAGATATACCAACACAGAATAACCATCATTATCAAGTCATCTTATATTGGAGGATCTGGATGAATCATCCCTGACTTGATATGGAAAATGAGAATGATCCTCCATGAAGAAACCACCCTTCCTCCTCAAAATAAAAGGATCCAGATAATCTGATACATTGACATGAACCTTCAAAGGGTATAGATGATCTTTAAAAGTGAATTACATGTGAGGATGAAATGATTACATGGATGAAATGAAACAGGACTAAAGGATCTCAAGGTTTCTCCATCACCAATTTGAAAAATAACGACCTCCCACTCTCTCTATAAATAGTGAAATGTTTTCACAATATTTATATTTTTTTTTCATGTCAAAATATCAGTAGAGATTAATTACCTCATATGATCCCTTTGTAAACTAAGAAAGAAACTAAACTATTTACATTTAAATTATGAGTAGATCATAGAAAATCACACTAACCCATTTGGAACCAAAATACTAATTATCATTCTAAGACAAAAAATATTGGTATATATTTACACCCCCACACTCACACTTATTGTTCCGATCTTGTTACTGACCTACTCACATGTAATAATTTCAATACAATATATGGTTATAACAATCTTCCATTTTGGGAAATGTTACTTGCTAATATATTCATTGTAAATTTATATAACATGTGATATAATTTGTTACATAGTTCATTGAAGGTAGAAATTTGACTCACCAATCTCATTAGAAATACATTTACGTGAAACATGAATATCAAAAAAATTTCATCACATAAATAACATATATAAAATGATTAGTTTTATTAAAGGATAAAAGAATACCATAACATGAACATAAGTAATATAATAGAATTATAAAAATTTATTTTATAAATGAAATAACATGATAAGGAAATATAAACTATGAACAAGACAATACTTCCTGAAAAACAATCATCGGAGTGTAAATATAAGTGAATTTTTTTAGGTTTTTTTATATTTAAGTTAAAATTACATTCAATTATATTTTTTTGAGGGGAAATATATATATTTTGAAAACCTTAATAAAAAGTGTTTCTAATAAAATGAACATGTAAATAAAAATCATATTCCCACATATTTGTGAAAAATATTTGATAATGTTTAAATTCTAGATAATAATTTAAAATGTAAACCTAAAAAATAATCTACATTTTCAATAACATTAGTTAAAATAAATTGATATTATTTAGTTTTAAAAATAATCATTAATAGTGGAAAATCAAAAAATAATTTTTTAGTAAAATTAGTTGAATGTTATGCTTTAATTCACTTTTAAAAAATATTTTTTAATAATGGAATCATCAAATAAAAATAAATGAGGAAGAAATAGTTTAAAAAATTTTAATTTTAAATTGAATAATTAAGAAGAAATACTTGAAAAATACATAAAATGTTTTATAAAATAATTGATATTAAATAATAATATTTAAAATTAAAATAAATATTCCATAATATAAAATTTAAATATGAAAAATTGATATAAAAAATACGTACCTGATGATAAAAACGTTTCATTTTTTAATGAATGAAAAAACCATTTGATTATTTTAGAATAACCTTTGATTTAAAACACACATAATTAAACAGATAATTAAATAATATATTTAAATTAAAATATTTCAAAAATTATCCTTATTGGTATGAATAAATCGACTTTACAATAGGGAGAGTAGAATATTATATGATATTAAAATTAAAACTATTGGAAAAAATCCAATAAATAACCAAAATTATTCATAAAAAGATATTTTTTTTGAAAATTTACAATCCTAATGGAATAATGTGTTTGAGTGAATCATGATTTACAAAAAAAGTTGAAATTTATATATAATAGAATCATAAGTTTAAAAAATACTTCCTGAATGATATTATCCAAATAAGAGTAAATTTCACCCAAGTGAATGATTTGAGTCCCGATAACCCCTTAATATCTATGTAACTTTTGAATCAAACCCCCATTTAAGGAAAAATTGGAAATAGAACATGGAATAAAATGAAATATAACATCAAAAAATACTAAATTTTAATGTCATAGTATTTATAAAATATAAATATAATCATGTTTTTCAATATAAACATGTCACAAGTGAATCCATAGTGCTGAAAATTCATTCAGTTTTAGAAGTGTATATATTCATAGAACCCAAATGATAGATTATAGAATAAAAAATTATACCCCATTTGAATGAAATCTTAATAGGAAATAATTAATTTAGAATGTATCTTTACCACATAAAATAAAAATAAATTTAAATTATGAAATCATACCTTAATGAAGGTGAACATGACACAATAAACCCATTCTAATATCAAATTTATTTCTTAAAGATCAATTTAAAAATAATTCATTGAAATTAATTGTAAATAAAGTGAAAATAAAGTGGATATAATATTTTATATAGTTATATGATGGAATTATACATCTGATTAGAATGTGTTTTAATAATAACAATTATAACTTAGTGAAGGGGAAATGAGTTACAAAAAACAATTATGCTTTGTATAATATTTAAATAAAAACTCATAAAGGATAATGAAACCAAAAATTGAAATATAATATCTATAAAAATGAATTAATTAATGATATTATATATCATATCAGATTTATGAAAAACTCATAAATGAAAATATGTGTGTAATACAAATATTTTCTTTTTGAAGGGGAATTTGAGATGAAAATCACATTCACCCATTGGATAATTAGAATGAAAAACCCATCAAAAGGATAAAATGAAATGGGATACCTAATATCAGTATATACCCGATACTAATAATATAAGGTGTGTTAATTTCAAAATATATAAAAAAATGGTTTGTAATATAAACATGTCTCAATGAATGAAATGTTTCACAATATCTATAACATTTTTTTTTCATTCATAGTTGATATGTTTATATCCCTTTTTAAAACATACGTAGATAATATAATAACTTATTTCAAAATTATAATCATTAATATTAACATTTTTAATCTCTATTCATAATTACTATCTATTTGGACAATAAATATACGAAGCATATTTTTACTGTTTAGTGCTAATAAAATAATATTTTTCACATTGTTAAATTATTTTGATATCATTACCCATATTTTTTATATTTTTTATTATTTTAATAAAATATATTTTTCTATAATATATAAAGTATAATTATTTTAAATTTTTTTAAAAATTTAATATGTGTGTTGGTTACATTATCTGACAACTTAAATGATAACGACTTAGGTTTGAATTTTTTTTAAAAGAATATTTTATTTTAAAAATTATATAAATAAGTAACATCATATTTAAATAAACTTATAATAATAATTATTTATTTAATATTATATTATATTATTAGTTTTCACCTTATCATAGCCAATTATAATGGTATTTTCATGCATTGTTCATGTAAGTGTTAAACTAAGAAAAATATTAAAAACTTTATCTAAATATGCGAGTATGGATTAAAAGTTAACTACTTTAACATAATAAAAATATATTAATAATTATTATATATATTTATTTAATGATATTGTACAGTTTTTTAGATGTTAAGACAATTTTAAAAATATAAATAAAAATAAAACAATATTAATCATGGATGTAATATTCATCTTGTAAGTATGATTTTTATTGTCTTTTAACAATGTTTGATAGGGGTAAATGTTGATAATAGATTGAAATTTATGAAAAATAATTAAATAAAATATATTATATTTATTAATAATTAAACTATAAATTATATAAAATATATGAGGCAATGAAAAAACCGTTTCCCTTTGTGGATGCAGTGGTTCGTGCAACACATTGACATTGTTCTATTGTTTTACTATGTGTATGAAAATTAACAAATAATGATTTTACCTTTAATTTTATAACTTTTAAATAAAATAGTTACTAATTATTCATCAAATAATTATATTTATAAGATATTTGTAAAAGTATGATTAAGAATAAACCTATTTTGGGAGAAGACATCTTTGTTGGATACATGTATTTTAACTTGAAAATTCCCTAAAAATTTAATGCGAAAATATTATTTTTAGTGACAATTAGATTATTATTGTTTGATGGGGTTATAAAGTAAGTAAATAGAAATATTTTAATAAAATAATTATATATCATTGGATGTGTTGTAAAGGGTTTATGTGATCCCAATTCAATGTATTGTAAAATTGAGCTTTATGAAACACCATTTATAGTTAAAAAATTATCGAGGCAATATTCCATTAAAAATGGAAATAATGATTTTAAATTATTTATTTTGGGGTGTATTTGGATTGATAAAAGACAAAATGTGATTCTAAACTAATTTTATACATGTTATATTGTTAATATATTTTTATATCTTTATTTTACTTGTTTTACTTTTATACTATGTAACATTATTTTTAACTATGTAAATTTATGTTTCATAAAAATTATAAAAAACCATGTAAAAAATATCGGCATCATATAATAATATATAAAAATTATTTAATAAAATTAACTTTCAAAGTATAGTAAAAAATGGTTTAAATGAAAATATATCATGTCTATGAGAATAGTTTTAGTAGAGAAATCAGATTTTGTCCATTATTGATTATCGAACTTATTTAGTATCGATTAATAATTAAATTAGTCTAAATATAATTAATTATGGGTTAATTAATCATATAATATACATTAATGAAATATTTTAATCATAATGTTTTTATAAAAATTCATTGATACTAACAAAATAATAATTTTTAAATTATTATTTAATCATTGAGTTAGTGATTTTTATTAATCATAATAATATGAATTTTAAACCTAATCATTAAATTGGTTATATAAAATAATATACAATTTAAAATAAAAAAATCAATTAACAATTTTGTTTAATTATAATTATATATTTTGGGATGCTAACATTAACATGAACATATATAAGGCATACAACATCATTTAATTTTTTTATGTAAAAAAATTCAGAAATTTTATAGAAATTACAATTTCAATGATTGAAATTTATTTTAAATAATTTTGGTCTCTATAATATTATTTAATTAGTAATAATGTTAATTTTAATTTTTGTTTAATCATTTTATAATTAAATTGAAAAAATAATTAATTTTTTTCATCAAAACACTATATATAATTTAAAAATGTTGGGCATGAATTTTTAAATTTAAAATAGTATTTAAATAAACATTATTATACACTAAAATAAAAAACCTTATTTTAATATGTATCAAAAACATTAAACAAATTCAAGTAATTATATAATTTCTAAGAATATTAATATTTATAAAATCAGTATTTGTTTTTATTCACCTAAAAGTAAATTAATTTAAAAAAACTCAAAAATACACCATTATCAATTTATGTTGTAAGGAATTAATTTTTTTATTTTACATATATAAATTAAAAAATTAATAATTTTGTCGTCATAAATAAAAATTATTTGAAAAGTTTATTTTTTTTAAAAAATAACCATATCAATATTAACACATATTGACTATTTACATTTTAACTATTAATGATTAAACATCAATATTTTTATTATAGATTTTTTAACAATTTGAAATTAATATTTTTTGGTTTTTAAAATTTATTATCTCTATTGAAAAAAATTATTTAATATAGAAATTATTTTAATGGATTATAAATTTGGGGTCCTTACTATATACCATCCTAAATAAAACACATCCTCATAGTTTTAATTATCTTTTTATAAATTTGTATACTAATAGATATGTGAGAAACACATAATATATATTCTACTAAATAATACACCCTATTATAGTTTGAAATACTAATAAATAATAATCGAAAATAGCATAGTATATATTCTTTATGTTATGCCTTACACAGATTCATTTATGTGTTCCGGATTCAACCAAATACAAAAAACTAAAATGATGGATTAATATCCCATATAATTAAAGTATATGTATATGAAAGATCAATTATAAAATTTATTCTCTAATGAATCCTTTAGTTTGAACAATGAAAAATTAATTTTAATTACGTTATACATGGTTAATAATATAGATATATTTTTTCTTACACAAGTCACATTAGGTTCGGTTATCATACACCACTAAATGTAACTGCAAAACCAATCCTTCATAGTGGGTCATACATAATAAATTAAAAATAAAATAATATCACATTGTAGTGTCTGTACAGGTGTATATACTAAGTCGAAATATTCATGTATCATGTTAATGATCATTTCAATTCCCATCAATGAAATTTTATGGAGATTTCCATGAGTTGAACCTATACCATAGAAACCTACTTATTCTCATATCCAAATAGGAATATATTTATAAGAATCTAATTACTAAAAATTTAAAAATATTTCAAGATATTATCTTATAGATAAACTCATATCTGTTGATTTCAATAAAATTATTTGTATTAATATAAAAAAATAAAAAATCTAATCCCTAAAATAAATGAACTATACTCTTATAATAGTTTATGTGACCCAAGAAAATCATTAATTAAATAATATATTAATTTCATTGTTTAAGTAATATATCTCAAAAATAGTAACTACATCTAATGACTAAAAGTATTACTATCCAGATGAGTAACTACATGAAAAATTAATTTATTAAACATGTGAATATTTATACATTATCATGCTCCTCAATATCATTTCTTAAAATATTACAAGATATAATATTCCTCATATCCTAGGGAATGGGAACACGAGAAAGAGGTGATATAAAACCATGAGTTAGTGAAAAAATTATATCATAATGGAATATATTTAAACATAATAGAAAATATGAATATGATTTAATAAATAAATAAAATATAGGAATACCATGGACAATAATCATAATTCACCACAGGGAAACATAATATTTTATTAATATTAATAGGGATCCAAAAAATAAATGACCTCGCATTAAAATTATTAATAATAATGAATAATGAATGTTAATAATAAAAGAACTCCTAAAATATATTAACAATACATCCTAAAAATGATACTTGGAATAACAAAATAAACAAACTGGAATGGTGGCACAATCACAAACATAGTATTTTTAATCTTTATTAACCTACATAATCTCTAACTTGCTTATAAGTATGTTTTTACAGATATACTGAAACCATTGTACTGTCCCTTTATAATATAAATTCATTCTAACTTTATCAGAAGTTAAATTTATTTTTTAGGAATAAATCCATCATAGTCACTTATTGTGAACCTAATTACCAAATAACTAGTTCGCACATATCTTTTAGATATTAATGGAATAACACTCATACATTGTGAACCTAAATACAATTAAATAATTTCTCGTTTATAATTTTTATTAGATAATAATTCCATCAGACTAACCCCTTATGTACATAACTACTCAATATTATATTCCCAAGAATAATTGTGAGTGGATCTTAACGTCATCATAGTCACACTTTGTGAAATTAGGTATTCACTAATATATATATAATTTTTTATAATGAGATATTATCAATTTAACCAATTAATCATTATTATATATAATTCTCACTGATACGATAATTCATAAATTTTTATGACACTTGAATATCAAATATTCATCACCTCTAAATGAACTCCTTGAAAAAAGTTAATGGTTTCTTTAAAAATTTAAAAATACCCCATGACATTAAATTTTGTAATTATAAAATTTCATATCATTAGTTATCACAAATAAATTAAATTATACTAACATATTAATGTTTATAAGTACATAAATTCAGGAAAAATAAACCTTTTTGTGTAAATATTTCTGAAAAAATAAACATTTTAATTTTTTTTTAAAACATTAAAGTGAAAAATATTTTGGAAAAAATAATGTAAAAGAAAATTTTATTGAATAATATATTTTAAAAAATTTGTTATAAAATTATCATGAAGTGATATAATAGTTTCAAAAATATAATTATAAATAAATTGAAAATTTTATTATTTAAAATAACCATTAATAAGGAAAATTTTGAAATGATATATTTTTTCAATAAAATAAGAGAAAATAAATGGATGAATTTTATTTCAAAAAGATTCTTTAATAATAGAAACATGATAAAATGATTATTTTCTCAAAAAAGTGAATTCAAGTAATTTTAAAAAATTTAATTTCAAAAAAAATATCTCTAATTGAATCAGAAATAATAATATAAAAAGATGATATACTATGAAGAAATATACATTTGAAATGAATCATTAATAATGGAAACATGAAAATGACATTAGGTTTTCTATAATTTAAGAGAAAATAATTAAAAAAAATAAAAATAAAAATATATTTTATAATTGAATATTTAAGTGGAATAATTTTTAGAAAACTAAAATGTATTGTGGATGATAAAACCATTTTACACTATTGTATGTACATTTTTTTGATCATTATTAATGAGAATTTGGATGAAAACTAAACATTATTAAAAATATTAAAAAACTATTTCATTAGTATTTATGAAGGAAAAATGATCATATGGGATTAAAACAATAATTCTATATTATGAAAAGTAGAACATCGAGGAAATTTAAAACCATGGATAAGGATGAAAAATCCATTAATATAATGTAAATAAAACATAGTAAAATTATTTTCAGTGAATAAATAAAATCATGAAGGGTGATTACATTTGTGTGAAATAGGATTTTCATTGAATATAAGATGATAGTTCATAAAATTATCATTATCGTATAAATAAATAAATATTAAGTGATAATTCTCAAGGAAGATTGATTTTGATCGAATAAAAATATTATAGCCATGAAAACACCTTATAACATTTGTAAAATTTGAATCAATGACCCCATATAAATAGGTAATGAAATATATTATTGAATATAATTATACTACTTATTATAATGACCTAAAACATACATGGGGTTTGTAATTAAAAAATTTAATATGATTCACTATGTTATGCATTAACGTGACTCACATGATTAAATTTTTAGACAAATAAAGCCTTAATTTTTGATATATCAATGGACTTAAAGAACTTGAATGATTTTTTTTAAAATAAAAATATATATCTCATCAAAAATGGTTATTTTTTATTAAATAAATAATTTGGAATCTACTTATATCACATCAATGTGAAATTTTTGAAAAACATTCAACCATTCCACAATGATGGTGGAATTTTCACAACAGACACTTACGAATATCCTAATCATTAAGGTAAACATAATATAAAAATAATTTTATAGTAATAAATTTTAAATATACATAATTTAATTTGGAAATAAAATTTACTAAAATAATAGTATAAAATCACTCAAAATAGAATAATGAGGTTCTATAACAACTATTATAACTAAAAAAAAATGAGTTAAGAAATACACTTACAATGTGTGTGACTTTTATATGAAAACTCATGAATAATATTAAAATTTTAATTGAACATAAAAAATTAAAAATTAGCTATTAATTCATTATAATTTATTTCACATAGGCCTTATGAAAACCACATAAATGAAAATATATTTGTTTGAAAAACATTGTCTTGATGAAGTGGAAATTTAGATGAAAAGCATTTACCACTATTGGAATACTTCAACTAAAATACATTTGAAATATTAACATGAAATGAGAAATTTTATATCATTAAGTATAGTATTATTAGGATAAAAATTTGACAATATTATTTTAATTATAATATTTATAGAATAAAAAATGGTGTATTACATAAACATTACACAGTGAAAGAAACTTAAGACAGAAACCATTATCTAAATTCATTTCATATTAAATAGAACTATAAACTATTGTATATCATACATTTATATATTAATATCTGATATATTACCTAACAAAATAAATATGACACTTCAATAATCCTTATTGATAATTTTTTATCATATATACATTAATTAGTTATAGCCTATTTAATTAATTTTTTAATAACATCAACTATTTTTCTAGTGTTTAATAATTTTAATATCATCACCCATAAGAAGATATGAATATGAATATAATTATATATATATATATAATATTTTTTTTAATATACAAACTATATTTATTTATAATTTTATTATTTCATTACGTAAGTGTTTTTTATGTTATGGGAAACCTGGATTGATCACATCTTATTTTTATAATTTTAGAAAATGAAAATGTTACATTAATTATAAGTTAAAAACAAAAAAATATTTTTATATCCATTAAATAATCATTAATTTCATAGTGTATTATTATTATATTGTATTTCTTGTTTCTTTATTAATAAAATTTCATATTATAAATCATTGTTCTCATAAGTGGATAAATTGACCAAAAATTAAACTCTCATTAATTTAAATGGGAATTAACATTATATAGCTGTTTCATTTAACAAATTATAATTATAAAAGAATCTTAATGTATTTTTATTATCTTTTAAGATGGTTAACCGGTTTTTTATATAATTATAAATGTTCATACAATTTAAATGAAAATAAAAAACATTTTACTGTGGAGGTCGTATTTTTCACATAAACACAACATGTTTTCATGTTTGAAAATTTTTTATAGAGGAGATGGGGAATCATAAATATTTATATAAAATTAATAATTATATAATATTTAATAATTATTTTCAATATTTCCAATATTAAAATATATATCAATTGAGGTAATGAATTTTTTTTATTCTCGTAGAGTTTGTTTTATGCGTTACACACTAATGATGTTTTTTTTCTCAGATGATGAATATCAAGATATAATGCCTATATAACCAATTTTGAAGCATGTTAGTATAATATTGTTTCTGATGTGACTATATTTTTATGATGATATGATATATCATATAGTATTACTATGAAGAAATAATTAAGAGGAGGTAACCCATAAGATAAATACTAAAATTCTTTCTTTGAAGATCCAAATAAATTGATGGGAATAGGTTATCTATGATTTATAAAGGGATTATTTTTATATAAGAGGGATATATATAGATTTATGTGTCTTATTTGGAAATAATAATTCAATTTTTGTTCATTTGTGAAAGGGTGTAATTGACCCACTTTTATAATAGAGGGAAATATGACTTTTGGAAACACCCCATATAATTTTATAATCACATGACACAACTCTATGTTTAATAGATCCAATGAATTTAAATTATTTAGTTTGGGGTAGTTTGTGTTAAATAATATAAAAACACCCGTCTCATTAAATTCTTTAAAAATTTTATACTTTTTTTTCTATTCTATATTTATATTTTTCTTTTTTACTTCTAACCATTATAATTAGTTTTTAACTCTATGATTTCAAATAATATTAAAAATATAATAAAAATAATAAATTTCATTTATTGAATTAATTTCATCC
The DNA here is from genome assembly GCA_963277665.1 of Viscum album. Classification (NCBI taxonomy): domain Eukaryota; kingdom Viridiplantae; phylum Streptophyta; class Magnoliopsida; order Santalales; family Viscaceae; genus Viscum; species Viscum album. Next base: position 325,819,584 of record OY728143.1, read on the forward strand.
TATATTTTATATAATTAAATTTATATCTATTATATCCCTAATTTTTTAATTAATTCAGATAATTGGTTGAAACATAATTTTACTCGAAAAGTTTTCTTTTGTTCTTAATGATTCTTAATATTATTTTATTTGGATTAAAAATTAATTGAGTGTTAGTGTATTTATTTATGTTTTTATTCACCACACAATAACCATTATAAAATGAATATCAATTTTACAATTTGATACAAATTCTAGGATATTAATAAAACTGTAATTTTAAAATTATATTTTCACCACAATCATGGATAATAACATTGGTATTAAAAAATAAAATTTTATATATAAACATGATATTTTATATATCTATTAATATGAAAATAATTATATTATGTATAACGATCATTTTATCAATTTCACATCACATGTGTAGGGAAATAAATTATCACATTAGTGTGTCTAATGTGTAAAAACCCAATTTTATTCAAAAACACTGTTTTTTAATAAATATTTAATATCATGATTGAATTATGAATTCCCATTATTATAATTATTTTAATATTTTTCTTATCAGTCAAATATTATAATTATTGAAATCAGAGAAATTCAGAACATTATTTCATCATTCTATTAATACTTGTTCAGTGTTATGAATAAATTCATTAAAATGCTACAATAATTTTTTAAATTTTGAGATTGGGTTTAAAAAACACTATTATATTTTAAAATGAATCTTTATAATTTATAACATATATTTTTATAAGAAAATGGATAATCTTTTTTCAAAATAAGTATATAAATAAATAATAACATTTATAACATTTATAAAATCGGTATTTATTTGTAATTCAACTAAAAAACAAACTATTTTTGAAAATTATTAATAATATAGCCTAACTAAACTTTTTTTGTAACCATTTTCTCAATAATGGTAATGCTATCAAAGAAAAATTTTAGAAGATATAATTTTTTTTAAATTAAATATATTATATGATGAAAAATTAATGAAAATTACCTTTTATATATTAACTAATATTTATGATTTACATTATACCTTTTATGGATTTACAGTATTAGAGTTTATTATTTCTTACCTAATTTTTTACATAATATTTTTTTTATATTTTAGTGTTGGGTGTATCATGTGACATAGGTTATATAATCTATAATTTATTTTACTGAATAAAAAATCTAATGTCGTTTCAATAATGGTGGTCTTGGAATGTGTTAGAGCATGTGATGAGTATTATTATTATTGAGCAAGATACAATATTTATTTACAAACTCTATATAACTATAGGAATTTGATTCATGTGGTTTATATTTCATATCCTTGTCTTAGGATTTGACATCACGGTATAAAACCTTTTTTGACGATTGTGATTTTCTATTATATTTCCTCTTCAATAAGAGTGGAAATATATAAAATACATACATCATGTTAGGAATGTGTAACCTATATCATTTGTATATGTCTATTTCTAGTTATTTATTAAAATATTTTTGGTTCATTAATGATTTTCCTACAAGATATATATATTTTTCATTTGAAATTTTACATTGTAATAATACCTTTTGGGGCCATGTTGTATTTTCCATACTTGAAAGTAATGTGGATCTTGTAGCGTAATGAAATAGATGATTCAAATATGGTTCCTCTATTATGGGATATATAGATACCATCATGGAGTTTTATGACCATTGATACTCATGTAATGGATTTATAAAGGAAAGTATTGACAGTAAAGATAATAGAGGATATGCATTGGTTTCATTAATTATATTGGTCTAGTTACATAAAGCATATACCACGACCTATATAAAATTTTAATATATTAATTCTTGGTTTCACTCTTCATAGTCGAGTGGGGTGGTTGTGTATTCCCATCTAATTGGTCGAGGGAATGCATATGTGATATGACTTGGTAGGTGTCAAATACCATTAGGGGTATTCCTGATATTGGGATTGGATTTTAGAGGAAATAATTTTTAGAAAGTATAGAGGGATATTATTTTGTATTTTCTATATTGATAATAAGAGGCAATCTATTTTTTCACTAGGATGAGTAGATCGTGGGATGATGATTTTTTAATTTCAATAACACCCAATCGTGGGTGGTTGTGTGATATATATGTTCATGATAGATATACCAAAAATATAAATTAGAGAATGATGTAATCTCTAGTTGGATATTATAGAAATATATATGGGTAAATATTATTGTGTTATGATCTTATTACAATGTTTAATAGGTCGTGTCTCATGGGACTATTAGAAAGGTTCTGATATTGAGTTATATAAGAAACTAAGACCTCTTGTGTAAAGTGTGGATAAATATGACCATGGGAGAGAACCTATAGTAGGTTAATGGGAATCCATATCCCATTATGAGGATAATTTAATTTAAAATATATTTTTTGGAAAATTAATTAGTTTTTTATTAAAAAAACTCTAGTTAGATGATGTTCAAGGTTGAAACATTTACTTGTGGAATGTGCCATGTTTGTGATATAAAAAATTATAGGTGTTCTTGAAGAACCTAATTTGTGTAGTGGAGGTAGAATTATGGTGGTTTCATTTAATGTTCACTATCATGTGAGGCAGTCTATGGGTTTTCAATGTCATTCATATGCATGGTGTATTGTTATTTTCAAGAATAATAAGAAAAACCCCTTATTGATGAGTGGTTTCATATTAAATTAATCATGATAACATTGTATAATCAATCTAATCATTTTCATTGATAACTGTAGTGAGGAATGTATAGTTATTGGGCATGTTTTGGTTGATTCTTTAGGTGAAGGGTAAGGTAACTAATATTGGGGTTGGGGGGGGGGGTTCGTTTCTTATTAAAGATTTTATTTCTGGTGAACTAAGAACATATCCTGGATGTGGTTTTATATTGGTTCTATTATATGAGTAGAATGAAAATATCTTTTTATGAAATGTGGTATTTTATGGATCATATGTTGTTGAAATCTATTTTTTTGGGTTATTGTGATGATTCTACTATGGTTAGAATTATCCTTATGGTCCTGGTGGGTGACCCTAACTTTGGAAGGGTCACATATGTGCTATTACCTATCATTTCATGGGTGAGGCGATAAAAATGATAGTTTTTTAGTTGATATGAAATTATATATTTAATTTTTTATTACAAAATTTTGGATTTATATATAGTGGGGGTGGATTTAGTGCATTAGGAACAGGTTTAGGGTGGAGTTTTCTGATTTGATGGAAATTCATTTAAAAAGTGTAACTATGTTGTTGGTGAGAGCATGAGGAGTGATTTATGTGTTTGATTATCCAACCGTAAAATTACCCCCAAAATAATAGAATCAAATTTGTTGGTGGAATTTTTACAATGATTTAATGGATTTGATAGTTAGGGCATCTTTAATGGTAAGATGGTGAGATATTGTTTTGTTTAGCTAATAATTTCAAAAGAATAACGGCCATATTCAAACTAACAAGAATTATGACTTAATGGTAGTCAATATAAGAATATAACTATGTCAGAATATTTTTTGTGGTACAAGGTTTGGTTATCCTTTGAACTGGAGGTATATTTTTTTTTAAAATAGTTGGTTTATCTGTATGGGAGTTTTCGATTGAACAGTTAATAAATTATGATATGTCTAAGGTGTATAGTGTGGGATTGGAATTGAAATAATGGAATTTTTTGGTCCTGTATGTGTGTAATGAACTAATATACTATTCTCAATGATTAATATCTCAATGATTGTGAGTTTATAATTACCTTAATTGTTAGATGATTTAAATTCTAGAAGGATATTTAATTCTTAGTGATGGGTTTATATTGGAATCTTGGACATAGTTTAAGAATCCATGTATCTAATTATTTCTTTGAGTCAGTGTTTTATGTTGTTTCATATTTATAAAACACCTCATATACTCTGTAGGGATGAACATGAAGATAAAATTCATGTTTTTTTCTATTCATGTCTTGAAAAACCTTGTTCAGGTCATGGATGAGCTTAGTTGAGGGGTGAAGTCATATTCTATGAGTTTCCCATGCATTGAATAATATTTCACACCATGAATTTAGTTTGAACATGTAAAGGATTAATTTTTCTAGGATTGGTTCAAAACCTGAATTAAGAGTTAAATCTATTAGTGGTGTATGGGTATTTTTCTAATTAGGGTTGGGAGGTCTTTTTATTATTGTCCTGCCCATTATTAAGAATGATTAAGAAAGAATAATGAGGTATATGTAGTCATAGAATCTAATTTTCTCTCTCTCCATATATGCAAATTATAAATTATAATTTTTTGTTCATTATTTTATAAATATATTGTATGGTCAATAATATTTTACATCATCATTAATTTCATTTATAGCTTGTTGATTTAGAACTATTCTAGTTAGGTTTATTATTAAATATCAACTAGAGAATTGTGTATGTATTCTTCATTGATGGGAATTTTCAATTTTATAAATAATAAATATAAAAATATTTCTACATTTTTTCATTTATCATTGATGGGAAACTATTCTTATCTATGAATTTTATTATGGGTTTATCCTAATTAAAATTAAATTGGGCATTGGATAATGTGTATTAAATAAGAATTCATTATGGTTTTGGATCATATCCATGTTATGAGTATTTCACACCAAATTTCACAATTTTTTGATAAATGGATGATACCTAAAATGTTTTATATTTTTAAACCTAATTAAATTAACCAAAATAGTTAAATATGTATGATTTTTTCATGGATTGGTTCTTGGATGAACAGAAGAGTCTTGGAGGACTTAGAGAATGTTAGAAAAAATATTTGATGTGATTAAAACTATTTTAATTGTAGGAAAACCCTATGATACAAACTATTATACAAAACTATTAATGATCATAAATATTTTTCATAATTTCAGGTATTTTGGAATGTTTCATAAGGACCAGATGAGTCCTTTGGAATGAAAATTGTGTAAAATTGCACCTCCATTGTCGATAAAAGGTACTCTTTAGCACATTTGTTAATTCTGGATCATAGGTGATAGGTCATTGGTTAAGCTAATGAGATTTATCAAGGAAATACTACGATGGAAAATAAGATACATGATAGACTTGGAAAGGTTCCAAGGGTATGGAGAATGCTTGAGGGGAATGGAGAAATGTTTTTATGAGTGATATGGTTATGAATCTCACATGAAACTAGGAAATACCTATTGAATATTAACGATATTATTTGTGTATATGAGGTGAATGATACAAGTCCTATTTTTATTTGGAATATTTGTTGGATGGGGGGGAGGATTCCTTTTGATGGGTTAAAATGATTTGTTTAATATATGTTTAACTTGAACCGTTTGTGAGTCATAGGAGTGGGATGTGACTTATAATTGGGAATTTAATTATTCTTTAGATAGACATTTGGACCAATGTTTTGAGAAAAATATTGGGGTGGGGCATGATTTCTTTGTAATATTGATGGTTTGTAAGAAGATGAGAGAAGATTATTTTGATGAGTTTCGACCAAACCAGATCATCTAGGACATGACAATACTCTTGGTACTATATTAACCTCTAAGTGATAATCATGGGGTTCCACATATGTGTAGTGAAACGAAGGAGTACTGAGGAACTACTGGAGTCCTTCATAGGTGATGATGAATTTTTCAAGATGAGGGGGTATGTCTCAAGAAACTAGAACACTGGGATCTTCTTATTAACTATATGATGGTCGGTGCGCCTTAATTTTTAAGAACACATTTTGTTAATAGATTTACACTATAGTAGAGAGATATCGTAAGGAATATTCTTACTATGATTGTAATGGATTGGTTCATGGTGACTGACCTTTCATAGTGTAGGACTATGTTGAGGACCATATCATGAGTAGGCTTGGGTCATGACATATATCAAATATGCCTTAATAGTCATTGGTTGAGGATCTCCATGAAGGATTATTATTTATATAATGGTGGAATTGTAATAATGAAATTATGTTGGAAGGAGTTGGTAATATCAATGGACCAATAATGATCATTATAGGGGATGTTGTTGTATAATTTATAATGACTGGATCCTACCATATGTGATATGGTAGTGAGGTCGGATGTGGATGTGTTTCCATTCCCCTCCCTTTTACGTAGAAATTCAAATTTTGAAAGTTTCCCTACATTTATTACATGGTTATGTGATATGTATTTTTCATAGTGTCATGAGACATGTTGATTATAAAAATATAACAAGGAACTAAAAGAGGTATCATTGGAATAATTATAGACTAGTTATCACTTGATTTCCAGGTTTCACTTAGAGGCATTATTTTCATGTGGATATCCTCAAATATCATGGTGGCCTGGTTAGCACAAAATGAACAAGTGAACATGTTTTTTTATTACATTTCTTGTACATACATATAGACAAGTATATGAAAGAATATTTTTTGTTTGAGACCTTAATGAGTTGTATTATCACATACAACATGGTTAGTCTTGATAGAGCCAGACATTATAGATTTATTCATTTCAGTTCATAAGATACAAAACGGATTTTGTTGGGATAAATCTTACTTAACATGTTTTTGGGATATATTACATATATTTAAGTATGGATGGTTTGTGAATATTTGGCCATTGGATAATTTTTTTTTATTTTCATATTTTGTGATTACATTATATTTATTTTTTAATAATATTATATGAAATGGGACGTGTTTATTTTTTCTACTCACTCTAATGTGGATGTTCATCAATTATTTATTATTATTAATATTTATGATTTCAATTTTATATCACCCTAATTATTATTATTTTTCCCTCACTACTAGTCAGAAGCCTTGGGAATAATTTGAGTAATTATTATGGAAATATTATTTTCTCATCATAGGTGCAACAAAGTTACCCATGACTAGGAACTATATGTTGGTTTGGTCCAATAATTAATATAATTAGTCATTGAAGGATGAAAACATAACACAACTTAATATTATGTTATCCATGAAATATTCATATTATAAATTAAATTTAAATTTTATAAACATATAAAAAACTTATCATTTATCTTTTTACTCATGAAAAAGTTCAAATGATACTCATTTTCATCATTAGTGACAGAATATATGATAATATAATATTTTAAAACATTGAAAAATTGGTCAAGGTAATCACAAAATAATCTATTTATTAGATCTATAATTATGTATGATGAATTTTTTACTCCCATGGGTATCATTATTAATTCATAATAACAATACCTCATATCCAAATATTTCTTATATATATCATCTACATTGATCATTATGTGGTTATATACTAATAAAGGATAATTTATTGGAAAGTATTAACCTCCATGAGTTTTACTCAACAATTCAACAAATGGGGTAGATTATATTTATTACTAATAATTTTGTAGTTATATTCTCGATAATCATTGAAATGTTTCATTGACCCACCATTATAATTAACAAAAATATCCTATGTACACCATTATGATTGACTAGGAAAATTGAATCCATTTTCTAGATTATCTATGAAATTAGATATGAAATCATCATACTCAATTTGGGATATTCAAGGACTGTTTCAAAAATAAATAAAACTATGAATGATTAATATTAAAAAATTTACCAAACAATTCAAGGGAAAAAATCCATCAAGATATATCAATGTAATTGATAATATTGGGATTAAATTTTATGTTAAATCTATCCCCAAAAATTTCAGATAAATACCTCACATGAATAGATAATGAGACACATACAGTGGACCCAATCACTATTTAATTATTATGATCATACACTAATCAATATATTCTCATAGGTTGATTAAAAATATTATATATAACATCATTTCCAAGGAAAATGATATGATTTCTACATAGAGAGAAGAAATTAATTCCCAAAATAACATTGAATTCATAATTTGGATGAATAATAAATTCTTCATGAAGAAAAATCCAATAATATTCTATTATATTGGATCTACAAACATGGTTATAAATCATCACATCATTTGTAAGGGTGAACTTAGTTTTTTGAACGAATCTATGCCACCATCCTATAGTAACTAGGTGAGATATTTTGGTGATAGTGAAATTGACTATATGAATATTCCCATAATGTTAGGATTAATATGGAAATAATTTTATGTTTTATTTAATAAAATAACACATTGTCCGTTTTAAAATTAAAATCCATTATATTACGAAAAATTTCCTTGAGAATGATATAGAGAACATATCTAAATGGTCATAAATAAAATATTACTAATATGAAACATCTATATTCTGTGACGTGATAAAAAATGTTTCAATAAATCTATTGATCTCAAACATTAATAAAAAATGATCCATGAATATTAAATATTACATATACATATAAAAAATATTATTCATTATATTTTCTAAATTACTTTTTAATGATATATGTATATTAATTCATATGATATTATTCTGACTTTAGTTTAAATTACTGTGTTTAGTTATATTAAGATCATATAAACTCATATATTAAATATATCCTTATTTGGGTGTCATAATGTCATATTCTATAATTTAAAAAAATATTTATATATTCTAAATATGCATTTTTTAAATCTTTAGGCCCTTGTCCTGATAGAATCAGTTGATACTTATAGAACTAGGGTGGATTATATAAACCCATCTAGTAACCTAAGTAGATATGGTCTCGTCAAAGAAATAAAATATCATATAATCTCATATTGCATAGAAAAATAATAGGATGTCAGGATATCTAATAAAGTAAGATCCAAAATTTATGTCATCAACCATTCATTCATTATAATTTTTTCATATCCCTAGATTGAATTTACCACATTATACTATGTACCTATATTTAATAGAGGTGCTTCCAATATAAAAAAATGGTCCCTATAAATCTATTAATTATAGAAGTGATAAATTTTATATTCATCTTTCTATGAATATATTACCAGCAATGAATCACCAAAATCAATCTATGATAAAAAAAACATAAATGTCATGTTTTTATCTACAGACATGGTACATAATCAAATAATACCCACTAAATTGAGATCATGTTAAGAGGAAAATACACAAGTTTATAAACAAGAATAACCAATGTCACCAAAATCATGTTGAATTTATTGGTGATAAATTCCTCATTATTAACTCTAATTTAGATAAAAAATGTTAAATTAATGATGTTATGTCTTCATCATTACATCATATCTATACATCATATGTTTCAGATCACTATTTACTTTCTAGAAAAAAATTATTTTTTATGATCATTTTAAATGTCCCTAAAGGTTCCAATTATATCATAAAACTAATATAACATTATTCTATAAAATATAATTTAAAGAAATTTCTAAGTAATTTATGGGAGGAAAATTATCGACACCCTTATGGTTAGTATATGTCATGCATAACTATTTTAATACATTATATGAAAATAGAAATGATTTATTATATTGGTTTTAAAGAACAAAATTTTACAACACACCCACTTTCACTAGAGTTAATTCCATAATAATTACACTATTTTCTCTCAAAAGATAATATAATTATTCTATAGAGTTTTATATATTCATGATGAATTCTATTATTTTATGATGTGGTTAAAATATTATATCTGACTTCAAATTTCTTTGTAAAAGATACTTATGATATGACATCATTGAGTATTTCATCTATTTAATATTCAAAATATAGAAATAATGTTTAGTTATTTTTTAATAATTCCATTAACTTTTATAAATAATTATGTATTTTATACTTCTTATTTATCTACATAAAAATCCACAACATTATCATTATATATAGATATGGTTTCCACTACCTTGAATGAGGTATTATCTTTATATCCTTATTCAAACGATGATACTATATCAAATTGATATACTAGAATTCAATTTTTGGTCTCCATATAACTAGTTTTTCTTTCTATGAATTTAAATGTTATATATACCATGAAATCATTAATATGATTATTGATAAGTCTGACTGCTTCCTATGTAGTTTATACAGACTAATATGATATTTTCCAACAATAATGTATCTATTATAAATATAAAATCCATTATACAGATGAATTATGTGATCAATCCAATGAATAATTGAATGTAATTTTTCTCACCATTAAAATATCGTCATACGTATCATTAATTTCTTCTTAGAGAGTTTTATACCATGTGGCATAAGAATAAATTTTATTATGAATTTTTATAACTTATTTTTTATTATTCTATTTGAGTAAATGTACAATTAGTTTTTTTATTAAACCATTATTTCTTCCTCGATCGATTTTGTCCCCTAGAGCATAGGATTCTATATTTTTTTACTCATTTTATAGACCTTTTAAGCATAGTATAAAATAATTATAGTTCTAAAAAACTATTATGCATAACTTATAAACATGTTTATATAAAAATTTCAGTTATCCCATGAACATCGTTGAGAAACTGATATATTTCTATTTCAATGAAATAATCTAAATTCGTAAATTTAGTGTAAAGGAATATATATATCCATCATTAATTTCTTATCAGTATTAATTGGGGCCACAACCGTATTCTTTGGTGTGTCATGTAGATACCATCCACAAATGGTGATCTTTACTTCTAATTCCAAATATTATGAGAATAGTGAGTTTCACTGAAATTTCAAATTCTATCATATTTAATCATAAATAGTTTGTATAACATATTATTCTTATTTGATAATATAAATTTTATATAAATTAATATTTTTTATTGAATACCAACTAATTTAATTACATCAAAAAGAGGAATAAAAAATAAAATTTTTAATGTGGAATTATTTTTTACGAATTCATATGAAGTTGTAAAAAATAATATCATTACACCCACTGATTCATTATATGATTTAAAAATTTTATTATTGTGAAATAATATATCAGGATGACATGGTGATTAAGAAACCATCTCGTGTTGTTATATATTATCTATATATATGCTACTTGGGAGTCTTTTGCCCTATGTTCTTATAGAACATGTTCCTATTTTAACTATATAAAAATCACTATCCATAAATTTATCCAAGTGTATTATACTCCCATTATAGAAATTAGATACAAAAACCATTTTATTGAACTATATTCAATCAACTAACTATTACTTTGGTAACTTAGTGATTTTTTAGTATCATGTATAATCTTTGGTAAAAATTTAGAAATAAAAAATTATTTTATTTCATTAGAAGTTTTTTAGTTGAAGAACTATTCATATATATACATATATTTGGTAATATAATGGATTTATTTTATACAATAACTCATATGAATACAAATTTTCATTATATTTTCCATACGGTTATTAGTTAACACCACTATTTATAAAACAAATTTCGAAATAATAATAAGTTATATTTAATTTCTTATAAGATTAATTATCTGTCCTTTTTTTACAAAAATCTAGGATCTAATGTCTATTAGGATAAATTATTTTAGTATTAAATTTTCTCCAAAATTTGTTATCATTTTATTCTCACATGATTCATTAGTAATCTTCCTTTTATTAAAATAATTTAATTGATGTGTGAGAGGTAATTTTAGGTGATGCATTTTTCTTTTGATCATATTAAAACATGATGAATTCCTGTTAAATATATATTTTTATTTATAGGTCCAGAGAATCAGGTGTTTTCATAAAATACATGTTCCTTACTTCACTATTATATTCCAAAAAAATTAATGGTTTTATATAAATTATTAAAACATGCCACTAGATTCTCCTTAGAATGGTTGTTTCTATTAAGCCAGAACTATCTATTTAACCTTTTTGAGATACCACTGTTTAAAAATAGATTAGTTTTATAATGATTTATTAGTTTTAATTTCAATAACACTGACTTATTTTTTCATCCACAAAATCTAAATATCGTGTATGGTATATCTTTTCTAATTAGACATATTATTTTTTACCAAAAAATTATTTTAAAAAACTATTTATGGTTCATACATTTTTTATCCACCAATTTTTTTAAAAATGATTCATGTATTACTGAACTATTAGTGTTGTTTTAAAATATATAAAAATGTTATATCATCCCCACATTTGATTACAGGTATATTCATTGGTTTATATAGTCAATTTTTGGTCCTTAACTTGATTATCATAGTTACAGAATATTGGGAGGATATTATTGTCTTAATATTTATTTTATGATTTTTCAAGTGAGAAATTGGATAGCCACACTCTAGATCATGCTATATTTTCAAATGGGTGCCACAAGTATGAATCATGATATTGAAAAATGTCTTTCACTAGGAATCGTATATGGAATACCATGTGTTTGGACATCACAGAAAACAAGGATGCATCGGGGAATCCTGGTGGCCATGGCCTTGTCCAAATCATCAGGGACCGTAGCACAAATGCATGGATGGGGGTGTGGTGACGTGGCATTTAAATTTTGAAAATATTAAATTAGTTCTTTATAGTTCCAAGATGGTTACACCATACAAAAGTGATAATAATGGTGTATTTTAATGCATTTATTTACTCCATTTCCCTATCAAAACTATAACTATTCTCTCATTGGATCAGAAATAAGATATATTTTCTTCTACAATATGTTTTGGGAATTCTATATTTTATAAAATCTCATTATTTCTAACTTTAAGGGTTCTTAATATTTATATTACGTAGATTAGGCTTAGGGAAATAGTGGATTACTTTCCACGATCGCAATATGGGATTCATTTGGGATCATTCTATCTTTTGAATTATATATATCAATTTTTGGGTATTTTATGAAACAATTCATTATCTGGGTGTCTTCACAATGCATCACCAATAAATTGAAACTATTGATTATTTATTTATTTAAAATGAACATCCAACTGATCACTGAATATTGATTTGAGAATTTTTAAATTTGTTATTAAATTAGTACGCATATGATAATGAATGGTATTTAAATATGAATTCTGAAATAATATGTTTATTTTAAAAAAATGTTAATGATTTAAAATAAAATATTTTATAATGGAATATCATTACCATTTTTAGTGTATAATTTCAAAAAAATTTAATGTTATTTAAATGGAATGAACTGTTCCGATAGGAACTAGCGTTAATTTTTTATATATATTCATTCTTTCCAAATTAAATGGAAATTTTTTAGAAACATGAATATTTTTAAAATTTATATAATTGATTAAAATGTGTAAATATTGATAAAAATGTTTGATATACCCCTTTAGGATTTCTTTGAATAATGCACATGATATAATAGGAGGCTATATAGAAGGATAATTTTTTTGAATGAAATAGATATACCTTGGAATTGATTTATAATGACAATGAAAATTGAATCTTAAAGAGGGAGGTGGATTCATTCATTGGGTTAGATTCCTATTTCTCCACGGAATAATATCATTGGATGTGTATAAACTAGGATCCACATTTCACTATGATTGTATAAAACCTTGTAACCTAATTTAATTCATCCTTAGTATACTAAACAAAGTTCTATCATTGAAAGTTATTTTTCCAGGACAACATTTTTGAAATGTGTAATTCATGTCAATTTTGAAATAATATTTACACACAGTGATTTTTTTTGGAAATGAAAATTTTTCTCTATTTCATACATTCCTTTCAAATTATTTGAATTTAAGTTTGTTGTATGTTTTAAAAAATACATTCATGCAATGTATTATTTATTACAATTCCAAATTGGTTTATTTTATGTGGATTTGTTGTGTAATTATTTATGGTATCCTATCACATTAGTATTACACACACCAAAATTTTAGCTTTTGGTGTTTCATGTATATATTTTTTCCTGGGCCTGTAAATGTTAATGTAACCCTCAGATATGGCGGTTATTCAAGATAGAAAGTCCTTAGGAGCTTTTAGTGACAATTTGAATAAGTGATCCCATTACAATGTGGATATCTTGTGAATATTTATTATTTGGGATATTTGATTTCAATATTGTATATTATATTCATGGTACAATTCCCTTGATTTGTGTTTTGGAATATAAACTATATATTGATAATTTTAATTGGTTTAATTTTATTGGTCATACTTCTATTGAATTTGTTCCCACTTTATTGTTTCTGAACGTGTAGTTGTGAAACACTATCCCATGAGCTCAAGAGATCACATTCATTCCTATTAGTTCTAATTCTAGTTTTTTAGTGGGTTATATTTGATAGTTCAAAAAATAAATTAGTGTAATACAAGGTTGAGCCTCTTTATGAATATTGGTATATAGTTTATGTTTTCCTAGTAGATGATAAATAATATTTTTAAGATATAATAATTATGTGAAAAATGAGGTCATTTACATATCTCACAATAAAAGGGAAAAGATACTATCATATGATGGGGAAAAGTGTCCTTGATGAGTTTTTTGATATAATTATAGACATGTATCAAACAAAGAGTTGGTATTTTTGTTCCCTGGTTTATTTTTCTCCAATAGAGCTGATTATATTATATGACATGACTATTTTCTCCATTGTATATATTGATGTTTTTTTCATACCACCTTGAAAATTTATAACTTGCAATCATGGGGAATCTTGAGATAATCCCTTGTTTTTGATGTCACAAATATAACCGAAACATGTAGAACATATAGTGTGTGTGGTTTATCAAATGGTCCAAGGGTTTAAAATAACCTCAATTTAGGATATAGAGGTTGTACTCAATACTAATAATATTAAAAAAAATACAAGGAATTTCATCATCTAAAAACTCCATCATTCCATATATAAAATGGTCATTAAGAGGTATATTCTTTAATGGGGAAGATTCGATGACTCCAAATTTCATGGAGATGCCAAATTCTAATAGGGGTAAATGTTCTATAATCAAGCATGATGGTGCAGAATGATATTGTGTGACACTATAGTTCTAGAAAAGACATAATTATTACATTTAATGGAAATACATTATGAGTACTCTCACTGAGAAATTATATATAGAGTTGATGGTATTATCTCAACTCATAGTGTTTATTAAACATCATCTATTTAGTTTGTCAATGAATCAGTATTTAAATCATTTATCTAAAACTAATTAGTTTACACTAGATATGGTGTTTAATTATAATATTTAAATTACAATAATTTGGTGGATAAAAAACTATAATTTATTTCTTTTTATAGTATCATGGTTGACCTTGGTCATTTCATTTGAGTATATTATCAGTAGTTCAATAAATCTTCTTAATTTACTTTTTACATATTTGGTATTATACTATTTATAAAATTACTAAATTTTAATATAGGAATAATAAATATGAATGAGAATATAAAAAATTCTATCATGATGAGGAAAAATATAATTATGATATAAATTAATGATCATGGTTCTGGGGTTTTGTTACTCATGTTCCTTTAAAATTAAATATTTTATTTGTATTTAATTTGACAAGCTATATATTCATACATGGACTATAATTTCTTACCTGATGTGTGGATTTTATTTTATGTAGGAAATATATTGGTTAATTATTTTTACCTCCTCTAATATTAACAAAACGATAATCATTTTGATCAATAATGTAATACCATCCGAGACCCAAATCTAATATATAATATTTTCTCCCACATGAAACATCAACTCTATCATATAAAGATTTTACCCATTATAATAGTGGGATTTTTATTTTACATAAAAATATGGATGATTTGGAGGGTCCTATCATGGTGGATGATCATTTCACACATACACTTCCCTATAATTTTCTATATAATAAAAAAAAGAATTGAATTTAAAATTTATAAATTTTGGAATTTCATGAAACATACCTCAAGGATAAGTTTCAGGTAAGTCTCTAACCATTAGAAGCGATGTGGAGAATTTGATAATGATAAATGATAGTAGGGGAAAAATAAATATTTTATGAAAAATATCTTCAATAGAGAAAAAGAATTTTTATTACATTGAAAATGAAATTAAAACTAGAATAGAATGTTTATGAAGTCCAGTCCTTTTCCTCATCATTTTAGAAGATTCCATATATTATGTTATTCCCTTGATGTCTCATAGGGGCTTGTAGTCATAGGCCTAGGATTTTATTAGGTATGATTTAATTTCCCATAAAAATTATTATAAATTTATTATGAGTGATGTCTAAAGAAAAATGGTATTGGGTGAAAAAAGATTAGTGAACATCATAATTTAAATCAATAATAGGTCAACCTGGGACACAACAACATGGTACATAACTTGTATAATAATTTAAACACTAATTGGGAAATTTTTGGTGTTTTATGTTGTGAAGAATAAATTTAACACTATGAAACTTGATATTTATCTCAAATTTCCTTTTTGGAATCATATATTCATTTCACCACAAGATTACAATTAATTTCATATCATGATTAAATGATTCCTAAAATGAAGTATATATTTATTGAATCATAATCTTAGTTTCCACATCATTGTTCAAATTTTATCTTTAATGTTAACAATTGATTAATTGTGCATCACCTATTATCATTTTAGTTTTTAATTCTTCAAATTTTAGCTTGATTTGAAATATTCATTTTATCCTTGTATAAAATATATAAAAATTCAAATAACAATAAGATAAATTATCTAATTTTCACAACCACTGCATTTAGTATTGGAATATTCTAGAATAATATATTTTTTCAATTCCCCTAACCATAAAACAATATTGTAAAAATCCATTTACTATAAAAAATATCTCAAGGAACTTCACTCTACCTATATATATAAATGATAATGAAAAAAGCAATCCAATAGAAAATATACCATTTAATCCCACAAAATATAATTCATCCAAATCCTAACTCTTTCAATAAAAAAATGAAAATAATTTTTTTTATTTCCCCTTTCGAAACATCATTTCTCTTCCTTCTCTAAATTACTAATTCATTATAATTGTATATTAACAATTTAATTTACCTAAAATTGAGTTCCGTAAACTCATTAATCAATAAGTAAAAACAATAATAGTGATAAAATCATATCTCAAGTACATGTCACATAACTTATTCCTATAATAAATTTATAATCTACATTATTTAATGAAAGAGATCAAAATTAATAATTAGAGCTCCTTATGATGTTTTTAATGTCTTCAATGATCATACTATGTGGTAACTAAAGAAAATATATATCAAAATATTGGTTGAAAAGTTAAAATACTACATCATATCAAATTATATTTTCAATTAAATTGTCTTAAAAATGTTATATCTCATCTTTTAAAACAAAAATTATGTAGATGATATGAGAATGTTTAAAGATTGAATATATACTTCTTTCTTTTTCACATCTTTATTTTTTATTTTCTCATCCAATTTAATTTTTAATGTTTTTATGAAGACAAATATAACATCCACCACTTAAACCCATTAAATTAAAAGATCATTGTTATTTTATTTTTAATTACTTATCCTACTAATATTGGACATTTGATTTTCAATTTTTTAGATAGAGTGGTGAATAATAGTGTACAATTAATTATAACATATAATCTCTTTAAATCACATGAAACACACAAAAATATAACCTCAATGAATTGAATCCCAAATAACCATGTAAAAAATATCCCAAACAATTTTTTTTAATATCATATAAAAACATAAGAGTATTTTATATATGTTTATAATAGGATCCAAATTAGGCACTTTTCAGAAACATTTCATTCATGGATTATATGAGAAATCATAAGATTCAATGTCATGGTGAGTCAAATTAAAAAACATAAATAACAAAATTCCCCAATCATAATGAAAATGATACTATTCTTCCATACCTTGGATATAATTCCATGTGTGTTCTAAAATATAATATTCTCATGTATATAAAAAAATATTCTACAGAAATAAAGAAAGTCATTTGTTCAGAAATCCTCTATAAAATAGGGATAATATATTTGGAAAGAATAATAATTTCTTAAAAAAAATAATCAATATCAATTTCAAGAATTCAAAAAAATACACATGTATGATTAATTTAATTTAGAAAAGTAAATTATTCACAAATAATTATTTTTCAAGTTTATCCCATCATTATTTACCATAATAATTGAATTTACATTTTATAAATATGATCTATAAATATACAAAAGTTAAATCAAGGAATAATTATTACCTTATGAATTTTATATGTCTCCATGATCAATATGTGAGTGCAAGCGATTATTTTGGGTCATCAAATTATAGTAAAATTACAATAAGATATTTCAATTTTAAATATTTATAAAGAAAAAATAAATAAATAATTTGAACTCATACTACACTTACAATGATTCTTCAATTTAGGTTTCCCATTTAATATTTTAATTAGTTCTGTTTAGTATAATTTCAGGGAATGAACTACCTTTCTATAACATGATGAATCTATAAATTATTCAATTTCATTCAAACCACATTTTGAGTTACTTATGTTCCTATAAAAAATAAACCATCAAAGTATAAAGAAACAAGTCTTTAATGAAAACAATATTTAGGAAATACTATTTCATCTTAATATATTACTTAATTAAATTAATATCTATATTTCTAGAAGGAAAATAAAATAAAAAAATGAATTATATTTGATTAACCCCTAAGAGGTCCAAGAGTTTTGAATAAACCCAGAAGTGAAGTATGAGTTATTATCAAATGTTGGTAGGTGGGTGTTGTTTGTTTGATTTGATCAAGAAAATGTTGTTTCCTGGAACATGGATTCTATCATATATTTTTTAAAGATGATTCCATCGATATAATACAAAAAATTCACACCCATGGAAGTGAGATATAGTACTCAAGTATGGATTATAAAAACCGGTCTTCTAACTTATTAGTTTCTTCTTATAAAATTTATTATTCACTACGTAGTTTTTTTGAAGATTAGTTATGTGAAAATAAAAATCAAAAGGAAATGTAGAATCTATTTTAATTGAAATAAATTTTAATCATGATGTGTTAATATAAATATACTCCATTTTAATATAATCCGCATTTTTCATTTTTCTCTATTGTAGATCCAACTGGATATCATCATGTAGTCCATCCAATATGTGTGAAATATGTATAGGTAGATCCATGTGTTCCTCATTAGTGTATTATTATCTTTCATAATATTTATACAGTGAAAAAGTAGATACCATATTCTACAAAACATAAAAAATGATAGGTAATACTATATTTATATTAAAACAATAATTTTAAATGATTTCAGTAAATAACTATCTCTATGAGTTTGTTTAAATTCAATGGATTCATCAATTGAATTTTCCAATTCATGTGTAATGGGTGGTGATGGAGACTGATATTAAGGTTCCTAAATATGTTCTTTAAACTACACAATATGGGTGGTTTCTTTCTCTTCCATAGATCAAGTGATGTATAGATTTATTGGTTCTTCTACTTTGTAGTCCATAAGTTCTTGTTTTATTTAATCAACTTCCAAAAATATACAAAATTGATCAGATTCATATTGATCTCTCATATACACATCAGTATCGAAGTCAACATTGTCACACATTAGTTCTTTATGGAAGGTCTGGATATGAGTCTTGAGATTGTTAAGCTAAAGATAATATTCATTTATGGCATGAACCACATGTGTATCATCTGAAATGTTTTGAATATCTAATTTCACTTCTCATATAGACTTTAATCACTGAAAATAAACGTGGAAATAACAAAAAATTCAATCAAATTATTGAAATGGGATATATATATATATATTCTCTATTCTATAAAAGATTTAAAAATAAGAAGGATTTTCCAACTCTTTGAGTCCCTCCACTATATTTTCTACTACTTGTTCATGAATATATGAGTTATATTTCCATGAAAAATAACGGATGTTCGGATATATCATGGAATTTTTGAAATTAAAAAAAGTAATTATTTATAAAATTTGAAATTATTTAATTATTGAACATGTTCATTGATACGTGGCAATGATTCCATGTTTTGGAAGTCATGTATTATAGTGGTTTAAAACTTCCACATTATTTCCTAGTTTATCAATGTAGTTTAACAATGTCATCTCCGCTTAGGATCATTTCCTAGGTTCAATGACATTTCCTAATTCAGATAAAATAATTTATTTATTTGTTTATTGGTCATAAAAAATGGAATTTGATATTTGAAATGTATTATTTTAATGGAAATCTATGAATATTCAAACTATGATATGTAAAATGGAATAGATTTAGAAACGAATATTCTGGGTCATATTGTTTGGTTACACTATTTAATTCATTATTCACTAACATTATTTAAATTAATTTGGATAATCCACCCTATACTACATCAACTGATATTAACCTTACTGGGTTTGATTTTTATAATGACAAGGAAATCCGTTTAGAACATGAAAATTTCCACACTCTAATGAAAAAATAATTATAATTACCTTCATTGAGAATACCATAACTCACATGACTCATATATACCATATGATGTTTCATCCCTAAATAACCCTTAACTATGTCATGTAAAATTACTACCCATGATAATAGAGGAAATCATGTTTTCGTACTACTAATGATTATATACAATTTTGTGTCATTTGGTATGATCACCACACTAATAAACCTCCTTTCTATTAATCAAAAATTAAATTAGAACAATTAATGACTTAATGTCGAATAATTTTTTAACCACGTGAACCCTCCCTCAAGTATAAGACTCATTCTAGTCACTCATAATAATGAGTTTAAGAGATCATTATGGAAATGGGTATGACATAAAGATATATTAAGTAAGTAGATAAAGAATCACATTATAAATAATATATAATTGATGTTAAATTGAAATTAAATTAAGACTAATATAGAATACCTAAGTACCATCAATACACGTCCCCACTATAGCATCAAATTATTATTTTTTAATTTCCTTGAAGCCTACATATGGATATGTATTTATTTTAAATTTCCTTTATAATGAAATATTTAATTTCTAATAAATCAAATAATAAATATTTTCTGAATCATGTATGAATTTTTATAGAATTGTAAGTGAAAAATAGTGGGAACCATTATAATTTACATATTAAAGATCAAAATCTAGGTCTATCCATCATGGTTTATGTCTTGTATCGCACTATAAAATAATTTTTGGATATTTTTGGTGTTTAATGACACATATAATTTTTTCCACACATTAAAACATGATACATTTCTTGTTATTTACTTTTATCAACTTATCAACTCCTCACATTTTATATCTAAAGATCTCACATCATGAATAGATTATTTTACAACATGAACTATGTATTTCAATAATATTAATCCTATTTTACCATTGATTCATCAAATATGTGCTCCAGTAATGGGCCAGGATTCATCTTATATCACTGAAGATCATTTCTGGTTCGAATTCACTTCCATTTATCTTGTCTTTAAATATTTTGTAAACCAAACTGAAATTAAAAAAATAATTAAATTTCAAAATGATTAATCACTTAGTTTGGAATAATTTCTTGTATAATATTAAAATATAATTGGGAAATATTTTTCTATAAATAATGATGACCATGAGGATTGATATGAGTATTTGATAAAAAATTCAGAATCAAGCATTCATGTGGATGAAAACCTCAAAATATAATAATATGAAGAGAGCATAAATGGAAGAAAATGAATGTGGTTCTATGTTAAGATTACATGAAGTAGGTAATACTCCATGTATTAGCTTCAGATAATCCATTAATAGAATGATATATTTGAATACTCCTTATATTGGAAAAGAAGTGGTGTTCTTGGACAATAAATTTTTACAAACTATTGTTCTTTATTTTTTTAATGGATTGTTGAATTATTTCCAATAAGGATGGGTTTAGTACCATATGTATCATTACATGATGTATGTGAAAATTTGATTCTATATTTGGTAATTTGAGACAGTTACTAATAATTTATGATTTTAAAAAACTCTACATATTCACATTGGCACGTTAGTGCTGAATGGATCTATGGCATAGTTAGAGACTTCAAAATCAGTGGTGTTCTGGACATAGGAATAAAAAATAATGAATTTTCACATAGATGATGGGTATTGAATAGTTAATAATGTAGATCATGCGATAGTGAGAGATAAAATTACTTTTAATTTATATATAGTGACATCCGTATTTGATATTAGTTTCTGTCATTATTTCATATCATCCAGTACCATGGACTTGTTGAATCTTTTAGGCGGTAATTCCTTATATGATTTAAATTATCACACGACAATAGATAAAGATAGATAAGGGTCTAAAATACATACATTCTAATGTATCATTATCATATAACAATATTATGTAATAATTTATTGTCAATGAGATAAATCATATGGATTCTATTCTATAAATAGACTAATTAGTGGAATGCAATATTTATATTGTCCATTATCATCCATGGGTTTCTTTTAATACCCTTAGTGGGGTGTCTCATGTAATCCATCAAGAACGGAACCCAAGGTATTTATGCTACATAAATCCACTTCTAGTATTTTTTATGATGAAATTAATTTATGATTTGTACATTACCAAGAATCTTTTTGGGATAATCATCATAGAGTTGTTTTTGAGTTTCCAGATGTTTTTCTGTTTGATAATTTTTAGCCTATCAGTAGAGGGAGGAAATTTTCACTATAATCACAATTCTTGGGTACTCAACTAGTATATATCATACTATACCATATTTAAAAATAATAATCTAATGTCAATATATGATCATTAGAATGATTTAGTTTCAAATTTTTTTATTCAACCAATAATGTCACCTTCAGAGGAAATGTTGCTTTTCAAATAAAGACTATGAAAAATTCACATATGTGTTGAATACAGAATACACAATAGGGTTATGATAAAAAAACATTCCCACAAATAAAATTTATTATTCTTTATCTATTTAATTGGGATAATATTCCAATAAGATTGATCATAAATCTAGTTACCATAAGCTCAAGATGAAGGAGTATAAATTCCCTATGTCCATGTAAAAGAAAATTTATAACCACAATGAACATCTTGTTATTAAATTTTTTATCAACTTATAACTATTTTATTTTTATGTTATTAATGAACATGATTTACCAATAGTGTATATATTATTTAATATTTGTATTTATGTATGAAATCTTGGATTACTATAAAATTGAGGATGGTCATGTGTTTCATTTGAGAAATGTTATGAATATTTTTATGAATAAAAAATTCATCCAAACATTTTAAATGAAAATTAATTATTCATGATATTATTTTTAGGTGAAACATGGTCTCAAGACAAGTAATATTATTTGATCATGAAATGATGAAAACTATCATTTCATGGGTAGAACTGATGAGTTACTTTGGATTCGAAGTCTATTTTGTTTGGAAAGGTATTATTAATGTTTGTAAAATGATTCAATTATATTATATTCTTAGTCTAATACTCTCACTGGGATGGGAGTGATTCTAATTAAGGATTTGAAATTTCCATAATTCATTAATGGGTGGACATACAAATTGTATTCAACCCATGATATTAATCTTAATGAGTTTATAAGGGAAATATGGTCCCTATAAACGATGTATATTAATTTGTATAATTCTTTCTCAATTAGGTAAACTATGTTGTGGATAGTGGTTCTAATTATCTTAAATATCATGAGAAAAAATATCCCACAAATATTTTATAAATTGTAGATATATTTCATGATTCTAAGAGTTGTTGGATCTACATTTTTGATGTATGTATTACCATTTACTCTAACCACAAGATATTAGTTTATATATTCTCAAAAAATATTTGAATTTCTAATATATATTATAAGGTGAGTACTTGTAGTATTTTTAATTTGACCTTTATTAAACCACTAGAAAATAGAATGTAGTTATTGAATCTTTAATAGGGAAACTATAATACAAAACAATGAGTGAATCCAAAATGTAAGGTAATATTGTGAATATCTTTTTTCATATAAATTTTGGATTCATGGAAAATTATTGCAATTATTGTTTTACATTTTTTATTATATTTCATCACTTATCAATATAATCCTACATGAATTTCAGATTGGAGGTGAGTATTGAGGAATTATATATACATTATATGGTGAGGATACCCTCAGGGAAGTGTCTCTATCATTACTAAGTTATCCTTTTATTCGAGATAATTTTTATAGTTCAATCATACATTATAATTTCTATCATGGTGTATTATCATCATTTTAAAATATTGCTTCACCATGGAATGATTTTTTTATGACATGATGTCTCTATCTGGGTGGTCAGGTATGAAACATGATGAAATTAATTTTTTATAAATATTATAACTGTAAAAAAATAGAATTGTGTAACAATTATTTATGTTTTATTTAACCCATTCATATTCATACATGAATAAGAGATGACATGATGATGCAATTTGATGATGGGTTGTCCTGATGTCCTTATAAAATGAATGTTATTTATGTGGTAATAGAACAATTGACTGAAACTTCTAACATCATTCCCATTCCTTCTATCACTAAAGTTTAGTAGTTATGAAATCTATATAATAAATATATTTTTACTATGTGAGGAGTTTCATCCTATATTTTTTTGATAAGGGTAATTGGTTCACATATCATTCTTGTGGGGACATCTAGTATTTGATGTGACTCCAAGTATGGTTGTCTCAACATAACATCCTCATAAAGATATTTATAAATGATTACACACACACACACACACACACACATATATATATATATATATATTTGTTGACATGATTCATGATTTAATTTTTAGATTTGGGGAGTCATAGGATTTATATTTGTATCTAGTTTAGTTTTTGTATAAAAATTACTACTGTTCATAAACTATATTAAAACACATTGAGGCCGTGTTTGGTATGTCTTGTAAAACTACAATTTTCTTATTTTTAGATCGGTGAATAATTCATTTTTCTACATAGGATGGTTCAATATATGGAATTTATGGTATATATTATTTGATTGAGTTTGGTAATGGCATAATGAATGTATAAATCTTCTATAGAACATCATCAATATTGTTTGGAATCCGTAGTTAGTAGACAATGTTTTTTAACAGAATCACCTCGGTTAGGTCTATAAAATCTTAGAAAATAATGAATTTCCACAATGAGATACACAAGAATATATGAGTTTGTTGAAAAATTTATAATGATAGTGTATAATTAAGAAATTAAACATCAATTTAAATTTATCCATAATGTATCCCACATATCTCATCTGAAGAATTATATTTTTAACCCAAATAATGATTTGAATTAGGAGGAAATTTTTGTGGTTCATGATATTAACATGACATATTATATATATCATTTTGTTTATTAGTAATTGAAGGTTCTCAAGGGAAGAAAAATAAATTTTATTTAGATTCTTTTGTTGCATGGTTCATATTATAATGAGATGAAATAGTATGTATTATTTATGGGATAGAAGAAACATCATCTCTTTGTGTACTAGTATTCATGAAAATGATTTATAGTGTAAAAATATATATAGTGAAGATAATTTTAATATCCTAAAAATGGATTTTTTGTATATTATTTGGTTCATGATGTTGTCTTTTTAGACTTATATTAGTTAGTCTCAAAATAATAAGTATTAGACAGTTCTAGTTGAATAATAACAATTTCTAGGCATTTCCACTGTGAAATTATCTGGACCAAAACATGGTCCAAGACAATTTTCAACGGGGTGTCACCTTGGCGAAATAATATATTAAAACATTCCCCTCATAGATTATGGTCCATGGTTTGGTTTATAGTTTCTCTACAAGTGCACTAAAGCTAAAAAATCCCTTCCAATGAAGAGTGGAGGCTATGAATATTCAAAAATGACAGACACTCTTTCACTTGGGAATGGTAGAGGGAATGGTATTGTGGTTCAAAAAATTAAAACACTGGAATGGGATGAAGAACATGCATGGAAGTGACCCTTGGTACATGTGATCATAGTAGAGGATTTAAATATATCCAATAACCCTATTTTTCAATATTAAACTCATATTCCTCCTCCCATTGGAATTTATATCTTTTAAAGGGTGTTCCATGTGTTGATTTTGGTGTTATATATTTTGTAAAATGTGATTTTCCCTCCCATCATGGTTATAGTTATTACTTAGTAGGAGATTAATGTATGGGTAATAAAATATAATTTTCCGTGATCATTGTGAAATAATAATTGTAAATTTTTATTTATCACTAGTATTATATCCCTTTATGGGATATTGATGGTATAATTCAAGAGGTAAGTGGTTTCATAATGAAATCATGATGAATTAAACCATTTTTATTACTCTATTTGAAATATATTTCCAATTTATCTTCAAATCATGAAATGAGACTCTTGATAAATGCTTTAAAATGGCATTTTGTGTGTGGGATGAAATATTATTGATAATGGATTTTTTAACAAAAAAGTAATTTCTAGGAATTTTTTTTAATTAAAATGAATGATTTCATGAAAAAATAATTATGGTTCTTATATGAGTAAATTATTGAATGATTTTATGTTTTTTAAATGAAATTAATTATTTTGAAATTAATTATATTTTATAAAAAAAATAAAAACTAGTTTATAATATGAAATTGAATGATTTAAAACATGAAATTAAGATTGAATTAATGATTTAATATTTAATATCACGATTTACATCCCATCGAATGATTTATTTCATTGATGAACTTGAGAGCCTGGGTAGTTAAGGATATAGATATGAATTTTCAAAAATAATTGAACATATCCAAAAAATTATTAATATTGATGATGAAATAGAAACACAATGAAGTAAAGGGTTTATTATTTCTAATAGATTCATATTAAACCAATACTTGATTGTTTTTGATTTTTTCACACTACGATTAATATTTCACAATTATTGTGTGGAGCATTGATGCTAGATTAAACCATCCCCATGGATTATAACATCGTTCTATGATTATAAATTATTATATAATATATTATTTATAAAATTATTTATTCATTCATGTTTTTATAAAAATTATTATTCATTTAAATATTGATGGAAATTCCATTTTATAACTTTTTTATACTTTCCATTTAAATAATATGAAAATTATTTTTTTTGTATACATTTTGGAAATTTTACCATGACATGTAATATATAAAATTATTCTTATTTGGTTGATCTTATCATTAATTTTCATGGAATTTTTAGAGGCATTTGACTAGTCTCATGTTTCTAATAGCCAACTAAAGTCCTTAGGTATTTTTAGACCATTTTTGACTAGTTATAGGATAATAGATTTAAGGAATTAGAGTTGGTGGATGTTCTCGACATTATTAACTTGGGAGATAGTTGTGAAAATAAGATTATGTGATCCATGAGTTATTGGGAGATCATTCAAAGAGTCATTCATTGGGTATTGTGATAACCCTATATTATTATATATTCCCTTGTACTTTTTCCCTGATGGGTTCTTTTGTATTTTTAATTTTTTGGATTCAATCCACTATTTCTATTATTTTCCTTTTGTGTATTGAATTTATTATCTATTGAATGTTTTTGGATACAAACACACTAGAATCTAGTCTATTGGGTCATTGAATTCTATTTGAATCATGTTAGTTTATTTTTTCCATAATCTTCAAATCTTACCTATGATAGTTCATGAAAATATTCATTTTAAATGTTCTTACAGAAATAAAAACATAATTAATTTATTATAAGAATCATTAAATTGGGAGTAAAAAATATATGTTCATCTCCCCAATGATGTTGGGAAGAATTTACATTACCATTTAGATAATAAAGCATTACTTCTTGTAATGTTCCTCAATTTCTAGGGAACTAGTATTTAGAAAAAAATATTTTTCAGAATTATTCTTTTTAAATAAAATAATTGTACTCTTAAATTTAATGATAAATATACCTAATGTATATTCCAATCATAAATATTATATTAATTTATTTTATTTTCTTATATAGTTATATGTCTTACACATCAAAAGAAAATATCATCTTATTCAATGATGACCCATTTATAAATATTTAATAAAAGAATTTTTAGAAGGTTCTATTTGTTGTTTACCTGTAGTTTACCTTTTGAACTATTATTTTTTTATTTTTCACCATAATAATTAAGTATTTATATTATTAAAATTTACCAACTTCTCCGTGAACCTATCCTAAATGATTTTATACTATTTTATTCATATAGTTCACTTTTAACTCTCAATGTTACTCTACAAATAGAGTGGAAAGGAAGAGAAAAGCAGATAAACTAATATTACATCAATAAACAACTATTAATCCTTACATTTGAAAAATTTACTATATGATATTGATTACATTAAATGAATATGAAATTAAATTATTCAATATATAAAATATTAGAGTGATCATAATCTAGTTGATATATTATTTCACTTTATCATTGTAAAATTATTGCTAACGATAGATCATTTTATAAAAATCAATGTCGCAATGTTTATTTTTAAACTCATTACAAATTAATAAAAAAAATATGTTATAAATATAAAATTTTAAACCTTTGAGACTCATATAAGAATCCATATCATTATTAATTTTTTTGTATGATGGTTGATTAGGTTGTGGGGTCCTCATCACATATAACTATATTTCATATTATAGTATTATGAATTAGAACTTACACCACTATTATATTTTTCTTCAAGTAAGGATGTGTTCATATTATACTATTGATGATCATTTATCTATGGTATTACATTCTATTGTGTATAAAATATACCATATATATTGTTAATTTTAAATTTATTAACCGTTATATACAATAATTATATAATTTAGTAACCCTTAAATTAAAGATTTAGAATAATCTATACATTTAGTGTCCATGGGTCAAGGTTCCTTAAATAATATACTATGATCCCAAGAAATCTCAACACCAATAAAAGAAATATCTCAATGTTGGATTTTTTCTATCCAATCCCATTAACTCACAGGTCCATGATCATTTGATTGGAGATTGATATCCAACAAAACATTAATATGAATTTCTCACTGCTATTACATTACTGTTGAAAATATACATATATAACAATTTCTTATTTATCATCATTTGTTATTTAAAACTAGAACATTCATAATAACTCCCTTATAATAAGCTCCACAATGATCTTGGGCTGAATATCATCTTAAATAGTTTTTTTGTTCAAACACATGTGATAGTTGGTCTTAATGTCTACACATATTGGGGGAGGGGGTCTTTTCTAGGAAAATGTATTCCACTTTTAATTTACCCTTTATTGTTTTATACAGCCACACTCGCATCAATACAATGCTATAAATATAAACAGAACCCAAAAAACAAGTTCATTATAACTAAACATCAATTGTTTTATTTAGTTTCACCAATCATATCAATTTATCAAAAAAAAACATTAAAAAAACATTATCATGAGTCCATTGTATGGGTTTATCCTTTGGTCAAACTATAGAGAAACATAATTTATTTTATAAACTCATTAAGATTCATCAAATTTTAAACTATTTTAATTACAACACATAAACCATCATATACATTGAACTCCCATTTGGTAAATCACAATGTTTTGGGTGGACAAAAACACTTTTTATCCACCTTGTTATAAATCAATAATATTCACTAGAAGGGAGAGAGATATTGAAAATGCATAATATTGCTAAATTATCATTAATATGTTTGAACAAGAATTTATATATACAATGATTACAATGATTAAACAAAGATAAACTATTTTATTATTTTTTTATTACATATAAATTAATAATAAAATCAAACTAAATAATTGAAATAAAAAAATACTTATTTTGGTATGTTAATGATCATGATTAGTCAATACACTTTAATCATAGGTAAATGAATAAAAATTTAAAAATTTTCAAATTAAGGGTATTGATTATGAAATAAAATATTATTAAAATTTAAATTCTAAAAAAAATGTCAGAGGATCCCTTAATTAATATTAAAAAAATTTATATTTTTATCTATTATGTATTATATTCAATAAAAAATTCACCATGAATATTGAATATTATATATTAATTTTTAAAATATATTTATTTATATTCTATAGATTAATTCTTAATGATATATGTATTTAAAATTAGATGATATTACTCTAAATTCATGTTAATGTATTTTATTTAATTCATTTATGATCATATAAACTCTTACATTAAATAGTACCATCTATGGGTCCCATAATGTCCAAAACTGTATTTCATAATAATGGTTAAAGATTCAAATATTCAATTTTTCTTAACCTTTTTCCCCTTATCATGATATAATAATTTGATATTCGTGGACCAAAATCTTATTATATTAACCCATTGAGTACTCTTAGGAAACATGGTTTTGTTAATGAAATGAAACATCCAATGGACATATGTTTTGTTGAAAAAACTACATTGTCTCAGGATATCTTATAATGTAGGATGAACAAAACATGTCATCATACTTTATTTCTTAATCATTTTATCATCTTACAGTTTTTTATTACCATTATTATTCTATGACCAAATATTAAATAAAGGTATTGCCATTATGGAAAAAATGAACCTGATAAATTACTGACATTCCAAATTCACAATTTAAATATTGATAATTCAATCAATATAATAACACAAAAGAAATACCAAACAAAATTCACCACAAATTAACATAAATTACTTGGTTTTTATCTTCAATCAAGACATATAATCAAATAACAAACAACAAAATGATCTCATGTAAAGATACCAGTACACATTATCATAAATAAAATCAAAAAATTCCCCTATAAATATATTTAATTTTTAATGGTGTGATATTTCTCTAGAAATCCACTTATTTAGATCACAAATTATGAACTTAATGAGTTGTTGTATTGATTTTGATGACCAATATCATCAAATACTCACAAATCACCTATATCGCATTGGTATTCTATTTATAGACAATAATATATATATTTTAGGATCATTTTAAGAATTTACCATAGTTAAAATTATAATCAAACTACTATAGTATTTTCATATACGAAATAATATTAGGAGATTTATAGGTGATTGTTTATTGGAGAAAAATAATAAAAACTTATATGTCAATTATTTATAATGTATAAATAATTATATTAAAGATATTGAAATACAAAAGTTTATAATATTTTGGGTATATGGAACTAAATTAGTAATTTCCTTGCATGGATCATCTCTATGATGGTTGTGGTACCACTGGGTCACCTAGCCTCAAGTGTACCTCCCCTTATGCTATAGGTTACAGACTAGTAGTGAGGGTCTATAGGTGCATAGTAGGGAGACTATGCCAATATAATCCGAGTTGAACAGTGTTATAACAGTATAAAAAATAATTAATAATAGTGGAATAAGTAATAATAATGAAATTAGAAAAGTACAAGAATAATATATCATCCGTATAAAAATAAAATATCCCATGATAATCATATATAATGATGCTTGTAATATTATATGAAGCTAAAATTAAAAGTAGTATGAATTAAAATAACAATACAATGGGAAAAAATAAAACAACAAAATGAGTAGCCCCATGAGAATCCTGATCTCCAAGAATGTCTTTTGCTCAAAACTCCCATGTACATGCTAAACAGCACAAGCAATTAACCAATGTCCTAAAAATATAATGTCTACTCGGTTGCCTTAGTACAATGGCACCCCAACCAGGGTGTGAGACTTTAATATAAGGAGGATGAAAATGATGGTGACTAGACAAATAAATTAATCTATATATAATCTAATTTATTAATGAAGTATAAGAAGAAAAATAACCAAAAGTGATGAATAAATAAAAAACCCCACCCTGGTTCCCAAGTGATACTTGGTAGCTATACCAACTTTGGTGCCCTATTAAGAATCTATGTATGTGGGTATATCCTCACTCATCATGATGGATCACCCCAATCAGTGGTAAAATATCCTTCCTAGTATGAATCACTTATAAAATACCATAAAAATATTTACTCTACAATCATGTTAACTAAAATCTCACCCGAATCCATAACCAGAATCCCACCCTTATGCAATATGTGACTCTGCATATATCCCTAAGGTATTTAACATAATCATATACTATGAATTGTTGAATTTAATACCAGTATGACTAGCCCTCTGGTTTTAATAAATCATGACCAAATCCCTTAGGCATCCTGTGATTATGCATCTATACCTCATTAATCCATCATAAATATATAATTTTCCCCAAGCATTCATTAGAAGGGATCGTAGCCCTCGTGTTATAAAATAACATACAACAGTACCTCAAGAATCATGTGACTATGAATCTACCCCTTAGGCATCCTAAAAAATAATATAATATTCCATTAGGTATTTATTACTAATGTGCCTATCCCACATGATGCATGAATACATGAAACAATCCCAATGGCTTCATCACCAATCATGAGTCATATCAGAACAAAATCAACATTCCATTAGCATCAAATATTTAGATATCAATTACATTGATATCACATAAGCTCAATAGGTAAGCAAGAAAAATCTCATTTCTAGTATCAATCATACTTTATTTATCATAATAATACACAAGGGGTTTAGTTTAATAGTGATAATTCAGTTTATTTTGTCATTATCATGAAATTTCAACATAGTCACACATATCACAATTATAATAAATAACTATTTATGATAAAAGGGGTTTAGTTTATACCATCATGTTATGGCACCAAGAACTATATATAATGTGAGGCATTGTGTATCAGAAAAATTTTCATATACATAATTTAATACATGATGCAATGGACTATCACACACATTATTATCCAAGGATAAATCCATTAAGTCATTACATTTCTTTATAATCATTTACTTACGTGTAAGAAAAAACGAAATACTTTACCACCCCTTAGGGTTTTTCCATTTAATACCATTTGATTAACTTTAAGAGAGGAATCCCTATCATGCATTATCAATTTCTTTAAAAAAACTCACTCAATTTATAAAAAACATAGGAAATTAACTTACAAGGCTTAAAGGGTCAAATGGAAATTGTCAATGGAATAATGTATATTTCTTACGCTGGAAATTCCCAATTATAAATCAATCTATTTAGTTTATAAGACATTCCAAACACTAAAGGTTCTTTGGTTTAATAATTATATTTCCAAGGTTGGTAAAACTTATTTATGAACATCAATGATGGTTGTACAAAAAACAAGACATATTCCAAACATAACCTCAAGCATAAATATACAGTAATGTAATTGGGAAACATGAAATAATTATGAAACACTACTTTCTAGTTTGAAAATAGCGCACCTACAGTAGAGGTGTTTTATTATTATATCATTACAACATTTATAAAATAATTCATTTGTTAAATAACATCATATCCAATTTACCGAAGGAAATATTTTTACCAAAACAACCATTTGTGGAAAAGAATTAATTAATGGTGTGAATTTTTTTTATTAATGCATAATAAAATTTATGGCCCAATGGAATGGGACACTACCTCATGATGTAGACTTAGCTGAAATATCTGCACTTGAAGATTTTGATGATGAAAATGATAGTTCCAGAACTGCACAGAAATACATTCATTTATATGCATTCCTTAATAAAATATACATATTTCCCGAACCATGGGGAATATATACAAGGAATATATATATATATACACTTATAAATGTGAGTAAAATCCCTCCAGGAGTTAACAAACACTCTATAATCAATACTAGGAACTCAAAAACACTACTAAAAGGATAGGCACACATAAAGAAAACTAATAGAGCCAAAACAAATATGAAAACCCAAATTATAAATTGGGAAAAAAATGAAGATATATAGAAAAAATTACCCTAAAACGTTGATGGAGATATTATATGATCCAAACTATATCACCTTCAGCAGTGACAACCAGACTACACATGATGTGTTATTGAGAGAGCCTTTTTATAAACTAACATCTGAGAAAAACCCCAAAATTATTTAACCAAAATCCTAGGGTTTTGATTGAATGATATAAAAAGATGGGGAGACCAAAAATATTTCCATGGATAGAGGGGGAGTGAACCATGAGTCATACCATTAGGAATTGACTCAGAATAACCTGAAGTATCCGAGAGAAAACGATGAATGGCGAGGGAGATGGGAGAGGTTGTCACACATACCAAAATGGAAAGGGGGAGTACCACATGCTATAAGAAGGGGTAAAATGTGAGACCCATTGGTTCTATAAGAAAATAAAACAAACATTAATATAATACTAATAATAATAACAAAAATTATCAGATTGTTATTGTTTTTTTTGTTTTCATTGTTATTGTTATTAAAACAATTCATTATATTTATTACCAATTTATTTCCTTGGAAATTTAATTCTATTAATTTAGTTTTTCTAAATAAAACAAATAAAAATTAGCCATCTCTTTAAATTATGATATAAATCTTGTTTTTTAAAACATCCTATCCATTAAATAAAATATTAAATTTTATCTGGTTCAATAATATGGGACGTCACGACTTTTTAAACCTAGAAAATATCATCCCTAGGAAGCAATATGAAATAATTTAAATGTTAATCGACCAAAATGTCTCATGAAGATTCATTAAGATAGTCTTGATGTATTTACACAAACCCAATGCACATCTAATAACCATTTAATCACATGAAAACATATGTTATCAAAACATAAGAAAGATACCATTCTCTAATTGAAACACCAAGTCAACTCTTATCAGATATCATTTAGCTGGGGACACAATCTAATAATAATCTTGATAAACATCTAGCCAATGAAACATGATACTTTAAGAGTTAACATTATAGAGATCCAATTCTAAGCCATGAAACCTCTCACCATTTAGAATTATTACAATACATGCCCGTAATCATTCTAATGATGCATCTCCTATGATTTCATAAATATTCAGAGAAGTGATTCCCCACTGACCTTATTTGTCCAGGTCGATTCAGCTCCTCATTAAAATACCTGGACAATAAAAAAAACTAATATAACCTAAAAACATGCTAGAAATGGTCCTTTATTGACTACTCCATTTAATAAGAGATAAATATTGTTGAGCCACTCTGGAAAACCTTTCAAGAAGACTCTCAGCCTAGAAGGTTAGTGTTTTACCTAATGAATTGTGATTCCTTCTTCCAAAGGTATATATCATTCACTACGAACATGTCCACTGAATTCAAAACCATACATTCCTTGATGATACTTGATTTAAGCATCACGAAGATCAAAAAAAGTCTAAGTTAACCATGGATTGAAAAGACTACAGTGTAAGGAACAAACTCAAGGTAGTCCATTTTCTATGTTTATGAGCGATACATTGGTACCAATCCAACATGTCCACATCAAACCATTGACTGAGCTAATAGTGGCATCAACATGTTGGTCAAGTTTAGAGAAATAGAATTTGTGCAATATTTCAAGAAAGGCACTCTTAAATGGAAATCCTAGGGTTACTCAAGACTAACCAAGCCTCGATAATAACCACACATTCAACATGTAACACTGGGATACCACTTAGACCACACAATAAGATTTAAACTTCAACTTTTCAAAAGATCAATGCTCTCATACTGTATCATGAAATATGTCAATATTTGGGGAATTCTATTCTCTCAAGGATGAGTACAGTAGCAGGATTTTAAATATTACTAGAATGAAAATGAGAAAAGCAATACTGGTAGATTCAATAAAGGAACATAGTTTTACCAACCAACACATTATCTTTAACCAATGACAGAGCCTTTAAAACATGAGGGATTCCATGATTGTTCAATAATATCCACTAAAGTCCACCCAAGAAATAATGTAATTTCTCAAAAGTTGTAGTCACTGCAATCTACACCAAAAATTGTAATGGCGAGGAAGTAAAATAATTTTTTTATGGTCCACAGTCATCATGTGTATATAAGAAAGCTCAACCATTTTTAAATGGTATTCTTTCATTGTGTTCCGTCTAAGATGAGGTTTACATATTAAAACAAAGAAATAAAACTACTGACAATATGAGTGACCTCATCATTGAAAATCATCGATCAACTAGACACAAAAAAGCATGCTAGGTAAAAATCACCATAAATGAAAAATTCATAAAAATTTAATGAAAACCCAAACCAAAATTACCAATTTTCCAAAACACCCATGTTTTTTAAATTCATCCCATTCCTTGGGATGAACTTTAGTTTTTTACGCTAAGTCCAATCTACTTTGGAAATGACATAAGGTAATAATCAACAGCCCAAGGCTCAATAATTCCACCAAACTCGACTACTTTGGAATAAAATTAAACACTTGATGGGTAGCATATATAACGGTGCATAATACCACGATATTTCACAAGAAAACATCACATCCTAAATTACATCCATAAGTTGTATTCCATATGGAATCAAGAATCATATGGTCCATATAGGGGATTTACACAACATCATATTGTCCAAATGACTATAATGTAACTGAAGACCTCACATACCACCCCATGAAAAATGGAATGGGTCATGCGACTTGAGAAATGACCAACCATAGCCAAGGTAAGTCTGACGATTGGAAAACGAGAATTACTAGATTCTCACACCTGTATCTAAGGCCATGGGAAACATGACCACCCATCCAAAAAAGGGATTTATTTAGAATCTAAATATCAAAAAAGGGACAACTACACCCAAAAAACACTAATAATTATAATTCTAATGGTATTTTGCATGTCATTTTACTCTACATGTGCTACCAACTATGGGATATCCCCTCACCAATCATAATGCATAAAACCATAATGGGGTCCCAGCAAAACAAAAATTTAGTAGTCTCAAAAACTACAAAATCCCATTTTTAAAAAGGTGGTTGTCTATGGAAAATTACTACGATTCCATTCATAGGAAACTCAAATGAATGGATAATATATCCTTACACGAGGTTTTAATCAAAGGAAACCTACTAAGGTTCTATTTTAAGGAAATAACAATAAATCACATAAAATATTTAATCTTTTATAAGATTGAAACAAAAAATGATATACAAATTATAAAAAAAATCTCTTGTACATGATCTAACATATTCCCCAAATAATTAAATATGATATTTATATCAAAATTAAATTTTAATTAATTTTACACATGATGAAATAAAGTCATAACTAGGAAATTTAACAAAAATAAGTTCTATTTAATAGATATTTTGATATATAAGGGTCCCAAAAAGAAAAAATTCATTATTATCATAAAACCCAATAGAATTGTTTTTCCATTGAAATTATAATAACTCATTAAGGGTTATCTCATATGATACATTCCTCAACTGACCTACATGGGTTTATATGAGAACATATATAGTTAACCAGTTCATTTAATATTAATGTTGAACATCCCTTATATTTTAAAACATTTCATAATACAAAATTCTCATGTTCAAAAACACAATCATATAGGTGTCCATATAACAATAAATAAATAGACCATTCACTTTACAGTTTTTCATTTGGATCCCATTTAATCTAAAAAATTACATTTATCCCATGCCATTAGTTTCATATTAAAAAATAGAATCACGCCCCTATAAGAATATAACATAGAGAAACATGTTGAAACAATATATTCATAGAACACTAAATAGGGATGGAATGATATGCTATCAGGTAACATGGAATATAAACACAAAATCATATTATACAACCAAGAAAGGCATATCACTCAAGGCACAGTAATCAAATCAGCAAGAAAACTACATATGCAACTTTTTGGAGTGGTATATTCGTGTAATGTGAATTCTCTAAGTGCCAAATATGATGCATGTAATGATTCTTCCTTTCCATTCCAGTCCAAGGGTAAAATACCAAAAAATTTACATCTGCAGAAAATACACAATTCAATCAAGGTGAAATCATTTCAACTTTAATAACAAACAATGTTCACATCAATCCCATCCCTTTTCGACTTGTTCATTTCCCAAATGTGCAGTGACTAGTCCCATGATCAACTATTTACCAGAACTGAAAAACTCATAGTGTCCTCTATTCCAACCACACATAGTATAGAATCGAAAAAATAAAACTTTCCATTGATACCAGTTTTGAACATCTCATGACTCGCCACTAAGAATGGGGGTTAGACTGGGGGGTCCCATGGCCTCAAGTGCTCCTCCTCATATTCCAATGGCTGTCGACTAGTAGAAAGAGTGTAAAGGTGGTTTATTGGGGTGGCTCTACCATCATAATTAGAGATTAAAAGTGGTATAATAGTATTAAAACAACAAAACAATAGAAAATAAAGTAATATTAAATAAAGAAAAACATCGAAATAATAATATAATATCCCAATAAATACAAAAATGGATGTCACCAATCCTATATAATGATACATGTAATGTAAGATGAGGATATAAGTGAAAACCTAAAGAATTACCATATTAATAATATATAATAAAATAAAACTGTCTAAAAACTAGCTCCATGACCATCCTGAGCTCCTGCTATGTAATGTTCTCATATCTCCCAGGCACCAGATAAACGTCACAAGCAATCAACCAATGTCCTATAGATAAAAGGTATACTCGACTACTCCAGTGAAATGATGACCCAAGAAGGGTGTGATAAAATAACTCAATAGCTTCGCACCCATGATATCTATCCCAATCTAGTATAGATTATATATTGTAAATAAGTTAGTGGGTATAAGAATAAAAATAACAACCAGTTGTGAACAAAAAAACATTTTCTTGACCAGGTGCCTACAAGATACTTGGGAACTATACCTACTTTGTCACCCTGCCTCATATCTATATTTTTCAATATGTCCTCCTGCATCATGATGAATCATGGAAATCAGTGGCATATTATCCGACCGAGGATGAATCAATTAGAAAATAACATAATTATATGGCATCTACCCTTAGGCTAACAGAAATCTCACCCACATGAATAATCAGAATCTTTCCTTCAAGCTTCATGGGACTCTACATCTATCCCCCAACAATCCGAAATAATCATAGAATATTCCATTAGGCATTTAGTACCAAGGTTCCTATCCCTAAAGTTGTATGAAGACATGCACTAATTGCTTAATCATCTTGTGACAGTGTATATTGACCACAAGAATCCAACAAAAAAATATACTATGAACTCAAGAATTCAGTAACAGTGCACCTATCCCTTGAGATATACAAAAACATGCACCAAGACCTCTAGAATCATGTGACTGAACATCCTTCCCTCATGCATCTAAAAAATCATATAATATTCTCTCAAACATTCAGACCCAGTGATCCTATCCCTTAGACAGTACAAAAACATGCAACAAGTCCTCAAGTGTCATCACTAATCACGAGTATTGTCCAGACAAACTCAACATCCCATCAGCATCAAACCCTTATATATGAACCAAATCAATATCACATAAGCTCAAAATTCAAGTACGAAAAATAAAATTCTAGTATCAAACATACTAGAAATACCATCATAACATAAAATGATCAATTTATTAAAAATTACCATCTATAAAACCAAAATCATTGTATTAATCAATGTTATTATTTTTCATCGTAATTAAATCAATCCTTTTTAATTAATCATTTGAACATAATGTTTTTAGTATATTAATTAACAAAAATTTTCCAAGATTATTCATCCACATGAAATCCCTCATATTTATTATAATTCAAATTAAAAAATATTAGTTAGTGATCAATCGAGTTATCTAATTTATTGTAGGACTCAATAGTCAAACATACCAAGTCTTAATAAGGTCCAAGGATGGAAAACTAATTAAGTGGACAAAATTCAAAGTCTCCATGCATATAGACCCAAGGGGATCCAAGGGAAGATTTATAATGAACAATTAAAGTTCATTTTTTATTATCCAATTTATTTTTTCATCCACGAGGCATGTCGGCATGATCACACATAAAATAATTAAAATAACTAATTATTTCAAATAAAAAGAGATTTAGTTTATACCACCCACTTGTGGGACCAAGAATTAAGAAAAAATTGTGTAATATTATATAATATCCATGTTAATATTTATAATTTAAAACATGGTGAAAAGGATTATCATGAAAATCATTATCCAAGGACAAATCCATTAAATTATTAGATTTCATTATTTTCATTTACATACTCATAAAAAAGGGGCTTGGACTTACCATCCATTTGGGTAAATCCATTTAATACCATTTGATAAATTTAATGATAGGAAACCAAATATTGATTAATCCATTTTTTTTAAGAAACACATAAAAATGACAAAAAACAATGAAACTTCACTTACAAGGCTTGATGAGTCAAATGGAAAGTGAAATTTGAAAAAGGAGAATTTCATATGCTACTAATTCCATTTTATAAAGAAATCCATTGATCTTATAAAATAAACCAAACACTAAATGTGTATTATTTTATTAAACAGCTTCATGAGGGTGTAAAAATCGATTTAAAAATATCAGTGATGGTAGTAAAAAAAATAATCCATATTCCTAACAAAAACTCATAAATTAGGAAACACACACACAACATGAAAAAATGAAATAATTAATAATCATTACTTTTAATCATTAAGATAAAACACCTCCACTAGAGGGGTTCTATTAATAAATCATGAAATTGTTTAAAAAAATATAATTTTCAATTAAATACAATTTAAAATATAACAAGGAATTGATTTTAGAAAAATTACCATGAAATTAAAAACATAATGTACAAGTGGAAAGGAAATTAATTTATGCATAATTAATTTTAACATATAATGGAATGAGACCCTAACTCGTGAAGTAGACAAAGATGACCACTTGACACATGATGACTTTAATGTCTGAAATGATCGTTCCCAAATTACACAAACATAATTTCCTATATAAATATATATATCCATTAACCGAATATACATATTACAATTTCCATGAGGGAATATGCGCATAGAAGATACACACACAGATATATATATATATATATACATAACTATGTATGTGAGTGTAATACCTCCCATGTCTTCAAATTCTCAAAAAACAAAACTTGGAACACAATAACATTGTTGTGGGACTAATGTATCAAAGAGAAACAACCAGAACATAAATATTTGTGAAAAACCCAATTAATAATTGAACAAATATGAAGAAATATTGAAAAAACTCCCCAAAAATGATGATGGATGATAGATATGATCGATGCCTCTTATCCTCTATTGGCTGCTGTCAGAATATACATGAAGGGGTCCTAAGAGAGCCTTCTCAAAACCAAAAATTAGAGGAAAACACCAAAATATGATAAACCCAAATACTAGGGTTTCATCAAACAAATATAGGGAGGTTGGGATACCGAAAATTGTCCCAAAGAAGGAGGATGAATGAGCCATGTTTCATTCCATGAATATTTGAATAAGAATCACATGATGAATCCTGATGAAAAATAGTGAATAGAGAGGATGTTGAGATAAGGGGTCGCGTGCACCTAGAGGGGAAGGGGGTGCACCACACAATAGAGGAAAGGAGAAAGGGGGAGACCCCATGGGTATCTAAATAAATAAATCTAATCTAAATATAATAATAATAATAATAATAATAATCATAATAATAATCATAATCACATTTTTATTTTATTATTATTCAAAAAATTATATCTTACTCTCCATTTATTTTCATTTAATTTTAATTGAATTAATGAAATTTAATTAAATAAAATGCATCAAAATATTCCATCTCTTGAAATTAATATCTGAAACACAGTATTTTAAAAGGGTCTTCGTGTAAACAAAAAATTAATTTTTTTTTGTTTTCTAATCTAGTTCAAAAACACTGATGCCACACAATTTTATAGCACTCCCATATTTACTAGAGTAAAATCTATAATAGTTAAATAATTATCTCTCATAATATTATATCATGTTTTATTTGAGTTGTATATTTAGTCGTCAAGAATTCTATGCATTTATTATGTGGTTAAAATAATATATCTGATTTCAAATTTATGATTAAAACACCTTAATGGATCAAATCATAAAGTACATCCTTTGTTTCCTCATTAAAAATATTTACATGATTCTTTTTCCCATGTTATAATTTTACAAAATTTTAAAAAAAGTTTTTATTTTATACCTAATCATTATACACATAAAAAACCAAAACATAATTGATATTTCAAGATATTACTTCTTATATCTTAAATGGAATTTTTTTCTTATTTCTATACTGAACCTATGATATTAGATAAAATTATATAAAAGAATACTATTCTTGGGTTCCAATATAAATAGTTTTCTTTTCTATCAATGTAATATTCATATATCTCTTTCCCTATTTCAAATGATAATTGAAAATTTGGACTCCAACCTATGTAGCGTGTGTGTATTAGTATGCTATTTTCTAACCATAATATTTGTGTTGGAAATATAAAATATATTATATAGATGTATAATTTGATAGGTCCTCGGATAGTGTGAATAGAATTCTACCCATCATTATAATCCCCCAAAATGTTTCATTTATTATATATTAGAGAGTTTTCTGCCATTTAACATTAGAAACAATTTCAATTTGAAATTTTCCACAATTAGTTTTTTAATTCCATATTAGTATGTGTAATTTCAATTGACTTATCAAAGTCTTTAATCGACCTCAGTCAATATTTTTTCCAAGATTATGGTTTTTTACATTATTTTAATCAATTTAGATTCTCTTTAGATAGTTTATAAACTAATTAAAAATAAAAAAAATTATTTTTTATAGATTATAATCATATTTAACATATAAACTATAGCTCTACCATAAACCTCTTGTAGACATCATGTATATTTTAATTTAAAAAAATTCTCTATATTCCTAGTTTCGGTGTTAATTAAAAAATGTACCAACCCATATTTCATTTTTTATTTACATTCATTGCGGCCACCTTCATTTTCATTATTGTGTCAAATAGATATAATCCAAGTAGTGTGGTCTTCTGCAAAAATTTTCTATATTTTGAAACTGGAATGTGTATTTGAAAATTTAAATTTGAATTAATATTACCATTAACACCCAGTATAACCTTTATGTGCTTTATTGATACTACAATTTTATCACACATCCATTGTCTATCATGAATAATAATTTA
This sequence comes from Viscum album, assembly GCA_963277665.1. NCBI lineage: Eukaryota > Viridiplantae > Streptophyta > Magnoliopsida > Santalales > Viscaceae > Viscum > Viscum album. The sequence continues at coordinate 325,862,537 of OY728143.1, forward strand.
TAACGATACATTTGTGAGAGGAAGCACAAAAATAAAGAACAAATTATTTTTATGTCAAATAATATTTTAGTAATTACTATGAAAATTTCAAAAATATCCTATATAAATTTAATTCTACTTAGGATGTAAAATAATTATTTTTATGAAATAATATATCATCGTGACATAATGATTATACAAAAATCTCAGTTTGGAGATATATGTTCTTTGTATATATTCCCGGGGAACATATTTCCATTTAGTTCTTGGGGAAAATGTTCCTATTCAAACACTTTCAAAATCACTATCATTAATATTATCCAAGTTAATTGTGCTCGCACTATCAAAAACAGAGATACAATCCCTTTTATACAATTATAGTCCATCACACAACTATAAGTGTGGAACCTTAGTGAAATGTGTAGTATCCTATATAATATTTTTTAAAATGTTATAAATACAAAATTTTATTCATTCATTCTATGTTTTCTTATCAACAAATTATTCAGAACAATACAAAAGATTTGTAACATAATGAAATTATTCCATAATATAACTCATGTCAATTATATTTTTCATTATAATTTCAATATAGAGATGGATTGGCACTACTATTTTGTGGAAAATGATTCTAAATCATAATAAATTATTTTTTATGTGTTATGAGATTCATCATTTAAAATTGTTTTAAAAACATCACATATCTAACGTGTATAAGGATATGCATGTTTAGTAATAATTTCATTCCAAAAAAATAAATCATCCACTTAATTTTATAAAATTCCTCACCAATACTAATTTTACTCAAACTTTATATTTTATGTGTACGAGGAAATATGAGGTGTGGAAATTATCTACTATTTATTATTAAAACTGATGAAATCATGTTAAATATATTATTTGGATCATGATCAAGAAAAGAATGTATTTTACAATCATTAATTTTAGTAAAATCATAATTCCATTCAATCAATTTAAATTGTTTTGATATAATGAATTCAAACATATGAGTATATTCTCCTTAGAATGGTTATTTCAATCCTGATTGAACTATATCTAGAGTCTGTTTGGAATACCATTATTTCAAAATAGATTCAATTTCCAAGAGTGTATAATTTATTAAGTCAATAAAATATAATATTTTCCTAGAAAAATATCTAAATTTCTCATTTGGAATGTCCTTTCTATTAACATATAGTTTTATATAATTTTCTTCCCATGTAGTTATTGTATATTTTTAAAATATCCACAATTTGTTTACAAATGATTTATATATTATTGAACTATTATATCTGTGTTAAAATCCATAAAAACATTGTATCACCCCACCATTGGTTATAAGAGCATTAATAGGTTTTTATTATTCTCTTTTGAGACTTATGTTTGTTAATATCAGTTTTAGAATATTATGAGGATATTAGTGGGTTAAATTTTATTTTTAGAATTTTCTAGTGTGAAACAAGTTGTATCACACCATTGTACATGCTATTTTTAACATGGTAATCACATGTCCAAATTAGGATATTCCCAAATAGCTAGAATTGGGAATGTTTTATAACATGGATGTTGTTTGGTCACCATGGAAAATAATGATGAAGTAGGGCATGGTGGAGGTCATGGATATACCCAAAACATATTGGACCGTTTCACTAGGGCATGTATTATGACATGGTGATCATGGTTTCAAGATTTGAAATTGATAAATTGGTTCTTTATAAATAAATTATTGTTATTTCAACTACATGTGATAATAATTCTATGTTTTAATACATTTATTAACTCATATTGTACCTATAAAAATAATAATTATTCTATATCTAGATCATAAATAAGATATAGTTCTTTCAATTAGATATTTTGGTAATTATAGAATTTAAAAAAAGGTTATTAACTTTTTTGGGCTCAGTTCTTAATCTTTCTATTTATTAGATTGAATTTTTTGAAATATATGTTTTTATATAGAACCAATATAGGGAATCATTGTAGATATTTCTATCTTTTTTTATATATCCATTGATCTATACATAAATATTCTATTCATGATGTCTGTTTCTTTATAATGAAATTATAATAAATTAAAACTGTTGTATCTTTCATTATTTTAAATTGACTCTCAATTGATTTAAAAATAATTATTTGAAAACTTTGAAACATGTGGTTGAATTTTCTTGGGGTTTTAATGAAATTTCTTTGAGAAATCATTATTAAATAAACTATTTATATAGAAAAATTAATTGAAATTAAATATTTGAATACTGAATTTCATTATCATTTTTATATGGAAATAGTTGGATTTTTTAAATGGTTCTGAAATAAAATATATTTTTCAAATTCCATGTGATTTAATTCAAACCATATATTTATATTTTTGAAATGAAATGGAATGTTTTGATACATGAAAATTTGGTAAATTGAAATAATTGATTAATACTATTCTGTATAGATATAAATATTTGATATACACTTTTTTGATTATTTTCACTAATTTTCATTAGATCATAAGTTTTTAGGTATAAGTATACACCCACATAGAATAATCTAGAACTACATTAAAGTGTATTTATAAGGAAAATGAAAACATAATCATAATGTGGGAATTAGATTCACTCTTTTGGTTTGGATTCTAATTCCTCCTAGACATTTTATCATGGGTAGTGTATACACTTGGATCCATGTTTCATTGAGACTATATAGAGCCTTATGACATTATATTAATAACAATAAGTCTAATAAACATGCTTCTATAATTGAGAATAAATAATTCCAATGATAAGAAAATGTGTAATTTTAATCTATTATGATAGAATTTTTTATCATTTCCATTTTTTTGAAATGAATAATTATAATTATTTTATAAATTTTATTGAAATATTTTGAAAATAATTTTTGACTATGTTTGTGAGAATATTTTCCTAAAATATTTTATTTAATAAGAATCCTATTTTCAATTTTTTGATTTGTCTTTATAATGTATTTTAGGGTGGGATTCTACTAAACTAGTGTTGTTAAACCATAATTTTTTACTTTTGGGGTATTGAGTGTTATGTTTTCTCGGACCCTGAAAAGTGAAAGAATCCATTTGAAGTTATGTGTGTTCTTGATAGAAGGACCTTGAGAGTCGATAGTGTATAGATGAATATGTGATCCAATTACAATGTAAAGATATAGCGATGATTTATCATTATTTTTTTATTTATATATATTATATTCTATTAGTGGTATTATTAAAATGATGTATCTTTTTGAGTATAGAGTATTTATTGATAATTTCAATTTTTTCACTTTTTGGTATCTATATTGGTAAATTAGATTCTAATTTAATGTTTTTTAATGTATATATTCTATCCACTAGACTATGGGGATCTGGATTTCACTTTAATTAATTTTAGTCATAATATTAGTTAAATCATAAAAATACTGTTATAAGGGGTTGAATATCTTTACAGATGTCGATATACAGTTTATACTTCCATAGTAGATAAAAAGTAATATATTCAGGGTGTGAGGGTTATGTAATGAATGAGTTTACGACAATTTATCATCACAAAAGACATAATATACTATTATCCTATGAGAAACCGTTCCTTGAGAATATGTTTGATACAATTCTGGACATTTCTGAAACACTGATTTTATATTTCTATTCCAAGGTTTACCTCTAACAAAAGATGTTTATTTTATTATATCTATGGACTTTTTTATACATGGTATCATAATGATCTTTTCCAGTATCATACCTTTTTTAAGATATATGATTAGACAACATTAGGGGTATTTTAATTTTTGTCTATGTGTGAAGTCATCGGTCCACCAGAATATTATAGAGGTTATAGTTTATACGGTCCATCCACTGGCCTAATGTGTTTCAACGACATTAGTTTAAGATATATTGGTGGTTTGTGAAACTAATAATAGTAGTTATTGGTCCATCTATTTTCACCATTCAGAACCTTTAGTATTACATATAGATAATGATTATCATGAGTTAGAGGATTTATTGGGGGAACATTGAATAAATATTTAGTTATTGGTGATGCTAAATTCCAATAAGGTCAAATTTGAAATCTTCGATCATGATGGGGATAAAAGGATATTGTGGGATTCAATATTATATAAAAAATAATTATTACATGTAATGGAATGATATAAAGAGTATTCTCGTAAAGTAAATATATATAGATTTGAAGGTATTTTATATATCCCTATTATTGGTTAACCATCATCTAAGTTATTGTTCAATGAATTAATATTCCGATCATTTATATAAACATCATTAGTTTTTAATAGAGATTGTTTCAAATTATAATATTGAAATTCCTATCATAGGATGGTGAAAAATATATTATTTATTTCATATAGAAAAATAGTGGCGGACCTTGTTCATCTAACATGAGAATATTTGAAATGGTTTATTCACTGTTCTTAATTTACTTTTTCAATACATGGGATCATATTATTTATGAAAATAATAAAATATTATTATGTTAAAAACTATTTTCAATGAAAATAGAAAAAAAATTCTGACATACATATGAAAAATAGAATGAAGATAGAAAATAAAGATCATGGTACTGTTTTTGGGTTACTTATATTTCATCATTAGTCATTATTATTATTTAAATATAATTTAAAAATCTATCTTGTAATATAAGGAATAAAATTACCAACAATGTGGGTATTTTATCACTTATATAATATATAGTCGGTACAAAAAATTTTACATCATCTAATAATAAATGGAATATAGACATATTGATTGATAATGTAATACTATCCAATACCCAACTCCGTAATATGAATTTTCATCAACCAAGAACCATCAAATCCCTCCCATAAAGAGTTTACCTATGATAATATAGGGATGAATTATTTAGTAAAAGATATGGAAGATTTAGAAGGTCCTATCATGTTGGATTATCACATCAGACATACACATCCATCTCATTCACCCGAAATTACATTGAAAAATAAATTAAATAATAAAAATAAAAACTATAAAGAAGTAGTCATCTTCCTCTATATTATTGAAGATTTCATAGATTTTCTGATTTTCTTGAGTCCTCCATATAGAATTTTATTTATAGGACTGGGTATTCCTTATGTATTGTTTAATTTATAATTAATATAATAATCATGGTATTCTGAGTCCAAAATAAATGAATGCGTTGTTTCCAATCAGAAAGGGTAGTGAGTATCATAAATTACATCAATAAAAGGTGAATATAGGATGAGACGTCATGGTTTATTACTTGTTTCAGACTCTAAATGTTAATTTGGAATTTTTTTGATCCATGTTTTGTATAATATCTTTCACACTATGACACTTGAAATTATGATCCAATTAGTTTTTGTTATTCATATCTTCATATTTCCATAGTTTTTTAAATAAATTCATATATGCAATACTTGATTCATGGAATAAATTATAATTTGTAGAATCATTATCCTACATTCCAAATCATTGTTCAAATTTGAGATTTTGTAATGGTAATAGATTCATTGTACATCACTTTTCATCGTATGTGTTTTTAATTAATTAATTATTTTAATATATTTTTTTATCCTTTAAAAAAATCAAACACAATAAAATAATATCAATATAATTCAATTAATTTACAAAAAAATAATCGTGTTTAAAATTAAAATATATATGATTTTTTTCAATTACCCCACCCATAGAACATTATTTTCAATAGTAATATAACATCAACAATCTCACATATGTACTCAAATTAACTATTATATTTCAATGGTAATAGAAATTTTTCAATTGAAAATAATCTTGTGAATTCTACACAATATTATATATTAGACTCATCAATCTTACAAAAAAAAATATCATGCATTTTTTTATTTATATTTTAAACACATTATATCTCTTCCCAGTATGAAAATTTATTTTTAAATTCCATATTATTGTACATGAAATATTATATTTACCTAGAATTTAATTGATTTCTCAAAAAAATAACCATGAAATCAAAACAATAGTGTTAGACACAGACCTCAAGTATATATCACATACATTATTCATGAGAGGAATATAAATTCAACAAATTGTTAAGAAATTGATCATAATTAATTATTTGGACTCTACATAAAGGTTTACATGTCTATAAGGATTATTTTTTTGTGAATTAAATAAACTGATTTTTAAAAATAAGGGGTTAGTATTTTTACTACTATATGATATCAATTGATATTCCAAGAGAAATTATCCTACAAAATGTCATCTACCATGACACAAATATCAAATAAGGCACGTGATACAAGATATAATTAAATGTGAATATACCTATCTTTATTTTTTTTACACATTCTATAATTTTTTTTTAATTTTTTTCTTTTCATTTGAAATTATGTATTAATATAAATCTATCAGCCTACACATATACCAAAATGATCAAAATATCATCAATATGATAGGGCATATTTTTTATCACACAAATAAAAAACAAAATTTGTTCACTTTTTTATATTTTTTAGAAATATGGGTGAATACAAAATAAAGAATAATTACAATGTGGAATATAATAAAAATTAATGGAAATACCCCAAAACCATTCCTCAACGAAGTACACACCCATACACTAAGGACATGAACTTTCACAAAATTATTCTTTTGAATATAATATAAAACACATAGAGTATGGTATAGAGGGATTTAATAGGCATTAAATTAGGATCTTTTTCTTAACCTATAAATCTTGGATTCCATGGGAAATCATATTATTAAATTTCATGGTTGTTCTAAAGATATATATACTAGTAATAAAATACCACAATAAAATTATATGTGGTTATAGTTAGTCATAGCATGATATGATGCATTGTATATTATATAAGGAACAATTCTCGAATCTCTAAAGTAATATACTATATAATTAAAGGAAAACATTAGAAGAGAAATACTCTATGTAATGAGGATAATAGAATTGGGAAAAATTCTCAGTTCCCGAATCAAAAATATATTCCCATTGATTTAAATTTTTGATATTAAAAACTATACAAATAAAAGGTATGTTTTATTTATAAATGTCAATTATTCCAAAAATCAGGATTTTTAAATTTATCACCTCATGTTTGTCCATAATCCTTTAATTAGCATTTTAAACATATGATCATTTCATTTATGAATTTTAAACCAACTCATAGATTAATATGATTGTGAAATATATTGAAGTGGTGCATGAAATTTATGTTAAATAATGTAAAAATTTTACGAATTCTAAAATGTGTGGAAAATAAATAAATAAGGAATTTAAATTCTTACACTTTTTAAAATGATTCTCAAATTGTTTTTCCCATGTCATGTTTCTATTATTTTTATTGATGATAATTTTAGGGAATGAATTCACTTTTTATTGAATAATTATCGTAGAAATTCCTTAATTTTAGTACCAAAACATGGGGGATTGATAATGGACCTCAAAAAATAAATCATCAATGAAGAAGATACATTTCATTAATAAAAAAAATAATTTTGAAATAGGGATACATATGAATACATTACATAATAAAATTAAAATATAAATATCTAGAAACCAATTAAAAATAAAATAAAGTTAAATAACTCTTTGATACCCCAAGATAACCATATGTTTTTCTACCATCATAAGGGTAATATGATCTATTATCCCAAGTATTCCATTTTGTTGGGTTTGTTTAATTTGATGAAGCATATGTTTTTTCTTATAGCATGAATTACAAAATCTTTTTTACATAAGACTCTATTGACAGAACTATAACAAACCATAATTTACATACATTGTTAATACTTAAAAATTGAAGTACACTTATTAAAACATATAACAAAACCATGAAAGGACCATATAGGTATAGTGTCTTTAGAAACTGGGAAACATAAACAACTAGTTCATAAATTATCTACGTTGTATGCCATTTATTTAATCATATCTAGAGTCCCTTTTTGGAATATCTTACTTAATAACCTTCTTCCTGACCTAGGAAAAAAATCATACAAAATGGTGAGCTCAAATGATCAGTAAGGGTAAACAAAAGAAATATTAATCACATCATATTCATAAGAACATAACATTTTGGAAATCATAAACTACAAAAGAGATAATAATTTCATAACATTGGATAAATCATAGTAGTGAAATGTAATCCCAATAATCATAAGTTAAAACATGAAACATTGTGGGATAAACACGTAATCATAGTGAATCATTTCTTAGTAGTCAAGACGAATTTCCAAGACTATCTTAGCGGACAATGTCCATTTCTGAACTGAGTTCACTCCTCGTTTCAGTCCTATTTCACTGAACTGGTTTAACCTGCCGTTACATCCATGTCTATCTCATGAGATATAAATCTTTAGCCAATGAATTGGAGGGAGATATAGGTCCCACCCAGCTCATAATGATACCATTCTTATGTGTGCCACAAAATCATAAACCATACATCATAGCATAACCCATGTAATAAAAATGGGAATCTTAAAACATCATGCCATCATAACAAAATCCATATAAGATAAACGGAAATCATAAAATTAATCCCATCATAACATAATCAAATCAATGTAAAAATATGTATAGAATCAGAACCCTATATTATCTTAGATGAAAATAATTTTTATAAAACATTTGAACTCTGTTCTTGAGAAAAATATCCTTTCTACTTCAAAAACATTATTCCTTTATTAACATGGTATATAATTTTTAACTAAAAGATGTTTATTAACAATAAACATGAAAACATGTAATGGAAGATTCATGGAAATATTGTTCTAAAAATCCATTAATGCAATATAAGTTAAAAAAACATTCTTCCCGTACTTTGGCCGGAAAAGTCAAAAAGTACCTCGGAAAAAGATTCCTTTCATATGTTTTACTAAAAACTCATCGAAGGGTAAAATTGGATTAAACAAATTGTAGGTGAATGGAAATAATATTACATATTGAGGAAACATTGATGTGGATGATGAATATTCCCCATTAAATTCTGAAGTATAAACAATCTCGGATAAAAATGAGATTGTGAGATTTTCCCTTACCTTAGGTCCGATTTGCTTCGTAAGTGTCCGAACCTCCTGTATAATGATTTAAATAATGTCATTGCCTTATTACATAATCATAAATTTTTTTATGATATCATATATGGTCATATTCCTAGCTTCTTATTAGTAATATTTCATTGTTACTCGTTATTTGGGTGTTTATTGCTTTTTGTTCATATGCGTGTTTTGTTGAATAAATTCTTATTATTTTTTTAGCTTATAGATACCTGATTTCCATAATGGTATTAGTGTAATACATATCATATTTATTCACTCAATTAATTTATGTTATCATTATGCAATGAAAATCATGTAGAACGAGTCACATCACATCGTAGAGACGGTCTTCTGTACGTACGCATGAGCGATGATATCGTTCCCATGATCGTGGAATTGTATTGGAGTGTATATATACTATTTAATAATCAATATCAATTTACAATAATCATATATAGTTATTATTTACACCATTATACCCATCCATGTAAGGTGGTGGTGGAAAATAGATTACACCATGGCGTGGAGACGGTATTCCGTACGTACGCACGCGCGATGATTTCATTTTCCGTAGGATGGATAGATGGTGAAATAGGGTTGTTTGATACTTATAATAACATATCAGTATGTGTGTGATACTGATGTTATTACTTCATAATGAAACAACTAAAGAAGAAGAAGTGGAAGAAGAAATAATGTTGAAAGAATTGGTAACGGACATTACCTCTTCTTTGAAGCGCCTCTTTGAGACCTCCTCTTATGGAACTAAAATTGGTTTTTTAAGAAGACCAGGACCTATAGTATGTTTCTAGGGAAGTGGATAAGAGAATTTGTCCTGGGTTTCCCGAGCTTGAAGGCTCAAAGTGGTGTGAGGAAGAGAGGGAGGAGGGGCCCTTTTATAAGGGAGGAGAGGGGCACCATTGGGAAAACTAAAAATTTTATTTTATTATAAAGTCATAATCGGTTTTTAATAGCTCAAAATTGATTTATTTATAATATAAGGTATGGATGGGTAGATATATTCTCATCCAACAGAATTTAGACAAGTTTTGGTATCTATTTTAACCTTATCATTTAGATTTAACTTTAAGTTAGATAATTTAACTTTTACCGTGTCTTCTTGTTTTCTTACACTATAAGGTCAATAAACATACTATAACAAGAAACAAAAACCCCAAGTTGTTTATTATTAATATATATAACCTTATCTAAGTCTTTTTGCATATCATTAGATGTTTATGAATAAAATAACAATTAATAAGATAATATTTGTTCTAAAAACTATTTTATGTCAATTCTGACACTATTTGGTAATTGATTTTTGTGAAAATCATAACAGAAATATTAGTTCGAAAAAGTTAATTAAATCAATACTAACATGTCATATTAACATATAAAATTATTTTAATTCATAAAAAGTCTCCAATTACATTTATTTGGGTATTTATAACATCAATTATGTTAATATTTCATTAATAATATAATTATGGCATCATCATTGTGTCATTAATAAATTACATTATTATAAGTCTAAAAATTACAAATAAAATACAATTATGTAGGAAATCTTTTTATATTTCTAATGAATATTTATAGTCGAATTTATCTTATGTATAAACCTATATTAAAAATTATTTACTTATTAAACATTGATTTTAAATATTTTAACCCTTCTTTAAATAAATTAATATTAAATGTCCTAATCTAATCCAAGTGGGCCTAAATGGTCATATTGTATTCCTAAGGTTTTTTTGGTCGAATTTCACTTATCCAATAGAATTAGGTCACGTTTTAGGGTAATAATAATATCATTTTTACCCTTAATTACCCTATTTACTTTTAACCGTGGTAAAAAAAGCAAAAAGTTACTATTCACCAAAAATTATTTTCATCTCATTGAACCACATTTTAGTCCTTGATATTTACCGTGTCTCTCAAATTTCCAATATTCCACTCATAGAAGTGGTAAAATTATGTTTTATGTGAATTTGGAAATTCTCCTATGAGGTGGGTAAAATACGGTGAAAAGTTCAATAAAATTTTTATATATCTAAAATTATTATAAAATGACTCCAATGAATTGAATTGAACTTATATAAGTATTATGTATCAATTTTGACCTAAAATAATTATAAATAAAATAAATAATTCTTTAAATAAAATTTCGGTTTTTAAATAGTAACCCAGTGTTTTCACTATTCATCAAAAATAGAATTTTTTCAGAAAAATACCAAAATTTAACCCTAGGATAATTTCGATATTCCGAATCCAAAAAATGAAGTCCGTTTTGAAAAATAAAACTTACAAAATTTCAAACAGTGGGTATTACTATTCATAACGACTAGTACACTTATTAAAACATATAACAAAACCATGAAAGGACCATATAGGTATATTGTCTTTAGAAACTGGGAAACGTAAACAACTGGTTCATAAATCATCTACGTTGTCTCCCATTTATTTCATCATATCTAGAGTCCCTTTTTGGGATATCCTACTTAATAAACTTCTTCCTGACCTGGGGAAAGAAAACATACAAAAGGGTGAGCTCAAATGCTCAGTAAGGGTAAACAAAAGAAATATCAATCACATCATATTCATAAGAACATACCATTTGGAAATATTATCCTACAAAAGAGATCATAATTTCATAACATGGGATAAATCGTAGTAGTGAAATGTAATCCCAATAATCATATGTTAAAACATGAAAATTTGTGGCATACACACATAATCATAGAGAATCATTTCTTAGTAGTCAAGACTCATTGCCAAGACTATCTTAGCAGACAAAGTCCATTTTTGAACCGAGTTCACTCCTCATTTCAGTCCTGTTTCACTATACCGGTTTAACCTGCCGTTCCATCCATGTCTATGTCATGAGATATAAATCTTTACCCAATGCATTGGAGGGAGATATAGGTCCCACCCATCTCATAATGATACCATTCTTATGTGTTCCACAAAATCATAAACCATACATCATAGCATAACCCATGTAATAAAAATGCGAATCTTAAAACATCATGCCATCAAAACATTATCCATATAAGATAAAAGGTCATCATAAAAATAATTTCATCATAACATAATCAAATTAATGTAAAAAGAGGGATAGAAACAGAACCCCATATTATCTTAGATGGAAAATAATTTTTATAAAACATTTGAACTCCGTTCTTGAGGAAAATATCCTTTCTACTTCAAAAACATTTTTCATTTCATAAAATGTCATATAATATTGAACTAAAAGAAGTTGATTAAAAATAAACTTGAAAACTTGTAAAGGAAGCTTCATGGAAATAATGTTCTAAAAATCCATTCATGCCGTACAAGTTAAAAAAAACATTCTTCCTTTACTTTGGCTGGAAAAGTCAAAAAGTACCTCGACAAAAGATTCCTTTCATATATTTTACTAAAAACTCACCGAACGGTAAAATTGGATTTAAAAAATTATAGGTGGATGGAAATAATATTACATATTGAGGAATCATGGATGTGGATGATAAATATTCCCCAGTAAATTCTGAAGTATAAACAATCTCGGATAAAAATAAGATTGTGAGATTTTCCCTTAACTTAGGTAAGATTTTCTTCGTAAGTCTCCAAACGTCCTTTATAATGATTTAAATAATGTCATTTACTTATTCCAGAATCATACGTATTTTTATGATATCATATATGTTTATATTCTTAGCTTCTTATTAGTAATATGTCATTGTTACTTGTTATTCGTGTGTTTATTGCTTTTTGTTCTTATGCGTGTTTTTTCGAATAAATTCTTATTCTTATTTTTCGGTTATAGATACTTCATTTCCAGAATGGTATTAGTGTAATACATATCATATTTATTTCCTCAATTCATTTATGTAATCATTATGAAATTAAAATCATGTAGAACGAGTCGCATCGCATCGTGGAAACGGTCTTCCATACGTACGCACGAGCGATGATATCGTTCCCATGATAGTGGAATTGTATTTGAGTGTATGTATACTATTTAAGAATCAATATCACTTTAAAATAATAATATATAGTTATTATTTACACCATTATACCCATCCAAGTAAGGTGGTGGTGGAAAATAGATTACACTACGGCATGGAGATGGTATTCCATACGTACGCACGCGAAGTGAATTTTTTTTTCCGTAGGATGGATAGATGGTGAAATAGGGTGGTTTGATACTTATAATAACATATCAGTATATGAGTGATACTGATATTATTACTTCATAATGTAACAACTAAAGAATAAGAAGTGGAAGAAGAAATAAAGCAGAAAGAATTGGTAACAGACATTACCTCTTCTTTGAATCGCCTCTTTGAGACCTCCTCTTAGGGCACTAAAATTGGTCTTTGAAGAATACCAAGACATATAGGATGTTTTTAGGGAAGTGGAGAAGGGAATTTTTCCGGGGTTGGCCAAGCTTGAAGGCCCAAAGTGGTGTGAGGAAGAGAGGGAGGAGGTACCCTTTTATAAGGGAGGAGAGGGTCACCTTTGGAAAAACTAAAACTATTATTTTATTATAAATTCATATTCGGTTTTTAATAGCTACATATTAATTTATTTCGAATCTAAGGTTGGGTGGGTCGAATTAATCTCATCCAATAGAATTTAGACAAGTTTTGGAATCTAATTTAACCTTAGCATTTAGATTTATCTTTAAGTTAGATAATTTAACTTTTACCGTGTCTTCTTGTTTTCTTACACTATAAGCTTAATAAAATTACTATAACAATCAAAACTAACCCCAAGATGTTTATTATTAATATATATAACCTTATAAAATTCATTTTTCTGATAATTATATTTTTAGGTATAAAATAACAATTAATAATATAATATTTGTTTTAAAAACTATTTTATGTCAATTTTGACAATATTTGGTAATTTATTTTTTTGAAACTCATAACAGAAAGATTAGTTCGAAAAAAGTTAATTAAATCAATAATAACATATCATATTAACATAGAAAATTATTGTAATTTATAAAAAGTCTCAAATTACATTTATTTGGGTATTTATAACATCAATTATGTCAATATTTAGTTAATAATATAATTACTACATCATCATTGAGTCATATATAAATTAAATTATTTAAAGTCTAAAAATTACAAATGAAATACCATTATGTAGGAAATATTTTTATCTTTCTAATGAATATTTATAGTCGAATTCATCTTATGTATACACCTATATTAAAAATTATTTACTTATTAAACATTGATTTTAACTATTTTAACCCTTCTTTAAATAAATTAATATTTAATGTCCTAATCTAATCCAAGTGGGTATAAATGGTCATATTGTATTCCTAAGGATTTTTTTCGTCGAATTACAATTATCCAATAGAATTAGGACATGTGTTATGGTAATAATAATATCATTTTTACCCTTAATTACCCTATTTACTTTTAACCGTGGTAAAAAAAGTAAAAAGTTACTATTCACCAAAAATTATTTTCATCTCATTGAACAAAATTTTAGTCCTTGATGTTATCCGCGTCCCTCAGATTTTCGAAATTCCACTCACAAAAGTGGTAAAATTATGTTTAATGTGAATTTGGAAATTCTCTTAGAAGGTGGGTAAAAGACGGTGAAAAGTTCAATAAAATTATTATGTACCTAAAATTATTATAAAATGACTCCAATGAAATGCCTTGAACTTATATAGGTATTATGTATCAATTTTGACCTAAAATAAATTTAAATAAATCAAATAATTCTTTAAATAAAAAGTCGGTTTTTAAATAGTAACCGAGTGTTTTCACTATTCATCAAAAATTGAAAGTTTTCAGAAAAATACCAAAATTTCACCCTAGGCTAATTTCGATATTCCGAATCCAAAAATGTAGTCTTTTTTGAAAAATAAAACATAAAAAAATTCAAAAAGTAGGCATTACTATTCATAATGGCTAGTTTTAATAATATTTTAATAGCATATCGTTGTTTAGTGAAACTCGATATTGCGTACAACGCAAGCTATCGAGGAAGGCCACGGTTACGTGTAAAGCAAGACAAGCTAGTGTTGTGTGTAGTGAAAGATTCCTTTGATGATTTATATGACATAAAAACAAAATATTTCTCATAAAAGTCTCGGGTGTTACAAGAGCACACCAAATTCACCCCTAGAAATGACATATGTGGGGGTATAAAAAATATGTAATCCAACCTAATAATTTATAATTATTAAATATCTTCTTATCTACCAGGTGATATTTCTGTATTTATTGTGTAAAACGAAAAATAGATGTGAAAGATAGAATGTATTTTAATTAAATAAAAATTTTATTATGGTGAATAAATATAAAAATCATCCCATTCAGCATAAGCATATTTTTTATTTCTTTTATATGGTAGACCAAATTTGATCTCATCAAGATATTACTTTAATAAGTGTCCATCATGTTTAGGGAGATCCATGTGTTCATCATTAGGGTAAGCATCCTGTTCGTAGTATAAATCCATGGGAAAATATTTTTTGTTGTATTCTAAAAAACATAAACATGGAGAGGTAATACTCAATAAATATTTATAAAAAATGGAATTAACTTTAGGTAAAAACTATCTCCATTAATTGGTTAAAATTAGTTTTTACATCAATGGAATGTGTCTCTTATAGTTGAATGATAGAAGGTTGATAATGGGATTCATGATCCTCGATTCGTTCTCCAAACCCCAACACATGGGTGGTCCATAGTTATTCTATATAGAGGGTGAGGTAAATATGTCCTGATACATCACATTTGTAATAGATAGTATTATGTTTAATTTAGTTACATTACCACAAGATCAAAAATTTATCAGGGGCTAGTTGATCACTCATATAAACATTAGCATGTGAATCAATAGTGTAATACAATAGATCTTCTCTGTAGATCTTGATCTGGATATATAGTTGGATATGATAATGATTGTCATCACATATGGACTCATCCATAGGAGTTTTATATGAATCATTATGCAGACCCATTGGTACTTTTTTCTTTGGACTCCATTATTTTAAAATCATCCTGGAATTTATTAATATTGTCATTGGTATCATGAAATTGGAGATGATTCTCTTCCAAATTGGACATCTGATAGATATAATAATAATAATTTTTATCCAGATGTATGTTTTCTTCCATTGTGTGGTGAAATAATTATCAATTCTTCTCTGAGTTATAATTCAATACTGAATAATAGATATTTGGATAGATCATTACATTTTTTAACGAATAAAAAAATAATTATTTTAATTTTGTGAAAATAAATAATGATTGAACAACATATTATATCCTCAGAAGTTATCCCATGTTTTAAGAATATCACAATAAAGTGGTTTTAAAGCCACACATTATTTCCTTTTATTTAATAGTTTTTGAATAGTTTCATCACAAATGAAGATCTTTTCAGTTGTTCAAACTCCATTCCCAATTCACTTATAATATCTTTTTGTTAGTTATGAAAACAAAAAAAGTTGATATCTTAAAAATAAAATTTGAATGGAAGTATATGAATATCCCAAAAAGAGATGAAAAATATAATTTGGTCAGAAATGAAAGATCATGGTCCTTGTGTTTGGATATATTTTTTAATTAATTATTCATTATTATTATTAAAATTTGATTTGAAAAATCACCGCATCTAATATTGATTGACAGTACCCATGTTCAATGTGATTTTTATAATGTCTTGGAAATCCATTTAGAAAGTGAATTTTTCCCTCACCAATATAAAATTTATTATCAACACCATGATTGATAATATCATACCATTCATGACTCGAATATATAAATTTTTCTTTTATACCATGAGAATTATATACTCTATTATGTGAAATGATTACTTGAGATAAAGGGGGAAATGAATGTTTAAGAGGTATTTAGGATGTTTTCCATTGTCTTTTCATGGTGGATCATCACAACACCCCTACACATATATCTCATTTGAAACAATCTAAAATAAAACAATTAATAATTTAATGTTCAACAATTTTTTAATTCCACGAATCCTCACTAATGTAAAAGACTCATGTTAGTCATCATCATTACGAGGGTCAGAGATCATGAATGAAGTGGAGAAGTGATATAGATATTGGGAGAGATATAAGAAGAGTCAAATTAGTAAAAATATATAAATTTAAATTACATTATAAAAGAAATTAAAACTAATATAGAGAATCTAAGATTAATATGTCTTATTCATCACTATAGTGGCTTATTCTATATATAATCTAATTTCTGTAAATCCCCTAAAAGTAATTTTATTTATATTATATGTATATTCTTATATAAGATTAAATTTTTTATAAACCCAATAATAAATCTTTTCTGAATCATTTTTGATGGAATATGGTGTCGTAGGTTAAAAAGATAATTGAGTATCATAATTTATATAAAAATATTTGAATAATGGTTTTTACAACACAGTTCTTATATTTTTCCCACTCAAAATATTTTTGGGAAATATTTTTGTGTGACATCATGAAAGTTTTATCCTCCCTCCATGAAACATAATATTTTTATCAATATTACCATTAATAATATCATATTCATTTCACCATTTATTTCTATAGATATTCACATCAAGAATAAAAGATTAAAAAAATTAACTATTAATTCCTGTCATATTAAGATTATTTAAAACCTAATTCTTAAAATATATCATATGTTAATGGTATGATGATCTTTATACATTAAAAATTATCTATTCAGTATTTATTTCATCTCTATTTAGCTTATAATCAAATATTTTTTAAACCCTATACAAAATTACAAAAAAAATTAAATTATTTTTTGATTAGATATTTAATTTTAAGGATCATTTTTTTAAAAATTATAATAAGTATAAAAATATTATTCTATCAATGATGGAGACCTATAGTATTGATAGGGTTCTTTGATCAATTACTTAATCTCCAGAATTCATGTTGAATCATGACTAATAAATTAACATTTTGGATACATAATTGAGGGAAGAACATGAACTATATAGTATGTCAGGGTTCTATGGAGAACATTATTCTACATGTAGTAATTTAATAGGTTTTATTAATTGAATGAGAAAGTATTATATAACATGTATTAGAAACAACGATCATCTTCTTTGATAAAATACATTATTAAAATAAATTTTCTTATATTTTTAAATGGACCACCAACTTATTTTAAATGAAGAATGGTTTGGTACTAGACGTGTATCTTCACGAAGTCTTCAATGACTGGTTTCCAAATTGTTGATTTATGAGTCTTGATAATGTGTTTCTATTTTTTTAAACACTCCATATAGTAACATGACCATTCCATTTTTGATAGGATCTACCACATACTAATATAATTTAACAAAAATGTTATTCCATACATACAAGTAAAAATGAATGATTCTTCACATAGTTGATGATTCCATAATGGTAACTACTTTGGATCCTATGATAATGAGATATACCATTACTATTGAATTATTTGTAATGTTACATTTATTTGATATTGGTTCATCTCATTCATAAAAATCAACCATTATTATGGACATTCTTGGCTGTTTATGAGGATCATTAATTATGTGATCTAAATTGTAACACCTCTAAGGATAAATATGGATAAGGGTATCACATACCCCTATTCTACATTCTGATTATCATATATTTAGTTTTTAAAACAATTTTTATTTATTATATGAAACATATGGATACCATTTTCTAAATGTGTTATATGGGGGCCCAAAATGCTTAGAATAACCATTATCATATGTGGGTTTATTTTACTATCCCTGGATGGGTGTCTCATGTAATTCAGTCTGAATGAATCCCAATGTAAAGATTAGTTAGGCATCCTAATATGGTTTTTGTAAGGATGATCCAAATGTATGATTTTTTATCTTGATTATGAATCTTATTGTGGTAATCTTTTAGTTATATAGTTTTCAGATGTTTATCTATTATACATTTTTGACATAACGCTGAAGAATGATATATTGTTCTTTTTGAAAAATGGTGTTGGGTGCGAAGCTAGTAGGTATCCTCTCATACCATAAGGAACGAGAAGAATTAATCGAGATAATGTATGATTTTTATGATTTGGTTTACAAAGGATCAATTCGACTTTGTGTGTCACCTTACAAAGAACATATTTATTTTATCTAAGAAGTCCTATATAAACATTCACTTACCTGTTGATTATAAAAACCTCAATTGGTTCAATATAAAGATAATCTATCCAGTACAGACATTAATAAAATTTTAATTAGAAATATATTGTATAAGAATTCAGTAATATTGATCATTAATATAGTTACCAATAACATTGGATCAATAATACAAGATTCCCTAAGACCACATGTATGAAAATGTACTGCGATAATGTTTTCTTATTAATTTATTTTTGGAAAACACTCCTTTTATTTTTTATGTCAATGATATATATTATTTCCCACTTTTTTATCTTTTATTTTATTGGGGTATTCACGTAAGATATCTTTGTTTACTCTAAAATTGTGGAGGATATTATGTTTCATTTGAGACATGTTATGGACATTTTGATGAATCACTACTTTTGTGCCAAAATTTCAATGTGTTAATTATTTATTTTGATGATTTCATTCTTGGGATATGTGGTTATTGGACATGGAATTATATTTGATACTAAAAAGGTGAAAACATTCATCTCATGGTAAGACTGTGGAATGTCTTCATGAATTATAGCTCTTTATGTTTGATAGTCTAGTATGGATGTTTCAAAAATTATTTCATTATATTATAATATCTATTGAAAAATAACATTGGAAAGGGAGTCTAGTTATTGATGTATTTTAAATATAAATAATCTTTTGATGTTTCTAAACACCATTTTGATTATGCTCCATGTATAAATATTAATGAGTTTAAAAGGGCTATATTGTCCTTATTAATGATCCATGTGCATGTTTATAATCCATTCTAAAATAGGTTGAACATATAGAGGATTATGGTTCTCATTAAATTAATACTCATGATAATAAATATCCCAAATGTGGTCTATATATCATATCTAGAAAGGACAGTTTTAATTGTTTGTGCAACTACCATTTATGAAATTATTACCTTTTACTGTAATCAAAATAATTTAGTTATATATTTTCACAAACCTATTTGAATATATTTTATATGTAATGATTGTAGTGGTAATAATATTTGGAATTTAACCATTATTACAAAGCTGTGTTGGGAAATTTAGTAGTTTATTATCTAATAGTGAAACTATAATATAATGAAATGATGCAATATCCAACAGAAATTAATCTTATGTATCTATTATGTTCATTTATAATTTTTATTCTTGGGGGATCATTCAATGGAAGTTTTTTTCGTATTAAATATATTTCATGAATTCTCAAGATAATCCACTAAGAATACAAGCATTATGATTGGAATCGAGGAATTAGTGATTCATTATATGGTAGAGGGAACATCATTGAATGTTCTCTATTATCACTAGAGTATAAATTTATTTAGTTTCATTTATTTTATTCTACGATATATGAGAAAGTATATAATGGGTTATTTTGATCATTACCAATTAATTATTCACCCAATAATGATGAATTTGTATTATAATATGGTGAGTCAATTCTAGTGCCTAGGCATGAAACATGATAATATAGATTTTTTCAATTGATATTATGAAATTCAATAGGAAATAGAAGAGTTAAAAAATATTTATTTTTTAATCAACCCGGTCATTTTGCAACTTGTATGCGGGATGAGATCACAATGTAATTCATTTCTTGGATCCCATGAAATCCATTAGAAAATAATGTTATTTTTTGTGGGGATAGAACAATTCACCAAATCTGGTCACATTATTCTCATAATTTCTATAACCAATCTATATAACTATGGAAATCAATTTTCCCCCAATATTTTTATTATGTGTGGAGTTACATCATCTATTTTTTGATAGGGGACCGTAGTTCACATATCATTTCTGAAGAGGCCTCTAGAAGGTTATGGGATCCCATTTGTTGTTGAGTCATTATAACATCCTCATATAAATATTTTGAAAGAAAGATATAAAAATATATTGATTCTCTTAATACAAGATACATAATTGTGTTCATAAATATAAAGGATTATAGGATTTTGTTTTTGGATCTAAGTTAGTTGTCTTATATGAATAAAAATAATTCATCCATTTGATTTAAACTATATAAATAATTGTTCTGTTATCCATGTAACTATACACATTTATTTCTTAGAGATTAGTCAAGCCTTACTTGTAAGACCCTGGTCTGTTCAATATATGTAAAGAAAAGTTTAGATGATTTTAAAATGATTGGTGATGGAAAATAGAATGAATAAATATTATTTAAAACATTATCAACATACATTGGAGTTATTATTAGGTGAACATGGGTTTTGAGTAGTATCACGAAGGTTTTTCTGCTGATAGTTTATAAAATTAAGGATATCTTCATAGATATGCATGCAATTTTTTTTTTTTTTTGGAAAATAGAAAGGTTTCTTACAGGATGGAAATTATTCTTCAATTTAATATTATCCACAATGTGGCCTATATATCTCAACTGAAGAAATACCTCTTGATCTCATTTCATTTTTTTCAATTCAAAGGACTTTTATTGGGATCATGATATCACCATGATTAAAAATATATTTAAGCCTATTTATTATTAGTTGGATGTTCTTTGTGGAAGTTACACACATTTCATTTTTATTCCTTTTCCTCATTATTCAAATTCTAATGACATGTAAGAGAATGAATTATTTTTGAGATGGAAGAAACCTCATATGTTTTTTCTATTATTCTGTAAACTGATATCCAAGGGTAAAAAACATATATGGTGGAGTACATTTTAAGATTTATACACTAAATTTTAGGTAGTTTCATTGGGATATAATGTTATATTATAGGACTTATGCTTTTTAATCTCAAAATAATAAGTACTTTAGTGTCTTATATAAATAATAGTTGTTTATGGAATTTATACTATTAAATAGTAAAAACATGGCACGGTCGATGTGATTTAAAAAATGGTTGTCACCTATATAAAATAAGATATTCATAAATTCCCATGATAAGTAGTTGTCTAGGGTTTGAACAGTGGTTGTCTTACTAGTCTAACAAAGTAAAAGATCCCCAACAATAGTATGGTAGAGGCCATTTCTATCTCAAATAGTTAAAACTATTTCATGAGGTAATTGTAGAGGTCATGGTCACAGGGGTTTAAAATTTTGAAACACAATAATTTGAGGAGGGACATCCATAGATGTTAATCTAGATACATGTGATCACAATACAGGATTTTAATTCATCTAATTATATGATATATCTATATTAAAACCATAATTCTCATCACTTTGGAATTGATATAATATCAAGGGTGTTTGAAGTGATGTTTTTGATATTCTAGATTTTGTAAAAGTATATGTTTTTATCCCAAATTTATATCTGTTATTCCTTACATTGATATATATTTATGTGAATGAGAGTATGGGTTTATATGACAATTGCTAAAGAATCATTTCTGATATATATCTATCTATAGTTTTTATACCTTGTTGGGTTCTTGAGGATACAATTCTTGTGGTATTTGGTTTGAAAATCAAATTACTATGAATAAAACAATTTTTTCATGATTAATTTGAAATGGATTCCCAATTGATTTTCAAATCATGATTTAAAACTTTTCATAATTTTTGGAAACATAATCATTTGTGTGATGAAATATCATTGATAATGGATGTTAAAATAAAAATTTAATTTCCAGAAATTTATATATGTTGAAATGAAAGATTTTATGAATAGTGAAAATGATGATTTCTATGTAATGAAGGAATCAAATATATTTATGTGTTTGGAATGAAATGAATCATTTTTAAAGAAATCCATTTTGATAAAAAAGTATTTTATTGTTGTTTCTAAAATAAAATTTAATTATGTGAAACATGAAATTTAGGAGGACTAAAATAATTTAATATTGAATATCATGATTCATACCCCCTTTTTTGATTGATTTACATGATGAAAATTAGATTCTTGGCAGTTAGGAATAATTATATTATTTATTTTCATGAATTATATGTACCTATAAATAAATTAATATAAATTATGACAATGAGACATAATATGGGTAGGAGATTCATTCTTTCTGATAGTCTAATATAAATCCAAGAATTGAAAACTATATATGTATACACACTGAGAGTCATATCAGAACCATATTTTGTGGAAAAATATGACTTGATCAATCCATAGACATGTATTAAAAAAATTGTTCTTTGATTGAAAATTAATTATACATTTTATTTTTTATCAAATTTTTTATTCTTTCAATTTTTTATAAAAATTAATATTCATTATAATTTTCATGTAAATTCTCTTTTAATGTTTTTTCATAATTTTAATTGAAATAATTTGGAAATAATTTTATTGTATATATTTTAAAAAGGATCTCATTCCATGTTTTTATTAATTTTTTTCATATTTTGTTTCCCATGTAAATTTTTATTATAGAATTCTTGGTGGGATTATTTAAGTCTCATGATACTCACAAAAAAATATTTCCATTATGATTATGTAGAAAATTTTCTTGGGTAGGAAAATAGATTTATTGTATTTGAGTTCTGTGTTTATTTTGATATATGTACCTTGGGAGTAGGAAATGAAAATAAGAGTATGCTATCAACAGCTTACAAAGCGATCTTGTAATGATATGTTCTTTGGGTATTGTGATTCCTCTAGATTCATGTATATATTTTTTATTTTCCTTTCAAGAGATTTTTTTCATACTTAATATTTGTGGATTCATTTGACTATTATTATTTTTGTTTTATTGTGTTGAATTTATTCTGTCTTGAATGTCTTAAGATACTAATTCACTAGTATCAAGTCTATAAGGTTCACGAACTCAAATTTGTCCATGTTAGTAATAATTGGGTATTTTTCTTAGCAACTTATCTTTGTAGGTTTATGAAAAAACATAAATATAGAATATTCTTCTTGAATTCAACAGACAATTAATTTATCACAAGAATTATGAAATTTTTTATAAATACATATGTTACTCTCTCCAATGATGTACGGAACAAAATTTCATACCCCTTTGAAGAATTCATCTCAACTTCTAGTAATTTTTTCTAATATGCCTAGCTTCAGTATTCAGAATTTGTTTAAAAAAATTATTGTTACTAATTACCAAAAATAATAAATGCTAATATTATATATAATGATACTTATTCCTGATATATTTTCTAATTCCAAATTTTCTATTAATTTAGTGTAGATTGTATTATAGTTATATTTTATTCCTCATTAAATGAAAATAACATCTTTTTACAAGATATATCTATTTATTAATGGTTTAATATAAGTATTTTTAAATTGTTCCATTGCTGGTGTACATGAATTTTTTCTTTTCAACTTTTATATATTATTTTTCACTAAACTAATGAAGGATTTATATTTCTATAATTTAGTATATTCTTTCTAAAAATATCCCAACTGATATCATAGTGTCTTCATCATATGTTTTTTTACTCTCAATAATAATAGATATAAATTTTTATGGATTAGAAAACAAGTTCAACTGAATGTTCATAAATAAACATGAATCAAAATAATTCTAGTTGATCAATGTACAATGTCAACCTAATTAAAATAATTTTAGATGAAATTAAATCAATCATTATATTCATGATTATAATGATCATAATATCTGCGATATTTCATTTCAATTTATCATTGTATAATTATTATTGTTGATACAATATCATACATCCATCATTTTCCCAATGTTTCTTTTTAAACTCCTTAGAAATTGATAATAACATTATGTTACAAGCATAGAATTCATGATCCATGAGCATCCTATAAGAATCCTTATTTTTATCACTTTTTTCATATGATGTAAGATCAGGTTGTGGGTTCCCCATCTCATATAGCTTCTTTTAATGTTGTTGTATTATGTTTAATAACTAAAATCATTGTAAGAAGTTTTTTCTAGTAAGTATGTGTTCATTTTATACTATTTATAATCTTGTTATAAATAAACTACATTTTATTTTGTAATAAAAATACTAAAATTATATTATTTCATTTCATTTAATTACATATTGTTATATTCAATAATTATTTAGTCTAGTAACCCTATAATACATCATTCATAATATTAAATATCTTGAGTGTTCTATTGTCAATTATACCTCAATACTATCTTAATAGTACTAGGAATGTATACACTAATACTAGATGTATCTAAAGGTAGTATTCTTGCAATCCAGCCACATTAAATAACAAATCTTTTTTCAGTTTTTTTGGAGTCCCATATCCAAGAAAACATAAACATGAATTTCATAATTATTTCCCACCAAAGATGAAACGATCCATATATTAACTTTTTTTGCCAATATTGTTTAAGTAAACCCACCACATTAAAAATTACTCAATTGAAGTAGGAGGCACAATATATTAGGGATGAATAGCACCTCATTGATCTATTTTTTTCATACTAATGTTATGGAAGTTGTCAATGTCTATCTATTTTTTGGATGGTTTAAATTTTTTATTGGAGAATATAATGCTTTCCAATTTATAATTTATTATTCTATATGGTCACAATCAAATACTTAAAATTACATGAATATAAAAAATCCACTATATGTGTTCATCATTTCTAAACATTCTTTTTTATTCTTAGGTGTCACCATGTATATAATACCAAAATAAGTAAATAAATTGTGTATAAATAAATATAAATAATTTTCCTGGTCATGAGCCATGGTTGATCAATTAATCCATACATAAATCAACCTAATTTTTTGTGTGTAACTTATTAAGATTTATTCTATTATGCTTGAGTCATGTTACAAAATATACCCCCATCCATTGTGTTGAACTATCATTTGGTACATCTCTACATTTGTGTTTGAACTACATAATTTTTTACCAACCTCGTTATACATAAATTATTTTCAACTGAAGGAAAGGGGACTACAAGAATTTGATATGTGGTTAAAATATATTAAAACATATGAACATACTTATATATTCATAATTATGATAAAGACAATATGAAGATCATCATTTATTATTATTTTACTTTAAATAAAATAATTAAAAAAATAAAAAAATAAAAGAAAACCACACATCTATTAGTATGTTTTGGATCATGATTAGTAGATAATCATTCAACTCAAGTAAATTTTTAAAAAATAGTAAGTCAAGTTTATGGTACAAATAATGAATAAAAATATTTAAAAAAATTATTTATAAAATATATGTCACATGATCCATTGTTTTAAAAATGATGTTAAAAAAATTAATTATGAATTATGAATTTTATTTATTATATTTGGTCATTATTGGTGTTTTATAGACCCATAGGGGAGATACGGATCTTAATTAGGGAATTTAGGTATTAGAATGTTGATTTGATACAACCTATTAGGAGATCCAGGTCATTGGCGATAGAGAACTCATTCCAAGAATTGTGTGTTTATAACGATATCTTCATGTATGGTTAAATTCAATAAATATATAGAAATAATGTAATGTTTAAAAATTATAGGGGATAGGTTTATTTATAGAAAAATAACTTATGTGGGTTGTATTATATTAATGTATGACGAAATTTTAATTTCCCTCATATTTCTATAACATTGTTTTTTTCATTTATTTAGTTTCATATATATGAATATAGTGTAACCTTCATAACATTTCATTCTCATTGAATTAGTCTATACGGATACCATCTATTTTCAACCCAATTTTTATTTTTAATAATCTACTCTCATGAATTCATGGTAGAAATTGTGATATTTTTGGTATTTCCATATATATCAATATATTTTTAATAAAAAAATATTTCAATTAAATTTCAATCATAGGATGGCTAGAACATAGGTATCCAATATTGATTTATTTTTTTAGTAAACTTATTTGGGAACATTTTGAAACCCTTTATATAAATTAATGATAAAATATGTTTAATTCAAAAATAAGAAAAGAAAATATTTTCTTGGAAATACCTTTTGGTATTGTGTTACCATTATAATCATCTAATATGAAGAATTTATACCTCATATATTATAATATTCATTGTAACATTATCTCTTATAAAATCAAACCAAATTACCACCCAAATATGACACATTATTCAAATATTTAAATAAGAATGAAATTGAGACCGTATATTATTCATTTTTTAATTGGAAACATCCAATGATTCTCCTTAATAATCTTTTGATGAAGGAAACAAACCTAAAAACTTCTACATCATCCAAAAAATCTTTGTATGTTTTATAGATCATTTTTCATTAGTATACAAGAGATAATGTAGATTGATTAATTGATCAATGATATTGATGTGATCATTTGATCACAATTTCCTTGATCAAAAAGTGATAACATGTAACACCCCAAGATTTCATAGTGTGTTAGTTCTTCAAAATAATTCAATAACTTTCACTACATGCAACACCAAGTTCAAGCACACCATGACTTACCAAACAAGCCATTCAAAAGAGGTTATGAATAGTATTAGATAAATTTTAATGTTTATATAATCCTTATAATTTTAGAATCCATATTATGAGTTTCTTAGATATAATGCAAGAACAAATTCATTTTCAGTATTATCAAATTTAATAGTGAACCCTTTTTAAATACAATATTTTAAACTTTTTGACTAAATGGGGACATCAAAAATTTAAAATGAAACATCCCAAGCTTCCACGGTACACTTTCTTTGAATAATATAGTAGCGTGTGTTGTACGCAACCTTGAGTTTTAACACACACCACAACCAATCAAACTAGCCGTTATGAATAGTAATACCTACTTTTTGAAATTATATATATTTTATATTTTAAAATGGACTTCATTTTTAGTTTCGGAATATCGAATTTAGCCTAAGGTGAAATTTTGGTACATTTCGGATAACTTTCATATTTTGATGAATAGTGAAAATTACTAAATTTTAATTAAAAACAACTTTTTTAATCAAAATAATTAATAGTGATAAATTATGAATTTGAGTGGTTTTAAAGTATATTTAGAATATATTTTTACAATTTAATATAATGTTGGTCATTAGACAAAATTTTACAATTAAACCGAACATAAACAAGTGTCAATCTTTTGATAGTTATTATCTCTTAAAAACACGCTTTTTGTTTTGACAGCGGGAATTAATTTTAAATTAATTTCTGCCACTTCTGTGTTTTGAATTTAGAAAAATGGATTCCATATTTGGAATCAGGATGTTCAAATTGTGTAAATAGGTAACTTTTATTTTTAGACATTTTGAATAATTACTGCGGTAAATATTTTATTTACCATGGTTAAAGGGTAAATCCGGTAAATAAGGGTTAAAAAAATAATATTATAATAATACAAAATTACCCTAAAACGTGTCCTAACCTTATTGGTGGACACATACCCGACCATGGGCATCCTTGGGTCAATTTGGGGACCCCTTGGAGCCACTTGTATGTGGTAGGGACACTTTATATTAATAAAGTTAAAATAAAAATAAAAATAGCATAAGCTTACATCTTTTAGAAGAACAATTTTTACATAGGGTTATACATGTTGGATTTTCGATTATAAATATTCATTAGAAAGATAAAAAGATTTCCTACATAATGATGTTTTATTTATAATTTTTAGACATTAAATAATTTATTTTATTTATGACACAATGATGATGCAGTAATTACTAAAATAGTAAAAAATTAACATAATTGATATTATAAATACCCAAATAAATATAATATGAAACTTTTAATGAATTAAAATAATTTTCTAGGATAATATGATATATTAGGATTGATTTAATTGACTTTGTTCCAAGTAATCAATCTGTTATGAGTTTCAAAAAAATAAACTATTGAATAGTGTCAAAATTGACATAAAAGAGTTCTTAAAACAAATATTATATTATTAATTGATATTAAATTCCTAAAAATCTAAGGTTCGGCCAAGAGACTTATATTATGATAGGTTAATCATTAATGGACCACTTGGGGGTCGCTTGGATGTATATAGTAAGTTTATTAACCATATTATATAAAAATACAAAGAGACATTGTAAAAGTGAAACTAATTAACTTAGAGTTAATACTTAAAGATAAGGTTAATATAAGTACCCAAAACTGTCTAAATTCTATTGGTTGAGTGGTTTTCGACCTATCCCCACCTTAACCTTTGAATAGTCAACTTTGGAGCCATTAGAAACCGAATATGAATTTATTATAAATTAATATTTCTAGCTTTTCCAAAGGTGCCCCTCACCCCTCTTATAAAAGGGCACTCCTCCTTCTCTTTTCCTCACACCTCTCAAGCCACTTGGCTCGTCCAAACTCTGCCCAACTAAGCTCCCCACATCCCTCTCCTCCTCCTTGAAGCTTCCCCTTAGGAAGAAAGCATTTCAAGAAGTCCTTTGGTTCCAACCAAAGTGAGTTACCTAAATTAAAGGTAACAATTTCTCTTAAAGTATTTTCATTTATTTTGCTTCTCCAACCCCCAAAATCTTTTTATTTCCTTTCTTTTGTAACAACACCAGTATCCTAAATATACTAGGATGTTGTTATAAGAAGGATTCAAACTACACATACACACAACTCCATCTAATGGATGATGAACATAATGTTTCTGTGGATGGCAAACTAACGCCTCACGAAACGATGATTGTTCAAATACATCTTACCACCTCTCATGGTGGCCATTATGATGGCACTGTAATTAAATATGATATTAATGATATATATTTTATATATAAGCTTCTGTAATTCCATTTTATTTCATTCCATTATTCGTTTCATGTTGTATATACATACGATAATTTCATTTGAGGAAGTGCGGACTACCGCCCCCTTAAAATGATATGACTCGTTCATACCACACATGGAACGTATAAAGGATGGTGTTAATGAACTTAAGTAACATATATAAAATATTATATTATACTGGAATAGTAATATACCTGTGTATCATTTGGATTTGATTCTTTTAAAATAAAAATTAAATGGAAGTAGCGTTCGTGCGTACGTACGGACTACCGTCTCCACGAACGCGATAAGATTCGTTCTCCATCATATCCATTCAAGTATTATTCTCATTTTAGGGTTAAAAATAATGTTAATATCATTCTGATTATGAATAAGATATAATCTATCCATTACAAACATGTCTTACGTAACCAAACATTTAAGAAGAACGAATCGATTATCACCGAAACAACGATAATACTAAGATATTATTAATAAAGCAACGTTAAAAGATCATATATGATATCATATTAATGTATATGATTCTTGTACAATTTAATAACAACTATTTCACCATTATACAGGAGGTTAACCTACCCCAACCAAGGAAAAGTACAAGGTAAGGGTTATTTCACAATCTCTTCATTATCCGAGGTTGTTTATATGTAATAATCTACTGGGATCTCTTTATCATCCACATCCATGTTTCTTAAAAATGTATTTCAAAACATTTTTACTATTTACAAGAATATGGGTTAAAGTAATTTATACCTTTTTTTGACTTTTTATAAGAGGTTTATAAAGGAATCTTTCCGTCGTTTTCAAAACAAGGTCCTTTTTAACCTTTTCGGCAGAATTGAGGTAAGAATGTTTTTTTTAACTTATACGGCGGGTGCGGTTATTTTACGCCGTTATAAAATCTTCAAAGCTTTCCTTACAAGCTTATAAGAATATTTTCAAAGAAAATGTTTTATTTTATATGGATCTTAAATGATTTCAAAATAAAAGGAGATATTTCTTTAAAAAGAATTTTGATTTCATCTATGTCAACATCCTTTGATGGATTTTAAGATTATTTGAAGTTGATTTATTATGATACAAAACTTCTATATTGTATTGAAGGTTTTGTGATATGTTTGACTGTGGATGTGCTATTTTTATACCATTCATAGTTTATTGTGAAAGTATTGATATTTCGTATGCTAGTTTTAATACGAATGTTTATGTTATGTTTAAACCTTTTCATATGGGAATGCATTGGACTTAATAAGTGACGGGTGGAGCCCGCTATAGCTCCTCGATGCATCGGTAGGTCTCATGAGACAAACTAGTGTCTTGGCACAAGGCCTTGACAAAATCTTATTTGTAGTCTTGGCACGAGGCCTTGGCTATGTGGTTATGATAGTCTGGCATTATGCATTCCAACATTATGAAAGTGGTTATTGATTTTTGCATGTGATTATTCATTTAGTAGAATATCCATGTGAATAAGTAAATGGCATTATTTCATTTTATTTATGCCATACCATGTTGAAAGTTCGTATTTAAAAGGATTTTGTTTTAGTTATACATTGCCTTAAATGTTTATTCTTATTTATGAAAGTTTCCACTTTATTGTTATCCTTACTGGGCATTTGAGCTCACCCCTTTTTTTTTATGTTTTATTTTTCCCAGGATGTGAAGAAGTAAGTTATGAATGTCCTGCAGGGATTTTATGAGGGGTTAATAATGTGGATTGTGGAAATATTATGTTGTTGTATTAGTTTTTCATTTTATGATGTAATGTAAAACTTATGAATATATCTAGTGTTTCCAAGGCTACTAAACCAATCGGTCTTTCGAGATTTGATCTTTCTTGTGATCATGCCAATGTTACGAAGTAATGCACCGACTCTGGGTAGCTGGGGTTGGGGCGTTACAGTTGGTATCAGAGGAAGTTTAGTACAAACCTTGGAAGCTAGATTTAGATAAACTCTGATTAGAGCACGTAGACCTAAGATGAACTTTGAGGATTAGTATAGAAGAACTTCCTAGAATTTTGGTATTGTAGAGATTTTGTGAGTTTTCCGAGCAATACATCCCTGTCTGGATACGAGCAGGTAGAGGCGGCTCTGGCACAGATGTACCTAGGGGTAAAACCCGAAAACACCGCTTTGAGCTAGACTCGAACGGGAACTGGTGCACGACAACGGGCCTTGCTGCACTCTTGGTTACGACACTCCCGGGGGATATGCTTAAGATAACTCTCATTTTCTTTACAAATCATTATGAAGGGTTTATGTGTATATACATCCTCAAAGGAGACATTCTTATGATTATGGATTATATCCATAAATAGTTCAATTTATGTTAAGTGTTTTATAAGTATGGGATTATGTATTTTGATTCATAAACTGATCTAGTTTATGCCATTGTTTAGAAATGGCGCCCAGTAGAAGGAATGAGAACTCCAGAAATGCACATGATACAAAGAGAAGGAAGGATCATATCTTTCATGGTATTAAGCTAGAATTTATAAGAAAAATAGTATCCCATGTATTATCATCATATGAAGAAATAATATCATGTATTGATAAGATAAGTAAAGAGATTACTAAGTCCTATGGCTTTGATGGGAAGCAAGAGAAGAAAAGGATAGAAGAGAGAAAGATGGATAAAGGGAAGAGGGAAAAGAAGAATTTTCCCATATGTGGTAACTGTGGAAAGAAACACCCTGGAACTTGCCTGAAAGGAATGGGAGTTTGTTATAAGTGTGGAGAAAAAGGGCACAAAGTACATGACTGCAAGGGTAAGAAAATGGTTTCAAATGTACAATGGTTCATTTGCAAGGAGTTTGGACACTACGCGAACCTATGTCCCAGTCATCAGACTATGACTCAAATGATGCTATTGGATAATAATCAAGTTATGATACTACCACAGATGAAGAGGAATGATTAGAGTTCTTATGTTGATTATGTCAATTGAGTGTTGTATCAACAATGTACTTGTTATAATAATTATGGAGTATATAAGGAT
The DNA here is from genome assembly GCA_963277665.1 of Viscum album. Classification (NCBI taxonomy): domain Eukaryota; kingdom Viridiplantae; phylum Streptophyta; class Magnoliopsida; order Santalales; family Viscaceae; genus Viscum; species Viscum album. The sequence goes on from OY728143.1 coordinate 325,895,305, forward strand.
TGTACTGCAGTACTATTTCATTAAGGACTTGAGATTGTGTGGAACAAAGAAAAGTGACTCATTAGCAGGATAGATTTTTGGAAAATATATGGTTGAGAGAATGATAAACCATAATATAGTTCTGATACCGAGGTAGTGATTTTCGAATAATACATGATTATTTTGGAAAAAAATATATTGGATATTCTTGACTACCTTGGAACTGATTAATGATTTGTATATTCCATCATTTTTGGGGTTTAAAACATTTTTGGATTGATGAAGTATATCCAGTATTCTATATGGAATAAGGGAGCATGAATGTAATCAATAAGGAATATGGTAATACATGATGAAGGTATTCATATGCTATTACGGGGTAAAAAGGATCTATATTATGTTTACCTTCCTTATAAATGTTAGACTGTGTGTTTGGACAGAAGTATTTTGGATAGTTCTAGTTTGGATTATTTTGGATTGCCATAAAAGGACAACCCGGAGGTCGGGCGGCAACCCGTCGCGTCCGGCAAGGCTGCGAGACTTGAACCCGCAACCGAAGGGCGACAAGGGTGTATCACCTACCACTGGACCATGAGATGTCCTGGATTAAATAATGTAGTTTTTATTAAAAGATCATGTAGATGAATTATAAATTCGTTTATTTTGGAACCCTATACGAATAGTGTAAATAGAATTTTTTTTACATTCTATTATCTTTTAGAGTGAAAGATGAGTTTGTGGTAGAAATTTATTAATGGATAAAACTCTAATTATAAAGTAAGTATATCTCCTTATGATCTTAGCCAATCTCATAAATAAATTCCTCAATATTAAGAAAAGCAACTTTGAACAAAAATGTTTTCCTAGATGGTACCTTAAATCATCACTAATTTATGGCTTTGGGATTGTTGGCCTTTTTATAGCCATGTTCTCTACCACTCTCCATCAGATAATTGATGGTTATATTTTTCTTCCATATCCATATTTTCCTACATGGAACCCTAGTATGTGTTATTTTCGGTAATCTTCATACTTTCGACTCTTTATTTTAAATAGAGGCCTCATTAATTCATTTTTCGATGTGGGATTTCAACTAGGATATTTTGAAACGTCAAAAATGTATTATCCTAATACCCTATGTTTTGTTGAACCGATGGTATTTCAATTCATCATAGATTGATGAATTTAAGGAACTCAATTTTATACTTGTTTGTGATTGATGACCTCAATCACTCCCTATAAATATTTACGTTTTTTCCTCCAATTATATGTCTCAAATTGCCACCAATGTTCTCCTAATCGAGATCATAATTTGGTGGTGACACTTTCATTTCTCTTTTCCTAATATTAAGACTAAATTTTAGTAACCCAATTTCCGATGTGGGGTTTCCCACAAATATATTATCTATTTTCAACCTTTTATCTTCGAAGAATAATTTCAAATTGCGAGGACGCAATTTATTGAAGGAGGGGAGAATGTAACACCCCAAGATTTCATAGTGTGTTAGTTCTTCAAAATAATTCAATAACTTTCACTACAAGCAACACCAAGTTCAAGCACACCATGACTTACCAAACAAGCCATTCAAAAGAGGTTATGAATAGTATTAGATAAATTTTAATGTTTATATAATCCTTATAATTTTAGAATCCATATTATGAGTTTCTTAGATATAATGCAAGAACAAATTCATTTTCAGTATTATCAAATTTAATAGTGAACCCTTTTTAAATACAATATTTTAAACTTTTTGACTAAATGGGGACATCAAAAATTTAAAATGAAACATCCCAAGCTTCCACGGTACACTTTCTTTGAATAATATAGTAGCGTGTGTTGTACGCAACCTTGAGTTTTAACACACACCATAACCAATCAAACTAGCCGTTATGAATAGTAATACCTACTTTTTGAAATTATATATATTTTATATTTTAAAATGGACTTCATTTTTGGTTTCGGAATATCGAATTTAGCCTAAGGTGAAATTTTGGTACATTTCGGATAACTTTCATATTTTGATGAATAGTGAAAATTACTAAATTTTAATTAAAAACAACTTTTTTAATCAAAATAATTAATAGTGATAAATTATGAATTTGAGTGGTTTTAAAGTATATTTAGAATATATTTTTACAATTTAATATAATGTTGGTCATTAGACAAAATTTTACAATTAAACCGAACATAAACAAGTGTCAATCTTTTGATAGTTATTATCTCTTAAAAACACGCTTTTTGTTTTGACAGCGGGAATTAATTTTAAATTAATTTCTGCCACTTCTGTGTTTTGAATTTAGAAAAATGGATTCCATATTTGGAATCAGGATGTTCAAATTGTGTAAATAGGTAACTTTTATTTTTAGACATTTTGAATAATTACTGCGGTAAATATTTTATTTACCATGGTTAAAGGGTAAATCCGGTAAATAAGGGTTAAAAAAATAATATTATAATAATACAAAATTACCCTAAAACGTGTCCTAACCTTATTGGTGGACACATACCCGACCATGGGCATCCTTGGGTCAATTTGGGGACCCCTTGGAGCCACTTGTATGTGGTAGGGACACTTTATATTAATAAAGTTAAAATAAAAATAAAAATAGCATAAGCTTACATCTTTTAGAAGAACAATTTCTACATAGGGTTATACATGTTGGATTTTCGATTATAAATATTCATTAGAAATCTAAAAAGATTTCCTACATAATGCTGTTTTATTTATAATTTTTAGACATTAAATAATTTATTTTATTTATGACACAATGATGATGCAGTAATTACTAAAATAGTAAAAAATTAACATAATTGATATTATAAATACCCAAATAAATATAATATGAAACTTTTAATGAATTAAAATAATTTTCTAGGATAAGATGATATATTAGGATTGATTTAATTGACTTTGTTCGAAGTAATCAATCTGTTATGAGTTTCACAAAAATCAACTATTGAATAGTGTCAAAATTGACATAAAAGAGTTCTTAAAACAAATATTATATTATTAATTGATATTAAATTCCTAAAAATCTAAGGTTCGGCCAAGAGACTTATATTATGATAGGTTAATCATTAATGGACCACTTGGGGGTCGCTTGGATGTATATAGTAAGTTTATTAACCATATTATATAAAAATACAAGGAGACATTGTAAAAGTGAAACTAATTAACTTAGAGTTAATACTTAAAGATAAGGTTAATATAAGTACCCAAACCTGTCTAAATTCTATTGGTTGAGTGGTTTTCGACCTATCCCCACCTTAACCTTTGAATAGTCAACTTTGGAGCCATTAGAAACCGAATATGAATTTATTATAAATTAATATTTCTAGCTTTTCCAAAGGTGCCCCTCACCCCTCTTATAAAAGGGCACTCCTCCTTCTCTTTTCCTCACACCTCTCAAGCCACTTGGCTCGTCAAAACTCTGCCCAACTAAGCTCCCCACATCCCTATCCTCCTCCTTGAAGCTTCCCCTTAGGCAGAAAGCATTTCAAGAAGTCCTTTGGTTCCAACCAAAGTGAGTTACCTAAATTAAAGGTAACAATTTCTCTTAAAGTATTTTCATTTATTTTGCTTCTCCAACCCCCAAAATCTTTTTATTTACTTTCTTTTGTAACAACACCAGTATCCTAAATATACTAGGATGTTTTTATAAGAAGGATTCAAACTACACATACACACAACTCCATCTAATGGATGATGAACATAATGTTTCTGTGGATGGCAAACTAACGCCTCACGAAACGATGATTGTTCAAATACATCTTACCACCTCTCATGGTGGCCATTATGATGGCACTGTAATTAAATATGATATTAATGATATATATTTTATATATAAGCTTCTGTAATTCCATTTTATTTCATTCCATTATTCGTTTCATGTTGTATATACATACGATAATTTCATTTGAGGAAGTGCGGACTACCGCCCCCTTAAAATGATATGACTCGTTCATACCACACATGGAACGTATAAAGGATGGTGTTAATGAACTTAAGTAACATATATAAAATATTATATTATACTGGAATAGTAATATACCTATGTATCATTTGGATTTGATTCTTTTAAAATAAAAATTAAATGGAAGTAGCGTTCGTGCGTACGTACGGACTACCGTCTCCACGAACGCGATAAGATTCGTTCTCCATCATATCCATTCAAGTATTATTCTCATTTTAGGGTTAAAAATAATGTTAATATCATTCTGATTATGAATAAGATATAATCTATCCATTACAAACATGTCTTACGTAACCAAACATTTAAGAAGAACGAATCGATTATCACCGAAACAACGATAATACTAAGATATTATTAATAAAGCAACGTTAAAAGATCATATATGATATAATATTAATGTATATGATTCTTGTACAATTTAATAACAACTATTTCACCATTATACAGGAGGTTAACCTACCCCAACCAAGGAAAAGTACAAGGTAAGGGTTATTTCACAATCTCTTCATTATCCGAGGTTGTTTATATGTAATAATCTACTGGGATCTCTTTATCATCCACATCCATGTTTCTTAAAAATGTATTTCAAAACATTTTTACTATTTACAAGAATATGGGTTAAAGTCATTTATACCTTTTTTTGACTTTTTATAAGAGGTTTATAATGGAATCTTTCCGTCGTTTTCAAAACAAGGTCCTTTTTAACCTTTTCGGCAGAATTGAGGTAAGAATGTTTTTTTTAACTTATACGGCGGGTGCGGTTATTTTACGCCGTTATAAAATCTTCAAAGCTTTCCTTACAAGCTTATAAGAATATTTTCAAAGAAAATGTTTTATTTTATATGGATCTTAAATGATTTCAAAATAAAAGGAGATATTTCTTTAAAATGAATTTTGATTTCATCTATGTCAACATCCTTTGATGGATTTTAAGATTATTTGAAGTTGATTTATTATGATACAAAACTTCTATATTGTATTGAAGGTTTTGTGATATGTTTGACTATGGATGTGCTATTTTTATACCATTCATAGTTTATTGTGAAAGTATTGACATTTCGTATGCTAGTTTTAATACGAATGTTTATGTTATGTTTAAACCTTTTCATATGGGAATGCATTGGACTTAATAAGTGACGGGTGGAGCCCGCTATAGCTCCTCGATGCATCGGTAGGTCTCATGAGACAAACTAGTGTCTTGGCACAAGGCCTTGACAAAATCTTATTTGTAGTCTTGGCACGAGGCCTTGGCTATGTGGTTATGATAGTCTGGCATTATGCATTCCAACATTATGAAAGTGGTTATTGATTTTTGCATGTGATTATTCATTTAGTAGAATATCCATGTGAATAAGTAAATGGCATTATTTCATTTTATTTATGCCATACCATGTTGAAAGTTCGTATTTAAAAGGCTTTTGTTTTAGTTATACATTGCCTTAAATGTTTATTCTTATTTATGAAAGTTTCCACTTTATTGTTATCCTTACTGGGCATTTGAGCTCACCCCTTTTTTTTTATGTTTTATTTTTCCCAGGATGTGAAGAAGTAAGTTATGAATGTCCTGCAGGGATTTTATGAGGGGTTAATAATGTGGATTGTGGAAATATTATGTTGTTGTATTAGTTTTTCATTTTATGATGTAATGTAAAACTTATGAATATATCTAGTGTTTCCAAGGCTACTAAACCAATCGGTCTTTCGAGATTTGATCTTTCTTGTGATCATGCCAATGTTACGAAGTAATGCACCGACTCTGGGTAGCTGGGGTCGGGGCGTTACATAACACATATTGGGTTGAATAGATTTACATATTTTCTACTCTGATTTTCAGAGATAGATTTAGAGTATATATAATTTGGATAGATGAATAGCCCACTGAAATATGATTAAATATTATATATATTAAAAGTTAATCTTTAAAAAAATTATATTATAGATTTAATCAATATAATATTCTAAATTAAACAAAATTAAATGTGTATAGCGAAGAGTATTTTTTAGATTTATTATAATTAAGAAATCAGATACATCTAACATCTGAACATTTTTATGTGATAAAATGTGAATCATTTTCATTAATTTTTTCTGACATATATATTTAATGATACTAGAATACTAATTAGTAAATATTTATTTAAAAATTATTATTCATTATATTCACTATAGTACACATAAATTTAATAAGAATACAAATACCACATTTATTACTATAAACTCAAATAGTTTTGAATATAAGTATTTTAATTTTTTTTGGTAAACATAACCAATACCTAGACCCCACCTTGTCTCCCAAAATTCCATACCCTACAAATTTGTATTACTGGTAAAATTTCTGAATACACAATGTGTTTGACCATCTTCTTCCATATCTCGATATTAATAAATAATACTTATAGATCAGAATATGAATCTAGAAAACTATAAATGTCATAATAAAGATATGTTTTTCTCATATCAATGAAAGTATACTATGAAAAACTTTCACACTATTTCATTTTATTATCTCACAAAATATCATAAATTAGGATTCGTACATTAGGTTGTATTTCATAATTTCAATATTATTTCAATATCTTACTAGATAGACATATCATTTTTACAATGGCCATATATTTAATAAATTTACTATTTTGGCTGTCAATTGTGAATGAGATATTGCAATATTTATTATGTGAAATATTCTTAATGAGATCACGCAATAAATATCATACAACAGATGACACACCAAACACGATCAACCACACCCAAACATAATGGTCATGGATTCCCACTAGAATCAATTTACCTACTTAAATTGTATATTAATAATATGATATCAAATTTTTTATACCAATACAATTAATACCCGATGTTAATAAAATAATTATCTTTAATATTTAGTCTATATTTTACATTCATTATTTCTAAATGATCCATTAAATTTAGTGTTTTAGTAAATCTGGTCCCAAATATTAAATAAAATAGTAAAACAAAAAATGAAACTACTAATTACTTTAATTTTTTCAAAAAAAAATTTCAATATTAAAAAGAATATTGGTTTTTTTGCAAAAAAATATTCATAAATTTTTACATGTATTCTTCATTATTATTACTTGTTTAAAAACCCTGTGAAAAACATTGGAAAATCACTTAAAGAACTTTTATGGATAAGAAAAGATTAAATCTATTAATCTACTGAAAAAATTAGAAAATACTTTTTATTACCTTTATAGAAATAGTTTTTTGAGTATGAAATAAATCATAAACTCAATATAACACACACTTTTTGATCAATGAAAAACCTTATAAGTCATATAAAGAAAATAGAATGCCCTTTCAAAATCATATTTAATTATATTCATAACCCATGTTAGACCCATGTTAGATATATCTAAATCCTAGTTTTTTATAGATGAGAAACCTACAAGATTAACTCCCTTGATATTTCATTTTCAAACTAATAAAATTACCCATTTTGTCAGAGATTTATATCAATCTCTCCTATCAAGTAATCTATATTATTATCATTTGTCTTATATACTGTATTAGTCTCACCTATCGTATATGTTATATCAAGATCAACCATAATTATATATAATTATAATGTACCATATGAAGAATAATTTTTTTATTCTAGCACATATTCATTATAAAAATATTGAAAAAACATTTGAAACTATTTGTGAAATATTTTAAGATATTAATATACCCCATTAGATTAAAAAAAATTCAAAACTTAAAAAAAATTGAAGTGTCATTTTTAATTGGATAAATAATATTGGAATATAATGTAATCATTAAATAATATTTTATGTGTTGGGATAATCTATTGAAAGTGTGCACAAAAAAATTGAACATTCTATTTTTCTTTTTATAAAAAAAAGAAAAATCATTCCTTTAAAAATAGATAATTATATTCCTTCTGAAAATAATTGAAACAAATTCAAAATACACATTAAATGTTCATTATAATTATTTGACGTATATATATGTATAGTTTTATTTTTATTTTTAAAATGAGAATAGAAGAAAATGATATATAAACTAAATCATTAAAACATTTCAATTGAGGTTTTATGTTAAATTGTTACATAATTTGGGTCATAATCTTTACATAACTTCTTTTACTACCCAAATTATACGAAATTTCTCATTATTTAATATATAATGATCATTTTTTTATTTATTATTTTTTATAGACATGTTATTTTTAATGAGCTAACCAAATAATTTCACATCAGATGTTTTGAGGATATTCATCACACATGTCTAATTATTTATTAGTTAGGATGAATAGGGGAAAAAATATAACTTTACCATCCTAACCAGAATAATAATAATGAAATAATGAAAATTTTTATACATTAGTTATAATTATAAAAAAATCAATGAAATATTTTTTAAAAAATTAATTATGTTAATATTTTGGAGACTATAGGTCATACATATTCAGAAGTAAAGTTTAAAATTATCCATGGTATTGATGGACCGAATAAAAGAATTATTTTATATTTAAATATTTAATAAAATATCATAAAAATAATATTATATCATTAAATATTATTATATATGTCAACTATGTGATGTGGTGATGAAAAATTAATAATATCAGTTATTATAGGTGTTAGTCCACATGTACGCATGAGCGTTGTTAACATTATTAAATAGATGGAAAGTAAATAAAATATATTTTCTAATAACTTTCAATAATGTTAATTATTTCAGGAATAAAATTCATATAACTAAAATCCATCATTATAACAAGCCATGAGAGGTGTTGATGGAAGATGAATTTCATCCTTTTCTATGGTTGTAGTCTATTTTACACATGAATGATTGTTTTGCTTCCCATTTGATGGAATAATAAATAAATTCTAGTTATATTGAAAACATAAGTACATATATTTATATGGAATATTATTATGTTTCTTATTTAAAAAATTTTAAATAAAAATTCGAGATCATTGAAAAAAATAAATGTAAAAAACCAAGTATGAATGATACATCTTCTTCAGACAACCTCCTAATGTTTATATTGAATTCTTCATATGATTTTGTTCATAATAAATTTAGGGTTTGTGGGATGTCATGAGAGATGTTATTAAGGTATTTTGGAGGGGATTGGATGAAAAAAGTTCATTTATGTGTATGGATTTGAGGAGAGGTTCTGTACTTTTGTAATTGGGGTGGAAAACAAACATGTAATATTTTAAAAGAGTTAAATATATTAAGGAATTAATGACAAAAATTTATAAAATTTAAAATTTGATTAATAATATTTTCTAATTTGTTAATAAAATTAATCTAATAAAATTTATAATTTATTTTATGTCATTTTTAACATTATCTATTTACTTTTACCTCAATAAACTAAATTTATTTTAAACAATGGTAACATATCAATTTGTTTTAACACATAATTATAATAAAAATTAAGATATCTTTGTTACATACTATTATCTATGATGATTAAAAATATTTAATACATTTTATCACACTCAATTCATCGAATATAAGGAATTTAATTTAAAATAATACCATAAAATATAGATCAATATGTTTATTCATAAAAATTTTCTTTTAAATATAAATAAATATCTATATACATACCAACTTTTTGTAAAATTTCAATTTCAAAGATATTAATTAGATTATTAATAATATTAGTGAAGTAATGATACTTTGAAACCAATTTAAAATTAAATTTAACTTTGTAAATTATAAAAATAGGAAAACAAATTTCAAACAAACTCATTATTTATTATGAACCACTGAAAGATCAACCCATTTAGAAAAATTAAAAAAATTAATCCAATGATATTTTAACATGATAATTTAATGAATGATGTAAAAGTTTTCAAATTGAGATTCTATGATTTTGAAATATCCTTTTTATATGAAATCATACACGATATTGAAACACTATTCGGATAAAAATAAGGATTTTATTCTATTTTAATGATTAATTACATAGTATTCATTTAATTAATATAAATCTATAAGATTATATTCATAGTTACTAATTTAACACCTTCGACACCAGTACCCCAAATTGGGTGTTTTTTATTATATTGGCACTGATAAAATGAATCCAATCATGTAAGAATGATCTGTTTAGTTGTTCTGGAGAACCAAATACATACATGATACCCACAGTACAATGGGTGTACAAAATATACCACAATAATTAAGAAAACCCAATAGAATACATCCTTTAAAACTCGTTCATTGATTTATTCTTCATATATATTTTAAAGGAATCAAAATATGTTTGAGATAAAATTATTATTAAGGGTAAAATATAGTTTATGATATCTTGAATCAATAAAGAAAAATCAATATGAAAAGGTAAATAACTGATCATCCATGAAATTTATATTAAATTTGTGCATGAATAGATAATTAATAGTCTGTATGGAATGATAAATAACAAATAACAGAAGCCACATAATCAACAAACTCATTAAAAAAATCATATGTAGATAAGATTATATTAAAAATACCGTGGATAATAATAACTTAATTATTACTTATGGGAATTATTATCTATTTGAAGTCATTTCTCAAGAATACGATACAAATACCATTAATACCCTTCATAATAATTTTTATGCTACATGTATAAATCCATTTAATTTTTGCAACAAGATTTGCCTCATTAGACATAAGAGTGAATGAAGGGGCTATATAATGCAACAACTCACCCATCATAGTATGTAAAAAGAAATATTCATACATTGAAAAATTTATTTAATTCATGAATAAAAATTCCTTATTATCAAATAACGATATTGAGTAAAGGATACATATATATCAAAATTTCTCTAGTAATTAAAATTTCTTTCAAAGTAAACTATATATATAACAATGTTATATGGTTTTTAGAAAATAATAATATCTATCATTATAGAATATGGATATTTGATAAAAATGATATTTTTAATGAATAATTGTCAAAAGAAAAATATTTATTCAAGAGAATATTTATAATCATAAAAGAAACAAATATTTTTCTATAACTATTACCTCTAAGAAATTAATACATTAAATACCCTTGGAGGAAATAAAAAAAATTCAATCATGAAATGATTTGATGTACAGATGAATCATGAATTTACATGTGAAATTTGTATTATATACACCATATAGAAGATAATTAGTGCACAATTACAAGTAATTTTTAATGGAATGTAAATTGATATGAAAAAGGATTCCCCATACTTCCATTTGATTGAACTTTATTTTAAATTAATTATAGTGGTTGTATACATGATATTAACTTTTCAAAACCCATTTTAAAATTTATAATAACTCATACGGTCTTTTTATAACATATTATCACCCATTTAGTAATAATCAATAATTATTTTCATTATTTTGTTTCTTAATTTCTATGTTTTGTAATTTCTTATTTGTCTTGAAATATACATTTTTATGTGTATTATATAGTTTTTTCATATATAGAATATTAATCTGGATGTAATTATCATATTAATACAATGATTATACTGTTATGAGGAATAAATAATTATTTTTTTGAGAAAATAAGTACATTACGATCATGGATAGAATAAGTAGTACGTACAATTGAGTAATGCTTCTATTTTACAATGATCATTATGGAAGTGAGGTGTGAAAAATTTTACATTTGAATAATTATCATAATAAAATATTAATTCACTAAATATAATATTTAATATTATCCAGTGTTTTGTGGGGAAAAGAGTGTAACATCTCTTTGTGAAGGCAGTCATCTACACATACATTAAAGTTGTTATAATATACGGATGATTAAAAATGTAAAATAAAAGATAATTTTGTATTATTATATGTTAATAATAAATATGTAACGAATATGAAAAATATTTCATGAATATTAAATATAATCATTAAAATAACTCTTATCATATTCCATGATATACAATAGTGAAAGAAGAATCACATCTCTTCATGAGGCTGTAGTCTATCATACACTCGAGCGATGTTATCATATCCCCTATGGAATAGAAATAAAAAAGGTATATATATGATATAATCCAAAAATGGGTATAAAAATATTATAAAATCATTTATATAATTTATATCCATCATAATACCCAACCATAATAATTGGTATTGGAAAAAGTAATGACATTGGTTTGCGAGGTGGTATTATACCGTAAACATGAATTATAATTACAAAACCCATTTTAGGAATGTGGAGGGGGAAGTATGTAATGTTATTAACCTAAAATATTTTTCTTTTATGGAATATAATTATGATCCCATATCAGGTTGGTTTATAAATTATTGATTTTGGAATAGGATGAAATAAAATATAGAATCTCATTGAAGAATATTATCTCTTCTTATAGTATCCTGCTTAGGTTTTCACAAACTCCTTCTCGGTTTTCCTTTCCAAAAAACCTAAAGATTATATGATTAGATTAAGTTATTTTTGTTTTTATATCTTTATTTCTAGAACTATCTATAGTTATTTGATGATTTTAATAAGGGGGGATTTGGGGTGGCCTTTTATAATTACATTGACTGACACACATGTAATTATTTAAAATGATTAAATTATACCGATGTTTTTATCATTTAAAAATCCTCATAAATGGGTATTTATCCAATTAATATGAAATTACATCTAAATATGTCCAAATAATGGGTTTTAAAAGTTATCAGGTAATTTCATACCCTTATCCAATTATTTTAACACCCATATAAATTAGTTTTTACCTCAACCATGATAATATTTTTCATTTCACAATTCATTTGGGTAAAAATTTAAATTAACCTTAATAGATATTGAAGATAGTTTTTATTCTATATATCGAATATATTTTATCAAATTAAATTCATGTATGGGGAAAATTATAATTTATAAATAATCTCATGGACATAGTGAGAAATCACCCTTTTAAAAAAATGTTCGAAATATTACAATGTTTTTATATATTTATTATCTATGAAAAATATTTGAATAATAGAAATTGATTTAATTGATATAAATCTAAAATAATTTTACATTGAAGATAATTGAAAATAAATTTTAATTTTATAAATTATTTATAATAAAATGTAGTTTTTAATTTAAATTTTGTATTTTTAAAATTAAAAAATATTAAACATTTCAAAAAGTCCAAAAAAGTTACAATAAGTAAATTTTGGTATTCTAATTTCAGAAATTTTTCTTTACTTATAATATATATTCTCTAAATCATGAAAAATTTAATTTCTATTCTTGTGTAAAAATTGTGATTAAACAATCTTTCTCCAAAAATAATTTTATTTAATTTTTTTTATTCCAAATGATTATTAATCGAATTTACAATAAATAGATAACAATTTTACAAGTTTAAAGTATATATTTATTGAATCTTAATTATTTTCATAACTAATAATTCAATATATAGTTTATAGTGGAAATTATTGAATAATATTTTAATAGAGCATCCCATTTTGTTTAAACCGTAGGTTGTGTGAATCACAAGTTATCCCGAAAATAAATTTTAAAAAAAAAATAAAAAATAAAAAGTCTTTGGGTGTTTCATTATTCTCTATAATAAATATTTCATTCTATTTTTTTTCATTTTTATGTTAATATATATGAGGGGTTTTCATCTTCATAATATAATCTAGTTCCCACATTTCTTTATCCATTTTTAAATTTATGTAATCTAAATTTACTAGAAGATTCATCTAGTTATTCAATAAATTATCTCTAGTATCATGAATCTAAACACGTTATTCATTTTATAATAGATTATGTACCAATTCTATTTTATATTAAGTGGGCACATTTGTAGTTTTTGGCATATACTTCCCTAATCCTTATATATGGAACACACCATATACCATTGTGAGATTTTGTGCAACATAAAAATAATACAAAAAAATCCAATTCATTAATGAATTTGAATTTTTCGAATGTAACAAGGTATTATATTCTCATTCATTCCTAACATTACAACACCATTACAAGGATATACTTATGAAAATACAAGATCTATCACTTATAATTCTAAATATTTCCTCTAATTATTGATAATAGTATTTTTTTCTTTCTAGAGAAACATTAATGGGATCCTGAATAACCTAAACCATTGTTGTTGTATCTTAGATATGTTATAGGCTTGAGTTTTTACTTTCACCAGCTTCAAAAAAGCATGTTGGAGGAAGATATCTCATTCTATATTAGTCAGCACATGGATCTATTTAATACATGAATGGAAAAATGTTATATAGGAAAAATCTAATCCAGTTAATTATTAATCCTATATACAATTAATTTCATATGAACATGTCATAACCATCTCTTCCAAATTTTGTAATTTTCAATTAAGGTTATCCACTAGTTTTAGGATGTTATATGTCCTCAAATGAGGCTCAATATCATGACTCTTTTGAGTACCATTCCAAAATATCTATATAAAACTATGTTAACGATCAATATTTTTAAGAATTCTTTTGTTATGCATTTCAATTTCATTAATACAGGTCCTTGTGAGGTTATCATTATGTAAATATTCTCTGATATCATAGTGATGAGAATATTTGGTAAGAAAATAAATAACAAAACATATCTAACCATTCATTATATAATTATTTTTTAGTCTTATAAAAATTTCCATTATAATGTAATCTAATTTCAAAACAGGAATATGATGTTGTTTTAAAATTCCTTGAGGGTTTTATCACACATATTTTTCTTTTTACAAACCTACTATCTTAATAGAAGTATAGGAATATCCAAATTGTTGTTATCCAACAATAAATATACCCTTATATCCAAATATATCTCCTTGATACATGGGTTTATAAAGATATATTATATATGAGATTTATAAAAAAATATCCTTTTATCTAAAGTTAGGATGAAACCAAAAATATATTTCCAAATTTTAGAGAACCATCTTTAAAAATGATGTCAGCTAATTTCTATTAATTCAATACATTATTTTTATCTTCATTATAAAAAATGAGTTGGTTAGTGAAAGTTTATTTTTGGTGGTTCTAATAACCCTACAAAATATATACAGTTGAAAAAGATAATATTGTGATGGTTACCTAAAACCTCAATGATATTTTTTATTTTTTAAATTAGTGGTGTTTTAAATTAAACCACAAGAATGTATTTAAAAAATAAATTAATTCCTCATCATCCCCCGATCCTTCTGTGTGACCCTAATCCTTTTCTCCCACATCCCTTGAACTCATCCTCTCTTATCCTCAATGGAGACCCCAAGTCTACAACCCCGTTTTCCCCACCCATCTTCCTCTCTTCTACCAGATGGTTACAAGAAGTATGTGACCCCAAGACTATGAACCCCAACACCCCACGAACCCCCTCCTACCTAATACCCATGAAATCCCCCGACATCCCTTACCCTATCTCGGTTACCCTCTTTGGAAGTGACATAGACCCCCCATTACAGAATCCCTCTTCCTAACTCAGATATGCTCTTCGGTTGCAATAGAGACAACCCCCAAATAGTTTCATCATCATCACCCTAAATTTATAATTGAGTAGCATTATATAGATAATAATGTGTGATTAAAACAAAATAGAATTTTTTTATTCATTTGACAATAATTATATATGTTTTGGTTTAAAATGTGTTATATTGATATTACATATAGTTGTTTGGAGTTAGAAAAATAATTAATTTTGGTTATGTTGTATTAAATTATAAAATAAATTCTTCTATGATATGTGTAACTTATGGATTCTAGATCATTCATAATTTTAAGGTTTTTAGTTTATGTTAATAAATTTCACTTTGTTATATATATGTTAGTGCCACTAATTTTTGAAAGATACATAATTGATGATAATTTCTAACTCATGAATAATAGGTGGCTGGTTTTGGAGTCACACATGGTTTTATCACTAACCTTGGAAATGTCTCTAAAGATATTGTCCTTGAATATGAGATATTATAAATTTTTAAATTTATCAAAATGATTCATTTTTAATCCTTTGTGAGGAATCATATAGTTTAATAAAATCTGTCAAATTATGAAAGAGTAGTCAAGGTTATGTTTTACATGCATGATAAAAAATTATGGATTATAGTGATTGTAACATCCAACATAGTTTCATTGATTTTATTTTGACTAAAATGATTTTTAATAGAAATATTTAAGGTGTTTACCTTGATTTTAAAATATAAATATAAATCATTCAAATTTATGTTAAGATCATGTTTTTTTATCATTATCTTAAATCGATATAACATTCAATTAAATGTTATGTGAATATAGTTGATTTATACAATTTGTTGAAAAAATGAATTCACACTAAACCAGCTCTATAAATTATAGACATATAGAGTTTAATATTTTATTTAGGCATGAAATATCATGATATCAAAATAAATTATACTATGCATTGATATTTTTATAGGGGTTATCTTGTTCTTAGTTAGACAAGGGGAAATTGTTTAAGAAATGATCATGGTAGATAATTTTCCAAAGTAATGAACATTATTTAGTTACCACACATGGGCAGAATACACTGTTATATTTTTTTTGATTCATCCAATTCATTTATGATTTTGAGAAATAATATGTTATTTGATTCATGTTTTTATATTTTATGTTTAGTAAGAAAATGGTCATTATTTGATTCATCAAATTTTCATTTATAGTTGTTATGAATGAGTTAATAGTGAAGTTGGGTGATACTTAATTTTTATTTTATGTTTTTGATTAATCAATTATATCATTATATCTATATGTACATGGAGAATAAAATCCAATAAATATCGATTGATGTTGTATTAACTTACCTAGGAACAAACCATGATTTTCCAATGGTTTATGAAATTTTTTTAGATTATACAATTGGAAATTGATCATTATATGGTATAATAAATGTTCGTGTCATAATTTTAAATTAATGAGATGTTTTAATAGAAATGAATTATATAAGATGTTGATATTGAAACTATATCATTCTCAATATTTTTGTCCGATTTTTCATGGTGATTCAATGGATATGGAAACCCAAAAAATGAGATTATTATTAATGAAATACAATCTAATCTGGTATAGTAGAATCTAGTTTAAAATTTGTTAAATGATTTATTTGGATTTTATTAATACAATGTAAACTATTTTAATAGATCAATAGAACATAAAGGTTGATCTTTCTCAAATCATAAGTGACCAAAAAATTATTTTTATGAATTAGTTAATGATGGAAAACACAAACTGTATGAAGGGTGTGGAAAGTATTCGAATTTTCCTTCTATGATTAAGTTGTATTATATCAAGTGTCTTATGGAATTACACACAAAGAAATGTACATAATTTAAAATTTTACTCTTGATGCTCTTAGTGAAGGTAAATTGTTTATATTAATATATGAGACGAAGTCACAAACAGACATGGAGTTGATTATAAAAAGATACATGTATGCCCTAATAATTTCAATCTTTACTAGGGATAAGTGACTAAAAAATAAGAATGAAAATGATTTCATACGAGAATATTGAAGTCAATGAACAAAAATTAGAGTATAAATCAATGCAACCCTAGGAATAAATAGAAGGAGAAAACTCTAAATATGTTTTTTCATTACATTCCTCTGAAATAACAATTTTAAAGATTATTCATGTAATATAAGAATGTAGATGTCATGAAGTGTCATTCTGAAGATAGTAATGATAAATTTTTGAGACAGATAAAAGATTAAACATCATAGAAGATGTTTTATTCTCCCTATCAACATATTTCTTCTGATCCAAGGAATTTACATTAGAGATTGAATTATGATAATTTTAACCCTTTTAGTAATTTTTGTAACAATTATAGAATCTGGATTTGTTTGATCCCATATAATCTGCCTCTATGGATGTGAATGTAGGATAATTATGTCATTATTTTGATGATTATTCCTCGAAGGAAAATTCCTTGAATTGACAAAGAAGTATACCATCAACCTCTAATCAAGTAATTACGTGAATTATGTGATGATGGAGTGGAAACATATGATGTTACAATGAGACAACTATTCTCAATGCATGATGATTTAATGTGGAAAATTAGTGACTTTATTGGACTAATAATTTTATCTAGTTGAAAAACTCATACGGGTTTGGCTTTTTTAGTATATAATTTTGATTTTTGATCCTCAATGATTACCTCATAGCAGAAAATGGTGTTTTGTGTGCCATCATAAATTTATTTATGCTTCTCATAAATTCAAGGTTAACAAGACATGATTCAATGGATATATTGAAATGATAAATTCTCCCAAGGTGTCTCATGGTTCATAAATTTTGAACTATTAAGGAATTTCACTAAAGAAATTGGAAAATGTTACCAGTTTAAAGAAGTGATGAAAGGGTATTAGGTACAGTATCCGAAGAATTTGGATCATAATAATGGAAGAAAAGGTGTATATTTTTTCACATTTCTTTATTTAGAGATTAAATTGATATGTCATAATCATAATATAATACATATTGAGAAAAACATCTATCAAGATTTAAAATATACAATGCTTAATAAGAAGGTTAAATTAAAGGATCACTTTAATGATCATCAAGATTTGGAGTCGATGATTATAATGAATGATTTATGGTAAAATGATAATAGAAAGTATCATTCAGATATTTTTAAAATGAAAAATAATTAGAATGTTGTATTCCTTCTTAATTATTGAATATAAATGTGATATATGGATATTAATGAAATACATGAAGGTGAGTTAGCTTAAAACATCAAATGTTTTATGGATTGAAAAGATATGACTCACATATTTTGATCGATCAGTAATTTCCATAGTAATGACACAATAAATTAAATAAAAAAGTAACTATAGTTCTAGTTAGGCGATTTACCATTCTCAAAATGATTTTTGGAAGAAATCTAAATCCAACGGATCTTGATAAATTTCAAGAGAGAATTTTGTTGACACTATTTCATTTAGAGATATTATTTCCCCCCATATTATTAACCATCATGATTTATTTGAAAATTCTTTTGGTAGAAGAATCTAAACTTGGTGGAGAAGTACACTATGAATGAATGTAACCAGTTGAGAGGTATAATGATCATTTTTTATTTTCATTGAGAATTTAATTTTATCAAATCCTTGTGTAAAATTTTATAATATTTTTCTTACATTTTTCATTTGGAACTTTAATCATTTGAAATCATATATGACGAATAAATCTTGAAAATATCGCTATATCACTATAGGTTACATAGATAAAGAGTGTGTGACCTTTGGTTCTAGGTATTTGGATGGGATAGAGATAATATTCTATCATGTTGGATGTGTTGACAAAATATCCATTAATTCAAGATCTAAAAATCAGGCATCTGTATTTCCGACTACTGGGAGACCAATTTGAAATGGGTCAAATTTTACACTAACTAAATTTGAGTTTCTACAACAACATAGATATTTTTTACTAAATAATGTTATCTCATTTCTATTTATTAATGAATTGTGACTAATGTCAAATATGAATCTAAAGGATCAAACTCAAAATGAGATGGAATTTTAAAAATTTTCTAAAAGAGATCTTCTTAAATGGTTCACCCATCGTTTATATATATACTCATATTCATATTATTGACTAGTAGTAATTTTTAATATGTTATGTATAACATAATAAATAATTTTTTAGATAATAAATGTTGACAATTGAGGTGAAATATAAAATGATTTGAGGTGTCTGGATTGAGGTCCCCTAAGGTAGGATAAGATATTCAATGCCTATAAAATTTATTCTTTTAGGTTTCATATAATTTATTTTAAAAAATAGATGATTAATAAATATTGGGGAGTAGTAACATTTATATAGGTGGGATACTATGGGGAGTAGATTGATATTTTTGAATTAAACTATCATGGACAATTTTCAGTTGTCTTATTCAAATGAAATTAGGGAATCATTGATAGGGGTAAAAGAAAGACTTGTTACATTTTATTTATTTCATATTAAATCGATTGATGGATACTACTGAAAAGAAATAGATTTATCCATTCATCTTGGCATGACAAGTGAATATGATTTATTATATGTATAATGTCACAAATAAATTTTGGATTGTTATTGTGCACATAAATAAGAGAGACTAATATGATATAAGTGATGAATATAAATTGTTTCTTTGTGATATTGAACCTTATCAAAAAAATATATCGGAATGTTTTTTCCTGCGTTTATAAAAATGGTAGGACATTCTTGAAATGGTGAAATTTAATGACTCATCACAACAGTGGTTGAAAACAATGAAGATAATTTAATGTATATATTGGTAATCAGATTATATTAAAAATTCTCATTGATAATTGTTTTTTATATATAAATTGTTAAATGAATTATTATCTTTAAAAAAATTTATTTTTTCATTATATATATTTAATATACCATAACCATATAAAATGCAGTAAGGCTGAGAGAAAAAATATTCCATATTCTATCTGATCAGTATCTCATTGCATGCCACCAATACCTTTACCATCTTTGGATCCTCTTGAATTCATTATACCTTAGACAACTATTGATATATCCATTTCTATAGGTGTCGTTAGTAGGCCACCCCAGGATACACCTCCAATGATGGAGTAGATGTCCACCCATCCATCTAGAGTATATTGATGATTTACTAATACTCTAATGTATATCAATTTTCAAAAAATATTTATATTTTATAAAATGTTTAAAGAATTTTTCAAATAGATATATAAAACCATATATGGGACACAAATATTAACATAACTGATGTATTGGATATGAATGAAATAAAGATTAACATTACATTAGATGGGTTTGAGGTTCTTAATAGGGACACGTTCAGTATATATGGGAAGATTCCCTGGAATCTTTATTGTGTGTATGTGATATTTCCCACTAATTATAATGATGGGAGGAATATGCCTACATATTGTAAAAATGATGTCTTTAATACTCAAGTAAATGTAATATTATATTAATATTCCCTGATAACTAATTTAAAATACATGAGTAAGATTTATTTAATATACTTATAAATTTTTATGACATTTATTTCTAATTTTTTTTTATTTTGATTTCCCTAACTGCATTTCACACCCATTGAATTTGAAAATAACACCTACAAAATCCATGAAAAAACTAAAAGGAAATTTTAGATAGAAAAAATAAAAATTAGGATATACTGACCATATCTTATAACAAATCAACATGTGGTTGATTCATACACCTAAAAAATAAATTACGGTTCATTATCCATACATTTCAAAATAATAAGATCTTATTTTTTCGGTTTTGACCGTGTAAATAATTATTATATGCAAAAAAGTATTTAAAAACGTGTTTTAGTGGTAAAAAACAAGAAAACAATGACATATTTTCCTAAAATCTATGGTCAACAACCATAGAGTTATTTTTGAAAATTACGAAATGACAACATGTTATTATAAATAATTTTTTTCCTATTATGTTCGTAAGCATGTTTTTAGTGTTTCAAAACACTAAAACGTTCCTGGAATGGTAAAAACAAGAAAACAATGTCGAAGTGTATTGAAATTAAGAGAAAAGGATCATGGATTTAATTTTTAATAATAGGAACTAACAAAACATCATTTCAAATGAAAGTTCTCCCGTTATTACTGTAAATGTGTTTGTAATGTTTTAAAATACTAAAACGTGCAAATAATAATCAAAATCAGACAAATGATGTTAGATTCTCCTGAAACCAGGGAACTACCACTATATATTAAATTGTAAAATATAGGTACTTAAGAAATCTCATTTTGATAATTATTTACTAATTATGGGTTTAATCATAATTTTATTATTTTAAAACACTAATATATGCCGTAAATATTCAAAACATTGAGAATGACATAATATTTCCCTAAAATTAGGGTAAAACATCGTTGAGATTTTTTATATGTATGCATATACCATACATCAATCCATTTTTAATTTTTAATATAATTACTCAGTAAAAACATATGAATGTTAAAAAAGCTTTTTAAAACTAGTGCTGAGGTGTCAAGACCTAGAAAACAACATCTGAATTCTTTGAAATCAAGGGAAATTAACTATAGATTTAATTATAAATTTTATGAATTTATGGAACATAATTATAGAATATTGTTTTCTTGTTATGATGGTAAAGGAGTTTTGAGTGTTTTAAAACACTAAAATGTCTGTGAAATAGTCAAATAAAAAATGAAAATGGTGTCAGAATGTATTTAATTCAATGGAAACCCCTTCTTAGGTTTTTTTGACTTCCACATGTTGAAAACACATCAATTACATGTGATGTGGGACTGAAATTAGTCAATAAACACTTATAAAATCTTAAAAATCCATTAAAATAAGTGTTCAAGGGTTAAAACTCAGAAAATTATGTTATATTGACCTAAAATTTGATGTAAATAGTAATTGATTTAATTTTTAAATATCTAAAAAACATCATTTCATTATAAATTATTATTTTCCATGATGTCCATAAATTAATTTTTAGTGTTTTAAAATAATAAAACGTATTTGGAACAATGAAAACTATGAAAACAATGTCGGATTGTCTAGAAATCACAGTAAAACATCTATATATTTAACTTTATAATGTATGAACTGATAGAAACAAATAGGATTCCAGTGTTTTATACCAGTAAAACATATGTATAATGTTCAATACCTAGAAATTTTTTTCATATTTTCCTGAAATAAATGTAAATCCACCATATATTTAATTTATAAATTTTGTAACCTGTGTCTCATTACTAATAACGATGGTGTTCCTATTATGGTCATAAAAACATTTTTTTTATTTTGAAACACTAAAACATGTTTAGAATAGAAAAAATACAAAAAAATCATAATGTTTAAAAATATTTGGAAAATTAATGTAGATTTAGTTTCTAAATGTTTAAACTTATTACATGTCATTCCAAAAGACAATTATCCTATTATGGCTATAAAAATCATGTTTAGTGTTTTAGAACAGAAAAACGTGCATGAAATGGTCAAGAACACTCAAATGACATTTGATTGTCTGGAAATCAAGGGAACACCACTCTACATTTAATTCTAAAATTTTGTAACTAACTATATGTCATTCTGAATGTATTTTTTCCCAATATGGACATATACGCATTTTTAGTTTCTTAAAACTAAAAAACGTGCATGAAATAGTCAAAAATAAGACAAACAATGTCATGTTGTCTTGAAATTAAGGGAAAATGACCATAGATTAAATTTGGAAATATAGAAACAAACATCATTTCATTTTGAATGAAGGTTTCCCATTATTCCTATAAACTCATTTTTGTGTTTTATAACACTAAAACATGCATGATACAATCAAAACTAGGAAAATGAAAATAGATGGACCTAAAAAGAGGGGGATATAACTATATATTTAATTTTGAAATGAAAGAATTGATATGTCTTTATTGTAAATTGAAGTATTACTATTATGCATATAAATGTGTTTTTAGGGTTTTAAAACACTAAAACATGTTTTGAATGTTTAAAACCTAAAAAAATGAATGATTTTCTTATAATCATAGGAGGGAACCATATATTTAATTTTGAAATTTACGAAATTATGTCACATCATTCAGATTGATCATTTTCCCATTTTGGCTACAAATTCATATATATTATTTTAAAACACTAAAATGTGGTTGGAGTGGTCACAACCATAGAAAATGACCACATATTGATGTGTAATAATGGGACAACCACTACATAGTTTTTTTAAATATAAAAAAATCTACGATGTAAAAATATTTAAACAAAACTACTAATTGAATATAAATCACTCTATATGTTACTTTGAAGATAAATTACAATATTTACCAGTCAATATTCAGTTTTAAGTGTTGAATATTATCTTATATTAGTTTGTTTCTATTTTCAGTGTGTTTTGACTTATATATATATATATATATATTTAAATTCCTACTATTTTATTACAAAAAATAAAAAATACTATGTGACACATTTTGAATTAATTATATGACTTTTATGTTTAGAAATTCATTTCCTAAATGTTCTCGGCTCCATTGAATATGAAAGATATCGGAATTAGGTATGAAGTAAACCATTCATATCCAATAAATTTTTTAATCATAAAAGTTCTTATTTTTCATGGTATGATGTAATTTTATCAATTATTCTACTCTAATTATGAATTTTGTTTTTTAATTTTTGTTTCATTTTTTGTTATAACTAATATGGTAAATCAGTTAGTCTTAGTAGATGAGATTATGTAGAGGCAGGATGATTTAATGTATGTCATTTCACAGATATATATTGGAAATGGGTTATTGATGGACATATTTTTTATGTTTAAATTTAGTACCAAGGTATTGGTTGATGTATGTGGTCACTAAGACTTAGGTTATGATGATTGTGGCTATTTTTATATGAATGTGGATTTATAATGTATAAATAATGGGGTTATCATATATTTATGTTCCAGATTATAACATACATGTTTTTTATATTTATTGATTATTCTAATTATTAATAAAAAATTTAGATTTTGTTAGAATTTGTTGTAATCCCTGCTAAACATATTAGATTAAATGTATTTAACAGTTGTTAATCTAAATAGTCGATAAATAATTTTTAGGATTTATTTTATTTTATTTATATTGTAAGCTGATATTTTTTCTAAATAACCACCACTAATTAAAAAAAATAGACAACAACTAAATTCTCCAAAAGAAACACATAGAAAACCAACATGAAATAAAAAAGTTTCTTTAATTTACTAACTACCATGAAATATGTGATAGTTTTCAGAACCACCACCATACTTTTAGAATGTAGTTTGAAACACCACATGCCCCTTATATAACTATACAGAATGACCCATTCTTTTTTAGTGTCTGAATTTTATCATCATCATATTGATAAATTTTTTTATTTTCTAATAAAGATAGTTTCTCAATCATTTGAGAACTGAGTGATATATTCCCATCCTTAATCATTTATTTATCAATCTTTACAAGATCTATAAAAATAAGATCATTCTCAATGATTATTTTGGTAATAACTCCAAGATCTTTTCTTTTCAATGCATCATATACATTATATCATTCCCTGGGTGTTAGTGTATTGATAAATCGTTGTCCTTGAGAATTCGAAGCCATCACCATTTCCTCATATTGATCACTTTTTTTAAAAATATACATTTTAGTTTCTTTTGATCAGTTTATATCTCACATAATCCTCCATTGGGATAATGTCTCCTTATCTTCATAGAAAATTTTATATCTACCAAAACGAACTCATGAGTGGGATAGTTATATTCGCGAGTAATAAAATTTCATGGTGAATATGAAAATACTTTATCATTTTTTTCATTAACAAATAATGGAGTCCCTTCTTCATCAAATCACTATATATCACACAAAAAAAAATTTCAGGATGATATAGTCAAAATAAAATCATTGAAAAATCATAAATGTAGTTCATTATACATTTTTCACATTATGTTTAAAAAAACCATTACCCTTTAACATGTAAACTTGGATAATTAGATAGACAATCAATAATTATTTTCAACAAATCGTTGATACTAACTAAAAAAATAATTGAAGAACATACAAAAGTTGTTTTCATTAGTATATTTAATTCTCTTTATATATTTTTCATAACAAGATAAACTTGATTCAATCTATGGAGACAATATGAAAAAGAAAAGAAATATATTAATATTATACATCACTCTTACTAGATTTCCCATATTATAAATTCCTTATATGAGTCATATGAATGGTAAGGAAATTATTTTCGGGGGTCCTCAAAGATATTTGAATACAAAAAAATATCATCAATGAATATCATAATATAATAATAACTATATTAATTGGATACTCATTTTTTTATTTCGATTAAAAAAGTTGAAATGGTAAATAAAAATTTAATTACAAAAAACTACTAATGTTCTTACCTCATTTGAAAAAAATGACTTCATAATGTCTTCATTGTTTACTCACAATTCTTGATACCCAGTACAAAGTTCAATTCAAGATAAATATTAGGCACTATGAATTCGATTGGATTAGTCACTAATGTTAGGAAGAGTATGCATATTCCTTTTTTTGAAAACATTGACTTTCCTTTAATCAATTAAAATCTTTATGGACCCATCTTTCTTCCCAAAAAAGTGAATACATGATCCCAATAGTGAAACCCTAGGGAAAAAAATCCATTATGACCCAACTCGTCTACATTTTCATTAACTCTAATAATTAATAAGTCTATAATATATAATAAGTCGTTGGTATTATACATGAATCCAGGATTAAATTATGGAAAAACCTGCCTTCAGACTCTAGGAGATGACCATGAAATTAATCTATAAATATAACAATGTATTCTTGTAAAATATGTTCATCATTAAATTTATGATTACATTCTCCATACCTATATTTTTTATCTTATTCCATAAGATCAAATTCATTAGCAGTGTCATGAGATGATCTTGAACAGACTCAGATGATGACGTATATTCTCTAAAATTTAGAATGCTATATCTTCCATAAAAATCATGATTTCTCTATAATTGCAAAAAAAACATTTTTTATCATATTTTAAAATCTAGTCCATTCGATGTATTATATAAAATCAAGCCATAGGTATGCTATTAAGGTCAAAAGATAAATCACATTTATATTTTATAATGGGGGATTAATTACAGATCCTTTTTCCATGATACATCCCCAAAAAGTTCTAACAAGAAACTCTCTTCATTAATTAAATGTGATATATCTATTTTTTTCAATCTATGAAGATATAATAGAGTGAGAGGATAACTAATAAAATAATAAATTAACTGAATATTAAGATATGAATAAGGTACCTTCCAGCACATCCTTGGTTACTTCCACCTCAACTATAGGGATAAAAAAAGCTTAGACTTATCCCCTTGGTCACTTGATTTTTTGATTCCCCTGACGATTAGGACATTGTTTTGAATAAAACCCCCTTTAATTATAACCAATTCACTAAACATCTATTATATTTTAAATATCATTTAATTCATTATCTGGATTTTTATTATATATACAAAAATGAAAAACTCATATTCCATTAAATAATTTCCAATTTTGATTATTTATATATTTCTTACAAGGTAGACATTATTGTAGTTTTGATTGTGTCTAATAAGCTGTCTCTAATTCCAATAGTAACTAGCCTAACCCTAGTATCCTAGAGCCAATGTCTAATTTATTTAATTATAAGAGATACATGGAATAAAATATATAATGATAAATTAGGTTAGTGAGGTTGGAGAGCAAGATGCATATATCATACCAAAATTACATTGGGATTAAAAAATAAAACATATTACAGAACAAAAGTAGATGAACTACATCATTGAAAAATAATTCAATGATTTCTTGTTCATATCCTCGGGAAATGATGATAAATAACAGTGAAATAAAATTCGGATTAAGGGTTATGTACTAAAAAATATATGATGAATCAATAAATAATAATCAATATGAAACGGTAAATAAATAAATATTAATCCATTTAAATTACATTTATTCTTGAATACATGAAGAATATTTAACATGAAGAGTTAAAAAAGAGAGGAAAAAATACATTTAATCAATAAATATAGAACAAAATATATTAAGAGATAATATCATTATGAAAATAAAATGGATTATAATAAAAAAAATTATAAGTGTAGAAAATGATTTATTGTTGAATTTCAAGTCTCATGAACATGATACCTCTACTAACAGGTCACACCATAAGACTTTTTAAACTACCTGTACAAAACGATTTAATATTCCCAAATTAATTTGTCTCCTAAGACATATTGATGCATTGAGGGGATATATAATAGCTTGTAACCACCAATCATTATAGTTCCAAATAATTCCTCATACATATAATAATATATTTAATTCATGAATCAATTGAGTTAATCATCAGATATCCACATTGAGTAAATGATAGAATTTACTAAATATTTACTTAATGAATAAAATAACAATCAAAGAAATAAATATTTGAAAAATGGTATAAAATTTAGGAATTAATAATATAAATCATACCAGAATATCAGAATTTAATTGAAATTTAACTTATAATAAAAAATGATCATAAGAAACTGCTTTTTTCAAGAGAAGGTTGTCAATAATAATATAAATCAAGATTGTTCAAAAAAAAATTTCATGTCAAATCCCATTAGATTTAAAATATTTCAAATTGATGATTAAAATAACATTAATTTTTCATGATCTATGAAATTAATTTTCAGATCATAAGTATTAACACCACCCAGATTTGGATTGGTGCATGATAACAACTCAGTCTCAATGGAATATAAATTAATTGAAATACATTACACAAGCTTACTATGGTTGAGAAATCTTTAAAATAAAATATATTGTTTTTAAACATTTTTGAAGCTATAATATTTCCATATTTATATTTATAACATCCTATATCATTATTTAACATAATACTATCTCTTTTGTGTTAATCATATTTCATTATTGTCACTTTTTTTTTGTTTTAATTCCCTTATTTTATCATTTGTTATTTATCTTAAATTTTCACACTATTATAGAGGTGATATAGTTCTATCATATCCAGAATAATATTCATGAATCAATTAGAAAATTTATGCATAAATTATTCTTTTAATACCAATCATGAAATACTATTTTGAGATATGATGTATGTCACTATCATGGTGGGCGTGGGTCATATGCACACATGAGTAATGATTCTATTTTTCAATGATAAAAATGAAATAGACGTAAGAAATATTTTTCCATTACTGAATGATAATTATATTTTATTGATTCTCTAAGTATAATTATATATATAATCTTTGTACTGTGGTGATGAAAAGATAGTCACATTTCTTTGTGAATACGGTACTCCACAGGTACATGAATGATGTTATCATACTTTAAAGAGTACCATTTTAAAAATAGAATATGATGTTTAATATTTTTAGAGTGAAAATATTCATTGAATAATAAATTTATCAAATGTTTGTCACATATAATAATTAATATTAACCTTATCACCTTCCATGTAATGTTTTAGTAAAAGATGAATAACATTATTTCACAAGGAGGGTGTCTTCCATACAAATGATCCATGTTATCATATCCACTATAGAAGGGAAAAATATATTATATAACTACTGTTGATATATAATTATGTTATATATATAATCTATATACATTATAACCATAATCATACCCAACTATGATAGGTGGAAATGGAAAAATGTGTGAGATCACTGTGTGAGGTGGTAGTACAGCACACAGATAAATTATAATTTAATATCATAGTTGACTGATCTGGATGTTCTATTAGGAAGTAAAATTAATATTAAAACATCTTAATATTTGAAAAAATGTGAGTCTATTATATCATAATATTTTAATAAGAACAAAACCAGGTGGGGAATGAAATAAAATAAAAACTCTCGTTGGAGAACACTCCATCTTCTTGGGTTATCCTCCTATTTTCAGCAAATCTGTCATATGATGGAATTTTGAAAAAGGCATCAAGTATGAGATTGTTGTATTTTGGAAGTTATTTTTTTAGATTTTGGAATAAAAAATGTGGTTTTATGGTTTAATTATGGTAGGAGAGTGGGAGTCCTTTTATGAGTTACGTGAGTGGCACACTTTTAAAATTTTAAAATGATTCAATCATACAAAATTTTTTTTATGCCACATGCCTCCAAAATGGTTTATTATAGACCATAAGAAGTTATCTGGTTGACATATGTCTAGCCAGTGGTTTTTTAACATTGGTAAATTATTTTTAAACCTTATCCTCTTTGACAAACCCCATATAAATCAGTTATTACCTTAACTATTGTGACAAGTGTTTTAATATGTTCACTATTAATATTGGACAATCATTAAGCTAAATATATAATAAATTATAATTTCCTATAATTATAATTATGCAATCCATTTTAATAAATTAAATTAAATTCATTGGGATATTTCAATTTAAAATAAATATTGCAGACTTGATGGTAATGTTTTTTTAAAGGTAAAATTTTCCCAAGTTGACAAATTTTTCATTTAAAAATTCTACATTCAAATGAATCCAATAAACTAAATTGGATTAAATTATATATAATTTAAATAATTTTAAATTAAAATAAATTTTAAATATAATATAATATTAATAATTATTAATGAAAATACAAATTTTAATTTAAAATTACTATTTCTCACTATTCATCAAAAAATGACACTTTTTAGAAAAAATTAAAAAATTCACCCAAAGTTAATTTTGGAAGTTAATCTTTAACAATAATTTTTTATTTTTGAATTTATTTTTTTGAGTTTTTAAATAATTAATTTTAATCCTTCTATGCAATGCACGACTAAAAGGCTAAATAGAAAAAATACTATTTTGTAGAAAATAACTATTTTTCATATAGATGATTTTTATTTTAATTTATAATAAATTAAAATATATTTTAAATCATTAATTATATTCATACCCAGTATTTTAATATCTCGGTAATAATGCTCATTTTTACATAATATTAATATATAATATTGTGTTTCTTTAAAACCCAGTGCTTCATACATCGCATGTTGCCACAACATCAACTATTCTCTATAATAATTATATAGTATTGTATTGGGTTGTGCCATATAAAAATTTCTAGAATTTATCTACAATTATATTTATATCTGTTGTTAAAAATATACATGCACATACTTTAAAACAACCAATGATTCTTGAAACATACAGATAACCTATTCACCTATAGTTCCCATTACAAAACCTACATGTGATCCGCAAGTTTCATTTCCAAATAGATAATCCTTAATTATTTTGATAAAAAACATATTCTATTATAAAATAATAAATTTCCTATCAATATAATGTGTTAATAATATTTTGAATTTTTTCTAATGCTAATTTTGTGGTATCATTGGGGTGTCATTATAAATTTGAACAACTATAACCGTTTGATAAGTTAAATAATATATATAAATTTACATATAAAAAGTGGTTGAAAATATAACAATATAATTTCTATGTATAAATAATTTATAACTCTATAATTACATGATATGGTGCAAATAAGTATATATTATTTTTTCTTGGATTTTTTTATAATTACAAGTACCAATGGATTTATTGTCCTTTTTCTTCAGTTATGGGAATCCCATACATATTTTATTGTTTAGAGTTTGAGGGAAATCATTAATGAAGAATAAATTGATAAAATATTCCCATATATTATATTTAATTACTTATCCATTCCTAATACTTTTTATAACATTCCAATACTAATCAAATTCACCTTCCAGTCGATACAAAATTAAAACAACATTCTCATTATCTAACCACTAGATGATATAAGATATCATTTATGTAGAATTTAAATATTTCTAAATTATAATTGGATCAAATAAATCAATTATAAAAGGTATAAATTTCTAGATAAATGAATCAATGGAGAGGATCACTTTCATAAGGATATTTTGGTGATCATCATGATTTATGATGTTTTGTCGTTTCTTGAAATAGTTTTGTGTGCCTTGACACATGAATTTTCAAACTATCTATCATTAAATATTCTTCCTCATGATTATGAAAATTTCATTGTCTATTATATTTTTAGTAACATTATTATACCTAGTTATGACCATTGATTAGAACTAAATATCATTTTTTGGGAATCAATCCTCAATAATCAAATTAAGCCATTATATGATAGTAAGAATTATACATATATTGTCCTAAATTATGAATACATTTTATCAATATATAAATATTATGATAATAAATTATGAATATGGTTTATGATAGGTTATCATTGGTTATATCCAATAATATGACATAACATAGTGAAATGAAATCATAAAACCCCAAATTGATTCTAAAAAAGGTTACTCGATCATCACTGTCACACCCCAACTTTTTAATTAATATTTATTTTAGTATTAATTGGATTAGGGTCCTCGTGCCATGGTCTAGGCTAGGTCCCAGATTAATTTTTTTCCATTTAATATCCTCCATGTGTTTCAGACACGTGCGCGGTGACCACACATCGAGCGGTAGTCGCATTGTTAGCCGGGTGTCCGTGCAAGTATCTAACAATTAAAATAAATAATGTTTATGTAAATAAAGAGGGTTAAACAGTTAAATTGAAATAATAATAATTTTATTATATAATTTATAATGTTAATATCAATAAGTTGTTATTATTGTTATTATTTTTATTTTTAT
Source organism: Viscum album (assembly GCA_963277665.1). Taxonomy (NCBI): domain Eukaryota; kingdom Viridiplantae; phylum Streptophyta; class Magnoliopsida; order Santalales; family Viscaceae; genus Viscum; species Viscum album. Next base: position 325,927,455 of record OY728143.1, read on the forward strand.
TATTTGTGTTATTATCATTGTTATTGTTATAACTTTTATGGTAATTTATTATTATTATTATTGTTCCATTATTATTATTTATATTATTATTACTATTATTATTATTTTGGGTTTTATATTTTTATTATTTATATTATTATTTATATTATTCTCATTATTATTATTATTATAATTATTATTAGTTTTACTATTAATATTGTTATTTTATCAAAATGAAAAAAAACTAATCTTACCATAATACTACCCAAGCATCCCACACTTCTACCCCCTTCCTCATCATGCTCCAGCTGCCCCCCATTTCCCTGTGCAGTGCCCCAGCCAGCCACGACCTCACCGCCTCCGGCCTCCAGCGCTACACGCTCGCCTGGGATCCCACCCCCTGCCCTCACCTCGCCTTTCAACTCACCAGTCGCCTTCAGCCCTCTCTGCAAGACCCCGCCGCTTGGCTCTCTGCCCTTTCCTCCTGCATCCACAGCCCCTGCTGCTCTTCACTCTCTCCCTCGCGAGCCAGCCGCCCCAGGTTTTCCCTCTGCGCTACAATGCTTCACCTGGCCTCCCGCTCACTGTTCTACGCTGCAGCCTTCCCTCCCTGTGAGTTGGACTCCTGTCTGTGCTGCCTTTCCATCCGACCAAACCTCCGCCCAACCGATCTCGTCTTTCTAGCATACATCCAACTGGCCTTCTCTTACTGGAACCTTTTCCTCCCTCACTTACCCTCTATCCATCCGACACACCCCCTTTTCCGGCTGAGACCTTACCGGTGCACCCGCTATCCGGTTCGATTCCTTTATCTGACAATGTTCATTCCCCTTTTGTGGTAAGGGATTTTGATTTAGGTGTTCTATTTCATTGAGGGTTTGTTATTTGTAGATTCAATCACAATTTTTGTGTGTCGAACTTTTCGGTAGGGTTTTCTGGCTTCTCGTTGGTGTGGTTGTGGTGCGAACGAGGTTCTGCACCAGTTTCAGGAAGTCCTTCCATGTTTGAGATAGTTGATTCCACATATGGGTTTTTTGTTGAATTAATTCGCCCATTTAATTAATTTAGTATGTTCATTTTCCAATTTTCTCAGTGTGAATATAGTTTTACATGAAGGTTATATGTTCTGATGTGTCTAGAATTTGGGTTTTGTGATTCGAGTTTTTTGTTCTTTGGAAACCCATGTTGAGCCTTTTGTAGTCTTCTATAAACTGTGTCGTTGGTTTTTTTAAAATGTTCAAGGGTTTTAGTTGTGTTTTGTTATGACGTCACTGTGCGTTTAGTTATAAAATAATTTTTGAGTGAATTCATTATTTTTTGGGTCTTGTGACACATTTTGAAATTGTTTAATAATTTTTCATAGTGGTTTGGTTATTTTTGAATATGGTTTATTTAATTGTGTAGTTAGTTTATTAATCTGCAAAAGTGGGTTTAATTGTGTTTTTGAGGCAGAGTTGGGTATGTTTGGTCATAAAATATGGTTTTGAAGGGGTTTTTGGGTGCGTAAGCCATGGGTTACTATTTGGATGTTGTATTATAATGTTTAAAGTGGTTTGTTAAACGGTATAGATGAGGCGATTTTTGTTTTGCAATTATGTTGAGGTGGTTATTTTTCACTTTTTTTGTTTGGATTGATTAAAAATCCATTTTTATGTATTTTAGTTATCTGTTCAGTTATAGCGCATTGTTAAGACTTTTCTGTGATTTTGCGGTCGTCAGGAGGTTGTGCGTACTTGTGCATGAGTGTGAGACATGCCACATCATCATAACCGAGCTGCAAGTTGAGGTAGGTCCCCCACTGCACTCACCTTTAGATTTAGAATTTATTAATTGCATGATGTTTTATTAATTTTAGTTAATTGTAAATAGTATAAGATAATTAATTTTTAAATTATTATTTGGTGTAAAAATAGCCGTTTTTTTTATAAACGACACTTGACACATTTTCTTGACAAGCGGACACCTAGTACTGAAAGAATGCTTTTTTAGCCATTAAACATAATTCAAGAAATTTTAAATGTAGTTATAGGTTAATGATAAATGATTTCTTATGAACAACTGTTTTGGGTTTCCTCGAGAAATGAGGTTTTTCTTTAAAATTGATGAAAGCCCGTTGGGCACTTTAATAAAATAAATTATTTTGGAAAACCCACTCAGGGGTGATTTTGGTTTGCTTTGATTGCATGAGATGCATGTGATGTTTGTGCCGTGTGACTGATTTATTTACATTGTGGACGCACGCCTTTTTATTTCTTGTGTTGACATGGGAACCTGGAATAATGAGTGAATCATATAAGAATGATTGCCGCCCTAGTTAAATTACACACAGGCTAGTGGCCCTATAGTAGGGGAATACTAATTTATTACTGTTATGGAGATTGGGCCCCTGGGTTAGGCCATGTATGTCTATGTAGAGCATTAGGGTGTTATGACGTCATCAAGTTAGGGCATCCCTTCAATATGGGTCACAAGTATGGTATGTTCTGGATTGTTCAAGAACTCCTAAGTTCGTCCCATGTTTTCTTTAGTGTTTATTTTTATGCGGCGGATGATTGAGAGGTCTAGTTCGGTTGCTGGCCCTAGTTTTCCACTTCTTTTCCATTGCCCTTAGTGTATGTTGTTTGTTGTGTGTGGGTGTCTCTTTGATTAACAACTGAAATTTAAAATTCTAAATTGCTCATAGAAATGTTTTAAAGTGAAATGCACTTGTTCCTTTCAAACATTAAACTTGTTCTAAATTTAAAAGGGAAATGGACTGTTTCTTGTCTTATAAATGGATGTGGGTGTGTGGAAACCCATATTTTGTATAATTTAGTTCAAACCTGGAATTAATAAATTTTATTGTTTAAAGGTAGTGCATCGGGAATAGTTTTTCGGGCACACCTACTCTATTTTAATACACACTCCTATAGTGTTTTCTTGTTTCTAGTTCAGTTGCAGGTTCCAGCTTCATTTGTTTGCCATGAGTGACGTTGGTTGTGGTATTGGAGAGTGACCCACGGGGTCACGTAGAGTTTTTGTCGTAATCAGGATAGTAGTATTGTTGGTTGTTCTTTATTTATTGGATTTTATTTTATTTTTTTCACTGCTTAGTTTATTTTCTTTTGGGCCAAATCATTACCACCTATTTAGTTTTTATGCCCGACACTAGTTTCCAGACAGTTGGGATCGGGAACGCACTTCAGGTCATGTCGTGGGCCGGCTCGGGTAACCGGTTCAGGGTCGACCCGTGTTGGTTCATGAAAAATGGTATTACAGGAGGCCAATGTGAACTGGGGTGTCTGGTAGATGGAAAATAGGATTTTCAGGAATCGAGAGGTTGGTACGAGAAGGACATCATGAACCCTCACCTGTTCCGCACCTCGAGTCGCCTGAGATATTTTGGGAATTGAGTCTTTGTTTCGTTCTGGTTTGTCTGGGATTGAGGGATGACAACGGAGGTAAACCGATGTTACATCGTGATCTCACAAGGAGTAGTGACCCATGTGGAGTCTGGGTACACTATTTGAATTCCTCCTAGTTATTGACGCTTACTTGGGGCATGGCCCACTACCATGTCGCTAGGTTAAGTGAGATCTCTAGTTTCTCACTCCGGTGGTTTGATGCAAGTTGAGTGTCTTTTTCATTCTGGTTGGTGTTAGTGCATTTTTGGATGTGAAAAAGGGGTTTTTGAAAATGTGACTGATTTCTTTTAAATTACTTTAAATTTATGAAATGGGTTTTAAAACTGAAAGCCTTTGGGTTGGAAAACTGGTGTTTTCTTGGAAATTGGTCGAGAATGGTTTGGGGTGAAACCTCAGGTACTACTTATGAACGTTTTCACATGTGAGCGGATGCGTGGAAAGTGCGTGTTGGTGCATATAAATGAATGTGGATGAATACATGTGCAAAAGTTCATGGGATTACCTAGGTGTGTTTTTAATTAAAGGCTTGACCTTGTTTTCTAAATTGGGTTTTAAAGAGGAAAATGGTTTTGGAAACTGATTTTTGTTTGAAAACATCATTTTGTATTTGGAAAGTGGTCTTGAAAGAAAGTGGTTTTGAAATAAAAAAAGGGTGGTTTTGGAATCTAAAATGGAACAAGAATTTTGGACAGGGAATTTTGGGTAGTTTTTGTGGTTTTTTGGTTTTTTTTCGAGCAGGTTGTTTTTCAATGAGGTTATTTTATTGATGTTTCTTCAATTGATATATGTTTCATCCTGGTGTTATATATGTTGTTCAGAAATGCCACCCAGAAAGTTCCCCAATGTTTTTGATATGTCATGCCCAATTTATGGTCTTTCTCGGACGTTGAATGTCCTTCATGGTGATTGCAATCTGTTAGAGACAGTGGAGTGACTTGAAGAGGTCGAGCGCATCTTCTGGGTATTGGGAACTCCTGAAGTTGTTAGAGTCCATGATTTTTTGGGTCTTTTTGAAGGTCCAGCTCTAGATGAGTAGGAGATGTTCTCCCTGCCATTACTAAAAGTTTGGATGATGTGGTATGTCTTTTATGCCATCTTCATTCGATGGTTTGTACATGTGGAGGTGAAGACAAAGAAAATGGAAGATCTCATGTGTGTTCAACATGTCCAGCAGACGGTGAAAGCATATGTTGAACATTTCAAGGATCTTGTGTCTCTTTTTCCGTGGGTAGTGTCGTAGGACTGGATGAATACTTCTCCCTTCATCAAGGGTCATCATCCAAAGATCAAGGAGCGAGTCCTACATTTTTGGGAGCATCAGTTTTGAGAAGTTGGTGCATGAGGTGTTTTTACCAGAGTTGGTTTTCGGAACGCAAACGGTTGGCAATCCACCATATCTAGTTGCTTGTGAAGGTCCCCCATCTGACGAGCAGAGTGTGTCAGGTAAATTTGATTCTAAAGAGTCCTCTGCAGTGGCTCTAGCATCCAGTTATCGGATCGTCTAATGGTGTACTGTCAGTATGAACGTTTAGGGCATACAAGTCATCATGTCACACCCCTCCGAGGACCTTCCATCATTGCAGGTGTCTATGTCATCTAGAGAAGTTTTGTAGGAAGTATCATCTAAAGAAGACACTGTGACCATAATATTCCAGTGCCTGATTGTGAGGCAGGATATGCTTCAACAATTAGTGCCCCAGCCATATGTCTTAGGGTGAAGCTCATGCATAGTCTGGAGTTTTCGGGTGTGTGACACCTCAATTCGGTTTTCGTGTTCAGTGTTGGCAACGAATCATTTAAATTCCTTCTATTCTCGTACTTCCTGTCACGAACCAGCCCGGGTACCCTGGTAACCCGATAACCGAGCTGGCCCTGACATAGCCCGAAGGGCGTTCCCGATCCCCACGGGTTGGCGACTAGCACCTGGCATCGTATAGCATACAAGTGGGAAATATTTTTCCACAATAATGCGGAAGCAAGAGTAAAACAAACAGTATGGATAACAGAAGAAACTCCAATGGGAGTATTGTACCAGAATACAAAGAGGCATGAAATGCCAAAGTACTACAACCCAAGTACTGAAAAGGGAATAAACAGACCTAATGTCCCTAAGGACAAAACTCACCAAGACCAGAGATCAACAACTGGATCCATCTCCAAGAGGTCCCTTACCTTTGCTCGATCCAGGAAGAAGAAAGTTTACAAACACCCAATGAAAAAAGTAGGGTGTGAGCCTAAGCTCAGTAGGATACCACCAAAGATTCTGCAACAGATTACAAATATTGATTATCCAATGAAAACCTTTCCATTTTCAAATTAATAGGTTTGAAAATTCAAAAGCATATTTGAACAAAAACATGCTTTACATTTTCAAATGATGAAAATAAATATTTTTAAGCAAAGGCTTTTCAAATGGTGGAATATTTCTAAAACAATGTCTTAAGAAAAATATTTATATAAAATAGTTTATATAAATTTAGGAGGCATTTAAAGCAGTTCACATGCATTGGCATATATTTATATCTCAAATATAAATAAACAAGTGAGCAACATGGTCATCTGCCAAAAGGTACGATAGTATTAACTAGTTTTCGGAATCTTCACTCTCTATGTGAACACAAAAAAATGTGTATACACACGTCCCTATGAAAATGACAAAAGGAGACTCATCACCAACCCATCGGGCATGTGACCCACCGCAAGTATTTTTTAGAACATTGTCGTAGCATAGAGTGTATCAAAATAACTAACTAACTACCTAAGGATTGCATGAGGTCTTACATGATGGGAGAACTATTTTAAGAATGCATAATATACGATCAATCCCATTCTTCTATTTCAAAAGTTTCAATTTCATTACATTTAAAACCAAAATAGGTTTTATTCAAAACATGTCTCTTTCACAAGATAAAACCAATGGGTTTCTATTAAATTATTTTAAACCATTTTCATAAGTTTTAAATCCATTCAAAACAGAGTCCATCATTAGAAGTTCCATTTCCACAATTAAATTAATCAATTCAATTGAAAAATTTTCCATAAAATCAATAATTTAAATTAAAAAATTTAAATTGACCAATTTTCCATAAACACACCCAATTCAATGGAATTGTGGTTTTCCAAATTTCCATGCCAAAACCATTTCGAATATCTAATTTGAATGGAATCAAGTTTTTATCAATTTAATTGAAAGAAACTTGAGAAATTGAATTTAAATCAATAATATAAATAAATCAAGAAAATACAATGATAATAAATTTGACAAGACAGGATAGAACCACCTACCTTGAAGGTTTTGACCAAAACCACAACGGTCGAGAATGCTCAAGAAAAATGGGTTCCTTCTTCAAGAACCCACCTTAGATCTCTTATCCTAGCAAGAACAAGACCAAAACTCATCAAACCTGGTACCACACACTTTGATCCACCCATAACAGGCATAGATCTACTAATCTGAGAGGAGAAGAGAAGTAGATCAATGTAGATCTAAGAAACCAATCAAGATTGAAGAAGAACAATCACATACCATGAGAATCCCGCTTCAATTGACAAAGAGGATCCATTGGATATCCTTCGGAATAATGGGAGAACCTTATTTGACCCCAAGAGAAGACAAATCCTGAGTTAGGGCCACTTAAGAGGAAAAAAGAAGCATTTAGAGGCAAAACAACTGAGATCCACAATTTAAGGATCTAATTATACGTGACTGGACGTTTTTCCGCATGGTTTGTCAAATTGTGCACACACCGTGTGGATATCACTGTCCAGGGTTGCTGGTCCGCACGGTTTAGCTGTACGGTTTACAAAACTATGTGCACACTGTGCGTACCCCACTTTCTAGTGCTACTAGGTTGGCACAGTTTGATCGCACGATTTATCAAACCATGCACTAACTATGCACAAGCCATTGCCTTTTTATTTTACATAGAATTTCACCCAAACGCACCCCCCAAGTCACTACTCCAAAACAGAGGCACTTAGATACATCAAACGTAACTGAAAACGTAATGGGGTTTTACAAACTCCCCACCATAAGACCTTTCTATACTCAGAAAGCCTATGAAGAAACTTCCATGCCAAAAAGATGAGGTCACTGCTCTCTCATTAGTGCCTCCCATTCCCACATCTCATGAGAATCTGAACCATGATTCCAAGGTATACAGACCAGAGGAATCGTTCTACCAAGTAGTACCTTGGTCTCAGAATAAACAGTCCCGACTGGTCATTCAATCACAGATAAATCTGGTTCAATTTCAAGATCACTCTATCTCACAACATGAGATGGATCAGAGATGTACTTACACAGCTGCGATAAATGGAACCCGTTATGTATCAACGTGAGCTCTAGAATTGGAAGGGGTGATGTATTCCCTAATGAAATGGTACTATTATCTTTTTGTGGAGAAAATTGTGCTCTACTATGATCATAAGTTCATAGCCTACATATTCTCATATAAGGATTTTAATATGAAGAAGCTCCATTGGATCGAGTATCTGTTGGGGTTTTACCTTGATATCGTTTATACCCTATATAAGAGTAATGTGGTGGCTGACGCCTTGAGAAAAAAAATGTCAGCATAGGTTTTGAGATAGTCAAGTGATGAATGTTACTTGATGTGTCTATTTTCCTAGATGTACTTGGAGACTAAGGATCATAGTGGAGGTGTTTTTATTGAAATCATTCAGTTGACGCCCGCCCTTCTAGAGTTCATTCAGTAGGAAGAGCATGATGATGTGATGTTTTACTAGTCTATGATGTTCCTTTATGGTGTGGAGATATCTCATTATTGGTCTTCATCTCCCTGTGGAATCTTGTGATTTATGGATCAGGCAGTGGTGTTGTTGTCTACATAGAAGGTGGTGATGTATGATAACCTGTAGTCTTAGTGGTCCATCCATCATGGTGATCCCAAGAAGTATTATGATTTTAGTTGGAAAATTTTGTGGCTAGGATTGAGGCAGGACACCTGTATTTTTTTACTGAGTTTCTATACATGGCAGCAGGGAATATAATAACATTAGAATCTCTTTGGTTTACTTCACCCGATACCCATTCCTACCTAGAAGTGGGATGAGGTCACCATGAAATTCATCATTGGGTTTACTTGTACACCTCGAGGAAATAATTCCATATGGGTGCCAATTTACCATTTGACCCAATCATCAAGAAAAATTTTGATCAGAGATACAACTAATGTAGTTGTGCTAGGGAGACTTTATTTACAGTAGGTGGTTAAACTACAAGATGTGCCATCAACAATTATTTATGATAGAGATCCCTACATTACCTCTTGGTTCTGGATATTACTTCAAATATCATTAGGGTCACAAATCAAAATGACCATGGAATACAATCTTCAAATGGATGGTCAAACGGAGCTGAAAAATCATGTTTTTGAATACATGATTCATGCATGTGTGTTAGATTTTAGATGATATTAGGATAGCCATTGGGGAGTGGTCATGTTAACTTATAATAACAGTGATAAATACTTCATTATAAAGGATCCTTTTGAGGTTCTCTATGTTTGTCCATGTAGGTCTAATTTATATTTGGTGGAGTTATTTGGAACCTCACTTTTGGAATTAATTATTGTGCATGAGACATCTGAGAATGTCAAGTTGACCAGGTAGCAGTTATTAACAACTCATAGTCATGACAAATCTTATACGGATTAGAGATGTAGAGACCTTGAGTTTTTTGTGGGTGATCGGGTGTTCTTGATAGTGACCCCTCACTTGGGTCACTGTTGTTTGGGAAAGTAGAGAAACCAAACACAAAGGTTTGTCAAACCTTTCAAGATCATTTAGTGGATTTGAAAAGTGGCATTAAAGTTAGATTTACCATTACAATTGACATAAATACATGACATATTTCATGCCTCCCAACTGATGAAGTATAATACAAATCCATCCCACGTACTAAATTGGGATGAGTGGATATAGATCCCCGTTTATCAGTATTTGTGTTGAATTTATAAGTGTCAAAAAATGTCAAGTTGGGTAGAATTGTAACACCCAAAATTCTAAAATAATTTTATTTTATATGTTTATCCAGCATTGAAATAGTTTATTGAGGTGAAGTCAAAGTCTGCATTGAATTTTTCATTATTTTTGTTACAGGAATGTTTTGGGCTTGACCTCATCGGTGCAGCTTCTCCAGGTCATCATCCGATGTTCAAAATAATTAGTATTAATTATCAAATTAACTAGATGAATGATAAAGTGAACACAAAAAAATAAGAACAATTAAGAGTTATGTTTAATATTAATAAATATGGTAATATAGTTTTAGAATATTAATGCTATTATTATAGTCAATATTTTAATTATTTTGTTATTAATATTATTAAGATTATTCTTGTTGTTTTTGTTTTATTAAGAAAATATTATTATTATTTTAATCCATTTTTTGTTTTTTATATTTATTATATTTTTTTTCTATTTTTTTCTCTTTCTCTTTGAAATGTCTCCCCCATAACCCTAACTTCATATTATGACAACCCCCATAACCCTATCAGTGACCTTTCTCTCACGGACATCATTTTTGGTCGGTGCCCCCTCCATCTCATTCTAGTGAACCCGCACAAAGGTACCTCATCCCTCTAGTGACCTCGCACTAGATCCCTACTCCTCTTCTACATCATGAAAAACCCATTTTGGTATATTCTTCAGCATGGATCCCCTCTAACAACACTCAACCTATGTGACAAGCTTCCCTGACCCCTCACTGTTTGTGCGTTCTACTCGGTAACCATTTCATTTTTCTTTATGTTTAGTTTCCCTTTATGATTTTTTTCTTAGGATTTAATGATGAGTCTTTGAGTTATATTTCTTGAATTATGGTCCCATTTGATCCCTTTGTGATGTGATTTTAGTGATATTGGAGTTTCTTTCAAATATTTGGGAATTTTGGCACAAAAGGTAGGTAGTTTCATGTATCAACATAATTTATGAGTTATTTTTATTGTTTAAATAATTTATCATAATCATTAATTATTGATTTTTGTGTGAACATATTATTTAAGGGATTTTTATATGCATTTTATTAATTTTGTAGCATGTTTTTATGATATGGAGTGTGTTTTAAGTGAAACCCATATTGGGTCATATGTTAGTGTTTTATGAAATGTGGAAATTGTTTATTCAACCGTTCAAGTGGTGTGAATTGTGATTTGATGTGGTGTTGGTGTTATATTGGAAAAAAAATAATTTGTGAGTCAGTTTTTTTGTTTTGAGAGATGAAATATTTCTTGCAATTATTTAATACTTTTTCTTATTGTTTTATTTATTTTTAAAAATGGTTTATTTAACTATGAAAATGGTTTATTTGATTATACAAGTGGTGTGAATTATGTTTTGAATTGTTTTTGGTGTGTGTATGATTTCTAAAAGAGGGTTTGGGTGTGTAAATGGTGGTATTTGGAATGTGTGGTTCCTTTTTTTGGGTATATAAATATGAAATTTGAAATGAACTTTGAACATGAATGAGCACTAAGGGAATCTTGGGTAACTATGTGGGTAGACTAGGACTAGTGTTCTAGTGATACAGAAGTGTCTGCGCCCCAGTTTTATACAAATGGATTGAAGAATATAGCACTATAGAAATATATGGATGATGAAGGGAGACCACAAGGGTTAGGGGTATGTCCCGTACTAGTGGATTTTGAATGAGAAAGTGTGTTTTCAAGGTTCCTATACCCCTTTTCACAGAGATGCAAGGTTATAGGGTCCCACTACATACTAGTACCAATAGGGACCCTTCCATTTTTAGTTCTCCATATATATTTGGTGCTGATATATGGAATACTATTTGGAATCAGGTTACTTCAATATCAAATTTGTTTTCAATTAAAACATCATTGCTAAGATTTTTCAAGGCTTTTTTCATTCATTTGATAAACATTCATGTCTATTCATCCTTTAATGTTTATTTTGTGGAATGATTTTTGGTGGAATCCTATAGGGAATTATATCACACCATATATGAACCTTTAGGTGTAAGTAGATTTTGTAATTTCTAATACAGGTAAGGGTATAACTTACTGAGATGGTGGTTGAGGATGTTACAGATTTCCTATGGGTGGTGTTTTGAAGAAGGATTTAGAGTGGTTTCCTCATTGAAGGTGGTGGTTTTTGAGCTAGTTTCTGTTCACCTCAATTTTTGGTAGTTATTGGGATTTTAATACCTTTTTGGTAGTCACCCTGTTATTTTTTTTCATTACTCTTGTAATTCAAATATTGATTTTTATCGTCTTAATGGCACATTTTGTTGTGAATCTTAATTTCTGTTTATGTAAATTGTTTATTTTTTAATATTTTCATATTTAGGTAAATCATTCCTAAAGGTTAACATTTATACTCAAGTTTTTGGGCCATCCCATAGGGATCAATAACACCATTTAGGTCGTTCCATAGACCGGTTCGGGTGCCAGTTCAGATGATAACCCTTCTTGGTTTGTGACATTAGCGGGAATGGGAATTATAGATAATTTTTTGTAACTATCATTTAAATGGATGAAAATTATTCAGAGAATAATTTAATTATCAAAATGGATTATAATTTACCATTATAGAGACATTAAATTTTACATGGTATCCCAAGATTGAAATCGGAAATACCGTAACATATGAATGGTGAAACTCAAGGAGAATCATTATCAGTAATAAAATTAGATTTATTTATAAAGTAACCTATTACTTTATGGAATACATCAATTGTTCCACACAATAAAGAAGAGAATGAATGGATGTGAATATTCCTAGGCCAACAATAATTTATGTTATTATACTTCATAGCAAATTATTAAACCATATAAATGAAGATAAGGGAAGAATATAAATGCATGTTTGATTTAATGATGATATATATTGAAACCATTACAATATATAAAACATTCATATAAAAATCCCTTAAAAGATATAAATATTTATGTTGATTTCCAAATACTATAAATATAGATATATCATTATTTTATGTACATATTTTTAGTATTCAAGACACTTAAATGGAATATAGTCCATAATATATTATGTCATTTAAAACATAAATTTATTCAATGAAACCCTTACTACTCAAAAAATTTCAACATATTTATTCAGTTGATTCTTGAAAATAAAATGGTTCAGAAAATATAATTCATTGAACCAAAGAGTTTGTAAAATATCAATCCAATATAGTATATATACAGTATAAATGTAAAATTGGTTCATTAGAGTATAATATGAGTAAATTATTTTCAATTAATAGAAAACTATTATAATGTGTCCAAAAAATCATTTTAGTTGCACATTACTTCATATCCCTTTGAAGTTATCTATTTGGTAAATGATTATGTATCCTTATAATGGTAATTGTTTTGAGAAAAATGCTTTAAATTTGTTTGGATGTTATTTAAAAAAGTCTATATAATAATTTTTGTGGAATAAATGTGTTGTAATTGATGACGAAATTTATATGATATGGTATATTTTTACAATTAATGAAAATGTTGTCTTGAAAAATTTCAATTTTCTCTATAATTTCACTAAAACATTGAAGGTAAAATCAATTAATGTTGGGAAATAATTATGTGAGAAAGATATGTGGCCAATCCTTCATCCACCATCGAATGTCATGTATGTTTTCAACATGTCTAAACCATATTATATAAGTATGATAACATTTTCTATATTTTACCATTAATGTGGTAACTCCATTTCCATGATTAGAAAGTATATTTAATATAAATAATTAATTTTAAACTTATTTAACAATTTGATCATGGTTCATGGAAATATTAAATCATGTTATAAAATAAAATTCTCGTGAGATATAGATGTTGAATTTACAATTAGTGGATATAAACTGTAAAACATTGTGTTTATAAAAAAACTATTTAATGAATACGATATATTTTTAGGAAAAACATATCAATGTTATTGTATCTATTTGAACTAATAATTTTATTATTATTTTTATCTAACTTAATTAATATTATATTTATAGAAAAAACAAATTATATCATTTGAATTTTTTATTAAAAAACAAGCTGAAATTTTTTACACAAATTATGTATATTTTCTAGAATATTATGTGTTGGTAATATATTTATATATAGTAATAAAATAAATTAAAATTTAAAATATAATAAAAAATTCTTGTATTAAAAATTATTTAAAAAACATTCATTGAAATATTGTATAATAGTTTCAAAAAATATATAATATTTTTCAAATCGAAATTTTTCCCAATTAAACTAAAGATCAGACTTTTTAGAATACCTAAAATTTCATAATAATTGATAAAGAGATTATACATCGATTTTATTTAATTTCCTAAATTTTCAATATTAAATTTTTAAAAATATCATAAAATACGATGAATAAAATCATTATAGGGAAAAAAATCTAAACTAAAATTTGTTCTTATTTATAATTTATATAAACTACAAATAATGATTGGATAAATAAAAAAATAATATATTTTTTTATAATTATTTTATAATAAAATAAATATATCTCATTGCTAGAAATTACATCATATAAAAGGATATATTCATGATCTCATTAATTAATTTTTTTTTATAAAATAATATATGTATATATATAGTAATTTGCTTACATATATCAATCCTAACTACCAAAATAAATATTTTTTAAAGGTCTTAGAATATCGAGGTATTTTGTAGATCTAAATTTCATGTGGGGAAACCTATCAAACCAATTTATGTTATCTAGAGGGAAATACATATTAAATATTTAATCATCAAACTCTTGAGATCTTAAATAATATTATCCCCCAAAATTTAAATAATCATTCAATGAGATTAATTCACACAATTAGGACATGATTGAAAATATTCCAGTAGTTGATCATGGGATGATTCAGATTAAGAAGTGATATTTTCCAAAAAGTTATTGGACATGATCACTCTATACAAAGATATATTAAATTTCTTATTGAATCCAAATATGTGCCAAAGAGATAATTATATAGGTAGAAAATTTACAAAATCATTGATGATGCTTCTTATAATATGTATATAATTATTATACCGTCAATTTTTTTATAAATAAACACATGATATTTGAAATGTTAATTGATATAAGTAATAGAAACATTTTAAGTGTAAAATAACTATCTATATCAATAACCGTCATTTAATTGGATTTTTATTTTTCATATGAAATAGGAGGTGTTTGGTATTATTTAACCACATTGAACATTAGATTACTTAATTTTTATTTCAATGTGGAAAAATTAGTTTCATATAAAACAATGATTTATACTGCATTCATAATAATAAGTAAAATTACTTCATTATACCTTATTTTTATATTAAAAACATGTCACAGGTTTCAATAATTTATATCTATTAAATAATTAACTCATCATATTGAGTTAATTACCTTGATAAATATGGTAATGTTAACATATAGGTCTGTGAATATCACATAATTCATCATCTTCATTTCTGGAATTTTTATGACTTTTTTTCCTTTTAGTTTTTATTTCCTTAAATAATTGAACTATGTATACAATTATAATAATTTTTCCTGAGGTTGGTTTGGAATAATCACCACATATATCCGTACATAGCCCATTCTAATTGGTATATCTCTTAGTTAATCATCCTGTTTTCCCTCCCACCTATGGTTAGCTCATTTATTTATTAGCCTGGACCAAATTGATATTATAATGATTTTTATTTGTGTAATGAAAAATTATCATCACTAGATAATAATTCATGGTAATAATAAGAAATATTTACAGTTTTTTCACCAATTATAATACCATAATATTAGTCTATAATATTTTTAAATGAATACATATCAATCAAAAATTAATGTCTTTCACTAACATTATAACATATGTCATTCATCAATAATATTTTATTATTATTGGATCAATCTATATTATTTTTTGATTCATTCTAGTTTACCATATGTTGAGTTTTCATTAATATATTAGCATAGTCCCTAAAAATAATAGGAAAATTAAAAATGTATTGTGGTTTAAAAATATTATATGATAAAAAAATTTATACCACCCCACTATGTAATTCTAGGTGTGAACATATTACTCTTTCTCATGAACTAGGTCATAAATTAGTTAGTACACAATGAATCTTCTTTGAGATTACTACCCCAAGGTACAAATATGCAAGACCACGATTGAACCTTACATTATCTACATATGTATAATTATAAAGAAAACTATCCAATGTTTACATTATAAACTACTCATTATATCCTCTAATACTTAGTCATAAACCATAGATATTTTTATACGGTTTCAATAATGTTCTCTTATCCTATTCCAAAAAATAATTTCACCAATATTAAAGAATGATGTATCCATACTTATATAACAAATTTGATGACCTAAACTATACATATCATTATGTTACATCATTTAAATAATTTAATAAATTCATCTCAAATTATTCTCATATAAATTATAGAACTATTTTGTTTTGTTTTGTTGATGAAAAATTACCCATGAATATTATGTTATAAAACATATTATAGAATATATCCTTTTGATCCCTTTTTGAAAATAAAAATGAATTTGAATTTTTAGTTTATGGAATAGGATGGATTCCATACTATGATTCTAAAGTAAATTGATTAAAAATAACATATGAAAGGATGTTTTTATAAATGGGTTTATGTTCTTGTGAGGTATCCCAGTGGGCCAAAATATTTTTGAGAGCATTTTTTTCGAGAACCCAATTTCTAGATTGAAAGTGGGGTTCATATAGTTTGTTAAAATTTAGTGATAACTATACCACTTAACCCCGATTTCCAATAGAAGTGTCACATAATTTTGAAATTTTTATGTTTGAGGCTGAATAGATATTTTAGGAATCTTCAAAAAAATTAAAATTTTAACTTCATGTCTTCTTCAAAATTTATTTTACTATTCTATTAGCAATGTATAGTGTGGGATTGAGATAGTTCCAATTCCAAATGCAACACATGATTTCCATAACTGTGGGAATGAACCATGCATGGTTTGGGCCATGGATAGTGGGAACCTCTGGTTAATGCATGGTTTTTATAACCATGCGACCTAACTAAACCCCCCTTTAAAGGGGTAATTTACCATTCCCCTTCATCTCTAAATGGGTTTCGTACCTCATTATCCCACATTTTATCTTGCACCGAAAGTGTATAGAGAACCCATATCCTCCACCCATAAACTATGATACTTCTTCTATCAAATATGTGTTATTATTTTATGTTATTCCTTTGATTAATTTTTTCTCTTTTTTATTTATTGGTTTCCCATTATTTTGATGTGAAAATGGAGATTTGGGGGCTCATTGGTTGGTGTTGCACAGTTGGTTAAAGGTTTGGGGAAACTCGTCACACAGGAAAATAGACAACCAATTTTCATTTTGGATATTATTTACTATGTGGTTCTTACATTGTTTGGTTAACCAGGTGGGATAATCATTCAGATTGTTCCTCTTGGAATGTTAGGGATGCACAATTTCCACACAGTTTGGAAAATAGTGGGGGGGGGGGCTTGCGACCTTTCTAAGTCAATAAACTGTGTGAATTTTTCTTTCTACACTCAATTTATTTTTACAAGAAAAATACCCATTTTATCATGTCATTGTTTTTAACCATTAGAGATCCCCTCCTATATTATACCAGCCACCTCTACTCTCACAAGGTGTGGATCATGGGGGTTTTTTCAATGTTTTGAGGTGATTTCTCAAAGTAATCATCACTTCTATTCTCCCTATTCCTCTTTCATCCATTATATCTTGACTTCCTCTTCTTCTTCAGTCTCTTGGATCTTATATTAATGTTTCACTTTGGTAATGTGGGATTTTCAATGTGTTTATGGTTTCTCATGGGTTTTTCATGTTCCTTACAACACTAATGAAGTAGTTTTTGGGTGGGCATTGTTGAAGAACATGTGATTTGTTGTTGGTTTCCCTTTTTATATGCCCATTAAATTTAATACACATTTTTTTCCTTATTTTCACACCATCCATTGATATTTTATAGGGATTAATGATTATTGGAATAATTCTTTTCGTGAAATGGGGTGATTTCCTTTTTATTGTAATATATTTGGAATTGTTTGGTGAAGTGTTTCACACCAAGTGTTTGATAAAATTACAATTCAGATTTTATAAGTGTTTTGTGATATTTGAATTACTGTTTTTTCTTAGTAATGGTACATGGATTCTAAAATGAAGGTTTTCATTTCTTAATCTGACTTTCACTAAATGGGTTTGGATTTGAAATGGGTGAATGTTTGCTAGTTTTGAATATGGTTTGGCATGTGAGACAGTCCTTGGGCTATTAAATTTTTTGATGAAGTTGGTTATTGTCTAAAAATATGGTTTGACTATTTAAAATAAACTATCTAAAATAAAATTGAAATTAAAATTTTGTGTTTGCAACTTTTTGAATGGTGGGTTTGGATGATTGAAAATTGGGTTTTTATAAAGGGTGTTTGAGCCTAGTTTGCTTCTTTTGTGAAAATTGTTCTCTTCAATACCCTCCTTTTATAGTTCTTGTGCCTTGGGTATGTTTATTATGGTGAGAGGCCCATGCTGAGAGGATCCCATATTATGAAATGGTTAAAAGGAAGGAGATTGTTCTATGGGTGGATCAGGGATGAATTGTTGTGTGAGTTTGTTATGTATGATTTATGTACATGTGATTGTATTATATGTTTTCATTTGTTTATCCCACCCTCTCTTTAGTATCGACATGGGAACCTGGTATATCTAGATTATAATTTGGGAATGGTCAATGAGCTAGCTTATTATATTCCACTGTATAGTGTCCCATAGCTTTTGTTTTTTTTTCTTTGTGGAAGTTTCCAATGATCATACTAGGTAGGGTTCAATTGAGTGTGTGGGAAATAATTATGTCATTGGGTGATGAATGAATTTGGGATTAGTGAAGATGTATAGTATGTTGTAGATTATTCCCCATAACATTGAGGTTAACCTATGACTTTTGTTACTTTTCTACAGCAGATGACTGAGTTTCTTTTTTTAGTTTCTAAAATGTTATAGATATTGATCCATTTCCCTTATTATGTTATTGTTTCTACTTATCTTATTCATGGTTTAATTTTTGGACAAGTGATGTTATGGATTTCAATGTTTTATGAACATCATCAAATTTTTCCTATATGAAAATCTATGATAAAATGTTCTATACCCATTTTTCCAATTTTAAATAAAATCACCATCCTTTCACATTTAAAATGTAAATGGTTCTTACATAGAAAAGAAAGTGGTTTTAAAATGAAAATGGTTAGTGGACCAATTTTTTTAATGTGTAAATGATTGTAAAACCATGTTTTGTATATTACATCTCATAAATGATGTTGATAATTCATTTATTTAAAGAAAAATGAAACATGAATAGATGTTTTGGGTACACCTACTAATTTTTAACACCCACAAATATAGTTTTTCCTTATTTTTAAATATTATTGTAGGTTATATCTCTTTTTTCTCATCGTGGGTGATGATTGGTTTTTTATTTGAGAGCCACTCTTAGGGTCTAATGAAAACATTGTGTTCAATAACATTATTTTGTGTTAACCTGTTTGGAATATTTAATTTTTCTTTATATAAATTATGTTCTATTCAGATATTTATTTATTCTAGGATTCTCTGGTTATTTCCATATTTTCTATATATATATTTCTGGATAAATTATTCCATTGGTTTCTCTGTAGATGAGTCATAACTATTTTCTAACCTAGGAGGATCTAGAACACCTCTTAGGCCTTATCTCAAGTCGACTAGGGTAACAGGTTAGGGGATGAACCGAGTTAGTTTATGAACTAATTGTATCAGATCAGGCTGTGTTATTTATTGGACCTTTCTTTTAGATTAACCTTTTCTATTTGGAATGTCATGTTATATGGATTTGAACTCTCAGAGATTTGGGTGTAGGTATGATGGACTATCTAGAAAACCTTTTCTATGACAATCCATTGTCTACCATGAGTGGTTGGGTTTTATTTTTTCTAGTTCTTGATGCTTGTTTGATGTTTCTAATGTTAAATGGGAGATAAAATAGTGTTATTGATAAGCATGAAAGGACTAGAAATCCTTGTGATTCTAGGGAAATGGTTCGGAAGGACTCTCTATGATGGTGGTGTGTTTGGCATATTTCCTCCAACCATATGGCCAAGTCACCCATCAATACTATATTCCCATTGAGAGTTTATTTGTGTATATTTCTATTATTATATTGTCTTAAACCAATTTTTTTTATTATTGTTAAAACTAATTTTTTTGTGTTAATGGTTTGGTTTTTTAGAAAATGGGAAATGAATTGTTAGATTTACCATGATGAAGGATTTATAAATGTGTATTTTAGAAATCGACCATTTGTTAAAATGATGATGTGTTTAATGAGATTTTATTTTATAATAAAACCCCATGGTTTATCAAAATAATTTATTTGGAACGGAATTTTATTTTAAAGGGGAGTTTAAAAAAAATATGTGGTAATAATTGAGTTTTTAATTAATTAAATTTTGAAGGAATGATATTTTTTGAGATGATGAAAATGTTTTAAATGGGATGAATAATATTTTTTTTATAGAATCCAAGGATGTTTTTTAAGAAGGATAAAATGGATTGGTTTGTATAGTTTGAACATCTTTTTTGAAAAGGTTGTTAGTGAGATTTTAAGAAATTAATTAATTTGGAAATGGGATATGGATTGAGAATATGAAGAATGGGATAACTGTTTTTTTTAAAATGGGATTGTGTTATTTTATTTGTTAATCCCCGGAGGGATCACATGCAATGATATGTGATAGATTGTTGATAGATTATGATGTAGGTGGATGAGTTCCTGGATTGTAATATATCGATGAGTGTTTGGGGTGCCACAAGATTGTGCCTGTGTGAGGTAAAATGAAATAACCTTACTAAGTGCACAACCCACTATGTTTTTTAAAAGTATTTTCATAAGAAATTTTTTATTTTTTAATAAAAATTGGTTATATTTTTCATTTTCATGTGATTTGGAATAATTTTATATGTTGGTTTTTTATTTTTAGTTATTGATGATGAGTTTTTTATTGCATTCTTTGTTTTATTTTTTCACATAGTTTACATCCCCTTGTGAGGATTCGATTAATATGTTTTGTATAGATATGATCATACCATTAGAATAACCACCACATAAAAAACCTATATACTTAGTTATTGAGTTTTGAATTTTGAATCATCCACAATATTATGGTCTACCAAATCATCTTGAATCGGAATAGTGGATATGGGAAATTGAAAGAAACATCAGTTTTTTAAACCTATTAATTAATTAAAGGTGAAATTCACTACCTTTATGATTTAATGTCTATCCTATAAGTAGAGGAAGTTATTCTACAAAAACAATCCTTAGGAATATCTTACCTATAAGTTCATCAAAGTCTATATTTATCCATCATTATTTCTCTGATTTAGGGAGGATAATAAAAGGGAAGGACATGTTTTTTCTACAACAAGATGATGGGTCTATGTAAGAGTTTATTTTTTTCAATTTATAGATATAGTACGGTACCATCCAATGTGGTGAATGGATGATTCCCTAAATGATATATGTTATAAGAGTGAACTTCATCTTAATATAAAATTTAAGGTCTCATAGTTCGATCTATCCATCTTTTCTGACCTAGTAAGGCGTGATATTCATACAGATGCTGTGATAGAATGAGTTAATGAAGAGAAAGACCTTCCCCGTGTCTCTAGACAAGGATAAAGTAATTCTAGTAAGGATATGAGAACTATTGTTGAACATGTTAGTTATAATCATTGAAATAAATGTCCCCAACACATTTCATCAGATTATTCTAATCAAATGATCTTGGTGTGTCATCATTGCATTATTCTTGTTCAGAAGAATTTGTCTTCTCTTTTTTCTTCAAAGACCTGTCATGCCTATGAACATCTAGATAAATTTTAATGGTTCTTTCAAGGTTTTCTTAGGAAGGAACTTGGAGGAAAATCCAACCATTCAAAAAAAATTGATCTCATTTTCAAGTCTAAGGTGTTGCCTTGGGTTCAGTATGAAGACCCTTTCCACATTGTGTTTAGTCCATATTGGTTTTTGTGTTTTTTTTTTGTGTTATCCATTCCTTTTAACAAAAATATTTGTTGTGTTTATTTTGTGAAATCCTATATCAGTGAATGTCTGTCTTTTATAAATTATGAAATTTTTATGTGCTAAGTTGATGTGTGTTCTATTTTGATTGGTATTGATTCCACTCATATAAGGTGAATGGGGTTGCTCATGTAACTCTTACATCCATGTCTTGGTAAAGGATCCTTGTTTGGGGAAAGTGAGATTCATAGTCTATCATTTTTATATGTTTCTACCTTGGGTGGTATGTAGCTACTGATGATGTCGAAATAGGGAGTTTAGATCAGGTATTATCATTTCCTAACTGAATAGATAAAGATGATTCAAGACATCAATACTTCAACTGTATGTCAACGGGTAAACATTTTCAAGTTTCCAGAAATCACAAGTTGTGTGTAGAACCTTTGATTAGCTCTTTTTACCATTGTGAGGTTGTAATAGATTAGAAATTTCCCAACATAGTTTCCTTTTCTATTAAATGATCATCCTTGATGAAAAAAATCATAGTGGTCTTTTCCTCATGCAATTCCACTTGTCGTTACTTTTAGGAACACATATCTAATTAGTTGTCCATGTGTGGATAGCCCTTTTGGATCCATTTTGGATTGAGTTTCACCCCGCAAAATAAGGTTTTATCTTATGCAGATAATGAATTGCAGTTTGATTTTCTACTTGGGTCAAAGTTTCTCTCATCATGCTCCCCCATTTTTATAGTTTTGTTGGTTTTTGTGGGGAGTTCCTATATTGATTAGTCAATTTTTTGGTTCCAAAATTTTGGGGGACCACAAAAAACCTTTTTGTAGTATTTTTCTATAAATTGTGTTGGTGATAGTTAGTGGTTAATGGTGGGTACTCTATTATGGCCTCCCTTATAGGATAACTTGTTAATTATACATATATGGATTAGAAACGTGCATTCTAGTTTGAATTTTTGGTTCCATGTATTTCCTTTCAAGTGAAAATTTGGTTTTTGGACTTCAACCAACTATCTTATTTATAGAAATGTAGTAGAAGTTGTAGCTTGAGTTTTCCATCATTTTAATGATGTTGATTGGATCATTGAATCATTCCTGATAGAGGTGAATTATTATAGTGGTTGTTGATGTTGTAGTTATTATGTTTTAATAATATTTTAATGATCACAAATCCTATACATCCAATAAAAAAATGTTAATCCTATTTAATATATCTCAAATCATGTTTATAGATGTTTGGTTTCATTATGATTTAAATAAACCTATGCAATATCTTAAGTGATATTTTTTCTTTGTAAACTATACTTATCGTTGGACTATAATGATTTCTTTTTTGAATGATTAAGTCTAATTAACTTGTGAATATTACTGCTCAAGTCTATATACAGATATTTGGCTAATTTTGAGAATCCTTGAATCGACCAACATTTCTTTTTTTGGAAAACATCATAGACACCGTGTCCAAACACTATGGATCATACAATATGGCACAAAACTATGATCCAAACACCATTACCAGACACCATGTCCCAGACACCGTTACCCAAAAACCATGATCCAAACACCATGACCAAGACACCGTGACAAGACACCGTTACTAGACATCGTGATCCAAATACTACATATGTGCTACCAGTTCCTGGTCTCTAAAAAATCATTCCATCATAACTGTCTCACTGCTCAATGGAAAAGAAGGAGACACCATTTTGTGGTGACACCATTTCTAGATTGACCATGACACCATTCTTTAATTTATTTTTTCATTTTCAATTTAATTATTAATGGCGGTATTTGAGTCTTTTAAATGCACTGACATAATTAATATTTCTTTGTAGACATGTCACCTAAAAGTACGAGGTACGAGGTGTAGAATATATGCTTCATGTCGGCTCCAAAACATGCACTCAAAGAATAAAAATAAAGTAATGACCCAAAAATAAAATAATTATTATATATTAATGAATTGGGAGCATTCTTGAAAAGAGAAAAAGAACCGAAACATGAAACAAGGTACATCTGAAGAACACACGACACATTCACGACTCCAAAAGCTGTGATTCCAAAGACTAGAGTTAAGAACATATTTGCAATACCAACTCCACGAGGGACACAAGCCTAGTCTAACTTGAAACCAGAGCATCAGACTTGCGATACTCTATTTCTCGCAAGAGGAATCAATTTTATCATCTGCTTCTTATGAGAAGTCCATATTTGCATAGAATAACACTCAGAGCACTTCTAACCTTATATCATAATCTTTTCTATAGTGTGTACTATGTTTATATTTCAAGAATTTTGTGTGTGTTTGTATTAAAAAGCACGTTATCTACTAAACTAAACTGAAGGATACAAGATATCCTTCCTCTCATATCTTTTTACACTTGTCTACTCCCATAGATAATTGTGGAAGAGGTCTTTATGTGATCTTCTATTTTATAGAAACAAAAATCTGTAGAAGTGTTCCTATGACCAGGATAGTCTCATTTACATTTGTATATAGCAATCCTAGGTGTGGATCATGTTTATTAATATAAACTACTTGGTGACTGGTGATCATCAAGTGGAGTGGATTAGGTGTCGGCTTGAGATAGAACAACTTGTTTTATATCCACTGTGTTGATTAATTTAGATTTATCTATTTTACTGTATATTTCAGAAACCAGTAGAATCAATTTGATAGTTAATCTTTGACTAAATTTGTAATTTTTTTCCTTATTATAATAGCTTCAAAATTAATATCAATAACTGATATTGAGATTAATGAGAATTAATCAATCATCAAAGAAGTTATTTGGATAGTCAAACATTCATAACTGTATTACATTGATTTACTGGGCTGTATTTATTTTTATTGGGGAACATTTTAATAAAAAATTTCAAAAATAAATTTTTAACGATGCTCAATTCCTCCCCCTCTTAATTACTCTACACCAAACAACGTATTGTATCAGAGGGTGTTTGCTATTCATATTAAACCACTATTCTTGAAACTGCTCAACTGTGATTTTTGTTTCACATTGAAGATATATTAATTTATATTAATTATAAATTTATAGATCTTAAAAATTATATCTTTATTATGGATAAATGTCTTGAAGGTGATTCTACAAAAATACAACCATTCTTTACTGGAACCAATTATGCCCTATGAAAAATTAAAACGAAAATGTAATAAGAAATTATGGTTTTTGAGATTTAGTCTTCAATTATAGATAATTATAAGACTAATGATACTGATAGAATCACTTGAGATGAACCAATAAAGGATTCCGACAAAAAAATTTCAAATCCATGAATGGTTTATGTTACTTATTGGGAGAAGATTAATTTAACAAAATTTGTACATCTAAAACTACCCATGAAATTTGGGATAATTTGTTTGTTTCACATGAAGGAACTTCTAGTGTGAATGAAATGAGACTTAATACTTATACTCTTAAATATGATAAATTTAAAATGACACATGATGAGCCTATTTTTGACATGTATATTTGGTTCAACAAAACTTTCAACACTATGACTTCTCTTGGAAGAGAAGTCACTGCCAAAGAGAAAATCATGAGGATTCTCAAATTCCTACCTGATAGATGGAGAGGAACCTCTGTCTATATTAGAGAGTCATGAAACATTAACATGTTACCAATAAAATAACTCATTTCAAAACTTACTTTTTATGAAGATGTTCTAAAATTCAACAGGGAAGTAGAGGATGAACCCAAAAGAAAATCTCTTCAATTTAATACCACCACCTCTAATCACAAAGAAAAAGGTAAATTGGATGTCTATGTAGAATATTCTAGTAGTTAAAAATAATCAACTAACAGTGATGATGATATGGATCAATTATCCAGATGGTTTTAGAGATTTTACAAGAAGAAGAAAATTTTCAAAAATCCAAACTTCAAAAGAAGATGTGGTAAAAAAGAAAGCTATAAGAAAGATTGGAAAAGAAGTGACTTTTTTGATGAGATTGTATTATATGAATGTAAGAAAAAGGTACATGTAATGGATAACAGTCCCAAGATCATGTACAAAAATAAATATGAGTACAAAGATAGAAAGTATAAAAAGCTAATGAATGAAACATGGATTGATTATTGGGATAGTTCAAGTGGCTAAAAATCTTCACATGACGAACATGCTAACAAATCCAATATGTGTTTTTATAAAAAACACAATTTAGGTAACAATGGAATCTCTGGTACACAATTACTATTAATTTGGAGATGAATGTGATTATTAGAATACGTCTACTGAAGAAATGTTTAATTACTATACTATATATTAAGAGACATGTAATGAACTACAAGATAAATATAATTCTTTAATGAAACATCATTCTATTACCCAAACTATTAAATATGATCTTACTATAGAGAGGGAAAAAATTTCAATTATTAATAGAAAACAATGCACTAAAACTTTCTAATGAGCAATTGAGAGAGGACCTTTAAAGGATTACTAATGGTAAAGATACATTAGTAAAAATACTAGGTCAATTGATTTCTCTTAAATATAATAATGGTATTAGATGTCAACCTAGTAAAAGAAATTTTGGAAGAAATAATTTTGTTTCTAAATGTAGGACTCAAAACATTACTCAGAGTTCTGGAAAACATTCAGATAGTTTAAATTATGATGCATTCTCTACTATCTGAAGCTTTTCTGGACTAAATAGTGTTTATTTTTATAGCACATTACATAAGGCATATAAGAAACCTATGAAGAATATTTTGGTTCTTAAATAACTAGCCACTAATATTACTAGACCCAATCAAATATGGGTACCAAATTATGTTTTTATTTGACGTTTTTGTAGGAATGTTTCTTAAAGAGCTCATGTAAATGATTATGGTACATGGATAGTGGGTGTTAAAGACACATCATAGTGGAATATTAATGCTTCAAGAACTTAATAAAAATTAATGGTGGGCATTTCACCTTTGGTGACAATTCCAATGGATAAATCATTGGCTATGAACAAATTGGTAACTCCAACATAGTTGAAATTTTCCTATAAAACTTTTTGATGTATTGAAATATAATTTGATTAGTATTTCACAACTATGTGATGATGGATTTCATGTTAAATTTTTATATTATTCTTCGAATGTTTTTATTTCTAAAAATGATTTCTTTTTTTTTCTGTATTAGGAAATGAAATTGAATACTCTGATAATTTAGAGTCTTTATTTTTTCAAAATGCTTCATGTCTATGTGTATTTCACAAAGTTCCTTGGAATTGGAATAAAAGACTAGGATACTGTAATATTAACTCCCATATAAATACAACTATAAAAATATTAGTCAAAGATCTACCCAAAATTGAGTTTCAAAATGGTAATGTGTGTAATCCTTGACAAAAGGGAAAGAAACATATATTTCATTCAAACCAATGAAAGAAGTTTCAAAATCTCAACCTCTCGAACTGGCTCACATGGATTTTTTTGGACCATCTAGTGTTTATATTTTAAATGGGGAGCACTATTTTTATATTCTTGTACATGAATTTTATAGATATACTTGTACTTTTTATGGCACACAAAAGTAAAGCATACCATTACTTCACAAAATATGTTTAAAATATATAAAATTATACTAGAAATAGTATTAAATACACAAGAAGGGATCACTGTCTTGAGTTTGAATATCAAGAGTTTGAATAATTTTGTTCACAAAATGGTTATAGTCATAATTCCACTACCCCTAGAACACCTCAATAGAATAGAGTTGTAGAATGAATAAATAGAACCTTGCAATACATTTCTAGAAATTTTCTTAGTGAATATGACTTACCTATTTTTTTGGGATGATGCTATAAATACATAATTCTATATTATTAATAGAGTGTTTATTAGACCCATTCTTAAAATAACTCCATATGAGTTATAGAAGAATAGAAAACCCAAAATAATATACTTCAGCTTTTTTGGTTGCAAAGACTATATCCTTAATACTGAATAAAATATTGAAAAATTGTCATCCAAGAGTGATGAAGGAATATTTATAGGACATTCAATATCTAGTAATGCCTATAGAGTGTTTAATAAAAAAACAAAATGTGTGGGAGATTATGTCCATGTCAAATTTGATGAAACAAATCCAAATGAGCCTAAGACCACTCTAGATAACCTGGATCATAATGTGTCAAACATGAACATCAATTCAAAATCCTCTAACCATCATGGAAAGGAATCTTTGAAAACTTATAGTTCTGTAAAATTTTCAGATTTAGGTCATATTGAGCACGAAGCTATAGAAGAACCTAAAATCACTAGTACTTCTTTTTCATGAGCTATTAGAACTCTTAAGAACCATCTTTTATATGCAGCTGTAGGAGATTTATATAAAGGAACTCAAACTAGAGCTTCTCTTAGAAATTACGATGAACAACAAGTCTTCTTGTCACAACATGAAACTAAAAATATTAATGATGATATCAATGAAGAATTTTAGGTGATGGCTATGAAAGAAAAACTTAATCAGTTTGAAAGGAAAAAAGTTTGGAAACATGTTGACAGACTCAAAGAAACATTTACCATATGCACTAAGTAGGTGTTTAGAGATAATGTAGTTGAAGCTGGTAACATAGTTAGAAACAAGGCTAGATTGGTTTCACAAGGATATAGTGAAGAATAAGTTATTGAATATGAGTAATCCTTTTCACCAGTAGCTGGACATGAAGTCATCATAATTCTTCTTTCTTATACAACACATATTGATTTCAAACTATATCAAATGGATGTAAAAAGTTCATTATTAAATGTGTATATAGCCAAGGATGTCTTTGTTGAGAACCCCCCTAGTTTTCAAAAACTCATTTTTAAAATCATGATTTTAAATTATCAAAAGCATTATATGGTTCTAAATAAGATCCAAGAGCATTGTGTGACAGATTATGTACTTTTCCTACATCCAATAGTTTTAAAAAATGAATAGATGATCATACAATTTTTATAAAACAAATTTCCAATTATGTTTTAGTAGCTCAAATTTATGTAGATGATATTAACTTTGGATATTTAAAAAATTCTTTATGTATTGAATATTCTAAAATGATGAAAAAAGAATTTGAAATGAGTTTAATGGGTGAAATAAAATTATTTTATGGATTTATAATCGTTCTAAATAGTGATGATATTATTATAAATCACAAAAAATATACCACAGATCTTATAAAACGTTTTGTCTTGGATAACACTAAAAGTAGTGACAATCCATTGATTACTGATTGTATATTAAATCTTGATGATGATGAAATATATATTGATCAAACAACATAAAAGGGAATGATTGGAAGCCTAATATAATTGACTTTTAGCTGACATAACATTATGTTTAGTGTATGCATGCGTGCTCATTTTCAAAAAAACCCTAAGGAATATCATTTAAATGTTGTTAAGAGAATTTTCAAATACCTCAAGCACACACCCAATCATGGATTTTTATAACCAAGAGGACAATCCACTGAGTTTTTTATTAATTTTTATGTAGATTTTTGTGGTTTTAAGTTAGATAGAAAAAGAACCATTGGAACATGTAAATTTTTTGGCAAGTCACTATTATCATGGTGTAGTATGAATCAAGACTCAGTTTCATTATCTACAACCAATGCTAAATACAAAGCTACTGGAAGTTGTTGTGCATAATTGTTTTGGATAAAACACACATTACTAGATTATGGATATCAATTCAGGAATGTACCCATAAATTGTTACAATATAAGTTCCATTAACACCTCAAAATAAATCCTATTTCACACTCTAGGAAAAAACATATTAATGTATGACATCACTTTTTGAGAGGCCATTATCAAAAAGTTGATATCACATTGGAATTTATTGGAACTGAATATCAGCTCGCTATTATATTCACCAAACCATTATATTTTTAATGAATATAATACATCATACATTAAATAGGAATGATAAATCTTCAGTAATAAGTGTACTGTTTCAGGACTTACTATTTCACAGTTTACGATTTCACAAGTCATTGTCTTAAAATTACAATCTATATCTAACAATTCTATATTTTTCTATCTTACAAGTTGTTTTTTCATGTTTACAATCTCACAATTACTATCTATTAGTTATTTTCTGGAACAATACTATTTCAAACAATACGATAGCATAGTTTTAAAGTCACACAACTGAGATCTCATTGTGAAAACCTATTACTATCTAACCATGAATGTCTATTCTGATCTCATCGTAAAGACACTTTAATATTTTATTTACATATTACAACCCATATTCCATTAATTAATTCTTTTATTCATTTACTTTCCCACACTTTTCAATTTGTGAAGCTTGATATCCCTAAATGATAAAATGGAATGAATTTTCTCTCCGTTATTCACTCGAGCCTTCTTCTCTCAAAACCAAAAACTCTCGCTCTCTCTCTCTAAAACCTTCGTTGAATTCCCAGAATGAAATGTCCATCCTCATGAACTTTTAATAAGTGAATATGAAATTAGATGACGTAAATAGCACCAAAGACAGTGCCTGAAGGTCCTTTGAATCCGAACATGGTGAATAGAAAAGTGGTACCTAAAAAGGAAATCTTCCCCAAGAGGATGATGCTAATTAAGTATTTAGTATATAAAGTACTAAAAGGTAAAGTATGGATGGATTTGTTTATAAAAGAGGAAATGTAGATTACCAAAATCATGTTTCATAGTTTTAAAAATTTGTTCAATTCTCTTTTAATACCAAAGACGGTTTTGTTGTGAGAAGCTGGATCAATGCCCAAAGATGCACTTTTTCTTCGAGGTTATGGGATACCTACCTATGGATACCTCATAATGGAATTTTTGAGGACTACCAGAGAGGTCCGCCTCCTACAAGTGATTTTTTTAGTAGATGCCTTGGGAAGAATGAATGGAAATGAATCAAAGGGAAGATCTATTGCTGCAGAACAAGATGGTGAACCTAGACTTTTTTTTAAGTTTGTTCAAAATATGATTAGTCCAAGAAAAGGATATTTTTCTATACTTAATTATTAGGATGTATTTTTGATACATATTATAAGGAATGGAAACAAGATTAAACTATGTAATTATGCTATACTACATATGTGTGAGTTGATTAAGACAACCTAAAATTCAACCTCTATATTCTACTCAAGGTTAGTCTCTACTATGCATAATGATAAAGGGTTGGTTGGACCAAATAAAAAAGTCATTAAAGACTATGTATTTTGAATCTCTAAGGTTACTGTCAAAAGAATGAAAATCAGTTGGAATCCAGTGGGAAAAACATGGGTAGAGTATAATCAAATGGTTTGTGGAAAGATAAACATAGTTGAGCATTATTCAAGACCCAATGACATTTATAATCCTTGTTTGGAACAAGATGAGATTACTAACTATCCCATTAATGAAGAATAAAAATAGTTTGTTTCTCCTATAGGGGAAACTATCGTAGACATGGAAGGCATTGGACCTTTTTATTAAGTATTAACTGAAAAGAGAGTATCTGTTCCCGAATAAATTTCTGTTTTGGAAGAATAAGAACCTACTTCTAAGGAAGAATATATTGGTAATGTAAGGGAAAAGAATATTCTATAAGAACATCTAGAAGAAGAAATTTCTCATGACAAATAATAAATATTTTAACAACACTTAGAGGAATTAGTTGTTCTTGAGATTATCCCATCTGTTGAGGAAAGAATTGATCAAGCCTTTCAGTTGGCTAGAAAATAAATGGGTGAGGCTACTAGGGATGAAGTCATTGAAATAAATCAAAGATATAAATATCTTATTCCTATATGATATTCACTTGTTAAGGGGGAGCATCACCCCAATATGGAATGTGTTGATATTCTTAATCTAGTTGATCCAAGATATATGGATACATGGTGTAGATTTCTTAGATATTTTGATGTAAATGATTCCTAAGAATACACAGTTAAAGGTATAAATCTTTTTAATATGTTTCAATTGAATCCATTTTCTTATCTTGTAGTTAACTCTCTAATGTAAGATGGTCATATCTCAGATTCTATTCCTAAACCTTCATAAGAACCTTCTACCTTATTGAGTAAGAATGATTTGAATTTTTTTGGAGCTACCTTATTGTATGGAGTAGAAAAGAACATGAACACTCAACCTACTCCTATAACCAACTTGAGTGAAATAGATGATTCCATTTTGATATAAAAGAGCATATGGATGATTCAAATAAAAATGCTTCATGAAATTCAAGAGGCCAAAATTGAAAAAAAAAATATCTAAGTGATTAAGTGATGTCTTTCAATGTTATAATAGAAGATATTCAAAGAGTGTTAAAATCAAGACCCGAACCCGTTACTCATCCAGTTAGTGGTCAGATTCCACAGGAAGATGCCTCCCAAATGTAACCTAACCTAATATCCTTAGCTGACAAGGTGGATGAAAGAAACAAATAATTTGTTCATGAAATCCATGAGCTTGTTATTTGTCTCCAAAAATTTAGTAATGTATATATAATGGTTGTCTCTAAAAAATTCTAAAGCAACTAATGTACCTTAAATCGGATGTTACAACATCTAGTACATTTGGATAGTCATATCATCCCTACTTCGATAACGATCTACTTAGAAATGTTATTACGGAAGAACATCAATCAGTGCTCAGTGGCTTTGAAAAAGAGTCTCTATCTTTGGTTGTCATGAATAGTGATAGCGGTCTTGATTTAATTATAATTCATTCCAAGGTTTCCAATGATTCATAGGAATAAATTACTAAGAATTTTGATTTCTACTTCCATAGGATTTTATCTAAGCATGAAATGGAAAAAAATTTCAAGTACCTTATAGAGAATATGAAAATCCCTCATATAACTCAATCTTTCAAAACTCAAGTTCAAAAGCTGAAGGATTTAACTCATTTGATGGAAATGTTCATGGAGAAGAAAGAATAATTTGAGAAACTGATGTAGTATGGTGGTGAGATTATTGCTGACATAATCAAGATATTTAGGCCTTATATTCTTGTGTAGAGAACTGCTATTGTGGCTCTTACGGTTGTACCCTTGTGACCTAGTTTTCCTCCTTCATTCACTGCCTTTACATCTACATCAATTTCTTTCTCTCAGGATCTTAGTAAAACCATACATGTTATCATTGACCAAACAATTACCTCAGCCTTCTACCCAACATACCATGGCCCATGTAGTTTTTGAAGGACACCCTCTTCCTTCTCTGACAGGTGGTCCACATCCATCCTCAACTTCTACTTCATATCCTATGGCTTCTCCTAATTCTACTGCCAATGGAAAAGTGATCACAACAATTGCTGAAGAAAAATGAACACTATCTTTTGATAGGGATATTTTTTTTATTTTTTTCCTACTATTTGTAATGACCCATATGTCTTCATAAAATGCACTGTGAACACTTCTTGTCTATTCTCATATTTACATTTGTACTCTTTTTTATAATCCCAAAAAGGGGAGAGACATAAACTCATGCACTCTAAATGCACAATAAGGGAGAGAAACATCCACTAAGAACATATATCTCACTCATATGATTTTTTATTATCAAACCGGGGGATATTGATGGACTCCCCATGTTTTAATGATCAAAAATACTATACATCATGTAAAACTTGTTAATCTTGTTTAATATATCTCAAATCATGTGTATTGGTAGTTGGTTTTTTAGGCATTAAATAATCCTATCAAAGATATTAAGTGGTATGTTTTATTATTTTAAAATAAATTTACCTTTAGTCTATAATGATTTATTTTATGAATGATTAATTATTATTCACTCTATGAAGATAACTGCTCATGTCTATATACAAATATTTGGCTAAGTCTGAGAAACCATGATCCTCCCATCGATACTCTTTTCTAGAAATGGAACTACACATAGGTACCAGACATCGTGTCCATACACAGTGTCCCATAAACCCTGAACCAGACACCGTGATCCCGACACCGTGATGAGACACTGTGACCTAGACACCGTGACCCAGACACCGTGATCCAGACCCCATGACCCAGACACCGTGACCTAACACTGTGATCATAACACTACATCTGTGATATTGGTTCCTGATCTCCATACAACCATGCCATCATAACTGTCCCACCACAAAATGGAAATGAATGAAACCCCATTTTGTAGTGACACCATTTCTAGATATATAGTGACACCATTAATTAATCTGTTTTTTCATTTTCAATTTAATTTCTAAGTATTATAATTGTGTCCTATAAATGCACTGAGTTAATTAATATTTCTCTATAGACATTTCACTTGACAGTATAACATACGATGTGAAATATACATGAATCTTGGTAGATCCAACATATTCACTCCAAGATTAAAAGGAAAATCATGGCAGGTGATCACTATATAGAGTCAATTTGGTCTCTTCTAGATACTGAACCACTTGTTTTATATCCACTATGCTATTCAGTTCAGGTTTTTCTATTTTACTGTATAATTAAGAAATCACTATATTCACTTTAATAGTTTATCATGGATATAAGATATAATGTTTCTCCATATTATAATATCATCCAAAGTAATATCAATAAATTATATTGAGATTACTAATAATTAATCCATCTTA
Organism: Viscum album; assembly: GCA_963277665.1. NCBI lineage: Eukaryota > Viridiplantae > Streptophyta > Magnoliopsida > Santalales > Viscaceae > Viscum > Viscum album. Next base: position 325,961,510 of record OY728143.1, read on the forward strand.
TAAGAGGTTATTTGAACATTCAAACGTTCATAATAGTATTACTTTGATTAAATGGGATGTATTCATTTTTATTGGAGATAGTTTTAAGAAAAATATTCAAACATAAATTTTTATAGATACTCAATTCCCCCCACTTGAGTAATCTACCCCAAAAAACAATTGAAATATTATTTGATTTTAGAAGTTTAATTGTGTGATCTTGTGAACCATTTCCTTTGAGTTGATCAAATTGATATTTTATGGCATTATTTGGGTAGAAATCATTATTGTGGGGAGAAATGTCATGTGAGTGATTTTATTTTTAGGTATTATTTTTTTGGTCTCACAACTATTATTATGATTTAATATGTGATTTTAGTGAAAAAATAGAATTTGTGGATTCTCATTAGTTGTAGCATGATTTTTGGAAAACATGCGCCCTCACATAAGAAATTGTTCAACACATTTTTATTTCAGAAATTTCTAACCACATGGTTGCTGAATGGTTTTGTAAACCATGTAGGATAACCATGTGGATTGTTTTACATAGATAGTGTTGGACACAAATTTTCCACATGGTTTTTCAAATCATGCAGGGAAACAATGGGACCTTCCTTGTTCATTAAATGTTTAAATTTTCCAACTTTTATTTTTCATATTTTATACCCAAAACTCCTAATATTTCTTTCTCCTAGTTTATGGGACCCAATGGGAGCCACCCCCCTTTTATCCAAGGGTCTTATCCTATCCCAAGGTGTGGATAGAGTGTTTTGTTTAAGGTTTTGGGGTGATTTCTCAAAATAATAATCTCTTATATTATTCCTATTCTTTTTTCAACTATTATCTCTTTAGTTCCACTTATATATTGTTCTCTTGGATCTATGGATGATGCTATGATGTGTTAATGTTGGTCGTTTTTTATAGATTATATAGGTTGTCATTTCTCCTTCTAATATTCATGGAGTTGTTTCAGGTGGGGTTTATTTAAGAACACGTGATTTGACGTAGGTTTACCTTTACATATATCGAATAACTTTATGAATCTTTGGTTTCATTATTTTTCACCTTCTTTCGACATAAATTAGTGATTTATGATTTTTTTAATTATTATTTAGCATGAAATGAGCTTATTTTCTTCTCTTCTTGATGTAAATAGAGTTTTACTGTTGAATATTTCACACAATTTGTCTGATAGTATTCCAGGTTATATTTTGTATGTGATTTGGGATATTGGAAGTGTGGTTTTGGATTGATAACAGTGCTTGAACTCTATAATTATAGATTAGGTATATTATTTGTGACTTCCAAAATGTTTATGGATTTTAATGATAAGTACATTTGAAGGTTTGTAAAATTATTTTGCATGTGATGATGGTGAGTGGAATGTTTGGATTTTGATGAAAGTTTCCAATATTTAAAAATATACTTTAATTTTTAAATTGAATTCTCTAAAATGAATGGGAAGTTAAAAAATTTGGGATTTCAACTTTTTGAAATGTGGAATTTTTCCTTTGAAAACTATTGTATTTAATAAATTGCTAATAAGGCCCACTTGGGGGTTTTGTTAAAATGTTAGTCTTGATATCTCTCCATGGAAAATTCTATCTCCATGGATTTTTAATGTTATGGGTCGCCCACAATGAGGGGATCCATTATGATAAAATGGTTGAAAAAATATATGTTTTTTCTAGGGGGCTTATGGAGAATAGTTCTATGGGTTTCTTATATATGATGTTAATTCATATAGATGCATTGTTGGTTTGAATTTGGTTAGCACACTGCATATTTATTCTTGACATGGGAATCTAGTATTTCTATTTGATTTTTAGTGAGTTATTGTGTTAATATATTATGATTTTTTTTTCTTTCTAGTGACCTATAGAAGGGGTTTTGTTTTGTTTTCATTTCTATGGGATACTTCCCCTTATATCGAACCAGGCATGATGCTATTGCGCTTCTAGGAAATAATGAAATTATTAGGTGAGACATACCTTCTAGATGAGTCAATATAAACTGTGTGTCCAATATTATTCAATTGATCCCCAAGGTGCTCACATTTCTTTCAAAACATAGTTATTTGTGGTTTCTTATAAATATTCTTTATTGGTTGGATACCTTTGTGTTTTATTTTTCTATTTACATTGTTATGCGATTATTTATTATACTATATTTCATTGATTACTTTTGCGAAAAGTGATTTGATGGTTTTTAGTGCTCAATTAAAAGAATTGACAACATGTTTTATAATCTCCTTTACCATTTTAAATAAAAACCTCATCAATTACCATTTTAAATGATAATGGCTTCTCCTTGTAAAGTAATATAGTTTTAAAAGAAAAAGGGAAATTGACTATGTTTTGTTTTAAAGATTAAATGTGTGGAAAAACGACTTTTTTATATTGTATTTCAATCCTAATGTTTATGTTTCATTAATATTATAAAAATTCATTTGGAATAGTTTTTTCCAAGTAGTTCTTATATGTTTTAATACCCACACCTAATTTTCCTTCATAATTTAAGCTTTTATTGGTGGAAATTGATTGGTTTTGATCTCTATGGGTGGAGGATGGTTTTGATATCAAAGAGTGACTATCGGGGTCACATGGAGAGGTTGTGGTCATCAGGTTCATTTTTTTATTATTGTTTGGTTCATTGAAACTTCAGTTTATGTATAAAAGATGTGAATTTTTGATATTTATATATATTGGGTTGTTACATTTTTTTACCATTTTTATATTTATTTATATATGGGAGAAACCATTACATTGATTTCAATTTTGATTCCATGGCATATGTTTATTGTCCAATAAGATCTGGAACACCTCTCGGACCTTATCATAGGGTCAATTGCATAACTATTTCAGGGTCAACCTAGGTTGGTTTGTTACATTTCCTCCTCTTAAACATGGAATATAGTGTTATCATTTATGTTGGATTTCTCATTGTCTCTTATTTCTCTTTCATATTATTTAGTTAACTTTACCCATATTTAATTTAATTTCATTGCAATGACATATGTCGTATTTTAGACTATTTATTTGATTCCTCAAATTTTTATCTTTTTTGAATAAATCACATCCTAATAATTAATAAAGGAATAAAAATTTTTATATAGATACTTTTTAATTTTATTTCCCTCAATGTAACATTATTTATAAATTTAATTTTCTATGCCGCACAATGAACATAAAAATTAATTCTTCAAAAAATTAATTATTAATTTAAATTGCATTATCCGTTATTGCGATGTTCAATAGACCCTTTCACATTGTTTTTTGTTAGTGACCGCAATAGAAACCACTAACATTGATGAGTTTTAATAAATATTATCTATTTATTTTATATAAAAATTATTAATACACCCCTTTATATGTACGGAGAGTTCCCCTTTTTAGTACAATATTAATGGAATATATATGAATTTTTAAAATGATTAATATTTCTTAGGATACTACTTATTTATCTACGTAAAGGGAATATGAAATGGAATAAATAGGAATTGATAAAATATATGAAATTACTTCAATTATATAATTTATTGGAAGATTTAAATTTATTAACAAAATGGACACTAAGATTGACCTTTTATCTAGAAATTTAATGATGTATTTCAATTGGAATTGATGATATTGTGTTCCCATAGAGGTGGGAATTATTTTTTCATAAAATGAGATAACTAAATTGTTAATAGTATTACCATATCACCATGCCCTTTTATTACTATTGAGTATGATCATTGTTATTATTATTATTATCGGAAGATGAATAATTATTATATCATGATTGATTTTGGTCATGTACCTTTAATTACTAGCATGGTGTTTCATTACCAAAATGGAAGTTATATACCCATTATGAGTTTCCATAGTAGGACCATGGGATTGAAAAATATTCTTTGTCTCATTTATGATGTGAATGACCAAAACAATATTTTTTATTTCTCTTTCAATTATGTTATATATGGATTAACATTATTGGTTCATCTATATTTAATAAAATATAATATAAATTAGTATATGAATCTTCTGGGAGTTATAATGATGTTACATACCACATTGTATTATTTCAGAGTCTCCTTTAAAATATCCAAATAATTCTTCCTAGGACATGATCATTGGTATTTTGTAGCACTTACCACTTTGAGGTTAAATGCTTAGGGTACAATCGTATGGAATTCATCAAGCTTATAATCATTAATGAATAGAATCATATTAACCATTTTGGAATTCATGTATTCTAGATACAAAAATCCATATAAAATATTAAAGGTAACATCAAAATATTTTATACATGGTTCCTAATTTTTTTTACACTTAAATGTTGAATAATAATTTAATAGAACTTTTGGATATGTATATGATCATATCTACACATGTATGCCTTGGATGTATTCCTTGTGTTCCCAAATTATAGTTATAAATAAATATGTAAAATTGTCATTGAATATTCAACCATATGAATAAGTATATATAGTTATATGTGGTTCATATGAGGATCCTAATATGACATGATTTATATTTGTTATTGATTTCATTTTGATATAACATTATATTTTTTCATTTCATATTCCCAAACAAGATTTCTTTTGCCAATGTTGGTGTTCCCTATTCATTTTCACTCACAAGTAGTTTTTTCATCCTATTGGTACCATAATAGATTTCATGGTTATAAGTTATGATCATGGATAATATATCATTTTTATTTCAGTTTATATAATTTTAATTCATCGGGATATGGGGGATGATAATATACAATGGATTCCTACAAGTGTTGATTCTTTTTATATTTTTTTATTTATTGTTTGTGTATTTTATTTTTATGAATTTTGTGATTTATATTTTCTACTGGTATTATGACTTAGTATGATCATTCATGGTTGTTTATTTGGGACTAGTTAAGTTATCTATTACTTATTTCTCCTCTATTATATTTATATACATTTCCTTCTTATTTTATAATTCTCCAATACATAAAGTGATAATGTATAGGGTATAGTCTTCTTGTTGTACATCTATTAGACACTTGTTTCTAGTTATAATCCTCTCATGTACTAGGAGGTGTGCATGAGAATATTTGATAAACCTTATTGAGGCACCATATTAGTGTATCCCAGACATGGATGTGACAAATTGGTATTAGTGAATTATTTTCCTTTTCATACAATTTCAGGATTATTGGCATGAGACTAAGTGTCTATGTGTATACTAACCTAATCCTTTTATACATATTTTTAAAAGGGATGGTTCATAATCATCTATTAATTAGATCCCAAAGAACGTAACGCCCTGTGTCTTTGGAAGACTATGATAACAATAAATGAAAATGAAATAAAAAATTTCTATTCTCTATAGTGGGTTTCTAAACCCCTTTCAGATCCTAAAACTATGTATTATAACATGAGTAAAAACATAAATAATGTTTTGAGGTTAATTTTACACTTAGGGAACAAACATGAAATGTAATCGTAACATATTTGTAAAATGTATATAATTATATCATAGAATTAGAGGATCATGAGTAGTCATATGAGAGAAAAATATAAAAAACATGGTAATATAAGATCATTAAAACATACTAAATGTTGTAGGAACATAAAAAATTATATAAACAAAATTTAATTACATCCTCATAGACAACAAAACATGGTTGAAATTTCTTCCCAATAGAATAGGTTCAGTCCTCAATCCTATACATGAGGTCTCATGAGACTAAAACAATACCCAATAAATTTTAGGGATATGTATTTTCTGTTCCACCAAAGAAATTTATATCATGTACATTAATATGTGTTCCACATAATTAAAATAAATAATATGACTGAAAAAATAATTAACCATGAAAAATTGGTTTCATTACCTTTCCTCATATGATAATCAAAATAGGATTCATAGTGATTATAATTTTTAAGTGATTATAAGGAATGTATTACCCCATCAAAAGAAGGTATAATTAGAGACAGAGATATATATATATATATATATATATATATATAATTAATATTCATTAATATATAATTTTTTGTCCTTTTATAACATTAATGAGATATAGATAATATTACTTAGTAAAATATATGTTATAACATAATGAAATGTGTTGATCAGGGAGGCCTCGTACCTTGACAATAATTGTCACATGTGTTCATTATCATCCATTTAATATAACCACATCTATAGTATTATAACTATAGTTTCCCAATATTATATTTTTAATTAAATTAAATATTATTTTATTCCTTTAGTAAATTATTTAAGGTAATGTTAATGTTCATTTTTGATCCACAAAAATTAGAAGTTTAAACAAGAGAGGAGTGTGGTGAACTTTAATATTTGGGGGAGAAGACCCACATGAAATTTTTAAAACTAAAATTTCATAGACATGTTTTAAAAATCCAAAAAGTATTTAAAATGAATTATTGTGGAACCATATTTGATATAAGCTTGAAATAGATCCATATATTAGGGTTTTGAAAATTATTACAATATTTTGATGATTATCTTTTTTGTTTAACCCCAAGTAAATATGTTTTTTATAATTTACTTCTATAATTTTTTTATTATTTTATTATTAATTTTGACCAAAATATAATATTAACTTAATTTATAATTCATTTAATTTTGTAGAAAAATTTTAATCAATTTTTACAAAATATGTTCATTATATTAGGATAATTAAATTTAAAATTAGACATGCATGCATTATGAAAACAATTTTCTGTTGAATAATTTTTCATAAGTATAAAATATTTTTATGTAGATAATGAAAATAAAATTTATTAAAATTGGATAATTTGTATTAGTAATTAGAAAATTGAACTAATATTACCTTCATTCGATGTTAGAACACAATAGATATTTGTAAATTATTTAAATGAAAGAGATGTTATCAATATATATTAGTATTTTAACTATTCATTTGGAAAACCACATATTCAAAAAAACACAAAAAATTTACCTTAGTTGATTCTGAAAATTACATTCCAATAATAAATAAAAAATTTTCAATTACAATGTATAATACTATAAGAATATAATTTCATTTTTTGTACATGAAAATAATTAATTTATTTTAAAAACCTTTATTCTCAATACATATAAAGACATTAAAAAATAATAACTTATTTATGAATATATTTAATATATCCTTTATTCTTAATTTTAAATAAACTATTCTTATTCATATAAAAAAAATTAAATTTTATTTTACAATGATCATTTTCATATAGTACTATTAATAAGATATTTATGTTTGTTAAAACAATATGTTTTGTGTTGCATACCCTATCAAACATTGAATTCTATAAAAATACATAGGGAGTTATATTATAATCACAATATAGAATATCATACTAAATTTTATATTAAAATACATTTGAAAATTTGTGGTGGTACATCTTCTTCACTACTTCCTCCAATTCCCTAGTCGTCTTTTTTTATTATATGTTCTACTAGAGAACTATGACCATGTGAGTCATCTTGTTGAAAATAAAATTATATATATTGTCAAAAATATTTACTAACTAATACTTATTAGTTAAATCATTTTCCAAATATTCCAAATATTTATTTAAATTTATGTGATGGATCTGGAATGTACTTTCTCAATATGTATACATGAAATAAATTGTGTACATTGGATATTGTTGGTGGGAGTTATATTCGATAATCCGCAACTCTGATGTGATAAATAATATAAAACAAAATAATATACATAGTTATTAGTTTTCTATTCTTATATAATATCATGAATCTATTACATGGATATATTTAGGGAAACACTTTATCCCCATGGTTATAACGTTGGATTCATCGATGATTGTCAACATATAATTTCAAAAAACTCTCATCAATCCCAGTGTGATGCTAAATGGTCTTTCAATTTTATACCATTTCATCAACCATTTTGAGGTCCTAACCACTTAGCTTCACTAAAATCATCCCAAAACAATGGTTTTATACATATCATAACTCGAAGGGATTCATATGGACCCATTTGTACTAATTTGAATAACCATCATTTTACGATAACTAAAGCATCAGATGTTGATGATATAATCCTTTCTTGAAGTCCATCAATCATTATCTAACCATTTATCACAATGGCTTAATAGTCAACTCATTTTGGCCATTATTTTATGGTGAATAATTTGTAATGATGTTCAAATTATTATTTAGATAATTTTGGCGGCGCTTCTATAACATGGTGGTAATAAAAGATGTTGATTAGATATAATTGATAGTGGGTTTCCATGCATCCTCACAACCACAATAATGAATATCAATTTATGCTAGTCAAGTGATAAGTCCTCCAAAATTGAAATAAATTTATTAGTCCTCATAACTGCATATACAAAAAATAATATGGAATTTTTTCCCTTATATATTTTTCTCTCATTATTTATCTTTCCCCACTTATAGTTCTCTTAGATATATCAATACATTTTCATTCATCCTGGGTCGATGGAGAGGGTTGAGATATGTGAATCATTAAATATCACAATATTTATCAATAGATATGATATCACAAATAGTAATTACCAAAATCTTACAACTACCCCTTCATCAATTCTGAATACTGATGATTTCACTTTACATATAGTGTCCACATTCATATGAAGTTCCAAAAGATCTATTTGATCATCCATAAAAATATACTAAATGGATACCAGATCAATCATTTGATAAAGTAAGGTTGATATTATATCCATCATGATTTCCATGGCTATCATATCAAATTCAATAAATATTTGATCTTTCTAAATTTCCATCACTGATTAAGTCACCTGATATATACTACATGAAACATTTTCCACTGTGATTTCCTTACCAAAATGGTAATAGATTGAGTATTTATTATCCATGATCAACTCTAACAAACATCACTATTTAAAATTAATTTCATTTTTTGTGAATATATTTTCTAGGATCTTATGGTCAATATATATTTCATAATTTTTCAAATATAAGTATCACATTAATATTTTTTACATAATGATCACAATATCCACATATAGTTCATTTATGTGATAATTCTTCTTATGGAAATTCAACTTCCTTAATGAATATTCTATAAAAATATAGATCATTATCTATATAAATCATAATAATTTATTTTATGATTAATTTAATAGAACAAAAACAAGCCAACTTGAGGGAATTAGGAGAACTATTATATATATATAAAACCTTTTTATCTCAGGAAAACCTATTTTCTTTCATGGTTCCAAAAAAATCATATTGTTCTGTGTTTTCAAGGTTAATTAATTTCAAAACTGTGGGAAGTCTCTGAGAAATAATGTGTAATACCATTATATTCAAAAGAATATATTGATCCCCATTATCTATATTTTTCTAGGATAATCTTAAACTACCGTTTTCAATGAAGAGCCTATATATATATATATTTTGGAGAAGAGGCCACAAGAATAATATTTCATTCATTTAGAACTCTTATTTACATTACATTTTCGACATCTTATTCTTTCTCATAACCTCGAATTCAAATTATTGTCATGCTACACCTTTATTTTAGAGTAAATCATAATACCATCTAAAAATACTACAAAATATATTCTGAGGTAATCTCAACATAATGATTCCTAGATAATTTGTGATTATGAAAGTCATCAAAAGGAACTCATAGTGTCTATTCATATCTCAAAAGGGTGTTTTGGATATATCATCATTCTTCACCATAAATTGACAATATCATCATATAAAGACCAACATAAAGTAATAATGGGATAAGTAAACTTATCAATCAAGCCAGAAATATGAGTTAGATGGTACTTTTTCTGTATCACATTATTATCCAAATAATGTTAATTTAAGAAGATAGATATTGACACATATTTCTTAAGAAACTTGTTTTTTCCACCCCACGTTAAATCACATGTGTGTAAAAACACATTATTCACATACTCATGTAGTTTCTTCTATGGCACATGATGTTCAAAATATGACCATTATAAATAAATTCGTTGACATTTTAAAGGTTCTAGGTGTAGGATCGATTAAAAATTCAACATAACAGTATATTTGAATTTCGTGAAACACTTCAAGGAACACATCGTCATAATCACTTGAATTGGGAATCTATTTAAGCATAATAGTTTCATTATTATATATCATTTAATTATTAAAGACTTTCTCAAAATGAGAAAATATATATGATTTAGAAGATGATACCAAATGAAGATTTATCCTCCTACGTAAACTTGTATATAATTGGAGGGTGATTTAAGTCTTATGGAATTTCACATTGACGCTATATAATGAAATCCAATCTATACCCATAATTGTATAAATTATATTTAAGGTAGTTTTGAAATGTTTCATTTAATGTTCATCCAAAAAATTTATATATGGGATGATTTATATTCCTGTGATGCAATAATGACCCCATTTTCCATCATTAATGATAACTCAAATTCAGTGTTTTAAGGTTGTTGATGAAAATTTATATTATTATTTTTTATATGAAAATATTCTTAAAACTAGAATCAAAATATATGTTTCATATTCCGAAATAAATAACTAGTGGACATGTAACCAATTTATTATTGGTACCCTTATCTATGTTTGTAGTCGAATAAGATATCCTTTTATATTAAGGGATTGGAGGATTTTGTTTCTAGTTGTCATAAATCACCATTGGTTTAGTGTAATGAGTCAAATATTACAAACATTGTTTAATTTTAAAATTTTAAAATATGTTGGGGGTTCTATGGAGAATTAATTTCTTCCCTGTCATTGGATGGTTTCTATAGTAATAAATCACAAGCTATGTCACATTCCTTCCTCTACTAAAGAACATTCTTTTCCCCATCATGTAATTTATAGGATTCCTCATCCCAAACTTTTGATAGGTGGAATGATAGACTTTATAATCATAGATAAACTTATATATCATTTCACAAGAATTGAACTTCATTATCCACTCAATATCCCAATAATCTCTATGTGATTCACAATGATGCATTTCATCCTTTAGTGAATAGTTTATAATATTCTTATAGCTATCAATGTATATACTTCCAAAATAGTTTCAAAGAAACAAAATTATAACACCAAAATATGTGGTCAATTTTTTTCGAATGAGGTGAAAAATCAATGGAGAATCATTAGTTCCGTGTTAATAATGCAACATTAGCCCTACTAGATTCATCGCCATTTTCATTGAGGCTAATGAAATACCGATCTATTTTAATGCAAGGACTATAAAGAATATATTTATTAGAAACTATTTTCAAGAATTCCATTAATATATCGCTTTATTTTTTTTGTCAACAATTTTTTTATTAACGTCTAATATTGATTGGTTTCACTATCAATAGTATAAATTGAATGCATCATCATCTCCCTCTCAAATAATTATAGCATAATGTAGAATTTTTAATAGATTTTTTCATTTTTTTATGCTTATGGATTTTTATTATCCACAATAATTTAGTGTACTTTTTAAATAAATATATAAATTATAAATTCATATTTCATACATAGAGTCGGGAGTTTCCCCTGATTCATTTGAATATTAATAACTTGTCATACATTATCTAGTAATTCCATAATTTCATAAGCTCTTGATATCATAAAAATATTCATCTAATTGGTGAAAATTAGAAAATCTCATATCAGAATGGTTGGTGGAATGATTTCTCTTATTTTACCATATTATTTAAATGATCAAAAAGGTTAGAATACATTAACTATTAATCATATAAAATAGAAACATTCAAAAACGAGATGAATAAAATATAAATGTTTTGTACACCTTAACTTACGTGTAATAGGGATTTACTCTAGGTTATATATACTAATCTTCCATTTAGATTTTATATTATAATTATTTTTAAAATCCAACATAATGGTTCAAATAGAGTTTGTGATTTTGAAAACACAACCTCGTTGAATTTATATCATTGTGTTCATAATGGTTTATTATCAGGCAGTATCAAAAAATTGATTCATTCTCAATGAGCCCTTTTTGGGATTATTGCCCCTAGGAAAAACTGTTCTAGATACACTTGAAATTAAAGTATCTATATGATGATTTATTTTCCATAAAACAAATATATATATATATATATATATATATATATATTAGGGATTTTTTCCTAGTTGTATGTTATTCCTAAGGATTTCACTTAATTTTTATAATCCTAATCCATAAGAATATGTAGACCTTTCTTTGGTACAATCTATATAAATCCAATCAATTTACACATAATAATACATAATTTTTATAAAAAAAAGCATTAAATAGGACACAAACATTATTAGGCCTAATTTAATTTGATGAAAGATACCATAATAACAAAAAAAATACATTTTTTATTCACCTTATTAATGTTTTAAATAAATTTGATCTCTAAAGACTATATTTGATAACCTGGGGAAATATATTAAAAAATTGGTAATCCAAAAATCCCATTAAAGCAATAAAAATTATATGGATACGTAACATGTGTGTCAATGGTATAACATGAATATATAAAACATAAGGCTAAGGGGTAAACATGTGGTATAATTAAATAAGGACCTTGGTATCATAAGATAATGAAAACATTGGGAATGTTTATTAATCATATAATATTACATCAACATATGTTATGGATAACCGCTTAGACAATATACCATGGTAGATATAGTCCCATAATGAATTAGGTTCACTCCAAAATCCTTTACATGACATCAAATGAGAATAAAATATTTTCCAGTTCTCTAGACGGGATATATAATTTTGGTCTCTTCTATCACATTCATGAATTATATCTACATATGTGTTCTACATAATGAAACTAATAGTAATGAATGATCATAATAATATCCCATAGATGTGAAATGGGATATATAATCATTCGTCGTAAGTTAATTCAAAAATTATTATTTAAAGAAACATTTGATAATTGACCATAATTTATAAATTAACCATTAAGTTGAAGGGATAGATAGATTGTAATACATGTAATGGAAATATATATAGAATATAGATAAATTCAACAACATTAAAGAGAATAATAAGGTTATATTGATATAAAATTTTCATAACATGATGAAATTGGTAGTTTAGAGAGATCCCCTGACTCCAGTTTGATTAGTCACTTGTGCTCATTATCTTCCTCTATTATGTACTTAATATTTTGAATTATATGTAATTACACCATTGATTGGATTTAGAATTGTACCAACGACTCTATAACCTAGGAATGGACATAATAATATTACACGAGGTGGTGGTTTTTTGAATAAAAATGACTTATAATCATACAAACAAGAGGATAGATGGTTCTGTTTTTTATGTGGGGGGGACAAATGTTTAATTTTTTACATTAAAAATCCCTACCCACATTTTATACATTCTTTATGAAAAAAAATCTCATTCTTGAACCGTATATGATATAAGGTCAAAATATATCCCCAAAATTAGATTTGTATGAATTTTTTGGTTATCTTCATCCTAATCTTAGTAGATTAATCCATAGTAAACCAATTTTAACATTAACTTGTGATAATATTTTTACTATTAATTATGTATAAATATTATGTTCATATAGTGATATAATATTTCTTATGATTTAAAAAATTAATGGAAAAATTTTATAAATTTAAATTATTATTTGGGGGAAACTTTAGTATGATAATAAACTCATAGACACGATAAAAATGATTTCCCCAAGAATATGTCTTCATAGATATTATAGTTTCATATCGAAATTAAACTATAAATTGATTCTAATGATATAAATTAGATTAATCTAAAAATTATGTAATTATTTTTACTTTTTACCCATTTTATATAAAAGTACTACTTTATAAATTATTTTAAAAAAATTTAATAATTTTAAAAAATTTTATTGTTAAATTATTTTTCACTAATAAATAAAAAATGTGCATATTAGAAAAATATAGAAGTTAAAGAAATATAATTTTAAAAATTTAATACCAAATATGATGTTAATTTTGGAAATTATATATTCTAATAAAGTAAAAAACAATTTTTTCAATTTTTTTCAAAAAAATAGTCATATTTTTTGAGAAAATATATTTTTTGAAGACTATAAATACCATACCGTTATTGATGTAATAATTTATCAATATAATATCATTATACATAATATTTAATTTTCCAAAAATTGTTATTATAATGAATTTCACTAAATTTAATGGATATTTTATAATAGTCATGTGTAAATAATAAAATTAATAGTATCTTTAGATTTCATAAAACTCATTATATTGTGTTGAATAAGATATAAAAATAAACAATATTTTCATAAAAAATAGGTCATTATAGTATAAAGATGGTAAATATATAATTCCATGTAATGGGAAATCCACTCATGAACGAAGATCATTCTTACACGGATTAGACTACTATTCAATCAATTTGTTATTACAGTTGATTATTACTCAACCCTGAGTGATTGGTGAGATTTTATTCTAGTTATTTATAATGGGATTTACCTATTAACAGGTTATGAAAATAGAATTATAGTGGTAGTGAATCATTTAAAACACAGATGATTTTGGGATCATTAGAATGATTATATAAAAACTATTCTTATAAGATTATGTTTCAGGCTTTCCAGAATTGCATGCATGTGTGATTATGTATCATTTCTATATGTATTACATGATTATGATATTTTATGATATTAGAAATTTTAATTCTTAAAAATGTGACCTTTTTCAATTTTCTACATATGGTATATTATTTTATAAATTGTCAAAATCATCAAAATCATTTTTCCTTCATATAGAGATGATTAAATACCATTTAACAATCACAAAATAATTTAAAGAAATAGAATGAAGAGTAAATTTACCACAATTAAATCATTATTGATAAAAAAAATTTAATTTTTTCAAATCAAGTCAATTCTATTTTTGGAATTTTTGTTAAATGGTATGTCAATATGAACTTTTAAAGGCAGTGTTCCTCCAATGAAAGGGAATGGTTACCTGTATAACTGAAAAAATATTTTATTGACTCTACCCATGTAGGTGAGTTTTAGAATATAATTCTTATAATAAAACCATGTTTTGGGTGTGCTAAAATTTATATGAGTTGATTAAAATTGGGATTCATTTAAATATGATTATTATTTTAATTTATGTAGTGCCAAATCCAAAAAATTGGGAATGGTTTCACTTATGAATGATCTCAGGATAACATGATGAGGCCCCCAGATATGGTTCTTACCATTTCATTATTTAATATAGAACACATTATAGTTATGCTCGGGTTTAATGGGACTTTTATTTAAATTATTTCTAGTTACATTTACAGTGAATCATATAAATGTATTGTAGAATCATACAATACTAATCCCTATAAAATTATAGAAGACAATTTTAATTATTTTCAAACTATTATTATGAGGCTATAGTTAACTAAAATTATAAGTACAACCTAAAATATTTCCTCCTTTATATCTTTCAATTCAATAATTATATATTTATTTTTTTGAGAACTTATGGAAAAAAATTGGAATAAAATAAAATTATGAATAATTTCCATATTACATTTTAGTGAGTTATCAAAGTAAATTTCTATTCACAGTTTGAAAAACCTTTTCCTTTTTTACCATAACATGTCATTTCTAAATTCTAATATTATTTTAATTTATAATAAATATTAATTAATTTAGTGCCATAAATCAACCCTTGTAGATTTTGGCATGATTAACAATGCTAATGTATAGGTTAGCTATAGTTTTTTCCTTGAGATATATTCAGAATAGGAACATGAATGATTCCCCAGAGTAACTTTTATCTTCTTTCTATTACTCATTTAAGTAGTGGCAAGTTTGTAAACAATACATATATTAATTTCCAAAATCATTAATTAAATTATATACCATAAATTAAAGATATGGTACATGGTTTTGTTAGTATTTCCCATGGAGTTATAAAGCTCATATACTTTTGAGTTGAGTTCCCAGACTTGCTATATGATGTATGTCTGATTGTTTAGAATGGTATTACTACTATCTAATGAAATGAAATCCGAGTGAGGTGATTTGTTTTTCTATTAAGTTGAAATTATAGGGGTTATTACCTTATGTGGATTCTTGGGGAGTGTTATATCAATATTATTTTCATGCATGTATCATGAGCCTACATTGACAAATTACTCATGAGGATGCTCGAAGAGAATTTGGAATGGTAGCTTGATTCATAACATCTAACTCCATTATTCATATGTTGACATTTTGGACCATAAATGATCAATGATATCCTTCCATGAATCCAATATTTTTTATTTAAGGAATGATACAATTTCATTCAAAGTTTTGAAATAGAGGCCCAATGTGTGGGATATAATACTCATTTTAAAGAACATTTTATTTGGGGGACATGACTAGTGGGAAAATAATACGATATGATTGATACGAATCCATGGGATTCATGAAGGACCTTTGATAATACATAAAACCCATTGAGTCCTATATATTTGGTTCGATCAAAGATATGAGATGGGTTGGGCCAGGATTGTTATAGTCTCAAAGGTAGTGAGATTATTTTTATCTCAATTTTGATTCGATTCATGGAATGTTATCAAGTATGGTATTATAGTAATGATGTGCCTTTGGTTCTATAAATATATCCTATAGTTTTATATATCAAGACATTCTATGATGGGTCTATAAATTCCAATTACTATTACAATAAAGAAATGGTTATGTGGATGACTATTTAGTCACCAAAACATCACCATGATACAATCATTTGGTTGATAAATAATGGAATATGTAGGTATCCTATTTGGAAGAGGAGTTTAAAAGGGTCTCATGTATTTTTATCTGTTACTATCAATGTATAAACGTACTATATTCCTTTTTTTGGCTGACATACTGGATGATGGGGTGGTTTTTAAGTTAGGTGGTACATGATTTTACGCCTATTTCATAGGGAATGTTAGATCTATTCTGGTTGTGCATGGTACTACTTGAATGATTAATTAGTGGGTATCTGTTTTTGGTCCAAAAATTGATGGGTTTTAACTTGTTTCTTGTGGGAATATACACATATATCATGGGAAAAAAATAAATTACTTCCCCCATTGAAGAATAAATATTTGGATTTTAAATTTTATTTAATGTGGTGGTTGACCACATATTGAGCTGAAATAGGAATTTCCTAGATATTTGGGGTCCGATGTTTTTAAAATGAAAAAACACTCAGTATTCATGTGATAATGGCTCAAAGATATTTTTTCATATTTACAGAATTGTTATTATCCCAAATCTTGATTAATGATGATTTTACCCCATACCATGGTATCGCTAAGGGTATGATGATAAATAATTGACTATATTATAAGATAGCAGAATATCATTTCTTAGATAGATGGATGGAAACCTTGGAATTATTACTCAATTTTTGGTTTGATGTAATAAATAAGGTGGAATGTAAAAATTTGGATATTTTTGAGTGGTAAAACTCATTAATTGATAAACACGAAATAGACACAAGAAATATTCTTTTGAATGAGGAATGAATGTGGTGCAGAATTTAGGGTAGAGCTCATTAGATACTAGGTTCTTATCCATGATAGAAATTAAGTCTCAGGATGGATGGGAAAAGTGAAATGATGTTTTCTAAGACTTTTAATTGGTGTGATAAAATAAATGATCATAAGGTGGGGAGTTTTAATTTGGAAAAACGATTATGACCCTCATATGATAGGGGTTGTATGACCCTTAAATTACTAATGTGATGGTCATTTTATCTCTTGTGTACTATTGGATAAGATGACACAAATGGGGGTATAATTATATGTTAATTTGAGAACATGACCCCGGGAGACCAAGTAACATTTTTTTATTTTTTTATTTACTATATTCATGTCACTAGATCTCTAGATGGGCATGGATTACCCATAGTTACACCTATATTCCCAAGTATCAAACCCTTATATAGATCAATAATCACAATATAATTCTTTTCCTTGACCTCAATGTGACATACCTACATTGGTTATGGTTATCTATTCTGATGTGTGACCATCTCGACCATTTACAAACATTTTATTCATAAACTCAAGATTGTGGATATCCTAAAATGATCTCCTTAGACCCTATTAGATTAATTCTTAAGGCTAATCTCGGTTTCTTAATGTTCATAATTTATTTTTACAAAGGGGAAATATAATGATATTTGATTAGGACTACACTAATGTTCATACTATAAAATAGTTAGTGAAACAAGAATGAAATGGGGTTTCTTGGAGAGTTCAAAAGATATATGTTATATGATTTGGCGAGTGTGATATAGTTAAATGAAACTAATGGATAGGGTTTTATAGGAAAATATAGATTTTCCTAGATAAACCTTATTGATTGATATATGATCATTTAGAGTTAATAAATGGCGATGTGTGGTATCCTTATGTATGATCAGAAATGATTTTTTTATAATTATAGTAGGAATATATCTACTATTCTATGAATATATTTCATTAGGCAATATTGAAGGTGGGAGTACCACGAATCAGAGTTGGCAATTAAAATCCATTGACTTTGGTGGAAGCTTCATATAATAGCTGATGAAATAGGGGATGGTGTGATATTATCATTACATATATGGTAACATGGACCTACTATCACTTTATTCCATAATTATTAATGATCATTCACGTGAGTTTTGATAGATTCAATATATTATATTTTATGGGATGGTTTGAGGCATGTTGGGAATTTATATGTGAAAAACTACTGTATGATAAGAGAATTTATAACCCATGTTGGACAATTGATGAATTTATTATTCCCTGTGTATTTTGATGGATGATAATTCCAATTTTTTTGAGGTTAAAATTCCCTATGTTTTGAGTCAATTGATAAATTATATGAAAATTTGATTTTTTTTTTTCATTTAGTGGACATGTTAGATTGTAAACCATAATTATAATTTATATCAAGAGTTGAAACTCATTAAAGGATGTTTTTCAATTGGGTTTCATTTATCGAGTTATGTCTTTATGGAAAGGATGATATTCTAGTAACTTGGGATTGATGATCTTGGTTATTTCATGGATAGTGGGAGGTGCATATTTTTTTCATGGATAATAACAACTGTTAACCTATACCATGTGGTGCGAGAGGGGTGTTGAATTATATGTAAAACCATTCCCCCACGGAAACATTGTTGTGCAAAGATTCTATAGTAAATTAAAATTTTATACCACATGGTTTGAACATTATTTGGTTAGCCATAAACATCGTCATGCATGGTGTCGTGGGAGATAGTTCCAAAAGCTAGGTTAGAGAACTGTTTTCTTAATAATTCATTTAAACCATTAATCTTGTATCCCATTCATAGTGGTATATTCATGGTTAGAATATCATTTTACTAACTATTATATACAACCATGAACCCCTATAAAATGGTAATTTTATAGTTTTTGTATAAAATAACAATGTTTTTGTCATAAATCTATCTCACTAATTTTATCTCGCATAGTGGGCCTCTCATTATCCCCTATCCTCTTCACATCAGAATTAATGGTTCTATGCCATATGAGTTTGTATTAGGATTATTTTCAATATATTAGTTCTCCCTTGGTTAGTATACAATATCTCAGGATTGTTATCTTAATTTATTTCAATATATTAGTTACAAATTCCATGCAATCTCATATTTACTTTTTACAAAGACTTTATTATTTGAAAAAATTTATCATTTTAAATCAAAGAAATAATAATAATATATTTCATTATCATACTTGTCACAACCCTTCCTCGGGGCCCTTGTCGTGACTACCCCACACCCGCCTTCCATTGGCCAGGGGCTGGAGACTAGCACAAAAGGCGTAAATCCTGATAAAAAGGAAGGCATTGGCTTTATATAAGTAAACAAACACAACAGAGTACGCAAGATGAATTAAACACTAAGTAAACTGAGTACAAAAGTAGGTGATGGAAGGTAAATGGGCCAGAATACAAACTCAAATGAAAGTACAATACTACAGAAAAGAAAGAACTACTACAGTAAAGTAAAGTAGAAACCTCCTCCAGAATTCCCATATGAAGGGTGGGTACAGATAGTCTTGTCAGCTCCTTGGGTCCGGCCGTCCGCTCTGAGTACGTCCTACCAAGTGGTCCACCTCCAGGTACCGTACCTCTCCACAAGTCTCCACCTCGATCAGTGTTGTCCGTCTCCTACATCCAACACAACGTAGTGCGGGCATTGCCCGTGTAGGGGTGAGTATATGATACTTAGTAGGGACCCCGAGTCCCCTGAAGGTCTCCCAGAATCCAAAAAGGATAAACCAAAGGAAAGATACAAACACAAAGTATAGACCAACTCTACTTAGGTATATGCCCATAAATATACCTAAGTCATCAATTCCAGTTCGGCTCCATCTTACGATCCCAAGTACAACCCAGTCCACACAGGAAAGCACAACCTAGTCCACACAGGAAAAAAATCCAATCACATCAAAGATAATAATTAAAAGCCAAGACTCATCTCACACATGTATACTACTCACGAAGAGGGGTGGAGATGATAGATGTAGCCTCTGAATCATCTCCCCTGCCGAACCCACATAGGATCCAAGTACAGAAGTTCTCGCTGCCGAACCCACGTAGGATCCAAGTACAGTAACCATCGCTTCCGAACCCACGTAAGATCCATGTATAGTCTTCATCGCTGTCGAACCCATGGAGGATCCAAGTACAGTCGTCCTTGATGCCGAACCCATGTAGGATCCAAGTAGAGTCGTCATCGTCGTTGCAGTCGCAGCCAGTTTTAGGGTTCCCGCACACAGCACGCTCGATTCTAGGAGGGTCTACTCCATGGGCCAAGGGGGTTGATACATCAACATTCACGAAGTACAGAGTTGATGTATCCCGAAGTTATGTCTCGTCCAAAGGAGCTCTATGCAACTAACAACGTTTCAATCAGATGCCCGGTCTGAGAGATATTGGCTTTTCTGTTCCAGGGGCCCGGTTACAAATATGATCATTTCTAACCCGACTAATATCCAAATTCATTCGAAACTCACATAGAGTAACAAAAAAGGACCGTCTGGTCGAACGAGTCCCAGTGCCATAGACGACACGTCTATCGGACGTGGGGTCCTTATGTTATTCACGTTTAAGTAAATAATGAGCCCGACCAATTTATCCTAGTGGGCCAACGGGTCGGGTTGAACTAGTTTGATGGGTCCGACCCAGCAGGGGTATCAGACCGGTCCAAAGAATTACAAAACTTGGCCCGAAGGGGCGTGGCATGGCAGGGCGCAACCCGGCTCGTCCTGGCATGGTACGACCCGGATGGCTCGGCCGGTTGGCCGAGAGGCTCGGCTGAAGCCGAGCAGTTCTAGTGGGTGGGGGGGGGGGGGCGATCATCTACTCCAGCGGTGCCAGGCGGTGCCGCCCTTCCCCGAACCGGCAGGCTAGGTCGGACGGTCTTCTGCGCACGCGGCCTGCATGGGCGGGCCTCCAGACCTCCAGTGTTGCGCCCTCCTGGCGCTGCGGTCTAGCATCTCGCGGACGGCCGATGGGCCGACCGGTCCCTTAACGCGGCGCCGCGGCTCCACTTCGCCCGACCGGATGACGGGCCGGCTAGTTCTTCCACCGATGCGGCCTGTGGTTCATTCTGTACACCCGGCATGACGGCGCTGATTCCCTTTGTCACGATACCGGCATGGCACGACGGTGCCCTATTTTTCCTCCGCCTCCGGTTGCCAATTCCAAAGGAATAAAGTTCCATCGGAGGGTTGTTTGGCCTTGTTCGTTCGGCCTGCGCCCTCTTCATTAAATGGTTTCACATGGACAAGAATGCACAAGGTTCACGATACACAACGAAAAATTTTATTCTCAATAAAATTGAATCATCACACCCTACCTCTAAAAGAATTTAGTGGTTGTCAAGAGCCATAGATGATGGAGTCGTTTCCGTCGTCCTCGGTGTGCACCCGAGGAAATGACATCTCCTCTTTTATCACAGAGAGAAAAAGATGATTGTGCATCATTGGAGAGCTCCTGGGTCGGTGTTTCCTCGTCATGGAGGAAGAAATGGATGAATAAACCGGGGTTTCCGAGTCATTATTCATTGAATAGGTGACATTATTCACTAGAGGATGAAGTTCTTCAAAATAAAAACTAAAGTTCTCCCCAATTCCCCCTCACACAGTAATTCTAACCCCAAAATAAATAATCTTTTCCTTATTTTATTTTACTTTTCCTTGCATGAAAAATTAAAAAATTCAAACACTTAATTCAATTAATTAATGAGGTTCAATTAATTAATTAAGTGTGTGTTGGAATGAATTAAAGTGGAAGAGTGGGGAGAGGAGGAGTTACCAAAATAAATTCAATGGAGGTTGCCAACATTAATCAAAGAAGATTAATGGGAGGTTTAATGGGTTTTCAGGAATGTGAAGTGTTGGGGATTATGTGGGCCCCAGCTCACATTTATCCTCACATGGGTAGTTAGGTTGTTAGTGGGTCCCACCCTAACTCCCCCATGTAGGATAAAAAAACTTTAAATAAAATAATAAAATTGTCCCACAATTTTATTCACTTATTATTTAATCCACATTTTATTAACAACTCCGCCCGAGCAAACACATTTACGGTAAAGGACCCCTTAAGTAATTATCGGCATTGTGAGTTCATCGGTGACCTTAGATTTCAATTCCGACCACCAGTTCAAAAGATAGAAAATCCAGCTCGTTCGTTTACTGAACGTACCGGAGCTCAACTTCGAAAATTGATTTTGGGCACACTGGGCCTCGTAATCAAATACCGTCAAAAGACAAAGACTCGTAAAATTACAAAGTATTTAACAAAAAAAGTTCCCATGAAATTTCCAGGTGTTTACATTACTCACACCTCAGGGCTTTACGTCCTTGTAAAGCTACATCATACACTAAGGAAACAAATAAGGGTACTCTGCATGCATCTGAGCCTCCCGCTCCCATGTGCTCTTTTGGAGGTTCCCATGCTGCCATCTGATGCACACTAGAGGAATCGACTGTCCACGTAGGACCCACTCCTGTCGATCCTTGATCTCCACTGGAACCTTCGTAAAATTCTCCTCGTTATCGATGTCTAGCTCCCCATGATCAATGATATGCGTCAGGTCGTGCACGTATCTCCTCATCTAAGATATGTGGAAGAAGTTGTGCACCCGGTGCAACTGAGCTAGAAGGGTCAGGTGGTAACCCACCACGCCTACCCTACTGAAGACCTAGAATGGTCCGATGGACCATGGAGATAACTTTCCGCCCTAACCAAATCAACATAATCCACGTCGAGGTGAGACCCGTAAGAAAACGTGGTCCCCATCCTCAAACTCTAGTAGTCTCCGCCTCATGTCAGCATAGGACTTCTGACTGCTCTGTGAAGTCCTCATCCGCTCCTAGATGATCTGTACATTCTCCGTCATAGCCTGGACCATCTTTGGTCGTACGAGTGCTGACTCACCAGGGTCAGTCCAGCATAGAGGTGATCTTCATGGTCGGCCGTACAATTCCTCGTATGGTGCCATCCCGATGGTGGAGTGGTTGATATTGTTGTACGCAAACTCCACCAAGGGTAGGTGATCCTCCCAACTGATACCAAAGTCAAGGACACATGCACATAGCATGTCCTCAAGTGTTTGAATGGTCCTCTCTGTCTGGCCATCCGTATGAGGATGAAAGGTGGTTCTATAGCATAGATGCGTCCCAAATTCCTCCTGCAACCCCTTCCAATGCCGGGAAGTAAAGTGAGCTTCTCGATCAGAGATGATAAATGATGGTACACTATGAATCTGTATGATCTCCTGAACGTACAGGCGTCCAAATCTCTTCAATGATCCCTTCTCTCTAATAGGAAATAAGTGGGCCGACTTTGTGAGTCGGTCTACAATCACCCAAATAGAGTCATGTCCTCTGGATGTACGTGGAATCCCCGTAAAGAAATCCATATATATCCCGTCCCACTTCTACTTCGGGTCCTCTAAGGGCTACACCAATCCTGCCAGTACCTAGTGCTCCACCTTCACCTGCTGGCAGGTGAGGCATTGTTAAACAAACTCTGCCACAACCTTCTTCATACCCAGCCACCAGTGCTGTCGTCCGAGGTCCTGGTACATCTTCGCTACTCCAAGTGTACCGTTATAGGGGATGTGTGAAAATCCCTCAGCACCTCCTCCTATATTACAACTGGTAACATGGCACGTCCCCTGAAGAGGATGAAGTGCTCTCCTGCTTCAAAAAAAAACCATCAGGTGCCTTCCCTGTGGAAACTTGAGCACATAACGTCTCACAGTCAATGTCCCCACGCTGTGCCTCTCTGACCTGCTGAAGTAGTGGAGGAGTGACTGTGAGCGACTGTAGAAAGGCTTCTCCATCTTTATCCACGAAGGATAGCTATAACTCGGCTAGTTGCTCCATCGCCTCTCTAAGTAGCTGAAAGCCCGATCTCCTACTGAGATCATCAGCTACTATATTCCCCTTCCCAGAAGTATAGACTATCTCAATGTCATAGTCCTAGAAGAACTCAATCCATCGCTGCTGTCACAGGTTCAGGTCCTTCTACGAGAAGATATACCTGAGACTATGGTGGTCAAAATATAATGTAATGTGCACGCCCATCAAGTAGTGCCACCACATATTCAAGAAGAAGACCACTGCTACTAAATCCATGTCATGGGTAGCATAGTTCTGCTCGTTCTACCTCTACTGTCGTGAACCATAAGTGATCACTGCCCACTCCTGCATCAGGAAACACCCACCTCTGGTTCCTGATGCATCGTAGTAAACTACGTATCCTAAAACATCCTCTGGTAGCCTCTAGATGGGTGCACAGGTCAATCTCTATCTCATCTCCTGGAAGCTCTAATGACATCTATCTGACAACACGAAGGGTTTCCCCTTTTTCGTCATAGCTGAAAGTGGTACTGCAACTCTGGAAAAGTATGGAAAAAATCTCTGATAGTACCCAGCCAGACCTAGGAAACTCCGCACCTCTGTCACACTAATGGGTGGATACCAAGAAATTACTACCTCGATCTTCAAAGGATCCACAACATATCCCGCCTCAGAGATAACGTGCCCCAAGAAGTAGACCTCTCGAATCCAAAACTGACACTTCAAGAGCTTACCATAATGATGGTGCTCTCGGAGTGTGTCTAGTACAACCCACAAGTGGTAGGCGTGCTCCTCCTCAGTATTCGAGTAAATCTGTATGTCTTCAATGAAGACTAAGACAAATCGATCGAGGTGAGGCTGGAAGATCATGTTCATGAGACTCATGAATAGTGCTGGAGTGTTGTTTATACTGAAAGGAATAACCAAGAACTCATAGTGGCTATACCGACACCAGAAGGCCGTCTTCTACACATCCTCGTCTCAAACTCTGAGCTGATGATACCCTGACCTGAGGTCTATATTCAAGAACCATCGTGCCCCCTTGAGCTGATCGAAGAGGTCGTTTATCCTTGGTAGTGGATAATTGTTGTTTATGGTCACCTAATTCAGGCGATGGTAATCGACACATAGTCGTAAGCTTCCATCTTCCTTCTTATAGAACAACATTAGAGAATCCCAGGGTGAAACACTGGGTCATATGAATCGCTTGCCCAACAATCCTCCAGATGTACCCGCATCACATGAAACTCAGCGGGAGCCATCCGATATACTAGAGCAGATATCAGGGTTGTCCCACGGTACAATACAATATAGTAGTATACCTCTCTATGAGGAGGTAGACCTGGAATGTTGTCAGGAAAAATGTCCGCAAACTGATCCACCACAACAGGAAAACTTGAACTCTGCACATCAACCCCTCCGAGAATAAAACTATCCAACTGATGTGTGATTGGATGCCCTCTCCTCTACATAAGTCCATCCTACACTACAAAGGCTCCCTTCTCTCCAGTGAAGGTGAACCTACTCCCATCTGTGTGGAAACACCACACTTTGTACCTAATACAGTCGATCTGATCATGGACTGTGGATAACCAATCCATGCCCAAGATGACGTTGTAAGGCCTCGACGCCACTGCAAGAAGATCCCAGCCGAAGATCTCGCCTCCTAGAAAAAGCTCACACTACCGGCACCAGTGCGTAATCATCAAGTCTGCTCTTGTAGGAGTCGCTAGACCTAAGGATCGAGACAAAGGCTCCGTCGCAATCTCTGAGCTCCGAAAAAGGGCAGCGACAATAAAATAATGACTCAGTCCTGTGTCTATAAGAACTTCAACAACGTTATAGTAGACACAGATAGTACCTCGAATCATCTTAGGTGCGCTGTGGTCGTAAACCACCACTTCCTGAAGATGAGCCTTCCTCTGTCTGCCAGCTCCCTATGGTCTGGGTGGAACTCCTAGTGGTGGTGGTGGTGGTAGTAGAGCCTCAAAGCATCTCCCACCACCCGCTGCTCGGCCAGATCCTCTGCCTCGTCCGCCTGATCCCTACATACCACCACTATCGAACCACTGCCTCTGCCTGGGTGGTCCATCAACCGTCTGATTCTCCTCTGCATAGAGGGTCGGGCAGTCACTAGCCATGTGGCCCTGCCCGCCGCATGCATAGTACTTCCTACCTCTCGTATGACTGGATCTACTGCGTGTGCCCCACACCTTCGACCCAGTATTCTGAGGTCCCCCACCTAATGGCCTGGTCCACTTGGACCTCTGCGACATTTGTCTACTACCGGCTTCAGAAGACTCCGCTATGTGTCACCCTACAGTAGGCCTCGCTTCTGGAATTGGTTCAGCAAGGAAGCTCTCCACAAGTAGGGCTCGCTCCAGTACTCCTGCCTACATTGGAATGTTGAGGGAGATCATCGAAGCCCTGATCTCATGCCTCAGTCCCTACTCGAAGGTTCGAGCCCATAAGAATGGGTCCTGTACCATGTCCATGGAGTAGCGTGAGAGGTCGGTAAATCTCACTGAGTACTGGACTACTGTCATGCTGCCCTTCCGCAGTTGCAGTAACTCCTGGATGCGCACCGCACAGAGGGTGGCTGGAATTAACTCTGAGCAGAAGAGACTCTCGAATTCCGTCCAAAGAAGAGATGCCTTGTCGTGCACCTAAAGCATCAGGCTCCACCATCTACCTTCTTCTATGTGCAGGAGAGTCACCGCAAGGATCACCATAAGATATGCTGGTGTCCCTACCAATATGAAGACTCGGAAAACAGCCTCTAGCCAATCCTCAGCTGCCTGAGGGTTCATCTCTCCATGAAACTTGGGCGGCCTCTAACACTGAAACTTGTGCAGCGCACTCTGGTGGCCTGCACTCTCTGTTTTTTGGGGCTGTTGGTATTGGTGGCCAAGTGGGTATTGGTACCATTGTTACTTCCACTACAATGGGGACCTGCACCGAGACCTCATTACTCAGTGGGCTGCCATCTCGCAGAAAGCTCAGAACCCTAGCCGGTTGCTATCGTGGGGCCATCTGAAAAAGAAACATATGCGCCACGGTAAATACAGTATACCAGGTGAGCTGACATAAAGTAATCACAAAGAATTTTTTTGAAATACACATGAAATCAATGTTTTCATTCATTGAGTCGGAAATTAGAAGTCAGAGTCCTGGTGTATGGATTCGTCGACTACCACACCAACACTGGACTCCCTGGACTGATAACCATATTCAATACTCTAAACACTATTACTTCATAGAAAGAAATTATCGTGGTCCTATGTTCTTTGGTAGAACCAACTCCTTTGATACCAATTTGTCACGAC
Source organism: Viscum album (assembly GCA_963277665.1). NCBI lineage: Eukaryota > Viridiplantae > Streptophyta > Magnoliopsida > Santalales > Viscaceae > Viscum > Viscum album. Next base: position 325,989,184 of record OY728143.1, read on the forward strand.
CCGTCCTCGGGGCCCATGCTGTGACTACCCCATGCCCGCCTTCCATAGGCCAGGGGCTGCCGACTAGTACCAAATGCATAAATCCAGATAAAAGGGAAGGCATTGCTTTATATAAGTAAAAAAACACAACAGAGTACGCAAGATGAAGTAAAAACTAAGTAAACTGAGTACAAAAGTATGTGCTGGAAAGTAAATGGGCTAGAATACAAACCCAACTGAAAGTACAATACTATAGAAAAGAAATAACAACTGCAGTAAAGTAAAGAAGCAACCACAAAGTCATCCTTCAGAGTTCCCACCTGAAGGGTGGGTATAGATAGTCTCGTCCGCTCCTCAGGTCCGGCCATCCGCTCTGAGTACATTCGGCCAAGTGCTCCACCTCCAGGTACCGTCCCTCTCCATAAGACTCCACCTCGATCAGTGCTGTCAGTCTCCTGCATCCAACACAACGTAGTGCGGGCATAGCCCATGCAGGGGTGAGTATACGATACTCATTAGGGACCCTGAGACCCCCGAAGGTCTCCCAGAATCCACAAAGGATAAACCACAAGGAAAGATACAAACAAAAAGTATAAACCAAATCTACTTAGGTATATGCCCATACATATACCTAAGTCATCAATTCTAGTTCGGCTCTAACTCACGAGCCCAAGCACAACCCAGTCCACACAAGAAAGCACAACCCATTCTATACAGGAAAACAAGTCAATCACATCAGTGATAATGATTGAATGTCAAGAATCATCTCACATAGGTATACTACCCACAAAGGATGGTGGAGATTATAGATGTAGCCTCTGAATCGTCTCCCCTGATGAACCCACGTAGGATCCAAGTACAGAAGTCGTCGCTGCCGAACCCACGTAGGATCCAAGTATAGTAACCATCGTTGCCGAACCGACGTAGGATCCAAGTACGGTCATCATCGCTACCGAACCCATGGAGGATCCAAGTACATTTTTCCTCACTATAGGATCCAAGTACAGTCGTCATCATCATCGCAGCCGCATCTAGTTCTAGGGTTCCCGCAAACAACACACTCGATTTCGGGAGGGTACGCTCCATGGGGCAAGGGGGTCGATACATCAACTGTCAAGAAGGCCAGAGTTGATGTATCCTGAAGTTCCGTCTCGTCAAAAGGAACTCTACGCAACTGACTGCACGTCAATCAGACGCCCGGTCTGAGAGATATTGGCTTTTCCGTTCCAGGGGCCCGGTTAAAAATACGCTCATTTCTAACCCGGCTGATTTCGAAATTCATTCGAAACTCACACAGAGTAACGCAAAAGGTCCGTCTCATCAAAAGATTCCTAGGGCTATAGACGGTGCGTCGATCGGACGCGTGGTCCTTAAGTTATTCACGTTTAAGTGAATAACGGGCCAGACTCATTTATCCTAGTGGGTCGATGGGTCGGGTTGACGCGTTTTGACGGGTCCGACCCAGCAGGGGTGTCAGACCAATCTGAAGAATTACAAAACATGGAACGAAGGGGTGCCGCCCGACCTGGTGGGGTGAGGCCCGGCCTGGCCTGGCACGGCCCGACTCGGCCCGACCCATCGTAAACCGGCTCGGCCCAGCCTGGTGCGGCCCGGCGGGGCGCGCGGCCGAAGCCGAGCAGTTCCAAGGGGGGGGGGGGGGGTGTGGCCCCCTCGGTCTTCTGTTCTGGCGGCGCCAGGTGGCACCTCCCTTCCCCAAACCCGCCGGCTAGGCTGGCCGATCTTCTACACACGTGGACCGCATGGGCGGGCCGCCCATCCTCCAGTGTGGCGCCCTCCTGGCGCTGCAGTCCAGCACCGCCCGACCGGACGGCTCTTCTGCCAAAGCGGCCCGCATTGTAGGCCACGGTTCTAACTGCACAACTGGCACGATGTCTCTGGTTCCCTTTGTCACAATCCCATCATGGCGCGACGGTGCTGGTTCCCTTCATCACAATCCCAGCATGGCGCGACAGCGCCATGTTTTTCCTCCACCTCTAGTTTCCAATTCTAAAGGAATAAAGTTCTAGCGTAGGGTTGTCGGGCCATGTTCATTCATCCCGCACCCTCCGCGTTAAACGGTATCACATGGGAAAGAATGAACAATTTTCACCAAACAAAATGAACTATTTTATTCTCAATAATATTGAATCATCACATCGTACCTTGAAAAGATGTTCTTGGTTGTCAAGCGTCGTGAATGATGGCATCCTTTCCGTCATCATCGGTGTTCACCTGAGGAAATGACGTCTACTCTTTTATCACGGAGAGAAAAAGATGATTGAGCATTGTTGGAGAGCTCCGACATCAGTGTTTCCTCCCTTGTCTCGGAGGAAGAAGTGGATGAATAAACCGGGGTCGCTGAGTCGTTCTTCGTTGAAGAGGTGATGTATTTCGTAGGAGGATGAAGTTCTTCAAAATAAAAATTAATGTTCTCCCCAAATCCTCCTCACACAATAATTCTAACCCCAAAATAAAATAAGATTCTCCTTATTTTATTTTACTTTCCCATGGATTCAAAATTATAAAATTCAAAAAAATAATTCAATTAATTGATGAGGTTAAATTAATTAACTAAGTGTGTGTTGGCATGAATTAAAGTGGGAGAGTGGGGAGAGGAGAAGTTACCCAAATAAATTCAAGGGGGGTTTCCAACATTAATCAAAGGAGATTAATGGGAGGTTTAAGGGGTTTTAGGGAATGTGAAGGGTTAGGGCTTGTGTGGGCCCCACATCACATTCATCCGCACAGGGGTAGTTAGGTTGTTAGTGGGTCCCACACTAACTCCTCCATGTAGGATAAAAACCACTTTAAATAAAAGAATAAAATTTTCCCACAATTTTATTCAATTCTTATTTAATCCAATTTTTTTTAACACCTCCTCCCGAGAAAACATATATATGGTAAAGGTCCCCTTAAGCAATTACCATAGTTGGAAGTTCATCGGTGCCCTCAGATTTCAATTCTGAGCACCGATTCAAAAGATAGAAAAACCTACTCGTTCGTTTACTAAATGTACCCAAGCTAAACATAGAAAATTGATTCCGGGAACACTGGGCCTCAGAATCAAGTGCTGTTAGAATCCATAGACTCGTAAAATTACAAAGTATTTAAGAAAAAAAATTTCCTTGAAATTTCCATGTCTTTACAATACTTGGTATATTTTATGGGTTATATTTATTTTACCTAAATTTTTCATCATTTACAAATTGTATATAATTTTCCTTATGCGAGATCATCCACTCAAATCTTTAAAAATGATAAATTCTTAATTAAAGTTTCATAGAATATAACATCGATGTTCAATAAAAACATTTACATGATTGAGGTTTAGGGTTCTTACTAGAAAATCCCAGCTATGGGGAGTTTGAGTAAAACAATTGATATTCATTTCCTTTTCCTTATTAGGAAAACTTTTTTGGATGTGATGAGCATGACGCCACAAAGTGGACTCATTATGTGAATTAAATGGATTTTTAAATGGTTTATTATATATTTCAACCCTAATTATTTAATAATTTAATGGTAAAATGAAATGTAATTAATGGGATTTGTTAAATGTAATTTATAATCACTTTTATTTTGATTATACATTAGATTTGAATTGATAAATGGTTTGGACATTAGCATGGTTGATATAATTTTCGCATATATGTGAAATGTCAAATGAACTAATATAATTGAGATCCTATTGTGGAGTGAATTATATAATCATTATTTTAAATGAATAAATTGATTAAATTGAAAGGTTTATGGTTAGACTATGTCACATTTCCCCTTTTAATTATAATGTATGATCACAGATATTATTATATTTATGTCAACATCAATAATTATTATATCATTCCTCATTATAATAAAATACCTTAAAGTACCATGAAGGTGTGTCATAAATTGAGTAATAATTGTACTCTTATATAGGTTTACCTTGGACATGAACAAGGGATGACTTCAGATTCATTAGGGCATCTACCTCAGTGAAATATCGCATTTGGTTTCGTTATTTATCTTCTAATTGTAAATAACCAATACTAGCCCTAATGTTTCACCAATATTTTTATAAATTAAAATGATTGCACTATTTAATTTCAATTATATTTGGATTGATGTTATAAGGATACTTGGATTATTCCATTGTCTCATTGAAAGTTTTCTAGAAAGGATAAAAGACATTATCTGAGGTCTCAAGGATCACTTCTCTATTTGAGGTGAAATATAAAGGGTACACCATTTTAAATTTCACCCAACTTATAAACATAAAATTTATTGATCATAATATTACATGGGTAATACATGGAATCCTTATATGGAATTTTTTATGGGATTAAAGGTAAGTAAAATTATATTATACTTGATTACAATTTCTAATACCTAGATTTGAGAAATCGTAATTCTAGGAATCTTTTAGATAATTATAAGATCACATATGTACCTGTATTCTGTGGTCAAATAAATTGGTTCATTGAATTATAATGGTAACTTAAAATGTAAAATGATGAGATATGTTTCTCACTATGCCCTAAGAAGTTATAATCGTCTAGGTATCCAATCAGGATCTTGAGATGACATGGTTTAAGTTTATTTTACAACATCATTTTTTGATATACCTATGTACAATCTTATTTTAGAATCAAATTCGTGATATAATTATTCAACATTTGTGGTGATGAACTATTTTTTACTCACACCCTATTGGGATATTATTTTAAACCAAAACAATCCACCGGGATGTAGATTATATACATAGATCAATCATATATGAATTTTTTTCTTTATACACTAGGATGTGACATTGAGATGGGGGGTGAAGATGTTAATGAGATAGATAACATATTTTTTTATACGATAAATTATTCTTTATATGTATTTTCATGATTTATTTATTACCTAGTATTTTTTGACAACATGTATTATGAATATCCATTTTTAAAATTGGGTTTTAATTTTGAACTAGCTAATTTATCTATTAATTAATACATATGTTTTGTAATTATTTTTCATTGGTTACAAATCTATTATGATTATAAAATGTTTATAATAAATAAAAAGAGAATAGTCTCTCCATTATACCAGCAATAGTCCCTCGTTGCAAGTCTGTAGCTTCCAGTGTATAAGGAGGCATGCATTATTCCATGTGGTGAACCAGATTAGGGCACTAGATAATTATATCAAGGCATAGGATATGACACATGTGATAATTTATCCATAATGATACTCTTTAAAACCATATATAGAATTATAAAATTTTATTCTTATATTCATAATTGGGGATAGAGAATCAAAAGAAATTTGTGTTCTCAAATACCTAGTATGGGGAAACGTATCAAAATGTCATAAATGTTTAGATCATAAGAATATAGGAAAACAAAAATATAAAGAAATTTAATATTAAATGAGAATTGAAAAATAATAGTTTTAGACAAATCATGAAAGAAGATGATGTAATTTGAAAATAAAAAATAAACATTCTGACATATGGTTGTAACATTTTCATGGAAACATTAAATATGGAAATGATATCATTAGATCATTCAATTAGAATTACGAGAAAATATCATAAAAAATACATTATAACCATATATATAGGATAAATACTATTACAAATAATACAGAATAACATCCATTTTAATTATTATATTCATAGGACAACCCCCATCATAAGAGAATATTTTTAAGATATTCTACAGGGATTTATCCAGCCTTTTTATTGGTTAGTTGATAATGCAACATAAAATATATCTCATGAGTCATTTAACTTACCCAATAACTTATAGTGATATAAAAAACCACCCCATTACATCATGACATACACAAGAATGTGTATATCATAAGAGGATAATAATCCATACATATACCACAAACATGATATATCCCATAATAAGGGAGTGTGTTTCTTAATCAGTTATGAAGACATTTATGAAGTCTATATCATAATTATTATCAATTAAATTTCTATGTAATCCTATTTTATCTTTTATAAATGAAAAATAATATTTTATTTTATCGTAGAGTTAAAATATTAAAAATAAAATAGAAATATTTATCCAATGAAAAAATAAATTTTCCAAACTTGAGTGATTCATTGATATATTAGTTATGGATATTTTAGAGATGGAAATAACATATGGTTCCATCCAATTAAATAATTATTGTTTTTTAATGAAATATATAGTTTAATTTTTTTTGGAATTATACCTCACATGAGTGGTGATGTATGATTGTTTTTTTAACTATAGAAGTAGACATATCAAAGAGAAAGAAAAAAATTTATAACCCTATTAATTGAAATGATATCTGATTATGATTTTACATAATTTATATATATAGAAAAATAGGATAGGTAAATGAGAATAAAAATGTATAAAATGTTATAAAAATAAATATAATTAATAACTATGAAGTCAAAGAGGATATAAAATTGACCTTTATTTTCATTTTACATCATCCTTGTCACATTCCTAAATCACAAAATAATATAATAATATTTTATTTTGAAAATAAGATAATTTAAATATGATTTTTAAATGAGATGAAAATTAATGAGGATTAAAAAATAAATTTATAATGTTGGATGGAAAGTAATTTGTTGATTGTGAGAGAAACCATCATTTGAAACTATTTGAATTATTCATAAAATAGTTTCATTTTCAAAACTATTTAGAATAAACTAGTAATAATGATTTTAACCTATATTTTTCATCAAATATATAAAATGTTTATGACATATTAATTGAAATATAAAACATTATCATTATAATTATTACTCAGGAAATTATTTTTTTTAAAAATCATTATATTTTTGGGAAGATATCAGTTTTTTCCTATGAAAACGAATATCATGAATGGATGAGAATTTTTATTCTTCAATATTAATCTGTGATACTATATATAGTGGGGAATTTGATACCCCATGTAAATGAATATAAGTTTAGATTATTCTAAAATGCCTCAATGTTGGTTTATTGAGACTGAAACTCTTAAAGGATAAGATTCATTGTGATCAAACCCCTTTAAGTAGATAATGCATGATGCTGATGACCAGTAAACATGAACATAAATATATAATTATGTTATATATTCGTTTGTATTTGTACAAAACATATAAATGAACTCTGGTGCATAAAATTGAATTTATATTAAAGAAGGAAATTATTAGATAAAACCCTTACCAAATTAGTAATGTCTGAATCACAAGCTATTTAAAGATTTAAAATAAAAATTTTATTTGATTATGAATTATGAAATCATTGAGAATAGAAAAATAAATTCATATAATGAATATAAATTGTAGAAATCATAATGCATTTCATCAAATTTAAAGAAATAAAAATGAATAATATTTAAGTTGAAAACCCTTACAATATGTCCGTAAGGGATCATACCTTGAACATAAAAACCATTTCTATAGAAGTTATCTCTTTGGTAATTCCTTTGGAATCCATAGATTATAATTTTAGTGGGTCCATGGAAGAAATACAATTTGGAGGTTATTGGGTAGAGACTAGTGTAATTTTCTGTTTAATCCAAGGCATTAAAATGGATGGAGAAATATGGAGTAGATAGTTTCCATTTATAAGTGAATAACAGAGCTCTTTTGTAAAAACTCATTTTTTCTCAATAATACAACTTTTTTATTCAATGATAAAGGAACCAAAAATATAAAATAATTTTTTTGGGGATTTAGATATAGTCAATACTCTCTCCACTATCTAATATATGAAAGTTTCTATATATTTTTTACCATATTCACTAGGATAAAATAAATTTACCATAATTTACCATTCCAGTTGTAACTCAACATTCACATATTGAAAATAATTTTAATATAAAATAGTTTAATAGCAATTATTTAGAAAAATTAATGATCTCATTAAATATATTAAAATAATTTCATAAAATAAAATATCTATGATTAAGATATTTTATATTAGAGTATATAACATGTAAAATGCCATTTTTTATGAAATAATGTATTTAAGCATACAAATAATGTTTATGAAATAACAATCAATATTAATTATTATATTGAAAAAATGCATATAATTTTATAATTATGATTTATTTAATATTATATGAATTCAAAAAACCCAATTCAACCTTGTGAATCTTTTACTGAATGAAACAAAAAATAAAATACTTATAATTTAAACATTAATTTTTTTCAAAAATTATAATGATGGGATTCTTAAACAAAATTTGTATTTAAAAAATTGAATATAACATTTAGAAAATATATTTTATGATAAAAAATGATACAACAAGGTTAATTGAATTATTGTATAACTATTTAACAATTATGATAGTATTAGTAAATTCAGTATCATTCACTATTCTGTAAAAATAATAGATTAGACCCATAAAAGGTATTAAAAAAATTTATATTATGAATCCTAAAATTATGATCATGATTTTCATATTGAATTTCAATAATTTAGTATATCACCATTTAAATCAAATCTTATTATATGACCACAAATAATTTTTTTCGGAAAATAACATTTTTAAAATACTATTTTTTCTTATTCATAATTTTTTAAAAAATTAAAGATATGATTAATCAATAATTTTTTATTTTATAAAAAATATTTCATAAATAATATCTTTAGTTTTATTTAATAAAATGTACAACACATAAATTGATATATTCTTCAAAATAATAATGAATTATCTAAACATATATAAAATAACCTATATATATATATATTAATATATATATATTATCACTTTGTTTAAATTAGTACTACATGTTCGGTGGATAGTCTTTAGTAGTCTACATATATTTATGTTAGTTTTTTTTGCATGTGTATAATGTTTTTGAATATATTAGACATAACCAGACGAAAAATTATTTTCAAATATCTTTTTTTTTAAAATTTATACACATCTCAGAGTAAATTCCACATTATAAAATTTATTTTTGGAAATATTTTTTATACCAAATTATAAAAATGAGTTACATTATGTATAAATATATTAATTTACATAAACATCTTAACGTCCGTTGGGCCACCAATGGACTTCAGGCCAGAGGGACTTCTACCTAAAAAGGACTTTAAGCCACAGGGATTTAGGGCCACCAATGGACTTTAGGCCACAATGCCTTTGATCCACAAAGACCAAGAAGTAGACCGAGATGATCATACATGAGTAGTCCCATTATAATATTCATATAAATTATATGGAAAAAGAGGAGAGATAACTAGATTAGTAGAATGCGAGGGTATGAAAACTGCCATTGGTGTTTGGCAATATGTATCGTTGTACGGGGAAATTCTGTCTGATCGTTATTGTGAGGTTTGGATATATGTGACATCACCGATGCACATAATGGGTAGGAGTGGTTCTAGTGTAGTTTGGTTGGGCCTTTAGGTCATGTATTTTGAGGTGTGTATAAGGTCTTTCAGGTCATGTGCTAGGCCTTTTTCCACTATGCTTACAGGTCATGTAAGGATTCCCTCTCAAACTAGTTAAAAATGGTATTATAAAAAAATTATAAAAAAAGAGGCATTTGGTCCATTCAACACAACATCATCATAAAAACTAAAATAGATTATTCCTTTTTTATTTGATTAAATTTCTATAAATTTTTCAAAATGGAATGTATTATATGTAGATAACCCAAAATCAATGTTAGTTTTATTTTAAATTTATCACTTTTATCAGGTGGTACTAGCCCCAAAATGTATTGGAACAAAACTAAAAATATCATAAATATACATGCAGTACATTATATATTTCATTTCACTTATCAATTTCATAGAGTAAAAACTATCAATAGAATCCCATTAGGTTGTAGATTCATCATATATGAAACCTAATTCATCATCATCTTTCTTATAAATTACCTTTCTAATGAGATTATAATTTTCTAAATCCATAGTACACTGATTAGTTTTTTTTAAGAGACCCCATATAATCTCAGGAGTGCCTCTAAATATGACATAGGTTTCTGACTATTAGTAATGGTGTAAGGTAGTAATATTTATAAAATACACTTTGATATGAGTTGAAACATCATATAATATAATTTACAATAATATAATTAATTTTAACAGTATTAAAAAGTTATTGAATATTAAAAAATAACTAAAATATCACATTTATAAAATAATGGAGTATTATCTACATGTATCAAAAGATCCCCCTCATAAGATCATAAAATATATTAAAAAAACAGCACACACAAAATATTTTAAATCATCCATCATAGGTTTGATGCTTAACCTAGAAAATCATCTATACTCCCTCCTAGTATGCTAGTTGAAAATCCTGAAATGAGACTTCAACATAAACATGTATCTTAGAGAAATTTATTTATATTTTATTTTTGACAAATGTTCCTTGATAGGTAAAAAAGGTTGGGGAGCAAAATCACTATCCTACTTGAAAAAACTCACCCAAATATAATATTTGGTATATAACTATTCGTGCATTTATATTGGGATTTTATTTATTATTTTTATAAAATTTAAATAAAAATTATAGAATAAAAACTATTTCTCATGCTACATGGTCACACTCAAAAACATAAAACACCACTACTGATATTTTTTCCTGACCTCGAACATCTACACCTACATTGGGATATGTTTTAGAGTCTTTATGCACATTATTGAGAATTTGACATTCATAGGATATAATCATGTTGGGAAAAATCCATCATGGTAACACTGCATCATTTTTTGTTTGAATGTGTTTGTTGACAAATCAAGGTTCCAATGTAAGTTTTGGAGTCTGTAGATACCCTTGACATGGTATATTGATAAATATAAAAGATGAATGAATGGATTCCCTTCATGTTTTACAACCAATTGCATACACAAGGTGACGTTATTTCCCTATGTTTGCAAAAAATTTGGTCCAGAATTAGAAAGAGAGCATTCTTTGTAAAAACTATATTTCTTTGATGATTTCATAAATATATAGAATATTCATGCATTTCTAGAATATGGGATTCATAAAGAGTTTTTCTTAAAGGATCAATGAATGTTGGTGGTGATCTCGGAGATTACGACTAGCTTCGTGAAAAGTTGATTTCCATTATGGCCTTATAAAAATATGGACAAGTCATGAATTCCAAGATGAATTGGTTTTTGGAAGGTCATTTTTTAAATATAATATAGCATCACAAAATGAGCATCGTGTGTAAGTATCACGAATGAGAATTGAAAACATTCAAAGGATTGATGTGATTCTTTATGATTTCAATCAGCATCAGGAATAAAAAACATTTATAGAGCATTGAAAAAAATCATCATCTTGGCGAAAAAGTACGATATTCTAAAAATGGTTTTGTCATGGCAAGAATTTTCTATAATTGGAGAGAACACCTATAAATATTAGTATACCCTCTTTAGAAAAGTATCGAGACTTAATGAAAATCCTAAGGCTCCGGATTAATGAAGGTGGTCCATGAAGAAGCTTCAAATAGGCTAATTGAGCTTCGCAAAAGTACGGTCTTGGCGGAGGCTATTTGAGCTTCAAAAAAATGAGATTCAAAAGGAATATTTACAAACGATTGTCTCAATGGAACTTCATGAAGGATATTTACAAATGATGGAATTTCATGGAGGTAGTGAGCATCACTAAAGGTGTTTAAAATGGATTTCCCAGTAAATTTGTGGTTAATTGGTATTTATAACGTGGGTGAAAGTGGGACATCAATAGAGAATATACATATAGTGGAGGGTGAATTCATTAAAGATAATTAAGGTATATACATTTTTATAAACAATGAGTGGATCCGTTTCAGGAGTAGTGAGCGAAGGAAGTGGAAGACGATGTTCCTTCCCACAAGTATTGAGGTAGAGGAAGAGACATAGGAAATGACCATTGGGAATGAAGCGAGTAGAAACTAAAATTTATAAAGGTATTGAGCCAAGAATTATAAGTTAACTAGCCAAAACTAGTAATTGGGAGTGGTATTTAGTGGATTTGGTATATCGCTACATCACTGGTGTATGATTTTTAGAACTAGCCCAGTGACGGTGAACCAAGTAAAATCACTATGTCCCCTTCTTTTTTTAATTTATGTTCTTATATTACTAAGGAAGAAAGAGAGATGTCTTATTTGAACAATGGTAAAATAAGATCATAACGAGAATATTTTTTAATCTACCATACACTGATTCAGCCTCTCTTAGTGTATTTAACCTAGTGGACCCTAAACAACCCCCATGAAGTGAGTATATTAAACATTTCATAGACTACATAGATTATTTTTTTTCAAATTTAACTCCAACCACACATATTGGTGTCTTATTTGTTATCACAGACCATCTAAACATATGTTTTCAAATTTTTCATAGACCACCATGACTAGGGTTTTTCTAGTTATCATGGAACACCTATAAATAATTTACCTTAATTAACAAAATCCACCCAGAGTGTTGCTTTTATAGTTATTATAGACCCATCATACTTTTTTTTCATTTTTGTTAAATACCTCTAACAAAAGTGGCTTTATAAAATAGTATTCCTTTATTATTAAAAAATTTCAAATTAAAAAAAACAATATAACGTATCATCAAAATTATTTTTATAAATACAAATACCATATTAATTCATAATCTATATAAACCACTACATCAATTTACAATTTATTAGACCAAAATCAGTTATCCCATTATAATCTAGGACTTCACCTTGTTATTTCCCTTTATTTCAAAATGAATATTACCAATCATTCAATCCCATTAAAAGGTTGAATGATTATGAATTTCAATTTCATATTCATTTATCTAATTCAAAATTCCACTTTTTATCCATTTTAACATAGAAAATATTTAAATTACATCAAGAAAATTCATGGACAATGTGTCATATTGATTAATCCGACGTATATTATTTATTTATGTTATTTCAAAGAAATATTAGAATTTATTAGGGAAATCTATAGTTCAATTTCACTAAAATGTTTCTCTAATAATAATCATCTATATTATTGATTAATTTTTTATAATAGTGTTTTTAAACTTTGGAAAAAATTAAAACTATTAAAAAATTATAAAAAACCCCAAAATAGCCTATTTTATAGAATATTGTATAACTGGATGGAAATATTGAGTGTTTATATATTAAATTTTGGGACCACACAACTCATTATTCAAAATTTCAAGTCATCCAATATTGTATTTCTTTTACACCTAAAACTAGATAAATTGATAATGTTGAAATAATCCATGCAAATTAATTATATTATTCAAACATAGTGATTGTTGTCTTGAAAAAAATGTAAAAATATAAGTGTGGAAATATTACTCATAGAATTAACTATAACTCTTTATCATACTAAAAATAATGCTAAATACTAAAAGGAAAATAGAGTTCTGTACATATAAATAGAAAAAATTGGGAGTGTACAGGATGTGAGAATTGGATAAAATGTGGGGAATATTGAGCAATGGGTTAAAATGGAATTGAGAAAGTGTATCAAACTACGACTTTAAAAAAAATAAGTTTCCATAAGAAATACATTATTCGAAAATAGTGTGTTGGTGTTGGAATATCCATTTGGATAATGATCGTAATTACCATTTATGTATAATAGATTGAAACCAAATACACAGTAGAACTAAAAATTCACTCTTACTATATTCCCACCATATATCCCTCTGAAATCTATCCTAGGACCCCTAAAGACATCCTACACATCCCCAATTCTTAAAATAATGCCTTCAATAGTGGTTATTTAATTATTCATAGAAACGTTAATAAAGACAGAATACACTATAAAGGGATATGATCGTTTGAACACCACACCATATGAATTATCATATTTGAGCTGAATTCCTAAGCATTTCTAGGTCTTAGTTCACATATACCATAAACCATCCAGTTCAATGACTACTATGTTTTATAATAAAATAAATCCCCCCGTTAGTATTCCAATCCAAATTTCTATGGTCCAACCAACTCTACTATTATATAGACATCATCCCAACAATGATATTATGTCATATAACCAAACCATCACCCACATCTAATAGTCATAATCACCAACCTTATGGATTATACCCCATGATAATAATATATGTTGATTCATGTGTACCTATATTTCCTTCCTATAACGATTTATTATATCATGGTACTACTATAAGAATTCAGTTCCCAAGGAATTTGGTATATCGTTACAGAAAATATAATGTTTTCTTTGAATTTTATAAGGTGAATGAGATGTGCATAGTCCATTCATGTTATACTCCTAACCATTGTACTTCCATATCAAAATAACTAATATATGAGGAAACAAATAAAGCCATTTAAACAATCTATTCATAATGAAATAACTATTTTTATATACATAAATATTCATCGGAAATCCTCAAACTATATTTTCCTATTCTAAAACCACCTTCCCAATGCTGTTTAAAATTTGTGATAATATTTTATATACCATATAATTTGTTATACATACTCGAGTAGACATATTTCATCAAAAATATTATTTTTGAAACATTTGATTTAAAAACAAGTTCATGTTACTAAAAAAATTTACATTCTCATTCATCTAAATACACATACCAAATTCTTGCACTCGGCACCCAATGCGATTTCCACGTCTAAATCTCTAATTGTACAAAATTGTCATATTTTTCTATATCATTACAGATACACAAGTGTTCCAACTGATAAATTGATTAAAAAATCTATTATGTGGAAATATTATTGTGTATTATCCACCCTCTCACCTTTATACTAAGTTAATGATCAAATTAATATGAGTATTATTACTTCACATCACATCGGTACAAAGGATATAACCCCATCATGTATATGACGCTCCTCAACATAGGACCATCCTTACCATTGAATCAATAAACTAAAAATAAGATATCAAAATATAATTCCCTTGAAATTACCATAAATAATGACCAATAATGTAATCCCTTTTCATAATCATTTTATAAAGTAAATTGAAAAAATATCACATTCAAGGCCAACAAGGATTTCACCATTGGTAGTCAACATAATTTTCCATTTATAGAGAATGGTAAACCCCCTGTATAAAATAAAATATATCCATTCACATGAATCGACTAAAAATTCATGACTAGAACAACTTGATAATGATCCATCATTGAAATGTTTATGTGAATACTCTTGATCCATGGTCAGTAGTAAAAATATATACACATATAGAATAGGGAACATCTTTTATCCATGTTATCATGCCCTAATCTGCCTACCTATATCAACGAAAAATTAATGGACACCACAAAATTACATTCAGTATTTCATTCCATTATATCTTCATGAATTTTTATTCCTTTATAGGTGAACCTCTCTTGGATGATGATATAAACTGAACCTAGAATTGAACCATGTACCTCTAATGCATTGTCCAAAAATTACACACAATTTTGAACCAATACAAAGCCATCAATTGACGAAATAATTTCAAACCCAAAGTTCATGTTAATACATTTTATAGATCAGTTCATTATCATCATAACCATGGGGTAGCATTACCCATTGATAAAAAATAAAATTGATGACTCATGATACCCTTATCCACTCATCCTTGACACATTGATCAACCACTAAAACAACTGACCTTTCTCTTACAAAATTCAAATTTTATCTAAATTGGAGAACCCTTGATTATTCCAATCCCAAATCAAGAATATTAACATGAAAAAGTTTAATAAAATTACTTCTCTATAATTAAAAATTATTCAAAACCTAAATCACCTACCCATTATATTAATTTGAAATGAAATTTAAATGAGAGTAATAATTTTAGAAAATCAGTATACTGTTCCCGTTGAATTAGAACATTGGTTCAAAAGATTAAAACCAATAACTGAAAGTTTATTATATATATATTCTCTAAAAAATACATACCATTTTACATCCCTTTTGTGGTTTTCCATTTTACTGGGCTTTGCATGCCTAATTATATCCTATTCAAATGGGATCCCACATGAATATTGACATCCTCAAAGAATATCACTATTCTTAAGATACATAAAGCACATAATATAAAATAATAATACTAAAAAAAGTATTATACACACTATAACACTATGAAAATTCAATAACTAGGATAAAACACAATGACATAAATTCACACAACATAATATACCATATATATCATCCTCACTCACTCCAATAGGTCAACACATTTTTCAACCAAGTAATCATAAGATAACACATACCAAACCTCTAAGTAAATACCTTACATTGAGAATGTATTCAGTTACATTTATTTTTAGGACATTTTAATTTTTGTGTCTAGGAAAATGAAGTCAAAAAATTAACTATCATTTCTTGAGTATTTACTATCTAAACGTGAATTATTAAACTATGAAAAAATAAAAAAAAATTAATAAAATATTTTCATAATGATACACATATAATCAAAAATATCTTCTAGAAAACACCCCCAATTATTTAACTTCATTATCAATTGCGAAAAAGAAAAATATTAATGGGTGATCCCAATAGATGAGTATTGGTAAAAAAAAGAGACAACAATAATGAATCAAACATTTTATTAAGATATAAATATGAGTTTGAGAATGTATGTAAGGAAAATGAACTTAAAATAAATAATAAATATAAAAAATGATGGTCATAGTCATGAATCAACACATTTGGAAATGATGATACAAAATATTAGAATCCAAGAATATGTGGAAACAATATAGGAAATGACATTAGATGAATATATCCGGGAAATATAATAAGACATTCATCATGAATAGATTCTCATTGTGGAATGTGTTCCATATCTATTCTTATAAACATATTAGACAATTTCCCATATTTAATTTGGTTCACTGTATAATCTCACATATACCATAGCAATAGATATAATTCTTTTCCCAATTCAATTGAGGAAATATAATTTTTAGACTAGCTATCACATAAATAAAATACTATATATTCCTAAAAATGAGGAAATTAAACTATATAAAAACCATAAACAAGATCAAATATATTATAAGGAAGTGTGTTTCCATATAATGCCTCAAAAACTAACCAAATAACTATATCATAATTATTCCCAAGAGATTACATAAGTAATGAATTTTTAATGTTCACATGTTAGTCATGAATAATCTTTCTTATTTATTGATTTTTAGTGTCTAAAAATTAATGATAAGGATCAAGGATAAGTACATGGTAACGTAATTGTCAACCATATTCAAGAGGAAGATATTTCCATTATTTATTTAAATTTATTATCATCTTCCCCAAGACTATAATTATGGTAGGATTTATTCCTATAAAATAAAATAATATCATGGCTTCTAAAATTTATTCATAGTGAAATTTTGTATGTATGAGTCACTTTTCAAGAAATACGCCATCAATAGGTTCAATTTTATGTTTTGAGAACACAATTCATGAAATTAAAAAGACTGATAAAAATTAATTTTGAAAAGAAGAGATGGAAAATAAAATAGATATATTGGATAATTCAGTTTCTAATTAAAATGGTTGACATTAATATAATGGGAGATTATAAAGTGGGAGGGGAATCCACCATTATAGATGATGATAATTTTTCATGACATTATTGATTTTTTTTGTGGAAGATAAATCTTAAATAAGTTATATTTGAATAGAAACTGAATTGAGATGATATAAATAAGAATACCCATAAAAATTGATGATGATGCTTAGGGAGAAACACTATAACATCTTAAAATATATTGAGTTTTGAAAAAAAAACATACATTTTGTAGAAGATAATAATAACAAACTATAATATGGAAATGAATGAATTAAAGTTAAGTTTAAATGTTCAAAAAACAATTATTATATTATAAGAAAACTTGGAAGTAGTTACATTATACAAATGAAAGTTTCAATTTAATATCAAAGAAAGAATAATTGATTGGCTATTAATAGGAAACCTATTAATTTTTATCATGTTTTACATAATCATACACTAAACTACAATATAACCAAAAACAATAAATTTATTACTAATTTTAAATCCTTAATAATAATTATTACTCTTTATAACCTGAATTTATTTATTTTTAAATTGTTGTATTTTTAAGTCATTTACATATAGTTAATATTTGGTTTGAGTAATGGTGATCGGTTTGATCTTGTTTCATAATATTAGAATTATTAATTGATCATATTCTCATAATTAAAATTTCATTAATTTTATTTTAATCGATACATTGTGATTTTTTATTTCATTTAAACTTCCACTTTGGACTATTTAACTCTTTAATTATGAAGATACAGCAAAAAACAAGCACAGTTAGGGGATTTTTTTTAACAATGAAAGGTGTTTTCAAAATTTATGTTATAAATATTAATGTATTAATTATTAAACAAAATGTAAATAATTATGTAGTCATTTATATCATATTATACCATTAAATTGGTTTTCATAGACTTGTATGATATAATTTCAGAGCATATTTCAAGGAGGTGATCAAAATGACAAAAAAAGTACAAATACTTATTATGGGATGATTATGAGGTGATTTAATTTATATATCATTATAATATTAGAAGAATGATATCATTTAGTGTTTATTAGTGTATAATATTATAATGATATTTTTTCTTAATTATAAGATAATTTATACAATGACACTAATTTGAATAAAAATAATATTTTCCTATTACTATGTTTCTTTTAAGATGTTTAATAATATAATGATTGTTTATTTTTTTCATATGAGAAATTGGTTGTTTAATTTTATATAAAATAATCCTAGTAATTTCATAAATATATATTTTATTCATTGAAATCATTCACATGTCTATCCAATAACGGTGGTAATGTTAAACCAACATAGATTTCCATAGATGTGTAATTTTTTACATACACATGGATAATACATTAATGTTGGTTAGAATTTTAGAGAGTTATGACATGGTATTTCATTATATTATCTCAAATAAGTAATATTCATAACAATAATATATAAAATTAAAATTTTTAAACCATCCAAGTAAGTAATTGAATTAAAATGAACATGATACATCAGAGAGGCGGCAGTCTACATGTATGCATGATTCTTGTTTTCTCTATATAAATGAAAAATGGAAAAGTGTTCATTTATTATACGAAAATTATTATACGATATCATTATTATAATGATATTTTTATCAACATTTTATAATTTTGTAATTGGAATAATTGAATAAAAATTGAACATAATGAAATATAAATGAAAATGTATTATTTATAACTTTATACCTTACAACCTGGATTATATTATATGCATGCTGGATAATCTATTAAGGAATGTCACATTATAAAGATAGTAAACTTATAAGGGTGGATGGAAATGTGGAGGGAATATATATGAAACATTTTTTCCAAACCACACGTAGCCCCAGAAGAGGATTCAGAGCAGGTGCACTCACCAGAGCATAACCAAATGGATTTGTCAAAATTAGAGGGTATGGCTATGCCATTGATACTAGCATGTGGTTGTACGGGAAGCCTAGAAAGATGACCATGCAAAGGTGGAGAGAAATTATCATGATGTTGTTGCTGGGGAAGGAAAGTTCCTTGTATATAGTCTGGTTGAATTCCTTAAGACCTTCAGGTCATGTAATCTCCTAACCTTACGAGCCATGTATTCTCTGTGCCTATGAGCAATGTAAGGGTTCACGATCATCCCAAGGAATTAGGGTTATCAAAAATCAATAAAAAATGAAGGCCTTTGGGCCATTCGGGTGGGGGGGGGGAGAGGTAATGTCAATAAAAACATCACCCACAATTGTGAACCAATCTGTTTATGCATATTATTATATACATTTTTATCATAAACATCAATTAATTAAAACCCAATGAATGTTGGGCCTGATATATTTATAAGAACAGGTTCCTAATACATTAATGTGAGAGTAAATTTTTTTATTTTATAATCCATAATGAGATCCTATTTTCAATTGAGATCCTACAACATTATAGATATACTAGGGAAAATATAGACAAATGTGTTGAGATGAAATGGCCAGTAAGATAAAAACATAGTAATGAATCATAACTCCTGAGTCAATGGTATAACATGATGCCATTAAAGAGAAGGTTCATGAGTAATCAAATTGAAACATAAAATATCAAAATTAGTTTCAAAAGATCATTGAATCATATGAAATATTTCATAAACAGATAACATTACATAAAAATGCTTGAAGCATAACATCCTAGACCACATCACTTGATTGAAAATGTCCCATATTGGATTGAGTTGTCTCCCTTATCCCATACATACCGCCTTATATGAAAATTTATTTATTAATGTTACATAGAGAATTATATTGAAAAACCCATAATAACATGTTCAAGATTTTTGTTCCAAAAAAAAAATGAAATTATTCACAAGTCATATACATACAAATTTTCCATAGAATGAAATTTTTGGCATAATCGAATATTTCCCAGTTAGGATCAATGTATCACTGTGAGTGGGTAGGGTTAATTAATGAAATATTTTTCTTCTAATATTGATTCCTTTTGAATAAAATCTATCCCCTATTAAATTATTATCACTATTATTAAAACAATGAAATCAAACATCCACAGAAACATAAGAATTTTTATTTTTCACAATTGAAAAATAGTAGATACAACCTTTCAATGGTTTTGAATTAACCCAATACCATACAATCCACCAGAAAAAGACCTTTTATTTGATACAAAACATAGGATATACCCTTACACTAATATATCACTATGATCAACACAATATTTATTCTTCTCCAAGTAGCACAAAATGTTGTTATACATTTTTTTATAACCGGAAAATAAACAATTACTAAATGCTTCAAAAAAATTAATAGTGATTATTTAAAATATATCAGAAATACAATATTTATAAAGATTTTACACTATACCAACTATTAGTAGGTAAGAAAATATATGGACTTCATGATGATGCTTATTCTGATACTATAGTTTGATTCTTCAGTTTATTTCCTTAGTTTGGAAATGTAATGACCCACAAATTCTCATTGGCTTGAGAGTGCAATGAGTCATTACTAAGCCTTAAGTGACATCCCCAAGATTCCAAAGGCTAAAAAATAAATGTCGAAGGGTTTCAAATACAATTGGGGTACAATTTACCATTTCAGAAATAAACCAATCCATTAACCATTCACTATATGATGCATGAAAAAAAGAAAGACCAATCAACAAATTCATTTATATAAAACCACATCAGAGTACACAACAACAGAAAACCAACCAAACAGCAAGGTACACAACAGAAGTACAATACAAGACACTCAAAAGACACCATGACTCAGTAGTCCACAAGCTCCAAGATCCACAGAATCTCCCAACATCACCACAAGACACTAGTAATGAGATTCTTTACCATTACCTGTGTCTTAGAATACGACATCTGCAAAAGTACCAAAGTGCCAAAGTAGGGGTGGGTATAAAACTCAGCAGGTTTTCCCCCAATGACATCCCTACTCACACCACTAGGATAGAAGAGTTAGCCACATTTATATAAAAACATTTATATAAATAAATTTCACCAAATCAGTTTATAAGTAAATATAAACAAGTTTTTCAAAACCATCCATGCTCAAAAACATCAAATAGAAATTTAAACCGGATTTTCCAACACATTATTTTTCCAAAAAAATAACCAACCACATTTCCAAACCATTTAAAAAACATCATGTTTTGGCAACCCAACCATTTCACAAACCCATGAAATCAACCATGAAGGCATCATTATGATAGTTCCATACTCATGAGAAGTCTCTCGTCGATCTACCAAGTCGTCATAAGGTAATTGTTTCCCATGTGCCATTACACCTTTGGCACCGAGCACAAGGTCATATTTCAACCAAGCCTTGTACATATAGTTACCATCGTGCCATTAAAAGTTTGGCACCGAGAACGAGTTCATATTTCAACCAAGCCTCGTAAAATGAAATATGAACACACACTACACATTTCCAACAATCATTCCAAAATCAACATTTCAATAAAAAAACCTTTTATTGAAAACCATTTCCATCAAAACCAAGTCTGTTAAAACAAATCAAAACATTTCAATGAAAATCCCTTTTTATTGCAAACCAAATCCATCAAAACCATTTAAATAAAACACCCTTTTTATTAAAAACCTGTTCTCATCAAACCAATTACAATTTCAAAAATTTCATAATTTAAAATCAAAAATTTAAATTCAAATAGCCAAGTCACTTTGCACACAATTCACCAAGATTTCACAATTTCATCAAAACCATAAATCATTACTAAAGAGGATTTATTCCATGATTTTAACAAACAATTCCTTTCAAATAAGAAATTTGAAACTAAGCCAAACAATTATAACAAGACGAGTCGAGAGTGAAGCCACCTACCTCAACAAAAAGGAGAAACCAAGAAACAGGCGAAGAACGCTCAAGAACACCGGGTCCGATCTCTGAAAACCCACCTTATATATCTTCTCCTAACACAACCATGTCCAACTCTCATCACTTTTGGAATCCACATACATAGGTATACCCCTAATGGGAATAGATCTAAGAAACCAAGAGAAATAGAGAAGTAGATCTAAGTAGATCTAAGAAAATATTCAAGAACGAAGGAGAATGATCACATACCTCACGAATATGGATTCGATTCACCAAGAGAAGCCTTCTGATCACATCCGGAACTATGGGAGAACCCTCTTTGACCTTAGGAGAACCAAAATCCTGAGTTAGGGGAACTTAAGAGCTTTAATGATGCAATTAGAGGCAAAACGTGTTAGATCCACAATTTAAGGATTTAATTTTATGTGACCGCACGGTTAGTCCGCATGGTTTGAAAAACCGTGCGCTAACCGTGCATTGGATACTGTCCCGAGCACCCTTCTCGCATGGTTTGACCACATTGTTAGACAATCCATGAACCAACCGTGTAGAAGACACTACCTCCAGGACCCACTGCACACAGTTTGGCTGCACGGTTAGAAAACCCATGCACTGACCGTGCGACATCCCCTTTGCCTCAAAAAAGAATTCCATGTTCCCATGACTCTCCCATTCAACACCCTTAACATTAAAACCATGAAAATAATCCAGAAAAAGTTACATACTAGAAACTGGGGGTACTAAATTCTCCCCACCATTGGCATTTCCGTCCCTGAAAGTAGAAAACCATCGCTTTCCTGAAAGAGTTATGGCCACTTCTCTTTCATTTCATTCTCGCGCTCCAATGTCTTTTCTTGAATCTGACCATGTTGCCACAAAAACCACACTAGACTGATTCTTTTTCAATGCAAGACTTTATCCAACGTATCCACAATCCACACTAGAATTTGTACCAACAAAGCATCCGGATCTAGGTCAACGTGATCCCATCTGATCACATGGTCAGGATCGGGTTGATACTTCTTTAACTGAGATAAATGGACCACATTGTGCAACGAACTGAACTGTGGTGGTAATTTCAACCGATATTCCACCTCTCCAACCAGTTCTAGTATCTCAAAATGGCCTATATATCGAGGAAATAATTTTCCCTACTTCCCAAAACGACGATGTCCAAGCCTTGGAGAGATTCTAAAAAAGACATGTTCACCCACTACAAATGAAAACGGTCTTCGACGGTGATATGCATAAGATTTATGATGACTCTGAGCCGTCTCCATCCTCTTTATAATCAACTGCATCTTCTCTGTTGTTTCATGGACATGGCTCGGCCTGACTAGTGATGTTTCACCAGTTTCCACCTAGCATTGTGGAGAACAACAAGGACGCCCATACAATGCTTCAAACGGAGCCATGTGAATTGAGGATTGATAACTATTATTGTTTTATACCTCGACTAAGGGTATATGCTCTTCCCATGAGCCACCAAAATCCATTACACAAGTCGGCAACATGTCTTCCATTATTTGTATCGTCTGCTCGGATTTCCCATCCGTATGAGGATGATACGCCATGCTCATCGTCAAGTGAGTCCCCAGGGCTTGCTATAATGATTTCCAGAAAAGAGATGTGAACCTCGAATATCTATCAGAGACTATAGACACTGGTACACCATGTCTCTTTACCACTTCCCAGATATAGATTTTTGAATGATCTTTCACCGTATGGGTTTCAAAAATAGGTATAAAATTAGCCGACTTGGTTAGACAATCCACTATCACCCAAATGGCATCGTGTTTCCGAACCATTCTTGGAAGACCTGTAAAAAAATATATTGCTATCCGCTCACATTTCCACACTAGGATAGGTAAAGACTGTAACATATCAGCCAGTCTCTGATGCTCTTCTTTAGCCTACTAACAAATTAAGCATCACGAGACGAACTCGACCACCTTCCTTTTCATTCCACTCCACAACAATTGCGCCTTTATCACCTTATAAGTCTTCTGTATACACAGATGTATATCCCATCTTGAATGGATGTAAGAATTAAGGAGTTGTTTCTGAAAAATTATAGGTACAACCATCCGATCTCTAAAAGACAAAACTAAACCTGATTCCAGTTTCCAGCCATCAATGGTCTCCCCACCAATGAGTTTTAAACTCATTACCAGACATTCCACATCAGATGTTTGTGCCTCTTTGACTACTTTTACAAGATCAGGAATAAGTGTAGCTGAAAAGAAAACTACAACATCCCCTTAGTTTTCACATTCCACATGCATGTCAGCTAAGACCAATATCAATTGCCATTCGTCTGAAGTTTCCTTTTTCCAACTGAGCATACGACTTCCCGCTTAATGCACCGACCACCGAATTTCCCTTACCCGGTGTATACATTATGTCAAAGTTGAACATTTGAAGATACTGCATCCATCTCTTATGCCTTAGATTCCAATCTCACTATGAGAAAATGTGTTTCATTCTATTGTGATCCATAGACACAATAAATTTCTCACCAAAGAATAGTGCCTCCATGTTTTCAAAGCATGGACGACTGTAGGTTACTCCAAATCGTGTGTTGGGTAATTCTTCTCATGCACCCTCAACTGCCTTGAACCATAAGAAAAAACATGGTCTATTTTAATGAGAACACATCCCAACCCTATTCTTGAAGCAGCACAATACACCGCATACCCTTGTCCCGATTCAGGAAAGATTTATATGGGCACTGATGTAAGGTGAAGTTTCAACTCTTGAAAAGATCTCTGACATTCCTCGGTCCATTGAAATTCACTATTTTTCTTTTCAATGCTGTCATAGTCGAAGATATTCATGAGAAGTAAAGAAAAAAGCATAGGTAATAACCAGTTAGTCCAAGAAAACTTTGTATTTGAAAGACATTCTTCGGTGGTTTCCAAGAAGGAATAGCTTCTATCTTTTATGGATCCGCTTAAACACCTTTTTCAGAAACAAGATGGCATAGAAAACGTACCGCTTATATCCAAAAATCGCACTTTGATAATTTGTCATATAATTGTTGGCCCTTCCAGATTTCTAACACTATCGTCAAGTGATGCTCATGCTCAACCCTTGTTCTTGAATACACCAACATGTCATCCAAAAACACCACAACAAAAGAATCCAGATATGGATGAAATATCCGATTCATCAAATCCATGAAGACTGATGGTGCATTCGTAAGACCAAAAGGCATGACTACATATTTGTAGTGGCCATATCTGCTTTCGAATGTTGTCTTCAAGATATCCTCTTTTTGAACTCAAAATTGGTGATATGCTGACCGAAAGTCAATCTTGTAGAACCAATGAGCTCCCCTTAATTGATCAAACATGTCATCAATGTGTGGAAGTAGATATCTATTCTTTATCGTAACTTGGTTAAGTTTACGATAATTCGCACATAGCCTCAATGTTCCATCTTCTTTCTTTACAGACAAAACTGGTGCTGTCGACAAAGACACACTTGGTCAAATGAAACCCTTGCTTTCCAGCTCTTCTAACTGCACTTTTAATTCTTTTAACTCTGTTGGTGCCATCCCATAATATGGAAGTGAGATAGGACTGTTCCCCGAAAGGAGATCAATCGTAAACTCCACTTCTCTTATAGGTGGTAATCCTAAGAGGTTTTCCAAAAAAACATCAGTAAATTGATCCACCACTGTTGGAAAAGTATTTTCCACAATCTCTTCTAATGATTCCAATGTCAACGCTACCAATTGGTAAGAGATAGTTCCCACCATTGGTGCCAACAAGCTCTTTGCACATTTCTTTACCATTATATCTCCTCTAAAGAGATGATCGATGCTGTTCTCAGTCATGAAACTAACCGTTCTCCTATAATAGTATATGTGAGCTTTAAACCTTGTCAACTAATCCATACATAGGATTATATCATAGACATCAATCTCCAGCACAGAGAATTTCCATTTCAGCTTCTCTCCATCAACATTTATAGGACATGATCTACATAAGAAGGCTTGACATTCCATTTCACCGAGAGGAGTTTGCAGTTTCAAGACAAAAGGAATCATTTCCAGTTTTAAGTTCATCAAATCAGAAATACGAGAAGAAAGAAAGGAATGTGATTCTCCAGTATCAAAAAACACTTGCATGAGGGTTGAATTCAAAAGAATAGTACCTCTCACCGTATATGGTCCAACCTGATCATCGAACATCATCTGATCAGCTCCATACAATTGCTTCGTCGCTGCATTGTTCTTCTTGTTAGGTTGCTAAGTTTTCCCTGGTTGAGGAGTCATGGTATTCCTGGAATCACCATAACTAGCTCTGTTCTGATGGAGAGACCGATCTTTGATGTCCTCACCCTATCAAAGCATAAGATGCTTGCGACACTTGAGAAGTGTCATGAAAACATGACCGTGGAGCACTGCAGAAATATCGCTGATGATGCCCTATCTGCTTGTAATTGTGGCATGCTCTCAGTGATGTTGTACATTATCGTTTGATGTGATTAGTGGAACCACATTGAAAGCAACCTGCTTTGCTCTGGGGTCATGGAGGAAGGTTGACTGATCCCGCCGTCTAGTTCTGATTCGCACTCACACCTTGGAAATAGGTGTCCCTCTTCCTCTTGCTCCCAGCATTGGAGTTCCCACCCTTTCCCATGGGTGTCATCATACCTCCTCCTATCGATCTTGAGATATCATGTTCAGAAACCGTTGCTCTATTCACCATCTCTGTATAATTCGTATTATAGAGCACCGTAATCTTCTATCAAATCTCCTGCCTTATCTCCTATTCGAAGATGCGTTACTTCAAAGAAGCAATTTCTAAAACCGTTGGTGCAAAACAGACTAAATTCATGAAGTTATTCACATACTCTATGATAGAGATGCTATCCTATTTCAAGATGAAGAAGGTCGTCGATTTCTGGATCTTGAACGTGTGAGGATAAATTTTTTTATTAAACAATTCATCAAAATCCTCCCATGTAAGGCCTTCATCCAATTTAGCATGCACCGCTAAATCCCACCACTGACGTGCAAGATCCTCAATCATATACGTCGCCAGATTTACTTTCAGCTCCACTGGTGTGCTGATGAAATCGAATATACGATTCATCCAGCTTAGCCACACCTCTGCTTTCTCGGGATCAGCATCACCCCGAATGTTCAGTGGATTTTTCTTCATGAACTTGATGGTATGATCCACATGTCATGGCTCATTTATCCGGTTCCCCGTATCCACATCTTGAAAAGCATTGACAATACTCTGAACCAGCTCTTGGTTCACACATGGTTCAGATGAAACTATATTCTACGTAGCTTCTTCGGGTTGGTTTCAACAACACCTACCAGGTTCCATTTTCTAAACTAACAACAAACTCCATCAATCCCACTCTCTAGAAACTGTTGGCTTAGCATTTCAAATTCTATCACATCAACTATCACAACATTGTTCTCAAATAACCTTTTTCCATGTTCAACAATTTTTGAAAACATTCAACATACTTTTTTTGAAAATCAATCCATTTTCAAAATACACCCAATACCCTGTTTTCAAAGTCTTTCAGTTCAAATAAATTTCCACATTTTTCAAAAAATGTTACCTTTCAAAAAATACTTACTCATTCCTCACAATGAGATATACAATCCTAGTTGGAAGTCATTACTCTGTCATGCTCATCTCATTGGATAAACCCATGATAATGAGATTTCCAACATTCTAGAAGTGTATTCAAAACACTTATGTACCCAACATCTGGGTAACTTGAAGTTCATCATAAACGGGTTAGCTACGTCCTTTATGCTATACATTTCATGTTCGGACAATCCTACTCCTATCTAAGATTACCACCAAAGGAATAGACAAGAAGGAATTTCAACTCCAAAACTAAGAACACCGATGACCATTTGTTAGGCATGGACCGAACAAGATGATATCATTTGTAATGGCTCGCAAATTCTCATTTTCTTGAGACTGAAACGAGTCATTACTAGGCCTTAAGAGACATCCCCAGGATGCCAAAGGGTGGAAATAAATTCCGAAGGGTTTCATATAAAATTGGGGGAAGATTTACCCTTTTAGAAATAAACACATACCTTAACCATTCATTATATGATGCATGAGAAAACGAAAGACCAATCAACAACTTCATTTATATAGAACCACATTAGAGTAAACAACAACCAAAAACCAACCAAACAACAAGGTACATAGAAGAAGAACAACACAAGACTCTCAAAAGACACCACGACTCAGTGGTCCACAAGCTCCAAGCTCCACAGCATCTCCGAACATCACCACGAGCCACTAGTAATGAGTTTCTTTACCTTTACCTGTGTCTCAGAATACAACATATGCAAAATCACCAAAGTGCCAAGGAAGGGGTGAGTATAAAACTAAGTAGGTTTTCCCCCAATGACATTCCTACTCATGCCACTAGGATAGAAGAGTAAGCCACATTTATATAAAAATAGTTTATATAAATCAATTTCACCAATGTAGTTTATAAATAAATATAAACAAGTCTTCCAAAAACATCCATGTTCAAAGACATCAAAGTGCAATTTATAACGGCTTTTCCAACACGTTATTTTTCCACAAAAATAACAAACCACATTTCCAAAACATTTCACAAACATCCAGTTTTGACAACCCAACCATTTCACAAACCCTTGAAATCAACCATGCATGCATCATTATGACACTTCCAAACTCACAAGCAGTCTCTCATCAATCTACCAAGTCGTCATAAGGTAATTGTTTCCCATGTGCCATTAAACCTTTGGCACCGACCATAAGGTCATATTTCAACCAAGCCTCGTACATATATTTACCATCGTTCCATTAAAAGTTTGTCACCGGGCACAAGGTCATATTTCAACCAAACCTCATACAATGCTATTTGAACACACACTACACATTTCCAACAATCATTCCAAAATAATCCTTTAAATAAAACACCTTTTATTGAAAACCATTTCCATAAAAACCAAGTGTGTTCAACAAATTCAAACCTTTTCATTTAAACTCTCTTTTTATTGCAAACCAAATCCATCAAAACCATATCAATAAAAAATCCTTTTTATTGAAAAGCCATTTCCCATCAAACCAATTACAATTTCATAAATTTCATAATTTAAAATCAACATTTTGAATTCAAATAGCCAAGTCACTTTTCACATTATAAACCAAGATCTCACAATTTCAACAGAACCATAAATCATCACTAAAAATATTTATTCCATGATTTTCACAATAAATTCTTTTAAAATAACCAATATGAAACTAAGACAACCAATTCTAACAAGAGGAGTTGAGAGTGAATCCACCTACCTCACCAAAAAGGCGAAACCAAGCAATGGACAAATAACGCTCCATAAAACTGGGTCAAATCTCCCAAAATCCTCCTTAGATCTATTCTACTAACAGAACCAAGACCAAATCTCAACAAATTTGGCATACAAATAATTAGGAATACTTCTAATGGGCATAGATCTAAGAAATGAGAAAGTGGTAAGTAGATCTATGTAGATCTAAGAAACCATTCAAGAACGAAGGAGAACGATCACATACCTCAAGAATCCGGCTTTGATTCACTAAGATAAGCCTTTGGATCGCCTCTAGAACGATGGTAGAACCTTCATTGACCTTAGGAGAACCAAAATCCCGAGTTAAGACCACTTAGGATCTTTAATGAGGTAATTAAAGGCAAAAGGAGTTAGATCCAAAATTTAAGGATCTAATTTTAAGTGATCGCACAATTAGTCCACATTGTTTGACAAACCGTACGCTAACAATGCATTGGATGCTGCCTCAGCCAACCTTCTCACATGGTTTGGCCACACGGTTAGACAAACCGTGCGCCGACCATGTGGAAGTCGCTGCCTCCAAGACCCACTGCGCACGGTTTGGCCGCACAGTTAGACAAACTTTGCGCCAACCGTGTGACATCCCCTTTGCCTCAAAACATCATTCCAAGTTCTCCCAACTCACTAATTCAATACCCTTAACTTTTAAACCATGAAAAGAATCAATAAAGGGTTACATACCAGAAACTGAGGGTACTACAGGAAACATAGATTTTTGAAAATACCGCTGAAACAATTCTGATATACTTCTACCTGATTCCAGATTTTAATGATTGATTTCCCAGTGTGATGAACCAGCCTGAAAAGATAATAATATAAATACTACCATGATACTCTACTTTCTTCATTCTGGAAAAATCTATTACAAATTATATTAATGGAAACTACTTCTCACTAGAAAATTAGAACTTCTCACTCTCCCTTTCATGTTAATAGTGTTCAGATCAGTTAAAAAGTAAAAAAGTAGACTCTTCCTTTTATAGATCCACTAAAAATGATTTCTACTGTGAATCTAAAATGGAATACCGCTTATCAAAAAGATCAGAAACATAAATTTCTCATTGTATTTGGGATTCATCATGGAATTTTTCATAGTTTATCCAATATTCTATGTTATTCTATAACCTTCTTACAACATCTAACACTTTTGTTAGCTTCATACATTCAAAACATTCATTATTCCTATTCAGATCTTTATTCTGATTTCCTTATTATTATGACTATAATTGAATTTTAATTATGTTTTATGGACCTACTGAAAGTCAAACAACTTTTTCAGATTCCCCATACCAACTATTAGATATAAAATATTGAAACCTTTCTTTCATTAACAAAATTTCAACATATAAATATTTATCCACTTCCAGAAAAACACTTTTTATCTAGCTTGAAAATTTTCAATCTAATTTTCATACCTCAAATGAAAATAATTTTAAAAAACTCATTAAAAAAATACACTTATTTTTTTCCACAGAACAATAATCATGTGTCCAATAAATTTCAGTGTTTGATTAGTTTGATCGGTGTCTACACCTGATTGATCAATCTCTTCTTTATTTTGATTGATAGGTGGAATTGTCCGTATGAATGTCATCTACACTTGTTTTTTGATATCTCTTGATCCCACTGAAGAAAAAAAGCATTGATTTATACTATCATTATAGAGACCCAAATCATGACGTACATGGACATTATATTAATTTTGTGGGATACTTAATATATAAGCAAAACTGACATCCAAGGACCATAATAGTTTAGTGTCTTTGGAAACATAGTACATAAACTTCTAATCATGTTGAAAGATCTTCAACATCTCCCATAATGTTCATCCCAATTTGTTTTCTTACATAAAACTTTTCTTTATATCCTCAAGAAAATAAAACATAAAAATGGTGAGCTCAAACTCTCATTAAGGGTAAACATTGATAACATATAAACAATCCATAAACATTTGAACGTAAAACATGAACATAAAACATCAAAATCTTGAGCAATGACATAAATCTTGGCAATTTATAAGGCATAGATCATAATGAAACATCAATAATGATACAATAGCTTAGAAATAAAACATGTAATTGTTGTAAACCATCAAGTACATGATATTATTTTCATAGTAGTCAAGGCATTGCTTCCAAGACCATCATAGTGGACAAATTCCATTACTGAATTTGGTTTACTTGTCATTCCAACCCTATATTACTGAACCTGATTTTACTTTCCATTCCATTCATGTCTATATCATTAGATATAAATATTTACCCAATAAATTGGAGTGAGATATAGGTACCACCAATCTCATAATGAAATCATTTTTACTTGTGCCACAAAATAAACATAAATCATTCATCATAACCCAAAGAATAAAATGGGTTTCATAAACATCATCCCATCATAACATAATCTATATAAAACAAATGGATATCATTTAATCATAAAAAGATTAATAACATGTAAATAATATATACATTATATTTGAAACATAATCATACTAAATAATGTCATCTTAGATGGAAACGAGTTTTGACAAAACACTTTAAATGAATTCATGAGCAAAATATCCTTTCTTCTTCAAAATAATTTTATTTTCACAAAATCATATGAAATTTTAAAAGAAAATGATTTTGTTGAAAATATTTATGAAATATTATAGAGTAAACTTCATGAAAATAAAGCGTTATGAAACCATAAAAATATATTCATGCCGTATAAGTTAAAAAAACGTTCTCCTCATACTTTTTCCGGAAAAGTCAAAAAGTTCATCGTATGGTAAAAAAACAAATATTCCTTCCATAACAAAATGTAAATGTCAAATAGGGGTAAAAATGACTTTAAAAATACATATAATAATATTAAACACTTTATGAAAAACATTTTTATGGACATGGATGAAAAACATAGCCCTACAAAATACTTCTGTATAAGCAATCTCGGATGAAAATGAGATTGAAAAATTATCCGTTACCTTATATCCAATTTCTTATGTATGTGTCCAATACTCATGTATAGTGGTTTTAAACTTATTATTTACATGTAACATAACCATAATAATTTTTATTATATCAAATATGAATCACTTATGACTTGATCTAACCTATTATTTTGTAAATTCCATGTTAAAGCAACGTTTTGGGTAAAACCGTTTCATTTATCATACGTGTTTCGACTTGTTGTTCTTGATATGATTACTTATATCCTGATTTAATTAATTCCAGAATTTAAAACATGATTTATATAAAATATATATTCATCATATAAATATATATGATAGATTGATAAATAGAATGAAATACATCGTTCATGGAGACGGTAGGTCGTTCGTATGCTTGAACGCTGTTTTCGTTTCCGTGTTGAATTGAATGGAATTAAGTCAATGAAACATATATGTACATAAATCCAGTATAATTATTATGTAATATATTTCATGATTATTTATTATATATACTTTATAATCATTCTTGAATATTTAATCATGGAAAATGAATCTCATCACGTTCGTGGAGACGGTAGTCTGTACGTACGCACGAGTGATGATATCATTATTTTGATATTAAAATAGTATATAATTGGATGGTATATCATATATAAAGAATCATAATAATGTTATATTTATTATTTATATAATTTATAATCATTATATACCCATCCATCTGATGAAATGTTTGAATAACAAACTACGCCACGACGTGGAGACGGTAAGCCCTATGTACACACGTGTGGCAACTTTTTCATTCATAAGATAGATAAAATAACTAATATGGTTGTAAAGTTTTTATAATAACATCATAGTATATTGGAATTACTGGATTAATTATTTTAGAATGGTGATAACAAAGAAGGAGGAACTGGAAGAAGAAAGAAACTTGAAATAGGCGGTGAGATATTTACCTCTTCTTCGGGTTATTCCTTTTGATTTGGTCAAAAGGGCTCCTTAGGTTGGATTCATGACAAATTTAAGGCCTCTAGGATTAAGTGAGGACAATTGAGAGGGTATTTGGTCATGTTTTTCTGAGAAAAATGGCTTTGGAAGTGTTAATTAGAGAGAAGGGAGAGTACCCTTTTACAAGAGGGCCGATGGGCACCTTAAGAAAAACTTAAAATATTATTTTATTATAAATTCATATTAGGATTATAATTTATCCAAAGTGACTTATTTAGAGGAAAGGGTGGGTATGGGTCTAAATTCTCTCAACAAATACGTTTTAGATATGTTTAGGTTATCATATTAACCTTATCATTTAGATTAAACTCTAAGTCAAATAATTTATCTTTTTCCGTGTCTTCTAGTATTCTTAAAGTATATGGTTAATAAAATTTCTATAAACTGGAAATATTACCCCAATTGGTTAATTAATGTCATATATATTATTATATATGTCTTTTGGCCGAACCTTATATTTTTAAGACCATTATATCAATTAATAATATAAAATTTGTTTTAAAAACTCTTTTATGTCAATTTTGACACTATTTGGTATTTTGTTTTTTATAAATTCATAAAAACATTTTTCCTTCAAAAACAATTCTTATAACCAACCCTAATATGTTATATTGACCTATAAAATTATTTTAATTCATAAAAAAGTCTCAAATTACATTTATTTGGGTATTTATAATATCAATTATGTTAATATTTCATTAATAAGGTAATTAGAGCATCATCATTGTGTCATAAATATATTTAATTATCTAATGTATAAAAAATATAAATAAAATACAACTATGTAGGAAATATTTTTAGCTTTCTATTGAATATTTATAGTCGAATTTATCTTATGTATAAAAATATATTAAAAATGTTTTAGTTATTAAACATTGATTTTAACTCTTTCAACTCTTCTTTAAATAAAATAAAAATAAATGTCCTAAACTAATCCATGTTGACCAAAGAGGTTCATGTTTTATTAATAAGGTTGTTTTGGGTATAATAATACTTAACCAATAAGATTAGGACATGTGTTATGGTAATAATAATATCATTTTTACCATTAATTACCCTATTTACTGTTAACAGTGGTTAATAAAAGAAAAAAGATACTATTCAACAAAAATTATTTTTATCTTATTGAACAATATTTTACTCCTTGATAGTAACCGTGTCTCTCGGAGTTTTGAAATTCCACTCACAGAAGTGGAAAATTAGGATTTATGTGAATTTGAAAATTCTCATAGGAGGTGGGTAAAAGACAGTGAAAAGTTCTATAAAATTTATATATATCTAATATTATTATAAATTGACACCAATTAATTATATTGAAATTATATTGGTTTTATGTGACTTGACCTAAAATAAATTTATATAAAATAAATAATTATTTAAATAAAAATTCGGTTTTAAATTATAACTTAGTGTTTTTCACAATTCATCAAAAATTGTATGTTTTCATAAAAATACAAAAAATTCACCCTAAGATAATTTCGATATTCCGAATCCAAAAATGAAGTCCATTTTGAAAGAATTTTTTTTTGAATTTCAAAAATTGGGTATTACTATTCACAACGTCTATTTTATATAATATTTTAATAACAAATCGTTGTTTAGTGAAACTCGGTATTGCGCACAATGCAAGCTATCGAGGAAGGTTTCTTTTGCATGTAACACAAGCCAAGAATAATGTTGCGTATAATACCAGCTAATACGGTGTTGCGTATAGCACGAGATAATCTTTGTGTAGCATACAACAAAAGACATCAAAGAAATTAAAAATAATATTTCTCATAAAATCTCGGGGTGTTACATTCTACCCCCCTTAAAATGAATTTCTCCCTCAATATTCGTTGGGGTTACAAATGGTTTACTACATGAAAGATTCATTCATTGAAACCCACATCATGGAAACGAATACTAAAAATTAATTTCAAAAAATAAATGTAACAGTTACCCAAATTAACTCATCTCTGGGTTTCCACATAGAAGAACATAAGTATAAATATGGATATGGAAGAGAAATCTAACCATCATATTCTGATGGAGAGTGATATAGAACATGGCTATGAAAAATCCAACCATCACAAAGCCATAAATTTGTGATGATCTAAGGTACCATCTAGGAAAATGTTTTGGGTTTTCAAGATCATTTTACTAAAGTTGAAAATTTTGAATTAGAAGAAATACTTAATTGATTTTGGTACAATCTCACCATTGGTCATTCCATGAACAATTTACACTTCATATATTAAATAAATGAAGTTGAATTTGTCATTCGTGAAGTGTTAACAGATCGTGTGATATAATGATGGGTCATTCCATAAGTCTCAAACAAAAGGTCAGCAAATGTTATCAAATATACATAAGTCCATCTATGGTGAGGTTAATCGTATATGATTCAAAAATGGACTTATACATCATCTATCATACCACATAATAAAATAAAACTTGTTTCTTCTGACCAGGGACTTCCTATAGGACATAGGTAGGTGATAAAGGCATGTCGCACTTCGGTTGTGGGTTCGATTCCCGATATGTTGTCCGACCAGATGGGTTGACACCCATCCTGTAGGTTTTCTTTTTTCTAAAACTATACTATTATAACATTACAGAAATAATATCGAAAAAACTTTTAGCCATAAAAAATACTATCTGAGGTCCAACATAATCCATTTCAATCTTATCCAAAATACATCTCTCCAATATCATATTATAAAGAAAATGATTACTGGAAAGGTCACATAACAAGCATGTGAATACCATCATTTATCCCCCATATATCATAAGTTTTATCTTGTTGATCATACATTCTCGTGATACATAAATTACAATAGAACCTTAGTGAAAACATGAATGTTGTAAAAAGGTAACCCATTCTATATACCAAAATTACAATAATTATATATACTCAAACCATGATATCACTTTGTCCTTATATCAATCATACGCTCATTAATACTATCAAACATTTCATTATCTATTTATCCCTTAATTATGCACAT
Source organism: Viscum album (assembly GCA_963277665.1). Taxonomy (NCBI): domain Eukaryota; kingdom Viridiplantae; phylum Streptophyta; class Magnoliopsida; order Santalales; family Viscaceae; genus Viscum; species Viscum album. The sequence goes on from OY728143.1 coordinate 326,025,758, forward strand.
ATCATCTTCTTTCCAGAAATACCTGATTAACCATTCCTGGTTACTGGTACCATTCAACATATACTTTAAAATAATTTAAGAAAAACAATAGTGTAACAATCATTAGATGTTTCTTTATTCTATATTACAATTAAATTACCTATACAACATAACTCTATATAAACATACAATCATTCCACTACCTTCTTAAACCATTGACCAAGCCTCAACACTTCGTTCGTCTCATATATCTTTTGTATTCTATTCATCATCATCAACATAAATAATACCCATATTACCATGCTGATTCTCTTAATGAATTTTTTCCTTAGAGCATTGGTCTGCATAATGCCCATACATTCCACGTTTAAAACAGTTAATAGTTATTGATCTCTTAGAAATAACATTATCTTTGTCCATGGTGTTAACTGAACCTTTTCCTTTTCAATTACTGGATTTGTGTCTTTCTTTTCTAAACCCAAAGTATCTTCCAGTTCCTTTGAAACAATCTCTCTGATTCCTCTTACGACATGATTTACATGATGGAAATTGAACTTTCTTTCCTCTATTATCATCGTGAAACATCATTTACTCTTATTAGACGAGTCAGAAATCATAAAAAAGTTGATATTGTTGATCATATTACGAGATTTCTGATTAGGCATAATAACGATGTTTGGACATCCAAATCCTTTTTCATTTGGTTTCTCATGAGGAATATCATTCCATTGTCCATCATATTCTCCGTTAACATGAATCCTCCTATTTCCTGCCATTTCTTAAAACTCAAAAAGAATAGTATGAGAGGTAAAACTCGTACTAGAAAAACATCATAATAAAGGGGGAGTAATTTCAATCTCTATCATATTAGGTTTAATTCTATGACTGCTACTATAATTCTAGGACTATAGCCTATACTTATACTTAACCTTAGGGACATCCTTAGTCATACCTTAGAAATATCTCTAGGGATCTCAATAAAGATTTCACATACTAGTTTCCAACGGTTAACTAACCCTTTTCTGTGACACCAATTGTAGAGACCCAAATCTTGACATACATGGAAATTACATTACTTTTGAGGGATACTTAATACATAACAAAAACTGACATCCAAGGACCGTAATAGTTTATTTTTTTTCAGAAACATGGTACATAATCTTCTAATCATGTTGAAAGATCTTCAACATCTCCCATAAATATATTCCACTTTTTTCTTACCTAAAACCATTCTTTATATCCTAGGGAAAATAAAACATAAAAAGGGTGATCTCAAATGCTCAGTAAGGGTAAAAATTGAGAACATATAAACAATCCATAAACATTTGAACGTAAAACAAGAACATAAAACATCAAAATCTTGAGCAATGACATGAATCTTAGAAGTACATAAGGAATGGATCATTATGGAACATCAGTAATGATAAAATATAACATAAATAAAACATGTAATTGTGGAAAACCATCAAGCACTTGATATGATTCCCATAGTAGTCAAAGCATTGCTGCCAAGACCATCATAGTGGACAATGTCCGTTACTGAATCGAGTTTACTTGCCGTTCCAACCCTGTATTACAGAACCAGAGTTTACTTGCCATTCAGCCATGTGTATCTCATGAGATATAAATATTTACCCAATTAATTGGAGGGAGATATTGGTACCACATATCTCAGAATTAAATCATTCTTACTTGTGCCACAAAATGAGCATAAATCATTCATCATATCCTAAAGAATAAAATGGGTTTCATAAACATCATCCCAGCATAAAAAAAATCTATATAAAACAAATGGATATCATTTACTCATAAGAATAATTAAACCATGTTAATAATAGAGACAATATACTTGAAACATAATCATACAAAATAATGTCATCTTAGATGGAAAATAGTTTTGACAGAACACTAGAAATGAATTCTTGAGGAAAATATCATTTCTTCTTCAAAATCATTTTCTATTCACAAAATGCCATGAAATTTTAAAAGAAAATGATTTTGTTGAAAATATTAATGAAATTTTGTAGAGTAAACTTTATGAAAATATGGTGTAATGAAACCGTAAAAATCCGTTCATTCCTTATAAGTTGAAAAAAAATTCTCCTCATACTTTTTCCAGAAAAGACAAAAAGTTCCTCGTATGGTAAAAAAAAGAAAGATTCCTTCCATAACATAATGTAAAAGTAAAAGAGGGGTAAAAATGACTTTAAAAATACATATAATAATATTAAACACTTTATGAAAAACATTTTTATGGACATGGATGATAAATATAACCCTATTAAATACTTACGTATAAGCAATCTCGGATAAAAATGAGATTGAAAAATTATCCCGTACCTTAGGTCCAATTTCATCCGTACGTGTCCGAAACTCCTGTATAGTGGGTTTAAACATATTATAAACTTGTAAAATGACCATAATAATATTTATGATATCATATATGATTCACTTATGACTTTATATTACCTGTTCTTTTTTAAATTCCATGTTAAAGCAGCATTTTGGGGGAAATCGTTTCATTTATCATATGAGTTTCAACTTGTTGTTCTTGATATTATTACTTATATACTAATTTAATTAATTACAGAATGTAAAACATGATTTATATATAATATATATTCAGCATATAAATATATATGACAGATCGATAAACAGAATGAAATACACAGTTCATGGAGACGGTAGGTCGTACGTACGCATGAATGTTGTTTTCGTTTCCTTATTGAATAAAATAAAATTAAGTAAATGACACATATATGTACATAAATCCAGTATCATTATTATGTAATATATTTCATGATTATTTATTATATATAATTTATAATCATACTTGAATGGTTAATCATGGAAAATGAATCTCATCGCCTTCGTGGAGACGGTAGTCCGTACGTACGCACGAGTGATGATATCATTATGTTGATATTAAAATCATATATAATTGGTAGGTATATCATATATAAAGAATAATAATAATGTTATATTTATTATTTATATCATTTATACTCATTATTATACCCATCCAAATGATGAAATTTTTGAATAACAATCTACACCATGACATGGAGACGGTAAGTCGTACGTACGCATGTGTGGTGTCTTTTTTCATTCATAGGATGGATAAAATAACTAATACGGTGGTAAATTTTTTATAATGACATCACAATATATAGAATATACTGGAATTATTATTTTTTAATGGAAATAACAATGAAATAGGATGTGGAAGAAGAAAAGGTACTTGAAATAGGTGGTGAGATATTTACCTATTCTTTGGGTTATTCCTTTTGATTTGGTCAAAAGGGATCCATAGGATGGCTTTCTAACAAAAGAGAGTCCTCTAGTATAAAGTTAGGATAGTTTATAGGGTATTTGTGTAGGTTTTTTCCGATCCAAATGGCTTTGTAATTGTGGATTAGAGAGAAGGGAGAGTGGCCTTTTATAAGAGGGGTGATGGGCACGGTAGAAAAAACATAAAATATTATCTTATAATAAATTCATATTCGGTTTATAATGGATCCAAAGTGACTTATTTTGAAGCTAGGGTGTTTATGGGTCTAAATACTCTCAGCCAATATTTTTTAGGCAAGATTATGTTCCCATTTAAACCTTATCATTTAGATTTAACTCTAAGTTATATAATTTAACTTTTACCCTTTCTTCTTGTATTCTTACACTATATGGTTAATAAAAATACTATAGACTTCCAATAGAACCCCAATTGGTTTTCTAATGTCATATATATTATTATATAAATCTTTTGGCCGATCCTTAGATTTTTAGGACCATTATATAATTTAATAATATAATTTTTTTTAAAAAAACTCTTTTATGTCAATTTTGACACTATTTGGTATTTTGTTTTTTATAAATTCATAACAACATTATTACATAGAAAACAATTCATATATCTAACCCTAATATGTTATATTAACCAATAAAATTATTTTAATTCTTAAAAAGTCTAAAATTACATTTATTTGGGTATTTATAATATCAATTATGTTAATATTTCATTAATAAGGTAATTACGGCATCATCATTGTGTCATAAATAAATTAACTTATATAATGTCTATAAAATATAAATAAAAAACCATTATGTATGAAATAATTTTATCTCTTTAATGAATTTTTAAAGTCAAAATTATCTTATGAATAACCCTATATTAAAAATAGTTTAGTTATTAAACTTTGATTTTAACTCTTTTAACTCTTCTTTAAATAAAATAACAATAAATGTCCTAATCTAATCCAAGTGGACCAAAGAGGTTAATATTTTATTCCTAATGTTTTTTTGGTCTAAATATACTTATCCAATTGAATTAGTACATGTGTTATGGTAATAATAATATCATTTTTACCCTTAATTACCCTATTTACTTCTAACCGTGGTAAATAAAAGTAAAAAGTTACTATTCACAAAAAATTATTTTTATCTAATTGAACCACATTTTAATCCTTGATATTAAACATGTCTATCGGATTTTTAAAATTACACTCATAGAAGCGGTAAAATTATATTTTATGTGAATTTGTAAATTCTCATTGGAGGTGGGTAAAATTCGGTGAAAAGTTATATAAAATTTTTATATATCATAAATTATAATAAATTGACTCCAATGAATTAAATAAAAACTATATAGGTATTATGTGAAAATTTTGACCCAAAATAAAATTAAATAAAATAAATAATTATTTAATAAAAAATCAGTTTTAAACTATAACTCAGTGTTTTTCACTATTCATCAAAAATTAAATGTTTTTAGAAAAATACCAAAAATTCATCCTAAGATAATTTCGATATTCTGAATCCAAACAGGAAGACCATTTTGAATGATAAAATTTATAAAATTTCTAAAAGTGGGAATTACTATCCATAATAGCTAGTTTATATAATATTTTAATAACATATCATTGTTTAAAAAAACTCGGTATTACGTAAAATGCAAGCTATCGAGGAAGGTTTCTCTTGCATATAACACAAGCTATGAATAGTGTTACATATACTACAAGATAATACAGTGTTTCTTATAGCGCAAGGTTATCTTGGTGCAACATACAACAGAAGACATCAATGAAATTAAAAATTATATTTCTTAGAAAATATCTGGGTGTTATAATCATGTATCAAATATCATGCAATTCATACTACTGAAAATGTTTGACTATATTTTTTATTGATCTCAAATACCAATTTTCATTGGTCCTAAAAACTCTTACATTATCATCATTCTTGATAAAACATTTCTACCTCTGAATAAATTTTACAGCCACCACTAAATTTAAATATATGAGTCAGGATTACTAGGGAGAAAATTAGAACACTATTTTTTCTAAATCGGAGGTAGAAACCACTTATTTACTTAATGATATATATCTACAAAGTGTTTTTTGTGTCTTATTATTATGAATGAAAAATAAATTCGCTGTCCTCTCATGATTCAAAATAAATTCAGATCCATAAAACAATATTGTTTCATATTATCTCACACTGATGACTGAGATATGAAATTTTTGAGATCAAAACATTATTTATTTCACAACTCTTATATTGTATCACATATTCTCCATGAAATTGAGAATGATTAATATTTGTATCACATCATATCTGTTACATTGTGAATTAACCTAAGATCACATACTTCTAGTGTCTTCTTTCATTCTAACAAAACCTTAATCTGATTGGATGATCATGTTATTCCCATATTTTTCATAAATATTAAATTACATTTTCTTTTAATAAAAATAAGTATTTACGGGGACACTAGGATCAACTATGCATAATTTGGTTTTTATTGGATCTATGAAGACTCAGATTCAACTGCACATTATAATAGATCATTTTTTTCTCGAATAAAGGTGAGTTGGATTTACCATTTCTTTAAGAAACTATTTTAACTATCTGATGGAATTTATTAATCATTTTTAGTCTGATATTTCACTTAAAATTTTCGTTCCAATATCTAAAGTTTTATAAAGTGAAAATATTTCTTTCAGTTTGAAAAAAATACAACAATCCTAGAACAATCTTCTTTCAACTTCAGAAAATATTCCGGGAACATTTTCTCAACAAGTCCCCCTTGTTTTGTTTAATCCAAGGTTAATTATTCACTGAACAATGTGCTCTCAATAAATTGACCACATATAAACAATTATAATCTTACACGAGATAATTGATTTTATGAAAAAATAATAATTAATTGAAAAAACCATGCTACTCAAATGTTTAATGACTCAAGATACACCATCATATTCACTTCACATAATTTTTAACTTCTTCAATTACTTCTTCAAATTTTCCTATAAACACATGTTTTATACAAAAACTCTAAAAAACTCTTAGAATAGTTGACACACTTACATGTCGTGTTCACATATTCCCTAAAGATACACCTAAATACATTCTTCATTAAAAGGTTTATCACATATTATTGTATATAATAATAAAATAGTTTCCCCATTCACGAGACTATAAGAATAAATTATAAGAGAGGGGAAAAAACATAATTTAACAATGCTGAGTGAGAGGTTGAACACCCACATTCAACCCCATTTTATAAAAATATTACTTCAGAAAATATTTTGTGTAAATATAGGTAACTTGTTATGATATAGGAACATACTCCAACATCAATTAATTCTTCCCGAAAATACCTTTAATGAAATGATATTTGATAGAAATATTTTTGGATTTATAATGTTGTAATAGGTTTATTATATGGTTAATGAAACATTTATTATCAAAAGCTAAGAGTACAGATAACATTACATCAAAAAAAGTCTTTTACCTTAGGTGTATCCTCTAATCATTTTATAGAAGATTGATTTAAAGAAATATAATCAGTTTTATCCTTGATAAGAGTTACTGAATTTTTCTTCTTAGTATTACAACTAACAAAACATTTTCTTATATGTAAACCACTATAAACTGTGGATCCCCAATCACCAATATTTCGTTCCCAGTAAAAACTTAAATATCTACAAAATTCATTACATTCTGTGTTATCATACCACATTCTAAAATTTTATTTTTGTTGATATATCATTGAGTTTTTTCATCCAATATAATTATTTATTTTGGAAACTCTGAAATCAATCACATATGTTAATATCATACAAAATAACTACACCTTAGGTCATCAAAGAAAACATACATCTATTAAACATTTGAAACACTTTTGAGTAATCAGCCAAACCATATAAATAATTAGAAAACATGGTTCCCACTATAATCAGTCTGGAAAATAGTTTTGAATTTTCCATTTCCATATCCATTAGTTTTTTCATAGATTATTATTCATGAGAAGAAAATATGTGTTTCTTCTTTTGTACGATTTTTAACTCAAGATTTTATTTCATTTATCCAATTATGGTTATATACAAAAACATTTTCATCTATTAAGGAAATTTTTCATAGTTTCATTCATCATTCCCAATAAATATAATTCCATCAACATAATCAATTAAAATGGTGGTAAATTCATGACTTACATTGATATAATGATTAATATCAATCCTCTCTTTAAAAAAACTCATATTTATGATGAAATTATCAAATTTGGAATATCATACCCTCAATTCATGATTTATCCCTTAAATTATTTCATATACTAGAAAACATAATTTTAATCCTTACCAACAATTAAAAAACATTATTGTCAATATGTAATTCTTCATCCGGATCCCCATATTGAATTATGGACTTCACATCAATGTAAAATATCTTGTAACATCATTGTTGTAAAATAGAAAGATATATTCAAATTTTTTATAACACTTCAAATAGTGTAAAAGTTTTATCAATGTTAATGCCATCTATTTGTGGGTAATCTCTTCACACTAATCCTAATATTTTCCTAACCATGTGATTATATTAATTTATATTCTTCTATATTAACCACTTTGTTCTAATATTTTTTTTTCATTTGAATTAGTAATATGTTCTCAAGATTCATCATTCCTATTTTTATATAACTATTCATAAATATCCTCAACAATTATAGATACGCATAGTCATCATTTTCATCATTTGAATGACTTTTGAAAATAAGGAAGTATTCATAATAGGGTCTTATGATCTTTTTGTTTGATACAATTTATGTTGATCAACATTTTTTTTGAGTTTCCAGTGTCTTCCTTAGCATTTCATAATATTTTTTTGATTCATCCTCAAAAATTTAAATAGATGAGTATGATTCTTCATCTTGAGTTGGAATATAAAGATTTTCATCCAAATCATTATTTATAACAACAATTATTTCACATGGTTCATCTTCCCCATGCTTGTGATTTTTTAAAACCATCCTCATATTATAAAAAAAATTACATTAAAAGTGTCAAATAATATACACGATTATTTGTTGAACCATTTATATCATATTACTTGAAGGGAACCACCAAGAAAAATTCTATCTTCACCTCTCTTATAAAAAATTACATGGTTTCCACCATTCTTTTTATAATGAAGGGACTCCAAAAAACACATAATCATTTCAAACATGGAGACTTATAAAAAATTTTAATATATATTCATAACTAAAATAATCCAATAGAAACATCTATTTTTAATATAAATAAAACATTTCATGTGTTGTCTCCAAATGAAATGATAGATATCATGTTCAAGTCATGTAGTCCTCCCTATATCAACAAGACTACTTTTTTTTCCATTCATAAAAAACAATTTCATTGAGGTGTGTAAGATGTTATGAATTGATGATAAATTATATGATCCTCAAGTTAAATTTCAAGATCCTAATTTTTTTATTCCCCACTATTGTTTTCTCTCAACATCTTCAAAAAATACTAATATTACTTCCCATATTTCATCCTAAAAAATTAAAAAAGATAATATAAACTGATTTATGTTTCATATACATCACCCATGTACTAAGTGTAATATAATCAATGAAAGTGATGAAGTATTTCTGTCTCTGAGTTGATTTTTTTTATTGTTGGAACATATATAACACTATTAATATCATCTAAGGGACACTTTTATTAGATTTCAACAATATTATGCTTATAATTTGTAATTATTATTTTTTGAAAAAATATAAATCACAAATCTATTTTTTTGACATATTAAGAATACCACTGACATTGTCTATTTTCGATAACATGATAATGATTCTATAAATCATGTGTCCGAAAATAGTTTTGAACTTCACCAACATCTAACGAGTTTCCTTTTTTACATTGGCCTCTTGTAACTATTTTTCCATCTTCCTTTATTTTCACTAAATAAACCAATATTTTGTGAGAATAAATTTGTTTCATTCATCAGAATGTTGTGACACACATAATAATTTACGATTCAGCCAACCATCAAACAAATATTTCGTTTTTAAAACTTTTATTCAATAATGAATGACGATCCAACACCATTGAATCTGAGAGAATAATCATTCATAAATATTTGTGATCCTTATTTAAAATCACTCACATTATTCAAAAATTTTAATTCTCTTTTCATATAAAAATTAACACCATGATAAAATATACATGGAAATTATCCATTTGTATCATTATGTATAGTTGGAACAAGAATAGATTTTTCATTCCTTTTACCTTTCTCCTCTTATGAATTCTGCAAATTATTAAAAAACATTTTATTTATGCTAAAAAACGCTCCAACCCATTTTAATATGTCCAGCTTGTTCATATATTTCATAAATAGATACCATAGGCTGGAATATATTTTCATTATTCACACCATCCTTCCCAAGTTTCATCAAATATTCCCATATATAATTCTTCCTTTGAGATGATTTAATCACCCTAAAACATTTACTTATATTTTTTTTGAAATATTTGTAATATTATTGATTAAACTGTCAAATATTCTCCTTCTTACCAAATCAAACAAAAATCCAGCAGTAACCATATAAATAATATCTTCCTCTAAAAAAACTATACTATCTGATCCTATAATCATGTTTCTGACCAAACTTCTTATCATTCTAATCATAATTATTTTGACCACCAACCATTCTTTTTTCAATTATAATCTTCATTTTCTACTTGGTTTTTTTCATTATTATCAGATTATAATGTAATATAATAATATTAATACAGTGAAATAATAAAATCTGTTAACTTCTTCACTTTTTTTCAAATGCATACCTTTCGAATACTTCTTCTTATCATAATAAATTTTTTAAATTCTTCTCAAATTTTGAAGGTAGATTTTGATCATTATTAGGTTTACCCTTTCTAGATAATTCACCAATTGTAGAGACGGAATTATCAAAAATGTCACCCTTTTCACATATTTATATTGTTTTTATTGGATAAGTTCTAACACATCATTTTTTCCATGAAAATTAATTCCATGAGTTCAATTTTATTCTTTTATTTATCAAAATATTTCTTCAAATAATGATTTTTATAGAATGTTAATATCTTCACCATGAATACATGATTGACTATATGTTATGGAATTTTCATTTTTTAATTTCCTGATTTCTCTCTCAAGACCAAAACTTTTTCACATACATTCTATAAATTCAAATTTCAGGTACAATTATATTTTAGTTTTATCTTCTTCATGAATGACTATTCTAATATATTTATTTTTAACTATTAAATTGATTTTATTATTTCCATACTTCTTAGTGGTCTTCTCAGAATTAGATTAATGGTGTTCCTCTTTTTCCTCATTTAAAAAATAGTCTTCCTTTTTATTTGAAATATTTTTACCTCTCTATTTAGAATATGATTTATCCTTATCACCATGTTCCTTCTAAGATATTATTTGGCTTCCCAAATAAACATCACAATTTACTTCTTTATTTATTTGGGGAAAATTTTCAAAAATTATTTCAATAAAATCTCATTTAAAAAATTTATAGTAAGTTTCCTCTTATACATTCATGAATAACATTTAAAATTAATTTAAAAAATGATAAAAATTCATCAATATTTTTACTTACCATATTTTTGAAAGATGAATATATAAAAACTTCTTTAAGAATATTCAATAGATTTTCATTCTTAGGAGCCTTGAAATACATTTCATGATAAAAATTTGTTCTCCTCTATATGACATTCTCCCTTCTCATTTCATAAATAACAAGACTATAATATAAATGATGAAGAGATAATGTTTCATGATATTGATCTTACTTTGAAAAAAATAGTCCTCATACATGAAAGGATGATTTATCAGGATTGTTTCATCAATAGTATAATATTCTAACATTTCACAAGGAGATATAATATTACCAAAAGTGTCATTCACTCATGTAAAGAAGTCACCAAAATTTTATTACTCATCCATTTTGAGATCATAATAATTTAGATTCATGCAGTATATCATAGAATTATTCAATTTTTTATTGCCTTCATAAATGTTGTTCAACTTATCCCAGACACTATTGGAAATGGAAACATCATTCACTCGTTGAAGCATAAATTCAAAATGTGATGAGGGTAATGAATTCTGTGATATACCTATATTATCGATTTTCTTATTTTGAAATTATGTAAGTGAAACATTTTCATCAATAGAATATAATACATCTATCTCCGCTTAATTAACATCACATGAAATAGTTATAATATATGGAATCTTTCTATCATTCTAGATATGATAGTATATACCATCAATGAATATAAACCTCTTTACTGTTCACACATATATGTTTCTCCGTTATAACGTATCTTATATATACACCACTAAAGAGTAAAAAAAGGGAAAATTTTCTCTGATTGAAATTTATATTAACTAATTAAGATCAATTTATCATTGATAGGGTTGGTTTTGAGATAATGATATATATTTCTTGTTGGTTTCCTTCCTTTTGAAGTAACATTTACCTCCAATTTTAGAGTTATCATCTTAATGAAAACAAGGGAGTCACAAATTGACACAGATAAAAGAATTTACACGTTTTATTACTCCATAAGAGTATCTATGTACTTTTTATGGTATGGAAAACATCTATTTTCTAAAAAATACACTTGAAAAAAATCCTATTTTGTGGTTACAAAAAATATAGATATACCCTTACACTTGTATAGAAATGTGATTAATACAATAAAGCATATTCTTCATGTAGAATGAAGTGATATAATAAAATATTGTCTAAAAATTTAAGAATATCTCCCCAGATCTTTAAAAATAAGTTACAATGTTTCCATGTATACCATCATATATAAAATCATAGAAATAATTATTTAGTTTTTTATCTATCTATAGGTATGAAAATCAATAGACATCGTAACAAAACTCAGTCTAATACCCTAGTCCAATTATTCAGTCATATTTCTTAGTATCGTAATATAAATCTACCATAATACCACATTAACAATTTTGAGTTCTTTTAGCTCAGTCTAAAAATCTTTGTCTTATTTACTAGTCAAATGATATAGTCCGGTATGCTATTCACCAGGATACAATCATCCTTTTCCTTCTTCTTATGTTTAAAAAATTTCCTTAAGAATGTTTTTTAATAAATTATTTATCAATAAAACATAAAAATTTCTCTCTATTATAATCATGTAAATGGTGTTTAAATCATTCAAAAAGTACTATGTTCTCTCATTATTTTATAGGTGCACAAAAAAATTAAACAGAAATTGGAAACTTTTTCCCACTTAACAAAATTTCTAGAAACATCATTTTCTATTCCTATTTTGGATACATATTTTACTTCATTAATTATTATCAGATCATATTTCTCCCTTATCCATATCAAATCTTCTCTGAACATCATCTCTTTTTAGAATTTCTAATAATTAATCATTCTACTTTCGATTATCATTTTGATATTTTCATTTCTATGACGAAAACAATTTCACAATGTTTCTTCTTAAGAAAAGGAAGAATAAAAAATCATTACAATGATCTGTGAAAATAATTATAAACAAAAATTGAAATCATTATACTCTAAACACAGTTTCTACTTTTAATGGTTCATAAATATCATCAGAAACACATTCTCACCATGTTCAAACTCTTCAAAAAAATTCAAGACCACATTAACAACACTTTTAGAAAAAATCATTAACGATTCCCCTCTTTTTTCCCTAAGAACAATGATCCTAAATTCAATTAATTCCAATGTTTGTTGATATTTATCAATTAATTCGCCTAATTAGTTTTTCTCCTCTTCATTATAATAGATTGATGTCACCATCAATCAAATAGTTAGATCCACACGTTTTCTCATCTATCAAGACCCAATTGGTGAAACAAAATACGAGATTTCATTTCTCATGTCTAAACTAAAAATAAATTAATCATGGTGAAAACAGTTGAATACATTGTTTATTGGTCATGGATCCTATTTTTCATTTCTAAAAAACTTTTACCTTATAATTGGACTACAAAAAAGTTTCTTCCTCTAATTCTCTTTTAAAACTATTACTGTATCTAATGAACAGTGGAATTATTTAACCTATGATATATTCAACACCCCATAAAATGAATATGTGTCAAGAAAAATGTCATTCCTTACAAATATATATATTTTTATATTATTTTTTGTTACTTTTTTATAACTAAAATCAATCATTGACATCTTCTCATGATTTGAAAAAATATATCACATCTTTCAAATAAATCTAAATCTAGTGATCTGAAACCAATGAACTAAGACCAGAATGCATTGACATCACCGGACCTATTCTTTTACAAACTCTTTATTATATAATTACTTTCTCATGACATTGTGAACATTTATTATCATCATAGAATATCCTAACATGCTTTGGGAATTATTCCGACATCGTATCCAAATAGTGACTTCTTTAATTCCATCCAAATCTCAATCTAATTGGCAGTAGATTTTCTCCCTCTTTCCTTCATAAGTATATCTTCAAAAAATTTCAAGAATACTTTTTATTTACTGGGACTCAAAGACTAAAAATGATACATCTGTTTTTTATCAAATCTATGAAGACTCTGATAAAACTTCTAATTATGATTGATCAATTCATTATTGAAAAAAAGTAAGGCCAATGAATATTTTATCCCAGAAAAACACTTTGATATATATTGAACATTCTAAATCATTTTGAGTGAGATATTCTAATTAAAATTGTGAATATGATAACTATATTTTTAAAAAGTAAATTGATTTCATTCTATTTGACAATAGAAGAAAACACTATTAGCACACACTTATACCATCCTCTAAAAACTACTTTATTACAACAAGTTCCAAACATAATCATTCATCATTTAAAAATCTATGGAAGTTATGTAATGATGTGATATGAGAGGTAAACATAATTAATGTTTTACAAAATTAAATTAATTGGGAATAAAATTGGATTACATATATATAAGAGACATGTATATATATAACATAGATTGAATCCATTACATCAATGTTTATAAAAATTTATTAAAATGTATTTAAAAGAATATATGAAATATTTATTGAGAAAAATACACTTTTTAGATCATAAAAAATTATTCGAAATCTGAAAAATACATAAACATTATTGAATACATTTGAAAAAAACCAATGAAACATAAAACGTATGAACATACCGATTTATTGTTTATAATGGAGTGTAATATTATACATGTCAGGTATGTTAAAAAAACAAAATCATTAACATTATTATAAAAAAAATATACCTCATTTAGAAAATGATTAGAATTCTCTATTAAAATATTTTGGTAGAAAGGAAAAATATGAATTTTTTTAATGAACAATTTGGAGAATGATAAAATCAATCATGAAAATATTTTTAGAAAACATGCATATGGAATAAAAAGGGATTTTGATCCATGATTTGAATGAATTAATTGTTTTCTAAAAACATCTTATCACTAATTTTAAGAAATATATAGTTGATAAATAAAAAATTTCATTAAAATTTAATTAATTAGTCAATAATAATAAAATTAAATGGTTTTACTATAAATTCATTAAATAATTTCATTCAAAAATAAATAAACAATAAAAAATAATGATTAAAATGATATTGAAGAATAACCCTTACTACTTAGTAACATTTCATTCATAATTCCATTAAAGGAAATAAATGAATTTTAATATAAAATATCATGATTTATAATGTATTAATGATATAATATTTTATCGAAAATCATATAAAATGATTATATAAAATTTGGTGTCTAAAATTATACGTGTCTCAATGAATTGTGTTATGACAGGAATCCATAACTTCAACTCCGTAATATGTCATGTATATAATTTGTATACTATATAATAAAACTATATAAACTATATTTTTCTTATTTAACTCTCCCAAGTATATTTATTTTTCGTTAAACCCTTTACACCATTTATTTTAATGATATAATAAATTACATATTCATTTATTTCTACGTCATGTTTTAAGGATGTTACTTTAAATAAAATCAAAATGACGTCAATGTATTTTTCATGGTCAAAAGGAAAAATTACAACACATCCAAAATAATAATACTACAATAACTACCATTTTAAAAAAAATATAATTTTATGAATTATAAATACTTTTTCTTATGAAAATTTAACAATGTTTTAACCAATGAGATAATGGTCATATGTACTCTTTTGTAATGTTTCCATTTTTCAACAACCATAATGGAGATACAAAAAGTGATATTTTATATTTTTATAATTATAATAATACAATTAATGTATTATTATTTCATTAAATACACATTATTATACCATACATGTGATGTGAAAAAAATGACATCACTTCGTGAGGCCGTCGTCTTTAATACAGAACAATAACACTATAACATTCCCTGGATGGTAATGTGATAAATTATATGATATTTTAAATAATGTTATTATTAATAATAAAAATTTAAAATACATAAATATTAAATATATAATTTCATGACCCGTCCCCCGGGGCCCGTATCGTGACTACCCCACGCCCGCCTTCCATAGGCCAGGGGCTGGTGACTTTCACCAAAGGCGTAATTCCAAAAAAATGGGAAAACATTGCCTTTATAAAACATAAACTCACACAAACAGAGTACAAGAGGAAGAAAACACAAATTAAAAGTTTTATAACAAATGTACTGAAAGTAAATGGGGCCAAAATACAAGCCCAACGGTAATGAAAAAATACAACTGAAAGCAAGTACAACTGAAAAAGAGACAAATAGTTGTAAGGTGGAAGCAGCTCCTGTATCGTCCTCCAGGGTTCCTACCTGAAGGGTAAGTACAGATGGGATCCTCAGCAATCCACGTCTGTCAGAATCCATCATGTACAGATATGTCATAAGGTCCTCCTCTGGTACCATCCAGTCCTAGCGCTCTCGGCCTCCGTCAGCGCTGTACATCGTCTGGATCCAACAAAAAAGGGTACTGGCTAGCTCGTGTAGGAGTGAGTATAACGATACTCAGTAGGGACCCTGAGACCATAAAGGTCTCACAAAAACCATCAAGGATAATCCACAAATTATGATTTCAACGGATAACCATTGCATAGGTATTTTCCCATACATATTCCTAAGTTATCAAGTAACCCATCTCTGTCACGAGGAAAACACAAAATTCATTGACTCAGCTCAAAAAAGGATTTTCATTATCGAAACAACGGATTCTGGAGAACTCCTCCTTTGTCGAGTACAGTGGGCCTGTCGCGACACTGAGTCACTTCTCACTAACATTGGACTACTGAGGTACTTCTCCTGTCGAGTACCGCGGTTCTGCTACCAACTACCAGGAACTCCGTCCGGTGTGGGTCTACTACCAAATATCGGGCACTCCCCATAATAGCCTGTAGAGGTAATCCTCCTGTCGAGTACCTCAGGTATGCTACCAAATACTGGCTGCTCCTCTACCATGGGTCTGCCGCCAACTACTATGTGCTCCCCATTGGGCTAGTCGAATAACCCAGAGTCGAATCAGTCAAGCAGCAGTCAAGTCTGTCAACTACTAGGACTTCACATTCTACACGCTCATCTTTAGGAGGATCCTCTCCATGAGATATATTATGATACTAAAAGTGTCATGATTTATCACGTGGAATTACCTCAAAGGACCGCCACATCATAGGGGTCTTAACGCAATAGACGACGCATCAATCGGACGCCCAGTCTGTGAGTTATTGGCATTTCTGTCCCAGGGGCCTGGATGGGTTTTAGGTTCAAACCAACCTGACCATACTCCATATATGTCCCAAACTCAAGTGGGATATGCCAAAGAAACCATCTCAATCTAAAATTTCCATCACCGCAAAAGGTTTATTCATCGGACGCCCGTAGCCCATGTTATGGGTGTAAATGTGTTTTCAGGTCTAACGGTTCTGGACTGGCATTGGACCCAGCCCGAAGGCAACCTGGCCCTATGGAAGACCCCCTGAAAGCGACTTAGCCTATGGGTGACCCGGCCCAAAGGGGGCGGCCCGACCTGAAGGTGTGTCTTGGCCCGACGGTGCGGCCCTACCCTGTTGGCTGCCAGTGTGTCCCAGCCCGGCAGGCCATGTGGCCTGACGGCTGGCCATGTGGCCCGGCCCAGCTGGCTAGTAGCATGGCCTGGATAGCCACACCGTGTCACCCAGCTAGCCACACCCCTAGGGGGGGGGTGCCGCTCCCCCCCCCCCCCCTTTGTTCGTAATGCCCGACGCATGGCACTGACCCCTGTAACAATGGGACCCAAAGGGTCCCGTCTGTGTTATGCACACTGGCGGCCAGCTCAGTTGGCCGCCCTCCATTTTCCACCACATACATAGGCCACGGGTCTCCTCCAGCACGACGTGATGGCTCTGCACCCATGATCTCCCACCACAGCTAGCCCAGGCCACGGTCATGCACCCCCAGTGCGGCGGGACGGTGATGCACCCCTCTTCCGCAGCCAACCTTGGCCATATCCTCCTACTACCCTTCATGTGGCACGATGATTCTATGAGCCTCCTCTGTGGCCTGATGTGGCCACAACTCTCTTTTACATAGCGAGGAATCATTGCGCCCTCTTGGTGACCCAACCGCGAAATAAACCGGCGGAACAAAGGCCACCGGGTCACCAAGAGGGCGCAAAAATGCCACGCTACGTGGAGGAGAGCTGCGGTCACGTCGGGCCGCGACAGAGGCTCACGGCATCGTCACGCCGTGTGGAGGGCAGTAGGAGGTTTCGGCCAAGGTAGGCCATGGCAGAGGGGCGCATCATCGTCGCGCCGCACCGGGGGTGCATGACCGCGACCTGGGCTTGCTGCGGTGGGTGGTCAGGGGCGCGAAGCCATCGCGCCCTGCCGGAGAAGACCCGTGTTGGTGTGGTCCAAACCCCCCATGATATGTTGATAACATTTGGCATAAAAAATACAAAAATATTAACGACATAGAATGGAAACAAAACAACTCAAATCCCCCTACCTTGCTTGTCATTGATCATTGACGAAGTCATGGGATGGCGGCGTCGTTTCGTCAATGTCGGAAGAGGAAGAGTTTAGAGAAGACGAGTTGAAGACGACGTCATCAGTGTTTTTCATGGGTGGTGGTACTTCCACTTCCTTGCTCCGGTTAAAGAATGAAGATGATGGTGCTTGTCACTCATCAGTGGAAGGAGTGTTCTTCGTGTTCTTCATTGAGAGTATGAAGTTCTCTCTCAGGTCCCACCCAAATGAATTACCAACCAAAAGAAATAATAGTGTTACCTATTATTTAATAATTTTCTTGAATTCAAAATAATTATAAAGCATAATTAATTAAACAAGGGTTTTCAATAAATTTTAAGTGGGTTGGCACATTTAATTAGTGGGGGATGTTCAAGGGTTTCCCCCCCACTTTATGGAGAGTTACATGGGGTTAAATCCCGTGTGGTCCCCACGCTAAATATCCTCCAAAGGGAGGTTATGTGCGTGCGGGCCCCACCTCCATAACCTCTCATAGGAGGTTATGGTGTGGTGGACCCCACCAATATCCTCCTCTTGGAGCTTATAACCACCAAGAAATAAAAATAACCTATCACCATATTTTTATTTATGATTATTAAAGAACCCCAAACACTGTCATCCATTCTAGTTAAAATGAAACTGCAGTGAAAGCCTTACTAAGAAATCACCGACACTGTGAGTTCAACGGTGCACTCAGAATTCTATTCTAAGTACTGGTTCAGATGTTATAAAATTACGAATGTACGTTTATTGAACATACCAGAACAAATCATCAGAAATTGATTTCTGGAACATCGGGCCTCAGAAACAAGTGGTGTCAGAAACTTCAGACTCGTAAAAATCCAATAAATTTAAGAAAAACAAAATATCATTAAATTTATGGGTCTTTACATTCTCCCCACCTCAGGGCTTTACATCCCCATAACCTAGAACTCACACTAAGGTAACCAAAGGGGGTACTGAGCATGTATCTCTGGCTCCCGCTCCCATGTGCTCTCCTGGAGGTTCTCATACTGTCAACAAATGCGCACCAGAGGTATCAACCATCCACATAGTACCCGATCCTGCCGATCCTCAATATATGTTGGGACCTCCATGAAAGTCTCCCTGTCATCGATGTCCAACTCCTCGTGGTCGATGATGTGGGATGGGTCGTGCACGTATCTCCTCAGCAGAGATACGTGGAAGACATCGTGAGCGCAGTACAATTGAGGCGGAAGATGTAACGCCCCGACCCCAGCTACCCAGAGTCGGTGCGTTTATTACGTAACATTGGCATGATCACAAGAAAGATCAAATCTCGAAAGACCGGTTGGTTTAGTAGCCTTGGAAACACTAGATATATTCATAAGTTTTACATTACATCATAAAATGAAAAACTACTACAACAACATAATGTTTCCACAGTCCACACTATAATCCCCTCATAATATCCCTGCAGGTCATTCATAACTTACATCTTCACATCCTGGGAAAAATAAAACATAGAAAAGGGGTGAGCTCAAATGCCCAGTAAGGATAACAATATAGCGGAAACTTTCATCAATAAGAATAAACATTTAAGGCAATGTATAACTAAAACAAAAGCCTTTTAAACATTAACTTTCAACATGGTATGGCATAAATAAAATGAAATAATGCCATTTACTTATTCACATGGATATTATACTAATCGAATAATCACATGCAAAAATCAATAACCACTTTCATAATGTTGGAATGCATAATGCCAGACTATCATAACCACATAGCCAAGGCCTCGTGCCAAGACTACAAATAAGATTTTGTCAAGGCCTTGTGCCAAGACACTAGTTTGTCTCATGAGACCTACCGATGCATCGAGGAGCTATAGCGGGCTCCACCCGTCACTTATTAAGTCCAATGCATTCCCATATGAAAAGGTTTAAACATAACATAAACATTCGTATTAAAACTAGCATACGAAATGTCAATACTTTCACAATAAACTATGAATGGTATAAAAATAGCACATCCACAGTCAAACATATCACAAAACCTTCAATACAATATAGAAGTTTTGTATCATAATAAATCAACTTCAAATAATCTTAAAATCCATCAAAGGATGTTGACATAGATGAAATCAAAATTCTTTTTAAAGAAATATCTCCTTTTATTTTGAAATAATTTAAGATCCATATAAAATAAAACATTTTCTTTGAAAATATTCTTATAATCTTGTAAGGAAAGCTTTGATGATTTTATAACGGCGTAAAATAACCGCACCCGCCGTATAAGTTAAAAAAAACATTCTTACCTCAATTCTGTCGAAAAGGTTAAAAAGGACCTTGTTTTGAAAACGACGGAAAGATTCCTTTATAAACCTCTTATAAAAAGTCAAACAAGGGTATAAATGACTTTAACCCATATTCTTGTAAATAGTAAAAATGTTTTGAAATACATTTTGAAGAAACATGGATGTGGATGATAAAGAAATCCCAGTAGATTATTACGTATAAACAATCTCGGATAATGAAGAGATTGTGAAATAACCCTTACCTTGTACTTTTCCTTGGTTGTGGTAGGTTAACCTCCTGTATAATGGTGAAATAATTGTTATTAAATTATACAAGAATCATATACATTAATATGATATCATATATGATCTTTTAATATTGATTTGATAATAATATCTTAGTATTATCGTTGTTTCGGGTGTTAACTTAATTGTTTTCTTCCATATGTTTTGTTACGTAAGACATGTTTGTAAAGGATAGGTTGTATATTATTCATATCCAGAATGATATCAAGTCCTTAAACATCATTTTTAAATCATAAAATGATAATTACGCTTTAATGGTTACGATGGAGAATGAATCTCATCGCGTTCGTGGGGACGGTAGTCCGTACGTACGCACGAGCGACAATATCATTCTTTTGATATTAAAATAATATATAAATGGATGGTATATCATATATACAGAATCATTAACATGTTATATTTATTATTTACATGAGTTACACATCATTATTATACCCATCCAAATAATATTATATTGAATAACAATTACACCACGACGTGGAGACGGTAAGCCGTACGTACGCACGTATGGTGACATGTTATTCAAAGGGTGGATAGAATACTGAATATGGTTGTACCATACTTATAATAACATCACATTATATGTGAGATACTGGAGTTATTATTTCAGAATGGTAAGAACAAAGGAAGAAGAAGTGGAAGAAGAAATGAACTTAGAAAAGGGTGGTGAAATCATTACCTCTTCTTCGGGTTCTTCCTTTTGATTTGATCAAAAGGGCTCCTTAGGTTGGCTTTCTGATCAAACTAAGGCCTCTAGGTTGTATTGAGGGATGTTGGGAGAGTATTTGGGCAGAGTTTGGCCGAACCAAAAGGCTTTTAAGGTGTGAAGAAATGAGAAGGAGGAGTGCCCTTTTATAAGAGGGGTGAGGGGCACCTTTGGAAAAGCTAGAAATAATAATTTATAATAAATTCATATTCGGTTTCTAATGGCTCCAAAGTTGACTATTCAAAGGATGAGGTGGGGATAGGTCGAAAACAACTCATCCAATAGAATTTAGACAGGTTTGGGTACTTATATTAACCTTATCTTTAAGTATTAACTCTAAGTTAATTAGTTTCACTTTTACAATGTCTCTTTTTATTTTTATATAATATGGTTAATAAACTTACTATATACATCCAAGCGACCCCCAAGTGGTCCATTAATGATTAACCTATCATAATATAAGTCTCTTGGCCGAACCTTATATTTTTAGGAATTTAATATCAATTAATAATATAATATTTGTTTTAAGAACTCTTTTATGTCAATTTTGACACTATTCAATAGTTGATTTTTGTGAAACCTATAACAGATTGATTACTTCGAACAAAGTCCATTAAATCAATCCTAATATATCATATTAGCCTAGAAAATTAGTTTAATTCATTAAAAGTTTCATATTATATTTATTTGGGTATTTATAATATCAATTATGTTAATTTTTTACTATTTTAGTAATTACTGCATCATCATTGTGTCATAAATAAAATAAATTATTTAATGTCTAAAAATTATAAATAAAACATCATTATGTAGGAAATCTTTTTAGCTTTCTAATGAATATTTATAATCGAAAATCCAACATGTATAACCCTATGTAAAAATTGTTCTTCTAAAAGATGTAAGCTTATGCCATTTTTATTTTTATTTTAACTTTATTAATATAATGTGTCATTATCACTTACAAGTGGATCCATGGGGTCCCAAAATAGACCCAAAGATTCCCATGGCCGACCATGTATCAACCAATAGGGTTAAGACATGTTTTAGGGTAATTTAGTATTATTATAATATTATTTTTTTTAACCCTTATTTACCGGATTTACCCTTAACCATGGTAAATAAAATATTTACCGCAGTAATTATTCAAAATGTCTAAAAATAAAAGTTACCTATTTACACAATTTGAACATCCTGATTCCAAATATGGAATCCATTTTCCTAAATTCAAAACACAGAAGTGGCAGAAATTAATTTAAAATTAATTCCCGCTGTCAAAACAAAAAGCGTGTTTTTAAGAGATAATAACTATCAAAAGATTGACACTTGTTTATGTTCAGTTTAATTGTAAAATTATGTCCAATGACCAAAATTATATTAAATGGTAAAAATATATTCTAAATATACTTTAAAACCACTCAAATTCATAATTTATCACTATTAATTATTTTGATTAAAAAAGTTGTTTTTAATTAAAATTTAGTAATTTTCACTATTCATCAGAATATAAAAGTTATCCGAAAAGTACCAAAATTTCACCCTAGGCTAATTTTGATATTCTGAATCCAAAAATGAAGTCCATTTTGAAATATAAAATATATATGATTTCAAAAATTAGGTATTACTATTCACAACGGCTAGTTTAATCGGTTGTGGTGTGTGTTAAAACTCGAAGTTGCATATAACACACGCTACTGTATTATTCAAAGGAAAGCGTACCGTGGAAGCTTGGGATGTTTCATTTTAAATTTTTTTGATGTCCCCATTTAGTCAATATGTTTAAAATATTGTATTTAAAAAGGGTTCACTATTAAAAGTTGATAAAAGTGCAATACTGAAAATGAATTTGTTCTTGCATTACATTTAAGAAACTCATAATATGGATTCTAAAATTATAAGGATTATATAAAAATTAAAATTTATCTAATACTATTCATAACCTCTTTTGAACGGCTTGTTTGGTAAGTCATGGTGTGCTTGAACTTGGTGTTTCATGTAGTGAAAGTTATTGAATTATTTTGAAGAAATAACACACTATGAAATCTTGGGGTGTTACATTCTCCCCTCCTTCAATAAATTGCGTCCTCGCAATTTGAAATTGTTCTTCGAAAATAAAAGGTTGAAAATAGAAAATATCTTTGTAGGAAAACCCACATCGGAAATTGGGTTACTAAAATTTAGTCTTAATATGAGGAAAAGAGAAATGAAAGGGTCACCACCAAATTATGATCTCGATTAGGAGAACATTGGTGGCAATTAGAGACATATAATTGGAGGAAAAACGTAAATATTTATAGGTATTGATTGAGGTCATCAATCACAAACAAGTGTAAAATTGAGGTCCTTAAATTCATCAATCTATGATGATTTGAAATACCATCGGTTCAACAAAACATAGGGTATTAGGATAACACATTTTTGACGTTTCAAAATATCATAGTTGAAATCCCACATCGAAAAATGAATTAATGAGGCCTCTATTTTAAACAAAGGGTGGAAAGTATGAAGATTACCGAAAATAACACATACTAGGGTTCCATGTAGGAAAATATGGATATGGAAGAGAAATCTAACCGTCAATTATCTGATGGAGAGTGGTAGAGAACATGGCTATGAAAAGGCCAAAAATCCCAAAGCCATAAATTTGTGATGATTTAAGGTACCATCTAGGACAACATTTTTGTTCTATGTTTCTTTTATTAATGTTGGGGAATTTATTTATGAGATTGGCTAAGATCATAAGGAGATATACTTACTTTATAATTAATGTTTTATCCATTAATAAATTTCTACCACAAACTCATCTTTCACTCTAAAAGATAATAGAATGTAAAAAAAATTCTATTTACACTCTTCGTATAGGGTTCCAAAATAAATGAATTTATAATTCATCTACATGATCTTTTAATAAAAACTACATTATTTAATCCAGGACATCTCGTGGGCCAGTGGTAGGTGATACACCCTTGTCGCCCTTCGGTTGCGGGTTCAAGTCTCGCAGCCTTTCCGGACGCGACGGGTTGCCGCCCGACCTCCGGGTTGTCCTTTTATGGTAATCCAAAATAATCCAAACTAGAAC
Organism: Viscum album; assembly: GCA_963277665.1. Classification (NCBI taxonomy): domain Eukaryota; kingdom Viridiplantae; phylum Streptophyta; class Magnoliopsida; order Santalales; family Viscaceae; genus Viscum; species Viscum album. The sequence goes on from OY728143.1 coordinate 326,050,402, forward strand.
TATCCAAAATACTTCTGTCCAAACTCACAGTACAACATTTATAAGGAAGGTAAACATAATATAGATCCTTTTTACCCCGTAAAAGCATATGAATACCTTCATCATGTATTCTTTTAAAACACTGAAACATCCTAAATTACCATAATACTTATTGGTTACATTCATGCTCCCTTATTCCATATAGAATGCTGGATATACTTCATCAATCCAAAAATGTTTTAAACCCCAATAATGATGGAATATACAAATCATTAATCAGCTTCAAGGTAGTCAAGAATATCTAATATAATTTATCCAAATCAATCATGTATTATTCTAAAATCACTACCTCGGTATCAGAACCATATTATGGTTTATCTTTCTCTCAACCATATATTTTCCAAAAATTTAACCTGCTACTGAGTCACTTTTCTTTGTTCCACACCATCTCAAGTCCTTAATGAAATAGTACTGCAGTACAATCCTTATATACTCCATAATTATTATAACAAGTACATTGTTGATACAACACTCAATTGATATAATCAACATAAGAACTCTAATCATTCCTCTTCATCTGTGGTAGTATCATAACTTGATTATTATCCAATAGCATCATTTGCGGCATAGTCTGATGACTGGGGCATAGGTTCGCGTAGTGTCCAAACTCCTTGCAAATTAAGCATTGTACATTTGAAACCATTTTCTTACCCTTGCAGTCATGTACTTTCTGCCCTTTTCCTCCACACTTATAACAAACTCCCATTCCTTTCAGGCAAGTTCCAGGGTGTTTCTTTCCACAGTTACCACATATGGTAAAATTCTTCTTTTCCCTCTTACCTTTATCAATCTTTCTCTCTTCCATCCTTTTCTTCTCTTGCTTCCTTTCAAAGCCATAGGACTCAGTAAACTCTTTACTTATCTTATCAACACATGATATTATTTCTTCATATGATGATAATACATGCGAGACTATTTCTCTTATAAATTCTAGCTTAAGACCATGAAATATATGATCCTTCTTTCTCTTTGCATCATGTGCATTTCTAGAGTTCTCATTCCTTCAACTGGGCGCCATTTCTAAACAATGGCATACACTAGATCAGTTTATGAATCAAAATACATAATCCCATACTTATAAAACACTTAACATAAATTGAACTATTTATGGATATAATCCATAATCATAAAAATGCCTCCTTTGAGGAAGTATATACTCATAAACCCTTCATAATGATTTGTAAAGAAAATGAGAGTTATCCTAAGCATATCCCCCGGGAGTGTCGTAACCAAGAGTGCAGCAAGGCCCGTTGTCGTGCACCAGTTCCCGTTCGAGTCTAGCTCAAAGCGCTGTTTTCGGGTTTTACCCCTAGGTACATCTGTGCCAGATCCGCCTCTACCTGCTCGTATCCAGACAGGGATGTATTGCTCGGAAAACTCACAAAATCTCTACAATACCAAAATTCTAGGAAGTTCTTCTATACTAATCCTCAAAGTTAATCTTAGGTCTACGTGCTCTAATCAGAGTTTATCTAAATCTAGATTCCAAGGTTTGTACTAAACTTCCTCTGATACCAACTGTAACGCCCCGACCCCAGCTACCCAGAGTCGGTGCGTTTATTACGTAACATTGGCATGATCACAAGAAAGATCAAATCTCGAAAGACCGGTTGGTTTAGTAGCCTTGGAAACACTAGATATATTCATAAGTTTTACATTACATCATAAAATGAAAAACTACTACAACAACATAATGTTTCCACAGTCCACACTATAATCCCCTCATAATATCCCTGCAGGTCATTCATAACTTACATCTTCACATCCTGGGAAAAATAAAACATAGAAAAGGGGTGAGCTCAAATGCCCAGTAAGGATAACAATATAGCGGAAACTTTCATCAATAAGAATAAACATTTAAGGCAATGTATAACTAAAACAAAAGCCTTTTAAACATGAACTTTCAACATGGTATGGCATAAATAAAATGAAATAATGCCATTTACTTATTCACATGGATATTCTACTAATCGAATAATCACATGCAAAAATCAATAACCACTTTCATAATGTTGGAATGCATAATGCCAGACTATCATAACCACATAGCCAAGGCCTCGTGCCAAGACTACAAATAAGATTTTGTCAAGGCCTTGTGCCAAGACACTAGTTTGTCTCATGAGACCTACCGATGCATCGAGGAGCTATAGCGGGCTCCACCCGTCACTTATTAAGTCCAATGCATTCCCATATGAAAAGGTTTAAACATAACATAAACATTCGTATTAAAACTAGCATACGAAATGTCAATACTTTCACAATAAACTATGAATGGTATAAAAATAGCACATCCACAGTCAAACATATCACAAAACCTTCAATACAATATAGAAGTTTTGTATCATAATAAATCAACTTCAAATAATCTTAAAATCCATCAAAGGATGTTGACATAGATGAAATCAAAATTCTTTTTAAAGAAATATCTCCTTTTATTTTGAAATAATTTAAGATCCATATAAAATAAAACATTTTCTTTGAAAATATTCTTATAAGCTTGTAAGGAAAGCTTTGAAGATTTTATAACGGCGTAAAATAACTGCACCCGCCGTATAAGTTAAAAAAAACATTCTTACCTCAATTCTGTCGAAAAGGTTAAAAAGGACCTTGTTTTGAAAACGACGGAAAGATTCCTTTATAAACCTCTTATAAAAAGTCAAACAAGGGTATAAATGACTTTAACCCATATTCTGGTAAATAGTAAAAATGTTTTGAAATACATTTTGAAGAAACATGGATGTGGATGATAAAGAAATCCCAGTAGATTATTACGTATAAACAATCTCGGATAATGAAGAGATTGTGAAATAACCCTTACCTTGTACTTTTCCTTGGTTGTGGTAGGTTAACCTCTTGTCTAATGGTGAAATAATTGTTATTAAATTATACAAGAATCATATACATTAATATGATATCATATATGATCTTTTAATATTGATTTGATAATAATATCTTAGTATTATCGTTGTTTCGGGTGTTAACTTACTTGTTTTCATTCATATGTTTTGTTACGTAAGACATGTTTGTAAAGGATAGGTTGTATATTATTCATATCCAGAATGATATCAAGTCCTTAAACATCATTTTTAAATCATAAAATGATAATTACGCTTTAATGGTTACGATGGAGAATGAATCTCATCGCGTTCGTGGAGACGGTAGTCCGTACGTACGCACGAGCGACAATATCATTCTTTTGATATTAAAATAATATATAAATGGATGGTATATCATATATACAGAATCATTAACATGTTATATTTATTATTTACATGAGTTACACATCATTATTATACCCATCCAAATAATATTATATTGAATAACAATTACACCACGACGTGGAGACGGTAAGCCGTACGTACGCACGTATGGTGACATGTTATTCAAAGGGTGGATAGAATACTGAATATGGTTGTACCATACTTATAATAACATCACAGTATATGTGAGATACTGGAGTTATTATTTCAGAATGGTAAGAACAAAGGAAGAAGAAGTGGAAGAAGAAATGAACTTAGAAAAGGGTGGTGAAATCATTACCTCTTCTTCGGGTTCTTCCTTTTGATTTGATCAAAAGGGCTCCTTAGGTTGGCTTTATGATCAAACTAAGGCCTCTAGGTTGTATTGAGGGATGTTGGGAGAGTATTTGGGCAGAGTTTGGCCGAACCAAAAGGCTTTGAAGGTGTGAAGAAATGAGAAGGAGGAGTGCCCTTTTATAAGAGGGGTGAGGGGCACCTTTGGAAAAGCTAGAAATATTAATTTATAATAAATTCATATTCGGTTTCTAATGGCTCCAAAGTTGACTATTCAAAGGATGAGGTGGGGATAGGTCGAAAACAACTCATCCAATAGAATTTAGACAGGTTTGGGTACTTATATTAACCTTATCTTTAAGTATTAACTCTAAGTTAATTAGTTTCACTTTTACAATGTCTCTTTGTATTTTTATATAATATGGTTAATAAACTTACTATATACATCCAAGAGACCCCCAAGTGGTCCATTAATGATTAAACTATCATAATATAAGTCTCTTGGCCGAACCTTATATTTTTAGGAATTTAATATCAATTAATAATATAATATTTGTTTTAAGAACTCTTTTATGTCAATTTTGACACTATTCAATAGTTGATTTTTGTGAAACTCACAACAGATTGATTACTTCGAACAAAGTCCATTAAATCAATCCTAATATATCATATTAGCCTAGAAAATTAGTTTAATTCATTAAAAGTTTCATATTATATTTATTTGGGTATTTATAATATCAATTATGTTAATTTTTTACTATTTTAGTAATTACTGCATCATCATTGTGTCATAAATAAAATAAATTATTTAATGTCTAAAAATTATAAATAAAACATAATTATGTAGGAAATCTTTTTATCTTTCTAATGAATATTTATAATCGAAAATCCAACATGTATAACCCTATGTAAAAATTGTTCTTCTAAAAGATGTAAGCTTATGCCATTTTTATTTTTATTTTAACTTTATTAATATAATGTGTCATTATCACTTACAAGTGGATCCATGGGGTCCCAAATAAGACCCAAAGATGCCCATGGCCGACCATGTATCAACCAATAGGGTTAAGACACGTTTTAGGGTAATTTAGTATTATTATAATATTATTTTTTTTAACCCTTATTTACCGGATTTACCCTTAACCATGGTAAATAAAATATTTACCGCAGTAATTATTCAAAATGTCTAAAAATAAAAGTTACCTATTTACACAATTTGAACATCCTGATTCCAAATATGGAATCCATTTTCCTAAATTCAAAACACAGAAGTGGCAGAAATTAATTTAAAATTAATTCCCGCTGTCAAAACAAAAAGCGTGTTTTTAAGAGATAATAACTATCAAAAGATTGACACTTGTTTATGTTCAGTTTAATTGTAAAATTATGTCCAATGACCAACATTATATTAAATGGTAAAAATATATTCTAAATATACTTTAAAACCACTCAAATTCATAATTTATCACTATTAATTATTTTGATTAAAAAAGTTGTTTTTAATTAAAATTTAGTAATTTTCACTATTCATCAGAATATAAAAGTTATCCGAAAAGTACCAAAATTTCACCCTAGGCTAATTTTGATATTCTGAATCCAAAAATGAAGTCCATTTTGAAATATAAAATATATATGATTTCAAAAATTAGGTATTACTATTCACAACGGCTAGTTTAATCGGTTGTGGTGTGTGTTAAAACTCGAAGTTGCGTATAACACACGCTACTGTATTATTCAAAGGAAAGCGTACCGTGGAAGCTTGGGATGTTTCATTTTAAATTTTTTTGATGTCCCCATTTAGTCAATATGTTTAAAATATTGTATTTAAAAAGGGTTCACTATTAAAAGTTGATAAAAGTGCAATACTGAAAATGAATTTGTTCTTGCATTATATTTAAGAAACTCATAATATGGATTCTAAAATTATAAGGATTATATAAACATTAAAATTTATCTAATACTGTTCATAACCTCTTTTGAACGGCTTGTTTGGTAAGTCATGGTGTGCTTGAACTTGGTGTTTCATGTAGTGAAAGTTATTGAATTATTTTGAAGAAATAACACACTATGAAATCTTGGGGTGTTACAGAAGAGCTAAGCGGTAAGCCTCCTCGCCTACTCTTCTGAGGACATGGAATGGTCTGATGAATCGCATAGATAACTTTCCGCCTCGGCCAAATCTCTATAGACCTCATCGAGGTGAGACTCGTAGGAAGACGTGGTTGCCATCCTCGAACTGCAGAGGTCTCAGTCTCCTGTCAGCATAAGACTTCTGCCTACTCTGTCTAGTCTTCATCCACTCCTGGATGATTTTCACCTTCTCCCTGGTAGCCAAATCTATCTCTGATCCCACTAGTTATGACTTTCCTGGGTCATTCCAGCGCAATGGTGATCTGCAAGGTCATCCGTACAACACCTCGAATGGTGCCATACCGATGGTGGAGTGACAGCTGTTGTTGTAGGAAAACTCCATCAATGGAAAGTGATCCTCCCAACTGTGACAGAAGTCGAGGACACATGCACATAGCATGTTCCCGGGGGTTTGGATGGTCCTCTCGGTATGACCATCCTTCTGAGGATGGAAGGCGGTGCTCAAATGAAGCTGTGTCTCGAAAGCTTCCTACAACCCATTCCATAGCCAGGAATTAAATCGTGTGTCACAGTCGGAGACAATAGAGGATGGTACTCCATGTAATTGCACAATCTCTTTCACATAGAGGCATCCCAAGCTCTCTACTGAGTCCAGCTCTCTAATCGGTAGGAAGTGGGCTGACGTGGTGAGTCGGTCGACGATCACCCAAATCGAGTCATGACCCCTGGATGTATATGGAAGACCCATCATGAAGTCCATGGATATCCCATCCCACTACCATTCTGGGACCTCTAAGGGATGAACCAAGACTGTTGGTACCAGGAGCTCCACCTTCACTTGCTGATAAGTGAGACATCGTGAGACAAACTCCACTACGACCTTCTTCATACCTATCCACCAGTACTATCATCGAAGGTCTTGGTCCATCTTCGCCACTCCTGGGTGTACCGCTAGAGGGGAAATGTGGAACTCCCTCAAAACCTCCACTTAAAGTGAAACTGGTACCATGGTACATCCTATGAAAAGGAGGAAATGCTCCCCACCTTCAGAAAATCCATCAGGTGCTTGCCCTGTGGATATTTGAGCTTGTCATGTCTCGCAGTCAACATCCCCATGTTGTGCCTCCCTGACTCACTGAAGAAGTGGAGGAGTGACTGTAAGAGACTGTAGATAGGCTGCTCCATCCCAATCCATAAAGGATATCTAAAAGGCAACCAGCTTCTCTATCTCCTCTCCTAGCAGCTAGATACCAGACCTCTTACTGAGTGCATCTACTACTATGTTCTCCTTCTGAGGAGTATAGACTATCTCGAAGTGATAGTCATGGAGGAACTCAAGCCATCGTTGTTGTCTCAAGTTCAGGTCCTTATGAGAGAAGATATACTTGATACTCTTGTGATTAGATTACATGGTAAAACTTTCACCCATTAGATAGTTCTGCCACATCTTAAAGATGAAGACCATTACTGCTAACTCCAGGTCATGGGTATCATATTTCTGCTCATGCGGTCTCAGCTCTCGAGCCCCTCCTCAGGAATATGTTCCTATATCCCCTATCCTAGACAGTAGGAATAAATCCAAATCATTTAATGGGGATTAGGTCCCCTGTTATTTCTAAATTGCCTTGTAACATGGAATTCTACAGTTTCCAGAATACTGGATGCCTAAAGAGGCATAGGTAACTAATCGCCCCAATTACTTCCCCAATCACAGAATCCTGGGGAACACCCTCAAACATTATTATGTATATAATGAATCGATATAAGATCTAGTTGATAACAACATAGCCATGTTAGGCCCATCCCGACATAGGTGGAATTTATATTCATATAGCCTGACAGTGACAGTGATAGTAAGGTGAGTGGATATATGTTCATAACCACATTTCCCAAAAATAATATGACTGAATGGATCGTAAGGCAGTCGCTTTGGCTCATTGTATTATTTTTTCATGTCTTAATTGAACTAAAACTTCTTAAGTCACCGTGTCACCCTCATCCACTAATTCTGAGTAAACATATTAGTCTCCCTCCCCCAAGAGGGGCTAGCATCAGTGACGCAATGGTAAAAAGTCCATAATCGAGGCCATAGTCATCCCACACCCTTGGAGATTTCATGACCTTAGAGTTAGAAAATTCCACAAGAATCATTCTTGTAATGGAGGTTTATTCAAGTGATGACCAAGTGTATGCTTCGATTAATACTCTGTAGAGGGTAAACCACTACATGGATCATGATGATGAAGAGCAACAAACAGATCCTCCCAACATCCCCTACCGACTCCAATGTTGATGGAGCCGCGACTATATGTGTCATCGAGGTTCATTGATCTGTACCTCTAGCCAAGCTGTAAAATCCAATGAAACCAGACAATAATCCTAATGTAGAACTCAGCATGCACAACCTTTTCACTTGGTTTCACAAGGTCTTCCTTCACCTCCATTTGTACTACATGACCAGGATTATCCACCACCATCGTGATAATATCAACCACGTTATTTTTTGGATAAACCTTTGTTATCTAGCCCCAATATTTTTTTCACTCTGTGCATTTTTACTAGTGAGCAGTGAGACATTCCCAGCACTAGTCATCCACCGGTTCAGCTAGAAGGGCCCATTATAACTCCTTCCTCAAAACACCCTTATATCAGTGGAATTTTACAATTGGTATAGAAGTATGAAATTAATAAGAATCTTTTAAGAATTATTGAAAATCTATATATCCTCAAGCATCTTCTCCTGTCAACATATATTCATGAAACCCTTGTCGAGGCTTAAAGAATCCCTGTTCAGTTTGAGACGGAGGTAGTAGTTGTGAAGCATTCCATGTTGAGCCAGTCAAGAAATCTGAATGTCAGGTCGTTATCTCCTTTTATAGAGAAGATGAATGTTCTCCCATATAGGGGAAAATCCATCCATTGTATATCACCGACCATTTCAATGGAGTGGAGGTTCTCAATTGTCTTGTACACATAGGTTTAGGGATCAATCATATCCCAACCTAGATACTTCGAAAGATGGGCCAGTTTGAGGGTTATCTGAGTCCCTCTAACCTAAAAATTATTTTTTATGACACGACATAATAGACACCTATTAGAAATATCCTCCTAATGATCTTGTTCAGTGTCCTAGTTTGCAACACTGAGTTCATGGTTGTCTCACAAGACACTACTTACAATGCATTGATGGGTAGGCCATGGCTCCAACTGCACACGACTGTCCCTTGTTCATATCACCAATACCTTATAAACTTCATTAATGGAAGATTAGGTATACTCAAAGGTTATGAGTCTCCCTTTGGCTCTTGTGAATCCCACTAATTGGATGCCAACTATTATAAGAGCAAGGAAAAGAATATTTAGGATAATGAGGCTGAACATAATACAACTATGACTGAATCATGGATAGGCTTGGATGATGCCTACATTTCCTCGATCCAATGATTGGAGGCCACTACTCTATACTGGGGATAATGATTTGTTGTTTATATAATGAGGGGGAAGAATATTCCCATGTCTATGGGACGTTAGAATATAACCTTGTATTTCTATAAAAATAAGGCACAAGTGATTCCAAATCCCCTACTCCCGTAAGTTATTGGAATATCCAACCCAGGGAAATAGATATATGTTAGAATTGCTTGTTTCTCCAGGCTGGGACAAACTAAATCAAGATGACATAATACTATTGTAACACCCCGAGCTTCCATGATACGCTTCTCATTCAATAATGCAATAGCTTGCATTGTACGCAACTTCGAGTTCTAAAACACCGCGACTAATCAAAGTAGCCGTTATGAATAGTAATAACCACTTTTTAAAATTATAGAAATTTTATATTTCAAAATGGACTTCATTTTTGTATTCGTAATATCGAAAATATCCTATGTTGAATTTTTGGTATTTTTCTGAGAACTTCTAATTTTTTATGAATAGTGAAAATTACTTAAAAACAAATTTTTTAATAAAAATAATTTATAGTGATAAATTATACTATTTAGTGATTTTAAATTATAATTAGAATATATTTTTACCATTTTATCCAATGGTGGTCATTAGAATTAATTTAACATTGAAATTGGACATAAACAACTGCCAATCTTTTGATATAAATTGTTTCTTAAAAACACGCTATTTGTTGTGACAGCGGGAATTAATTATAAAATTAATTAATGCAACTTATATGTTTGGAATTTTTTAAAATAGACATCATTTTTTAATTCGGAATATCAATTATAGCTTAGGGTGAAATTTTTGCATTGTTCTGAAAAACTTCAATTTTTGATGAATAGTGAAACCACTAAGTGGTAGTTATATAACTGATTTTTCATTTAAATGAAATATTACCACTTCTGTGATTTGATTTTCAAAAATCCGACATACATGGTTGTCATTAAGAAGTAAAATGTGTTTCAATGAGATTAAAATAATTTTTTGGTGAATAGTAACTTTTAAGTTCTTAATCGCGATTAGAGGTAATTAGTGTAGTTTAAGGTAAAAACAATGTTTTAATAATATGATATGAGATTAAAACTTGTCCTACTCCTATTGGATGAGTCATGGCCGACAAAAACAACCCATGGGTCATCTTGGGGACCCCATGGAGCCACATTGGTTTGAAAATGACATTAATATATATTTATTTAATGTTAAAATTAAATTGACACAAACATGAGTTGTTTTACTAAAACAGTTTTTAAGTGGGGTTACACAAGTCCAAATTTTGATTATAAATATTAATTAGAAATCTAAAAAGATTTCATACATCATAGTATTTTTTATATAATTTTTAGATATTATATAAATTAAATTAATTATGACATCATGATGATGCAGCGATGACCTCATTATTTAACGATTTAAATAAAATGGAAAGATAATGTAAAATCCAAAGCGTACACTTGTCAAAAACCTATTGGATGAGTAGATTTCGAACCCTTATCATCTTATCCTAGAATTATATATGTGTGGGACCTCTAAAATCCGAAACTCATTTTATAATAAAGTGACTTTTCTTTACTTTCCAAGAGTGCCCCTCCTCCCCACTTATAAAAGGCCCCCACCTCTCCCACCTCATTTACACTTTCAAGCCATTTGGCTCGGCCAAAATCTTCCCAAATACTCTCCCAACGTCCCCCTCTTACTACTAGAAGCCTCAATTTGGGCAGAACTCTTCCCAAGGAAGCCTTTGCCTCAAATCAAAAAGAGTTACCCGATTTTGAGGTAATGTCTTCTCTAATGTTGTTTTGTTTTATTTTCCTTCTCCAACCCCCTAAACTATTTTTATTCATTTCTTTTGTAACAACAAAAGTATCCTCAATATACTAGGATGTTGTTATAAGAAGGATTTTAGCTACACTTACACACACCTACATCTTATGGTTAAAGAACATACGGTTTCTGTGGATGGCGAATTTCTGCCTCACGAAACGATGATTGTTCAACACTCATATAACATCTTCAAAGGTGGCCATTAAGATGTCACTATTTTTATATATGATATATAATATGTTTATGTTTTACTTATGCTTCTTTATTTCTCATGTATGGCATAATTTATGATTTCCATTATGGGTAAAACGCGATAATTTCATTTTAGGAAGTGCGGACTACCGCCCCCTCAAAGTGATTTGAATCGTTAATGCCATATGTGGGATGTATAAAGGATGGAGTAAATGGTATTATACACTATATTATACTGGAATTATATTATACATTTATATCATTATGATTTCGTTCCATTAAATATGAAATTGAAACGAAAGTAGCGTTCATGCGTACGTACGGCTTACCGTCTCCATGAACGGTGCATTTCATTTCTTACCTCTAAATGTTACGTAATATTATAAATGAATGTATATACTGGATATATAAGATATATATGAAATATAAATCATGAATATAATTCTGGAGATAATGGATATTCTACCACATAAACAACTTGTAATTATAAGAAGTTTATTGTTGACTCAAGAACCAAAGATCGACAAAACGACCGTTATTAAATTAAATAATTACATAATGTTCATAACATGGTAATAAGTGATATAAAAGGAATAATGAACATGAAAAAGGTTCTTAAGTAAATATAAATTAACTCTAGTTTATTATTCAGGAGTTTAAAGAACGGTCGAGTCAGGACAAGACGCAAGGTAAGGGAATTTCTTAACCCAACTACAATCCTTTGGGTTAATCTCCTACTTTCAAATTATGTCATGATATTATTATGTCTTATTTTGTATTTTTACTTTATTTATGTGTACCTATAGTGAATACACATAATATATCTATTTTATTTTAAAAATTATCTTTTTAAGGACTTCGTCTCAATCTCATTTCATTGAGGCATATTTGGTTTTATACACAAATTTCTTTTATACGGTGTATAAACCACTTTGACTTTTACGTTTATTCAAAAGGAATCTTTTTTATACGAAGCGTTTACTAAACGACAAAAGGGAATGTTTTTGTCGTACATATGCACCGACAATGACTTCTCCGCCGTCGTGACCACTATTTGAGTTTCGGCTTCCTCTACAAGCCATACCCTTTTTTTTAATGAAAAATAAATATCATGTTATACTTTTCTTTTAATTTGGTATTGAAAATGGGTTTGATAGATTTTTTATTATATCAATGGGTTGTATTGATATCTTGTGATTGAAATTTGGAAATGTTATGTTTCCTTTATGCATGTTTTATGAGATACGATTATGTTATGGTTTATGATATGTTTAAACCTATTCATATGAGGAATGTATTGGAGTTAATAAGTGACGGGTGGAGCCCGCTATAGCTCCTCGATGCATCGGTAGGTCTCATGAGACAACTAGACGTGGAATTGGCCGAGGCCCTTTCCCAGTTTGATTTATGGTTTTGGCCGAGGCCTTAATCATTTTAGAGGCCTTGGCCGAGCCCTTGAAAAAATGTTTCAGAATGTCCGGCATTATACATTCCATCATTATGAAAGTGGTTATTGATATTGCATGTGATTATTCGACCAGTAGAATATCCATGTGAAGAAGTGAATTGAATTATCTCATTGTACTTTTTCCATATTATGTTGATGTTCAAGTTTAAAAGGATTTTGTTTTAGTTATACATTGCCTTAAATTTTTATGTTTATTTATGAAAGCTTCCGCAATATTGTTATCCTTACTGAGCATCTGAGCTCACCCCTTTCAATGTTTTAATATTTTCCAGAATGTGAAGAAGTATCTTATGAATGACCTGCAGGGATAGTTAGAAGAGGATATGAGTGTGGACTATGAAGACTTTGTTATTATTTTTTCACTTTATGATGTAATGTAACACTTATGAATGTATCTAGTGTTTCCAATGCTACTAAACTAATCGGTCCTTCGAGAATTGATCTTTTGTGATCATGCCAATGTTACGAAGTAATGCACCGACTCTGGGTAGCTGGGCTCGGGGCGTTACAACTATTTATTTTATATCATCAAGTGTGGACCCTTGGGGAGAAGCCCCAAATGGAATCGGGTCAACAACTATCAATGCCATGGTCTTATCAGCACATGGATCCCTCGATTATCCTTCCACTACAACTTAGGCTGGCACCAGTATCTTGTCAGGATATATGGACTTAGAATAACCACCTACTCTAGATGATTCCCTTTCTATAAATGAAGAAGTTAATTTAGAGGATTCTCATCCAACTTTCAATGTGGGTGTCTCCAACTTGGTTGATGAATTGGTAGAGGTGAACCTTTGTAATGATACATATATAAAAACCACCTTTATCAGTGCTTCTATTCATGTTGATGATCCAAAAATGATATTTGGACTTCTTAAAGAACCATAGTGATGTATTTTCCTGGAGTTATGACAAGATTATCATACTAGATCCTCATGTAGCCATCCACTACCTTGGTCTTCCAGAAAATCCTCACATGTTCAAAAATCCTCCCAGAAAAATGCACAATTCTCATGGTTCTATGGTCAAGGACATGGTTGATAAGATCATAAGCACCAACATCATCATGGATGTACAGTACCCTAAATGGTAATCTAAAATTATTCCCATCAGGAAGAATAACTGAGAGAGATGAGTCTACATTGACATTCAATATCTCAATCTTCATTGTCTAAGGAATGATTTTCCCCTTCATACGACATAACTTCTTATTGACACCACCACTGGGTTCCTATATATCTTCTTCATGGATTGGTATTTTATTTATTACCAATTTTGAAGGGCCCCCATAGATGAAGATCATACATCCTTTAATGCACCAAAAGGAACTTTCTACTACTAGGAAATGACATTTGGTCTAAAGAATGTAGATTCTACTTATCAAAATGCAATGCCTCACATATTTAATCCAATCATTGGGTCATTGGTGGAAATCTAAGTGGATGATCTGGTTGTCAAATCTCCAGGGTTCCAGAACCATCTCAAAGATATTGATAAAGTGTTTGGCTTCCTCATATCCCTCTATCTAAATATGAACTCATTGGAGTTCTCCTTTTGCGTCACCCCCGGAAAGGTTATCATCATCATTGTCAGATATAGAGGAATCAAGATTGATCCATAGAAGACAAATTCCATCCTTCAGATGTATCATCCAAGAAACATTTGAGAGCTTCGAGGATTCCAAGGCCAGTTATCCTATATACATTGATTCATCACAAATCTAGATGGAAAGTGTAATCCATTTTTTCTAACTCATGATGAATGGTTTTGATTATCAGTGTGACGAGGAGTGTCAGATTAATGTTGAGGATATTACATAGTACTTATTGGAGCCTCAGGTCTATATTCCACCTATTTAGGAAAAGAATATAGTCTTTTATGTGACTTCTCTTGAATGATATCTCTGTGCCCTTCTTGTTCAGAATAACATTGAAGAAATGGAGAATAGTTTATATAATCATAGCCACATTCTCCTTGATACTGAGACTAGATATTTATCTACCTAGAAGAGATTCCTTGCACTGGTATTTGTAGTGCAAGAATTGTGACATTACTTGCAGCGTCATGAGATACAGATAGTGACCTTGGTGGATCCACTAAAGTACATTCTGAACCACCCCATGTTGATTAGTCATCTATCACAGTGGGAAGTGATCCTCTAGCAGTTCAACATCATTTCCCCCCCAGAAATATATCAATCGACAAGAATTGGGAGAATTCTTTTCCACAGATCCTTCTTCTACAGACTTGTCTTGGGATCTTGATTATCCGGATGAGGCAATACTCTTTGCAGACCAATCCATTCTGTTTTGAAACATTCACTTAGATGGTGTTTCCTGAAGTCCTACCGGTAGAAGACTCAATGACCCCCGACTCAACAGAGTCGGACTAGGTATGGTCTTCATCATGTTTGCACAAGTCGTTCTACCATATTCATTGATTTTTTTAGAATGTTTTTCCAACAATGATTCAGAGTACTAAGCTCTCATTACTAGTCTCAAGTTGGCCCTTGAGATTAAAGTTCACCACACACACATGAAAGGGGACTCAGTACTAGTCATCAAACAAATCAATGGTATCTACGTCGTCAGGAAGCCAGAGATCGTGACACTATTAGAACATACACTCTAGCTAGTGGCCAAGTTCCCATATCGTCCATAAGTTACTCATTCCCCTCAGACCTATAACAGTCGAGCCGGTGCCATGGACAACTTGGCCGCATCTCTTGGAGAACCTGATTAGGATGAATGGATTATCCGTGTGGATAATTAAAGAGTCATCACTCCCATTACTCGGGATGATGATGATTTTCCATAGATATGCCACCTAACCACTAGTGCCTCCACTTCCAGACCCCATCCCCTACCACAGTGTTGGAAGTGACTCCTTACTGGAGGAACCCCTTTATCGAGTATCTTCAACACCTAAATCTCCCAGTAGATCAAGCCAAGCGTGAGAGATTCCGACAACACACATTGCATTTCACCCTCTAGAATGGTCCCCGCCTTGAGAAGATTTTTTAAGGGAGTAGTTTTTTTCGATTATCTTCGGTTTCATTCAAGTAAATGAGAACTCTCAAGTCATACAAGTGGTTCATTCTGATTCTTATGGGGCACAGCAGACAAGGCCAAAACTATTTCACCAGATCTGGATATTGGAAAATTATTGCACTCCATGATCCGTGATTGCATTGATTTTTTCAAGAGGCTGCATTCTTACCAAATCCATGATAATTTTGTGCATCGACCACTAGATCCTCCCCACACTTCTATGTACTCTTGGCCCTTCATGGTCTGGTGAATCGATATTGTGGGACCATATCCATCGGTGACAGCTCCCCAGTACCAGTTTATCCTGACCGCTACTGATTTCTATTCTATGTGGAAATCGACAGTTCCACTCAAGGATGACATGTTTCCTTCTATCGTTGAATTTGTGAGCTCCAATAACATCTACCGATTTGGAGTCCTTCATGCCATCATCACCAATAATGAAAAAACGTACATGTTTTTGAACTAAATAAGTTATATACCATGTACAAAATGCGTTTTAACCATACCTACTACTATCATGTGCAATAAAATGGCCAGATCAAGGAATTAAACAAAAACCTATCTATTATTTTGTAAAAGATGGTTGGTCATAAAAAAAAGAGTTTTCTAGATAAACTCTCCAATACTCTCAGGGCCTATCAGATGACGACTTGTAATTCCATTTAGGTAACCCCATATTCCCTAGTGTACGGAATGGAGGAAGTCCATCCCATCAAGATTCATTTTCCATCATTTCTCACTGTTGTATATGATCATAATGCACCATATAAGGTAGCTGAAATTCATTTGGATAGACAATAAGTTCTCAATGAGAACAGAATTTGATCCCTTCTCAATCTGGAGAGGCATCAAAACATGATAGTTAGAGCTTTCAAAAAATCTCTATGCTCCGCTCATTCTTACAATGTGTCATGGAGTTTGCCCTGAGAATTCCAATGATACCTAGCAAGAAACCACCCAAATTGGAACCCAATTGTGGAGTAACATACATAATACACAAGGTTTACCCCAATGGCACAGAATCCCTAGTTACCATGGACGGTGAGCACATCAATCCTACAGGCAATGAAAAATTCATCTAGTAATAGTTTTCTTGATTAAGCCACTACCACATGACATTAAACTATACTGTCTTCACCGCACGACATTAAAATTCTGGGTCCATCTATAATGAAAGATGTAAAACTACCCTGCACTTTTCCTATATGACTTTAAACTGCTTTATCATCCTATAAAACCTTAAACTGCAGGCACACATTTCATCTTTGGGAACGACACTGATCTTCAACATCTCCCCTTTTGTGCGGTCCTGGTTTTCCCTAGATTCTTCTCAAAACAAAGGGTGTGGTTCAAACCTTGGTTACCATCCTTCACATAGGGTATATCATGACTGCACCATGTATCACCCTCCTTTGATATCCCTATATCTTTCATTCTTACCACATGAAGTTAAACTACAAGATCATTTTTCACATTTCATTCATCCCCTTTATTTGGGTCTCCATCAACATTCACATCTGAAAGGACCCCCGAACGGTACAGATACTCAATCTTATGGATGACGTACTGTTTTGGGCCAATTTTCTAGAGGTTCTTGAATAAAATATTAGTGCAAGTACCACATTTTTAATATAGTCCCGGATCGATGCCTATTTTTTCCCATTTTATGTAATGCGATAAGGATGATGTGTTTCGAAGATGGTTAAAAACCATCCTCTGTCTTTATAACCACCACAATATATCCCAAATATTGGGTGTCGTGATTTATTTAGTCCTATTATCCCTTGAAACGTCAATGTGCATTCAAACATCAATATGGCTCGAGCAAGAATGTTGGTCAGGTTGGGATCCACCCCTCTCGATCGCTTCCATCGTAGTCGTACCTTTATATGTCGGGCAGAACCCGATCACATTCCTTGTTTACCACACCGAGTATTGCTTATGTGGGATTAGGATCATTGGTAATGAAATACCTATATAAAGGGTCACGTGATCAGAGTCCGAGCACTATGACCATAAATTGAGATCACAACCTTCCTTAATTCACAAATTTAAATTACATAACAAATTAGGGATGGAGGATAGAAAACTATTGAGCAATCATCCTGTATGACGATAAATATCAAACAGGCTAGGGCATTCAAAACATGGCCTAGCCCAAGGTTACCTGACCATTCCACCCCCTACCCCAAATTCTCCCATATGATTGTGCTTGTTGTATAGATTTTATGTCCTTGTTCACATCAAGATATTTTTTTTTCACACCACAAACATCCCCTTGAGACACCCCTCCCTGATCCACCGTCCTTGTCTCAAGACGTTAAACTGAATGGGAACCATCGAGCTTTATGTATACCATAATGTGGGTTTTTATGATCTTTTACATTCGAGAGGACCCCCAAAAAACATGAATTCTAGGCTTTAGTGCTCCCCTACAATCTTGGGCCATCATCTCTGATGATTTTGAATGACTATTTGATATGAGTCGCGCATTGCGAATATGGTCAGTGTGTGATGATCAATTATTTTCCCCTTTTTCAGGTAAAATGATTGGGATACTATGTTACAAATATGGTTAGAATTTTTCCCCAATCATTATTATAATTTTGTGATCTCCTAAATGATGAGAATAGTGATTCTCCCTTTCTTCCCATCTTTCCAATGCACGTGACATTAAACTAGGAATCAACATTCTAAGCCCTATGACATTAAACTATGATCTACCATTTATATATCACTTTATGTTAAAGTGTGTGAAATATCAAAAACTACATATATATTGATTCCCATATTCATGGGATACATAGAGAAACCCAAACATTTTATATTTGGGTCTATCCTAGGTTAATATAATCTTTCTCTCGGCCGGTTGGCCCAAGTTCTCCCTGGGAATTATGAATGGTGTGGTGTTTGTGGGCTTACACCCTCATTCACATCAGCTTATTCACCATGCCATAAAAATTCAACGTTGTGGTCCCCACTCACTTACATTCTTCCTTACCACATGACATTAAATTTCCCACCACTACAGAACTATGAATGACTTGATTCCAATCATTATGGGATAAGTAGGAATAACCAAAAACTTTGTATTCGGGTCCAGCCCTATTTAATAGAAACCGTCTCTTACTTCTAACCCTCATCATATCTTTTCTGGGATGGGGTATATGGTATGGTGTGAGTTTATGTCCTCATTTACACCAGGTTTTTTATATCCATTCCACATACCTCTCTCTTAAAGGCTCCCCATTCTCATGTCCTCCACTTATATTCTCGAGTTGTCTGCTCTCAAATTGGACCCCTCAAACATCTTTGGAAATTCACCGACATTCCTTGGAGGACTATGGTTTAGGTCATAGTGTGTTGGATTGTACATAGAAATGTTAACATCAATTTAAATGCTACATTTTCCATTTATATTTGGTTATTTCATCTTTCACATTCGAAATGACCCCAGAACATCACAGATGCTTTGATTTAGTACTCTTCTACCACCTTGGGACAAAGTCCCCAAAGATTCCAAATGATAACATGACATTATTCATGCACAATGAATATGATCTTCATTCAATGCTCATTTGTTTGATACCATTTCAAGACACATGATAATAAATATTTGTTACAAACATGGTCAACAATTATCCTACATCGTTACATCTCCCCCATTAATCCCTAAAATTGGTTGTGCGATTCCCATCCTTTTCCACTACATCATGTCTAGGATTGATTTTTACACTCTTAGTGATATCCCTTAGTGCAATTTTGCATGTTAATGGGACAAATTCCTAGTGTGGTGTTATTCGAGGCTCCACAATATTTCTCATTTTCCTATAATATACATATTGAAAAGAAATTCCCCATACTTTTTTCCCACATTGAGTGTAGCTCACATGGGATTAGGTATTTGGCCATGGATTACACCTTCATGGTGGATTCTCACTCTTTTTGGTCTAAGATTTATGTCCTTAAACTATGTTCTCCCCATGTCCATGTTGAACAACGTTAGACTACGTGTCGATTTTTGAACTATACTTAGTTTGATTACCATGCTTATGGGATATGTAGGAACTTTTGGACAATTTGTCATCGAGTCCAGATCAGGGCTCAGTAATTATCTCTCTTATTCATCTTTTTTAACCTAACTATTATATGATTTCATGGGGTGGCGTAAGTGGGCATATGTACTAATTCACACCGGGTTTTAAATAGTCGCGTCACAAAATCTCCCTTTAGGGGATGGCCTCTCATAACCCCATCATTGTTGCATGACGTTAATCTATATGACATATTCTAGAACAATATATGGATTGATTCCCACAAACATTTGATATTTAGGAATTCTCATGCACATTATTTCAGGTCTAGCCCCACCATATCCTAGTCCAAAATGACTTTAAACTATAGCTTCATTTATGCACGATGTTAAAATCCATTGGTTGTCCAATTATATGTCCCTACACTATATTGCTAGTGTCTTGGACACAAAACAGAAACCGGGACAACATTGTGTAATCCTCACTTAAGGGGATATCACATGTGGTACTTGTTATATATATCTCCATTTTCAAGGCCAACGAATGGCGGGATTCCTACAGTGATTCCCGGATTCACCATACTTTGCCCATCGCTTCAAAAAAACACTCACACATCCAATATAAATAGAACACATGATCCATTTAATTCCACTTTTTTGGGGCATCGGCAAGACCTACATGATATTATTTCCCCCGAATTAGTACTCTACTAGGAAATATCTAGAACTATGTATGGATTGATTCCCATCCTTGGGGGATATCTAGGAACACCTAGAAATTTAGTCATGGGGTCCGACCCCATGTGTCTCAAATACTTCCCTCATTCGGGCCCCCTTGGCCTGAAATATATCAAGTACATGTGGTGTGGTGAGTACCTATTAGGTCCTTGTTAAGGTCGAGTTTTGAAAAAAACACACAATGTGTCTCTCATGTCTCTTCACGACCTTGAGTCCTAGTTCTATGACCATAAACTATGATATTCCTACGAGAACCATGTGTGTCTTGATTCCCATCCTTAAGTGATATTTATGATCTCCTGGAAATATAGTCTCTATGTCTAGACATGGGAGCATGTCCCAAGATTTGGGGCACCTTTGTTCCTTGTCCACCACATGTTTTTCTTCTTCTCCACCCCGCGTGCATTATATTAAACCAAGTCAACTCTTTATGGTCCACTCTATAACCTCAAACTAGAATTTTGTATCCCCAGGACCCCTGTCTTTGGACAGAGATTCAACTACCTCTATTTGACACATCTAATTGGAATACTCATGTGCGATGTGGAGTAGAGCCCAAAATTGTTGGATACCACATGGGAATTCCCTCATTTTATGTACATGATTTATAATCCCTCTATTGGAATAGATGTCCTATTCCACATCTGAAGGGACACCCTTGTGGCCTAGTCTCATTCCACATTGGCTCGCCTACCATCTTTGTCCAATTCTTTAGAAGACCTCGAATGACATTTTTTTATGGGTCCAATGTTTTGAATTTGGACAGCGGTCAACCCTCATTTGTCTATCCCCCTTCCAGAATAATATGAAACATATGTTGTGTTTTGAACATTGACAACAATTATCCTCTATAATCACACAACTACCACTATAATCCATATCTTGGCCACCTTGATTCACACATTCCCACTCCCTTATGTTCATGTGGAATTCCAACAAACTCTGTTTCACCCCTTTGAGAATCCATGTTCGTTATGTAGGATGATCAACAATATTGGGACTTCATTCACCTATCATTCCATTGCACCTAATGTGGGCCTCCCTGTACTAGAAAAATCCCATCATAACTCTTTTTTTCACACATGGAGGATGACTAGGGTGGGTTTAGTAGTTTTGGTAGGATGTATAACAGTGAAACAATGTGACACCTTCCTTTTATCCTGTATTATGTTAAACTGCAATATGATAACTACATATTGATTGATTACCATTCTAATAGTGTATATAGGAATTCCAAAACACTTTTTCTCAGTCCCAGCCCAAATTTCAACATCTTCGATCCCCAGACCTATCATTTCTTCAGGGATTATGTGGTGTGGTGTGGACTTCTTGGTCCTTATTCATGTTGATATATCTGCCACATCACAGATTTACATTTAGGGTAACCATGTCATCAACACATGACTTTAAACTATGAACCTACCCTGAACATGCTTAGGATGCCCCATGATAATTATGGGATGTGTCAGATTCCTCTGCAGAGTCGATTTCCTCTACTAGCATTGGTCTCTAACCACGTTTTTCTCATGAAATATGTTTGGATTGATTCTCATCCTTATGGGATACAAAAAGATGCCATGTAATTTCGCCTTAGTCCTAGTCCCAAAGTCATTAACCCATATAGAACCTCATCCTGATCATAGTTTAGTCTCTATGACCTTAAACTAGAAGTCTATAGTCAATGAAACATGACATTATAATATTATCCTGGGTCTAGGAAGTATGACTTTACTACTATGTGCACCATCCTCACCATACTATGTTAAACTATGTGTCTATCATAACCATGGGCATGACATGAAACTGTGAGCCACCATAGGTTCTCGCCAGAGAGATCCTTTCAAGAAATTACTATGTTCACCATTCAGACTCATGCACTCACCTATTGTGTTTTCATCATGGTGGCCTAATTTCAAGAGTATTGGACACCATTCGAACAACACATCACTCCACCCTCCATGATTTACGTGCCCTTTATTTAAATAATCATCAAATTTCATACCTGAAGAACCCCCCTAACAATATGGGTGCTTATCCTATATATCACCTACTATCATGGGATAAAATTCCGAAAGGCTTATGAATGACTTTTTGAGTTAGGACTAGTGTTTTGATCGTGGTCAGAGGTCGGCCATTATTTGTTATTTCCATTTCGGGGTAAGAAAATATGGATATCGTGTCTCAAACATGGTCAATAGTTATTCTAAATTTTCATGTAATCTCTACAGTGTTCATATTTTTGGGTATTTTGATTCACAGTTTCCACTCCCATCTATTAGGATTGATTATAACTCCCCCGGCGTTACCCCAATCATGCACTAGTGCACATTGGGGAAAAAATTCAACTTCTATGAGAACATCATTCTTCATTTAGGCCACCATCCTTCTTCTCGGAAATCTGTATCAGTTGTAAATACCTAGGGTACCCAAATCCTGGTTGGCACTCTCATATTCGAGAGGAATAAGGATGAATTAACCCCTTGTTTCTCACATCATGCATGACCCATGTGAGATTAGGGATTGATCGCTGGATATCTCAAAGATATGATTGAAATGTGACCATTAAAATAGATAACAGAATTCATGCTTGACAACAACATAAACAAGAAAAACATGAAATCTCATGTATGAGTTCACATAAATGAAAATAGATAAGGGTTGATAGATCACATAGATGGGTTGACCTCTTCTAACAGAGCATCCCAGCTCTGCTATGCTCTAGATCATAGCATCCAGTATCTGTTGTCACATGTTAATCCCTCACTTCTCCTCAATGGTAATGGGGCGTAGTTGATCAGCCTCTGTTCAGGACTAATCCTCATCAGCTCAGATATTAATTATCACTTTAGAGGCTCTCCTCATCTGTTATTCACCCCCTTCTAGTAAGGACTTTAGTCACAATATGAGCCCTAATTGTACATCGAGGGAAGAAGAATGCTCGTTCAACCACACCCTCAACAGTTTGATCTCATTATCATCCTCTTAGAGTCATTTAATATAGAAGGCCTTACTCCACATCTGATCAACAATAAGGCTACATGTTTCCTCCCACACCCTCTCGTAAAGGTAGTCTTGAATAATCATGTGCCGACATTCAACATTTACTCCCCCAGTGCATAGCTCGCACATTCAGGAATGAAGCCTCCACATCTGGATTATCCATTCTGCCTGTGGGGTTTCCTTGAAAAAAATTCTTGATTAGCTTCCATGAACGAAGATGAACGATCTTTCTATCATCTTTGATAGAAGTAGTCTCATCCTGGTTCTCTGGGTTGGTGGGTTCATATTCGATAAATTCCTCCCAGAGTTCAGCAGTAGGGTTTTCCTTGGGTTGGTCGTCATCATTGGATTCTACCTACATGGCATACCCCACGTGTCTTCACTCTTTTTTGTAAGGAAGGTAAGAAAACCAGATGCCTTGAGTAGTGGGGAAAGTAAAGAAGATAAATAACCAACAAGAATCAGCAAGAATACAAACATTTACATCCTACCCTTTTCCTCATACCAAGTGTCCTCCTTGACACCAACATGTGTAAAATGATGTATCTCACCACTCTAGGAATCAACTTCTACCATAGAAAACGGGCCTCCCTACCCCCACATATCACAACAGCCATCCATGATCATATCACAACCCAAGAAGTAGAGAAAAAAAGTCATTTCAACTAGGATTTTGGCCCGTAAACAATCAAGAGGGTAACTCAAAACCCTACAAGGAATTATCTTATATCAAACTACTAGTTTTTTTAATGAATCTAGAATTAACTGATTTATTATTAGTAGGTTCCAATGATGGTCAACCTAAATAGTAAGCTGTCACAAATAAATAAACATACTTACTATATCAATTTGATTTGAATAAAATTATAACAACAACAACTGGATTCATTTACATGCCTCTTTATATTTAGCGATATGATTATAAATTAATTCCGAGTTTATGTTATTTACAAATTTCTATCAGTAATGAAATGATAAACAAAACAAGCATATATATCACACTATCTGTAAAATCTTGTGGTAATTACATACAATAGATATTAATTTATTTAACCAGTTACAATATTTTTTATGTCAATTAAATTGTGATCTAGTGGGATAAAACACACTAACTCTATAGTTGCACCTAAAATAATAGAGATGAAACGAATCCCCTACCTTAAAAGGTTTTTTATACTATTCGAACAGACCAACAAAACATATCACAATCACCAGTCTTAGAGGACTGCATCCACCCGAGGATGCAGAGACACCACAACACAAAACGACACACAAGAAATGTCCATTAGGAACATAGAGATCACATTTCATTACATGGAAAGGAGAATTAGGAGAAGATGAACCCAAAAGGATGACAATAAAACATACCTTATATGAAGATTGATCGATACTACTTGGTTGCACCAAAACAGAGGGTGCACTTGTAGCAAGAAGAAATTAAAGGGGAACCAATCCATGGAATAAATTTTGATCACACAACTCCAACAAGAAGTATTGAAATGTTTGAGTGTCTTGCACCAACGGACAAGGAGGAAGAAAAAGGAAGAAATATATCTCGTCCCTTGAGTACAATTTACAAAGACTAAGTTTAAGATACACTGGATTTTCCATTAAACGTTGATTGCATTAAACCACATGGTTTTACTAATTAAAAGCATCCCAATCCATAGAAAAATTAATATTTGAGTTATGGGTTTCGAATCAGCATTAATCCCATAAAATAAGTCTTTTAATGTGTTTATCATCAAAGAAAACATTAAATCTGTAAAATGGAAAAAATATGGATATTTTGGAACTGGAAATATGACATCGTTTCGTGAAATATTTTGAAATTTGTGAAAGGAAAATGTAACACTATTTCATGAAGCAGTTTGGAATCTTGGAAATGTTTTGGGTATAATTAACTTTTTCCTCCTAGAACACCTCAAACACCAATTTTCAGCAAAGGAATGGACCAGAGAGGTTCAATCCATTACAAATAAATTTTCATATATATTAAGAAATTTTAATTTAATATTAGTTTTATTTTAAATGGGAACTATTTATGATAGTACATTGGAAAAGAGATAATTACTTTCACTTAAATCTATCATTTAACACATCATAGAGTTGTACCAAATAATAGTAAGAAATAATATTATTATTTTAAATGGTAGTAATGACTAGTCATTGTATTGGAAGTAATTATAATACATAGATATATAATGATTTTAAATTGTTTTTAAATTTTTATACATGTATCTGATGAATTATATAGGCATAAATGATAATGAATTCATGTGTAATGATATAATACCTTAATATTTTTAAAAGGACATTCTACCAAATTTTGATGAAAACCCAATTTTAAAAATTGTTTTTTCACATTTATATTATCAATTAGATAAAATAATTTTCTTATTTAGAAGTGGGACAACAATATTTACATTATTTTAAAATTTTGTATCTTTTTAATAAAATCAATATTTTTTATGTATAGTGAAAAACAATGCATTTTAATTCAAAACTATCGTTTCATCTAATTTATTTATATATTTAAATTTTATTTTTATTTTGTTTTAAAATATAATTGGATTAAATTTTTATCATTTAATCTAATGATGGTCATTTAATTTAATTTCACATTTAAATTGGACAATAAAATATGTCAATCTGTTGATAATTTTTACTTCCTAAAAACCCGCTTTTTAGTTTTGATAATGAGAATTAATTTTAAAATAATATTTTGAAACTTATGTGTTTTGAATTTGGAAAATGGATTCCATATTTGAAATTATATGATATAGTTTGTGTAAATAGGTACCTACTATTTTTTAGAAGTTATGAATATTAACTTTAGTAATTATTTATATTTACCAATGTTAAACGGTAATGATATTAAATGAGGTTGTAAAAAAATATATTATAATAGTATAATACTACCCTAACATGTGTCATAATCTTTTTGGATGAGATATGTATGACCATTGGAATTCTTGGGTCAATGTTTGGACCCCATGGATCCACTTGGGTGGGATAATGACCTTTTTATAATATTTAAATTAAAGAATGGGAAGTATAACATAAATATGTATCTTATACCTAAAACAGTTTTAATTTTTTTATAAATAATATCTTCATAAATAAATAATAATTATAAATATAAAAATATTTCCTACATCGCAGTATTTTATTTATAAGTTTTAGTAATAAAATGAATAATATATATATTAATGACACAATGATGTTGTAGCGATTACCTTATTAATGAAATATTCAAATAAATTATATTATAAATAATAAAATTAATGTAATTTGAACATTTTAATACCATATGAGAATATTTTTAATTAAATTTACATGTAATGGATGTGTTAATTCCTTAGTATGGAAGGAATATAGATTTTATGACTTTAATAAAAATCAATTTTTAAATACTTTCAAAATTGAAATAAGCGAGTTTTTAAAACACAGACTAATTTATTATGTGATATCATAGTACTAAAAATATAAAATTCGTCCAAAAGAATTATATAATGTAAAAAATGAAATTTATGATCCCCTGTTGGTTGGATTTGTATTTTATAGTAACTATATTGATCTTATTATGGAAAAACAAGAAGACATGGCAAGTGTTAATGTTTTTAACAAAGGGTTAAAGTTATAATATAAGGTTTATTTTGTAACCAAATATTGTCTAGAACCTATTAGTTGAGAGGATTTAGACACATAGACATGTTATATTTGAACTTTAACACTTTGTAACAATTAAAATTAAAAAATAATATTATAATAATATAATATTTCAAGATATTTCTAAAGTTCCCCTCCTCCCTCGTATAAAAGGCCAAAAAATCTACCCATATACTTACATCTCTAAATCCACTTATATCATCCAAATTAACTCAAATAAGCTCCCAAATTAACTCCCTATAACCTATAATCCTAAACATGGGAATAATGAAATTCATAAAATAATTTTGGCTAAAATGAAAAGAAGTTACCTGGTTTTGAGGTAACGTCTTTATTCATGTTCCTTTACTTTATTTTCCTTCTCCATGACCTAATCTCCATATTTTTCATTATTTTATAAAAAAACAGTACCCTAAATAAACTTGGATGTTTTTATTCTAATGTTTCGATATACACTTACACACATGACCATCTAATGGATATAGAACACACTGTTTCTATGTGTGGTGAAATAATGCCTCACGAAATAATTATTGTTCAATTTTCTCATACCACCTCTTGTAGTGGCTATTATGATGGAACTGCATTTATATATGATATATATAGTATATATTTTCATATATGATTCTTTAATATTTATTTAGAACATACCATTACGATTTCCATTATGTGTAAATATGATAATTTCATTTGAGGAATTGTGTACTACCGCCCCCTCAAATTGATATGACTCATTAATTCCAGACATAGAATGTATAAATGATAGATTAAATGAAATTATGTAACATATATAACATATAAATTATATTGTAATTACAATATACCTATATATATATATTCTTTTTTATTAATTTAATATGAAAAGGAGATGAATGTAAATTTCATGCGTACATTCGACCTACCATCTTCACGAAAGGTGCATTTCATATCTTATCTCCAAATGTTATCTTATTTTATAAATACACATATAATATATATATTATATTTAAATCATGAAAAATATTCTAGAGATAATTGACTTATGACCACATGGATTATTTGCATCAAAACAAGTTCATTTTTTACTCAAATACCAAACATCGACCAAATGTCCGATATGAACACAAATAATTACTAAATTTATATATCAGGGTAAAAAGTGACCTAAAATGAACAATAAATATTAAAAAGGTTCTATGTCAAGTTTAAATTTACATATATTTATAATTTAGTAAATTAATGAATGAATGAGACAAGTTATACATAATGTGGGGGACTTTGTCTCAATCTCCTTTCATTAAGGAATTTCTAGATAATATGCACCTTTATTCCTTTGTAATGTTTATATAAAGCCAATATGAAATTTCATATCCATATATTATCTATTCTAATATTATTTATTAAGTCATTGAGATTAATACTTAATTGGACAATGTGGTATGGGACACCATGAACATTTTATTATTTAATTATCAAATATTTTTCTTCATGATATTAAAATAAAATATTTATTTATATGGGTGTAAATGGAATATAAAAGAAACTTTATTTCAATATTGAATTTCAATAATTGTTTCTGAATGAAATATATTTATACAAATCAATTTAATTTCTTTACAAAAAAGCAAAAGGAATGTTTTTTACGTATACAGTGACAATGAATTTTCTACCATCGTTACTATTATTTGTTATTTGGATTCCTCTATAAGAATTAATGTAATTTAAAATGAATATAAATCTATTATTTATTTATTTGGGTATGTTGGTATTGAAAATGGATTTCTAAATGAAACGGTTTTTTTATATGGAAATTATTTCTTCTGGGATTATAAGAATTTTAAAAAAAATGGGTTTTGTGATGAAAATGTTTTATTCATGAAATTGAACATGATAATTATATGAAAAAGGTGAGCTCAATTTATCTTATACGAAGGTTTGATCCCCAGTATAAATCATGAGAGATCCTGAAAAAACTTATATGAAGGGTTGAGCCCGACATAACCTATACAATGGGTGATGCCCCATTATAGCTCATAGGTAAGCCTGACACAGCTTATACGAAGGGTTGAGCCCTATTATAGCTCACAGGTGACCCCAATACTGCTAATATGAAGAAAGATACCCGTTATATATCCTTAATTATAAATAAACCACATGGCTTATCCAATTGGATGTTTTTAAAGGGGTTTATGTATATGATTCTCTATGTCACCAAAATGAGTATTAATTTCTTGCTATTGGTTTTAGTGTTTTTCATTGAGGAAAATTTATGAGTGTTATTTTTGTGAAAATTTGATTTTTCTTCTATTCAAAGAACATTGAATGAGTTATCACGTTTTAACTAGAATAATGAGTTTTCATTATTTTGTTATACCTTATTGATATTTTTATGCTCATAGATATTTTTTGAAATGGTTTTCATAGGGTATAAGTAAGGGTAAGAAAAAGTATGAAGTTAAGAAGATTTTCACCAACAAAACCAATCATGTTTATTTATTAAAAAATTTTATATTGAGCAAGAAATTGATACAATTTTAGTTGTATCCACATTTTATAAATTTGATTTTTTATGTAATATTTATGGTCTAATTCTCTAAAACTATAAACCCGAAAAGATACTCAATGTGTATTCTTAACATAACTCATGATTATGTAGTGTTCAATGCTTTTTCCCTTATTGTTGGTTATAAATGAAGGATTATACCACTTTAGGGATTATTATGTCTTCTTAAGAGATTGGGATATCATAAGTGTTTATAAATCTATGTTTTATAATATTTTCAATGTCATAGAAACAAATTTAATGGATTTATGATCTGAAATATTACGGCGACTAATTGTGTTTTTGGAGACATTCACCTTTGAGGAAAATATGGGTTATTAATTTTTGGGATGAAAAATATGAAGTAGGAGATAACCTTTACGGTTAAAATTTGTTATCGTAATTTTTGAAGATTTTACCTCATTTTTTGAAATGTTATAAAATTATTTTGTTTTTGAAAAAGGAAAACTCGTAGAAAGTGTGACAACTTTTCATGTATGAAAAAGCTATGGGAATCGAACACACAACCCAAGTGCGACTGAGATTTATCACCAACCATTGGACTATGTTATGTACTTGGATAGAAAGAATTATTTTTTTAAGATAAATAATTTTTTGAATAATTAATAAGTTGATATTTTTAAAACTAAATGCCTTAGAAAAATAAAGTTATAGGGGATGTCATTTCAGGATTAATGGTTGAATTTTATTTTATATGAATCTATTCTTTTATTCTGAACATATGGAAATTTGGGTTACATATGGAAATGATTAACCTATAATGTAGAACATGTGATTAGGTTAATTACTATTAAGTATGATTCTTTAAGAGTAGTTGATGTTATTTGGAGATAAATTCTAAAACTTATCTTTGAAGACTATGTGATTAAATCCTTATAAATTTTGGGTTTCTATATTAGTTTGGTTTATATGGGGAATTTTAAGGAATTTTATTTTTTTAATGGTCTATGTTGGACTTTGGATATAAATATATAATTATGAAGAATAATTTTTTTTCTTTTCTTATAATGATTTTCATTTTTTGAGGAATTATATTATCTTATCATGACCATTTTGGTTATGGTTATGGTTTCAATATTGGATGAAAAGATAGTTAATCTTTTATAGATTAATTGATAATCAATATGTGGATTACAGTTCTTCAGGTGTGACCATGTCATCTTGAATTCTAATCATTTTTAGAAAATATGGTTATTGGTATAAATTTATTAATTGATGAAACTCTACATTACATTTAAATATGTTTCCTTATGTTCTTAGTAAATATCATAATTAAATTCCTCAAGATTATGAAAATGATATTAAAAAAAAAAACAAAATTTCCATTTACTTTTCTAATTATGAAATCAAATACTGTTTAACCCATCACAAGTTTATGGTTTTCATGTTTTGACCTTTCTCATGATCATGATTTCAATCACTCTAAATAAGAACAATATGATTAGTTTTTCTTCGATATTAATATTTTCGTACATGGAATCATTGTATATGTTATATTGCGTGACCTGTGTAATTAATTTTTTTTATTTTAATGTTATTGTTTTATTGAATATTTTTCCAATGTTGGATTTTCAATGATGTTTCCGGACCCATTTTTAAACTTGTGAGGACACAATTTCCAAATGGGCGGAATGATGTAACATCCTAGGTATTTATAGAATAATAATTTTTTATAAATATTAATATTATATAAATTTAATATTAAATTTAGTTTAAAGGGGTCCTAATGAACGATATCATACGAAAAAAACAATAATGGGCTTCTTTTAAATCTTACGTTTTACACTTCACTATGTTATAAATTGAAATAATATTAAAATAATAATATTATTTTAAATGGTAGATAATGCCTAGATGTTGTATTGGTGGGAATGAACATAATTTACCATAGTATGATCTGAAAAAAAATAAATGTTTTTACATTTATCCAATGAATTTTACAGGCTTAAAATTTTAATGAATCCATGTTTAAGAATAAAATACTATAAATTATTTAAAAGGTTTTTTTACAGTATTTTGATGGAGAACCCTTTTTAAGAATTTTTTTTTTCATGTTTATATGTTAAATTTTGATTAAATAAAATTCTTATTTACAAATAGAACATCAAAACTTATTTCTGTCGAAATTTTGGTATATTTCTAATAAAATCCATATATTTGTTAATAGTGAAAAATAATGCATTTTAATTCAAACATGGCTTCTCAACTAATTTATTTATATAGTTAGATTTTATTATTAATTAATTTTAATGTTTAACTAGATTTAGTTTTTAATATTAAATTCAACTATCATAATTTCATGTAATTTCTCATTTAAATTGGATATACCAACATGTCAATCTTTTGATAGTTTTTATTTATTAAATACCCAATTTTAGGTTTTGACAACGGAAATTAATTTTTAAGTAATTACTAAAACTTCTATATTTTGAATTTTAAAAAATGGATTCCATATTTGGAATAAGAAGGTCTAAATTTTGTCAATTGGTTCTTTTATTTTGGGGTATCATAAATAGTAACTTCAAAAATTATTTTTATTTACCCTAGTTAAAGGGTGAATATGCTAAATAAGTGCAAAACAATAATATTATACTAATATAAAACTACCCTATAATGTTTTAAAAATCATATTTTATAAGATATATATAACCATATGAATCCTTGGTTCAAATTTAGGACTCCATGGAGACACATGGATGTGATAATGACCTTTTATAATAATAAATATAAATAAAATGGATGTATACCATAAACATGTATCTCCTAACTAAACCAATTTTAATTTGGTTCATATAATTTATATATTTGACTATAAATATTCATTAGAAATATATGAATATTTAATACATCATGGTACCTTATTTATAATTTTTAGATATTATATAAAAAATATATTTAAGAAACAATGTTGATGAACTTATTGCCTTATTAATGAAATATTCAAATAAATGATGTTATAAAAAATAAAATAAATGTAATTTGAACATTTTGATGCCATACAAAAATTTTAAGAATTATTTGGGATAATATAATTGATATTTTTTAAAGAATCAAGTTTTTATGTCTTTATAAACAATCAATTTCTAAATAGTGTCAGAATTGACAAAAATGTGTTATTAAAAAATCCAAATTTTATTAAATGATAGAATAGTAATAAAAATATAATATCAGGCCAAATACTTATATAATTTTAAAAGTTTAATTAATGATATTATTTTGGTTCTATTATCATTTTACAGTTACTATATTAACCATATATTATGAAAATTCAAGAAGACATGGTAATTGTATATGTTTTTAACAAAGGGTTTAAGATAAATGATATTGTTAATTTTTTGAGTTAAAATAATAATAAAACCTTTTTTTTATATTATTTAGAACCATCATCATATTATCTTTGAAATATATCACATTGGAACTATTATAATTCTAAAATCAGTTTATAATAAAATAATTTTTCAAGGCTTTCCTAAATTTCCCCTCCTCCATCAAATACCTGGCCACCACCTCAACCCACATAGTGAAACCACTCATCCCCTTTTCTTGACCAAAATATGCTAAAATAGACTCCTAAAATAACTCAATCCCATATAAAATACATAACATAGGAATAAGTAAATTCAATAAATTCTTTTGGCCAAAATCTAAAGGAGTTACCCAATTTTGAGGCAACGTCTTCTCTCAAGATCCATTCCATTATCTTCCTTATCCAACATTAATCTCACTTTTATACAGAATTTTATAAATAAAATAAATATATTAAATATAATATTATGATTTTATACTAATTTTTATATCTAAACTTACACACAGATCCATCTAATGTATATAAAACATACTATTCCCATGTATGGAGAATTACTGCCTCACGAAATAACGACTGTTCAATTTTATATTACTAAATATCATGGTGGAAATTATGATAGAAATTTATTTATGTATTTTATATATTATATTTATATTTCCTATATGCTTCTTTATTTTTTTACAACATACCTTTATTCTTTTTTTATTATATAAATATGATAATTTCATTTGGGGAAGTGTGGACTACAACCCCCCACAACGTGATATGAATCGTTCATTTCATTTATGGCACATAAAAGAATGTATTAAATGAACTTATATAAAATATATAACATATATATATTATAATTTAATTATCATATACCTATGTATCTTTTATTCTTTATTCCATTAATAGAGCTAAGAAACCAATGTTGTGTTCATGCGTACGTATGGCGAACCCTCTCCATGAACAATAATTTTAATTTCTTATATCCAAATGGAATGAATTGTTTTAAATACCTATATACTAAATGTATATGATATATAAATCATGAATAATATTCTATATATAATTCACATATGGCCACATAGGTAATTTTCATCAAAACAAGTTCCATTTTTACTCAAATACTAAACATAAAAAAACATCAAATAGGAATAAAAATAATTAAGTGATTGCTATAACATGGGAATAAGTTATATAAAATGATTAAAAAATATTAAAAAGGTTATGAATAAATTATAAATTAACTTATTTTTATTAATAATTAAATTAAACAATGAACGAGACAAGTCAACATCAAGGCAAGAGACTTTGTCTCAATCTCCTTTCATTGAGGTATTTCTTAATAATATGAACCATTATTGTTATATAAGGTATATATACACCCAATATGTCCTTTCATATCTATATTTAATCTATAAAAATGATATTTATTTAATAATGGATATTAATATATAAATGTTCATTGTAGTATGGGACACCTATAAAATTTAATGATTGAATTCTCAAATCTATTTCCTCCTGATATTAAAATTACATATTTATTTATATGGGTGTAAAAAGAATTATACAAGAAATTATATTTCTATAATGAATTTCATTAAAAGACTTCAAAAGGAATATTTTTATATGAAGATTTTTACATTCTTTAAATGGTGACAAAATGATTTTTTTACCTATATGATGATAATGACTTCTCTGCTATTGTAACCTGTTAATTGGTAGTTGTCTTCATCAATAAGCCTTAATGTATTTTAAATTTAAAAAAAAGTTATTCCTTTATTTCGGTATCATGGTATTGAAAATGGGTTCATAAATGAAAATGGTATTTTTATAAGGAAATGTTTTTTATATGTGATTAGAAAAATGGTTCCAAAAATGGGTTTTGAGATGAATGTGTTTTATTCAAGAGATGTTACATGAGAAAAATATTAAATAAGTGACACCGATAGAGCTTACTCAAACAATTTATCACCATTATAGCTCATGAGTGATCCCAAAATAGCATATACGAAGGGTTGATCCCCTTTATAGCCCACTAGTAAGCCTAACATAGGTTATTCGAGTGGTTGATCCCCATTTTAGCATCTAGGGGAACCTGATATAGCTTATATAAAGAGTCATCCCAATATAGATCTGTAATTTATAATTCGATAATATGTTTATTCAAATTCAAATATGTTTGAAAGGTTCTTATGTATATTATGTTCTAAGTCACCTAAAATAGTTTTAATTTCATGCTATGAGTTTTAGTGGTTTTCATTGAGATAAAGAATGAGTGTTAATCATGTGAATGTGGTTTTCTTCATCCACATAGCGAACATTGAATTGGTTTTCAGGTTCCAACTACACTAAAGGTTTTACAATATTTTTATGGCCCTCACTGAGCGTTTTTTTCTAATCCCATGTTTCTGATTTTTTTTCACAAGATATAAGAAATGTTAAGAGAAGAGAGGAAGTCAGGTATTTTTTCCTCAAAAAAGAAATCATGTTTATTTTTAAAATGTTTTATTCCATGTAATATATGTATATCGTTTTAGTTGTATATAAATTATATAAATTTTCGATTTTATTAAATAATTATCTCCTAATTATCAAAAACATTAATCATAAAAATATCCTCAATCTGATTTTTTGATACAACTCAAGATTATGTAATGTTTAAGGGTGGTTAAATATACCGAGATGTAATGACCATTTCATCATACATCGATAATGTACCACACTAAATTTATAGAGCTTTACAGAACTTTGTATGTATCTTTCCAAGAATTGGTAGAATTATAATTAATATATTAGTTATCATTCCATTTAACATTATAATGTTTTTCTGACATGCAACAGACAGTAATAACTTCACATCCTTCTTTGTATGACTAACAAGAGGTAAATCAAGGTATCAAATATTCTATAGAAACCCCAATAATATCAAAGTATCCATGAAAAAATCCATATATCAAACACATTCTTGGATTTCTCATAGTAAACCATTGATCTTACTGTAGAGACCCGAAGCCTGACATACATGGACATTACATTACTTTTGCGGAATACTTAGTACATAACAAAAACACACACACAAGGATCGTAATAGTTTAGTGTCTTTGGAAACTCGGAATAAAATCTTCTAATCGTGGGGAAAGATCTTCAACATCTCCCATAATGATCTTCTATTTTTTTACCTAAAACCTTTCTTTATGTCCTGGGGAAAAGAAAACATAAAAGGGTGAGCTCAAATGCTCAGTAAGGGTAAACAAAAGATATATCAATCACATCGTATTCATAAGAACATAACATTTTGGAAATCATAACCTGCAAAAGAGAGAATAATTTCATAACATGGGATAAATCATAGTAGTGAAATGAAATCATAACATAAAACATTACTCATTGTGGCATACACACATAATCATAGAGAATCATTTCTTGTTAGTCAAGACTCATTGCCAAGACTATCTTAGTGGACAAAGTCCCTTTCTGAATCGAGTAATCCTCGTTTCAGTCCTGTTTCACTGAACCGGTATAACCTACCATTCCAGCCATGTCTATCTCATGAGATATAAAATCTTTACCCAATGCATTGGAGGGAGATATAGGTCCCACCCATCTCTTAATGAATCCTTTCTTATGTGTGCCACCAAATCATAAATCATACATCATTGCATAACCCATGTAATAAAAATGGGATTCTTAAACAACATGACATCATAAAACCATTCATATAAGATAAAGGAATTCATAAACATAATTCCATCACAACATAGTCAAATCAATGTAAAAATATGGATAGAAACAGAACCCTTTATTATCTTATATGGAAAATAATTTTGATAAAACACTTGAATTGAATTCTTGAGGAAAATATCCTTTCTTCTTCAAAATCAATTTCTTTTCACAAAACATCATGCAATTTTAAAAGAAAAAGATTTTATTGAAAATAGTCATGAAATATTTTAGAGGAATCTTCATGAAAATAAGGCTTTATAAAACAGTATAAATCCGTTCGTGCCGTATAAGTTAAAAAAAACATTCTTCATACTTTTGTCGGAAAAGTCAAAAAGTACCTCGTACGAAAAACGAAAAAAAGATTCCTTTCATATCCTTTACTAAAAACTCATAGAAGGGTAAAATTGGATTTAAACAATTGTAGGTGTATGGAAATAATATTACATATTGAGGGAACATGGATGTGGATGATAAAATACAACCCAGTAAATACTTACGAATAAACAATCTCGGATAAAAATGAGATTGTGATATTTCCCTTACCTTAGGTCCGACTTGCTTTGTAAGTGTCCAAACCTCCTGTATAATGATTTAAATCATGTTATTGACTTATTAAAGAATCATATTCATTGTTATGATATCATATATGGTTCACTTATGACATTATATTACCCGTTCTTTTGTAAATTCCATGTTAAAGAACGTTTTGGGTAAAAATCGTTTCATTTATCGTAGGTGTTTTGACTTGTTGTTCTTGACATTATTATTACTTGTATCATGATTTACTTACTTACAGAATATAAAATATGATTTATATATCATATATATTCAGTATATATATATATATGATAGATATTTAAATGAAATGAAAAACACCGTTCATGGAGACGGTAGTCCGTACGTACGCATGAACGCTGTTTTTCTTTCCTTATTGTCTTGAATGGAATTAAGTAGATGTCATTCATATGTATATATATACATAAATCCAGTAGCTTTATAATGTCATATATTTCATTATTATTTCTTATATATACATTATAATCATTCTTAAATGGTTAACATGGAGAATGAGTCTCATCGCGTCGTGGAGACGGTAGTCCGTACGTACGCACGAGCGATGATATCATTTCTATAAATATTGAATTGAATTGGTGTGGATTATACAATATATCAGAATCAATATGATGTTGTAATAACTATGTATAGTTATTCTTTATACCATTATACCCATCCATGTAAGGTGGTGGTGGAAAATAGATTACACCATGGCGTGGAGACGGTATTCCGTACGTACGCACGCGCGGTGATTTCTTTTTCCGTAGGATGGATAGATGGTGAAATAGGTTTTTTTCATATTTATAATAACATATCAGTATTTAAGTAATACTGATGTTATTACTTTATCATGAAACAACTAAAGAAGGAGAAGTTGAATAAGAAAGAAATTGAAAAGATCGGTAATTGATATTACCTCTTCTTTGAAACGCCTCTTTGAATCCTCCACATAGGGAACTAAGATTGGTCTTTGAAGAAGACCAGGTCCTCTAGGATTATTCTAGGGAAGTGGAGAAGAGATTTTGGCAGGGGTTGGCCGAGCTTGAGTGCTCAAATTGGTGTGAGGAGGAGGGGGAGGAGGTGTCCTTTTATAAGGGAGGAGAGGGGCACCTTAGGAATATCTCAAAATATTATTTTATATTAAAGTCAAAATCGGTTTATAATGGTTCCAAAGGGTCTTATTTCGAAGATAAAGTGGGGAAGGGTCGAAATCCTATCAACCAATAAGATTTAGACAAGTTTAGGGTTTTATTTTAACCTTATCAATTAGATTTAACTCTAAGTTAATTAATTTAACTTTTACCGTGTCTTTTTGTTTTCTTTCACTATATGGTTAATACACTTACTATAACATGCCAAACGAACCCCAAATTGTTTATTATTAAAATATATATCCTTATCTAAGTCATTTGGCCGAACCTTAGATTTTTAGGAATAAAATAACAATTAATAATATAATATTTGATTTAAAAACTATTTTGTGTCAATTTTGACACTATTTGATATATGATTTGTTTGAAAGTCATAACAGAATTATATGTTCGAAAAAAGTTGATTAAATCAACACTAATATATCATAGTAACCTAGAAAATTAGTGGAATTCATAAAAAGTCTCAAATTACATATATTTTGGTGTTTATAACATCAATTATGTCAATATTTCATTAATAAGATAATTACTGCATCATCATTGTGTCATAAATAAATTATATTATTTGATGTCTAAAAATTACAAATAAAATACCATCATGTAGGAAATCTTTTTAGATTTCTAATGAATATTTACAATCGAATTTATCTTATGTATAACCCCATATTAAAAATGATTTACTTATTAAACTTTGATTTTAACTATTTTAACCCTTCTTTAAATAAATTAATAATAAATGTCCTAATCTAATCCAAGTGGGCCTAAATGGTCATATTTTATTCCTAAGTTTGTTTTTGGTCGAATTACACTTGTCCAATAGAATTAGGACATGTGTTAGGGTAATATTAATATCATATTTACCCTTAGTTACCCTATTTACTATTAACCGTGGTAAAAAAAAGTAAAAAGTTACTATTCACCAAAAAATTATTTTCATCTCATTGAACCACATTTTAGTCCTTGATATTAACCGTGTCTCTCGGATTTTCGAAATTCCATTCACAGAAGCGGTAAAATTAAGTTTTATGCAAAATTCAGTTTTTAACCTACCACTTAGTAGTTTCACTATTCATCAAAAATTGATGTTTTTCAGAACAATGCCAAAATTTCATCCCAAGCTATATTTCATATTCCGAATTCAAAAATGAAGTCTATTTTACCAAATTCATAACATAAAAGTTGCATTAATTAATTTTATAATTAAATCCCGCTGTTAAAACAAATAGCGTGTTTTTAAGAAACAATATCTATCAAAAGATTGACACTTGTTTATGTCTAGTTTAAATGTGAAATTACATCCAATGACCAACATTGTATTAAATTGTAAAAATATATTCTAAATATACTTTAAAACCACTCAAATTAATAATTTATCACTATTAATTATTTCGATTAAAAAAGTTGTTTTTAATTATAATTTAGTAATTTTTCACTATTCATCAGAATATGAAAGTTATCCGAAAAGTACCAAAATTTCACCTTAGGCTAAATTCGATACTCCGAATCCAAGAATGAAGTTCATTTTGAAAAATAAGATTTACAGAATTTTAAAAAGTGGTTATTACTATTCATAACGGCTAGTTTTAATAATATTTTAATAGCACATCGTTGTTTAGTGAAACTCGGTATTGCGTATTACACACGCTATCAAGGAAGGTCGCGATTGCGTGTAATGCAAGGCAAGACAAGGATGCGTGTTGTGCAAGCTCCTTTTGGTGTAGCGTACAACACAATACATTAATAAAATTAAAAATAATGTTTCTTTATAAAATCTTGGGCTGTTACACTTACATTCTCTAAGTAAATCTATACACATGATTATGGGATAATATTCCCCAATATGTGATCATTATTGATCCATAAGTGTCACTTAGAAAGAAAATAATGTTATTGATTTTATATTCGAGTATTTAATACGATCTAAATATGATTATCATGTTGACTATGATTATGAGAATAAACCAAGTTATTATCTTCAAAAACCATGGAAATATAATCTTAATAGTGATAGGAAACCATATTCATCTGTGACATTAAAATGGTTGGATAGTTCATAAGAGTGATTGATAAAATAAAAAACCGAATAAAACCATACAAACATAAATAATCCATATGTGGTATATAAAATGGCTGGGCTCACAAATTTTGATAAACCTATATCATGATAATAATAGAGAATATCTTAGCAAGTCAAATATGGTCAATGAGATCATCTATTTGAGCTAGTGGATACCGTTTTGTAAACATAAATTGTTCAACCATTGATAATTCACACATAAACAATGGGTCCCATCTACCTTACTGGTGAACATTATGTGTGAACCTTATGAACCATTTATGGGTTGTGTAAATCCATCATATTTTAAATATTTTAATTTTATCTTCAGTTCAAGGAGCTTATTAGGATCCCTCCATTATAGGGGAATTTTTATTTTAGATTTTCCTCATAAAATATCAATCATAATGTTTACCTCTCTCTTCGGAGTAAAGAAATAAAAATAATTGAAAATGACATCCTTGGAATTATATATATTATTATAAAATAACGTTAGATGTTTCCCTAGTCATCCATGAAGACACTAGAAATATAATTTTTGAGTCCACATATCACATTATTTTTTTCTCTTGCTCTATTCCCATAGAGATCCCCCTAAACCTTGTCAGGAAAACTACTTACCTATAGAGGAGTAATAAATACCCTACAGTGATATCATTCAACGTAGGTGTGTTATGGAAACATCCAATCCATTTATAGAATGACATGAAAACCTATCATATAAACTATAATTAGGTCATTTAAAAACACATTACAGGATTCCTCTATGGAAAAATCCCTTCATTGGTGTATTTCTTCAAAGAACACTCCCAACGGTGTGTCCATGGTCATCACCCAATAGATCTATTGAATTTATAGAATGATACATTCCATGGACGATACAAAGAAATAGAGTGGGAGATACACATATTAAATTATGAATATATGATATATTAATACACTTGGATAATAGCTCTTACAATAGACCTTTATACTCTCTGATGCTTGGTTATCAGCTATATGGAATAAAATTGACCATATCTATGACCCTATGCTATTACAATTTTACATTGTGCATGTCTACAATGATGTCATGGATAAACATAATTTTAAATTTCATTAACAATCCATTCAATATGGTATGTTCTGTCTGTGCAACTATAATACCACACCTGATGTGGTGGAACTGAGCCTTCCTCAAATTATGGAGTTGGTTCAGATCTCATACCACTGAATGAATGTATAATGGTTCTAGAAGAATCTGTAAATATGGCCTATAATTCTGCATTGAAGACACACAATAGGGTTTCTATCATAATTAGTCTTTATGTTACCATTC
Source organism: Viscum album (assembly GCA_963277665.1). Classification (NCBI taxonomy): domain Eukaryota; kingdom Viridiplantae; phylum Streptophyta; class Magnoliopsida; order Santalales; family Viscaceae; genus Viscum; species Viscum album. Next base: position 326,092,135 of record OY728143.1, read on the forward strand.
TATCATAATTTATGGAATACAACAGACCTATATGTGAAGAATAATTATACACCACTACTTTGATAAGAAACATCAATGCTATTCTTCCAACCACCCGGAGGATTACTTCTCATTCTGTACACTAAACTCTATTTCTGATAATATTTTATTCTCCTTAGTTTTAATTATTGATAGGATCTTGATTTATGATTATATAAATGGTAGGTAGGAGAATGAAATTCACCCAAGAACACTGATCTAGGTGCATGAAATTCCAATCTCATTTTGTTCTCAAAATTTCAAGGAAAAAATTAATCATTTTTGTGGTCAGTAAGTCCACATAACCATGACATCATGATGAAAATCATGATTAATCACATCCCACTAGTTCATAGAAAACCCATCATGTATATAGGTGTAAATCATGACCCTCCACGCTATTGGAATCTCTAGATGCTCAAATATATAAATAATTTCCCCCACCTAATACTAAGAAGCATATAGACTACCATCTCTTAAAAATATGGGAGGAATATTTGATTAGTCACTGAAAGTGGCTAATATTAATTGTTAATATCTTTATATTCATTGTTCCAAAGTCCATAAACATTGTTTTTAGTGCATTACATAAATAGAACTTCATTTCTCATGAAAAATGAAATTCATGTTTAAAATGCAAATTTGGGCCCAATCATTCATTTGTTTGTTGAAAATATTATATTCATTTTATGAATTTGAAATTTTGGGATATGATTTATTACTTTGTTTGGAACATTGTATCTTTTAGGTCCGCTGGATGAATCCCAAAGGAAGAGGGCGAATTTTTCATCTGAAGGCAGAAACTTGCTAGAAAAAGCATAATGGGCCTACGGCCCATCAAACAAATGTGGGGCCCAGAAACCCGGCCCAATGAAGCTCAAATTTATATATTAGAAAGATAAAAATATGGGGATCATTTTAATCAACTGTGGCCGGAGCTAATTCTGATTTTTCATGATGATAAAGGGATCTGAAGTTGAGATTTAAATGGTGGACTCGTCATTAATGCACAGAAATCCATCCCACCATTTCGACCATAACGTCCAAACGGATGAGAAAAATTTCCTGAAATTTTGAGAGCTTCTATAAGACACATGAACGAAGATATTTAGCTTCTAAAACCCCTCCGGATTTGGCCTTCTTCAATTTCGAATTCACACGTCAATATGGTGGACGAATCTGGACAGTTTTCCGGGTCAAATTCAAAACATCAATTTCCTTTTGATTATTCACCCTCCATTTGACTCTATTAATTGTTGGGGGTGAATTAATTGTTGGGGGATGTACCTAAAGATCCTAATATGACTATATAAGGAGCTATTGGTGAAGTTAATTAGGGTGGATATTTTTCATATCATCTTTTGTTTCTTATTTCATTGTAAGGTTATGCTTCCAAATTTCCTTTGTAATGTTTTCCATTTCCATGTAAGTTTCCTTTTTGTATATTTATGTTATTAATCAACTTCATTCACTTCTATATTTTCCATTTATTTTATTAAAACATTATTATCACAAATCACAGTGATATCTCTGTGTTGTTTTGAATTAGTTCACCCATAGATGTGAATTTCATTCACACACACGGAGGAGTGCTCGTTATTTCCGCGGTTTTAATTTCTTCAATCCAATTCTTGTTAGCCATCTTCCACCCACCATTGAGAGTATACAATCAATGGAGGGATAAAACCTTAATGGGATGATCTTAGTTGGATGCAAAGGCTAGATTGAATGTTATTTTTTGAACGAATTGTTGTTAATTGGATAATTAATTTAATACATCCATTCTTCAATTATTTATGCTCTTCATATTTACTGTGTTTGAGCAAACTAAATTCAATTACTAAATGACCATATACCTTGGAGAGATCATGAATTTGGTTCTCTAAGTGTATACAGGATTAGTAATTGTGTTTAGTAAGCACCAAACCAGAAAATGATGAATGTAATGTTATTTTTGAAGAATGGATTCATCAAAAATTAATAAAACCAAAATTGTCTAGTGAAGTAAAATTCAGTCAATCCACCCCGAGCATAATCCTAAGATCAACCCATTTCCATTTAATTGATTTCACATAGGTTTATTAGTGTTCTTTAAAAAACATCCAAAATCAAATCAAAGTCGGCTACTTCGTAGCCTATCCTCTATACAATCATAGCGTCTCAAGGTTACTTCTTCGGTCCCTGTGGATTCGACCCCTACATGTACTTCATCGATCGCTTTTACTAGTAGGGTAAATTTGGGCGCAACCAAATTTTGGCGCTGTTGCCGGGGATCGAAGTATGTTTTTTTAGACACCCACCTTCTATTCTCACCTAACTTCGCTTTTCTCACCTATATTTCTCTTTTCTTTTCCCCTTTCTATTTTCTTGTGTCCAAAAAAAATCAAAATCAAAATTTCATTTAAATCCAATAGAGTATCATCAACAATTTCCTTTTATAAAAACAGGATGGAATCAAATAGAAAATCAACAATAGGAATTCCCCTCAAATAGAAAATTACTTTGATCAAAAATTGAATGATTACCACACACCCGATAACATGAACAATCAATGGGATGCTGAATGTTTAAAAGATCAATTTCCATACCTATCAAGAATTATTAAAAAGATAAATAATGAGGATGTCCATGATGTACAGACATATATCAAACCTAATCCTGAAAAAAATTCTTTAACAATTGTGTGAACAAATGGATAAAATGAATTCAGAAGTTTCATCTTTCAGATTAGAATTACAAATATTTAAGACTTTTGAGGAATCTGTTCCCACTCAAGATGTTCTTTCCTCATCATTGATAGATGAATCTTTTATCCCAAAAACCTCTGATGAATTGAAAAAAGAACTAACCTTTGGATATGGGATAACTGAACAAGATCAAGGAATTGTTAATGAGTGTTTAAATCAAGATGAAATTGATTTCATGAATTCACAAGAGGGAAATTTTTCGTCTTGGATTGAATGCCCGGAATATTTATGCAATGATAATTTTTCAGAAACACCAATCATTGAACCATTAGGAGAAATCACAAACATCAAATCCATACCCATTCATGAAACTCATCTAGAAAACTTTGGGGTTGAATCTTCAATTCAAATGGAACCAATTGTGTTGGGAAATGCTGAAAATGAAATTGATTTTGATTCTAATTCCCTATCTGTGTTTAAATGTCCTATCCAACCTGAACTCAAAATCAATGTCCTTACATCCCCACCGAGGCATCCCATCATAGGTGATAAACAAGACATTTCAGTTTTCATTCATCCATATCATGAAATCAAAAATGTAGGAATGATCCTTGGTGTCTTATGAAAGACTATAGAAACAACTCAATCAACCATTTTAGATATTCCTTGGATTTTACCAATAATTATAGAAAATATGATTTCATACGAAATAAATTTCAAAAAAAAAACAATCAATCTCAATCTTGTTGAAGTGGAGAAATATGGGTTCATTAAAATTTTGAAAGATGGAATTGGATAAGTTGGGGGGTTCAAGTCGAGCTAACGACGTTAAACAAAAGCGCTTCATGGGAGGCAACCCATGGTTTTCATGTTTCTAATAATTTTGAATCATTTTTTTCATATAATAAATTACCATAAGCTGTTGAACTGTTCTTATTTTATTAGTAAGGATGGGTATGAAAGGGGAGGGCCATATTCATCCGTGTCATGTGGTGTGATCTCTGAGTAATACCTCACCCAGAAAATATAAAGAAGACAATGTATCATCAGTTTATTTTGTCTTGTTTATTTTTATGTTTTTATAGGATAAAAAAATAAAAGGACATGTCATATTTCATAAGGAAAATCCATTCACCACCATCCAAGCCACTGAGACTCAAATCCAAGATTTAAGGAAGACTATGGCATGTGTTATCATCATCAATCACCAGGTGACTTCATTCCATGATTATCATTTTAAATTTCTTCTTTGAACTCCTCTCCTACCCCCCTTCTAACTTTTCTTTTCTTTAAACACTGGGTATAGTTTTATTCTATGTTGGGGGGAGGTGAAATAAAAAATGATTTTCTTTTCAATAAGAACATGCATAGAAAGAAAAATTCATTAACCTTGTACATGATAACACAAATTGCAAACTCTAAAATTTGATATCGAAAAATTTGGATGCTTTGATTCTGATTTTAATGCAAGTTAAAGTTCATGAGCATAGATTTTGGAAAGTGCGGTTGTTCGATGTTATTTTTCAATGTTTACAATTTCATCCTCTTAATAAAAATTCCACAATGCACGTCTACTGGATCGTTGGTGTAAATTTGAGTTCTTGGGTCCCTTTCATTATATAATAGGGTTCTGGGGTAACTATTAGTTTAATTTGAGTATCCAAAAAAAAACAAAAAAAAAATACCACATAGAGCAATGTTTTGTCCTTGCGTGGTGTCCGACACTTGGGGATCGTGACTCCATAGTTGTCTTGCACAGAGTTAGGCTTTATATCTCTATTGTAGAGCATGAAATTGACAATATGTGTGGCATCCGGCACTTGGGGATCATGAGTCCATAGTTGTCTTGCTCAGAGTTAGTCTTTTCATATCTATTGTATTTTAAAAAATAAAATCAAAAATAAAAATAAAAAAAGGATACCCATCTTAAGGTTTAATGTGATTCCCACCTAGAGCTTCCATTTTTCCCCCTTGAACAATAAAATGGGCCCCATATCTTTTATGATGAACAACACTTTATCATGCTTAATTGGAATTGGATGAAATGTGGCGATTAATTTGAACAAAAAAATGGGCTTGGGCTTGGGATATTCTTATGGACCTAGCTTGTTTTTAATGATTTTGATGGGTTTTCATAATTTTTTTTGGTATTTGATATTTGGGTGAGCAATGTGTTTTAAAATGTTTTTGGAAAAGGGGATTTGAATTTCATATTTGTAATTTATTTTTCTCAGGACTAGCAAAACTCAAGTTGGGGGGTGTGATTAGTCACTGAAAGTGGCTAATATTAATTTTAAATATATTTATATTCATTGTTCCAAAGTCCATAAACATTGTTTTTAGTGCATTACAGAAATAGAACTTCATTTCTCATCAAAAATGCAATTCATGTTTAAAATGCAAATTTGGGCCCAATCATTCAGTTGTTTGTTGAAAATATTATATTCATTTTCTGAATTTGAAATTTTGGAATTTTCTTTACCACTTTGTTTGGAACATTTTATCTTTTAGGTCCGCTGGATGAATCCGAAAGGAAGATGGAGAATTTTGAGCCTGAAGGCAGAAACTTGCTGGAAAAAGACTAATGGGCCTAAGGCCAATCAAACAAATGTGGGCCCCAGAAACCAAGCCCAATGAAGCTCAAATTTATACAGTAGAAAGAACCAAATATGAGGATCATTTTATTAAACTGTGGCCGGATCTAATTCTGATGTTTTCATGATGATAAAGGGATCTTAAGTTGAGATTTAAATGGTGGACTCGTCATTAATGCACAGAAATCCGTCCCACTATTTCGGCCATAACCTCCAAACGGATGAGCCAAATTTCCTGAATTTTTGAGATCTTCAAGAAGACACATGAGAGATGATATTTCTCTTCTACAACCCCTCCGGATTCAGCCTTCTTCAATTTCGAATTCACACGTCAATATGGTGGACGAATCAGGACAGTTTTCCGGGTCAAATTCAGAACATCAATTTCCTTTTGATTAATCACCCTCCATTTTACTATATTAATTGTTGGGGGATGAATTAATTGTTGGGGGATGTACCTAAGGCTCCTAATATGTCTATATAAGAAGCTATTGGTGAAGGTAATGGGGGTGGATATTTTTCATATCATCTTTTGTTGCTTGTTTCATTGTAAGGTTATGTTTCCAAATTTCCGTTGTAATGTTTTCCATTTCCCTGTAAGTTTCTTTTTTGTATCTTTATGTTCTTAATAAAATTCATTCACTTCTATATTTTCAATTTCGTTTATTAAAAAATTATTATCACAAAGCACAGTGATATCTCTGTGTTGTTGTGAATTAGTCCACACATAGGTGTGAATTTCATTCACACACACGGAGGAGTGCTCGTTATTTCCGTGGTTTTAATTTCATCAATCCAATACTTTTTAGCCATCTTCCACCCACCATTGAGAGTATACCATCAATGGAGGGATAAAACCTTAATGGGATGATATTAGGAGGATGAAAAGGCTGGATTGAATGTTATTTTTTGAACAAATTGTTGTTAATTGGATAATTAATTTAAGACATCCATTCTTCAATTATTTCTACTCTTCATATTTACTGTGTTTGAGAAAACTAAATTCAATTACTAAATGACCATATACCTCGGGGAGATCATGAATTTGGTTCTCTAAGTGTATACGAGATTAGTAACTATGTTTAGTAAGCACCAAACCTGAAAATGATGAATGTAATGTTATTTTTGAAGAATGGATTCATAAAAAATTAATAAAACCAAAATTGCCTAATGAAGTAAAATTCATTCAATCCACCCCGAGCATAATCCTAAGATCAACCCATTTCCATTTAATTGAATTCACTTAGGGTTATTAGTGTTCATTAAAAACCATCCAAAATCAAATCCAAAGTTGGGAACTTCATATCCCATCCTTCACACAATCATAGCGTCTCAAGGTTACTTCTTCGGCCCCTTTGGATTTGACCCTTACATGTACTACATCAATAGCTTTTACCAGTAGGGTAAATTTGGGCGCAACCAATCATCAACTATTACTCATGAGTCAGATTAGCTATAGTTAGTATAGGTCAAAGAGAACCATAAATGGATTTAATCCATTATAATAAGCACTCTTAATTATATACTTGAGATCCCAATTTGGGTATAGTAGGTGGTGCCTCAGGTGGAACTTCTAGAGGAGTTATTATTGTCTCAGGAATGAATATATCTAGAGTGTGGTCCTCACACCCTCTAAGAGCATGAATTTAAGATTTAATGGTGGAATAACTCAATAAATTCCAGGAAAAAACATAAGATGATGAATTGAGATTTGAAAAAACACTTGTAGAATTAGATCATAATAATAAGATCAAACTACCCATGGGGATACCTAAACTACATTCATAATATGATTTTGTATAAGTAAGAGTTGAACTTTGATTTACTAGTGTTGTAGTAGGTGAAGGGTCAATTTCACTTTTCATCTTCGTATATAGAAAATCAATTCATTTTAATAAATAAATTTTATTTCTATAATTTTTATTTACATATATAAAATTATCAATGTTTTATTAAACATATCATCATTCCCTGCTAATGAATACCTATTAAATTTATAACTGAAATTGATAACAAATAAATTTATAATTATTAATACAACAATTGATCGTAGAATGTAAACAATAAAATGTTTGATAGATTGACTAATTGAATTACCTATTCCAATTCATTTGGGTAGGCAAAACATATAATAGAAATTAGTAATCATGTGATCGCAGCCAAATCCCATATCTTTTAACTAAGGGTACATAGCTAGCATGGGTATAAACCAGCTATTTATGATTCCTACATCAACCTATATATAAAAAATATTTACAAAGATGGTGAGACATTAAATACCCAGTTCCATTATCCTATATAAGGTGTTACAATCATATTCATATATAACAACCATATATCACTCAATATTCACATGAAATATGAGTAATTTAAAAAATAAAATGAGCATATATGACATGACATATGCATGGGATATGAAATATAGGTTCCTACAATAATTCATGCAATAGTTATCATTTTCATACCTGGACAAGGTGAATATCAGTAATGCCTTGAAAATACCACAATTCATGTGCATCACCAACTGATGAAAGGATATCCACTTTAATAAGAAAAACAACGAATATGTTTTCTAATTTACAAGGAAAATTTTATTTACACCAAACATGGGTAAGGTACTCCAAGACAAGACTTACAAAAAATATCAAACATATTACTAAACTAATATCTATATTCATAAAAAATAAATCAAAATAAAAGAAAAAATATATGCATTGATACTGATTTGTGACCTCTCTACTTGGGTTTAACTGAGTTGTTCTCTAAGGTGATGGGATATATTTCCTCAAGTGTTATTCATTGTATAAGAACGGTTCTTGAATATTAGTGAGGTCATAGTTAGTGTATATGGGGAGATTATTCAATCATCTCAGATTGAATCATAGAAGATATTATATAATTTTATAGATGGACAAAAAAGTGAAAGAATAATAGAAAATAAATAAAAATAGCAAGATAATATTAGAAAAAACATCAATTAATAATATCCAACTCGTAATATGTATAATAAAAAATACCAGAGATAATTATCTAATTTTTATCTATTTTTAACAAAAATAATAAAGCATGTATACATTGAATGGTGAAGATAGTAAAATAAATGTTATATGAAAGGATAAAAATATCAAAAACCATCCATCAATCCCATGGAATGGGGAAGTTATATTCTACTAAGATCCATCTAAAGAATTTAAGAAATTCATGTGTTCAAGGTGGGACACTTAACATTGTTCATACATGCGATCGTATATTTTATGGATAAATTCCTCAAGGCATCATTGATGCACTTTTGAGGTGGTTATGTTTGTTAACAAATTGGGCCTCCAAAATGTGTTGGTTCACAAAGATGATCAGGATGTATAATTCATTGACAAAGGTGGTTTACATGGTGATTTTTCAGGTTCAAGAGATGTTGATGGCTATCAATGTTTGACAGAAGAATCTTGACAATGGAAAAGGCAATACAGAGGAGGTACAAAAAGAGACGTTACACTGTGGTTCTGTTTTCCAGTGTTTGAAAAATATTTGGGCCCGAAAATCAGAAAAAGGAGAGTTATATTTTTGGAAAAGGGAGGTGAAAAGAAGGAATGTGTTGGGTGAAATATTTTCTTGGTACACGAAAAAGGAATGTGGTTTGTGAAATATTTTCGTGGTGTATGAAAGAGAAAATGGTGCATGAAATATTAGAGTGGTGCACAAAATAAACGATTGGTGTTTTTTGTGCAAGTGGTGCTTCGAGATCAGAAGCCCAAAAAGTGGAAACGACATGAGGTGCACAAAAAATTGGATCATGGCGTGAAATATGGTGTTGCACGGAAGATGTGTATTTCACGCTCAATGAGGATTACACATGGAAGGTGGGTTTTTTTGTGTAGGGGTCAAGTTTTCATATAAATATGAAGTGACACCCCTCATTCAGTGATTCTCAACACATAGATATTATCCGACCTCTGGCACATGAAATTGGAGTATGCAATGGAGTTGCACGCAAACAAAAAGTTTTCACTTAAATTGAGTGTTTGCGCATAATCCAAAGGATATGCATAAAAGATAGGAGTTGGGCATAAAGGAAACAATTCCACATAAATAAAATGCTGCACGTAAAATAAATATCTATGGGAAAAAGAAGTTAGTTTCACATCAAAGAGGTATTGCACAAAAAGTGGATTTCATGCAAAGAAAGGGAATTATGCACAAGGTTTATTAAGGGCTATGTGTAATTATTGGGGTGGCCCAGTAGACCTGGTGCAAAGTGAGATTCAACTACAGGTGAATGTTGGATGTTAATAGAGAATATATTAATAGTTAAGGATGCATATTTCATTAAAGACAATGAATATACATACAGGTCTATAAACTATGAGTGGATCCTTTCCAGAGCAGTGAGCAAAGTAAGAGGAAGAAGGTGATCCTCTCCACCGGTAGTGACCCAGAGAGAGAGAAACAAGATTTGACCATTGGGAAAGCTATGAGCTGACCCTAAACATTGTAAAGGCAGTGTGCCTGGGCATAGAAGTGATCTAGATAGAACTTTTTAAACAGCAGTGCATTTATAGTGGATTTTGTACATCGACACACTACGGGTGCATGCTTCATGGATACTGCCCAGTGAGGGTGAAAAAAGTAAAAATTGTTGTGTCCTATGCATATGTTATGGTTTATTCATACTATACAATGAGAAGGATAGAAAAAAGGGTTTTTTAAAACAGAATAACATGATCAAAATATGTAGTTGTTTTAATCTATCATACCTTGATTCAACACCCGATGCCACTCAGGGTATCTAGCCAAGTGGACCTAACAATTAGTATCAGGGAGAATAGTTAATATCAGTGGTTCTCTATCAAATAGCTTTCAACAATCATAAAGGGATTCCGATCATTGACGGGAAAAATTTCTTATTATGGAAGAATCATATGCAACACCACATTCGATCATTGAGAGTAGATGAATTCCATGCATGAAAGCTTGGTATAACAACCGATATTAATAGTGGTGCATTATCTGAAGCCGAGTGAAGAGAATTGGATTTTGATTCCAAGGGAATCAGTAGTTTAGGGGCAGCCCTATCGAATTATATCTATATAAAAGTGATGTCATGAAAAACATTACATGCTATGTTGGAAAAGCTACTGAATATATATGAAAGATAAAAAAAGGTCAGAGAGGAAAATGTGTATGTTCTGTGGAACAAATATGAAGATTTCAAAATGAACCCGAATGATTCTATTGATTAATTTTTTGATAGGGTAAATATTTCTGTGGAAGATATGTGTGGTCTTAAATAATTCATAAAATACATAAAGATTATAAAGCGCATATTGAGAAAACTACCACCTTGGTTCAATCCAAACGATTCAATACTGGAAGATAAAGATCCAATGGAGATGACACAGTACAATTTTCACAATACCTTGGCTGCATATGAAATGAGGAATGATGATAACGAGGCTATGGAAAAGGGGAAATCTCAAGAGGTAGAATTAAAGGCCATGAACAAGCTCCCCATTGAAGAGTCTCAAGAGGATGAATACACTGATGAGATTATGTCATTTCATTCATCAAATCTGCAGAGAGGAAAAAGAATGTTCAAGGGGAAACTTCCACTTGCTTGTTTTCGATGTGAAAGGGTTGGTCATATTGCAGAAAGGTTTACCAAAATGATCCATGAGGATGATGATGTTGATGAAGAAAAATTTGAACAATAAAGTCTACAAACTATGTGAAAGGTAATAAGTAGTTCAATATATATTTATTTAAGATGAAGAATATTTTTTCACAAAACTATGACAGTTCAGATGAGTCTGATGTTGAGGAGGTTGGAGAGATATAGAACTACAAAGATCATGGAGAAAATGCTATGGTGGATGTTGTCGGTAATACTCAGAAGAAATAAGAAACCACCATTGATGAAAAAGAAGAAGTTGAAGGAAGAGTTGATATGAAATCAATGTTAGAGGATGCTCTTGAAGAGATAGATGTTTGGAGAGCTAAAACAAATAAATCCAACAATGTCTTAAGTGACACCATACTCTATATGCAACAACAAGAAGAAGAGACGTCTGAGTTAATGGAAGAAATTGAGAAACTCAGGTCATCAGTTCCAGAGTATTTAGAATCAGTTAGTGAGTACAAACATAGTGTTGAAGAACAGAAGAAGGAGTTTTATGACATGAATATCACAATGAAGGATCACGTTAAGTGTTTCGAAGAGCTTGAAGAGGATGTTTTCGGTATGTGGTGAAAAATATGGATAATGAAATACCATTGATTTCCAACACATTCTTGGGAATGAAGAATATTCTGATGAAGGGAAAGATGAATGTGGAGCCTATTAGTTCAATAAGAATCTTCCATCAATCATGCTCAAATGTTAAGGTTGATTTGAGGTTTGATCAGAAATAGAAAGAATTTAGTGTTCAAGTTAGGCTGGCAATGCCCGTTCTGAAAATTAAAATTGATATGGGTATAAAGCAAAATAAAAAAATTCAAAGAACACAAGGAAAAATTGGCAGTATATAAGTGGCAGGTAGAAATGATCCTTTCATCAGGTGTTATTGCTATGGAATGATGGGACACCAACAAAATTAATGTTTTATAGCCAAAAGATACACATGGACACAAGAAAAAAGGTGTAAACCAAACATAGAATGGTTCTATAGAATATATTTTGAAGGAAACTTCTTTTGGAGTGAAGGATTTGATCACATGGCCAAATATTTTACATCAACCTTAATGAGTATTGACCCAAAGAAGAATCAAAATGTTCTCAAGCGATAGAAAAATGAACCAATTGGTGATTTGAAGATGAAAAATAGATTTGATCCTTTGAAAGATGAAGTCGATCCATAATACTCTAATAAAGATCCGAAGTAATAATCTATATTGAGTATGAAGAAAAAAATATGGACCAAGAAAAAGAGGCTGAGAAGGCAGTGGTTGCCGAAATTTCCCTTAATGCATCAAATCATTCAGGTGTATCGATCATTGACAGTAGTTGCACATCTGACATGATAAAAAATAATTATCTTGTTATAGGCATAAAATATGATAAAGAATGAATTATCATGTTTGGAAATGATGATTTTAGGATGATTATTGGCTCATAAAGGGCCATGTTTGGGTGTAATAAGATGAGACAAGATGATGTCTTAGTAGTAGACGACCACAGTCACAATTTTATCCTTGACAGTCAACTATGTGACTCAGGATATTCTATAAGGTATACTAAGAAGTTTTTTATAGTAAAAGGAAGAGATGAGGTAGTGGTGTGAGAGAAATAAACCAAAGGGAAATCACTACCTATTAATTGGAGAATAAAATATGTGATTTCTATCCAAATAAGAAGAAAACATGTTGGGGCATAAATGACTTTATCATCTATGTGAACCATATCGGGAAGATCTCTTAAAGTGTGATGCATCAAGGGACCTTCCTAAGAATTCACATGATCATACTCACACATGTGATGCATGCCAACAAGGTAAGATCATCATAAATACATGTTAGGTGAAGGAAAAGAAGTCAACAAGAGTTATCGAATTGGTGCATGCTGATAATTGTGGGCCTATCACACAATGAGAAATAGACAGAAAGAGGTACTTTTTTTATTGATGACTATAACAGAATGGAATGGGTATTTGTTATTTCCCATAAGTCGGATGTGTTCAGCTGCTTAAAACAGTACCTGAGGGTGTGCAAAAGGATGATTGGACAGAAAATTCTGATGCTTCGTACTGATAATGGTACATAATTCACAAATAGTCAGATGGAAGGCTATCTCAAAAAACATGGGATAAGGCATCATGTTTTCCTAGTGATAATTCCATAACATAATGGAGTTGTTGAAAGGAGTAATCAAATCATCAACAACTTGGCCAGAATGATTCTCATTGAAAAAGACCTACCAGAGAAATTCTGGAAGGAAGAAGTTTTGACATTGGTCTATATTTCTAATAGAGCTATATTGTGTCTGATGGAAGGAAATACTCCATATGAGATGTGGTATAGGAAGAAACAAATAGTTAAATACTTTCTAATCCATTGAATTATGTTTTTCATCCTCAATAAAGAAAGTCATAGGAAATATTAGTCATGAGGAGATTAGGGGATATTCCTTGGCTACTTAGGGAAAATAAAATCAGACAAAATCTTTAGCAAAAGGATGGGAAATGGTGTTGAAAGCAATGATGTCACAATAGTGGAGAATGAAGATAGAATTCAACAATGCAATGAACAATTTTATGATGAAATTGATGAAGAGGAAAGAAACACCACGGGATTCGAAGTGGCTGATGATGACTCGGAAGAAGATACTGATGATGAGTATGAGGAATTGAAATCTGTATCTCCACAGAAGCCAATGAATCGATTTGAAATTGACAGGTAGTATATCAATGGTGATCAGTCAGCCTCAGTTCAGATGAGAAGAATAAAATCACTACAACAGACATATTTCCTATCTTAGGTAGAGATGCAATGCTTTGCTGATGTAGCTGAAGATTATAATTAGCTTCAAGAAACGAATGAAGAGCTAGATAAGATTGAGAATAATCAGATGTGGGAGACTATTTCAAGGCCAGCAGATAATAATGTCAGCATGACTAAATTGGTCTATTGCAACAAGATGAATAAAGATGACACAATGATTCGGAACAAAACACGTCTAGTGTAAAAAGGATACTACCAAAAAGAAGGAATAGATGTTGATGATACATTTTCACTAGTTGCGAGGCTACAGATAGTCATATTATTCCTAGCCATTATGGTGAAAAAATTTGAATGTATTCGAGATGAACATCAAATCATCATTTTTGAATGGGGTTTTGGAGGAATAAGTGTATATCGAGTAGCTAGATGGTTTTATCATTAATGAGGATGAGAAAAATGTTTTCAGACTAAATAAGGAGTTGTATGGGCTGAAATAAGCACCAAGAGCATGGTACTCAAGGCTTGATCAGTACAAGAGGGATCATGGTTTCCAAAATGGGGGAGTTGATTGCAATCTCTATTTCAACAACAACAGTAATCAATGGATGATGGTCATGGTTTAGGTTGATAACATAATATTTGGTGGATGAGATGAAACACAATGCATATATTTTTCCGAATTCATGAAATGTGAGTTCTAAATTACAATTAATGGAGAGCTATCATTTTTCCTTGGTCTATAGGTGACCCAAGGAAGGAATTGAAAATTCATTTCTCAATGAAAATATTCCAAAGAGGTTTTGAGAATATTTGGAATGGAAAATTCCAAGGATATGAAGACTCTGGTTGCTACCCCGGATGAAACTATCCAAAGATGAGGATGAAAAGGCAGTTAATATCACAAAATACAAGCAAATCATTGGAAGTTTTCTATAGTTGACTGTGACAAGACCTGCCATTGTATTCGCCACATGCAAAGAAACGAGATATCAGAGTAATCTCAATGAAATACACATGATTTCAGTGAAAATAATACTTCGGTATATCAAGGGAACAATGGATTTTTTCTAGATATATACTGATAAATATTAGTCAGAGCAATTGGGATATACTGATGCAGATTGGGCCAGTTCATTGGATGAAAGGAAATCAACATCAGGAGGTGCTTTCTATCTTGGTGGATTATTTATTTTGTGGCTGATCAAGAGGAAAGATTGAATTTCATTGAGAACCATAGAAGATGATTATATTTCCACCACTCAAGCTTGCACAAATTTATTGTGGATGAAGCAATAACGTAGCGATATGGGTATTGAAGTTACATCTCCGATCAGAATCTAGTGAGATAACTCAAGTGATATAAATATAAGCAAAAATATAGTCAATCAATCAAGGACAAAGCACATTGAGAGCTAATATCATTTTATCAAGAAGAAGGTTTAGCAGGGAATCGTGAAGTAGAAGTATGTTCCTACAGAACTCCATGTAGTAGAAATTTTGACAAAAGCCTTTCCTAAGGAAGCTTTTGGGAGTCATCGACTAGCTCTAGGAGTATAATCGACTCCCCTACACTTGAAAAAGTGTGACTATGGCCCCCCATCTTCCCTAGGTATGGTGTGTTTTTTCCTATTGTGCTGATATGTGTTATCTACTCTGTTACAGACCACATAAGAGTTTCCATTGGGTTTTTTAAGGGGGAGAAATAGTGACTCTTCAAGGGGGAAAACTGTGGTTAATGAAGGGACAAAATGACTTTGTCAAAGACATAGGGAGAAGTTTAGAAGTGTAGTAGAAAGATAGGGGTAGAGTAATGAGATATGGGAGAGTTTTAAATCTGATGATGCTAGAAGTGATCGATCAAAGAGTAGATATCACGACAGCTGAGGATTATGATAATACTATAAGGGTGATGTTTTAATAGTGTGACAAGGTTTCCAGTAATCCACAATTGGTATCATTTTCGCAATGGGAATCAGTTTGGTATCAATAATTAATGTCAGAAATGAAGTGACTCATTTACTATCTTCTAATTTACTCTCGTTTCACACAACGAGAAATGATTTGGCGTCTTAGAGTATGTGTTACGTGAACACTTGAACGGTATAAAAATCGTAAGAGGTGAGGGGTGGTATTATATGGATGAAGATTTGATGAGATATCAATGTGTAGAGTATTTTTCTGAGATTGTTTTTAGCAAACCCAAAGAAGGAGATTGTTGGGAAAAATCGCTCAAGGCATCATTGAAGCATTTTTGAGGTGGTTGTCTTTGTTGACTAAGTGAGAATCCATGTTGTGTTTGTTAACAATATACACCATGATGTATAATTTTTTTAAAAAGGGGGTTTACATGGTGATTTTTTTGGTTTAAGAGATGTTCATGGCTCTCTTTGTTTGACAAAATATTCCTCAAAATAGGAAAATGCGATCTCAAGGTGGTACAAAAAGAGCAGATACAAGGAGGCATCGTTTTGGGAAAAGGTAGGTGTCAAGAAAAAGGAATGTGGTGGGTGAAATATTTCCGTGGTGCACGAAATAGTAATGTGGTGATCAATATATTTTTGTGGTGTGTGAAAAATAAAAAGGTGCTTGAAATATTAGCATAGTGTGTGAAATAGAGGATTAGCGTTTTTCATGAAAGAGGTGTTTCGAGATTAGAAGTTAGAGAAGTGGTAAAGGCATGATGTGCATGAAAAATTGGAGCATGGCGTGAAATATGGTAGTGCATTGAAGATGTGTTTTTCATGATCAATGAGGATTACTGTGGAAGGAGGGATTTTTGCGCATGGGTTGATTTTTCCTATAAATATTAAGTGACCCCCATCACTCAGTGAAGATCAAGACATAGAGAGTATCCAAGATCTTGCATTAAAAATTGGATCATGCAAAGGAGTTTCACATAAACAAAAAGTTTTCACATAAAAGGAGTGTTTGAGCGTAAAGAAAAGGTTGCACATAAAATATGGGAGTTTCACGTAAAAATAGTATTTGAACATAAAGAAAATTTTGCACGTAAAAGAAATAGCTACGCATAAAAAAATTCATTTGCATGTAAAAGTGGTGTTTCATGAAAAGTGTATTTCACACAAGGCAAGTGAATTACCCGCAAGGTGTAGTAAGGGCTGTGTGTAAAAATTGGGGTTTCCCAGTACACTTGGTGCAAAGTGAGATTCATCTTCAGGTGAAACTTGGATGTTAACAGAGCTTCTATTAATAGTTAAGGATGCAGATTTCATTAGATATAATGAAGAGACTGATAGGTCTATAAAATATGAGTGTTTCCTTTCTAGAGTAGTGATCAAAGGAAGAGGAGGAAGGTGATCCTTTCCACCAGCAGTGAACAGAGTGTGAGAAATAGGGAGTGACCTTTTGGAAAGCTAGGAGCTAACCCTATACTTTATAAAGGCAGTGAGCTTGGGCTTAAAAGTGATCTAGCCCAAACATTGTAAATAGCAGTGCACTTTAGTGGATTTGGTACATCGGCACACTGCCAGTTTATTCTCCTTGTACGTAGCCCAGTGATGGTGAAATAAGTAAAAATTGTGTGTCATGTTCATACTTTAAGGTTTATTCATACTCTGTAAGAGGAACATGAGAGAAGGGGTTTTTCTTACTGTAAAACAAGATCAAAAGGTGTAGTGGGTTTAATCTTTCATACTCTTATTCACCCCCCTCTTAGTGTGTCTAACCTACTTGACCTAACAGTATAATTTTCCCTCTCAAAAATTGTGGCATGGACATGGGGTGAGATAAATCTCATTGGGCCACAACAAATGGTGCTTATAAAATATAGTATTTTAATATAAACTAAGAAGTGTTCATATATATATATATGTATAAAAGTAAATAAATTCATGAATTATAACTCATATCTTCTTCATCCTCTATTTTTAATATCCATGAACATGAGAACACTTATATAATTTTATTGAGTTGATATTATATACATAAATCATGTAATTTTTTTAAAAAAACTGAAATATATCATAATAATAATAAATATGGAATGCAGGTAAATACAAGTCATCCATGACATCAGGGTTAGAAAACTAATATTAATTACTATTGTAGTATGTAAATAATGTTACTAAGTGTAATCCAAGGGGCCATGCCCGAGAAATTCCATTGTAAAAGATTCTAATTGAGTCCAATGATCTCAACAATGGAAATCATGGTCTATTCATGTCTGGGACAATGGAGTAAATCCATAGTGCCACGTGTTTATATACATCAAGATTGATCCAAGGTAGACATCCTTGTATCCCTAATATCTGAATAGATAGTGAAGGTATCCTGTAATATAATTCAATGAATCCTATAATAGACAAGTAATATGTTCCACACTGGGTATCTACCTCGAAAACTAACTCTACGTGTCATAATGGAATTATATGTTGTATGAAGTCGTTCCACTATGAATCCAAGGCTTGAACAAGTATGACTATTCCAATAATTATCAAAAGATCCAAATGAAAAAACACCTTATATATATATAATTATATTATTGGGCTATGTAATACTCATTCAAATTAATAATAATTTTTTTCTTCATTTTCCTTTAATCGTAGAGCATAACATCAATTGGGGACTTTAGTAAAAATACATTTATTATATGTATAAGGCAAAGTGATATCTACATATACATACTTTTCAATATAATTAATTATGTTTATTTCATTACATTCTATTCCAGGGGAAAATGATTTATTGTTCATGAAAAAAATTCAATTTTTTTATTAAACAATATTCCCTATAATATTTATAAATATTGTTGAAAATTATAAATATAATTATTCTTTAATTAATTTAAATCCATTAACTTTTCATTATCAATTCTAGTTCCCATGAACAGTTTCGTAAATAAACCCATTATGGGTCATGCAGTCTTAAAAAATGAAATACCCAAGATAGGGTTTTTAGTGTTGAGGTAATAACCACAGATGACATGAAGAACAATTATTAATAGTCCTTTGGAACACAATTACATTAATTATAATCATCTCATGTGAATTTTAGTAGTAATTCATGGTGAAACGGGAAAGAAAACAATTATGAAAATATGTAAATGAAGATACTTTTTGGGTAAGGTTACAAACCACCTATTATATACTTTTAATATATCCCACATCTATTATCTTCTTTTAGTATTGCATGGATGGATATTAAATTTAATAATTACCCAACTCCCAAAATATTAAGAATATGAGCCAACATAGAAATCGTGTCACCGATAGGAAAAAGAATGAACAATGTAGCTAAAGGGCTGTAGGAGTTACAGATGTTCTTCCATCATGATATAATTATTATGAATCAAAGGATAGATGATTAAATGTGTTTAAAGCCTTGGATTAGGCCTGATGAGAGGAGAAATGGATATATCATGTTTTTCTAGATATTTATAGGAGATAGGGTTAAAAATTAAAGGGGGATATACCCCTTTGAAAAAATTTCAAGCCACTTACATGGTGTGTAATGTAATTATATATCCTCTTCTGTTTGGGGAACATCAACAATAAAAATACAACAACATGACTTGAATGATACTACACAACCAAATACGCATCTTTTACTTAATACATGCCATTTATTTAAGTACACATCATGTATTCCACAAGAAAGTAGGATTGATCCGCTAAGAAACCTCCCTTTAAAGTAATAAAAGGACACATCTAAAAGCACTTTTACAAAGTTTATTCCAAAATAAGAATAATAACTTGATTTTAACTAAAAATTAAGATTCAATACCAAATTAAAAAACTTGACCGACACACTATATGTCAAAACATTATTGAATAACCATATGATAATAAATATAAATGGTTTTTTCATAAAATAATCGTTAATTTTCTGTAATAGAAATTTTAGAATAATGAAAATCCTAATTAAAATTATATTGAAACATAATACTCACCATAATAACTTCTAAATCATAAATCTCATGAATGATGTAAATAAATAATATCTATAGGTTTCCGGAATTATAAATTATTCATGTTTAAATAAATAAGGGTTCATTAAATACTCTATTTAAAATAAATTGTGTTTACAAAAAAACTATTTCTCAATTATAAAAGTTTTGAGATGAATCCCTTAACAAAAGTACACATTTTATAATATAAGTGTTTCAAGTTATTTATAATAAATAGTATTTTATTATTATTATTTTCTCTAGAACCTTGAAAATTTATAATACCTTATATTTAATCAATTTAATTAATTAAATGTATTTGTTCAAATATTTAATAAATAATTTTTTCTACATCAGGTATTTTAAAAAATGTGTTAGTCATTTTAACATTATAAAATGTTAATCATAAAAAATTATCATATTATTTATTTAAATACACTATCATATTTCATTCAAGTAATGTACTAATAAAAATGAATCGCATCACTTTAGGATCCGGTAGTCCACTATACACATGAACTATGTTATCATTTATCTAGTAATGGTAATGTAAAAAGTGAACAATTTGTTAATTTTATATATTTATAGAAACATCATGAATATCAGATATAAAAAAATCCATATTCACATACACCAATTATAAGTGATAATGGAACACTAATTACAACAGTATGTTAGGCGGTAGTCTGCCACAGTAATGAAATATGGGTTTGGTTGCAATTTCATGGAATAAGTTTCGTATTTATATTTTTAAATTAAAAAACATTTAATTTTATTATATTGATGATTATAATTATATTATAGTATGATGATCTATATAATTTGAAGTGTTTTAAGAAGAAATAAAACACCAATTTTTATTTAAAAATGATTCCATTTATTCATACCATATCATTAGGACTATATTGAATTCTCCCAAGATTTGATTTCTTATATAAAATGACTATAGGATGTGGAGATGATTGTAAGGATGTAATTTCATCATGTATTGTCAAAAAAATTATTTATATATGTGAATAGTGGAGGAGAGTGGTTCCCTTTTTTATGTTGGTGAGAGGACTCATTTGAAAAATTTGAAAATAAAAAGGTATTTATACTTTTTACACATGACATAGTGCTATAAAATGGAATATTATAGAACCATAGAAGTTATATATTCAAAATTTGGCCATAAAATATCATATGTATGTGATTTTTATTTTAATTTAACTACTATATTTTTAGCTTAACACCCCAATAAACCCATTTTATCCTTAACCAAAGAAAATAATTTTCTTTATTTGTACTAATTTTATGGAATTTTTTTGGAAAATATAGAATATTATTAATTTTTATTTCCAATATGGAATGTCTTATTCTATATTCAATATAATAATATATTAGAATTTAATTTTAATATTGACCCGTAAATGGAATAAAAAACATGGTTTTAATTGAATTTCTTTCATATGTATGAAAATATATTATATAAAAAATACACATAAAATTAATTCTAATTAAATAATTATATATACAAATAAAATTATTGAATTATTTTCTCCATCAATCTATTTTCGAATAAAATATATTTTTTAACTGTGTATTCAAAATTTTTGTTTTCAAAATTTTTGTTTCAAATTAAAACCATTACAATTCATTATAAAATTTTTATTTTTTTTGGAAAATACAAAAAAAAAACTAATAAACTTTATATATTTTTATTCCATAGATGTTGTGACTTTTGAAAATAATATTTTTCAATTTTGAATAAATTAATTTTTAATTTTATATAAAAAATACTAAAGAAATCATTTTAGAAGGATATATATTATTGATGTTTGAAATTAAATTAATTATATTTTAGTATATATTATTTTAATTTAATAAATTAATTTATAATATATAAAAACTATATATATTTTTTTCTATATTATAGTTTTCCTATTTTCAAGACCAATTTTATCAATTATATGATAACAATAATGTTTTAATAATAATATTTTAATAATATATCAATGTCTATTTTAACTTGGTGTGGTGTGTTGTAAATTCTATCACACATTGTTTTCTGTTAATATATTGGGTTTTACAGCCAAAACTTCCCTAAAAAAATTTATCATGATTTTATCTAATTATTATTAAAATTTTCACTTTTATAATTTTTACATTAACTATGGTAACTACTTTTTAACTAGGGAAGCTATATTTTATGTCAAAAAATGAGAAACCCCATATTTACTAATTTTAACCTAATAAATACAAATTTTAAATACATTAAATATATTTATAAATTTTAATGGGAGAATTATTAATTGTAGAATAATAATTGTATAATATATTTTAAACAATGTTTTCTAAAAATTTAAAAGAATTTAAAAATTATGAGATCTAGGTTTCTAAATCAATTTTATTAAAAAAACATCAAAATCACTTATAAAATATATATTTTGTCTTATAAAAAGGATTAGTGAATTGAAAATTAACTAAAATATATTTATAATTTTTAAATTATGATGATATTTATTAAAAAGTATTTTCATAATTAGAATTAAACTAAAAATATTAGAAACATCCACCAAATTCAATATTTTCTTATACAGACATTCTAAATTTAAAAAAACATTTCTATTTTCTCAAAATTACTTTATAGAATTATCAAATGTAATATTTTAATAAAATCATATAATTCAATGAGAAACACTTTTTATGGAAAAATAAAAATTTTCAATAACCCTTTTCACTTATGCTTAAATTCAATAAAACTCACCTAAATAATGTAATAATAAAAACATTCTATTTTTTTTTATTAAATTCGCAAATTAACTTTAATGTATTTATTTTTAATTAAACATTTTTACATATTAAGATGCATTATTAAACATATTAATGAATTATTTATATTTTTATAAAGTGTACATTATAATTATATTAATATATTTTGTAATTGAATTTCCATTTCTCAAACCTAACAGTTCAAGGGGAATGAATAAATGGTATGAAAATGTCATGGTTTAACTCATGTTTTTTCTTTCATGTAAAGAATTTTATTGGACATATGTGACATTATTAGAGGAAAACATTTATTAAAATCTCATTTCATTTCATTTCCCCATAATATAAATAGTATACCCTTAATTTTAATCATATAATTTGATTAATTTTTTATAGGGAGTTATTAATAGACTACCCTATAATAGTTGATCATATGATTATTTCAGATATGAGTGAGATTTATGTATATGTTTTTTCTGATAACATGAAAAAAATATTCCACTACTAATAATATATTTATAAGTGAATAAAAGATAAATATAAAATACGTAACACATAAATAGCATAGAAAAGATCCATATACATTGTCTCTAATCATTATATAACAAAATTAATTATTTATAGTTCAATATTAAATTGGTTAAAACATACATTAAATAAGATCTATTCAAATCCACAATGAAATAAATTACTTTCAACTTCAATTAAATTTTCTGTAGAAAATTAATATTATTTCAATGGTATATAAAGATATCGATGTCGATTTTCCACTTTGGCATGTATATTAAGAAATTGATGTGTATAATATCAAATTTTATAAAAAATAATTAATTTTATTATATATATTTTCCCTCTCTCATGATTATCTGAGTCTCATGGTAATTTTTTCAAAAAATATAAAATTTTCCCACTCCTTTTGGGATATTTAAATTATTCTAATTTACAATTTTTACCCTATGTGGAATAGAATACACATTCCATTAGTATCTAGGCCCTTTGAATATCCTTGATAATTCATTATTCTCTAATTTTGTGTGTTTAGTACGATAACCATGTTCACAATGTTATTAATGTTTCATGACAACTATTTTTTAAAAATCAAAATGTTTCTCATATCATCCCCTATTTTGATGTGGGGTTGATTTTTTGTGTGTCTATAATATCCTCACACCAATGGTTACATATAGATCCATATGTGACATGAACTAATAGGGTTTAATAATAAGGGATTAAAAATTAATTATAAAATGATTATCATAAATAAATATTAAATATTTTATTAACGCATTCTATAACTTTTTATACATTCACATAATCATAGATTTTATTTAATTAAATATCTACAAATCTATTACCCACTATATCACTATTTATCAATCCAAGGTTACAATAAGAATAATTTTTCATACATGTTAAAAAAATTATTTAAAATTACCTATAAATAAATCCATGATTGTTTATTGTAACAATAATATAATTAATAATAATATCCCCAAGAGTATCACAATACTTGTAATGTTTGGACTCATTATTATGTAGTAGCGGTTGAAACCTTAAATATACCTATCCCATGGATTTTGAATGAAACCCCATTACTCCAATTCATAAAATATTTTATATTACATCAAATGACATAATGTTATTTTTTACCATCCAAGTTATGATCAATATTAGCTTATCGAGAAATTAATTTTTCTCAATGCATATCCAATCTTCTAATATTATCAAAACCATAATGTAATTTCCTCAATGATAATTGATATATTACAATCAATTAACATAATTGACCAAAAAATTTATTACATATATTACTAAGAAAATTTTCGTATATATTTTTACCAAATTTTTTGAAAAACCTTTAGAAAAAAATACCACTCTTTTCGAACTAAAATAAATTTTTTCCACTATAATGGAAACTACATTATAAATAAAAATACTTCTCCATATTTCATTCATATTTTAAACTATATAATCATATATAAATATGAATTATAATGCATTATTTCATTACATAATTAAAGTAAAACCTATGAAGGGGTAATATCAATTATAAATTAAGGGTAAACATAATCAATAATAATCAATAATAATCAATATTCATAAGTGTTCATATTAGGATCATTTGGGTATGATATTTTAACTAATGGACATGAATATAAAATATTGAATTCATACCCAATTGTTAAGATGATCATAATAATGGAAACATGATGTAATAAAATGATATCATACGTTATAAGCATGGAATACATATAAATAATATAATATGTGATTCATAGGTCTATTTCAAATATAACTATCATGACATTCATAATGTGAAGATTCTTATTTTTTATCTGGTTCACAATGTCATTCTAATAAAATATGGGAAAAATAAAACATTTTATTATGTTCACTCATTTGTCAAATATATTATATCTCATTAGTTAAATATATACACCAAATTATTTGGAGGGATATATAATTCTAATAAGACACATCCCATAATGAATATCATATATATGTCTCCATATATGTAAGTAAAACATTCAAAATTCATATGTATGAAAAAAACCATGATAATGTTGTGGGTTTCAAAATTAAACCATAAAGATCACTATAATGCAATACCATAAGGATTCCAATAATAATAAGTGATAAAAAAGGTGCGAAAAAATGTTACCTCCACTTCTAGTACTACTCTAGCGGTCAGGAAAAAAATTCCTTACAGTAGAAATGTCAATAGTTCTGAAACATTGGGACTAAGATACCCCTATTTGGGGCTACATGTAAATAGAATCATGTTATATCTATCCTCCCTCCATAGTCCAAGGGAACTAGCTGAGACAAAACCCTCCCCTCCTTATTATAAAATTTAATATTGATCACTCGATTAGATAGGGGATTATTAAGGGGAGAGGTGTTGTACATGATCCTGAGGGTTCAATGATCTTTTCCTTCTGTGATTTTTTTGAGTTAGTGACTCTCTTAGAGAAAAAGAATGTGACATGTTCTAGGTAGTTTCTTTATGTCACTCAAATTACATATCCTTGTATTTTATTGTTAGGTACTCTAATAAGATATGGAGCTCACTCAAAGGTCTATCTTACACACCATTGAATATCATCTACATGATCTGAAAATGAAATTCCTTCGTCAAAATGGGTTTGGATGTGCCATTCATGGATTTATGGCAAACATGTGGTGGACTTTTGGCCTCCATAGCCTCCCTATACTTCAATTTATAAGAGTTCTCATGAACTGTATCTTCCTCCCATGATGTGTCAACATTGTCAAAGGTGCTTCTATCAAGATCCACATTTATAGTCCTCCCTTGAATATGCTACTTAAATTTTCTCCATCCAGTTTTTAATAAAAAAAATTCTGTTTTAAAAAATGAAAAAAAATCGGTATGATCATATTTTATTTCAGAAACATATTCTATAAATCATTATTTCAAGGGTATGAAAATATATTGGAAGGATAAATGAGAATTAAAAAAAATGAAAATCTCAATGTGATGAATTTGGAAAGGGTAAAATGATTATTCTTGGATGGAAAGAAAATAATTATTACCTTCAAAGAAAAATTAATCTAGGATGGGTTCTAAAAAATAAACGAAATTATTGTTGAAAAAACAAAATCGTGGTGAAAAAAATGTATGGTGAAAAAATTTGTATAGAAATAAGAAATAAAATAGTTCCTGTTGGTCGGAGTGGTTTACTCAAGAGGGGGGTGAATTGAGTACCAATTAAAATTTCTGTATTTAAAAAACAGTGTTTTAAAGACCCCTAAATAAAATAATAAATTAAACTGTAGTGAATTTATATTAAAGTAGAGGTTCTGTCAGATTCTCAAGGGATTGATTAATTCCCAGTTAATCAACACAGGAGTGTGTGATTATCTTTTGAAACTAACTTACTAATCTACACTTAACATAAACACTTGCTAATTTAATTATCAATGTAACTTTAAAAACAGTATTGGTTTTAAAGTGATTAGCAGCGGAGTAAAACTTTGAAAGAGATGGCACAACAATGTAACCACGAGGTTCAGTCTCAAGCTGAGACTTAGTCCTCTCAAAAGTTTATATAAAAATGATCCACACCCTGGATCGGGGTTCAACAGTTTACAACTGTCCAGGTCGAAGACCTCTACCACTGTTATTCGTGGGAAACAGTACAACAGCAACCAGCTGTCCAGGTCAAACATGACCTATACCACTGTTATTCATGGGAAAGAAAGAATGAAAGAGTTTGGTAAGGATTTACAAATCCTTCAGTTTGAGTACAGGAGATAGTGTATGTGTTAGATACAGCATATAACACACACTTCTCAAAAAGAGTAATAATAAATCACAGAACAAGAGCTGTAGAGTTTAGAAGTGGTTCTGGTGATTTCAGTGTAGCTCTGGACTTCTTTGGATTCGATCAAAAGTGAGTTTGAGTCCTCTTCTCGTTTCTGTTTGAGAAACAGAGTGTCGTATGCTCCAGGTTCGTAGGTAGTGAGATGTAGTCGATGAAGCTCTTTGATATTCTTTTGAATGCACATAACTCTTCTCGAGTATGCTTGTTTGTATATGTGATTCTGTCTTGTTTGGTTCTTCTTGTATGCACAGAGCTTTTTCTTGAGTATATCGTATGTCTTCCTTGTCTCTGTGTGTGTTGTCTCGCTTATCTCTTCAGCAGAGTCTTCTTGTATTTATGTCACGTGCAACAGGAGACAGAAAATATTTCCTTTCTGCAGGTACGAGGTACGAGTTCCTGACATCCGACAACCTTTATCAGATATTTGACAAATCATTAAAATGTACATGATATGACCGTTGGATAGATTAAATATAGGAAATAAAGAAATTCAAACAGTGCGTCGAGTGATCAGTAGGTGATCAGCATCGGTAGTTTGGACATCGGTAGCTTGAACATCGGTAGCTTGAACATCGGTAGCTTGAACATCGGTAGGTACATGCATCGGTAGCTCCATGCGTTGGTATCAGTAGCTGTGAGTCTGTCAGTAGCTTCGTCCATCGGTGACTCTTATTCCATCGGTAGATATTTATACATACATCGGTAGCTCTATATTTGTATCGGTAGCTGTCTGTAAGTCAGTAGCTTACATTTATAAGCACATCGGTAGCTCTGTGTTATGTCTATCGGTAGCTCTGTGTTAAGTCTATCGGTAGCTGTCTGTCGGTAGACTAAGTCTATCGGTAGACTGGTTACCGGTAGCTCATTATCAGTAGCTATATGCAGATTACATATCTGTTTTTTGCAGAACACATCCGATTGGGTTAGAATCAATTTATAACTTGTATGAACATGGATAAATGAGGATTAACATATTTCAAAGACTATTTTAAAAATTATTGTTGGTTTGATCATAGATTTGAAATAATTAAAGTATAGATCAATGATACTTAAAAATATCATATAGAATGAAAACATAATTGGGATTTTCAACACATATGAATACATGATTGAGATTATCAAAACTGGTGAGGTCAACAATCTCCCCCTTTTTGATAATCACAATTTATGATATGGGCATTTAACATAGTGAAAATATAATGGTAAAGAGTATAATATAGAATTCAATTTTCTTATTGAAAATAGCATCAGAGATAATAGAAATAGTATGATATAGACATAAGTTATCAGAGGTAACAATCAAAAGGTACTAAATAGACATAAAGTATCAGAGGGAAAAAATGAAAAGAAGGGTAAAGTGTCTCCCCTTATTCCTTATGTTTCTCCATTGAAAATATTTTTCATTCTCTTTGTTCTCCCCCTTATTCTCTCATTTTGTTCTCCCCCTTATTCTCCTTGTTATTCTCCCCCATTGTGATAATCAAAAAGTGGGAAAGCATATATATATAGGAGACAAATAAAACATGAGAAGTAAAAGGAGTTCTGTATTAGAGTAGTCAAAAAGTACAAAAACAGAATACAAAGGAATTCCTATCAAAAATCCTAGCCACTGGATCATTCCACCTCTTCCACGTGAGATTTTCCTTTGGGATCAGAAGAAGGTTCGGGTGGTGAGGATGTAGGTGAAGGTTTTGGAGTCCCAGAAAAGATCAAAGGAGGCTGGGCCACTGACACAGAGTCAGGCCTGTAGGTTGAAGATCTTTGGGTGATCATCGGTGTGAGGCTGCGAATAGCTTGAGCAGGAGTCAGCTGGACTGTGGAAGCAGCTGAGGCAGAAGTAGGCAAAGCAGGAGGTATGATGACTGGTCTAGCATCAACATGGAAGAAGGGCAGCAGCATATTTCTAAAATCCATAATAATTCCTCCTCCTCTTTCCATAGCAGAGATGAAATCATCTTTGTTCTCCATGAATTTATCTAAAGAAGGAGTCCGTTCTCTTAGCTTGCTCACTTGTTCTCTGAAAGATTGAGTGACTGGAGGTAGCTTCATGTTTTCCAACATCATCTTGAAGTGGTGTTCGAGTTGATGCTTGGTGAAAATTTTGGTGAAGTAGTAGTCCACTTTCCTCTTTATGGCTTTTTGATAGGCAGAGGCTTCTCTCATATAATCTTGAACAATCTTCATTATTTCTCTGGCAGAATCTCTTGTAGAAAGCACCACTCGGCTCAACTCTGATGAGTCCACAGAGCCACTGGTTGAAATAGAACCAATCTCCTCCTTCAACATTGCTCGAACTTGATTCAGGTCAACTGATAGTTTGGATGTGAGAGGGCCAAGAGAGAAGGAAACTGTTTCTTTAAAACTCTTAGACAATCCACTGATTAGGCTTTGAACTTGAGAGTATTGTAATTGAACATGATCCTTCACTGAGGTTTTGAAACTTTCAAACACCGAGACAAACTGGCTTACTACACTCTTCACATAAGCTAGGTCCT
Source organism: Viscum album (assembly GCA_963277665.1). Taxonomy (NCBI): domain Eukaryota; kingdom Viridiplantae; phylum Streptophyta; class Magnoliopsida; order Santalales; family Viscaceae; genus Viscum; species Viscum album. The sequence goes on from OY728143.1 coordinate 326,121,361, forward strand.
TGTCAGCTTGAGACTTGGAGCTCATATAAGAATCCAAAGCAGCAACTGATGTCTTGAGAGCTTCCAGATCTGATTCGATTCTTGAAGACTGAGTCTGGCACTCTTTCACTTATTCCATAAGCTCAGACATAAAAGAAGATAAATTACAAGCCAGAGATAGCTCGAAAGATCTCTCTAACATTTTCATTTCTTCATAAAAGCTTTGCTTCATCTCAGCAACTGATGCACTGAATGATTCTTTCAGATCATTCTTCATGGATTCAAGATCAGATTTAGAGAAAAAAACATTTGGGACAACTGCAGCAGATTCTCTTGCTGAGGCCAAACTAACTACAGAATCAGTCATTATTGAATTAATTGAGGAAGAAAGTGAGGTTTCCATTAACATTACTTCTTCAACAAAACTAGTTTTGAGGTCCTCTTTCAGCTTATTCAAATCATGAAATCTGACCACATCATCTGGAAACATCTCAGAAGCAAGATCATAATCGGTCTTCGGTCTATTCACAGACATCTCATTATCTGAATCTGGATAATCCAATCCACAGACTATAAACCCTGGGTCTTCTACCCAGTCTCCAAGCTCAACAACTACTGTAACATTTCCAAGAACAGATTGATGCTCCCCCTCAATGGGTGCATTCTCATGTATCACAACAGCATTTGGTGCTGGATTCTCTTCATCAGAATCTTCTACTACAAGTTCCACAAGTGCACCATCTTGAAGATTTTCTGATACAGGTACAGCTTCTTCTGTAACTCTTTCTACTTCATCAGCAGGCATAGCTGAGTTCCCAATCAAAGGGCTCATACATAAACTACCAGAAGCAGACAATTCAGATACATTTTCCTTTTCCTCTTTTTCTTGGTGAGGTACAGACTGGTCTTCCTCATGAGTAGATACAATTTCCTCTACCTTTCTTTTCCTAGAATAGACCAATTCCGCAACAGGACTTGGGGGCAAGTCTGGATCTCCTCCAACATCCATAGGAGTTTCTTTGTCTTCTTCTTCTTCTGTTTCATCACTATAAACAGGTTCCTCTTCATCAGGTCTCAGACTCTGATCTCTCTCATCCTTTGGTATTGAGGGATGATCCACAGGATTAAACCTATCATAAATCTTCTGATCATCACTGACCCATTCACCCTTCCATGGGTTCCAGTTAATTTTCATGTACTTGCAAACAGTCGAGGTGATGCAGAAATTGTTCTTGACTACAACTATCTCATCCTGAGACTCAGCTATTCCTTTCACTTTTATCATCACTGAAATCAGCTTGGCAAAGAACAAAGCATTAGTCTTTGACTTTGGTCTAATCGTGTCTTCCATTTGAAGCATTAGCAATCTGCACATATTGATCTTCACACCATGTCTTAGCAAATGAAGAAGATAGATATCTTGATATCTCAGATTTGCAAAATCTCCTCGCCTTGGTATCAACACATGTTGAACAAACATGAAAAGCAGTCGATTTTCTCCATCCATTTCAGCAGCAACCACTTGCCTTTGATTTCCATTACCAGTCAGCTCTTTTAAGGTGGTTTCATAATCAAAGATGTCACTGCTAGGTGGAATTTCTCTTGATACATACCAAGAGACACCTTCATGTGGTACTTTCAAACTCTCAGCCCACTCTACTGAAGAAAAAGACATCTCTTTTCCATTTACAAAAGAGCTTACTCGATTCTCATTCTCAGACTTCTCAAAGGTTACAAACTCATAGAACTGTTTTACCAACTTCGAGTAGTATGGGCCATTGTTATTCGAGAAACAATCCACCCATTTCTGGTCCTCCAGAATCTCGATTACTAACGATTTGCTGGGCAGTAGCCATTCCACGCACAGTTCCTTCTCGATCACTATGTCTCTATTCTGCAAGTGAGGATTCACTGGTCGCCTTCCCGATCTAGTTCTGACTTCACTAACACTGGCTTTATGCTGTGTCTTCGGCTTCTTAGCGTTTGGTTCTACTCTTTCATCTCTGACGATAGGAATCTTGGTTTTTGCCATCGCGGGTTTAGGGTTCTTGGTCGATTTGGGAGCTAAGGTTCGAAGGTGAGGGATTTTGAGCTCGGTGAGGTAAGAAGTGGCTTAGACTTAGTTTTATCATTTAGGAATTCCAAATAAACGACTAAAATAGAGTAATAAAAATAATATAAAACGATTCGTATTCTTGGCGGCAGACAGATGTTTTAAAAACATTGCATCGGTGTGAGTTAATCATCAGTGAGAAAAACAAATCGGTGAGAATTGTACATCGGTAAGAATTTTCACATCGGTGAGAATTTTCACATCGGTGAGGAGTTTCACATCGGTGAGAATTTTCACATCGGTGAGAATTTTCACATCGGTGAGGAGTTTCACATCGGTGAGAATTTTCACGTCGGTGAGAATTTTCACATCGGTGAGCATTTTCACATCGGTGAGAAGTTTCACATCGGTGAGAATTTTCACATCGGTGAGAATTTTCACATCGGTGAAAATTTTCACATCGGTTGTAATTAAACATTCCCAATTCGTGTCTTATGTAACTTAGCCTATCTGAACTTAGAGGTTTAGTGAAAATATCAGCCAATTGATGTTCAGTGCCAATAAATTCAAGAGAAATATCACCTTTTTGATAGTGATCTCTTAGGAAATGGTGTCATACATCTATGTGTTTGGTTCTAGAGTGAGATACAGGATTCTTAGAGATGTTTATTGCACTGGTGTTATCACAGTTGATTGAAACATGTTTAAAAACATATCCATAGTCCAAAAGAGTGTGTTTCATCCACAAAATTTGTGCACAGCAACTACCAGCAGCTATTTATTCTGCTTCGGCAGTAGATAATGCAACTGAGTTCTGTTTCTTACTACACCAAGAAACTAAGGATTTTCCAAGAAAATGACATGTTCCTGATGTGGTTTTTCTATCTAACTTACAACCAGCAAAGTCAGCATCTGAATAACTCATTAACTCAAAGGATTGTCCTTTTGGGTAAAACAGACCTAAGTTAACCGTGTGTTTGAGATATTTAAAAATTCTTTTAACAGCAAACAAATGAGATTCTTTTGGATTAGCTTGAAATCTGGCACACATACACACACTAAACATAATATCAGGTCGACTAGCAGTAAGATAAAGTAAACTACCAATCATACCTCTGTAATTTGTTTGATCAACTGGTTTCCCAGTTTCATCTGCATCCAATTTACAGGTAGTACTCATAGGAGTTTCACTTCCCTTGATACTATCCAGACCAAAACGTTTTAAAAGATCCTTTGTATATTTACTTTGATTCAAAATAATACCATTTTCATTTTGAAATACTTGAAATCCAAGAAAGTACTTAAGCTCTCCCATTAAGCTCATTTCAAATTCATTTTGCATACTTTTTAAAAAATCAGTACATAAAGAGTGTTTAGAAGATCCAAAAATAATATCATCAACATATATTTGTACAACTAAAACATCTTTAGAAATTCTTTTAATGAAAAGAGTTGGATCATCAATCCCTTTAGTAAAACCTTTTGAAATAAGGAAATTGCTAGGTCTATCATACCATGCTCTTGGAGCTTGTTTCAAACCATACAAAGCTTTAGAAAGTTTAAAAACTTGATTTGGAAAATGGGGGTTACTAAATCTAGGTGGTTGTTCTACAAAAACATATTCAATTATAAAACCATTTAGAAATTCACGTTTCACATCCATTTGATATAACTTGAAATCCAGATGTGCAACATATGCAAGTAAGATCCTAATGGCTTCTAGTCTAGCTAAAGGTGCAAAAGTTTCCTCATAGTCTATACCTTCTTCTTGACTATATCCTTGTGCAACTAGTCTAGCTTTTCTTCTAACTATATTCCCGGATTCATCTACTTTATTTCTAAAAACCCATTTTGTGCCTATTGTCAAAGTGTCCTTTGGTCTGTCAACTAATTCCCAGACTTTGTTTCTTTCAAACTGATTTAATTCTTCCTGCATAGCTATTACCCAGAATTCATCATTGATAGCATCGTTGATATTTTTGGGTTCTAGCTGTGAATGAAAAGCATGATGTTCAACCTGGTTTCTTAGAGAAGCTCTAGTTTGTGTTCCTCTATTAAGATTACCAACAACTGCTTCTAAAGGATGATTCTTTAGAATCCTCATTGATCTGGTAAAGGTTGGACTAGAAATTTCAGGTTCATCTATAGGTTCGTGTTCAACAGAAGCAGATTCTGGAGAAAGTCCAGAACTGGATACTTTTATAACAGGTTCTTTAGATTTATCATTAAGGTCCAGAATAAACAAATCTTCTTCAAGATTCTCAAGAGAGGTTTTAGGCTCATGTGGATCAGTTTCATCAAACTTGATGTGAACAGATTCTTCCACACATTTGGTTTTCTTATTGAATACTCTATAGGCTTTACTAGAGATAGAATAACCCAGAAAAATTCCTTCATCACTTTTGGAAGAAAACTTATCCAGATTATCTTTAGTATTCAGAATAAATACTTTGAAACCAAAAACTTTAAAGTAATTAACCTTAGGCTTTCCATTGTTCCACAATTCATAAGGGGTTTTCTTAAGAACAGGTCTGATTAAGACTCTATTAATGACATAACAAGCTGTATTTACAGCTTCAGCCCAAAAATAAATAGGTAGGTCATATTCATTGAGCATGGTTCTAGCAATTTCTTGCAGGGTTCTGTTTCTTCTTTCTACTACACCATTCTGTTGGGGTGTTTTAGGAGCAGAAAAGTTATGAGTATAGCCATTGTGTGAGCAATAAGATTCAAAATCTTGATTTTCAAACTCACGACCATGATCACTCCTCAAAGTTTTAATCTTAAGTCCACTAAGGTTCTCTACAGACATGGAGTATTTGACAAAGTAAGAACAAGCTTCACTTTTGTGAGCTAGAAAATATACCCAAGTATATCTAGAAAAGTCATCTACAAGAACATAAACATAGTGCTTCCCATTTAAACTAGAAACTCTTGATGGTCCAAACAAGTCCATGTGAAACAATTCAAGTGGTTGAGAAGTCGAAACTTCTTTCTTTGATTTAAAAGAAACTTCGTGTTGTTTTCCCTTTTGACAGGGGTTACACACTCTATCATTTGGGAATTCTAATTTAGGTAGGTCTCTAACTAGGTTTTTCCTAGAAAGTTTTCTAAGTGAGTGAATGTTTCAATGTCCTAATCTTCTGTGCCATAGCCAAGATTCTTTATGAAAAGCATTCAAACAAGTAATATTCTTCTTAGCTAAAGAATTCAGATTAACAGCATAAACATTCTCATTTCTTAAGGCAGAAAATACCAAAACATTCTTAGAAATAAAAACATTGCAAGAATCATTTTCAAATTTAACATGAAAAACATCATCACAGAACTGAGAAATACTTAATAAATTGTATTTAAGGCCATCAACAAATAAAACTTTAGAGATCAAAATTGAATCAGTGTTACCAATCTGGCCTAGGCCGATGATTTTTCCTTTAGAGTTGTCACCAAAGGTGACAAAGCCTCCATCAACTTTTATTAAACTCTTGAAACAAGAGAAGTCTCCTGACATATGTCTTGAACATCCACTGTACAAATACCAGGTCTCTTTACAGGAGCTCTTCAAGCAAGTTCCCTACAAAACAGATTCAGATGGGAGATGATTTTGGTACCCAGATTTTCTTGGGTCCAGACAGGTTAGCCAATAACACTTTAGGTACCCATATTTGTCTAATGGGTCACATATAATTTGTAGAATTGACATGATTTGAAAGATAAACTTTATTAGATCCATAGCTATGAATATAACTGGTTGAAGCATATGATGTTCTAGAATTACCTTCATTCTGTCCAGATTTAGAAATGAATCTAGTTTTGGAAATTTTCCTTTGTCCAGGTTGGTATCCTATACCAGTAGTATATTTAGGTGCTATTTGCTTTCCTAGCATCTGTGTTAGAGTATTCTTTCCATTTGTGAACTTCTCTAAGTCTTTTCTGAGTTGTTCATTAGATAGTTTCAGTTCAGTGTTCTCTTTTAACAGTTGAGCATTTTTCTCTTTTTCAATAGTGAGTTCGGTTTTAACTGTAGTGGTGAGAGCATGCTGTTTATTTAATGACTTGTATTTATCCTTAAGTTCATTACATGTCTCTTCTAACATGTCACAGTATTCAAAAAATTCATATTTAGACATGTTATCACCTTCAGAATCACCTCCAGAATAATATGAATTTGAAGCAGGAGTTTCAGCAGTTACCTGAGAAGTGTTTGTCATAAAGCACATGTTGGCTCGATTCCTTTCAGAGTCTGAAGATTCAGCTTCACTTGTGCTGTCTTCTGAAGCACTCCAAGTAGCCTTCATGGATATCTTAAACTTATTGTCCTTATATTCATATTTCTTTTTACACTTCAGCTTTGGACAGTCGGCTTTAATGTGTCCTTTTCTCTTGCACTCATAGCAGACAACATCATCTGATTTGTCATTCTTCTTCCAATCCTTTTTCCATTTTCCTTGGTGATCATACTTACCCTTATAATTTGTTTTTCTGAAGAACTTATTTTTCCTATAAAATTTCATAAATCTTCTAGCAATGTGAGCCATCTTAGCATCACTGTCAGAATAACTTCCACAGTCTTCACAACTTGAACTTTCAACTACAGCTTGAAGCTTTTCTTTGTCCTTATTCTTTGATGTTGAGGATTTGAAAGTGACAGACTTTCTTACAGGTTCATTTTCTTCCTCTTTGTTCACTTTAAGCTCTTCTTCATACATCATCAGCTTGCCAATTAGTTCCTTGACAGGTAGAGCAGCAATTTCACATGATTCTCTGATTGATACAGATGTGCCTCTCCATCTATCAGGTAGACACCTCAAAATTCTCATAATTTGTTCCTTCGATGAGACATCCTTTCCCAGCGAGATCATTGTATTGACAATTTCATTGAACCTGAGATACATGTCAGAAATGGGTTCGTCAGGCTTCATTTTAAAATAATCATACTTGATAGTATAAGTATTCAATCTCATTTCTTTAACATTAGTTGTTCCTTCATGAGAAACAGCTAAGGTATCCCAAATTTCATAAGCAGTTTTACAAGTAGAAATTCTATTAAATTCTTCAACTCCTAGAGCACAGTACAGGGCATTCATAGCTTTACAATTGTTATTGTAAGCAGTCTTTGTAGGTTCATCCCAAGTAGATCTAGCAGTAGTGGGAATTTTGTATTATGATTCAATATCAGTCCAAATATCAAAACCTATGCTTTCTAGATGAATTTTCATTTTCAGTTTCCACTGGGCATAATTAGTTCCATTGAAGAAAGGTGGCCGGTTAGTAGCAGCACCCTCAAGTCTATTGTCCATGATGAGAAAATTTTAAAGAGATAAAAATTTAGATATAACAGAAATTTTAAGAACTTTAAAATACAACTAAAATCACAGTTCAAAAGCAGAGTACTTTTAGAAAGTATTTTCAACCTCTGATACCAAGTGTTGGTCGGAGTGGTTTACTCAAGAGGGGGTGAATTGAGTACCAATTAGAATTTCTGTATTTAAAAAATAGTGTCTTAAAGACCCCCAAATAAAATAATAAATTAAACTGTAGTGAATTTATATTAATGTAGAGGTTCTATCAGATTCTCAAGGGATTGATTAATTCCAAGTTAATCAACACAGGAGTGTGTGATTATCTTTTGAAACTAACTTACTAATCTACACTTAACATAAACACTTGCTAATTTAATTATCAAAGTAACTTTAAAAAAAGTATTGGTTTTAAAGTGATTAGCAGCGGAGTAAAACTTTGAAAGAGATGGCACAACAATGTAACCAAGAGGTTCAGTCTCAAGCCGAGACTTAGTCCTCTCAAAAGTTTATATAAAAATGATCCACACCCTGGATTGGGGTTCAACAGTTTACAACTGTCCAGGTCCAAGACCTCTACCACTGTTATTCGTGGGAAACAGTACAACAGCAACCAGCTGTCCAGGTCACACACGACCTCTACCACTGTTATTCGTGGGAAAGAAAGAATGAAAGAGTTTGGTAAGGATTTACAAATCCTTCAGTTTGAGTACAGGAGACAGTGTATGTGTTAGATACAGCAGATAACACATACTGCTCGAAAAGAGTAATAATAAATCACAGAACAAGAGTTGTAGAGTTTAGAAGTGGTTCTGGTGATTTCAGTGTAGCTCTGGACTTCTTTGGATTCGATCAGAAGTGAGTTTGAGTCCTCTTCTCATTTCTGTTTGAGAAACAGAGTGTCGTATTCTCCAGGTTCGTAGGTAGTGAGATGTAGTCGATGAAGCTATTTGATATTCTTTTGAATGCACAGAACTCTTCTCGAGTATGCTTGATTGTATATGTGATTCTGTCTTGCTTGGTTCTTCTTGTATGCACAGAGCTTTTTCTTGAGTATATCGTATGTCTTCCTTGTCTCTGTGTGTGTTGTCTTGCTTATCTCTTCAGCAGAGTCTTCTTGTATTTATGTCACGTGCAACAGGAGACAGAAAAGATTTCCTTTCTGCAGGTACGAGGTACGGGTTCCTGACATCCGACAACCTTTATCAGATATTTGACAAATCATTAAAATGTACATGATATGACCGTTGGATAGATTAAATATAGGAAATAAAGAAATTCAAACAGTGCGTCGAGTGATCAGTAGGTGATCAGCATTGGTAGCTTGGACATCAGAAGCTTGAACATCGGTAGCTTGAACATCAGTAGCTTGAACATCGGTAGGTACATGCATCAGTAGCTCCATGCATTGGTATCGGTAGCTGTGTGTCTGTCAGTAGCTTCATCCATCAGTGACTCTTATTCCATCGGTAGCTATTTATACTTACACCGGTAGCTCTATATTTGTATCGGTAGCTGTCTGTAAGTCAGTAGCTTACATTTATAAGCACATCGGTAGCTCTGTGTTAAGTCTATCGGTAGCTCTGTGTTAAGTCTATCGGTAGCTGTCTGTCGGTAGACTAAGTCTATCGGTAGACTGGTTACCGGTAGCTCATTATCAGTAGCTATATGCAGATTACTTATCTGTTTTATGCAGAACACATCCGATTGGGTTAGAATCAATTTATAACTTGTATGAACATGGATAAATGAGGATTAACATATTTTAAAGACTATTTTAAAAATTATTGTTGGTTTGATGATAGATTTGAAAGAATTAAAGTATAGATCAATGATACTTAACAATATCATATAGAATGAAAACATAATTGGGATTTTCAACACATATGAATACATGATTGAGATTATCAAAACAGGTGAGGTCAATAGTTCCCTTTCAATATTTTTGGAAATTTTTTTGTTAATTACAAAAATGAAAAAAGGATGATAAAAATTTACATCTAAAAATGGGGAATGGAAATATTATGTCCAAATGTGTCAAATCATAATATGAATTGTTATTAGAAATTAAATTTTTGGTTGGAAGGTGAATCATGAATAGTATGAAGAAACAATCATTAGATATAATGAAAATTAATCTTAATATAATTGAATTTTCAATATGGAAGAGAACCCATAAATATGGAATATGTGGATTTAAATTTATATACCATTATTTGAGTAGGTCAACCCATATAAACTGAATGGAGAGACTCAAAGAGAAACATTATAACACATAGAATAATATTATGTTATAAAAATAATTATATTTTAGTGAATAAGTTATTCATTTCACAGTGAAAGGAAAACAACAAATTGATATGGTAATTTAATTTTTTATAATAATTTAGGTAATTATAACTCAAATGGGTAGTAGATACACTATACCAAATCATATTTTTTTATAATATAAAAACAGTCCACAATGAATTGTGATTTAGATTAAAACTATAAAAATTTATATTGATTTCCACGATATCCCACTAACATCATTTTATAAAAATCTTATTTTTATTAATTATATATTTCATAACCTTAATCACAACTATTAAAATATATAACATTTTTTTCTATTTTTTATCTACATGTGAATTATTATTTAGGTATTTTCCACATAAGGTGTGTGCAATCATGTCATTTTGAACTAGTTTACTAATTATGATGTCAGCATGATTTTTTTTAAAACATATTCATTTATATATCATTAATTTTATGATAATGTTTTATTTATAATTATATATGGAATTTAAAAATCCATTTATGATTTTTTACAACATAATCTCTGAAGATGTGAGTGATAATAAGAACACTTTTACGATTTTATAAACCAACAAAAGGTAGTTATTTATATTAGCAGCATTCAAATGGTATGTATAATTCCTAAACAACCAAATTATTATGTAAATATTAATATCATATTATACCATTAATAATGTATTCATTGTTATGCATGATATAATTTAATAATATTTCAAAATTATTTGGTAAAACTAACAGAAAAAATACATACCATCGTTAATGGATGATTATGGAGTGATTTAGTTGTAATATAATATTATTAGTAACAGAATGATATCATTTATTACTTTTACCTATGATTTATAATAATTATAAATAATTATAAGATTTATATAATTTATATTATTCTAATACATAGAATAAAAATATCATTTTATTCTTAATGTGATTTTTCAAATAAGGTTATTTATAAATTTGTTGTTAATTTTCATATCCTTATTAATTTTATAAATATTTCCATACAAAGACAATAATAATTACATAAAAATATTATATACATATTTTAGACACATTTATAAATTTATCCATTACAGGTGGTATAGAAAAATAACCACACACTTCCATTGATCTGGTACTCCATTCATATACAGGTTTGTTAAATTAATTTTCCATAGAATGAGAGAGTTGAGTAGTACAACTTATCATTTAACAAAAATAAATAATTTATTTTTGAAATGCTTATAAATTAAATAAATTTTTTTAACCCAAACATGTTAGGAAGTGAGAGAAAAATTACGTGTTAATTATAGAGGTAATAGTACTAACGTATGCATAATTCCCATATTCATTTTTCTTAATGGAAAATGTAATGCGGGTTATTGATTTTATAATCACTATATTAATATAAATGTATATTAGTAATTATTATTTTATCATTTAAATATTTTTTAATTTAATTTGAGGAATAAATATTCCATATAATGAAATACACATAAGAAAGGTGTGTTTTGATGTTTATTCCTCAACTCATTGATTATATCCTTTAAAAGGGTGATTTACCATTGTGGATCAGTATTTTAATATGATTAGAACCTATAAAGGCATAGTGGTAATATTGTGGATATTTTTGGGATTATTTTACTCAGAAATAATTTGGGGTTTCTTGTGAGTGGAAGAGATGTTTGGTGAGACCATTTTATAAGTGAATAAGTCTTTCATATTTGTAAACATGGGAAGAAATTTCAAAAAGAAAATTCACACATACATAATGTTGTAGTAAAATTATGAAATAGTATATAAGAGAATATATAATTTTAATTGGGGCCTTAAACAAAAATTCTCAAAAATGTTTTAAACATGGTTTCACCTCATTATAACTAAATTTATCAGATTTTCCTTTTCATCTTTTGTGAGGGAAAATTCCTGTTACATCCGATATTTATCCAGTATGAAAAAAATACAAAAAGGAATTTCATAAATAATTCTAACCTTGGGATTCATAATTTTAAATACATATCATTTTTTTTGTTTTTATCATTAAAAGAAATTTATATTAAATTACAAAATCAATATTGCAATAAAAAAAATTTATATTTGAAAAATATTACATATGATGTAAGATATAGAATATGGTTATTTAAATTTTAAATTGAAATAGAAAATATAATTTGTCATATTATATAAATATTTGGTATTATATGTTTTTATGAATATAAAATTCAAAAATTTATACTACTAGTATCATTAAAGGAATGTATTTTCTAAAACTATATTTTACACAATTATAATAAAATTAAATTATTTTAGGAAAATAAAAGTATACTTTTAAAAGAGATATTAGAATTATTAATACCGAAGAAAAATTTATTTTGAATAATTCAATTTAAAATATTTTCATTTAGAAAAATTATAAAAACACTAAATACTATTCAATAATTTTTTCATAGAAAAAAATGATTTAAACAAATCAATATTATCATTATTAATTCCTGTGAGATCATAATAATTGTAGCTATTATAAATCCATATTATTTTGTATCAATTTCATAATTATATAATAATAAATAGAGTTTTCAATGAAAATGTAAGAAAAATAATAAGATCGATACTTCACCACAATTATGAATTAAGATAATTTATATAAAATAATATATTAATATATATTAATATATTACACAATTAAATTATTAATATTCATACCTAATAATTTTTGGATTGGTTTTAGTTGTTAAAATATATGATGGTTTAATTTTAGGTTAGTCTTAACTCAATTGAATGATATAAATTTATTTTCTGTAATTAGATTGAAACATATATGTAAATCATGACTTGTCTTACTGCTCCCCATATCTCACACATGTTATAACACAAGTTAACATTATTATTCAATTTTAGAACACAAAATAAATTTATCCTTCCATGGTATCCTTATATAGGGTTCTCATTCCCATATATAGTGGTACCACATTATTAAACATAAACCTATAAAGGATTTAAAGATATTGATATAGTGTGTTACTATGGAACATATATTACTAAGAAGACATGTTATATACAACACTCGTATACCAGATCAATACCACATTAAGAGGTTATCATATATGAGTATCTATATATTTTCCAATTCGACGATACAAGGTTATAATCATTTCTATTGATATAATGATGATTTTATATAAAATGGTCTTCCAATCCATTCAACAATTTTATATCACAGCTAACCCAAATCCCATGTTGCCTTAATAGATTGAACAGCCACACACAAGGTTAATAATTGAACAAAAGGGATCCGATTTAAAATATTTATTTGATTTGTCATTTTCAAATACTTCACAATAATTAAATGATCAATAATTTATATTCTCCTAAAAGAGTATCTCCTCTAATTCCCATTTACTATTTTTGGAATTATATCTATATTGTATTATGATTCACATTTTAGGGATTAAATGTATTTTAATTTTTAATTGATCAATGAAATGATAAGGGTTCATGTTTTAGATATGTGAATAGTGGAAGAGACTGGTTCCATTTTATAAGTTTCTGAGAGGACTCATTTGAAATATTGGAAAATAATAAGGTATTTATACTTTTTAAATGTGAAATAGTGCTATAAAATGGAATATTATAGAACCATAGAAGTTATATGTTCAAAATTTGGACAAAAAATATCACATGTATTGGTTTTTTATTATAATTTAACAACTATATTTTTGGATTAACACCCTAATAAACTCATCTTATCGTTAACCAAAGAAAATAATTTTCTTTATTTATACTATTTTTTTGGAAAAATGTAATGAGGAAATAAAAATAGAATATTAATACTTTTTATTTCCAATATGGATTTTTTCATTTGATATTCAATATAATAATATATTATAATTTAATTTTAATATAAACCCCTAAATGGAAGGAGAAAATTGTGTTCTATTAGAATTTCTTTCATATGTATGAAAATGTTTGATATAAAAAAATACAGATAAAATTTATTCTAATTAGATAATTGTAGATAAAAATAACATTATTTAAGTATTTTCTCCATCAATCTATTTTCGAAAAAAATATATTTTTTATTTTTGTATTCAATGTTTTTGTTTTCAATTAAAACAATTTCTATTCATTATAAGTGTTTTAATTTTTTTGGATAATTCAAATAAAATCAAACTAATAAAATTTTTATATTTTTATTCCATAGATGTTTTGACTTTTTTAAATAATATTTCTCAATTTGTAATAAATTAATTTTATAATTTGATATCAAATATAATTAAGAAATAAAATTTGATGAAAATGTATTATTGATGTTTGAAATTAAATTAATTAACTTTCAGTATATATTATTTAAAGTTAATAAAAACATTTATAATATATAAAAAATATATATCTATTTTCCATAGTATATTTTTCCTATTTTCAAAACCAATTTTAACAACTATATGATAACAATCATGTTTTAATAATAATATTTTAATAATATATCGTTGTCTAATTTATCTCGTTGTGGTGTGTTGTATATACTATCAAACATTGTTTTTTGTTAAAATATTGGGTTTTAAAACCACACCTTCGCTAAAAGAATTTAACATGATTTTACCTAATTTTTATTAAAATTTTCACTTTTATAATTTTTACATTTACAATGGTAACTACTTTTTAACGAGGGAGACTATATTTTATGTCAAAAAATGAGAAACCCTATATTTACTAACTTCAACGTCATAATTACAAATTTTAAATACATTAAATATATTTATATATTTTAATGGGAGAATTATTCATTGAAGAATAATAATTGTATAATATATTTTGAACAATGTTTTATAAAAATTTAAATGAATTAATAAATTATGGAAAATAGGTATATAAATCAATTTTATTAAAAAAATTCAAAATCACTTATAAAATATATATTTAGTCTTATAACAAGGATTAGTGAATTGAAAATTTACTAATATAAATTTATAATTTTTAAATTTTTATTATATTTATTAATCAATATTTTCATAATTAGAATAAAAATAAAAAGATTAGAAACATGCACAAAATTAAATATTTTTTATAAAGACATTCTAAATTATAAATATGATTTCAATTATCTCAAAATTACATTCTAGAATTATAAAATGTAAAATTTTAATAAAATCATATAATTCAATGAGGAACACTTTTTATGGAAAAATAAAAATTCTAAATAACCCTTTTCACTAATGATTAAATTCAATAAAACTCACCTAAATAATGTAACAAAATAACATTTTTTTTACTAAATTAATTATTTATCTATAATTTATTTATTTTTAAAAAAAAATTTACATATGAATATGGTTTATTAAATATAGTAATAAATTAATTACATTTGTATAAAGTGTACAGTATAATTATATTAATATATTTTTTAATTGAGTTGCCACTTCTCAAACCTATTAGTTCAATGGGAATGAATAAATGTTATGAAAATGTCATGGTTTAGTTCATGTTTTTTGTTTCATTTAAATAATGTTATTGAACATATTGGGCATAATTGAAGGAATATTTTTATTAAAATCTCATTTCATTTCATTATCCCCTAATATAAATAGTATACCCTTAATTTTAAAACACATACAATTTGAGTAATTTGTATAGGGATTTATTAATAAACTATCCTCTAGTAGTTGATCATAAGATTATTTCGGATATGAGTGAGATTTATGTGTATGTTTTTTTTTCTAATAACTTGAAAAAAAATATTCCACTACTAATCAAATATTTATAAAGGAATAAATGATAAATATAAAATACGCAACAATGAAATATCATGGAAAAAGTCCAAATACATTGTCTATAATCATTATATAACTAATAGAATTATTTATAGTTCAATATCAAATTGGTTAAATCATACATGAAATGAGATCTATTCAAATCCATAATGAAAAAATTACTTCCAACCTCAATTTAAGTCATTGTAGAAAATTTATATTATTTCAATGGTATATAAATATATTGGTGTCTATTTTCCACATTGGCATGTGCATTAAGAAATGGATGTCTACAATATCAAATTTTATAAAAAATATTTATTTTTTATGTATGTTGTCTCTTTATCTCTATTATCTGACTCTCATGGTCATTTTGTCAAAAATTATATAATTTTCTCACTCCTTTTGGGATATTTACATTATACTAATTTACAATTTTTACACTATATGGAATAGAATACACATTCCTTCAGTATCCAGGCCCTTTTAACATCCTTGATACTTCATCATTATCTTATTCTATGTGTTTAGTATGATAAACATGTTCAAAATGTTAATAATGTTTCATGAGAAATATTTTTTAAAAGTCAAAAGTTTTGTCATATCATCCCCTATTCTGATGAGGGGTTTATTTTTTGTGTGTCTATATTATCCTCACACCCATGGTTACATATAGATTCATATGGGACCATAACTAAAAGGGTTTAACAACAAGTGATTACAAATTATGTATAATATGATTATCATAAATACATGTTAAATATTTTATTAACACATTGTAAAACTTTTTATACATTCACACAATCCTTGATTTTTATTAATTTAATATATACAAATATTTTACCCACTATATCACTATTGATCAATCCTGGGTTAAAATATGAATAATTTTTCATACATGTTAAAAAAAATTATTTAAAGGTACCTGTAAATAAATCCATCAAAGTTTATTTTAATGATAATATAATTAATATGAATACCCCCAAGAGTATCACAGTAGTTGTAATGATTGGCCTCATTATTATGTAGTAGCGGTTTAAACCTTAAATAGAACTATCCAAAGGGTTTTGAATAAAACCCCATTAGACAAATTCATAAAATATTTTATATTACATCATATGACATAATTTTATTTTTTTACCATCCAAGTTATGATCAATACTAGCTTATTGAGCAATTAATTTTTCTCAATGCATATACAATCTTCTTATGTTATCAAAACCATACTGTAATTTCATCAATGATAAAGTATGCAATTCAATCATTTAACAACATTGAATCAAAAAATTTATTACATATATTACCAAGATTTTTTTTTTATAATTTTACCAAATTAGTGAAAACCCGTTACAAACCAAATACCACTCTATTTGAACTAATATAAAATTTTCCCACTATAAAAGTAACTACATAATAAAAAAATTTCTTCAACATATTAAATTAATATTTTAAACAATATAATCATATATTAATATGACTTATAATGAATTATTTCATTACATCTGTAAAGTAAAACCAATGAAGGGGTAATATCAATTATAAATTAAGGGTAAACATAAATAACAATAACCAAAATTCATAAGTGGTCATATTATGAACATTTGGGTATGATATTTTACGTAAGGGACATGAACATAAAATATAGAATTCATATCCAATAGTTAAGATGATTGTAATAACGGAAACATGATGTAATGAATTGATGTCATATGTTATAAACATGGAATACATATAAATAATATAATAAGTGATTTATAGGTGTATTTCAAATATAAATACCATGAAATTCATAGTGTGAATATACCTATTGTGTATTTGGTTCACATTGTGTTCCAAATAAAATTTGAAAAAAATACAACATTTTATTATGTTCACTCATTTTTCCAATATATTATATCTCATGAGTTAAAAATATACCCCAAATTAATTGGAGGGATATATAATTATAAAAAGACACATCCTATAATGAATATCACATATATATGTCTCCAAATATGTAAATATTCTATTCACAATTCATATGTATGAAAAAACCATGATAATGTTGTGGGTTTCAAAAATAAACCATAAAGATCAATATAATACAATATCATAAGGATTCGAAAGGGAATAAAAGATAAAAAAGGTGAGACAAAATGTTACCTCCTCTTCTGGTACTACTCTAGCGGTTAGGAACAGATTTCCTTATAGTATAACTATCAATAATTCCGAAACATTGGGACTAGGATCCCTCTATTAGGGGATACATGGAAATAGAATATTGTTATATCCATCCTCACTCCATAGTCCAGGGGAAATAGTTGAGAAAAAACCCTCCCCTCTTTAGTATAAAATTTAATATTGATCACTCGAGTAGTTAGGGGATTATTAAGTGGATAGGTGTTGTATGTGATCCTGAGGGTTCAATGATCTTTTCCTTCTGTGGTTTTTTAGTCAATTAATCTCTCATAGAAGAATCTAGCGATGTGTTCTAGGTAGATTCTTTATGTCACTCAAATTACATATCCTTGGATATTATTGATAGAGAATATAATACGATATAGATCTCACTCAAAGTTCTCTCTTCTACACCATTGAATATCATCTACATGATATGAAAATGAAATTCCATCAACAAAATGGGATTGTGATGCACCATACACAGATTAATGGAAAGCATGTGTCTGAATTTTAGCCTCCATAGCCTCCATATACTTCTCTTTATAAGAGTTATCATGAACTATATATTTTTCCCTTGAGGTGTCAGCATTGTAAAAGTTTCTTCTCTCAAACTACACATTTATAGTCCTCCCTTGACTGCGCTACTTGTTTGTTCTCCATCATGTTTTTAATAAAAAATTTCTTTTGAAAAAAATAAACAAAATCGGTATTCTCATATTTTAATTAAGAAAAAAAATCTATAAACCATTATTTCGGAGGTAAGAAAATTTATTGGAATGATCAATGAGAAGTAAAAAAATGAAAATCCCAATGTGATGAATTTTGAAAGGAGAAAACAATTATTCTTGGATGAAAAAAAAATATTTCTTATCATTAAAGACAAATTAATCTAGGATAGGTTCTAAAAAATAAATGAAACCATTGTTGAAAAAACACAATCGTGGTTAAAAGCATATTTGGTGAAAACAATTGTCTAGAAATAAGAAATAAAATAGTTCCCTTTCAATATTTTAGGAACACATTTTGTGAAATACTAAAATGAAAAAAGATGATAAAAATGTACATCGAAAATTGGGGAATGAAATTATGATGTCCAAATGAGTCAAATCATAATATTGATTCAAATTAGAAAGTAAATTTTTGATGGGAAGGTGAATCATGAACAATATGTATAAAAAATCGTTAGAGATGATGAAAATTAATCTTAATGTAATTAATTTTTTAATAAGGAAGAGAACTCATAAATCTGGAATTTGTGGAATTAAATTTATATCCCATTATTTTAGTAGGTTAACCCATATAAACTGATTGGAGAGGCTCAAAGAGAAACACTATAACACATAGAATAATATTATGCCATAAAAATTATTATATTTTAGTGAAGAAGTTATTCATTTAACCATGAAAAGTAAATAACAAATGGATATGATATTTAATTTTTTTAAAATAAATTAGGTTATTGTAACTTAATTGGGTAGTAGATACACTATAACAATTCATATTTGTTTATAATATAAAAACATTCAACAATAAATGGTGATTTAGATTAAAATTATAAAAATTTATATTGATTTCCTCAATATCCCACTAACATCATTTTATAAAAAGCCTAATTGTATTAATAATCACAACTATTGAAATATATACTTCTTTTTATATTTTTTATCTACATTTGAATTATTATTTACGTATTTTCAATATATGGTGTGCACAATGATGTCATTTTAAACTAGTTTCCTAATTATTATGTCAGATTGAATTTTTTTAAGATATAATCATTTAAATATCATAAATATTGTTATAATTTTTGATTTATATTTATATATGGAATTTAAAATTCCATTTATTATTGTGTCAAACATAATATTTGAAGATGTGAGTGATAATAAGAACACTTCTGTGATTTTCTAAACCAACAAAAATAAGTTATTTATATTAGCAAATTTCAAATGGTATGTATAATTCCTAAACAAAAAAATTATTATATAAATATTTATATCATATTATACCATTAATAATTTATTCATCGCTATGCATGATATAATTTAATAATATTTCAAAATTATTTGGTAAAACTAACAGAAAAAATACATACTAGCATTAATGGATTGTTATTGGGTGATTTAATTATAATATAATAATATTAGTTACATAATGATATCATTTATTACTTTTACCTATGATTTATCATAATTATAAATAATTAAAATGCTAATATAATTTATATTATTCTAATACATAGAATAAAAATATCATTTTCCTCTTAATGTTATTTTTCAAATAAGGTTATTTATAAATTTGTTGATCATTTCTCATATCCTTATTATTTTATAAAACATTTCCTATATAGAAAATAATAATTACATAAAAATGTTATATATATACTTTAGACACATTTATAAATTCATCCATTACAGGTGGTATAGAAAATTGAAAGACACATTTCCATTGATGTGGTAATCCGTTCATATACACATTTTCTACTTTCATTTTCCAAATGAGAGAGTTAAGTTGTAAAAATTATCATTTGAAAAAAATAAATAATTTATTGTTGAAATATTAATAAATTAAATACAAATTTTTGAACCACACATGTTAGGAAGTGATTGAAACATTACGTGTTAATTATGGAGGTAGTAGTCCTAACGTACGCATAATTCCCGTATTAATTTTTTTAATGGAAAATGTAATGATGTTTATTGATTTTACAATCACTATATTAATATAAATGTATAGTAGTAATAATTATTTTATCATTTAAATATTTTTTAATTAAATTTGAGGAATTAGTATTCCATATATTGAAATACACATGAGAAATGTGTGTTTTTATGTTTATTCATAGAATCATTGATTATCTCCTTTACAATGGTGATTTACCCTTATGGAATGGACTTTTAATATGTCTACAAACTATGGAGGATAGTTGTAATATTGAGGATATTTTTGGGATTATTTTACTTAGAAATAATTTGGGTTTTGGTATGAGTGGAAGAGAGGTTTGGTGAGACCCTTTTATAAGTGAATATGTATTTAATTTTTGTAAATATGAGAAGAAATTTCAAAAATTAAAGTCACAAATACAGAATGTTGTAGTAAAATTATGAAATAGTATATAATACAATATATAATTTTAATTGAGACCTAGAATAAAAATTCCAAAAATTGTTTGAAACATGGTTTCATCGAATTATAAAAAAATTAATTAGATTTACCATTTCATCTTTTATGAGGGTAAATTCCTGTTATATCTGATATTTATCCAGAATAAAAAAAAACAAAAAAGGAATGTCATAAATAATTCTAACCAAGGGATTCATAATTTTAAATCCATTTCAATTTTTATGTTTTTAACATTAATAGAAATTTATATTAAATTAAAAAATCAATAAAGCATTAAAAACCTTTATTTTTTAAGATATTACATATGATGTAAAATGTAGAATATGGTTATTTAAATTATAAATGAAAATATAAAATATAATTTGTCTTATTATATAAATATTTGGAATTATATGTTTTTTATGAATATAACATCCCTTCATTTATACTGCCAATATCATAAAAGGTATGTCATTTCTAAAACAACATTTTACACAATTCTACTAAAATAAATTATTTTAGAAAAATAAAAATTGACTTCTAAAAGAGATATTAGAATTATTAATATCAAAGTAAAATTAATTTTGAAGAATTCAATTTAAAAAAAATTTCATTTATATAAATTATAAAAACACTAAAAACAATTTAATAATTTTTTCATATAAAAAATTGATTTGAACTAATCAATATTATTATTGTTAATTCCTGTGAAATAATAATAAATACGGAAATTGTAAATATTTATTATATTGTATCAATTTCATAATTTTATAAAAAAATAGAGTTTTCAATTAAAATGTAAAAAAATAATAAGATCGATTCTTAACCACAATGACGAATTAAGATAATTGTTATAAAATAATATATAAATAAATAAATATATATTAATATATTTTTCAATTAAAGTTTTAATATTTATACCTAATAATTTGTGGATTTCTTTTAGTTGTTAAAATATATCATTGTTTAATATTATGTTAGTCTTAACTCTGTTGAATGATATAAATTTATTTGATATAATTAGAGTGATAAATATATATAAATCATGACTTGTGTTAATGCTCAGCATATCTCACACATGTTGTAACACATCTTAACATTATTATTCAGTTTTATAACACAAAATAAATTTATCATTCCATAGTATCCTTATATAGGGTTCCCATTCCCATACATAGTGGTAACACATTCTTAAATATAAGTTTATAAGGGATTTAAAGATATTGATATAATGTTTAACTATGGTACATATATTACAAAGAAGACATATGATATACAATACTCGTATACCAGATCAATCAAACATTAAGAGGTTATCAAATGTGAGTATTTATATATTTCCCAATTTTATCATACTAGGTTGTTATCATTTCTATTGATATACGGATGATTTTAGATAAAACGATCTTCTAATATATTCATAAATTTTATATCATAGCTTACCCAAATACCATGTTGTCTCAATATACTGAACACCCATAAAAAAGGTCAAGAATAGAACAAAAGGGATCAGATTTAAAATATTTATTTGATTTTTCTTTATCAAATACTTCACATTAATTAAATGATCAATAATTTATATGCGAATAAACTAGTTTCTCTTCAAAGTCCCATTTACTATTTTTGGAATTATATCTGTAGTGTCTTATGATTCAAATTTTAGGGATTACATGTATTTTAATTTTTAATTGATCAATGATATGATAAGGGTTCATGTTTTAATTAATTTTTAATATAGGTTGTCAGTATCAATAAATTATGGAAATAAATTAAAGGATACATACTAGAACATTTTTTACTGTATATTATCATGTTAATATGCCATTTAGTTATCTTTTGAAGTAATATTCCACCATAATGTATTACGAAAAATGACCACATATATATATAATAAAACAAGAAAATTTAATTTCCCCGCATTTTTTAATCCATTTGAATAATAAATAAATAAATGATAGATATATATAAAAAGAAGCACATATATCACTGGAATATGTATATTACAAGTCAGAATGAAACATATCAATGAAACATATGAAAAATATAAATTTCAAACCAAAATTTATTTATAAATGAATTCATAGTTTCCTTAATTATTTTCCAAGTTTAAGAACTACATAAATTATAACATTATAAATCAAGTGCCTCACTGGTCGTGAAATAATATAATTGAAAAAAGATTATTATTAATAAACTTGTCACATCCCTAAATACAATGTTTTAACTGAATACATGGGTTTATTAATCCTAGTTATGGGCCCGTAAACACGATATATCATATCATATCACCAATTATACCGTGATAAAAATTTTAATACAATTATAATAAAGTTACGATACAACATTGTAACATCCCACACCAGGAGACTAATAATCAGTGAGTTTTCTAGAGTCACCATATCAACTCTTGTATTCCTACCACCACCCAAGAGAATCTCAACTAGTATAGAAGGATAAATGTAATATGGTGAGTATATTATAAGATATTTTTTGTGTAGAAACACCAATATAAATAATGAACAATCGCATAGAAAATCGAACATCATAGATAAGTTATGGAATGTGGGAAAAATAATATTCATTACAATATTCAATTTCATGGTAGTATTCCATACATGAAACAATAGATCCCATGAGGGTTGATAATATATATAAGATGAAATGATACAGAAAAAAATACTCATACAACCCATCCCTAACTAGTCCTATGGTTGGCCTTGTATAATTTTCCATATTCATTAATAGAAATCCAAATAAACCTCATTCAATGATATTTTTTCCCAAACCCATGACATGTACCCATTTATTAATATATCCTAAATTATACAGGTGACTTATAAGACCAATTAAGTTGTATGTATAACAAATTACACCATAACTAAAAACATTAAAATATTTATCCAAAATTATATTTACGTTCCACCAGTTTTCTAATAATTCATTTATAAATGTTTTAATAAATAAAATTATAAAAATGTTTATAACATATCATTCTACGAATCTATTTAAAACATGATATTAGATTATATCACTTTTGATCATTTGGATTGTCACCCTAAATGAATATATCCACTGTAACTGGTGTCAGGAAATTATTTGTTCATGTTGTGGTTATTATACCAACTATCATATCATGACCTTCTTAATAATATTTTCCCTATTTCATATAGGTAAATTATTCTTGTGTGACCATAATTGTATTTTAAAACCTATATGGGTGTCTTATTCGTTATCTTATACCACCCATACTATGGATTTCATAGTTATCAAGGATGAAAAATACATGTTTTTTTCATTTTTAACATGAACCAAAAATACAACTACATTATTATTTATTACAGACCATCCGTGCATGTTTTCTGAAAATTATAAAATCCAAAAAATATAGTTTAGTCAATTATCATAAACCAATCATATAAATATATATGTTTTACAAATATTAATACATTAATAATCACAAAATTAAAAATTTAATAATTAAATATAACAAGTAATCAAAATTCATCCTAATAAGTTAAGAAAATAAATTCATTAACAAACATAAATTTTCACTTTAATACTTTCCAATTCCTTAGGCCCAACACATTGATCATATCCCAATATATTGATTATAAATCGAATAACCCTTGAATTACACTTACATGATTTTTATATCACTATATATCATGGGATTAAATTTCATAAATTAGATGTTACATTTATGTAAACATTTTTTAGAAACCTAAAAAAAATACATCAAATTGGGGACAGTAAACCATGGTGTCCATTTATTACACAAAATTTTATTACTAAAATAGTTGTCTTATTTCATTAAGAAACCATATCCAAATATTATGATGAGTCATAGTAGTTTAATGTTTGATACATTTATAGATTCAATCATTGTTATATGTTATTAAAAGCAATTAAAATACGGGATGCATAAAAAGCATAGTTCTAAATATACAATAATGGAATCTCATTAGTCTAATGTAAAACATGAAAATCCTATGATAATTATTATCTTTAACAAATTATATAATTTAGAACATAAATTTATCTTATACATAAAATAAAATAAAACTATTTTCAATGAAAAAAATTAGTAACCATTTGGAGAACATATTGTATTAATAGAAAAACTTTTTTGGAAAAACCATTCACCTTAAAATATTTGAATGTTTTCCGTACCTTGAGATGAAAAAAATGTTCCAGAAAACCCATGATCAAGATGGATATAAGAATATAAAAAAAATATTAAAAAAACTAAAACCTCGTGTTAAAAAACTACATAAATAATTATATCCCAATTTATTCATTTGTAGTACCCATCATTTCATTAATTATCCTTTTTTCACATTTTATTGATATATTGTTAACTGTTCCATTAGAGATGTATTTTAGTCTCACTCATCATCATGAGATATAACATCCTCAGCAAACATCTTAAATAATTTACAAGTACAATATCATTAATATAATATTTATAACCATGGAACTTTTTTACATAAATGGAACAGAAAAAACATTTGAACCCATTTAACAAACACTTTCAATTTTTTTATAATCATAAGGTAAAATATAATTTTTATTTGAAAAACATAATCAATTAAATATTTATGAACTATAGGAAATAAAATATTTTTTAAATAACAATGTTAACTTATATAAGGAGAATTATAATTAATCAAGTTTATGATGGAGGTAATGTTGGTCAAACTACATATGTGAATAACACATAGTTTTACATGTATTTTTTTGAATAACCTAAAATGAAATATGTGCTATATTTCTAAACCATTCCTTTTTATTAAGTTATAGATAAGGTCAATATTATTTTAATATATTATATTAAATATATTATTATTATAAATTCAAAATTAATGAAATATTTTGATCACCATAAATATAGTGGGGAAAAATTTTAACAGAATAAATTATATCATAGTTTTGAAGAAGAATATCAGTCAATATTTGTTAAATTTAATATATATGTAGAAGTGAATATAAAATGGTTGTGGGTCTCAGTTTTTCCCATTAAATTAATGATTGAAGTTATTAAAAGGGTAGTTCTTAAACCATATAATAAAATGTGGTGAAATTTTAATAATTCTCAATGAAATTATATTGATATAAGAAATCCCTTAAATCATCTCCCAACATTCCATGTATGTTTTTAACTCAAATTTGATGATATAATATTATTTATTTAATATATTATAAAAATAATTTATAATAATTTATAATTAACTATTTAATTCATAAATTATCCTGTATAATAATCTTTATAAATAAATTTTCATTATTTTGATTGTTCGAGGATGTTAGCTTTATATTCCCAAAAATAACTTTAGTCGGGTCACCATAACAAATGTGCTAATTATCCCATCATCTCATGAAAATTAATAATTGAATTATTAAATTTTTAATTCATTACATATAAATTTAAAATCATTTCATAAAGGTAGTAATAAATGAATCACATTTCTTCGTGGAGGAGGTATTCCACACTTACACATTTGAAACATTATTATGTTTTAACCGGTAGATGTATAAGAAGAAATGAAATATCAAATATTAATGAAACAATAAACATGTAATTAATATAATATATATTTATCAAATCAATCATATTTACTAATCTTGTCAGATTGGTATAAAAAATGACACCAATGCTTCATGGAGGATGAATTTTACATATATGCATTCGTCGTGTTTTCTTTTCACATTGAATTAAAAAATAAATTAATAATGGTGGAACAATAATAAAAGTAAAATTTTCCAATATATAAGACATAGTTTTTATTATTCAATAAGTGATAAATGAAAAGTTTAATGTGTAAAAATTTTAAATCAACATGAAGCAACTGGTTTAAAATTGAACATCTTATTTTTAAAATCATCTTTGGAATACATATTAATACAGATATTATTATACTTTTAGTCTGACAAAGAAAAATATAATATTAGTAGGGATGGTTGTGGGGGTATTTTTTCAGAGATAAAATATTTAAATGTCTTAAAAGGTTTCATGAATTGAGTAGTGGGGGTTACCTTTTAGAGATGAGTAATGTGTTATAATTGTCAACAATAAGAATATCAAAATATAATAAAAATTATTAATCATGTTGAGTGGAACAAAATAAAAATATCATCATATTTTTTAAATTATAATTTGTACATGGCTTCAAAATTGTAAATTTTATTAATTTTATTGTTTAATTTAAATTTTTTTATCAGCCCAATCATTAATAAATTTTAAAATAAATTTTGAAAAAAATAATTCACTCATTATGGGTAATAAATTTACATATAAGGTGTATAATAGTCCAATAATGATCCAGGTATTACATTTAAGTATAACCTCCATTCCAATGGTCTAAAAATATATTTCTTTTCTTTATAAGTAATTTATTTAAATATCTTTTATCATAAAAAGTAATTATATTAATATTTGTGACTAATATTAATTTTAATTAAAATAAATGAAGAGAGCATCAGAATTTTAATAGAAACAAATTTAACAAGAATTATACACAGTTATTATCTTTTAAATTTTTTTAATACAAAAAATCCATTAAAATTTTCTTTGTGTGAAAATATTCTACGCTAATTATTAAAATACCTCAACAAGCAATGTATTGTCATCAAAAACGAAATTATAGTAATTATATCACCAATAATAGTTAAAAATAAATTTAGATAAAAAAAATAATGTATTAATGTTACACATTTAAATTTATAACTGATGATGACTTCTTTTTATCCCAATGAAAATGCATTATATTTTTTTTAAACTCACATTTTGATTTTACACATAACATAATATAATATAAATCTAAAAATTAAAGGATATAGATTAAATATATATAATTTAAGGATTAGGTGTTATGTGTTTAAATGCTCCCATAAATTTTGAATTAACATAATAATTTGGACCATATAAAATATTTTTAAATTATTAACCCCATACACCCTTTTACTATTTAGTTAATAATTTTATGATAGTTACTATTTATATTGACCAATAATGTAATTAAACATATTAAAAAATATAATCATCCATTTTTAAATTATTGAAGATATTTATCATTATTCAAATTTTAATTCAATACAATAAATTTTGATATAAGAATTTAAATGAAATAGGAAAATGTTTCTTTTGGAAAACAGGGTTTTTTTAATTATAAAAATGACCTTATAAAAATTATAATATAATGATGATTAAAATAGTAATATTTTTATATTTTTGAATAAATTATTTAGTACATTAATTTCGAATCAAATCCATATAATAACATAACATTTAACTAACTTGATAAAATGAAAAATTAATAGATTTTGAAAAAATTTATTTTGTGACCATTCACTCCAAAATAAGGATTTTCTAAAAAAAATATAAACTAATAATAAGGCTATTATGAGATGATTATTTTAAAATTTATTATCATTTTTTCAAAACGCCTTTTTAAATTATTCAAATTAATTACAATATACATGCAAAAAAAATCAAATTTAACCTTTATATGTAGAAAATCATAGCATGGATGGATAAAATGACTATTATCATTCCTATGATGAAAACAATAATATTTTTATTGAGTTAAATTAATTATATATATAATGTAATTATTTCATTTGAGTATTTTATCAATGTTAATATATTTAATCATTTATGATGAAGGTTCATTTTGAACATAAAAATATATTTCTGAATTTTTTTTTTACCATTAAATGATTTTAAATTAATTTTAATCCTATTAAAAATGTAATAATTATTGATTAATCATTTAAATATGATAAATTGTATACATATACCTCATAATATGATTATACTCAATTGATAACCTCTAAGAAAACAGCAATGTCATAGTGGTCATAAAAATTAATGACTATACCGTACAATGTTATTTTTCAAGATCATTATCGAATATATCAAAGATTAATGTATATATTATTTAATGAAAATAAATAATAAAAAATTTAATGTTTTATTTAAATATATTGACATTACATTTTAATCATATTTATATAAATCAAAATACAATATTTAAGTAATTCCACCAAATATATTCAATTCTAAATATCAAAATATTTAATTTCTTGGTGTTAAAAAATCACATACACTTTTTTTATACCTCCTTGATTAATGAGAAATAATTTTCCACTTAATTTACTAGACACTTGTTAAATTATATTACCTTGATATACCATTAGGAACCAACTTTTTCTATTGTTAATGGAATGTAAATTAGTTGACAAACTATTCCAATGAATATTAAAACATTCATTTCAAAATTAGTAAAATACCAAGTAATGCATGTATAGAAACATAACACATAAAATGTAAAATATATGGTGAAACTATGGGCTAAAATTATCTACAAACTACTAGATTTTTAGAAATATTTACTCAAAAAATATTTTTTTCATGTTACACATGTAATAATATAAAAAAATTAAATAGTATAAAACCATTTAAATAGTAAATATTGGGGAAATATGGAGATAAATATCTTAAAAATTATGTAAAAAGGGGAATTGAGGAATTATTAATCATAAACAATCTTCATACGATGGATCTCACTTGATTAAAATCCTTGAACTAATGTATAAAAGTGTTCTATAGAAAAAATATGACATGTAAGGGAGTGTTCAAGAGTGAAATATTGTCCCAAAATATACAGATAAATAATTTAACGTTTTAATAGGTGAAATTGGAAAAGTATCAAAACAACATACATTAAAATAACACCTTATGAGGTTATCAAATATCCAATTATTTTCTAACTGTACTTTTAGTGATTATATTTCCATGAAAGGGCCATTGGATATCCGTCAACTTGATAGTAGATTTATACTAGGTCAAAATTTTTATTGTATAATTCCTAATTTATTCATATTTACTCCATGAAAAATATATTCAATATCATGAAATATACTACATTGAGATAAAAACTCATGTTTCTATATAGGAATATAGAAATAGTATCACATTGTTTATTTAGAATTTAAAACAAATGAGAAACAAGATGGCATTATTCATGAATCATATGTGAATTTCTCTTATATCAATTATAAATTCTTGAATATGATGATTTTGTTTAGAAATATCTATTCTATAATAAAAATAAATATTCTCAAAACATTTTAACTTGTAAATATTTTTTGTATCCACATTTTTTATTTAGAAAATATATAATACAATGGTTTTTATTATGATCAAAAAACATCCCAATACACAAGGTATTGAAAAATAATTTAATTTAATTGATTTTAATAATATGAAAAAGGATATTTACTAATGATTATTCTTGGAGACATGGATAACCAACTATCTCATTTCTAGATAATTCATATGAATTTATTAAATTGGGAAGTCTGAACAAAAGTACCTCTTTAGAAGGAGTAATTTACCCGAATG
The DNA here is from genome assembly GCA_963277665.1 of Viscum album. Classification (NCBI taxonomy): domain Eukaryota; kingdom Viridiplantae; phylum Streptophyta; class Magnoliopsida; order Santalales; family Viscaceae; genus Viscum; species Viscum album. Next base: position 326,151,379 of record OY728143.1, read on the forward strand.
TCTCAAAGGACTTCTTTCATATGTTATTATGGATAATCCCCCTTTTAAGGGATGAAGGGGAACGCGAACATGACCTGTTGTCCTAAGTCACAAGGCCCGACATAAACTATAATACAAGACCTAAAGACCCAGAGGCATACCATGCCCGATATATGACCCATAGGCCCAACCCAATAGAACTGCCGCTCCCTAGCTTCAGCATCATTGATCTCGTAGCTCCCCAACTTTATTTGCTGATCGACAAGCAATTCCTTGTATAAATATGCATGGTGCCTAGTCTCTATGGCAGTTGCCATACCCTCTCATTCTCCAAATCTAGTTAGCTTTGATTCTACTCACTGCTACTTTTGTTTCTCTTATCCTCTTCTGGGGCCTACTATGTGTGAACAAGGCTACTCCATAGTCTCTATGGCTTGAAGGCCCTATGGACCAAAGCCATTTGATAGCCAGAAGTCCCTTCAGACCCATAGGCCAGAACTGGTGGCCCGAAGGGCCAAATCATGTGAATATAACATAATTTTTAACAACAATAATGATAATTTTTATTAAACATAGGTTTTACTTCCCCATTATTTAATTTGTATGATATTTTAAATTTTAATATATGTTAAACTAAAAATGTGGTAATAACTATTTTAACAAATTAATGGGTATGGTGCATATAATCAACAATTTTCTGAGGTATCAAACCTATTAGATGAAATATTATGAATAATATCTTTAACACGATGATATATTTAGATTAATACTTAATTTTTGTCACAAAAATTGATATTACATACCATACTTTATGGGAGAGAACAATAATATTAGATATCCACTTATCAAAATAAATGAAAAAACCTATGTTACCATATGATAAAAACAAAATTCATATAATATTTTTTCCACTATCACAATAACATGAGGATTGATCATATGGGTAATGATATACCCCATTTAATTTTATTCTACAAGAACATCCCAATTTTATTTCAATTTCAATGTACTTTATGAAATAATGTTATTCTTTTGAAGAAGAATTTGGATTTGAAAAAAGTTGAAAATTTTGGAGGATCATATCATGATCGATATAGTGAAAAAAATATCTTTTCAACACCTTATATATCATTACCAAATTATTACGAATGAGGAATATATAACATTAATATAAATTAAATAATCATATTCTATAATATATCGATTTAAATAAATAAAATTGGTTGGTAGGGTTTAATTAGTGGAAAGAAATACTCTCTCAATAACATGGTCATACACCATAAAATTAAATCCTTATACAGTATGATTGATCACGTGAACTCCTTGAGGTTTCCTAACAAAAAAATAGATTATGAATAAATGGAGAACTATAATGGAAGTTGGTATTATTTCTGAAAAAACTGAATTTCCAAAACCAGAAATTAGAGTTAAATATTTATATATAGTTATCCGTTATCTTATGATAGAGGTTGATGATTTGATTTTTTCATTTAAAAGAAAATATATATAATTTAAAACATAATTATATTTGGTCCTCATAGTCATAAATATTATTAATAATTACATTTTATTCATATTTTTGTATGTGAATATTTCCAATGATTTAAAATGTAAGGAAAATATTTATATAATATGGATGTTTATATGAATGAAAAATAAAACAACATTGGAAAATTATATAAAAAAATGTAAATAACAAATATTTTATTTTGAAAATCTATACCATAGAATATATGAAACAATAATAATGAAAGAATAATAAAATAGTAGTACATAAATTGGACTGTTATAACTTATCCGTTAAATTAGTAAGTATGAATTAGATTAAATAATTTATAAAAAAATTATAAAGTCGTAGATCAATATATTTTTATTGAAATATTAATATAAAATCATAAAAAAATTTCTACTAAATTAATTCTATTCTTAAGAAGCTATTTTATCTTCAAAAATGAGTTTTCTTCATTTTTATGAATGTATTTTGTAATTACATTCATAAATTTATATAAAATATACTTGAAAAAATTAATTTAATTTTGTAATTATGAATTTAATAATTATGTTAAAATGAACTTTTATGAATGTTTTCAAATGATTGATTTATCAATGAATTGTTAATATAGTTGTTTTTGTTGAAAATGCAATTTTTTGTTTTAAATTCAAAGAAATATAATGGTTTGGATTAGTGTTGAATTTTATTTATTTAATTTAAATTTAAAATAATATATTTTTGGGTTTTTAAATAGATTTTATTATTTAATTTAGTATTAAAATTTTATATTATAATGTTATTTTTTCCAAAAAATGTTCTTTGTTGCGTTTTTTTGTTTTAATTGTAATTGATATTTTTTAACCACTATATTTCAAATATCTATTAAAATATTACACATTTTTAATTGCTTGGTCTAAATTTATTATATGAAACCTTTTATTTTTTTAGAATATCAATAGTAACACTAATAATTATTATTTCCATGGTAAAAAGTAGATATAGTAATTTAACATCAAAAAAACTAATATGATTAATTAAATGACCCGAAAAAATTGATTAAATATTATTTTATTATTATATATCAACCATATTATCTAAATTTAAAATTAATGGCATTTTGGGGGAATTTTATAAAGAGAATTCCCCTTAAATTATTGTTTTTCAAGAAAAGTCAAACATATATCTCTATTATTTTTAATAAAAATAATATTTTTAATATTGGGTTAACTAGTGGATAAATCTATCTCTAAATATTTTCATGAAATATTAAATATTTATCTTCTTCATGGAAATTTATTTATAATTTTTCTATAATAAATTACTAATTTAAATTTACACACAACCCTCATATTAAAGTTAATGTAATGAATACTATCAAAATTTTAAATAAGATATTTGATGGAAAATATTTTATTAAATTACATAAAAATAATAAAAATAACATATATAAGAAAAAAGGTAAGAATATATGTCACAAAATGTTATCCCGTATAATTTTATAATATATATGGAAACATTTTCCCACAAAATAGTATTATGATATTTTGATCTTCTGAGAAATCCCAATCGTGCAACTAAAATCAATTATAATTGGGAACCTACTTCATCAAATCATTACACCAATATAATTCATCTAGTGCAAGAAAATTCTTCCCATTTCACCTCTCCTGTTACCAATACACATTATGAATTTTATTTTTTCCCAAAAAGGAAAATAGTAGAGCCCTTAAAAGGATATCTAAATGGGTCATTTAAAAGAAAAGGTAATCTCTTTAAAAGATTAAATTTCCCCTCTATAAAATCCCTTAAATGAGTTATATAATGAAAAAATAAAAAAGAATAGTTTACCCAATATTATTTAATTTGGTTAATATTATTAAACTTCCATTATACTCTTTAATTCTATTGAATGGGTTTTTGACATATCACTCATACATACGTATGGATAAACATTCTTATGTATTGATACAGTTCAATTTAAATAACTAACATTATATTAGGGTTATTATAATGGTTTTAATGTTTATATATATTTAAGAAATAGTTATTAATATCATCATTATGTGTTTTCAAATAAATTATATTATAGTAGTTAGATAACTAATTTTTTTTCATGCTTTATTCCTCGCCTCCCATATAACATAACACAATTCTTTAGACTCTAGGTCACACTTTTTAGTTTAATTTTCATGATATAAACCCTATGAAACCGTGTTGTGTTCAAACTTATTATAAACTCACCTTGGAAAATAGCACCCTAAAACTGACTGATGCCCTAGAAATTAATACATGTACATTCTCATTAAATTTAGATGTGTGATTCCAATTTTAAATTTGGGACTCATAACATAGGAAATATTAGTATATATACATTTAATTTGTATAATTGTTATCATCCTTGGGGATGATTTTGTCCTCAATCACAAAACCAGGATGTTCATATTTAGAATTATTTCATTATACCATATATTTCTTTACCATTAATCATACTATTGGTCTCTAAGAAAAAAATAAGAAAACATATTCAATGAATAGTCCCAGTGTAGTCTCTAAAAAATGTACATAATGATTTTTCCACTAGACTAATTTTCCCATATAGAAACTTATTCTCATAACTCTACATCATATTGTTACTGTTAGGATGCATTATGTTTTTATTTCAAAGAGATATATACATATAGGAACCTCATAGATAAGGGGATATATATGGAATATTTACCATTATAGTATATAATATTATATTATCTAACTAAACTACACACATTCTTTTTCAGAATGTCCATCTACATGGTCTTGAAATGCAGTAGTGTTGAATTCATGTTTTTTACTCCACCTAACATCTCTAGTCACCATCATACATAGACATCATAAATATCAACCAAAAGTATTTTATATTTATTATAACCCATGCAATTTTCTCTTTCATGAAATGACTAACTACATACAAACATCATAATTTAATACATGATCTTTGATTAGGTTCACATATATCTTTTAGGATTAAAAAATGAAATTTTCATCCTAGATTAGTGTCCCATGTAATAAAATTAATCATGTTTATAAGATCATTTATTATACCCCTGTGATCCTTGATGAATAAAATAACATTTATCTTTACGCATATAAGAACACTAATCACTATATTTATTGTACCAGGAAAGGAGAGGAAACATTTAATCTATTTTTAAATAAAAGGTGTAATATTATTGATGATACATATAAATTAAACATTAAACAAATTTCAATTTTTGTTTATAAATCCATTTTAATCTATTGGTATGTATCTAATTTGGATGCAAGTATTATCCTATATGAGATAACTTCATAGGTTCTTAGAGTTTTTTCAGATATAAACTATAACGACCCAAAGTTTAATAAATAGAATTCCCTTATTATACTTATCTCCTATAGTATAATCATAAAAAATCATTGTAGGAAACACAATTACACATCATCCATAAATGAAATACTATATTCTATGTGACCATTAAAAATTATTTTTCCACTTTTTTTATTTGAATATAAAATACATGAAATACACAATTATGATCGGTAATATGTATGGATTCTGATTCGACAAAATATTTTTGGTGAAAAGTAACATACCCTTATGATTTCTAATGTTAACTGTAAGAATATTAATATAAAACTTATGAATAGTTAACTAATTAAGTTAATTTTAACCTTAATAATGGCAATATGAATAGAATTTATCCAACCTATAAGTGGAAATATGATATAATTTTATTATAGGGATTATATTTTTGTATGTCATGAATATATAATGATAAATTTACTATTTTAAAATGGAATTTAATTACAAAAAATTTATTTATAAACAATTATTTTTATTTCTTATGATTATATGATAATTTTAGGATACATTTATTAATTTCCAAGTTATAGAAAAGTTGTTTTAAAATTTAAAAATATTATTTAGAAATAAATGATGCTTTTATTTAAAAATTAAATTAATAAAAATTAGAAAATTTTTATCATAAAATGGATTTAATTATTGGATTCTACACATCCAAAAAATGGTTAGGGTTTATTTTATAGAATTTTCTTAAAAACAATAATTTTTTTGAATACTAAAAATCGATAATTTAAAAAATATGCTAAATGAATGAATTTCTACATCAATCATGAGTAATGGATAATATGTATAGATTTTGGTTCAATATTACATTCTCTAATTTCCATACTTAGTCTTGGAATCGTCACAATTACATTTCTTGTGAAAAATTAATAAACTAACTAACTAATTTTGAAAAAATACCCCACCCCTCCATTATAAATACCAACCGGCAAAAACCCATTTCCTCACAAATAAAATTCCTTGTTCCTAATCAAAAATAATATAAAATATCTTCCCAATATTATTACCCATGTAATGTATCCCTTGGTCTCATTACAAAGAAAAACATATCCCCTATAGAGGCTCTCAATTAAGATATATTCCAGAGAAAATTTCACTCAATTTTTTCATTCAATTTTCTTTCAATTTTTATAATTTTCTTCTTTTATCATCATTTTATATTTTACAAATGACATTATAACTCTATTATTATTTATATAATGGTAAGGTATAATCCTAATGGAATAATTATTCATTATATTACAACATGACTCTTTTTTTAAATAAAATGAAATCCGTGCATGTGATGTGTTAATATACCTACATCATGGGTGATGCACTTCCATTTTCCAGTAACACCTTCATGTATATCAATAAAACAATTAAATGGATGAAAACTTATTGAAATATATATATTTATCCCATTAAATGTTCTGAAAAAAACTTTTATTCATAATGCAAAATGATAAATTAATACATGGTCATTGTGATAAAAAAATGCCCAAATTAACCTAAAACGATCATCATTAAATTTTATATCATGATTCATCCACATGGTAGATAAAAAAATTTATTATAGGATCATATTATCACATTTAGGATCATTAATATCATTTAATATCAATTCTTTATGTTTATACATGTTCTACACGAACTTTCATTCATGTGTATATGTGAACTGTTAATGAAAAATAAACAAAAGAACACTCCCAAACAATGAATTTAAACACTATAAATCATCCAAAGACCGATAAAATAACATAATAAAAAAATAATGAATCAATACCATGTATAAAATGTTATTTAAGTGTTAATTAATGAAACTAATGTGACTATAAAATACTTTATAATGAAGAACCATTCGAATAAATGTTATAGGGAATTCTCAAACCCAACTATCATTCTTCATGTTTTACCTCTTCTACTATATATACTAATACTGAATTTCTAGCAAATATGTGACACTTTCACATTCATCCACTTCATTTATTTCATACATTCCATTCATCCACAACTCCACTTCACCCCTCCGTACGTTTTCACAATGTTTCTTGGCCTCCCACTCTCGCTCGCACTGAGGGAATCATGCCTCTCCAATCACAACTCACAACCCATGCCTCTGCCTCCACATCCTACTCTGATCCTTTTCTGCATCAATACCCCTCCTCCTCCCCGACTTCCTCCATCCCTTAATCCCCCTCTCGACACTATTTCCCTCCCCGAATTCCCCTTTGACCCCTCTCTACACCATATCTCTCCACACCACCATCCCCGACCCCTTCTACATTGATGACTCCAGTTAAGTCTCACATTAACCTACACCTACATCATCCTCCCTAAATACCTTCTCAACGTCGTGCCCCTCCAATATCTTATCATACAGATGTGGAGCTGAACAATTTTAACGTTCATACAAAAATCTTGAAGCGCCTACCATGCTTGGGGAAGATGACAAGGTATGATTTTTCATAGGTTATTATTTCTTTTTCATAGTTTTTACAATTATTCAATTCTTCCATTTCTTAGTGAAAGCGATGGATCCCCTATCTCATCAATTGATCCATCTATTCTTCCCCTCTTTCAGGCGTCACTTCCTGTCTTGGAGGTCCTTGATTTCTATAAGAAAATGATTTAAGAAATTTAGTGTGTTGAATATATCTATAGATCTACAACCTTTGAATGATTATGAAGGTTTTGGTCACCAGTAATAGAATATATAAATATCAGGTGTGGTTGGATTGCATGTACTTCAATTGAAGATTCCCAACACTCCAAAGAGGAAAGTGCTGGTGGTTTTACAGCTCCAATCATCTAAATTTATTGGTCTCAAGTTATGATCGTGTATCTGTAACTTTTTTTGGGAGGGTCTCTCTCTTGATAAATTGAATTAAGGATGCTCTTGCTATAGCATTTCGTTTCACTATACAGTGTCATGAAAAATACCTTTCGGCCTTTCTGTATTTGAGTTTTACAAAAACTAAGTGACTTGATTTTTCTAAATAAGGTAGTGAATTTTTGTAGCATTATATATGGATCCATAATGAAAAAATATGATTTATCCAACTTTAATATTTGGTTTCTTTTTTTAATATTCATTTTGATATAATTTCTTAGTATTGAAAAATCTCTTATGTATCATTCACAATTTCAATTTTCTGATTAATATTTTCATTAATATTTATTCTTATGTTTTAAAATTAATGTGTCTGGAAAAAAAATTTGTTAGATGCTTTTGAAGATGAATAATTAGTACAATGTGACAACATTATTTTGTTTCTCATTACATATTATCTTTTACTCTGATTCAAAAAATTTATTTTTACCTTGCTTCTATTTTCTTACTAAAATAAAGTGACTTGATTTTTCTAAACACAGTTGTGAATTATTTATCTATGAAGAGAAACATGTTGCATGATTTTTAAGATGATGATTAAAAAAAATGTGATATCATTACTGGTAAAAATTCAACAACATCATGTCATTGTTAGTGAATGATAATGTTTTATAAATAAAAACAAGAATAAACCTGCTAGAAAATCTGACAGACTTTTTATCATTATCTTTTGAAACTACTCATTTTATAGTCTTTTAAAACCATTGTCATTTATTAATGTTATCATCAGTTTTATATCAATTTAATTTTTTTTGTCATTTGTACTTGAATTATATGTTCTATTTTGGTTTTTATTTTTAATAGTTATATTGTATTTATATTATTTAAGTTAATAGTATCTGTTACTTCTATATAATTTTACTCTCCATGTACCAAATATTTTTTGTTCATTACATTGAATATTTTATATTCTAAATTTATTTTGTGAGTGATATGTATTATGTTTTTACTATAATACATTATATTTTCAATGTAATTTTTATTATAATGGTTTTTTGTTTAATATATCAATCGTGGATCATATAGCCTCAACTACAACATTATTTATCATATTGATCAGAATATCAATCATCTATTTGATTTATTCTTTCATTCATGTTGTTCAAATTTTCATGTTTCAAATAAAGCTTTATTTGTTTAGAATTTTAACCTGTATTGATAAATTTTCTAATCTTAAAAAATAAAGCCTTATGTGAAACAAAAACTTATGTTTACAAACAATTGGTTATCTTATCTTTGTTTCAAACATGGAAGACATGGGTTTCCATCGTAAAACGTGTATTTTTATGGGAAGGATTCATTTCAAATGAAGTTGGTACATGATGAATCCACATGTACATTCACATCATTCTATCTCTTATGACTTATTGTATTGCAACAATGAGCATAAACATGATTGCCTCAAACATATTGAGGACATTTTCATAGCTCATATTTTTTGGGATGGGTGGCTTTATCTTATAAGTTTGTATAAGAACAAATATGTTTTTCGAATGAAAATTAAAGGATTTAATCTTCAAAAAAATTGGTGAGTATAGCTAACAACATTGTTTGGTGGATATGGGGGAACTTGAGATTATCAATGATGCATGATGAAAATTCAATCTTATTAAATTAATTTATGATGAATGACTGGAAGACTGTATTTTTTCCGAATAAATATTTCTTTTTCACGTGTTCTAATTATAAATAAATTCTTTCATATTGGGATGTTTTAATATATGAAGGTTCTTCCAGATGGAAAACATGCATTGATAGTTAAAACCACTGGTTTATAGGTTCATCATCGACTCATTCTATAATTTGATGGGTACATTCTTGCCTTCATCTTTTTTTATATTGAGTCTCTCACTTTCCTCAATTGTGTCTTTGTAATTTTTAATTTTTAAAAATGGAATTTATGATATATTTATATGTGTTGATGTTTATGAATGGTCAAAACATTTGAAAAGCCCATGCTATCTTTCCTGACGAAATCATGGAACATTGTGTACTTTCTAGAGGTAGTAACTCTTATAACAATTGAAAAAATCTCACATGTCCTACATAATTTTTTTTCAGAGATTGAATTAGTATTTATTATAATTTTCATACATTAAATTTATAATTTTTTCAAATGTTATGTAATAATTTTGTTGAATGTGTAGGAAGATTAGATAGTTGAAGATTTAGAACCTTAGATGTACCCCATGGGTTGTGGGTTTTTGTTGTCTCCTAGAATCTCCAGCTTCTCATCCATGGTTGACTCTTACAGTCCCGATAGACCATGTCATTGTCTAGCCGACCATGATGTCTATCTGGGATTGAGTCGATATCCTTGTTCCCATGTAGCATTGGTCACTTACTGGAGGTCACTTATCCATCATCATCACACTCTATGTCGATCCACCTAGACCATCACTAGCTCGAAAGTGGATGACTCCACGCCATTTGAGATGTTTGTGGATAGATATTTGACGGTGCTTGGGGGTATCTGAAGAATAATAATTTAACGACATACTACATGCCAAGAACTCAATCTGGGCTGACATCATGAATGACCTAGACATCGTTGATCAGGTGTCCCCTATAAACCAGGGAATCTCTTTCATTCTATTATCTGGTATTTATACACCAATTCATTATTTGATGCACATTATTCCAAATTCCATATTATTCCCAATCTTAATTTGATTATATATTTAATGATTTTTAAAATGGTATCCAATGACTTTAATTGTTTTCATTGATTTAGGTATCTTTATCAAAATGTCATGATTTTTAATGTAATGGTATCAAAGATTTAATGTAATTGTCTTTCCTTGTTATTTATATTTCTATTTTCATAATTTTTCATTTATTATTTTGTTGTTTGACATAAATATTTTTTTGAGATATTATTCTACTGCATCATCTAGGAAATATGTGATTCATGTACATTATGTATATATATATATATAATCCATTCATTTTCATTGCATGTTTTACTATTTCGAAGAGATATATGATTTTTTCAGATTCATCAAACTGGTGAAGTAAAAAGTTCTATACGTTCATCTCATAATCGATCCTTATGTTTGTGGTGATTGGAATTTCAGGTAATTTTGAAGGTTTTATTTATGTACAAGATATTACTGTGTATGAACTCAAGCAATTTTATTTTATTATTACATTATGAAATATTGGGGTTTCCCTATTAGGCTCAAATATGTTCTAGGGAGCAGTTTTGGTATTGATAATATTCCATTCATGGTTAGCATCAGAACCTGTAATGGTCCATTCAAGAACATTTTCAATAATACTTTTTGGTTTTCAATCCTAAATAGTATGACTAATGGTTCTCCACCAACTCCGCTTCTATCTCCTCTACATTCTTCGATTCAACAGTAGCGACCACAACCCAGAGTGGATTTCAATATTCTTAATGAAGATATTATTGGCATCGACTAATGGTTTTATGATAGTTTTGGGTGTCGATATCTCTCAGTCAGAACACAAGGTGCTCTACATCAGCTAATAGCTCGGAACGGTAACCCATTTATCAGCTCCCCTACTTCCTCTACAACCTTAGCCATTTTCATTTGATTTCATCTTCATCCTACATTTCAGTTTGTACATCATCACCAATACATAGGCTTTCTAACTTCATTATTTTTCTTTTGTTTGAAATTATATCCATGGAGAGATATGTTTGGGTTGTTGATTTAGGTTTGTCTCTATATTGAAAAAATTCATATATCTAAAAGTATCAGTTAATATATTTCATTTTCTACGTTGTTCTGCTAACATGTTGTGTAAGGATTTTTATATTTTAATGTGAAACAAAACCAAACCACAAATTTTAATAAGGTTGTGCAAAATGATTCATATCATCTAGAATAAGATCAACTCCACACCGGTGTAGCTATTGTTCATCCATTTAATAGGTTCTATTAGTTAATGTTTTCATGTTTTAGTTAATTTTCCTTCCCTAATGTCATGGATACATTCCCACTTCTTTATTTCACTAAACAACTATCCTTTTTGGTGTATATAACGGAATAAAAAAAGCATATATTATGCTATGAAGAAAGGGATTATGTTGTGGGATATAAATTTGATGGTTTACAATAACCAATACCATGGTGGATTGAAGAAGATAACTATCATTATAGGGGTGACATTTTTTCTTTTTAACTAATATTATTTAATGCACCATCCAGTGTCCCTTGGTATTAAAAAAAGCTATATTTTTGGTGGACGATTACTATTAAATATTCATAACTTCTGAATATGTGTTCCTCTTTTAACACACAATTTTTATGATTATTTTCTTATCTACGGATTTTTAGTATTCATTCATAGATGATTTTCTGAAACCCTGGGGTTTTAACCTCTCTCCTACAATAGTCACCCAACAACTAGAACACTCTTCCTTTGAATTTGATATTCCTTACAAAATCTATATGCCTCAAGAAGTCAATAATTTTTTTCTTATATTTTTATTCCCTAAATATGGATTTCTAGCTAATGAAAGGGTCATTTATGGGTTAGAAATGAACCAATAATTAGGATTTAGCTTCATGACAATGATGAGCATAAAAGAAATAATTATTTATTTTTTTGATCTTGAGGACCTGGTGATAAGATTATGCCATTTTAATTTTAGGTTGCATAGAGAACACTCTTCAAGGATCCGTTTTGGTAATATTTTTATCATGGGAATTCTTGTGCAGGATTTAGGAGGTAGGACTATGACATTGAGAATTTAATTAGAGTGTCAAGGGCATAGTACCTTCTTTTTCAGGATTAAACCATTTAAAAAGGTCTATATATTTGGGCAGAATGGTAGACGAGCATATTGCATTTCTTCATTATTTCTTATTATTTTGAAAACATTGCATACTCTTTAATTAATACATAGTGGATAATATTCATGACATCACTGTTTCACGTGTTGATTTATATAGTTTTTCTACAACATCAATTAGGTGATAATCTAATATTTGAGTAGTGAATTTTAATTTTTTACATAATACAATAAAATGTTAAAGGCTCCATGATGAATTGATAATGAGGTTCATAAAAATAAATTGGAAGACATAAATATTTGATTCGTGAACCGAATAATCAATGGAGGTGAATTTTAAAAAATTCATAGCTGAGACAAACTAAATTTTATACTCCACACTGTTATATTTATTGATTTTAAACTAATAATCCTATAATTATTCCAAAAAATATAGGTATCTTGAAAATTAACATAAAAAAAGAATTTTGTAGCACTGAACAGAAAATTATATGCATATGCATAACTCTCTACAAAAGCTGATTAGGTAGGAACGATGCTTCCTGGGGAACATGGACTGGCCTAATGCATACCTATAGAGGGAGCTCTATTTGAGCTCAGATTTCCTATCTTATAAGTTTCTATAGTGGTCATGTTGTATGTGGGAGGCCTAGAAACCCCCATTTACCTGCATAATAATTATAGGGGATCTGGGTGGATCCATATTTTCTATCATTTTTAGGGTCGATTCATACATCAAATCAGCTAGATCACAATGGTCGGTCTTGAAAAAATAGTTATCCTGATTCCTGGTAGTAGTGAAAGAGCCTTGTTGGATAGTGGCATCTATGGGGTTGGTAGAATATGAAGGTGAGTTCAAAAAGGATTGCCCAATAGAGAGGCCAGGTTTTGGAAATAACCTACCCCTACTTTCTGGAAAACATCCCCCTACCCAATATACTCCTTGATCATATGGTCATTCATATTCTATTTCTATTGCTATTTAAATTGATTATAATAAGAAATAACATTTTCCTTGTGTTTCTATCCAGTATTCTGATGGTTTCTAACTGAAGTAGAATCATGGGTCAAGTTTTTCACAAGTCATAATAATACCACAACAATTTATAGAAGCAATGAGGATGTCTGACACCAAATGATTCTTGTAGATCTTGGATGGAAGTTGTAGTTGGGGGGAAGTGAAGCCACTACGGAGGAGCATGGAGCACAGTGGGAGATATAGGATGATGAAACCGCGGGAAGGGCAATCTTCCTGAGGTTTTTATATTACCTAATTTTTAGAAAAATACAACATCGTATAACCGAGAAGCACTTAGGGAATGCATGAGTAGTGGATCATTTTCATTTGTCTCGGTTATTAGTTTTTTGTAGATATTTTATATGTCACTTGTGCTACATGTTTTTGAAAATTGGATCATGTACTATGTTTGAGAAGTGGATGAAGTTTTTTCTAATGTGTGTTTTCTTAGATCATGAGAACATGTATTTTATTTAGGTATTGGATCATGTTTTCTAAATTTAGTATTATATAATTTTTTACATCATTAGTTGATATCACTGTTCAACCTCGTGGAAGAGTACTATTTCACTAAATTTTCAGTATGGTTATTCCTTAGAAAGAATTTCTTCATAATTATATTCCCTTTTCTTAGCTATACATATACTCTTCTAGAGTTTATGTCGACCACAATGTTTTTCAAACGAAATCTTCTTTAAAAAACAAAAAATTAACTTCCCACTCAAGGTTGATGGTTCTTATATAAATTATGTTATTAAAACTTCTATTTGGGAACCAAATGGTAATTATTTTATTCTTTATGAAGTGAAACACTTTCAATAACATGGTTTTTTATTTTTACTATTGGCATATGATATTTTTCGCATGCATGAAAATGGAAATGTTTTGATGTGAATAGTTCACTTGTAATTATATAGCGTAATGTAAATGTTATGATGTGAAGGGTGTGCCTAGAAATATATAGTACTCCAGTGAATTGGGTAATGTGAAAAAATCTCATGAGTAAAGGAAATATGAATAAACATGATTCTAGTTTGGTTGAAAACTATGTGTGGCAGTTAGCCACGAAGACATAGGGATTTATTTTTAGGGATATCCACATTTCAAGCAATTTATTAATTCTTCCTATCATATTTATGATCATATACATTCGTTATGATAATAATAACTATTCTCATCCCATGTGATAGTTTCTTATGTTATTTATATTGTTACTAGGATTTTATCTCACCTATTTGTAATGTATATCCTCAGGATACAACATGTACAAGGAGTACAGAAGTTCAAATAAGAATCTTGAGGAGAAGGAATTAAATAAAAAAATTTCATGTTTTGATTGTTATCTATTGTCATATTTTTTATAAGACACTAACCCTTTGGATCATATTTGTGTAAAATATTTATGGTTTGTATCCTTAATATGATTTTAATGTATTGTTTGAAAATAAGGGCAGATATAGTTGGAATCAGAGAAACATTTTAGTTAATTTTGGAATTATGATTAAAGAACCTTATTGAAAACCATGGTTACATACTATATACATGTATGAAAAAAATAATCCTTTATATACTTATGAATCCCATATGAAATGATTTGGGTTTAAATTACACAAAGGAATAAATTATTTATTCCTGAGAAGTTGACTTATGCATTTTTCTATCATTTCCAATATTAGAAAATGGTGGGAACTAGGAGAAACCATTCTAATAACAAATGAAACAGACAATGCAAGGATGGATCGAATGACATCACCAATGTGTTGACATTTGGAGTTCAAAACATCATTCAGATTCTTACTCTATTGTATTATGTTTTCAGTAGTACTATGAACAATGTGGAATTTCCTCCTCCACCTAAGAGGGATAAAATTTTTATCAAGTGTTTTTTGTGGAAATGGTCACATATGTTCTGTAGATCTTTTGATGCACTTGTGAAAAAAAATGGGTCATGTCAATAGAGATGATTTGTTCTTCACTATTCTGAGACACTAAGGTGACTCGGGCTATTTATCATCTTTATGGAAAGGCTGAAAAATGGTGGGATATGATTAAGAACAACAATCCAAGAGACAAAATTGAAGTGATGGAGTGATTAGACATGAAGATAATGTTTCTTAATTATTATTTCCCACAAACTATTCATAATAAGATAGAGATATAATTCACAAATCTCAAGAATAAGGATGGATAATCATTCACTATATATGAAGAACATTTATCAATGATTCTAAGGTACGATTTGGGTTTTATTATCATCAATGATAGAAACGTTGACAGATTATTTATTGAATTAAAACAATAGCTTTAAAAGGCTCTTGAAATTTTTGACTTTGGTTGTTATGAATACCTTCTTCAATGTGATATCAAAGTAGAAATTGATTTTAGAGAATAGTGACATGGATATGGTGAATGGAAATTAAATATGGGGTTTAATTCGATATGATCTCATAAAAAGGTGGAAGGAAAACTCAACCACCCACACATAAAAAATTAGGGAATATACATCATGGTAATTGTCGCAAAGGGATAGAGAAATGTATCATGTGTGGGGAAGAAAGAAACCAAGCTCTTGATTTAAGAAAATACATGAGAAGGTAGGAGAATGTGGTGGAGTAAAGGATATAACCACCCAAGTTCCAATACTACAACTGTAGGGAGAAAGGGCACTGTGAAATCCAGTGCACTAAACAAAGAGACCTTGAGTGTAATTTTCATCAGTGGACCCCAAATATACTTCAAAAATGGATGGATTATGCAATCGATACCATTGATTTGGAGCATGAAAATAATATCATAAAAGGTACACATCCTATTCAGAAAATAATGGAAAACATCTTATTTTATTTTGGTCCTACACATTCATTTATATCACGCATTTTTTCTAGAAAAATTTAATAAAAGCCCCAAAAAAATTGATGTATAAATATTTGTGAAAACACCCAGTGCTGAAATAATTACAACCCAACTATTAGAATCTTATCCTTTTGGCATAAGTGTGAAGATTCATCCATTTAATCTCATGAAACATCCCATTGTGGAATTCGATGCTATAATCAAAATAGATTGGAGAATTTCATATAGAGCACATATCAACTATCAGGAAAAAAATATTTTTTCATATTTTGAACCATCCCTTACTCCTATTCAAATGAATGGAAAATCATGAATCTCCTTAAAAAATCCTTCAAGTGTATGGGTGTTAGCTCTATATAAAGAAGAATACCTTACTCAAATATTTGAGTCAATGGAAGGTATCAACATAGAAAAAATGCTCTAATTGAGAGAATATAGTGATGCATTTCTTGAAGACTAACATAGACTACCCCCGGATCATGAGGTAGAGTTCTCAATAGAACTCATCCTCGAAGAAACTCTAATCTAAAAAATTTATTATTGGATGGGTCCTACCGAACTGGATGAGTTAAAGAAGTTCCTGGTAGATAATTTGGACAAAGGGTTCATACGCCCTAGTGCATCACCTAGGGGTGTTCCAGTGATCTTTGTGAAGAAGAAGCATGGATCAATGTAGTTATGTATCGATTAATGGGAACTCAAAAAGGTCACTAAAAATGACAAATATCACCATCAATATATTGAAGACTTGTTCGATCCATTAAAAAAAGATCAAAACTTCCCAACGGTGGGTCTATGATCTAGATATCATCAAATATTGGTGTTTAAGGAAGATATTCAAAAGTATATCTTTTTAAAATGCTATGGGAACTATGAGTTTATAGTGATTCTTTTTTAACATTGTAATTACCCTACAATCATTACAGATTTTATGAATGGAGTCTTTAGACATTTCCTCAAAAAATTGTGGTACAGTTTTTTGATGACCTTCCTATATACTTCAATATCATTGAGAAACATGAATAATAAATAAGGCCTATGTTGGTGAAATTGATAAAGGATAAGTGGTATTCCATGTTCAAAAAGTGTGAATTTTCTATGAAACAATTTCTCATTCTTAGGACATGTGATCACAAGTGAGGTAATTTCTGTGGACCCCTAAAAACAGTGGTGATTGAGGAATGTACCAGAGCCTCTAATGTTACGAAAATACAATGTTCTCTTGGATTTGTTGGGTAATATCAAAATTTTATGAGAAATTTCTCACAATTATCAGTCACACTAAATATGTTAACGATGAAAGGGGTAATTTATGTTTTTATTGAATAATGTGAGGAAGGCTTCAAGGATCTAAAGAGAAGGCTGATCACTACACCTGTACTGACATTACCTAAGACAAAAGAAATTATTGTGAAATTCAGTGATGATTCAATGATATTTATGGGTTGTGTAATCATGAAAAAATAGAAGGATATATCCTATGCCTCATGGTAGTAGATGACCCTTGAGAAAAACTACCCAACACATGATCTACAGTTAGAAACTATGAATTTTTCATTGAAAATCATCAAAAAATTCCACTATGGTGAGAAGTTTTCTATATACACTGATCAAAATATCCTAAAATATATATTCACAAAAATATAGCTCAAAATGAGTCAAATGTGATGTTAATAGCTAATCAAAGAATTCAATTTATCAATTACTTATAATCCTGACAAGGAAGAAAGGTAGCTTATTCTTTTAGAAGAAAAGAATAAGATTCTATATCTTTGTTGAGGAATGAGAACAATTATATGTTCGTGGATATGGAAAGGTTTGATTTGGAAATAATAAGGGAATGGGATACATCCTACATTTCCAAAATTATTTCCCAACCATCTCTCCAAGAGAAGATTAAGAGGGCACAAAGAGATTATCTGGAGTAACAAAATAAGGTTATTGTATTAATGGAAGGGAAGCTAGAAGAGTTCCATATCAATTATGGTGGTGTGATTTAGTTTGGAATGAGGATTTATATTACCGAATCACATATGATAATGAAGGATATATTTGATAATTAACATATCTCACCTTTCTCTATCTATCCTGGTCGAACCAAGATGTACTGTGTCCTCTGAGAGAACTTCTAGTGGGAAAATATATAGAAAGAGATTATTGAATATACATCAATAGAGTTGATATTTCCTCAAGTAGATATAAAGAGAAATATGTCCAAAGGGATGATGAAACACTTGAATATACCCATATGGAAATTGGGTAATTCCATGATGAACATTATCACGGGACTCCGAATGACAACTGAGGGAAATAATTTGATATGGGTTGTGGTGGACCAAATCACCATGACTGCCCACTTAATCACTATTAGGGAACATCTATCACTTGAAAAGAATGAAAGTAAATATGTGAAGGATGTGGTGAGACTAAATGGGGTTCCACTCTTGATTGTTTCTAATTGTGATTGAATTTTTACATCTAAATTCTATTAGAGTCATCAATATGCATTTAGTAGAGAATTGAATTTCAGAAAGTCCTATAACCTAGAAATAGATAGTCAATTTGATAGGACTATTTAGATGATCTATGATATGCTTAGAGAACTCTCATTGGAATTTAATGATGTATGGGATTAGCATCTTCCATTGTTTGAGTTCTCATATAAAAATAGATTCCACTCGATTATTAAATGGATCAATATGAAGCCTTGCATGGAATGCAATGTAAAAATCTAACCAATTAGGAAGATGTTGGAGAAAGAAAGCTACTTGGACCTGATCTTGCGCTAGATATGACATAGAAGGACCAATTAATCCATCAAAATATCAATTCTTCCTGGAGTTAGCAAAATATCTATATGGAAAACCTTCTAAGAGACTTGGAGTTCAATGTTTTTGATAAATAATTCCATCAAATATCACTGCAGAAAAATGTCGGGTTGTTTGGAATGAAAGGGATGCTTAGACCAAAGTATATTCCCCACTTTTAGATTCTTGAACTCATAGGATCTGTGACCTATTAGCTTGCACTTTCACCTAATATGGCTAATGTTTAGGCTTTTTTTCATGTATCACTCCTGAGGATGTACATACCAGATCCATCACATGTAATGAACATAGTGGTGGTACATCTGGAAGATGATCTATCTTATGAGGAGCATCTGGTAATGATTATAGTCCATTGAGATAAGGTTCTACAAAATAAGAAAACCCACATGGTCGACGTGTTGTGGTGGAAATGTAATTATGAAAATGTATCATGGGAACCAAATGACACCATGAAAGTGATGTACACTCATCTGTTTATGTACAATGAAATTTGTAGCGATAAATTTTAAATGTGGGGAAGAATTCAATGAACAAAAGTTTTATCAATTCCATTACCTTATTATAATTATCTCATATAGTATAATGACATAATATATAATTAAAAAACACAATTCCATGTCATTATTAACAAAAATACTCTATTCTATGTCTACTTTAAACATAATTTTTCCACTTAAATGATTTTAATTTTATAAGTAATTCATACACCATTGCAATTAGTAATATGTTTAGAGTCTGATAGAAGAAAGTTAATTTTTTCTGAATAGTAACTGACCCTTATGAATAGTAATGTTACCCCTAAGAATAGTAATATGACAATTATGAATCATAAATTGACCAAGTGAATATGTACCTTATCAATGATTGGTAAAATAAAATTTATCAATCCTATAAGAAACAATATGATATAATTATATTATTATGTTGGTATATTTTTATGTCATGAATATTTAATGATTAATTTGATAATTTAAAAGAAAAATAATTTTTATAAAAATTATTCAGAAAAGGTAATTTGATGTCTTCTAATTATATATTAGTTTTATGAGACCATAATTTATTTGTCAAAGTATTATAAAAGTAGTTTAATGTTTAAAATATTCATTTTCAGAGTAAATGATGAATGTATATAAAAATTAAATTAATAAAAGTTAAATAGTTATTTTCATAAAATGGAGATCAATTTAGGATTCTAAACATTGAAAAATGGATATGTCTAATTTTTTATATTTTTAGGAAATACATTAACTTTTGGTGATTAGTGAAATTCAACAATTTACAAAATATGCTAAATAAAGAAATTTCAGCATCAAGCCTGAGTCATGGCTGATGAATATGTAGATATAATAGAAAAACATGTTTTAATTAATTTATTTAGTCATTTAATCAACAATATTTATTTTATTGAGGGAAATTAACAAAATAATGCGTTAAATATTGAGAAAACACACATCCCCTCCACTATAAATACCACCCCTCACACCCTCATTTCCTCACACCTCTAATGCACTATACCTACGACCAATTATTCTCAAATGTTATCCCAAACATTGTACCAATGACTAGAATACATTGGTCTCATCAAAAGGTAAAAACCTCCCCACTAAAAAGGCTGTCCAAGAAGATATATTCAAGAGGTAATTTCTCGTTCACTTTTTCATTCAATTTCCTTTCCCATTTTGTTAATTTTCATCTCTTATTCTAATATTTCATTATACAAATGTCATGATAACTATAGTATGATTGATATACTAGTATTATATATTGTTTCTGCAATAATGTTTCATTAAATTCCTCCCACACTCTTTATTTTTATAAACATACAATTGTTAGTCGTGCTATGTTTATTTACCTACATCGTGGGCAACACACATCCAATTCCAACAAGGTCGTCAAGGATTTCAATAAAACCATTAAATGGTTGGAAAAAATTGATATGTATATTTTAAACCATTTTTAATTCTATAAAAAAACTTTTATACATAATACTATATTGATAAAAGAAAAAATGTTCACTGTGATCAGAAAACCTCCCAAATTCACATAAAACACTCATCAGTAAAAAATATCTAATTATTCATCCACATTATATATATCTAAATTAATTATAATATAATTAAGAATATTTTATGATATTTAATATCATGTAATAAAAATTATTGATTCTTATTCAAGTTCTACATGAACATCTATTCATGTGTACAAGTGAACAGTTCGGGATAAAGAAGGAAAAAAATACACTGAAACAATGAATTTAAACTCAATAATTCATCCAAAGGCCCATAAAAGAATATACTAAATATATAATGAATAAATTAAATTTATAAAATGTTATTTACATTCTAATTAATGAATCTAATTTCATTATATAGGACATTAATGTGAATAAATCGTTCAGACACATGGTAAGGGGAATTATCGAACGAAACATTCTTTAATCATGTTTTCCATCTTTCATTGAATTTTTAGTATTAATATTCCATAAAAAAATTTATCCACCATAATCATGACATTTATGTGTAATGTCCCAGATTTTTCCATGTATTATTTTAATATTATATGGGAAAGAATTCGAGACCAGACTTTGAGACGGCGTGCAGTTAGGAGGCCCAGTGAGCCCGGAACAAATGTTTGAATTTAATTTAATAATTAAATTATGCACGCATGTGGTTTTCCTAAAAAAGTGGAATAAATCTCGAATGGGTGCTCGGATCAGAAATCTGAGGGCACCATTGCGTTCAAAACAACGATTTACCTAAGGCGAGGCCTAACATAGGACGTCGCAGGTCGGTGGTGAAACCTGGTTTTTGGACGCAATAGTAATAAAATATTTAATTAAAATATTTCATTTAAACCTTGTTACGTCAAATATTTCTTATTTTTTAAATAGAGATTAGGTAGGGGATCAGGGTTACATTCCCCATAACCTTGATTTTCCCCCGGAGGCTCTAGAAAATCTCTAAAGGAAACCCCCAATGCGGCGGTGACATTCATGAAGGATTTCATCAGCAACGACGACATTACGAGCATATCTTCGCCAAAAAAACAGTGAATCCATGTAGGAGAATTGTTATTTGATTTCTCCTTCTCCTGTTTTTCATTTCTATAACGAACGCAGACTAATCCAAAAACAAATTAGCCCGTGGATCGATCATTCTTGTGGGGCGGGTTCATGCGGGGATTTGAGGATTTGATTCTATAAATTATTTTAGTTTTCATTCTATCGGCGGCAAACCCGGATCGTCACGAACAACGATCGAGGTTCTTTCCTCTTGTTGATTCTTTTTTTCCACCTCGCGTTCTTCATTGTCTTTTATGCATTCTGGTAGGAGATTTATCATTGCACATTTGTTTGTTGGCACAATGATCTGAAATCAAAGATCCAACATCGAGGCGACCTAGTGAAGGTGCGACGGCGACGACTGTAGATGATTCGACGCGGTTTGGATGTTCCCGTTCTTCGGGCATTTTCGTCCAGACAGATCGGGATGCAATTTTAAGATCGATCGGAAGCCCGAAACGGACGGAATCGGTTTCGTAGGGGTGGGACAACCGAAAATCAAGAGTGTTGTGATGATAGGATGCTTGGATCAAGATCCGGAGAAACAGCCGAGGTGCGCAGTGGAAGACGATGCTTCTGTAAATTTCCTGACTACACGCCGTGTAGTATGGGCTACATGGCGTGTGTTCGTCGGTAGGGTTACTCGGCGTGTACTCCAAGAGTACATGGGAATGAGAAGGGTACACGGCTAGGGGCACACCGTGTATACCCCTCCCCGGTCAGACCCGTCCAGATACACAGCATACACCGTGTACTGGTACATGGGCAGGTGACACAGACACGGGCAGAGACCGTGTATGGGCACATGGCCACCATACATGGAGCGAGCCCAGGTGCTCTAACACGACGTGTGATTTATTCTACATGTCGTGTAGTTGTTTTTCTATCTGACAAGCCAAAGGACGCGGGCCGTTTACACGGGCAGTACCCGGCGTCATGGAACACGACGTGTACATTACTACACGCCATGTAGTTAGGTTTTTCACAGCTTGAATGAAGGACACGGGCCGTTTACACGGGCATTACCTGCGGTCAAGGAACATGGCGTGTAAACATACTACACGCAGTGTAACCTCTTCTTCATGGCTTGGGACACATGTCTTCCATGACTTGGACTATCCTTCATAGGGTCTGTACCCTTTTCCGTTCTCCTGAAGGTTTCCGGTATCATTTCCTAATATATAGGAGTATGCTACCTTCAGCAGGACTCCCTGAATAGAGTTTTTGGAATCCCTTCTGTGAGACATAGAGCCATATCCTCTATTCATTCCTGATACCCTAGGTAGAGTTCATGGTATCGACGTGACCTACCTTACCCAGGTGTTGATCCTCTACCTAGCGGTTTAGCTCAGACTGAGTTATCGGAATCACCCCATGACTTGGCTGTGATCCTCATTTGAGCATCCTGTTCCAAAGGTACATGTGGAGTGTGTTCTCCCGGAACAAGTACTTCATGTGTCTCTCTCTCCATACCTAGGAGTGTGTTCTCTCGATGGTATGCTTAGTGGAATCGTCTAGCTGGATCCTAGTGGCGGTATCGCGAAGGTCGTTTGTGTATGAGTATATACAGATATTCTTGTTATATGTTATGTTGACATATACTGTGTAGAGCTGGTTGTACCTTACTTTGTGGTATTTTCCTCTATTGTATTTCCTTTGTGGTTTCGGGGTGTCCTACTGGGTATTGTTATACTCACCCATGCACAGGCTTTGCCAGCATGTGTTGTGTCTTGTGCAGATGAGCAAGCCTTTGACAGGATTCTAGGTGGTCCAGGACCGGATGGTGCTTAGGGAGATCATACAGGCTAAGGTGTGTTCCTTCAGTGACAGGTTACAGTCCCAATACCTTTATCTACAGGTTGGACTTGATGTAGAATTTCTTTTGGTGGGCTTTTACTTTTGGCCCATGGTTTTACGTTACTATACTTCACTTTCCTGTCGTACTCTATTGGTTGGGTTTTTAGTGTACTCATGCTTTTTTCAGTCTTTAGTAGTTTTTACTTTTCAGCTTTGTGGGCTTAGAGATGTGTGTTCGTGTGTGTAGGATTATAGGCAATTCCTCCCATGTTAGTATCATGCCTACTCGGTGCTAGTCACTAGCCCCTGGCCTATTAGAGGTGGGCTTGGGGAGTTGCGGCTCAGGTCCCACTGGGACGGGTCGTGACAGAGTGGTATCAGAGGTGGTCGGTTCTACCTTAGGTCCGAGAGTCTGTGAGTTGGTTTGGGGAAACAGTGTTAAGTGTTTCGAGTTCGACTCTCAGGCCATGGATCCTAGTGTTGGTGCGTCGGCCTACGTATCCATACACCAGGGCACTAATAACATGCTTTTCGACTCGGAATATGAAAACACTAGTTTCATGGGGAAAAATAATGGTACATGCATCATATAGGAATGGGTTGTGGTTTCCATGTCCTTCTTAAGTCAGCTCTCCAGATATACTCACTGATTGTGATACATCTTGTTTCTTAAACAAGATTCCTCTGCGATGTGAACCTGCTAGGATTCAGCAGCTCGATCACAAGGATGACCCCCTCAGTGGTGAATCTTAGATACATGGAACAGATCCCCCAGTTCTACCACCAGGTGGTGTGCTAGTTATTCCTTCACCTGTGGAGTAGTGTTTGGCACCCGCTATACCAGTATAGGAGGAGTGCAGGATGAGCGCACTCCACAAGTTTCAAAGACAGAGACCCTTCAGGTTTCGAGGTGAGCCTGACCCTCAGGCAGCAGAGGACTGGCTTGAGGCGGTGGCTAGAGTCTTCCGTTTGGTCAGGACACCAGCAGACCAGATGGTGATCCTGGCAGCAAGCCTTCTGCAGGGCTCGGCAGGGCGATGGTGGCGTTTGGTCATCCAGACTCACGATGAGGAGACTTTTGCATGGTCGGAGTTTGAGAATCTCTTCAGAGAAGTGTTTTCACTGGTTACCCTGAGAGCAGTACACATACAAGATCTTCTTCATCTCCAGCAGGGAACCATGTCGGTGGCCGACTATTCATCGAGGTTTACCGACCTCTCACAGTACTCGATGGATATGGTCAGAAATCAGTACTTCAGAGCTTGGATTTTTGAGCGGGGCTTGCACAGATATATCAAAGCTATCATCATCCCTATGATCATTTCTACTTATGCTAGGGTGCTCGAGCGGGATTTGGTGGTCGAGAGCTTCCTGTCAGAGCAGGAACAACCGATAGTTTTCAGTAGTGGGCGAGCTAGAGCAGAAACCTTAACAGAAGGGAGCCGACGTTAGGGACCCAGGCGTGAGAGACATTTCCAAGAGGATATCCCAGGACAGGTGATCAGCCGTATAGGGTTCATAGGGCACACCCATCCAGCAACAAGAGAGGTGATGTTACACATGTGACGGCAGGGGACATCTCACTCGAGATTGTCCGACCCGCCATAATACTGACATGAGAGAAATGGATGGACCATTGAGGGAGAGGCAACATGTGGAGCAGGAAGATCCACGAGGTGGTGGACGTGGCAGAGGAGTTGGGAGAGCAGCTGGCGGTGGTTGGCATTTCGACCCTTTTCCACAACCACCCCCAGGAGGTCCGCCCAAGGCTCCGGGAGCTGGTGGACAGAGGCAGGGACAGCTGCAGGCGGTAGAGGCTTATGACCCAGGTACTCCTGGAATGATTAGAGGTACTATCTATGTCTTTTCTACTTTAGTTGTCGTATTGATAGACACAGGTTCTAGTCATTCCATTCTGTCTACTTATCTTGTTCGAGACCTTGAGATTCATGTTGATCTGTTGACTCGACCCTTACACATAGAAACACTGAATGGAGAAGATTCAGAGATCACACACCTCTGTAGGAAGTGTGACCTGACCCTTGGAGGTGAGAGTTTTGGCAGAAACCTCTTGGTGGTAGCGTCGAGGCCTTATGTTGTCATTCTAGGTTTGGATTGGCTATCCACAGTTCGTGCCCAGATTGATTTTTTTAGGCGAAGGGTGCGGTGTGTCCGCAGTGATGGGATGAGGTTCTCTTTTTTGGGTGAAAGAGAGACCCAGCCAGCGCAGGATGGACTCATTCATAGGAGGGCACAACCGATTTCACATCAGTTGGCTAGCCTAGCCCTTGGTGCGGTATATGTTACAAGTTTCCAGTTTCCAGCAGTGGTGGCTGAGTATGAGTACGTCTTTCTTGAGGATGTCCCTGAGCTATCTCCCCATCGGAAGATAGATTTCTGCAATGAGTTACAACCCAGGACGACCCCGATATCAGCATCGGCTTATCAGATGGATCATGCATAGCTTCATGAGCTGAGGATGCAGCTGGACGACTTGCATAAGAAGGGATTTGTGAGACCCAACATTTCACCCTGGGCAGCCCCAGTGTTGTTTCCCAAGAAGGCGTACGGGAGCTCGAGGCTGTGTATGGATTACCGGTGCTTAAATCAGGTGACCGTGAAGAACCGATATCCACTACCAAGGATCTATGACCTCTTAGACTAGTTGAGAGGGGAACGATGGTTCTCGAAGTTTGATCTATGATCAGGATATCACCAGTTGCGAGTATGGGAGTAGGATATACCGAAGATGGCTTTTAGATGTCGCTAAGGTCAATATGAGTACTTGGTGATGCACTTCGGCATGACGAACGCCCCGGAAGTGTTCATGGGACTCATGAAACAGACCATTCATCCCTATGTAGACCGTTTTGTAGTGGTCTTCATCGATGATATCCTTGTGTACTTTGCGTCCTAAGAGGAGCACGCAAGACACCTAAGGATGGTTCTGGACACACTCCGAGAGCACTAGTTGTACGGTAAACTCTCAAAGTGTTAGTTCTGGTTACATGAGCTCCACTTTCTAGGGCATGTTATCTCAGCGGATGGTTTAGTAGTGGACCCAGCAAAGGTGGAGGCAGTACTAGCATAGGAGCCACCCCGGAGCTTGACGGAGGTGCGGAGATTCCTTGGGTTAGTAGGCTACTGTCAGAGATTCACCCATGATTCCTCCAGGATTGCAGCACCCATGACATATTTGACCCGAAAGGGACAACCTTTCGTGTGGATTGAGAGATGCTAGCATGCTTTCCAACAGTTGAGACAATGTCTGATGAGCTCCCCAATAATGAGATTACTAGAGGTGGGTGTCGAGTATGTAGTGTTCTGCGACGCATCAGGAACCGATCTTGGTTGTGTCCTGATGTAGATGTAAGTTGTGATTGCCTATGTCTTGCGTCAGTTGAGACCACACGAGCAGAAATATGAGACCCATGATCTCTAGTTGGCAGTGGTAGTCTTCGCATTTAATATGTGGCGACACTACCTGATGGGCGAGAGTTTTAATGTCTACTCTGATCACAAGAGTCTCAGAAATATCTTCTCTCATAAGGATCTGAATTTGAGACAGAGGTGATGGATTGAGTTCCTCCAGGATTACGACTTTGAGATCGTTTATACACTTGGGAAGGGGAACGTGGTGAAAAATTCTCTCAGTAGGAAATCCAGTTCGCAGTTGCTGGATGAGGTGACAAGGCAGTTGTCCTCTTTGTAGTTGTCCTTCATGGATGGAGATGAGGGAGCTTACCTTAAGTTGATGGTTGTTATCCCTCCACTCTTACAGTGAGTCAGGGAATCACGGCGCGAGGATGCTAGCTGTGAGACTCTACGTGCTCAGATATCCACAGGTGATGCTGATGATGGATATTCAGAAGGTGGAGAGCACGTTGCCATTTTTAGAGGGCACACGGTAGTACAAGTGACGTTGTCGGAGGAGGTTCTTATGGAGTTCCATAAATCCGCTTTGGCCGTGCATCCAGTCGTGGAAAAGATCTACCAGGACCTCCGACAACAGTTCTGGTGGCTAGGAATGAAGAAGAGTGTGACAGAGTTTTTTTCTTAGTGCCCTACATGTCAGCAAGTAAAGGCTAAGAACCAGGTTCCAGTAGGCTTGCCCCAGCCCCTTGAGGTGCCAGAGTGGAAGTGGGACGGAATATCCAGGGACGTCATGACGGGTTTACCATATATGTCTAGGGGACACGATTCCATCTGGGTGATCGTTTATCGACCCACCAAGTCGGCCCACTTCCTATCCATATGGGAGCAGAGTTCAGTAGAGAGATTGGGATGCCTCTACGTGCAGGATATAGTTAGACTTCATGCAGTACCATCCATGATTATCTCAGATCGTGATGCTCGTTTCACATCCCGGTTGTGGAAGGGATTTCAGGATGCTTTCGGGACCCAGTTACGCTTGAGCACAACGTTTCATCCCCAGACTGATGGTCAGACGGAGCGGACCATCCAGGTCCTGGAGGGTATGCTACGAGCTTGCATACATGACTTCGGTTGTAGCTTGGAGGATCACCATCCATGTCCTAGAGGGTATGGCACCATTCGAGGCTCTATATGTGTGACCCTGAAGGACGCCACTTTGCTGGACTGAGCCGGGAGAGTCAGCACTCATGGCCGCAGAGATGGTGAGAGATACTACAGAGAAGGTGAAAGTCATCTAGGAGAGGATGAAGACTTAAAAAAGTCGGAAAAAGTCTTATTCCGACCGGAGACGGAGGCCCATGGAGTTCAAGGAAGGAGACCATGTGTTCCTTCGGGTCTCACCTCAATGGGGATTGCAAAGATTTGGCCGAGGATGCATGCTATATCCGAGGTTCATTGGAACTTTTTAGATTCTTAGTAGATTTAGCGATGTGGCGTATCGCTTGGATCTACCTCCTCAGATGGACCGGGTACACAACGTCTTCCATGTGTCGTAGCTACGGAGGTACGTGCATGATCCATCACACGTCATTGACTGGGGTGAGTTGGACATCGTTGATGGAGAGACCTTTGCTGAGTACCCAGTGGAGGTCGAGGATCGGTAGGAGAAGATCCTTCGTGGACAAGCTATTCCCATGGTGCATGTCCGGTGGCAGCACGAGAATTTCCAGGAGAGCACGTGGGAGCGGTAGGCTCATATTCACGTGGAGTACCCACATCTTTTGAGTATCCCCTGTTTTGTATTTTAGGGGATGTAAAAGACCTAAGGTGGGTGTGATGTAATGTCCCAGATTTTTCCATGTATTATTTTAACATTATATGAGAATTAATTAGAGACCAGGATCTGAGACGGCGTGCAGTTCTGAGGCCCAGTGAGCCCGTAACAAATGTTTGAATTTAATTAAATAATTAAATTACACGCGTGTGCGGTTTTCCCAAAAAGTGGAATAACTCCCAAATGGGTTCTCAGATCAGAAATCCGAGGGCATCGTTGCATTCAGAGAAACGATTTCACCTAAGGCGAGGCCTAACATCGGCTGGTGCAGGTCGGTGGTGAAACCTGGTTTTTGGACGCAATAGTAATAAAATATTTTTTTAATATATTTTATTTAAACCTTGTTACGTCAAATATCTCTTATCTTTTAAATAGAGATTACGCAGGGGATCAAGGATACAATCCCCATAACTCTAATTTTCCCCTGGAGGCTCTGGGAAAGCTCACGATGAAACCCCCAACACGGCAGCGACATTCTTGATGGATTTCGTCGGCGACGGCGACGCGGAGAGCAGATATTCGCCAACAAACACAGTGAATCTAGGTAGGATAATTGTTATTTGATTTCCCATTCCCCCATTTTTGATTTCTACGACGAACGCAGACTAATCGACGAACAGATTAACCCCCAGATCGATTATTCTTGTGGGACGGGTTCATGTGGGGATTTGAGGATTTGATTCTAGATATTGTTTTGGTTTTCAATCAAACGGCGGAAAACCGGGATCGTCACGAACAACGATCGAGGTTCGCCCCTCTTTTTGATTCTTGTTTTCCCCCTCGTTTTCTTCATTGCATTCTACGGGTTCTTGGATGAGATCGATCATTGGGCATTCGTTTGTTCACGCAACGATCTGAAATTAAAGATCTAACGTCGAGGCGACCTATCCGAGGTGCGACAGCAACAACGACAGTTGAATCGATGCAGTTCAGAAGTTCCTGTTCTTCTGTCGTTTTCGTGCAGACGGATCGGGATGTGTTTTCAAGACCGATCAGAAGCCCGAAACCAATGGAAGCAGTTTCGTAGGGGCAGGATGACCCCAAATATAGAGTTTCGTGATGATCGGATGGTTGGATCAAGATTCGGAGAAACAACTGAGGCGCACGGAGGAAGATGACGCTTCTATAAATTTCTTGACGACACACCGTGTAGTATGGGCTACATGGAGTGTGTTCATTGGTAGGGTTATCTGGCATGTACTCCGAGAGTAGACGACCACAATAAGGGTACACGGCCAAGGGCACGCCGTGTATACCCCTCCCCGGCCAGACCCATCTAGATACATGGCATACCCAGTGTACTGGTACACAGGCAGGCGACAAGGACACGGGCAGAGACCATGTACGGGCAGATGGACAATGTACACAGAGCGATCCCAGATGCTCAAACACGGTGTGTGATTTATGATACACACAGTGTAGTTTTCTTTCTATCTGACAAGACAATGGACATGGGCCATTTACATGGTCAATACCCATTGTCAAGGAACATGACATGTACTTTACAACACATCGTGTAGTTTGGTTTTGCACGGCTTGAATGAAGGACACAAGACATTTACACTGGCAGTACTCGGGGTCAAGGAACACGGCATGTAACCATACTACACGTCGTGTAACATTTTCTTCATGGCTTGGGCCACATGTCTTATGTGACTTTGACTAGCCTTCTTAGGGTCTGTACCCTTGGCCTTTCTCCTGAACGTTTCCGGTATCATTTCCTAATATACAAGAGTATGATCCCTTCAGCAAGACTCTCTGAATAGTGTTGTTGGGATCCCCTATGTGAGACTCAGAGTCGGATCCTCTATTCATTCCTGATACCCTAGGTAGAGTTCTTGGTATTGACGTGACCTACCTTACCCAAGCATTGATCCTTTGCCTAGCGGTTTAGCTCAGAATGAGTTGTGGGAATCACCCCTTGACATGGCTGTGATCCTCATCTGAGCATCTTGTTCCCAAGTTACTTGTGGAGTGTGTTCTCTCAGAACGAGTACATCGTGTCTCTCTCTATCCAGACCTAGGAGTGTTTTCTCTCGATGGTATGCTTAGTGGAATCTTCGAGCTGGATCCTAGTGGCGGTATCGCGAAGGTCATTTGTGTATGAGTATATCTGAATATTATTTTTATATGTTCCATAGAAATATACTGTGTAGAGCTTACTGTACCTTTCATTGTGGTATTTTTCCTCTGTTGGATTTCCATTTTTGTTTAGGGGTGTCCTACTGGGTATTGTTATACTCACCCCCGCACGGGCTTTGCCCGCACGTGTCGTGTCTTGTGCAGACGAGCGATCCGTTGACAGGATTCTAGGTGGACTAGGACCGTACGGTGCTCAGTGAGATCAGGCAGGCCGAGGTGTGTTCCTTCAGCGACGGGATGCAGTCCCAGTACCTTTATCTACAGGTTGGAC
This sequence comes from Viscum album, assembly GCA_963277665.1. Taxonomy (NCBI): domain Eukaryota; kingdom Viridiplantae; phylum Streptophyta; class Magnoliopsida; order Santalales; family Viscaceae; genus Viscum; species Viscum album. Next base: position 326,183,048 of record OY728143.1, read on the forward strand.
TTTTTGCAGACTTTTTTTGGGTGGGCTTGTACTTTTGGCCTAGGGTTTTACTGTATTGTACTTCACTTTCCTGTCATACTCTGTTGGCTGGGTTTTTGGTGTATGCATGCTTTTTTCCATATTTAGTAGTTTTTACTTTTCATCTTTGTGGGCTGGAGATATGTGTGTGTATACAGGTTTATAGGAAATGCCTCCCATGTTAGTAGCATGCCTACTCGGTTCTTGTCACCAGCCCCCTGCCTATTGGAGGCGGGCTTGGGGAGATGCGGCTCAGGCCCCACCAGGCTGGGTGGTGACATTAAGGGTTATAAAAGTTTTTCCACTATAGATTATTTGAACAAAAATGTTTTTAAAAGTACTCTTATTTCAGAAAAATACTTTTTATTTCCCACTCAAAGTTGGTGGTCCTTGTGTTAAGTATGTTTTCCTATTTCATTTGGGAAGACTATATTTATTAATGCGTGCTTTATAAAGGGAAACCCATTCCATTATATGGGTTTTTTATGTTCAATATTGGTATATGTTTCATGTCGCAATGATGATAATGTAAATCCTATAATGTGATGGGTGGACCCGGAATTATATAGCGCAATGAAAATGTTATTATGTAATGGGTGGGACTAGTATTATATAATACACTATTGAATTGGATTATCTGAATAACCTCATGAGTAAAGTGAAATATGCGTGAAAACAATGCTATCATTATTCATAACTATGTTTGGAACACAACCACTAAGACATATGGTTTTATTTTTAATAAATTCCACATTTTATTCCTTTTATTAATTATTCATATCATGTTTATGATTCTATGACAGTGTAATGATGATAATGATATTGATATCCTCATGTTATATTGTCTCATTCTCTTATACTCTTACTGGTCTTTTATCTCAATAATTATTTATGTATATCCTTGTGTGAAAACATGTAATAAAGAGTAAAAAAGATCCAGCAAGAATATAGAGAATAAGGAATTAAATAAATTTTTATGATTTATGTTGTAAATGCAATGTATGGTCCTAGTTTTCCAAAGAAACTAAATATTTGGAACCTCGGTGTGTAATTTCTTATGTTATTTATCATTAAATGATGCAATAGTAATAAAAGAAAATCAAGACAACTTGATAATCAATTCCAAAGGTCTAGATAATATAAATATCAATCCAATTTCCATTGATATACATAGTTTTATTGAATTAATTGATATATATTGTCAAATGTTTTGATGAATTTTGATTTAGGATCATGAAAAATCTAGAAAGCCGTCATTTCCTAGTGAACATTTGAGTATCATTGAAGAAATGTATTCTTTTCCCACCATATAACATGTGTTTCCCACTATGTCATTCATTTCTCTAGCCTCCACCAATAAGGGAATGTTGTATTAGAAGGTTTCATATATATATTCATTTATAATATCAAATCACTATTTCTGATTATTAATTATGAATGATTGTTTTTAGTGTGATTCATTATAAGGATCCCACCCATCTCTACATGTCCTATTTAAGATTCATACTGTAGAAGTGGTTTAACAATTCTTATAAGCATCATCCCATTCACACAGTATTTTAGGGTTATATATTCCAAAATCCCTCCCTAAATAGTAGATTCATCAACTGCCCACAATTTTATTATTTCTTGTACTGATAAAAAAATTCTTTCTAGCCATAGGGACTATGTATTCACTGTCCAATCTATCCTGCAGAATATCATTAATCCCTAATATGTGTTATATGATATCTCTAAGATAGTAAATTTCGATTTTATTGGAGAACCACTCTAATAAGATCTTCTTTTACCATTTAATATAGTTTCTTAATAACTCCCATGGGGATCCATATACTAGTTAGTAACATAAAATCCAAAATATTGGCATTAAGCCATATTCTATCTACTACAATGATTACTAGAAGAATTTGTTTTGTCTTCAACACTCACATATCCAATGAATATGTTATTATAGTGATCTAACAGTGAATGTGAAAAAACTTTTATAGTATGTTCATAGACTGAGTCAATAAATTTTATGTTAGACTAGAATAAGTATCTTTCATTACAAATTCATTCGGTTCTTTATTGTTTCCCCAAGTGAATGTTTCTTCCAATAAACTATTGCCCATTATCCCAATGTGTGTTCTGAAAACATGAATGTTTTTCCCTGATCATATAGAAAATAGTTTTAATCTATAATTTTATGATCTCAATTTTATCGTATTATAATCCCATCCGAAAAAATGTGGATTTCACAGGTCTGATGGTTGAGAGATGATTCAACATTACAAGCCATTTTAATACCTAAAATTGAGTAGTAATGTCATATTTATGGATTCCCATGCATGAATTATGAAAATAAAATGATATCTTTGAATAATGAGATAATATTCTTAATATGTTAGGTTTTATAATTACATGAATTGATGGAAGACTCCATGGAATATAATTTTAATTATTAACTCTTTTCCCATGTTCCACATGACCTATATAATTCCATATGATAATTAATATTATTGGAAGGATAAGATAGTTTCCATGCATCGTAGGATCCTTCTTTTATTGGTTATAAAAAATTAAAACTGAAGGCCATTATTGATTTTTTATGGGTGATCCAACCCTATAAATTGATGATTGTAGATGATTCATTTTGATACCCCTCGAAGACACTAAAGAAACAAAATATTTCACTAGATCCTATGAATATCCCAAGACAAAAAAAACTTGTTTATCATGCAAAATTACTATGTAATGTTAGATAAACTCCCATCTCCCATGAGTAAACCCATGGAAGGAATGATTACTATGGAAACCCTATCAAGAATGGTCATGTATACATTGGAAATATCTTAAACTACATCCTTTTGATTTTTTTGTCTTCTCTTAGTTGTTATAATTTGATAATGTAACCATAATTTTATCACCCACAATATATAGATCATGAATTCCTAAGGAATAATCATACAATCCCTTAAAGATAACAAGCTTCAAATAATATGGATCCAGAAAGTCGATATGTATAGGAGGAGAATGTAAGGATACATGAACACAATATAAGGCCTTAGGAGTAGAAAAATCCATATAAGGTGGTGTAGATGTATTAAAGTTCCCCCACATTATAGAAATATTAGGAAAATAGTAACCAAATGTGAAAGAGCATGGTCATCAAGTACGAGAACATAGGAAGGGTTGGAGGACCCACATAATGTACATCGATACAAAATAAATGAAACATTGAATCAAATAATATTACACTTTATATAATATTTTGGAAAATCCATAAATATGATATTCATCACATAACCAAGGAACTACTCATTAAAATACTCTATTCTACAAAGTGATGTGAAATAATATATTAATCCTAAAAACTGAATGTAAGACCACCAAAAAATATTGTTCCACACATATACTTGCTAATGAGTGGTCTGCATACTCTGAGTATCCTTACCCAAACAACATAATTGACCTATTATATCATATAAACATTTAAAAATTGAAAATATCAGAAGTGTATGTAGTGGTATAGGATAATTCACCCAAATAACTATTTATCCTTCGTCCGTCCCATATCGGACATGCTAAGTCTTCTGATAGAGATAGAATCTCCAACATGCACGAAACACAACTCCTAAAAAAATGCATCATTATGTATTACATATAGATATTATTAAAGAATAATTTTCTTTTTTAGATCAAAGATATCATGAGATTTCTTAGTGGGGAATGTGTCGGGACACCCCAAGCCCAATTCCAATAGGCAAGGGGTTGCAAACTAGAAAAAAGTAGGCATATCACTTACATGAGAGGAATTTGTTATGTACAAGTACACACACATAGATAAAACCTCACTAAAAGAAAAAATGAATAAAAATTTAAACAACCAAATGCAGGCATACATCTATATCTCACAACCAAAGTATGATATAATGTAATGAATGTAAATATGTCTAAATACAATCCCACCAAAAAGAGTCTGAAAAACATATCCAAACTAATATTAATGGGAATGTTATTCAAATAGTCAGTCCCACTATAAACCATCGGGTCCTTGTCCTTCTAAGACTCTGTTAAAAGGTCAATTGTCTTCACAAGAAATTACATTTGTGGAATAACCCCATGCATGGGTGAGTATAACATTACATAGTATGATACTATGAAACCACAAAGAATACATCAAAGGTAATTTAGGAATCTCTACATAGGAATATGTCTACAATACATATAATAATAATATAGATATATACTCAACAAAGTCACACAGTCAAATGTTAAATCATAACTATACTATTCCAGCCTAACATTCTATCTGAATGGATCCACGATGTACTCATCCAAGATAATACACCCCTGATTTCGGTATCAATGATGATGTTTTTTTGAGGGGTATTTCTTGTCAGGTCTCATCATGAAAAATAAAATCTTTATATTCCCAAGAGATACGATACATTGATACAGGTCACTACCAAAGACATGGGGTGATACAAGCAATGTCAATCATAATTAACTCATTAATTAGAGTATCCATGTCTACATAGTTTCGATCATGATAATACCATGAATTATAACTAGGAAATAAACAAGAATAGAGGATCAGACCCCAATCCTGTCAATGGGATTCTAATGAATATATACGCTAAATCATACTGAATGGATAGTAGTCCTAAAATAAGGAAAAAATTGCATACTAACCATAAAAGAAAAGATTATGGGAACAAACCGTAAAAAATCATAAAAAATTCACTAAGGATAAGGGTTTTATTCCATGTATAAATTAGTAGTCAAAATGTAATAGGGTCACACATTGTGTCCCTTGACCTCATGTCGAGCCTACGTGAATAAACAATTTCTCATGGTGTTCTCATGTAGTAGTACATGTCATGTATGCATCTCATGTAGTTTACTCATGTGTCATTACATGACATAATCCCTTGTCCCTATGTTGGTGTACTATTATGTGTCCTAGTCTATGTACTTGGTACAACATGTGTCGGTGTATGGGAGTACACGAGTTATAGGAAACCCATGTACTCAACCTTGTGTTAGTGAACTCATCGGATTATAATCCAAGGATATGGGGAGGGACCGCACATTGTGTTGGATGTGCCACACACCAAGTGATTTTTCACATCCTCCAAATACCCTAACCACCACCATGAGTTCCCAACACTATGTGTAGATCTGGTTTACAATGCCTATAGATCATGGTTTTCTAGAATCCCAAATCTACTCCTGTATTTAATTTGGTGCTTCTGTCCTTCGATCTAGGGAATTTTTGTCATTAAATAAATGACCCCGACACATAAAAGACCCTAAATATTTTAAAACACATGTTTCATCATCATATAATCTTGCACAACGGTCCAAATCATTGATCATTTAAGTGCACCGAAGAACAGAAAAATGTAAATTTAGGTATCCTCTATCTTCTGCATCACTTCACCTTCTTCATCTCACCTCTGCTATTCCATGCACATCCTAGATCTATGATATCATTTCATTAAAATATTAAAAGGGTATTCATTAAATGATTGGTCAGGAAATGTCAAGTCATGGGACAAATATTGAACCCATGTGATTGAAAATAAAAGAGATGAGAAAAGAACCACAAATATGAGACGGAAAAACATTGATCGATTCTAATTTCTATATTGATTCATTTTCATTAGAATGATTAACGATGAAAACATGAATCCTAGGTAAATATCTTAATTAAATGTGTTAAAATAATCTATCCCACAAGATAAATATTTAGATTATAAATATGTTTTTGGATTTACCTATGTACATCATAGAAATCAAGAATAGGGAATAAATCCAAATAAAAATCATTCCATAACTCAATTTAGGATTATCACTAATTAAGAATGATGTGTTCCCATTTTCATTGGGAAGATCCATAAAATTTGACGTGCTTAGTTCATTGATCCAAAATTTAGTCATCATTTTCCAGAGATAATCCTCAATAGCTCTCTCCAATGACTCTCCAATGTCTCCATGTTTATGAAGGTAATCCTAGATCTATGAAATAATTGAATTTATAAAGTCTAAATAGACTCTCTGTCAAAGAAATTATTTATTTAGTTAAAAAATTTCATTATTAGGGATGGATTTTCTACAATAATCCCACAATGTCTAATATTAACTCTTACATAGGGGAAACACCATGCCTGGAACATTGCGTTTCCCTCATATTTCGAATGAAGGAACTTTTCTTGAATTTATTCAATTTTTTATGGATGAATTGAGAGTGATACAAAATATAATTAATATATTTCAAACATTTATTTTGGGCATATTGGGTCACAAAATTTCACTCCAAATTATTGTCTGGTCTACAAAATAATCCATATAATATCCAAAAATAATACACAAAAAATTCGAGACATAACATTCTCCCCAAATTAGGCATTTACATACCAAAATATTATAAAAATTTCTCCTCAAAAATTATTTACGTACTATTAATGATTATGGGCCTTCCACTCCAATGTGAACTCCAAGAAATTCTTGTGATTCCAATGGAAACACACTATAAGAATCGATCATGAAACCAGTATCCTCTCAAGATGATCCTATATCTTCACTGGGTACTCAGAAAAGGTTGTTGTTTCCTCAATGTCTAACTCACCCTAGTCAATAACATGTGATGGGTCATCTATATACCACCTCAATGCAACACATGGAAAAAATTGTGTACCCGATCTATCAACGGTGGAAGAGTTAAGTAGTACGCCATATTTCCCAATTTATATAGTATTTTTGAAGGGAAAAATATACTCATAGATATATTTACACCCAGGAAAAGTTTTTGTATACTATGTCATCGTTATACCCATAAGAACACATGGTCTCCTTATTTGAACAAAAAAGTCTTCTTTCCCCTATTTTCATAATAATTATTCCAGTTCTGTGTAGTCTTCATCTACTCTTGGATGACTTTCACCTTATTTATTGTAACTAGAAACAACTATGGGCCTATGATTTATAATTTTACATGGTCAGTCAAAAAATGTTTTGACCTATAGGGTCTCTCATAAAAGGCCTCAAATGGTTAATTTCCAATGGTAAAATTATACTTATTGTTTTATGTAATCTCCACCATTGGAATGTGATCCTATAAACTATGGCCATATTCTAACATACAAGGTCACATCATGACATCCCAAACGTAAATGGTATTGTCTGTCTAGCCATCTGGTTAGGGGTGGAACGATACGATCAACCATAAATGGGTACAAAATGTCACCTATAATCCCTTCCATAATAGGTATGTGAAGAGAGAAACATGACGAGAGATAATTAATGATGGAACTCCCTGAAGTCATAGTATTAGCTACACATAGAGTCACCCCATGATCTCCAATGAACTATACTATCATATAGTTAGTAAGTAAATAGACACGGGGAGTCATTATATGACCAACCTAATGAAATCATTTATCCTATATATAAATGGAAACCACTTCACAATTTCAATAGATATCTCATACCACTTCCATTCTAGAACATCATGTGGTTGATCCAAACCTACTGAAACAAGGTTTTCAACCTTCACATGCTGACAGGTTAGGAATCAAGAAACAAAATCTTCTACTCCTTTATTTATCCTAATCCACTAAAAATGACATAAAATGTCTTGGTACATATTTTTTGTACTGTGATGTAACACCATTGGAGACACATGAAACTGTCTAAGAACCTCTTCCCAAAACATCAATGTTAGCATCGGGTTTTCTCTTAAAAAAATTATTTGGTACTAATATTTGTAATATCAATCACATGAATTCCATATGAATATGTTAAAAAGTAGTTTTTCATAGTTGACATCCCCACACAATGAATCCCTAAATCAAAAAAACATTGGAGGGGTGAAAACCATCGACTAGAGATAAGCTTCTCCAACTCCATCAAAAAATGACAACTACAATGATGAATACTATTCAAACACCTCATTCATAAAATACAAACAATATATCATGATGAGAGAATATTATACCATTTTCCCCTTCTATGGAGTATAGAAAATTCAGAATTCATAATCCTTGAGAAACGCAGTGCATTCTCTATCTCTCAAGTTGAGATCATTCTAGGAGAAGATATACTTGATAGTCTAGTGATCAGAGTAGCTTCTAAACATCCCAAAAACCAGGTAGTGTCTCCACATCATCAAATAGAAGATTCCCTTACTAACTCAATATTGGGGGTTATATAGTTCTATTCATGTAGTCTTAATTAGTGTGACCCATAAGAAATCACGGCTGTCCTTTGTATCAGAACACAACAAAGGCTAGTTCATAATGCATCTCAAAACAGTACATACTCGACACCCTTTTCTGGAAATCTCAAGATGGGATCATGCTTTAAGGTTTCCCTAAACTATTGAAATGACCTTTGACACCTATATTCCCATGGGAGTGGTTTTCTATTTTATTTAAATGCAATCATGGGTGTTGAATGTTGGGGAAATTATGTATCAATGTTTGGAAATATCCTACAAAACCATGGAAACATTGAACCTCCATCATTCTCTTGGGAGGATCCCAAGCTAACACTGATTAGAAGTTTCTCGGGATCACTACAACTCCATTTAAAAATATAACATGTCCTAAAATGTGGATCACCAAAATCTAGACGTATGACTTTGAGAGATACCCATGAAGTTGGTTCTCTGAAAGTATGCCCAGAACCATCCTCAAGTGTTTCATGTGATTCTCATTATATGCTAAGTATACAAGTATATCATTGATTAAGACAACCATGAACTATTATATGTAAGGATGAATGATCAAGTTGATGAGTCCCAGGTAATTTTATGAGGAGTTCATCACGCCAATGAGAATCACCAAGTACTCATAGTGACTATAACGACATATGAATGACATATTTTGTATATATTCATCTTGTAATCATATTTGGTGATATACTCATCTTAGGTAAACCATTGAGAAACATCTATCACCTATAGAAAATTTAAAAGATCATTGTTCTTCGATACTAGATAAATTTATTCATTGTCACATGGTTCAAGCCCCGATATTCCTCACACAACCTCATGATCTCATCTTCCTTCTTTGTAAAATACTGGGGATGACAAGGGTGATGGACTTGGTCTAATAGATTTTTTCTTCTATAAGTCCTCTAATTTTACCCTTAGCTTATGATGTTCTATGAGATCCATCTGATAAGATCTCATAGATATCAGTGACATCATGAGTTATAGATCAATGAGGAAGTCTATCGCTCGGTCGAGATAAAAATAGTGAACATATTTTAGGAATAAATCGACGTACTCTACTACCATTGTAGAAAAATAGGAAGTCAAAACATCCACAATAACAAGGGTTAACCTAGGAAACTTGTGAGTAATTGGTTTCACCCTCTTATGAATTAGTCCATCCTGTACTACCTGGGATTCCTTTTCAATGAAAAAGTAGAACCCGGTTCTATCACTATTTACACACCACTAAATTCAACAAAGAAATCAATATGGGCATCAACTATAGATAACCAATACATACCGAGAGTGATGGCATAAAGCATAGACACATATAATAATAGATACCAACCAAAAATCTATCATACAATGGTCAGGTCACACTTTTGACATAGGATCATGATCATGAAGACTTCTCCTGTAAGAGTCTTGATGAATAAGGAATGAGTAAATGGTTCGAATAGAATTCCTAAGACACAAACAAGGTATCTATTATGAAAGGAATAACTAGAACCTGTGTCTATCCGTATTATATATAAGGTATAAAAGTCCTCGATCATACCTCGAATCAGTCTCGAATCATCTGTGTCATAATATTCGACAACATGAACCTATCTTATCACAAGTCCTCTAACTCTCATAGTTAGTCATGGACCCCCTATTGGTGGTGGTGATAACAATTCAATGAATAAACCAACTCATAATACTCTCCCAAACCCTCTTCCAAATAATCCACCCTATGAACCAACCTAGTCCTACCACTGCCTCTTTCATTCTAGCTTATCACCAGTTTCCTGTTTGTTGTTTGTTGAGTTAGAAAATTTTATTTTAAATTTCTCCATCCACACATGTGTAGAACCTCCATTACCTGGGATTTCCTTAACCTTCTTGTGATCCCTAAACTATAAATCGTTTTTCAGGGGTCCTCCTCCTGAAATGTCTCACATTTTCATGTCCCTATGACTTATGTCAGTTCCCTCCAACTCAGGTATATGCTCATACATTCCCACTATTGACTATGACCTTATTTATCTAAACATCCAAAAAAATATCAATCACCATTGATTTCACTAACACCCCATCATAGGATTGATTTTAAAGAGGTATAAAATAGGCTTGGATACCACTATGCATACCTCACTTCAATGTTCATGCCTTGGAGAGCATATCCTAAACCATATTCATCATGTACATATAGTGGATGGTAAACCTTGATGAATACTCAGCTACTATCACGCTACCTTTCTATAGATGGAGAAAATCCTGGATACATACATCCCTCAGAATTTTTGGTGTGAACTCTTCTTTAAAAATGTGCTTGAACTATGTACATGAATGTGTTTCCGCAGAAAAAGTTTGGGTTGTAAAACCCCACCATCAGTCTACCGAGCCATGAAAAATGATCACTACCAAGACCTTCATTTGATATGATGGCATCCAAAATAAATGGAAAACTTGGGTCACCAACCAATTCCAGTCTGTAAACACCTATAGACCAAAATTGAATCAGAACCTAAAGGGGTCCCTATCTCTAAAACACATGAATCGTGATCACCATGCACACTACATCTATTGGTATTATTCGTACCACATAATTCTCTAAAAGTTGTAAGGATGATGCACCACCTGGAGGTAAAATATTATAAACCAGTCCCCATTTCAATGACTCAACACCAAGGGGGTCATCCTAGTGATCATCATGATGAATGCAAGATGGTATATGTCATGGTGGTTTCTGGAAATTCAAAATCATTTTCCATAGTCAATGTGTATATATGGAGAGCTGACTCAAGAAGGACATGGAAACCACTTCCCATTCCTATATGATGAATGTACCAATGTTTTCAATGAAACCATGGTTCTCATTTACTGAGTGAAGAAGTTGGTGATCAGAGCTTCATGAATGGATATGTTGGAAATCACACCAACACTGTAGTCCCTGGCCTGAAATTCTCACATGAAACACTTAACACTATTTCCACAAACCAATATCTTGTACTTGAGGTTATAAGGTAGAACTGAAAACAACTGATACTAATCAATAATGATCCATCCCATGGGGGCCCATTCCCTGACTCCCCAAGCCCACCTCCAATAGGCTATGGGAAGGTGACCTGAACCTCGTAGAAATATCACTAACTCGCGAGTAATTTATCATGTACATGTTCATTTGCGCACATTTCCATGATCACTAAAGGATAAAATGTATAAATATTTGAAAACCAATTAATTTATACATATATATCACATAAGTAGAGTATGAAATGAAGTATTTAATTATACAAGGATAAATACAAGAGAACAACAAAGTGTCTGACACACAAGTCCTACTTGAATGTAAAAGGACCATTCTATGAAAATCCACATGAACAAAGATCGTTCATTCTATTCTAAATAATCATCCCTTAGTCTAGGTCCATATAGGACTCGTTCAAACGACCAATCATCTAAAAAATACAAGGTACATGTAGGCACAACCGATGCAGGGGTGGGTAAAAACAAACTCATTAGGACAACATGAAACCACAATGAATACTAAAAACTAAATACAGTCATCTCTACATAGGTTTATTCCCACATAACATTTAACAATAATACACATATATACTCAACAAAGATAGATAATATATTTTTCTGTCGCATTCCTTGTATACTATCCATAGGATTCCATATCAAATAATCTAGGAAGCATGTATTTGGGAGAAAACATTCTTATTTCTAATAGAACTAATAATGTCATCCTAATAGGAACTTCTAGTCATGTATCATAATGTGAAAGAACACGCTGATAATATGGAGAGATATGATAAATTAATAAGGATCACTTCTAAGGCAATAGGGTGATACCAAAAAAATAAATCTGGACTAACTTGGAATGTATATGATTGATGCCCACGTTTTTTGTGTCACAATGAAACCATGAACCCCACAATGGGCATGAAGCTAAAGAGGGGATCTCACCCTTGGCCTCTCGTAGGGATTCGAAAGACTAAATCTATGAATTCCTACTTAATAGATAATAGTTCTAGTAGTAGGAAATGATTCCATACAAGCCTTTAGGGAATCGATATATTAAATCAAACCTATCAAAACCTATTAAAGATAATAAGGAAAAGATTTATATTCCATGTGTAAAATTGTAAACATCTTTTATTAGGGGTCACATGACTTGTCCCTTAAACTCATGTCTAGTCTACATGAACAACCCATGACTCAAGTCATGTCTGTGTATTAGTGTATAATTTGTAGGCATCTCATGTACTCTAAGAATGTTCTAGTACATAGATTAATCCCATGTACCAATTTATTTATATGAGTACATGGCTTAGCCAGTTTACTTAGCCTAACTTGTGTCGTTGTAGGGGAGTACACAGTGTGTAGGCAACCCATGTACGCCTCCTTATGTCCATATTCAATCCAATGAACATAAAAGTTATCCGGTAAAGGAAGACATGCTGTGTAGGCCATGAAACATATTATTTTATGTTTAACTTCCTATAGAATCTCTAGTCACCACCCCAGGGCTCCACATGGTGTGTATATCTAGTTTATAATCTCTATTGATCTGGATTTTATTGAATCTGATATATTCTCTTGCATTCAATTTGGTGAATCCAAATATCAATCTTGTGAAGCTTTTTATAATAAATAGAATATACAAACACATAAAATCCATGGAATCATCCAAAAAACATTGCACAATTAGATCTTCTCAAAAATTGAAAGAAATCATTGGTCATTATTGTGCAAATAAAAATGTGAATTCAGGTATCCTCCATCATTAGAATATCTTCATCTCTATTGTCGCACCTCCGTCATGCCTTGAAGATATGAAATTTATAATATTATATCATTAAACCGTGAAAGACGTATTCAAAGTTGATTGGTCAGGATATATCGAGTCCAGGGCCAAAGAAAGAATGCATATGGTTAATAGTGATTAGGGGGTACACAAGAACATATTAAAGGAAGGAACCTTGATCAATGTTTGCGTCAATATAGATCCATTTACATTAAAATAGAAAAGGATTAAATCCATAAAAATAAGTAATTTTCATAATTTAACACCCCAAAATGAACAATCCTGCATGATTATCAAACCACGGATAAATATATTCATTGATTGGTCTACGTTCATCATATAAATAAAGAATGGTGAATAAATAAAAATAAAATTTACACCCTAACTTGATTTTGTTTAATCATAAATGAACAACATTGTGTCATAATCATTATTGAAATGATACATCAAATACAAGTTCTGTCAATATTCGGTTTGTAATTCCATCATCGTTATCCTGAGATAATTCTTTGTATATATATCTAATGACCCAATAATGTATCAATAGTTCTATGGATAAACCTATAATTCTAAAATAATATTATTTTTTAAGAATAAACCCTCGATTTTTCAAACAAATGAAATTAAATAATTATATTTATTTATCTTATTAATTTCTACACCCACGTTGACATTTCCGCAAATGAAACGCATTGAGTAATGTTAAATTTTTTCTAGGGTAAACATGATGTTCTGACTCAACAATTCCCTCATATTTCAAATACAGGCACCAATTTCGATTTTATTACACTTTCTTAGGACAACTATGCATGTAAGATGTTAAATATATATAATATATTTTAGACGTGTATTCCGCGCACACCATGCCTAAGAATTTGACACAACCTCATCATATGGCCTAAAAAATTATTGATATAAAATTTAAAATAATGTAGAGAATATTAGATAAATTATAAATTACATAATGATGAGATTTCTATGACCATAATTTTTTACACCAAATATAAATATATGACGGGATGGCCTCCCATGGATGAATTTTTTAACCAAGGATAGTGTGTGGTATTTTGTAGCCCTAAATAAGTCATCTACTAAGAGAACTAGTAATGTTTATCCATTATCTCATGAAAATAACAGAGTTCAAATATGAATTCCAATGATAAAAATAAGACAGAGAATTTATGAAAAATGATAAAGATATGAAATTGTTTTTAAGGGTTCTAGATCAAAGGTGACATTGGAACCAAAAAATCGGCGGGACTCACCAACATTGGTGGGAGATGTGACATATCTATAGAAAACACCAATAAAGAATTTGGAAAAGAAAGTGGTGATACATTTGAAAAATTGGTGGTGGGGTGTAGTATGCTCTGCATAGAATATATATTTAAAAAAAACTAATTACGCTATAAATTTGAATATCCTTAGGATAATAATTCCATAAAACATAACAATAAATAATTTTTTAATAATTAATACATATAATATATATAAAATGATAATCATGTAATGTGTCCCAATATAAAAATAACAATATAGGGGTGAGGATCATGTTTTATAACCTTTCATTATGTAGTGTTTTGGAAAGTTATCAAATTAAAATGTTGAATACGAAAAATGATATAATTATAGAGAAATTATGTATGTTTTAATATGTATTGAGTTTAATATTTTTCTTATCCCATAATTTTATATATAGTCACAAAAACAATACAATCAAATTAAATCTATTCTCATTGTAGCTAAGTAGGAAAACATTTATCCAAATCCACTAAATGAGTTATACTCCTCTCTAATATTCTATTTTACTGAAATAATTATGGTTTCATGGAGAAGTAGATCAAAAAATATGGAGATAAATAAAGAAACATAATCATTATTGGGTAACTAATGGCGATTATTTCTTATACAAGATAATCATTATGAATTTATCAATGACATGGTATATTTTCTCGGATAATAGAGGTATTGCGATGTGATTTTAGTTTTAGGGAATGTTAATTAAGTTATGTTTTTTCAGGAATTTCCACAACCAATTTAATATATATCAAATAAGTTTCATATTAATAACTAATTCCTCCCATGAAATCTGTATAATATTTTATTCCTTTTACATATGTTTTATTGTAGTGATTTATTAGGAAAATTCCAATTCTTTAAACAAATTAATTTTGTGAGACCAAATTAATAATAGCACTTCCAAAATATCAATATATATGTTATTTAACCGAATAAAAAAAATGTTTTCATATATAGAAAAGAATATAATATAAATGTATATTAATACATTTTATGATTGTCTTAGGAATTATTTGAAACATATAACCACTGAATAAATATGATATCTTATAGTTATAATAATCAAATTAAATTGTAATAAAATAATAAACCTCAAGGCCTATCGAACTTCTAATAAAATGACATTTTAGAAAAGTATACTTTACTAAAGAGTGTTCTAAATTGCATAAAACTCTATAAATAATAATACATATATAAGATAAATTAGTCATTAATATTAAATAAAATAAATATAATAAAAAATAAATAAGTAATTAATGAAAATTATATAATATGTTGTCACAACTATAATCTAATTTATGGTAGTAAAAAAATTTGAAAATAAATATAAAATTTAAATTAAATAATATAGTGTATTAAATTTTTATAATAATATTATATATGTGAATATTTAATGTTTATAATAAATTCCAAAATAATTTTAGTAATATAATTAATATGACATGTTTATATGAAAATTATATATAATTTAATGCTAATAATATTCAAAATATAAGTATTAACACTTATCTTTCATAAATAATTTATAAACCAGTTCAATTTTAGACATAATATTCAATTATTATTTGTGATTTATTATATTATATTATATTATTTATAAGGGTTTGTTTCTATCATAACCAATCATTATATTTGTTACTAACAATAAAATCTTTAGTAGGAGTCCTATAATATTTTATTATAAACCATATAACATCAAAAGGACAAGATTTATTGGTTAGTGGAACATATAATTTTAGGAAAAAAAATCAATGATATTTCATATCATAGAATTCATAATAGAAAAAAACAACATGTTTTCAATGTATTTCAATTTATAATAAGGGGAATCATATATTATGACAATAAAAAATCAAAACCATACATTACAATGATTAATTTCATAATTCCATATTGTGTGACCCTACAACTGATGATCAAAAAGGTAATATTGTATTATATGATATCCCCAAAAATAAATTATGAAATATATTTTCTTCCTAATTAAAATTGAATACTAGTTTATTCAGTTATTATGGAGGGTTGAAAACCACTGATGGGTTTTTTATCATCTCAAGATCACCGATGAAGAAGAAAAACATTTATATATCTTAACCATCATCCCAAAATAAATATGT
Source organism: Viscum album (assembly GCA_963277665.1). NCBI lineage: Eukaryota > Viridiplantae > Streptophyta > Magnoliopsida > Santalales > Viscaceae > Viscum > Viscum album. The sequence goes on from OY728143.1 coordinate 326,199,483, forward strand.
AAATTGAACATAAAGACTAAATATATGTATATCAATCTCAATTTTCAATATATTTTAAAATCATAATGGTGTAAAAATGATTATTATATCAATGTGAAAACCAATGTATTATAAAATAATAAGGATCTACTCTGGCCACAAAAAACCACTCTCATTTAGAAAGAATTTAGAGAACATTTAGAGGTTTACAATAACATTTTCATGGAATTTTAATAGTCAACCATAAAATAAAGTAGTTTGGTTTCAAAAAATAAATATTACTAGACCCATCTATTTCAAAATTGTTTCATTATTTAACCCTCTTTCCACCAATGATATAGGTCTAGCATCTGCTAGAATGTATTTGTAACTAAATATATAACAATAAATAATCCAATATATGTTTTAGCATAATTAAAAAATGTATACATTAGAAAATAAGTATACTTTAATTAATTAATAATACTATTTATTTAAAATATAATAAATCTTATTACTATATGTGGCTATATCAATGTTCTCTATATCCCATATATTTAACCTCTTGAAATTTTTTATCAGGGAGTCTAATTTCTCATTGTGATATTAATCAATTGTTCCATATAAAATTATTCCCATGTAGTTATTATGTTATGATATATAAAAATTATATAATTGAGTGATATTTTTTAATCCGAATAGAAAATTTCCCAGTTTCAATGTGTTCTTAAAATTGAAAACATTTATAAACTATTTAGAAATATATTTACAAATTTTCGAATTATCATTATCAAAATTTATTTATTCTCAATCATATTGGTAGAAAAAAATAAAAGATATATTTTATATACATGTCTTAAAATATAACTCAGGTGCCACTCGGTATATTCAATTATAAATCATTAATGTATGTTCTAGAAACTCTTGTGGTTTAGTGGTACCATATTTAATTTTTAGAAAACAATAAGATAGTGTGTCCACAATTTATATTTGGAATCAAACACATTATATAATGTAATATATTGATAAGGATTCCCATATTCTTAATACAAATACATTGATTCTAGATTCCAAGAACCATGCTATAATGGGATAGTGGGAATAAATTTGAATTTAATTTTTAGATTCAAATATAGGAAATAATGTTTTTATAATGTTTTTCTAGTCTTATGGGATGTTTTATGACTAATACATCCTTAGTATACTTCCCATAGTAAGATCTTAGACTGTTTTTCCAGATAGACACTTCTATATATTAGATTATCATTAAACATTAATAGTATTTATGGCATGGTTTCAATTGATGTCTCGAGGCACCAATTTAATAGACATTGGTGTCGTGAAGTAGTTATCATAGATGAAGGATAACATTGTGTTTATAGTTTTTTTTAATATGGTATGTTTTTAGTTGAAAGGGTTGTTGGGGGAAATATCTCAATCTCTTTCCATATAGTTTGAAAACATCCCATATATCATTCCATTATGTAGTCAAAGAGTTAGATTCTAGTGACATATACTTGAGTACACATGAGATTATTATGATAGATTGGATTTCTTATATCACTTTTAGGGTTCTATTGTTCTAAAACTAGATGGGTGATGGAACACTATTATTTAGAAATTTTGTGTTGTGATTTGACCCTTTTCTCTACATCAATATTTATTTTATTGATTCATTATTTGTGTTAAATCTATTATAATTATGGATGACTTATTCAAAACTATTATCTGGATACCTCATTTTCATCTACTCAGGAATGTATGATTGATACCATATTGAAACACAATTAACACATTTCTTATGCCATTTGATAAGTATTATTATAGAAAAATAATTTTTTAGATTCATGGCATGATCTCCCATCATTAAATTATTTTTCATCCATCCTTCATATAATGATTTCAATTCATGTTGTTGTGGATTATTAAAATGATTTAGCTGTAGAATAATGAATTTTCATTCAACATGGAGGCTTCAAGGATGGATTATAATGTATGTACCATGAGGGGGAATTTAAGTAGTCAATACACATTAAATTTTATGAATATTATGCCACATATTTTTTCATTTTATTTGGTGAATTTAGATTGAATTGGTCATTGATATTACTGTGTAATTATTATTTTATAGAATAGGTCTAGGTGTGTATTGGGTGTGGACAACACCAAGTCACCTATATAATTTTCACTATAATAAAAACCAATGGGTTTTATAAAAATTGTTCATCTTATGTATTTTTTTTAATTATGATATCAATAATTTTAATGGTGTTTATTAAATGGAGGGATTTTAGTGGACTCACATTTTGTTTATATAATTGTAGGTTAATTTATGGAACATTCATGGAGCTAGAATTCAATACCATTACTATTTCACAATGTTAATTGTTAGTTTTACTATTAATAAAATGTATAAATGTTTTTCCTAAAATTTTTATGTTTTCCTTGATCATTTCTATTTACATGGATTAGGATTTATCTACTAAATAATCATTATAGGCTCCATTACTCTCTAATTGATTCATGGGGGTTCCTTGTTTGAATGATTGTTGACGAAACACTCCATGTTTTTCTGGTTTTTTGTTGTGGATTGGCATTAAATTTGAATGATGACTCCTTTATAAAATTTTATTTTGAAAAGAGTTTGACTAAAATGGAATTTCCTTGGTATAATATTGATAAAATAGATGTTTATTTCAATATAATTCTGTATCAATTGAGGTTTATCATAAATATGTATTAATAGAATTATTTCCATATCCATGACATGACTAATATGATAACTAATACATTGAGAAAATGAAATTGGTTTCGGTTTATATTGTATCCTATATGTTATACACTATTCAAATGATAAATATTTGTTGATGTCATCCCAAACGAATTTTCTATTAATATGTTGTTAAAATAATAATGAATCATTATTTTTCAATTTCACTATTGATTATTTATTGTGTATCAAATCTAATTTGGTTTAATGAGGTTATAAAATATCATTATATGGAAGGCATATGGGTGAGAAACCCTAGTGAGTGCTTTTATGTGAGGTATGAGAATGGATCAGGGCGATATATGTTAACATTGCTTGAAAAAATTATTTTTGATGTTTATCCTCTGATTATGGATGATTGATAGAATGGGAAAGAAAATTTCTCAATGGATTTATTCCTAAGGGTGAATTAGTGAGATTTAGAGAATTCTTGTACACACTTATATCTTTAATTCATCTCATGACATTATTATTATTGCAATATATGTTTTTTTATTGGTGATGTAGATCTCAAGTCAAGACCACACTGTTCTTAAGATATCACTATCACAAATACCATATAAAACATGAAATACACGATGTGTGTAATATCAGGGCTACCAAAGAGTACAAATTTTTATATTTTGATGACTAGTGTCTTCATTATAGAGAGATATTGTACTATAATAGAAATGTTGTTTTGGATAACATGGATGATGAAATGTGTCGTAAGATAGGATGTCTAGAAACCTCTTGTCTAGAAGGTGTTTCAACATTACATTTTCATTAGCATCCATAGATTGGTAATAGATAGTAATGATATGTATTGTGGGACATCCCATGAATATTAAGGGTTAGTTTAGGATGTGAGGACACTAAAAAATATTCATTAAGGTAGTTTTCAATTTCATTATTTAAAACTACCCTATATTTATGAGAATTAGATGAGGAATATTATTAATATATACCATGATTTTTTTCTAATTTTTTTGGTTCTTTTAATAATAGTTGAAAATGATTAAAATACTATATTGTTGAAACTAATATAGTAATTGGTAAAACTAGCAATTGTAGGACATGATAAAGAAACATATTTTTTTATTTATTATTTGTAAGGTTCTTCTTGTATGTTCCTTATATGAATTATGGAACTCTTTATTTATATTTCATAAACATACATTTGATTATAATATAACATTGGACCTTTTAGGAATTTGATATTCCAATAGGTTTTTTGAAATCATCCCCTACCTGCATACACGTAGTGGGATTGGTTTTGCATGTATATAAAATTCTTTTTTCTAAAGGATATTTAATAATTCTTAGAACCAATCATATGGTATAGGACTATATATTTATTAACATATTGGATTTGGCAGGGTAATTAATTTTTTTTTTATTTCGTGTCAATTTGGGTTACATTTCATCTTATGTGAAGCTTCTATACTGGCCAATGATCGATTTTTTTAATTCAAGGTAAATTTCAATATAATATTGTGATTTTTTTATTTTAATGGATCATGTAAAAATATTTTGTTATTAATATATATTTTTATAGCCAACATAAGTTATTTTTTTTCATCATAATATTTTTTTAATTTCCATTATATGGTTATTTTATGAATTTTTTTACATTAGATCAAGAATATTCTTATTATTTTTTAATGTATAATATTCCTCTGATTATTTATTAGCCGTGATAATTTTTTGAAACCCATAGAAAATAATGAGGAATGATAATTGTATTTTGATGAACCTATCTAATTATCTTGCATGATATCTAGGATAAGAAATTTCAAAATAAAATTAACGAGTGTATTGGGAACAAAAACTTATATATTATTATTTATATGCATGATTGATATTTAAGAGGTATTCCAAGAACATAAATGTATAGTATGACATCCGTTGAATCCATTGTATGATAAATATGTCTAGTTCTATGATTAGGAAGAAAAATATTAGAATGTTTTATCTTAGATTGGAAATCCCAATATAGGATATATGATACTCGGAATGAATCACATGGCTTAGAAAGGATTCAATGTGGCTTTATTAATCATTATAGTTGCATTCCTATGGATTGATACATGACACTAGGTATTGTTTTTTTGTAATGTATCCTTTCTAGAATCCATTATTAATTAAATAATCATATAATATATTTAAAAAACGAAAAGATTTATGTTATATGATTAATATGGGTTTTAGGGGATTCTTATATTGATTTTCATTGATATTTTCTTCCAAATTTGAGAAATAATTATGTAGTTTAGTAATTTATTATTAAAACACAAATTTTAAAATTAAATGAATCGTGTTTGAGAATAATTTTAATTTAACATTTTTTATGTGGGCTTTACATGCAATAGATCATGGAGCCGTAATGTTGTAAATTGGAGGAAATTATCTATTACATTAAAAAATAAAATGAATTTTTTTAAAAAAAATATTACAATATATTTAGCAAATAACATTATTTTATTAGAAGGATGATATACATGTTATGAATTATGAACATTAATTTTTTTGTGAAATCCCATGAAGGCTATGGTGTTTTTGGAAAAGTTATATATGTTTAATTGTGTGTAAAATTTATTGACTTATTTATGTAAAACAATAAAAAAGTATATTCATAACATTTCTTGATATAATTTTAATTAATGCATAAGATATATCTTATATGCTTTAATTGTATTATTTTCTCTAATGTCATGATTTCTTGGAACAAGCATGTGCTTTTTTCCCTATTGGACATGATTTTTTTTCTGATGGTCAAAAAAATTATCTGATTATAATTTAGAATAACTATTCATAGAAAATAGAGATTATATTAGATTGGAAATATGGTTGGATTGTTAATTAATTGGTTATAATGTTTTTTTGTTAATGATATAATTGAAATTTTGTACTATGGGATATATTTTTATTTTTTTCATATGTAACCAAATGATCTATTGATGAATATAGGGTTAGATATGTTGATTCAGTTTTTAGTAAGCTATTATATTAGTTTGGATAAATATTTTTTCAAATTAATCATATTCAATTAAATCTTATAAATGATAGAAACGTATAACTATAGAAGAATTAATTTTTGACACCTCTATGTTCCTTTATTGATGGGTGTAGTTGAATAATATATTTTTGAATTTTATCAAATATTCTTGTTTGTATTTCTGTATGAGGGGGGTGGTGACATGTGGTTGTAATACTCCATAATTGATAGGGAATGGGAGCTAAAGATAATGGGTTCGTAAAAATATTGTAAGCATAAAATTATTCTTGGGATAGTAAAAATAGATATGAATATATAACAATAATTTGGAAAAGGAAAATGATGTGTGGTAATTAACGTTTCAATGAAATATGGGAATCACCATTACACAAGGGAGGATTATATTTAAGGGTATTATGTTTCCAGTATTTAACCATAGAATTATACTGAACCTTGTGATTATAAGTTGATGTGGGAATTTAGTTTACCACATAATGTTTCTAGGATAAATTTCATTATAATTTGAAGGCGCGATAATATAGTTCCTGTTACAGTAACACTGCCGCTACAGTGTGTCCACTACTATAGTACCGTAGCTTCTACAATAGTGCTACAGTGCCCTACTACAGTGCTGCTATATAATTTAGATATTATCCCCTTATCGGATTTGATCCGGTGTCTTTTGGATGCCAAGCAGAAGCTCGTACCACTAGGGTGAAAGCTTGTTGGAATATTCAAATATTATCATGAATATGAGGAAATTTGATGAAGTTAAATCTTAGGATTGGGATCATATTATGAAATTATTTATCAATAATTAAATTCCATGTATTATTAATTTTCAGATAGATAATAATTCCTTGAGATTACAAAAGGATGATGATTTCATATTAATATGTGAAAAAAATTATAAGACATGTAATGTACATTTATATTATTATTATTGAAATAAAATGTTGGATTCTTCGATTCTATAGAGGATAAAATCAATGTAAATCATGTGAATTATAAATAAGAGAATTTAGTAATTAGGATGAAATAATTTTATGTGATATCTAGGAAGAAATATGTTTTCGATTTCCCCATAAATATCATGGTTTATATTACAAATGAAAGATTGAATTCAAATGAAATTCATACAAAAACCAATGGATGGAGGATGATTGTATATCCATTATGATAACTATTTGGATATTTTAATGAAGTGAATTATTTTAATAGAATTGGTAAATGTTTCTTTATAGAAATGAAGACCATCATGAAACCTAATTCTAGTGTAATTAGTAGATGATAACTAATAATGAAAATAGAGATAAATCCCCACAGAATTCAACATTTCACTTTATTACTAAAATTTTATGGTGTATATGCCTTATTATAACTAGTTATTAAATCCAAGTGTCAATTTTGACAAATGATGTTAAAAACCACTTCATCCCAATGACTATGTGAAATAACATTTTGTAACTATTGTCATTGTGGGGTTAAAATAAAATGTGGTTAAATGTACACATAGAATACACTATAGAATATATAATCACTTACTTAATTATAGATCCATCCTAGAAATTAGAGATGAAACATTTTCTATGGATAGCACATTAGAAAATCAAGGATTTTATATTATTATAAACTATTAATTTTACACTAATCAGATCATAGTTCTATAAAAAAATTTTAGTTGAATAATATGGGGAGAAACTAAACATCGATGATATGTTTATTGAACATGAATTTCATATTGTTTTTCTATAATAGGTTTAGTATTTTCATCCAAATCATGATATTTAGTTTTTATTTGAACACATATCTTGTACCACACCCATTTTAATGATTCTATATGGAATATTCAAGATTGGGATGCAGAAATTAAGGAACACACTTTAAAAGAATTATAATAAGGGAGTCATTAATTTAATTGCATCACTTATGGGAACATCAATACTTTTTTACAGTGAAATATGAATCAATGTGGAAATTTTTTATTTGTAATAACATTACAATATCATGATGTAGAATAAGGATCCATTCCACATATTAATGATTTTTAGTCAACAATGATGTTATCAATACATTTACATGATTGAATATAAATTTTTATAATATCAATTGATGTTAATATGTGGATACACATCCATGAATACTTTTCATTTGAGGTATGAAAACTATAAATATAATATGATTCCATTTGGTCTTAATAATACCTTACCAGCTTCATAGGATTAATGAGAGTGTATTTAGAGATATTATGATCAATTTTTAGTAATATTTATATAAGATAATCAGATATATTTCAAGGGAATGTAAGAGAAAGAAGAACACCTGAGGATTGTGTTGAAGACACTAATGAAGGATAATATGAATGAAAAACATACCATGAATGAATTTCAGAAACATAATTATTAATTGTCAAGACAAATAATCATAAGGGAGTATATATCAATGGATCCATCAATGATATAAGTTAAATATTATTTTCCCAAACTATATATTATGACTGTATTTTTGTCTTTTTGTTCTAGATTGATAATATTAATTCTTATTAGATGTTTTCATAAAATTATCTAATCCACTAACCATGTTATCTTTTATGGGAGTTATGTTCATTATAATTATGTGTGTAAAGAAACATTCAGTGAACTTAAATCATTTTTAATCATTGAAACTATGTTCCCACTTGCCGATATAGGAATTTTTTAATAATAATGATTCAAATAATTGGATATGAATTTTTTAGGAAAAAATATATAGCTATATATTTTTCCTCAAATCAATTGATGCTTCATGAGAAAAAAATACCAAATTCAGGATTTGGAGTTAGTAAAGTTAATTAATTAAAAAAATATGTAGCCATTGTCATTTCATGGAATAGTGTAACATTTATATTGATAATAAAAGGATAATTTCTATATTCGCAAAGAAGGAGTTGACTATGATCTAATGAATTTTCTTTGGAATTATTAATTATTATGAATACATAGAAAACTACAACCAAATAAAATCAAACAAGGTGGAAGATTAATTGAGTAAAAAGGGTCATGTTGTCTAATCTATGAGGATGATAACAAAAATCATATATTTAGGTACATGAAAAATATTTTCATTGAAATCCTGAAAGAAGGGGATAAATATTATATTTATCAAATGCGTATTTAACTATCAATCAACGTAGTGATTAAAAAGGATTAATAGTGTGTTTTGGAGTTTTAAAAATATAATTTAATTCTTTATAAATTCATCATTTACTGTGACAGACTAATAAGATTTAGGAACCGTTCATGTGTCCCATAAATAAAATTATAAGAGAATAAACTATTGGATGATTCTCATATTTCATAATTACTTATTATTCACAAGATTATAATTATAGTTATGGATATAAAAGATTATTTATTGTGGGATAACATGTGTGGTGATTTTAATGAGTATGTATCTATTTTTTTATTAATTCAAGTTATGTATGAGAGATATAATATTAAGGGTATGATAAAACCATTACCCATACCTAAAATAAAATCGGAAAACAACACCATGTAATTGTTTGTTTGACTCCCAAAAAAATCTAACTTTATTTGTGTTATTTGGGTTGTAATCAATCAGAGTGACATGTTATTATAAGGCCCCAGCCTTAAACCTTACTTAATATTGAATTAAATGAATAATTCACAATGAGGATCTTTTCAGGTTTAGATTTTAGAGAATTAGAACATAACTGTTACATCTCAAAAGATTACAAAGTAGTCACTTATACTAAGTTTCCATAATAATAAAAAACTCTTGAAATAAACATGTCTAGTTCCATGTTTTATATAGCATGTCATTCCCTTGATCCCATCCTTGACCTTATTCCACATTAAGTCATGTGAAAAACATTTCAAAAAAACTTGGGGTGAGCATAAAAATCTCAGTAAGGGATACACAAAGAATGAAAACTGTTAGTTTTTTAAAATCAAGTAAACCATGTATACTCTATCAAAGTAATACCTTCACCTTCATGAAGTAGTAAAAACTTTTCACTGAATAAAGTATCATTACTTACCTTTTTGTAACCAAAGTATTACAATAAAACCCATATAAAGAACACATAACATATATAAAGGTAACTTGGGACATAAACATACTTAAGTGGAATAACCATACGGTCGACTTCCACACATATCACTTAATGTAATAGCCATACGGCCAATTTCCATACATACTTAATGGAATAGCCATACGGCCAACTTCCATACCCAATGCATTGGAGGTTATAACGTAACCACCCGTCCTGGTATTCATGGCACCACCCGTCATATGGTTTATAACGTAACCACCAGTTAAAATGTCCAAGTACCAATATAAAATCATAAAACGTAAAACCAATATAAAGGAATGATAACATTTCCACATTTCAATCACAATATATCATAAATATATTGACATAATAGAATCCTTTTTCAAAACCATTTTCAATACCAAAATACATAAAAGAGTATATGGTATTTATTTTATTCTAAAAACATTACGGCTTGTTGAGAAAGCCAAAGACCAAATAATACTCACGGCGGCGGAAAAGGTCGTTGTCACCGCGTCCGTTAAAAAAAACATTCCCTTTTGTCGTTTAGTAAAATGATTCATAGAAAAAGATTCCTTTTGTATAAAAGTAAAAGTAAAAGGGGTTTATACACCGTATAAAATAAATTTGTGTATAAAACGAAATATGCCTCAATGAAAGGAGATTGAGACGAAGTCCCTTACCTTGGGTCCGACTTGACTCGATCGTTCTTTAACGTCCAGAATAATAAACTTGAGTTAATTTATACTTGATTAAGAACCTTTTTAAAGTTCATTATTCTTTTTATAACACTTATTTCCATGTTATAAACATTATGTAACCATTTAAGTTAATAATGTTTGTTTTGTCAATATTTGGTTCTTAAGTCGAAAGTTGACTTCTTACAATTACATGTTGTTCATGTGGTCAAAAGTTCTTTATATCCAGAATGAAATTCCTGATTTTGATATGATATATATCATATATATCCATCATATACATGTATTTATAATATTACATAATCATTTAGAGGTAAGAAATGAAATGCACCCTTTATGGAGACGGTAAGTCGTACGTACGCATGAACGCTACTTACATTTCTTTGTCATATTAATGGAATTAAAACTAAATGAGAGGTATGTATATTTTAATTCAAGAATTATATTCATCACTTAGATATATCATTAATTATATATATCCATTATATACATGTACTTTTAATAGTACATTACATTTGGGGATAAGAAATGAAATGCACCGTTCATGGAGACAGTAAGTCGTACGTACGCATGAACGCTACTTTCATTTCTATCTCATATTTTAATGGAAATAAATAATAATGATATAGAGGTATATTATAATTCCAGTATAACATCATATATAATAACTTTAAATCCATCCTTTACACGTCGCACATATGGAATTAACGAATCACATCACTTTGAGGGGGCGGTAGTCCGCACTTCCTTAAATGAAGATATCGTGTTTACCCATAATGGAAACCATAAAGGTATGCCCAAAATGAAAAATACAGAAGCTTGAAGAAAAAATAAACATACTATATATCATATATAAAAATAGTGACATCATAATGGCCACCCTTGAAGGTGTTAAATGAGTATTGAACAATCATCGTTTCGGGAGGCAGAATTTTGCAATCCACGGAAACCGTATGTTCTTTAACCATTTGATGTAGTTTTGTGAGAGTGTAGCTCAAATAAATCTTATAACAACATCCTAGTATATCGAAGATACTGGTGTTGTTACAAAAGAAGTAAATAAAAAGAGTTTAGAGGGTTGGAGAAGCAAAATAAAACAAATGAACAAGAGAGAATGAATTACCTTTAAAAGTGTAACCCCTTTTGATTTGAGCCTAAAGGCTTCCTTTGAAAGGATTCTGCCAAAAGGGAATCCTCTAGGATGCGGAGAGGGATGTGGAGAGAGTAAATGGGCAGGGGTTGGCCTAGCCAAATGCTTGAGAAGTGTGTGATGTGACGTAGAGGTGGGGGCCTTTTATAAGAGGAGAGGAGGGGCACTTTTGGAAAGTAAAGAAGTATTACATTATTTGAAAATGTGTTTCAGTTTTAAAAGGTCCCACATTGATATAATTCGTGGATAAGGTGATAAGGGTTCGAAATACACTCATACAATTGGTTTTGGACATGTGTAGTTCATAGATTTTACATTATCTTTCCATTTTATTTAAATCGTCAAATAATGATGTCATCGCTGCATCATTATTATGTCATATTAAATTTAATTTATTTAATGTCTAAAAATTATAAAAAAAATACTATGATGTAGGAAATATTTTTATCTTTCCAATGACTATTTATAATCAAAATTTGGACTTGTATAACCCCACTCAAAAATTATTTTAGTAAAACAATTTATGTTAGTGTCATTTTCACTATAACATTAAATAAAAATATATTAATGTCATTTTCCAACTAAAGTGGCTCCATGGGGTCCCCAAGTTGACCCATGGCTTGTCTTGGTCGGCCATGACTCACCCAATAGGTGCAGGACAAGTGTCATGGTTTTTTCACATTCTTATAATACCATTTTTACCTTAAACTACACTAATTACCTCTAATCGCGATTAATGAAAAAAAGTTACTATTCACCAAAAAATTATTTTAATCTCATTAAACCACATTTTACTTCTTAATGACAAACATGTATGTCGGATTTTCAAAATTCAATACACATTAGTGTTAAACTTTCATTTAACTGAAAAAGCAGTTTGCTTGATTACCACTTAGTGGTTTCACTATTCATCAAAAATTGAAGTTTTTCAGAAAATTACCAAAAATTCACCCTAATCTATATTTGATATTCCGAATTCAAAAATGAAGTCCATTTTACAAAATTCAAAATATATAATTCAAATTAATTAACTTAATAATTAATTCCCATTTTCATGACAAATAGCGTGTTTTTGTGAAACAATAAGTATCAAAAGATTGACACCAGTTTAAGTCCAATTTCAAAGTGAAATTGATTCCAATGACCACCATTGGATTAACTGGTAAAAATATTTTCTAATTTAACTTTAAAACCAATTAAAATAATAATCTAATCATATAAATAAATTAGATTAAAAAGACGTTTTGAATTAAAATACGACATTTTACACTATTCATAAAAAAATGAACTTTATCAGAAAGGTACCAAAAATTTACACAAAGTAAATTTTGATGTCCCGATTCTAAAGAAGTGTTATATTTGGTCCAAAATAAAGTATAAGAGTGATCAAAACTATATTTAATGGCGGTTCACCATTAAAAGGTGATAAGTGAACCTTTAGTGAAAATTAAAGTATATATGCCCTAAAATTGAACTCTTTCCGTATTTTAAGCCTTTATCTTTTATTGGGTAAATGTATAAACATTTAGAAACACATATAATCATATTTTAGTTATTTCTATCCATTCCCGCCAGTACAACAGCTACTCTTTAACTAAAATTTAAAATAATATTATTTTATTACTAGTGTGCTACGTAAGTTTCAAAGAAACTCATCGTTGCGTATCGGGTACGCTATCGAACATAGCAACCCCTTTAAAATAAAATTAATATTTAATTCGTAAATATTAATAAATATGAAAATTCTTTATTCTTTATTTACCTGGGATGTTACATCCTTCCCCCCTTTTGGGAATTGTTTTCTCGCAATTTTATTCACTTATCAAAATAAGTGGGGGTATTTATCCCTCATAGCATTTTTAGATTCCCACATTGCCTCTTCAATCACATGGTTTTTCCACAAAACCTTTACCTGATGAATCACCTTATTCCGTAACACCTACTCCCTATGGTCAAGAATCTGGACCGGTTGTTCCTCATAAGATAGGTTCTCTTCCAGCTGAACTACCTCTGGACTCAAAACATGAGATGGATCTGGCATATACTTTCTCAACATCAAAACATGAAAAACATTGTGTACCTGAGATAAACTCGGAGGTAAAGCCACTCGGTATGCAACTGATCCAACTCTCTCTAGAATTTCATATGGTCCAATAAACCTTGGACTCATCTTTCCTTTCTTACCAAATCTCATCACACTTTTTCAAGGAGAAACCTTGAGAAAAACATGATCACCTACCTCGAAAGAAAGATCTTTCCTCCGGTTATCCGCATAACTCTTCTGCCTGCTCTGAGCTGTTCTCATGTGTTTCTGAATCAGCTGAACTTTTCTGCCATCTCTTCTACCAATTCTGGTCCCATCAACTTCCTTTCACCCACTTCATCCCAGAAAGCTGGAGTTCGACACCGCTTCCCATATAATGCCTGAAATGGTGCCATCTGTATACTAGAATGAAAACTGTTATTATAAGAAAATTCAACCAAAGAAATTTGTTGGTCCCAACTTCCCTGATAATCCATAGAACAAGCTCGTAGAATATCCTCCAATGTCAGGATTGTTCATTCTGACTTCCCATCTGATTGAGGATGAAAAGCTGTACTAAAATTTAATTCAGTACCCAATGACTTCTGAAGGCCTTTCCAAAAGTTAGAAGTAAACCTGGGATCACGATCCGATACAATGGAGAGAGGAACTCCATGTAACCTGACTATCTTTTTAAGATACAAACGGTAAAGTTGATCAAGAGAGAAAGTATCTCGTATAGAAAGGAAATGAGCATTTTTGGTCAAGCGATCAACAATAACCCAGATTTCATTATTACCTCGAGATGTCTTCGGTAATCCAACAACAATGTACATGGATATATTCTCCCATTTCCACTCTGGCACTTGTAAAGGCTGAAGCATCCCTTTCGGTAACTGCCGCTCTGCTTTAACCTGTTGACATGTCAAACGCTTCACAGTAAAATCAACAATGTCTCTTTTCATTCCATCCCACCAGTAATACTCCCGCAGACCTCTGTACATCTTAGTACTGCCAGGATGAAAAAACAACTCATTCTTCAATTGTGAATCACAAGGCACACATAACCTCTTCACAAACCTCAAAACACAAACACAAACTTATCCAAGAACTCATGGAAAATTTTATTCATAAGGTCCATGAATACAGCAGGTGTATTGGTTAACCCAAAAGGCATAACAACAAATTCATAATGGCCATATCTAGTACGAAACGCAGTCTTCGGAACGTCTGCTTCTTTTACTTTCAACTGATGGTACCCCGACCTCAAGTCAATATTTGAAAAATAATGAGCTCCCTGGAGGTGATACCACTTCATTCGATGGCCCAACATCGGCTGAAGTTGTTGCAAATGATTTTACCACCCCTTTCTGCTTGTAGTCTAGCTGCATTCCCCCAGTTGAGTTCTTCGTTGGGCACTCGTTTGCATAATGACCCATTTCATTAAACTTAAAACATCTTACCGTTGTCTTTTCATTTCCTGCTTGATCATCTTCCTTAGAGTTACGAGCAATATGACCAGACTTACCACACCGAAAGCACTTACCAGACTCGGATAAACATTCTCCAGGATGCATTTTACCACACTTCTCACAAGATGGTTATTTGGTTTTCTTACCTCCTTGCTTCTTTGATGAATTCTTCCCCTTTTCCTGCCAACTAGACCTCTTATTCTGTTGTTTGTCATAGAGCACCTGATCATCAGCAAACTCCATTTCTACCTTCTTCGCACATCGAACAAGTTTTTCATAACTTTTGAATTCACGAGAAGCTAAAGTCCTTCAATACTTTGGCTTTAACCCTGAGTAAAAACGGTTTATTTTACTATCAAGATCTCGTATGATGTTTGGAGCATACCTTGCCAATCGAGTGAACTGTTCTTCATAAGCAGCCACTGAATCATCCTCCTGCCTCAATTCTAGGAACTGTTTTTCCATCCTAAGACGAACCATCTTAGGAAAATATTTCTCAAGAAACATACCTTTGAATTCTTCCCAGTGAAGATCCTCAATCTCATCACTATACCTTATATTTTTCACCATCGCCCACCACTGATCATCTTCACCTTCAAAATGGTAAACAACAAGACTAACCTTTTGATGCTCTGAACACCCCATGACATCAAAAATCTTCTCCAGTGCTTTAATCCACCCTTCAGCTTGCACAGGGTCAGATGATCCTCTGAATGATGGAGGATGTTGCCTCATGAAATGTTCCACCACTAACATGTTCCTCTACGGTTGATCTGGCTGATCTCGTGCATGAATACCACCACCATTTATAGCCTGAGTCAACTGTGCCATCACTGCAACAAACTGTTCAGTTCCGATTCCGACCATCTCAGGTTGCTGATTTGGAAGGTTATCTTCCTCCTGATGTCGTCCCAACATAGCTGCTTTGTTTCCGCTGCGGAAAACCATTCTGAACACAGAAATATCTTAGGCGAAGCAACATGGTAATCCGTAAATGCTATATCATTTCAATCATATTATAATTTAACACTTTTCTAACTCCTAAAGTTGTCTAAACCGTCCTTTGATACCAACTATAAAGCCCCAGCCTTAAACATTACTTAATATTGAATTAAATGAATAATTCACGTTAAGGATCTTTTTAGGTTTAGAGTTTTAGAGAATTAGAACATAACTGTTACATCTCAAAAGATTACAAAGTAGTCACTTATACTAAGTTTCCATAATAATAAAAAACTCTTGAAAGAAACATGTCTAGTTCCATGTTTTATATAGCATGTCATTCCCTTGATCCCATCCTTGACCTTATTCCACATTAAGTCCTGTGAAAAATATTTCAAAAAAACTTGGGGTGAGCATAAAAAGCTCAGTAAGGGATACACAAAGAATGAAAACTGTTAGTTTTTCAAAATCAAGTAAACCATGTATACTCTATCAAAGTAATACCTTCACCTTCATGAAGTAGTAAAAACTTTTCACTGAATAAAGTATCATTACTTACCTTTTTGTAACCAAAGTATTACCATAAAACCCATATAAAGAACACATAACATATATAAAGGTAACTTGGGACATAAGCATACTTAAGTGGATTAACCATATGGTCGACTTCCACACATATCACTTAATGGAATAGCCATACGGCCAATTTCCATACATACTTAATGGAATAGCCATACGACCGACTTCCATACCCAATGCATTGGAGGTTATAACGTAACCACCCGTCCAAGTATTCACGGCACCACCCGTCATATGGTTTATAACGTAACCACCCGTTAAAATGTCCAAGTACCAATATAAAATCATAAGACATAAAACCAATATAAAGGAATGATAACATTTCCACATTTCAATCACAATATATCATAAATATATTGACATAATAGAATCCTTTTTCAAAACCATTTTCAATACCAAAATACATAAAAGAGTATATGGTATTTATTTTATTCTAAAAACATTACGGCTTGTTGAGAAAGCCAAAGACCAAATAATACTCGCGGCGGCGGAAAAGGTCGTTGTCACCGCATACGTTAAAATAAACATTCCCTTTTGTCGTTTAGTAAAACGCTTCATAGAAAAAGATTACTTTTGTATAAAAGTAAACGTCAAAGGGGTTTATACACCGTATAAAAGAAATTTGTGTATAAAACGAAATATGCCTCAATGAAAGGAGATTGAGACGAATTCCCTTACCTTGGGTCCGACTTGACTCGATCGTTCTTTAACGTCCTGAATAATAAACTTGAGTTAATTTATACATGATTAAGAACCTTTTTAAAGTTCATTATTCTTTTTATAACACTTATTGCCATGTTATAAACATTATGTAACCATTTAAGTTAATAATGTTTGTTTTGTCAATATTTGGTTCTTAAGTCGAAAGTTGACTTCTTACAATTACATGTTGTTCATGTGGTCAAAAGTTCTTTATATATAGAATGAAATTCCTGATTTGGATATCATATATATCATATATATCCAGAATATACATGTATTTATAATATTAAATAATCATTTAGACGTAAGAAATGAAATGCACCGTTCATGGAGACGGTAAGCCGTACGTACGCATGAACGCTACTTTCATTTCTTTGCCATATTAATGGAATTAAAACTAAATGAGAGGTATGTATATTTTAATTCCATAATTATATTCATCACTTAGATATATCATTAATTATATATATCCATTATATACATGTACTTTTAATAGTACATTACATTTGGGGATAAGAAATGAAATGCACCGTTCATGGAGACGGAAAGCCGTACGTACGCATGAACGCTACTTTCATTTCTATCTCATACTTTAATGGAAAGAAATAATAATGATATAGAGGTATATTATAATTCCAGTATAAAATCATATATAATAACTTTAAATCCATCCTTTACACGTCCCACATATGGAATTAACGAATCACATCACTTTGAGGGGGCGGTAGTCCGCACTTCCTTAAATGAAGATATCGTGTTTACCCATAATGGAAACCATAGAGGTATGCCCAAAATGAAAAATACAGAAGTTTGAAGAAAAAATAAACATATTATATATCATATATAAAAATATTGACATCATAATGGCCACCCTTGAAGGTGTTAAATGAGTAATGAACAATCATCGTTTCGGGAGGCAGAATTTTGCCATCCACAGAAACTGTATGTTCTTTAACCATTTGATGTAGTTGTGTGAGAGTGTAGCTCAAATAAATCTTATAACAACATCCTAGTATATCGAAGATACTGGTGTTGTTACAAAAGAAGTAAATAAAAAGAGTTTAGAGGGTTGGAGAAGCAAAATAAAACAAATGAACAAGAGAGAATGAATTACCTTTAAAAGTGTAACCCCTTTTGATTTGAGCCTAAAGGCTTCCTTTGAAAGGATTCTTCCCAACGGGAATCCTCTAGGATGAGGAGAGGGATGTTTAGAGAGTAAATGGGCAGGGTTTGGCCAAGCCAAAGGCTTGAGAAGTGTGTGAAATGAGGTAGAGGTGGGGGCCTTTTATAAGAGGAGAGGAGGGGCACTTTTGGAAAGTAAAGAAATATTACATTATTTGAAAATGTGTTTCGGTTTTAAAAGGTCCCACATTGATATAATTCGTGGATAAGGTGATAAGGGTTCGAAACCCACTCATCCAATTGGTTTTGGACATGTGTAGTTTATAGATTTTACATTATCTTTCCATTTTATTTAAATCGTCAAATAATGATGTCATTGCTGCATCATTATTATGTCATATATTATTTAATTTATGTAATGACTAAAAATTATAGAAAAAATACTATGATGTAGGAAATCGTTTTAGCTTTCCAATGACTATTTATAATCAAAATATGGACTTGTATAACCCCACTCAAAAATTATTTTAGTAAAACAATTTATGTTAGTGTCATTTTCACTTTAACATTAAATAAAAATATATTAATGTCATTTTCCTACTAAAGTTGCTCCATGGGGTCCCCAAGTTGGCCCATGGCTTGTCTTGGTCGGCCATGACTCACCCAATAGGTGTAGGACAAGTGTCATGGTGTTTTCACATTCTTATAATACCATTTTACCTTAAACTACGCTAATTACCTCTAATCGCGATTAATGAAAAAAAGTTACTATTCACCAAAAAATTATTTTAATCTCATTGAACCACATTTTACTTCTTAATGACAACCATGTATGTAGGATTTTCAAAATTCAATACACATTAGTGGTAAACTTTCATTTAACTAAAAAATCAGTTTGCTTGATTACCACTTAGTGGTTTCACTATTCATCAAAAATTGAAGTTTTTCAGAAAATTATCAAAAATTTACACTAAGCTATATTTGATATTCCGAATTCAAAAATGAATTCCATTTTAAAAAATTCAAAACATATAAGTCAAATTAATTAGTTTAATAATTAATTCCCGTTGTCATGACAAATAGCGTGTTTTTGTGAAACAATAAGTATCAAAAGATTGACACCAGTTTAAGTCCAATTTCAAAGTGAAATTGATTCCAATGACCACCATTGGATTAACTGGTAAAAATATTTTCTAATTTCACTTTAAAACCAATTAAAATAATAATCTAATCATATAAATAATTTAGATTAAAAATAGGGTTTGAATTAAAATACAACATTTTACACTATTCATAAAAAAATGATCTTTATCAGAAAGGTACCAAAAATTTACACAAAGTAAATTTTGATGTCCCGATTCTAAAGAAGAGTTATATTTGGTCCAAAATAATTTATAAGAGTGATCAAAACTATATTTAATGTCGGTTCACCATTAAAAGGTGATAAGTGAACCTTTAGTGAAAATTAAAGTATATATGCCCTAAAATTGAACTCTTTCCGTATTTTAAGCCTTTGTCTTTTATTGGGTAAATGTATAAACATTTAAAAACACATATTATCATATTTTAGTTATTTCTATCCGTTCCCGCCAGTACAATGGCTACTCTTTAACTAACATTTAAAATAATATTATTTTATTACTAGTGTGCTATGTAAGTTTCAAAGAAGCTCATCGTTGCGTATCGGGTACGCTATCGAACATAGCAACCCCTTTAAAATAAAATTAATATTTAATTCATAAATATTAATAAATATGAAAATTATTTATTCTTTATTTACCTGGGATGTTACAGTTATCACACATTATTTATATCAAAGAATATTTTGCAGTTGATAATTTTTCCATAATATGTGGTATGAAATTGGAAAGGTTATATGGGAAACCGAATTCCTTTATACCAGACCGGGATCCAATGCAGTCATCAATGATCAAGAGATAACATCTGCAGTAATAAGATAAGTAGTTTAGTTTTAATGAAGGTAATATTAATTACAAAGAAAGTTTTTCTCAGATGAAAATTCAATCCCAATAGATATATTGGGATCATGATATCTAGTTTTAAATGGTGGTAAAGAGAAAGACCTTCTTCCACATGTATTTTCATGCTCTAATAGTTTTCACTAAAGCATTCATATGGAACCTTATAAATACCACTATGGTATGTAGGGTTGAACATTGATATAATTAGATGAATTTTGAGAATTTATATTATTCAATCACGATAAAGAAGATATAAGGATGAAGATGTTTATTTATATTAACCTACATATAAAATCAGTTAAAAATTGATTGAATAGTTATGATGATAATCATTGATGATATATATAATTAAATGTTAGTGGGATTATTTTAAAGTAAATTTTACCATAGAAGAATATTTTTAGGTATATAATCAATGGATAGGATATGTCTAGAAATATTTGTATATTTTAGATAACTAATCATTTAAGGTTAATATAATTTCACATGGAAGTTCTACCGGAAGTGTATTGGGTTAATGACGTGTTCAATGTATATCTCTAGAGAATGTACATACCAGATTCATCACATACACTGAATATAAAGGATATGCCTGAAGATAATGTTCATTGTAATGAATATATAATGATAAAAATCATATGTCATAGTGATAAATTTCTAATGAACAAGGTTACACACCCTTTTAATATAATTTGGATGAATTGTATGTTTTAAAGAATCCTCGTAGAAACATGATAATATGATAATGAAGATATCTCCTCATTTTTATGTGTTAGTTTAACCAAATTTGGAGGGATAAAATAATTTATATTTCAATATAATTTAACATAATAGAATTTATTTTATATCCTTGGACAGAAGAATGACATATTTTTTAGCATTCATTATAGGAAACCCAGAGTTTATATATACAACTCTATGATAACCCATTATAAAATAGTAATTAGCATCAAATGTATTTATAGTAATAAACCCATTATGAAATGTTTTAATATAGGTTTTTATTAATTATGATCCATTGATTAAAAAATTACTAATAAGAACTCAATACATAGAAATATCATTTTACCCTTCAAAAATTAGTTTTCTTAAAAAATCGATTTTATCTCATATTTCCAAAAGAAAATTTTTTTGTTTTTAGTATTGTTTAAAAATTTAATTTGGGAAATTAATATCACTCTTAAATTCATCATGAAAATATTAGAGTATGATAAATATTTATGGTTTCTCTTAAATGATTTAGTTTTTAATGAATATTGAAAAATTCAGATTAAAAAAATTATTTTCATGTAAATATTAATTTATTTATTAAACATGATTATAATGTAATATAATTATACTTTAATTATATATTCTATAATTAATATTATACTAATATTCATTGTACTTGGTTTTGGTATAAATTACCTTTTTTCTTTAAATTTTTTTTATCAAATTGTTTTTATACATGGAATGGGTATTTATATTTACAACCAAATTTAATATGTGTTGATTTATGTTATTAATGAGATATATTGATAATAATTTCAATATAATATTTAACCAATAATTTTATTTTTTTCTAATGCATGGAGTGGATATAAATTAAATTTTCGCTTTTATTTTTTTGGAAAATATATTTTCATTGCATTTTCTGCACATATTAAATTTAAATTCACCCAGATAATGAAATTTAATCTTATAAAATATATCAATTTTTCAAAATTTAAATATTTAAAATTTTAAAAATTGTTAAAAATATATTTTTTAATATTAAAATATAAAAATACAGTGATTTTGGTACCACAATTAATGGTAAAATAGTTTTATTAGTGGAGGGTAAACCATGAAATCATGGAAGGATTACAACCAAATATAGTAAAATTCATATTTTATGAAAATATAGACACTTATCTCATCCTATTTTTGAATACATATCTCTTTAGAGACACTTTGAAATAAAATTTACATTAAAGCATTTAATTCAATTTTGAAATCATGTGTGTGCCACTCTCCTAACTAATAAAAGAAATCGTAATATCCTATATAATTCAAAAAATTGGGTATTATAAATTTGTAAATTCATTTTAAAAACCATACTAGAATCATTCTGTTAAGCATTGTTTATCTTATATTCTTCTAGGGTTAATCCCTTGATTATTAATGAGTATTCAATAGAAGTATCTCTAACAATATTTATAGGTCTTAACATAGGGAATTCAAATTTATTTCATCTTCTACCTCATAAAAAATGTTTAACCATTAATGGATGATGATACTACTCTAATAAATATGTTACAGTTTATTATCATTCAATAAAAATCATGTACCATTTATTCTAAATCAAATGGTAAATTAAATCATCACTTATGAATATATGTAGACTATAAACTTCACATAAAAATATGATTCATATTCCACTGTCATCATTAAGGGATGTATTTTATGATATAATTAATAAATATATATTAAATTTATGATATAATATTGATTAGAGAAGGATTAATTATCATTTATTTTTATTTTTCCCATCCAACATAATATAGAGGTATCCCTTAAGCGTATGCACAGAAAAATATCATCACAAAGAGATTTAAAATATATTTATTCACTACATTATATAAATTGTTATAAATAAGGATGTAATAGATATGTATCATATTTATTATATCTTTAATGAAAATCATGATAGAATGAAATCATTTTCAATGTGTAATAAAGACAGCCAAAAAACTATAACCAATGTTATAAACAAAGTATTTTTGTCACACCTAGAATGATATTCCAATGTTATTTAATTGTTATTGGATTTTGTTTTGAGTTTCCGATAAAACAAGTATTATTTTTCAAATAATTCTGGATTCCATCATAGGCGAATGGTTAGTGAATGTCTAGTAGAAACTCTGTGAATAAGCTGTGAGGGTGTCTATAATTATTACAAATGAAAATCGCCCAACTAACGCATGTTTTCTAAAACAATGTGGGTTAATATAAGAGTTGTCTAGGACCATTAATAATGTCACCAAATTGGCATACAATTTTCTAAATCGAGTTAAAAATCCATGTACGGTGTCTAAAGAAATAATAAATAAAAAATATAAAAAAATAAATAAATGTTTCAATAATAATAATAATAATGATTAGATATTATTATTATTATTATTATTAATATAATTAATATTATTTCAGTGATTATGAATCCTTAAGGGGTTTATGTCTCCCACCTCATATCGCATGACTCCCCCACTCTCTATCATTTTGTGATGATACCTCTCCCATGCCCCATTAACCATAGAGGTTCATTGAATTTCATGGGTATTTTTTCATTCCATGAAGGTATGGTATGCACCATATTACATATTTCTTTTTACAGTAATTCTTCATTTCTCATCAATCTATTTTGATCAACCTGACACAAGTGTAAGGGTTGAATGAATTTGGGATTGTTTATTTGGTTGTTAAGTAATTATATTTCTCTCTCATGTAATTTTTATTTTTGTTTCAGTACCCTCAACAAAATATGAATACATTTAGATCATTTTAATTTTTCTTCCCATGTTTTATGTTGGTCTCTATTTCATTATTAGTTTGGACCAATTTTATTATAGGGAATGTGTAATTTTTGGTCTCCTTTTTTTTAGTATACCTTTGTCACCATTAGTGTGTCTTTGGACTACTGTTCATGAAGGAGGGTTACACATATATTTGTTCCAGTGTATATATGCAAAATTGTATCCCTTTTAAAATTCCCTTGAGTTTAAGGTTGGTTGACTATGTTCACGCCTTAAATTTGTAATATACTACTTCATGATATTTTTTAAAAATTGTTTTTGTTATTATTAAATGCTTAAATTTTATTCTCACTCCTTATGTTTCACTAAAATAGTGTTCGACTTGTTTTCTATCCATTTCTTTATCTTCCAACATGATTTCCTTTTATCAAAGCCATTTTACAAGATTACCATTATATGTGAAGTATCAAAAGTTATTAAAATATTTTTCTACATGATTTTAAATATGGAAAGTCAGTTTTTGGATGTAAAGTAATTTTTCAACACATGTAATATATAAAATATCCAGTTTGGAACCATAAAGCTAAGTTTGAAAATGAAATTACCTAAAATGAATATTTTTAATATTTTGATTACAGAAGATATTTTCACATTGGTTTTGTATATGTTTTTCAAAATAGATTGTGTGTAGGCCTACATGGAACCTTGAGAGGTTCCTTGATTAATGGTCACCCATGTGGGTGTTGTTTCGTTGAGAGGTATTTTTCATATGTAGTGTCAATGACTTCGAAAGGAATACACGATGGTATCAGTATGTTATGTTTTGTGCCATTCATGGGATAACATCTTTATTCTCCTTTAAACTGACCTAATGATATTACTAGATATCTTCGCGATTGTGGACTTATGATATATTTATAGTCCCTATTATAAGGATTAGAACCCACTAGATATAGGGTCATCCATGTGGGAGTTTCCACTAATGAGGCAACATTAAAATAACAAGGTTGGTCATTGACTATGGAGGTGCACCATATGTCAGTTATTGGGTCAGAACTGTGTATGCCTAATGATTGTTTCTAGGGATGTTTTGGAAATTCCCATGATTTTATATTTTTTTATTATTGTTTCGATATTAACTTTCTTATTTCCGAACAATATCTTCATCATTTGCAATTATTTATTTTATCTTGTTGTCGATGTTAATTTCTTATTTTATTCATGAAGTGGAAATTTTATATTAGGGTTTTTTTGGATAACAGTTTCTAAAATAAACTTTTTTTTTGTTTTTTAAATTTATAATTTTGAAAAAATGTTTATGGTTCTATAACTGGTAAAAAATAATTTTTTATTCTTATTTTCATAATAAAATGAAATGGTTTTAATTTGTAAGGCAATTCATAGGTAATAGTTAATACAAGAATACCAATTGAGTTCTAATAATCACACCTATAGCTCTATATTTTTTAAATTATGGTTCTAAATCCAACATAGACTCGGTCACGGTGGAGTGACATTGGTATAATTGTTTTTGGTTACCCAAAGAGTCACACGGAGGTATATGTGGTCATATTTATTTCCTATTCTAATGAATATTTTTTTTATTAAGTTAATTTTTAATTTTATGGTATAAAATATTCCCAAATTACTTTTTTTATTCCCATCAAAATTTTTCATTCTATGAGGATAAAAAATGCCACTTGGGCCTCATTGCTAGCCAAACATGTTGTTTATTTTAGGGTTCACACTAGTTGGTTCATCGGACAATGGTATTAGGGTATGTTATCCCTTTCTATTTGGGTATGTTGATTCATTTATATATAATATTATATAAATTAATGTGTTTTTAGGGGTATGTTCTTCAACACTGCCTATTTAGAGGGACTCTTAAATTTACATGCGTTTTCGAGATGGGAATGCCTAAAAATCTGATCTGGGATCTGGGATTTTATGTTATTTTGGGTTTTATAGTGTATTTTTTTATCTTTTATAATTTTAGGATTATATTCATAATTTTTATGGATAGGATTAGTTGTTTTGGTAGAATTCTATTATTTTTATAGAATCTGTACACTATGAAAAAATTCATGTGAAGACCATGAAACATCCTCAGATGAGCTCCAATGTGCTCACCAGGTTGGTGGATGGCCTACCAAACCATGCATCTAACATATGTGTATCTGTGTTTTTTTGGTTATGGTATTTTTAAAATAAAAAATCGAAATTGTTTTAGAATATTTTTTTGGAATTATAAAAACTTTTGTAAACATAAAATCCAAAATGGAATAAAAAATCGTTTTCGATTTAGAAATGATATTTTGGAAAAATATTGAATGAATTGAATCATTAATATAAATGGATTTAATTTTTTAAAAACAAATTTGATTTTAAAACACTTTATGTATATCTTAATGAGATTTTTGGAAATTTAAATTTCTATTTTTTATTGACCCATTATATTCATATAAATGCTCACATACAAGGACAGATATGTGTGGAATATGTATGGTTATTGGTATATGCGGACATGGGCTTCAGACATCAAATTTAAATATATATATATCTCTGTGTGTGTTTGTGTTTTTTGTGTGTGGTAGAGGATTCATAGAATACCAATGGTGGGTGTTCGATTGGTATCTGTTTTTATGTTATTCTAAAAAGTGTTTTTTAAAATGGAAAGGAAAAGGTTTTTGTGTATGGTTGTTGTGTGATATAATATTTTTTTAGTAGAGTTTTTCTTTTTTTGGGATTTTTGTTCAATTTTTTTATGGGTGTGATTGAAATGATAATAGGATATTGGGTTTTTATTTGGGGTGAATTGTGACTTTTGGTAAAATGTGGAATTTTATATAGATTCACGATTTATGTTTATGAGTATTCCCTAAAAAAGTTTTAATAATGT
Source organism: Viscum album (assembly GCA_963277665.1). Classification (NCBI taxonomy): domain Eukaryota; kingdom Viridiplantae; phylum Streptophyta; class Magnoliopsida; order Santalales; family Viscaceae; genus Viscum; species Viscum album. Next base: position 326,226,305 of record OY728143.1, read on the forward strand.
GTTGACAATTAGAATCTATTATTAATTATTCTAGGTTTATGTGATTATCAGTTTTGGGTGTTTGTATTTTTTATTATTTTGATGTTTTGTCTTTTTGATTTTTTCGTAATTAGTGTATTGGGATAAATAATGAATAAGTGTTTCTCTCGGTATTCAGGATGATTACTCTAACCAAAATCCTAATTGAGTTGTGGATATCAATCTCATCCATTCATTGGAAAACACATGGTTCTTTTTTTGTTATCTTCCACCATTTTAGTTGAGAATGAGGAGAATATCTCATTAAAAATTGTAATTCTAAGAAGATTTTTCTTTCATCATGGTATCTTGGGTCACTAGTTGGGGCTCAGTAGGTAGTACTCTATAAAGATGATGTTTCAATTATTATTTTTATAACATGGTTGTGGGGTAATATATGCTTTGAAATATCATGGATCCAAACAAAAGTCTCAATATATTTTCTTCAATGTCGGAGTGGAAAACATTATATGATTTCCCTTAATATGGATTTTCATTTTTTAATATTATCTTTCACAGATATTGATGGCTCATTTTTCTTTGTAATTATGTGGATGTAATTTAGGATGCGAAATATTAAATATTTATCCCTTATTTTGAGCGGTCAATTCTTCTAGTGTTCCATGTTTGGGGAAGCTTCATCATGGGAATATAAGAAATGAGATACGGTATGGTGCCCAATTTGAGTTTTATTGGTTGGGACATCTCTATGTTGGATGATATTTCATTGAGAATTTATCATAGTAAAACCACATCGCCAGTATGTTTTATAATAGAGGGGATACCCACTATAGGTGGCACTGATGTCTTCTCTAAAACTATCCAGATATGAATCTTAATGTTAAAAGGTGACAATAGTGTTATAGTTTTTTTAGATTTGGGAGTTGTTTTGACATGGGAAATAAATTTATGGATAAAGTACATATATAATGGAGATTCCACTATCGGATGATAATATGGAAAACTTAGTATTAAAGGAATTCATGATGCACAAATTCATGAATACCAACCCACCCAACCCTGATTGTTTTAGTTTTCAGATTGCCTGGGTAATGTTTCATGTGAATAATATAATAGTGGTTATTGAATATACTATAATTGTATTTTTGGTGATTAAATATTTTGGTTTGGGGTGTTCTTTTTTTGAATATGTGTATAGATATTGAGTACAATTTCTATTAATTCACATGATGATATAAAATTTTTATTCTTTCTAATTTTATCTATATTAATGGTTTGATTTTTTTTTCATGGTTTTTTTCATTATTTTATGATTTTAGTGTTTTAGGTTTTTTAGAGAAGAGTGTCTATTCCTTGATCTTCGTGTTTCGAATATCTAATACCTGGTAGTAGTTGTACATACTTTGTGTCTAGACCAACAAAACAACTAGGTACTTTTTGTGTGGAAATTGTATGGTGTAGATAATTTTCATGCCCAGGCCATGAATTATTAATTAATTAATTATAATTGGATATATTTTTATGTTTTGAGTCGAATCTGTGATAAATATTAAAATTCAAGATTTTATATCACATGTTACCTTTTAGAGTATGGTTTGTAAAATATGTATGTATAAAGTGGGATAATGCATATAATTTTAATAGTGATGAATAAAAATTCCATCACATTGTATTAAAATGTTCAAATTATCCCATGAAATATTTATAAAACCATCGAAAGCGGTATACTATTGGTGTACTATTTTTTAAACTTGTTGAGGTGTCTAAAAAATTAAATAAATAAATCAATAAATAAATTATTTTATCCATGATGATAATAACAATAAAGATGATATTATTATTATTACTATTATTATTATTATTAAGAATCAAATCCTCTAAAGGGGTTTATCTTCTTTCCCTCATATCGAATGACCCCCACTATACCCATGCTCTCCACCCCCTCTCCCAATACCTCTTTTTCATTGAATTTATCAAGATATATTCGATATTTTTTTGACATTACATCATGTTAAGGTATCAACCATCCATTTCATTTCATATTTTAGTAATATTTTATCTCTAATGTCCATATTTTTTTAGAAATTAACATAAGTTGAGGGTTGACTAAATTTTTTGTTGTTTCCATAGTAGTTTGAGTATACAGTGGATCTCTCGATTCGAATTTGTTCTTGTTTCTATATCCACAACTAAATGTGATGCGTTTTTATATAATTCTGGTTCAATACTCTCTTCATGTTCATCCATTTTTTAGTAATTTGGTGAATTTTTAATTACACTTATAATTATTTTACTCTTGGATTCCCTTATGGTGGCACTGGACCACTATTGGTGATGCATACATAAACATATTCATATGGGATGTGTATATATTGGTACCTTCATTGATGATATTCCCTCGTAGAGAGGGTAATAACTTCATTTTATCTAGTAGTATGTATTTTTATTCATATATAAGTATTAATTCATGTGTCTTCTTGTGTAAAAGAATGGATTTAGGTAGCCATTGTCAACACACCATTAGTTTGGTATATCGTCCCTTTATAAAAAATATAGTTCGAAATATATGATTTATTTATCTATTTAGATTTTAGTTTTTAAATTATTATATTATGTGTAATTTATTTCCAAATTGGTTTTGTTTCATTGAAATTTTATTCCTCTTGTTTGCAATTCATTTCCTTAACTTTCATCATGATTCTATATTCATTAAGGATGATTACAAGAATACCTTTTAATGTGAAGTATCGTAAATGTTAAAATAGGATTTTTAAATGATTTATAATATATGAATTGTAGGTTTGGATCACAAAGTAATTGGTTAAACATGACATATATAACAATGCATAGTTGGAAACCTGAAGTGTATTTTTTCAATCAAATGACTTGAATGGCCAATTTAGAATATTTCAAGCATGAATGATATTTTCACCCTTATTTTGAAAAAAATACTTCGAATAATAAGTGTGTAGTTATTCTTGAAAAGTTATGAGGATCCATGTATGATTATAAATCATATATTTATACTTAATATTATAGGTCATTCACATAGGTGGTGTCAAGGATTGGAAAAGGCATGCATAGTGGCATTGGTGGGTTATATTTAATTACAAGAATGTGATGAACTCCTCATTCTCTATATACTAACACCATGGGATTTCTAGAAATCAATTAAAAGGTTTAGTGATAATTTATTTCAGGTCCCAATAATACATATTAGAATCCCTTTGATAATGAATTAGCCAAGTGGGTTTTTCCACTAGGGATACATATTTAGAGTAGTTGGGTTGGTTATTATCTATGAAGGTGACACATATACCAAAATGTGGGTCTGGTATGATTACATCAAGGGGTTTTTTCATGGTATGTTTAGGAATCACCCATTATTACCTATGTGTATGTTAATTTTTCATTATATGATATTTTGGTTATCAGCAATTCTTGGGTTTTTATGCTTATTTATAGACATTTTCCTTAACATTTGGCAATGTTTGGTTTATCCTACTATCAAAATTGGTTTGTGGTTTATTTATTATCAAGGGAATTTTAAAATGGAATTTTCATATGGAAAAATATTTTTAAATGAAAATATATATCATGTTTTTTTATGGGACATTATTAAATATTTATATAGTTACATAAATAGGGGAAATCATAGTATCCATTTTTTTCAAACTTGAATAACATGTTTTTAATTTTAATGGAAAGGAATATAAAATAGTTTTTTTAGAATACCAACTGAGTTTTAATACTAACTCATATAGATATATATTTTTTATTATATTGCTCTTCTTCCTACTCAAACATAGCCACCACTTAATTATTTTAGTTATGTGATTGGTGGTGACCCATAGGGTCATATGGAGGCATGTGTTGTTTTAATTATTTATGTTTCTAGAGTTTTTTTTATTTTTTATTAAATATTTTTTTATCTTTTTATTGTATAAAATGTAAACAATTTAATATTTATGCTTCCCAGCAATAGTATCCATCCAGGAAATATGTGGACCACATCTCGTGACTTTTTGTATGCCACCATAGGTGACTAGTTTGGGGTTGACCAAGGTTTTTTGATAAAAAGTCTACCCCTGAAATGATTATAGTAATAAAACAATGTCAATAAATGGGTTTCTAGTTGTTATAAGCAGTCCATGTTTTATAATATTAATGAAAATTGTGTTGTTATATAATTATATAAAATTTTATTTTATTATTAATTTTTTTAGTGAACAAAAAATAAATATGATCATTAGGTAATGGTTTTATGTTAAAATATCATTTTTACCTAGAATGTTTCTACATAAAATTTCTGATGATGAATTGTATGATATATTTCTTACAAAATCATTTTCATGTTATTATTTTTTATTTTATTTCTAGAAATTTCATTTTTTCCCTTTTATTTTCCTTTTATAATGTTCTCATGTGACATAATTGTTTTTTTATGAAAAAAAAACATTCCTAATCTCCTCAATCCAGAATATCTTCTTATATTTCAATATTTTATTTATAATGTCTCCAAAAATGTTTTCAATGTTCTTTAAATACTATTTAATTACAATTTTCGAATTTATCATAAATGTGATTCTTCATTTTTTTGAGTAGTTTCGTGGGGGACGAGGTTTTTTGATATTACATATGTATGGATCATGGTCAGATTTTTTAGTAACATTAGACAAGGCATCATGGATGGTGGATTAATTATGGATTAGAACTATAGATCATTTTATAAAGAGTAAATTTTTTTAGTTTTATAGTGGTATTTTTTTACTACTGATAATATTAATTTTTTCAATAGGAAAAAATTATACTCAGGTGTTCATTATAGGCATCCAGATGGTGTTGTCCGGATTTTATATTGTTTGTTGATCATAGTGTTTTCATTCCAGTTTTGTGAGGAATTGTATGGGGTTTTAGTTATTATATTGGAATTATGAAGTGGAAAGTAATTACTTATCTATGCATTTAATTCATTAGTAGATGGATAATTAGCTATATGGGATAAAGTTTTGTTTATTGGTAGATAATAATGATATTCTTACAATAAAAATTATATCCTCACAAATGAATTAATGAACCATTTTTTGGATCATTTTAGATGTTGGTAGAACATAAGTTGGTGGTTAGGGTAGCATAGGGTGTGTACGAGTACACTAGTTTATGTATTAATGATGATGGAGAATCGATGGTTCTTAGCATTAATATGACTTATATAGGGAGTCTTACTAAAGAAATCTTTGAGGATTTGGAAAACTCAATTGAAAATATTTTTTTCTGAATAGGTGGATTTTAGTGGGAAATCTAGTTTATTATATCAAAATATCTTATATAATTTCTCATACTGCTATGTTAGTCTAAAAATTTTATGTTTACCCTATAATGAATGATTAATTTATTTTTGTGCTAATAAATTTCTTTTGGAATATTTTCATTTAATTGTTAAAAAATTAATTATTTGATAATTTTTTTCTAACATAGTATTTCAATGGAGGGTTATATATATTTTTTGACTCCATAGTTGAGTCCATAATATGTGATTTTATATTTGAATGTTATAACAATGAATTGGGTACTAGAGTTGGACCTAACTACACTATGGTCTCTTTTTTATTTTATCGCTCATTTCATTATTATTTCTCCTCACTTTGATTCTCCCATATGAACCTCTCCCATATGGGTATCACTATAATGTGAGAGAAAATAGGTAGATTTAGAGGGTATTTGGCATAGTGCATCATAATTGGTGGTAGATTGTATTTCAATTAATATACCTTGTATATTTGGGATTGATGTTTCAATGATATACACATCTAGGTAGGATGTTTGTTCTGTTTTATCCATGAATCCCTATATCATATATTTTAAGTAATATTATTTTTTTTGTTCCATGAGGGCCCCTAGTGGTGGTTTTTTGGGTGAATTGTATGTTTCATGTTATCATTAGGGGTTTTTTGGAATGAAAGTTCACAATGAATTTGATCATGATTTTCCAATTGTGTGTACTTATTTTTTTAGAAGGGTTAAATAATTGGATAATACAATGTCTCTTGTATATGAAAAAACTTTTTGGGGTGACATTGGGTAAAACTAGGAACTCATCCAAACACCCCATATTGGGGTAAATTTTTGTGGAGGGTACAAGGTCAGACACATGACCCAACACATAACCAGATGCCAGGTATGATATGTGTAGTAACCCCATGTAGTGGTTATGGATAGTTACTCCATTATGGATAAATTACATGTTTTTTTGGTATATGTTGGATATGTTATAAATTTTCTCTATTTATGGGAGTTGTCACACAATTTAGTATGGTTGTTTGGTTCACATATTATACTCATGATATATATTTCAGGTACTCTGCATTATGTTGGATGTTATTTATTTCATTATACAACTGTCATAATTAGACCAATAAATATAATATTTTGATAATTTTGCCCCTAGGTATTAGTTGTATAGAATCATGTATTCATATATAGTCTTTAAGAATTGAGTTTTAGATTGTGTGAGATTTTGGATATCGATGGACTGGGTGTTGGCCCATAATTGTTTATGTTATCCTTCATTTTCTAACTATTGTAAGGTGGTATTATATAGCTATGGACTTACTATAGTGAGGTAACCGTCATAAATATTTACCTCAATGACATAATTTTGGTTAATCTATATGGTATTGTTTTTCTTGGTTTGGTATCCACAGATATAGAGGTCTAATGTCTTAGTTTATAGTAATTAGAAACCCTACTTACCAGTTATCTTATAGTTTCCAAACTAATTCCAATAAAAATTCCCAACCAAAGAGACTATATTTTATTTCAAGTAGGGGATCATATTACCTATTCATGTCAATATATTGGAGTCAAATATCTCTATAGGGGAACCTAATAGTTTTACATTTCCATAAAGAGATTAAAGTGTTTGATATTAATTCATGGCTTTACCTTAGTCATTTAATCTCTTTAATAATTTGGGTGACTCTCTAGATGGTATGTGGTTTATAAGGAAAAACTCTATAAATCCAATATCATAGGAGTAACAAACCAGGTATTTATAGAATAACTAGTTTATTAGAAATCAAGAATGAAATTATAATTCATAAAATAAATAATTTTTTAAAGGATATGTATTTTAGATATTAATTTCTAAATAATAGAATTTTAATTTGAAAAAATAATTAAATTTTTTAATACATAATATTAAAATTATCTTGGTATGATGTTTTGATAATTTTTTTTAAAATTATTATTTTTGGGTGATTAGAAAAAAAATTATACAATATTCATTGGGAAGCCTTTAAGATATAACTATGAAATAATATTTATTAAATTTATTGAATAGTTAAATGATGATATTATAAGAGGAATATTGAAAATATATAACGTAAACATGAAAATTATATTCTATTCATGATTAGAATGAAAATTATTTTCAGGGTCGACACATTGTTTGTGCATTATTAGAAATGCCAAATATCATTTTTTTAAAATAATTGAGTGGTAAAAATTATTTTAATGACTAATTAGTTAATAATTTCATATAGTTTTTGTTCATATATATTAATTTACAATTTTACAGTAATAAAAATACAATCAAATTCTTTTTGAATAGGCAATTCAGTCGCCTAGTAATAAATGTCAAAAGAAAAATATTTTTGATATTGTCTTTCCAATAATATTAATAATTCTATATAATAAATGAATATAGAACATTTTTGAACTTAATTAAATTTTTTTATTTTGTTAATATATTTTTTTATTTTTATATAATATATAATATATATTAATTCCAATGTAATGCTGTTGCAGTACTTGTAGAAGCATAAGAAAAAATTGTTTTTATTAAAAATAAAAGAATTATTAAATGACTTAATTTATTTATAAAAGATTTTATAATATTTTTTTGACCAATATAATGTTTACATTCTAATTTGGGACAATTTAGACCCACATGGATCGCATTAATCCCTTAATATTATTTTCTAAAAATAAAAGACAATTCATCACACTATAATGTTAAATAAGAAAAATATTTTTATATGAGGTTTTTCAAAAAAAAATTGAACGACTAAAATATTTAAAATAATAATAAAATTATTATTTTCGTATAATTTTATTTTAATTTTTTAAATAATAAATCATTACCTTAATGGATTTAACAATTATTAAGAATTAAATATTTAATTATTGAATAAATTGAAATAACGATCTTTGTAAATAATTATATAAAAATAATTTGATACATATATGTAAATTTAAAAATCATATAAGTAATTATAACATAAATAAAATATTTAAAAATTTAATTCTAATTGGAAACATTGTATTTATGTGTTTAGAGTCATCCTTGTGAATATATTCTAATTTGAGAAAATTATTTTTCTATTAATAAAATATTTTATTTAATTATTTAAAAATAATATAAATCATTAATGAGGAAAAAATTGATAATAAATATTTTAAAATGTTATATACTATAATTTTTAGGACTTATGGATGTCTTTATACCTATAATAGATAGAGTATTTTTATAACAATTTGAGTAACTCATAAGTTTCCCCTCACCTAAATTATACAAAGGGGATCCTTACTTCAAAAATTTCATAACCTTAAGTCTTCTTAATTGGAAAAAATCAATGAAATTTCCGCATCTTAATCCCATACCACATTCAGGTGCTTTTTGTCTCACAAAAATAACCCTTCCAAGATCATAAATAGGTTCTCCTAGGGAATTTTTCAACTTGAAAATTTATTTCATTCATTTTCAAATTCATTCTCACTTATACTTTATCTCCACCTATTATACAATGTTTCATTAAAACTAAATTGTCACATATATATTGGAGTTCTTTTAGTATATAAATCATAAAATCTCATAAAATATCTCTGTTTCATAAATAACGAAATCGTCGTTAATGGTGCGTCAATTCACCACAACCATGAATGATGATTTTTTATTTCCCTTTTACCAAAAACATGGAATATTTAAATTCGAATTTAATTGGTTAAAATTAAACACACATACACACACACACACACACACACACACACACACACACACATATATATATATTTATATTTGTTCACACATAATTAGGATTTTTTATTTTTTCCCATGAAATTCCACAATCAAGCGGCCTTGGATACCATGAAAAGAACATAACAGAAACATTGGAAATAAGAAAAAATATTTTAAATAAATGGGTGGAAAATGTTATAAGAATATCATTTAAGGTATTATAATCATGATTATATTTCTATAATAAATTTATAAATATATTAAATGAATTATACGGGATATTTGAAAACTTTTGAAGGAAGTCAAACTTGAGGTAACCGACTCTTCGACTAAAACATTATTTTAAATATTTTGAAGGTATATTCTTCCATGTTATTAAATTTCATGCTCATGTTTTCAAAATAATTTTTATTTTTTTATTTATATGTGTATTAATATTTTAATTTATATCACGTTTTTTTTAAAAATTGAACTTTTATCATGTGTTATTTAAGTAACTTTCCTTTAAATTCACTTTAAATGTGTCATTTATAGAAGTACAAAAAAAGATTTTTTTTATATTGTATGAGTGGTTTATTCGATTTTCATGTTCCTTTATTAATATAATGATTCCATTATAGGTTCTAACAATTATTGTTGAAGTATATGATTTCTTTATTATGTTCATGGTTTTTACATTTTTTAAGAAAATGTAATTTTTAAAAGAAAGGGTATTTTGATATATGAATTTGTTTTGATCAAGGGTTTAAATTATATATCAAGAGTTTTATTCAATATGTGTTACTTAGAGATTATTTATGATTTTTTGATAACATTATATCTATAGATATGATAGGTTGAGACCCATTAATGCTAAAGGTAGGTTGGGTTGATCCCATTATTCCTCAAGATATGTCCGGAGAGCCCCATTATAGGGCACCAATTAATTGAGTTATTTGGAGATAGAAGTTGACTAAATGGATATTACATATGTCTTGGAGAATTAAGGAATGATATGGTAAATATTTCTCCAGGAAAATTCCTGATGTTTCAATACATGCTAATGAGTTTTTATGTAATTGAATTTATTTTTGATTATGTTATCAATATATTTATGATTTATTTCTTCGTAACCCTTACATTTTTTGTGCTCATCCCAATAATTTAAAAAAATTATAGTTTATAAGTATTATTAATAGAAATAATAAATTCATAGTGAATTTAATGAAGATTAGTCAAATAAATAATTTTGATGTATGTTTTATAATTTTTATAAAATGGATACTATGTAGTAGTATCCACTTTTTTTGATTGTGGAATGTTAGGTATATATTATATCCTAATTCTATAAATATCATAATGTAAATTGATCATAAATGTGATATAATGCTTGTTCAATACTAAAATTCAAGATAATGTATCGCTTTAACCATGGGTCATAATTGATGGTAATAATGGATGGATTAGATAACCATAGGTGTTCAATGATGTTAAATGAATACCAAAAATTAATTCTTATTTATAGTAAATTTTAAATAATATAGAATTTGAAGATAACCATATTTATTTTCCAATGATATGTTAGTAAAAATGGGTTTCCACAAAATAAATAGGGATGTCAAATTATGAAGCGAGCTAGATGGTGATAGCTTTTAGAATATGCACCTTGGAATGGTGTGAATTGAAACTAAGCAGTTTTTTGACATTATTATCTCAGTTAACTGAGGAGACTCATGATGGTGGTGTCTATTATATATTTCAAACTAGTCTACCATGATGAAACATGTCTTTTGTGGCTCGTTTTTTGAGGAAATATCGTCCATATTTCAATGGGACTTCAGATCCTATCTTATATGAATGATGGATCAACGATCTATAATATATATTTGATGTCACAAGATGTTTAGAATGAAAAAATTTAACAGTATACATTTTTATTTTGAAGATGATGCCAATCATTACGGGTCTTAGGATATTAATTTGAGAGAAACATATGATCATGACAGTCTCAAAGGGGATGATTTGAAGAGTCATTTTCTAGAAACATATTTTCTTAAAAAGGTTCTAATTAGAATGGAGAATAAATTGAACGAAGGATGAAATATGATGAATTTTTGGATATGTCTGAAACAAATTTTACAATATTGTTTTGGTATAAATATTATTTTACTTGATAAATTTTTAGAAAAACTAATAGATTTTATCTAGGTTAAAAACAACTTTTCGCAGATAATTTTCTTCAAAATAGTTTAAATGGTATGAGAAACTTGTTCATTGTACTTAAAACGTTGATATTGAGTTTGCTGGCATGTATTTTTCTCTTTAATACATGAATATTTAGTGGTTGAGATGATAGTACTTGGAGAATAATTCATCAAAAAATTAGGTGGTAAGAACATCAATTTCCCTTCTTATCAAAAGTGTTGTAAGAAACATCTTGGAGAATGTCCTGTAATTTTGGTGATGTTCTACTAATATGGAATGTTTGTGACCATGTATTGCAAGTGAATGTAAAATGATATGAAAATTAACCAGAAACCTATGGTCAGATTCTAAAACTATAAATAATCATGTTACTTTTATATTGGGTGTCTAAATTTATTCACTCAAGTGAGATGTCAACAATATTGGAAGCAGAAGGGTGTGGGAGAATCCTTTTCAACTACATCAGTAGATAGTTATCCATAAAAAAAGTTATATTAGGTATGTTATATGTTTTTAAATATTTTCCTAATGTGTTATTTGAAAAGCCTTCAAATATCATTTAGAACAAAATTAAATATCAATATAACTATTCATCCTCAATTAGATGGGTTGTCAAAATGATAAATTAAATAATATAAGGACATGATAAATTCTTGATCAACAGATTACTAGAGATATTGAATTTATCATCATTATTTAGGTGAGTTTTATTATAACAAATGATTTCAAATCTAGTATATAGATGCAACATTTTGATGCATTATATTGAAGTACAATTCGAACTCCAACATTTTTGCAGGATGACAATGAATGGAAGTTCATGGTACTATAATTACTAGAGGATATAGTAAATAATGTTTGGTTGATTCATTGACACAAAAGGGCGGATCTCATAAGGCATAAAAGTTATGTAGATAATATAAGGAAATACTTTTCATTCAAGGTAAGTGATCATGTTTTCCAAAAAATATCTCTTTGGGAAATTTTATTCACTTTTGTTAGAAATGAATGATATGTCAATGGTTTGTTTGACCAAATGAAATTATAAATAAATTAGTACCAGTTTCCCACTTATTAGCTTAAACTCTAATTTTTTCTTAGGTACATAATGCTTTTGATGTTTTGATGTTAAGAAATATTATAACTTATCAAACTCATGTTTTGAGACTAGAAGTAGTTTAATTTGATTAGAACATTTTTTATGAAGACAAATCAGTTCTGATTCTTTGTTGAAGAGAGTGGGTTTTTCAAAAAAAAAGGTAAGTTACCAAGTCATGTTTTTGTGTAGAAACCACACAGTAAATAAGAAACATGGAAAAATGATAATTCTATTTGGAAAAGGTATCCTCATTTGTTTATATGTAAATTAAAATTAGGAGGATAAAATTTTAAATAGGGAGGGAAAATGTAACAACCTAGGTATTTAAATAATAATTTTTTTCAGAATTATGAAATTAAATAGTAGTTCTAAAAATAAATATTTTTTATATGGATATTTATTTTAAACATTTATTTTTAAATTCTCGAGTTTGAATTTGGAAAAAATAATTTCATTTTGGTATTCATAATTTTGGAATTATATTCTTATCAGCTTTTTTATAATTTTTTTAATAAAAATTATTTTTTATGAATAGTAAATAATACATTTCTGTTAGAATACCGTATTTTTTATGATGGTGTAATGATATAATAGTGAAATAAGATTTATTAAATATAGTTAAAAAATTAATAATTTTATTAGAAGAATAATATTTTATATAAATAACAGATAATATTAAAATTATATTCAATTCATGATAAGTATAAAAAATATTGTCAGGGTTGACGCAGTGCATACAATGCATTATGAATTTCAAATTTTCTTCAATTTATATAATCATTTAGTGATATAAATTATTTTCCAGACATATTGATTAATTATTAAGTATTATTGATGTTGTTCAATGTTAATTTTTAATTATATAATTATGTGACATTAATCTTGTTTATATTCCTGTGCAACACTAGCATTGGGAATGAAAAGGCCAAATAACAAATAAAAGATGTTGTCTTGAAATTTATATTAGAAGTTATATATAATGAATTAATCTAGAATTTTATTTTCAACCGAAATTAATTTTTTTTAGGAAATTAATTTATTTTTAGTTTTTATATATTAAATAATTAGTATTAATTCCTATGATATTTTAAAGCAATTCTTGTAAAAAATAATACAAATAAATAAATGGGGATTTAATAAAATTATTTGAAAAAATTTAATGAGTTAAATTGCACATAAACCTTTTAAATGTACAATTTCAACCGACATATGGTTTAGATACTAATTTGGGTCATTTGTCACACACATGTATCAAATTAGTCCCCATGTACTATTTAAAAAAACATGTTCACACTTTAGTGTTGAATAAGTATAATATTTTAATATGAGCTTTTATAGATTTTTTTTCGAATAAATATATTATTTAGAAATCTAATAAATTTTTTTTTCATATTATTTTATTTTAATTTTTCAGTAATAAATAAAAAATTAATTCCTTGAACAATTATCCACCAGGTAATATTTAATCAATTAATATTTAATATTAACGATATTTAAAAATAATAAAATAAGTATACTTTTATATTTTTAAGTATATACACGTATTAAGTAGTAAATTATAATATTTATAATATATAATAAAATATTTAATTAGTATTTGAATCATTGTTTTATATGATTAAAGTTATGATTGGGAATATTATTTTTGTTTGATAAAAATATTTATTTATGAATAAAATGTTTTATTAAATCATTTTATAAAATAAAATCTTAAAAGGTCAAAAATTATAATATTCCATTTCCAATGATTTTTTGGCATTTTGAAAATCTTAAACCCTAAAATAAAATTGTTATTATTTTATTAATTTGTGTGATTCCTAAGTTACCCCTCACCATAACTACAAAAAGGGATCCATCCTTAAAAAATATCATAAATTTTAACCAACTTATTTTTCATACATATTCCAAATTTTATCCTCCTCATCCATTAACATGTTCATGATCTTTTTTCTCACTAAACGGCCACTTCCAAGAGTCTTAAATAGGTTCCCATGGATAAATTTTCAAGAGCTAAATTACCTTTTTATCATCCAAATTAATTATTACTTATACCCTATCCCCCCCTCTTATCCAATGTTCCATGACTACTCTAGTATCCCATATATACCATAGTGTTGTTGTTTTTATAGTATATTCATAATAAAATATCTCATCTTCTATTTTTTCATTAATAAAAAATTACCATTTGTGGTGCGTCAATTCGCTGCCATCATGGATAATGATATTTCATTTCCCTTTTACGAAAATCATTTAAAATATGAACTCAGTTGTAATTTTTTGAAATGGAGAATATATATATTATCACATCTTGACTTTTATTGTTTTATAAATGGAAATTTTATAATAAAGTGACCTTGGAAACCATTAAAAGAACACACCTATTAAGATAGAAATAACATAATTTTGTTAATAAAGTGGTTGAAAATATTATAATAAGATCATGTAATATATTTTAAACCTGATTATTTTTTGGTAATAAATTACTCACAGTCATCAAATAATTATATAGTAGTATTCAAAACATTTGAAGGAATTCGAACCTGAAGTAAGGGACCCAATAACTAAATCACTATTTTAATTATTTTAATGATTTTTTTAAAAATGATTCTAATTAATGTTCATGTTTTCAAAATGTTCTTTATTAATATATTTATATATGTATTAATTTATTCATTTATCTATTGTGTTTTGAAAAAAAAATCATTTTCGTGTATTATGTGAGGGTCTTTTCTTTCACAATTATTTAAAATATATTATTAACAAAATTTAAAAAACAAATTATACAGTATGATCAATTTCTTCTATTTTAATGATGATTTATTACAGTAATGATTCTTTTATAACACTTCATATTTATTTATTATATTTATAATTTTATTATTCAGTGAGCAGTATTTATGGTGTTTTTGAAAAGTGGTTTTTATAAAAACTGTATTTTTATATGTTAATGTGTTTTGATCATGGGTTTAAATGAGTTACCAAGTGTTTTATTTAGGATATGTTCCCTTTAAAATGTTTATATTTGAGTGATCCAATTATTTCTCAGGATATGATTGCTTTATCTCTCATTATAATTATTGTTATCTTTGGTTGAGCCCATTATTACTCAAGATATGATTGGTGATCCCCATTATAGCTCTCAAAATCATTTGGAACTCTGATGATGAATATTGAAAAAGGGTTATTCCATATGTAATGGTGAATGTAAGAGTAATATATTAAATATTTTTCAAGGAAAATTGATGTTGTTTCTATTCATTCTAATGAGTATTTATATAATGTGTTTCATTTGTTCTTATGTCATCACTTGAAAAATGATTTCTTTAATGATACCCCTAACTGAGATTTTTAGTGCACATACAAATATTTTAAAATGATTTTCACACATTGTAATAATTTTTCATAAAAATATGGATTCATGAATAATTTTATAATGATTTTTCAAATAAAGTATGTTTTATTTTTAATGTGTAATATTTTGGATGAAATGGATATTGTTTATTAGTATCAACTTTTTATGAATTTGGACTGTTATATATGTATTAGGTCATAATTCTCTAAAACTCTAAAACTGAAAAAATTATTAATGTAAGAGAAAGTATTTTCTTAATTAAAATTCAATATTATGTAATGTTTTAAGGTAGGTTCTTTATAGATGGTATCATATAATGGTTTAGATAAACAAAAAATGTTAAGATGATGTTCATAGAATACCAAAAATGATTTTTATTATATGGTTAATTTAAAATGGTGTTGTATTTGATGATTACCATGTTTATTTGCTGAGTATATGTCTATTCATAATGATTTTTAGCATAATATATGTGGAATCTGAAATGTGAATGCTCTAGGAGATGAATGTCCTTTCGTATTTGTATCCTAGAATGATGGGAATTGGAACCAAGCTATTTGTGACAGTAATGGATCTATTAACATAAGAGGAAAATGGTTGTTGTTTCCATGATATAGAGGACCCCAATCTACCATGAAGAAACATGTATTTTTTAGAGTATCATAGGAGGAAATGCCTTCCATATTTCAATGGGACAATAGATATAGTGGTATTCGAACAACAGGTCAATGCTCTAGAAACGATACTCGAAGTCATTGGATGTCAGGAATGTAAAAAGGTGAAATTATCCATTTATCCTTTTCAGTTTGAGGCCGATTAGTTGCTGTCATTGGAAAAGAATATGACAGAAGAATTTGATATTGATATTCTAGAATGGGTATATTTTAAGATTAAGTTCCAATAAAAATACTTTCAAAAAACAGTTTGACTTAGAATAGAGAAACAATTAATAGAACTAAAGTAGTAAGATGATGAATTTGTGGCTGTGTATGAATCTAATTTTACAAGCCTGACTAGGAATATAAAATATTTTTTTAATACATTGATGGTGATATTAATGGATTTTACTCTCATTTGAAACCTTTTTCATAAATATATTTTTCATCACAAGAGTTTAAATTCTATGAGAAACTTGTTCATTATCCTGTAAAATATGAGGCAGATATTTCTAACATGAATATAAATAGTGATGATAAATATAGAAAGAGATCAGGATAGAAGGATTTGGGGGACAATTACTCAAATAAATCATGATGAATGAAAATTAATTTCCCATGTTATCAAAATTGTGTAAAAAATATTCACGATAATATATTATAAATTATATTAAGATCCACCGATTAGGAATGTTTTGGAACATTTCTTGTGAGTGTATGGGAAATTATTGGTTAATAACTGAGACACCTATGGTGAGATTATTTAATTGTTAGTAACTAGGTCCTTTGGATAATATGGGTCCAAAGTAATTTAATCACAGGGGAAGTCAACAAGATAGGATGTAGAAGTTTGTGGGAAATCCATTGCAACTACTTCAGCTAATTTTTATACATAATACAATATTGTATCAAATTCATATTTTTATTATTCATATTCATTCAATGTGTTTATTGATTTAGGGTCTACATATTCAAACATTTCTTTGAAATGTTATTCTAAATTGGAAATTCCACATCTTGAAATGAATCCAGAACTCATGTTTAAAACACTTGATAGAAATATTGAGTCAAAAATTAATTATCGGAATATATCAATCCTTATTTATGGATTGATTTTACCTAAAAACCTTATTTTATTTAATCTTGTGGAGTATAGTTTTTTTCATGTGATGTACTTTCATTTTTTTTATCTTAATATTATAGATTGTAGAACTAAATATGTTATTTTTTAGAAATAGATTTATTTTTTTACAACAATTAACACACACCATTAATAACATTTAAGGAATATATGAAACTGATAAAAGGTATAAATATATGTTCTCTTAAACATAATGTTGTAATTAAATGTAAAATTTAGATTAATGATGTGTCATTATAAAATTAGTGTCATTATAGTATTCCTAATAATTTTCTTGGTGTTATTCCTGATAGGTAAATTGATTTTACTATTGAAATAAATATTGATGTTAATACAATTTCTAAACCCGCAAATATAATGTATCTGTAGAGACCTGAAGCTTGACGTACATGGAAATTACAATACTTTTGTAGAATACTTAGTACATAACAAAAACACACACACAAGTGCCGATATTGCAACAAGATTTGACATCTTTAGATTTTATGTCTATTTTCTCACCATAAGATGGTGATCAGAGTTCTTCTATGACCCCATGTTCAGGGGAAGAACCACTAGTTTCTCATGATTCTGGGAACTGGTGTTCTTCCGGCCGTTCAGTTCGAGGTGGAGGTCACAGCCGTGGTAACCGAATACCAGGATTTCAAAAACAATAGGGTAGATCAGCTCAGTGTGTCCAGGCATGGTCACAGGTCCGCAGTGTAGGTCAGACATTGGTAGATGAGCAAATCGATCATGAGTAGGATCCTAGACCCTCTATAGTTCGAGGTACGATTCTAGATGCCTTACTTTTATCTTCTATGGTTTTCGATATAGGGGCTTCGCATAGCATTATATTTGTTTCATTTTTGGATATACATGGGCTTTTTATATTTTCATCTATTGATATATTGAGGTTAAAGACATTGTTGGGGACTAGAACGACTAGTGTACATCAGTGTAAGGAGTTCCCACTTGAGTTTGGTGGGTGGAACGTCTTATGGGACCTGTATGTCTTAGAGATGACAGGTTATGGAGTCACTATCATAATGGAGTTGTTAGTTACATATTAATCATTTGTCAATTGATATCTTTGTAGGGTGAGTTTCACATCACTATAGGGTGTATCATTTCTTCATAAGGGCAAGTGGTATGTCTAGGAGAGTAGAGCGGGACCCGAGCATCATGTGTTGGGAGGAGTTTCAACCCATATTTCTAGTCTATATCTGGATGACCAGGGGTCTTCAGAAATGAACATTCCACCAATAGTGAATCATTTCATAGACTTATTTCTAGAAGACTTTTGGGGTTTTCCATCAGGGAGAGAGGCACCATTTCTATTGATTTCATGCCAAAAGAATCACTGGTGTTCATTCCTCATTATAGGATGGATACACCAGAGTTACTGGATCTCAAGAAGCTGTTAGAGGAGTTAGAGGAATAGGGTTTCATTTTACCGAGTATTTCACCATGGGGTTCACATGTCCAATTTTCTATGATGGGGGATAGTACCCTTAGAATTTGTGTGTCTTATTGGAAGTTGAATTAGTTTGTGGTCAAGAACAGATATACCTTGTTGAGGATTGATGATCTATTTGATCAGATTCGTGGATCCCAGGTGTTCTCGAAGATATACTGGAGCTCCGGTTACCATCAGTTGCACATTAGACCATCATATGTTACTCGTACATCCTTTTGGAGCAGGTATGGCCTATACGATTATGTGGTTGTGATGTTCGGTCTCCTGAAAATGTCGATACTCTTCATGGTACTGATGAGCTGAGTGTTCCATCCATACATGGATTCTTTCATGATAGTCATCATGGATGATATCATGGGGTACTATCATACTCGACACGACCATGCTACGCATCTTCATATCATTTTCAATACACTAAGAGATCATCATTTATATGATATGCTCTCAAAATGAAACTTTTGGATGGACCTGAATCAAATCAGGTGTCATGTTATCTCAGAGTCATGAGTGTCAGGAGATTCAATGAAAGTGAGAGCAGTAGTTCCCTAGGAGTATCAGAATAATGTCTTTGAGGTACGAAGTTTTCTTGGGATGGCGGGATAATACAGATGTTTCATACCAGACTTTTCATGCTTATCAGTGCAACAAACGAGACTAACTAAGATTGGTGTGATGTACTTGTGGCCAGATTCTTATGAGTCATCCTTTCAATAGATGAAAGGGATGTTTAATTCAGCACCGATACACATATTTTGAGAGTCAAGAAGGAGATATATTTTGTACTAAGATGCATCATGTATTGGGCTAGGAGAAGTGCATATTCAAGGAGAAGGAGTTGTTGTGTATGAGTCTCAACAATTGTGGCCACATGAGATGAATTACTAGGCACATGATCTCGAGTTGGATTTTGTTGTTCATGTTTTACACTATTGGAGACATTACCTTATGGGAGAGCATTTTATGGTTTTCATCGACCACAAAAGTATCATGTATATATTAAATCAACAGGATCTGAATCAAAGACAACGATGGTGGGTCGAGTACCTTCAGTCCTTTGACATTGACCATGCCCACTTGCATGGGAAAGGAAACACAGTGGCTGATGCGTTGAGTAGGATGACTCAAATACAGGCAGTGAAAGAGTCTAGTGGTTTGTGGAAGCTTATGGTTATGTTCTCTGAGATGAATTTTGAGGTTCATGATAGATAGTGGAGGACATTGTTTTCTTCTATAGTTGTTACCTCTACTAAACATGATCGAGTATGAATGAGGAAACTTTCAGATTCTGAAGTCAATGTCCTATAGGAGAGTATGATAGTATATGTCCATATTCCTGGATAGACAGTAGGTGAGGATGATATCATGCATTTTTATGGATGTGTGTGGGTTCCAATACACATACATGAGGAGTTGATGCGAGAAATTCCTTCCTAAGTTTGGGCAGTTCATCCCGGTGTCACCAAAGATGTATCAAGATCTACACTGTCTGTATTAGTGGCCCTGAATGATGAGAGAGGTTTCTAGTTTTGTCACGAGGTGTTCCAAATGTCAGTAGGTGAAGGTATAGAATCATCAACCAACTTGGATTTTGCAGTAATTTTCCATTCTTGAGTGAAAGAGGAATGATGTCATGATGGATTTCGTATCAGGTTTGTCGAGGTTTCTTCAAGGGAATGATGCAGTACGAGCTGTCATTGAAAGACTCACGAAGGTTGCTAAATCCATTCTGATCAAGGAGACATTCAGTGTTGATGAGATGGGAATGTTGTAAATTCAAGAGATTTTATGTCTGTATTGGGTTCCACACTAAATTGTTTAAAACAGGGACACACATTTTACTTCATGGTCCTGTCATGGAAATCAAAATGACTTGGGTATACATGTACTTCTGAGTACAACATAGCACCATTAGACAGATGGCTAGCCCAAGTGTAGGATTCAGGTGTTTTAGGTCATGTTTTGAGCTAGAATATAGGATTTTGGAGGTTCTTTAGAAAAAAATATCTCTTGTAGAGTTTTACCACGATAATAGTTTTCAAGTAAAAATTTAAATGGAACCTTTTGAGGATATTTATGGTAGGCCATGTCGATCGCCCTTACGCTGGTTAGAAGTAGGAGAGCCAGCTAAGCTGGGATCTTGACTTGTCCAAAAGAACAATGAAATGATAGATTTTATTTAGAAAAGGATGTCTACTATTTAGTCAGGATAGAAGTCTTATGTTGATCGACGGAGACGACCTCTGGAGTTCAATGTCGAAGATCAGGTTTTTCTTGCATGTCACATCGAGTTTGGGACATATGAAGACTATGAGATAGGGTAAGCTTTCACTGGGGTATGCCAGGACATTTGAGGTGTCGTAGAGAGTCAGACTGGTTTCCTGTAAGTAGTAGTTACCTCATACGTACCAGGATATGCCTGATGACTTCCCCATTTCTCAGTTTCGATGTTACTTATCAGACCTGTCTCATGATTTTTAACCCAATGTTGTTGAGCTAGTGGTGTATGAATAGTTCTAGGAGCATCCGATCCTGATTGTTGATCACAGTGTCTAGGTTCTCTATGGATGGTATGTTCCTTTGGTATGGGTTCTCTGCTTTCACGAGTGAGTAAAATACAAGGTGTGGGAAAGGTAGGCTGATGTATGATCGCAGTGGCCAAAGCTGTTTGAGGATTATTTTTTTACGCAGACTTGCTAGGGAAATTCAAGGAAATATTTCATTAAGAGGGGAAGTTTGTAAAAACTTAGATATTCATTTAATGTATGTTCTTCTTTTCTAGTTGTTTTTGAAAAAAAGAGGTATTCCTAGATATTTCAGGACTACACGTCGTGTACATATATGTACACGTCGTGTACCTAGTTGTCATGGCTGACCATGTACGGGTCCTGTAATGGTCAAGTACATGGCTATGTGGGGTGACCTGGAGGCCGCCTAATCCGGAGGCTAGATAAGGTAACTACACGTTGTGTACATTTAAATAACACTCTATGTACATTATTTTTATTTCATTAAACAGACCAGGGTCACATATATTGGACAGAACCATCTTATTATTGACCTATCTCATCTCGGAGTGAACAAGACCACCAAATCATCACTGATCCCCCGAATCACAGTCCTTTATCCGATCTGAACTTTATTGGTTATGTTGGAATCATATCGGTTAGTTCTTCATTCTTCTATAACATCATTTCTTGATATCGCCTCTTTCATGATATATCCTCGGTTGAATATTTTTAGCATTATTTAGGTTTATGGATTTCTAGTGTGATCCAAGGTCTTAGGTACATGTATACCGATCTCACAATGCTGGGGTAGGTGGTTTGTTCCTTTTTGTAGATAGTCTTTGAATTTTATGTGCAAAAGTGCATAATACCCAAGGATGGGGTATTTCGTGTTTATGGTTTTATCCCTGGTATTAACTGATAAGCCTTGTTTGTTTGGATAGATGTTACTTGTTATGAAAAGGGTTAACATTTACATGGTATGGATGTTTTTCAGTTGATTTCTTATTTTGACCTTTTGGTCTAGCTTTCCTATTAGGCTGCTTTCTTTCCATGACTAGTATTGTTATGATGTGGCAATTATTATGTGACAAGATATGATATGATGTAGTTTGATTATCAAAGTAGTTCATGATGTTTAAATTGGATTCCAGGTATTTTTTTGCATGAATCACTTACACAGGGTCGTGTGAACATGGTGCAGTAATCTATAAATTGAATGGTTGTTGAGGGCTTCTCCAGAGTCCCTGTTTTACTATTACATTGGAAGACTATAGGGGGTATGAACTTTTTGCACCCTCAGAGTGTATACAGGTTCCTTGATGTGGGCCACATGGGTAATTTAACATCAGGTACTTCCACAGAGTGCCTATTAGTTACCGATACGAGACCACAAGGGGAATTGACATTGAGTGCTTCCTCAGAGAGTCTATACTAAAGCTGAACCATAGGAGTTAGACTGTGAGTACTTCCTAGAGGGTTACTGTTTTTTGTTTGGTTGAACCAGAGTGGTTAAGCTATGAGAACTTTCTAGAGGGTTACATGCTTTGGATTAAATACTTACTTGGTATTTGAAATTGAATGAAATTAAATTTGTAGGATTGTTACAGTGTGTACGTCCTTGTTTACTACTTCATTTAGTTTATTGCCTGCCATATATATTCACGGACTGTTAGGCACATATCTTTGGGTGGTTTTCTAATAATATTAGTCTCACTCCCTATCTCTATTGTGCTCTTTGGCCCAATTTTTTTTTATTTCTATAGGTATTGATAAGTGAAAGCACCACTCAACATTAGGTACATGATTGTTGTGGAGGTGGGGAGCATGGGTCCAAGACGATGCTTGTGATGTTGTGGAGCTGTTTACTTTGTTCTCATTTATACTTTATTTTAGTACTATATTCCAGCATTGTGAATTATTTGGCTTCTTTCTTTGATATATGTATCATGCATAAAATATATTTCTGTTAATAATTGTAATTTCTTTTAATCATCCAATGATTATTGTTGTATGGATTTATTACGACTTCCACAATTTTGATTATTTTACTTATGCAGTGTTACTCTTCCAATGAGGGAAAAGTTTACCCACTATCACACCCAATCCCCTTATTTAAAGTCAGAAGGCTCTCAATTTTGGGGAAATCTGGATAAGTCCATGTGATCAACCGGGTATGAGGTGCCTCTGGGCAGCATCCGGAACCAGGACGTTACACCCATAAATACCATGATCATAAATCATGAATCTTGGTATTAATATTTTACTATGACAAGAGTCATTGTAATCAATAATAATTACTTATATGTTATTCATCTTGAATAAAGATATCATTAAAAACCCATTAAAATCAATGATAAATTATGTTTCTAACAAGAAGAAATGATCATAGTAAAACTTTATAGAACACTTACAATTTTTTTATAACCATATGGAAGAATTCCAATTAAAATCTATAGGGAATTGGAGGTATATCATGGCACAAAAAATATATGGTTTATAATGAATCCAACCATCAATGGTATATAATGGAACCACACGTCCTTGGTTTATAACAAAACCAAACAAAATCATAAATGAACTTTGAGGACCATAATATGAATAAAATACCTAGATCATTCTTTTCTTCAAAAAACTAGATAATAACACGTTATTGGATTCATGAATTGATTGTCCCATGGAAAAGAAATGGGTTCCAAGATAAAAACTTTGTAACTAAAATATTCCATAATTTATTCATCATGTTATATGTATTCTATAAAACCAAATTATGATTTATGACATGAATAATATTTTTAAAAATAGATATTGAGAAAAAGAAAACCCATAAATATATTGTAAAATTTAAATCAATATCACTTGAAAGAGAGAATTTCAATGGAAAATAAAATATAAATATAAAGGACGTGTTCATGATTTAATATATCTTTGGGATTAATAAATTCTTTATAAAATAAATGTAGATTCATATAACAAGAAATTTCTTTATGAAATGGACTTTGAGATGAATTTATCTTATATATATATTATCAATGAGTTGATAATTAATTAATGTTGAGTTTATTTCCATAAATATAAATAAAAAAATAAAAATACAACATAATTCATAAAAATTCCATTTCTAGTATACTCATGTGATACTAGAATCAATGAATAAGTTATATAACCTAATGAATTTTATTTCTTGTAGAAATAATTTACTACTTAGTAATATTCATTTAGAAAATATTGGATGAAATTATATTAATGGAATCCTAAAATACCATGATGTATGATTCTTTGATGATATAACATGTCAAATAGGTATTATATTTTCAAATTATAAAAATTAGGTTTATAACAATAATATATCCTAGAGTGAAAGAAAATTGAGACAAAAAAAATTCCATAAAACCATAGATTCCATTTATGTCTTTTGAAAATTATTATTACATTATCATTAAATTAGTTGATTCATTTCATTCAATAAAATATTTAATTACTTATTTAGTTAACCCTACACCACATCTTTTTGAAGGTGTTCAGTTCATCAATCTAAATATGCATTGTCATGTGAACATTTTCTATGTAGTTCATTGATCCATCATCTATATAATAATAATGATGAAATAATTATCAATTGAATACATATATTATAATATAAAAACAAAGTATGAATAATGTTTATTAAAAATTATATACCTTTTAATCATAGAGGTGGGAATCCATGTATACATATGAGTTAGGATTCTATTTTTCAACAATTATTATGAAAAAAACATAACTATTATATTATGCTTCCCTAATTACCAATTTATTTTAAATAAAATTATTCTTTTCAAATAATCCTAAATATATCATCCATGGGATGTGGGGATGAAAGATGAATCACATTTCTTCATGGGTTGGTAGTCCATATTTACACAAGATTGACATTATCAATTTTCAATGAATAAAAAATTATAAAAAATGTGATCTAATAATTTATAAAATGATATATATTTGTTTAAAATTATTTATGGACGATAAATACATAATTATAACAATCTATAAAAGGTATTAATGGACAAAAAATTACATCTAATCGCAAAGTCATACTCTATCATAAACATAAATACCATTTTCATTTAACATTTTTCTAGAGGAGTGATATTTATAGGTTATTCAATTATCATAAAAACTTTTCAGTATAAGAATGATAATGGTGATAGTATTTCATCATTTTTACATAATAATTCATTATGTGGGAATGTTAAATTAAAAAAATATTCATTATAAACTATACCTCTTCATTGGAAGACCTCGTAACTTTTAATGAAAAATAGATCCTCGGATGTATTTATGATCAATCCATGGTGAACAAGATGTGATGGGGGAAGAACATAAGGTGTTTAGGATTATATTGTCTAAACCAAAAGGCATATGTAGTATGATGAAAATATGGTATGAGGTAACCTTTTATAAGAGACGGGAGGGGCCCTCTTAGAATTTATTGAATTTTTATATTAATAAATATTAATTTTCATATTAAAATGGTTCCATAATGTTTTTTAAGATGGAAAATGATGTTTTAATATACAGTAATATGTTTTAAATTGGATAATTTTAGTTCAACCATTCAACCATATATTAATATTCAACATGTTTTATCCATTGTTAACAATTACAGTGGTATTAATTATTTTAGATATTAGGTGTCAAAAAGGATAATATAAAATTAAAATTGAATGATAAATGGTAAATTTCGTATACATTCAACAATAAAAGAATTAATTTCCTAGAAGTTGTGTTTTTAGTGGATAATGTCTTTTAATAAAATATTATTTATTATAAAATAACCTTATTTTCAATATTGGAACTATTTATATAATTATTGATTTATAACTACAAAAGTATAATTGAATTCAACTAAAATTAATTAAAAAATATCATATTTATTAACTAAGAATGTGGGAAAATAATAATTAATTATAATTATATTATTTTTTAGAATAATTCATTTTATTTTCCATTTATTTTAATTACGAATGTATTAGTATTTCATATGAATGTAAGTTAAATATTTCACCACTAAAATTGAGATATAAATCTAAATGATAGAACTATATCATCTATATTTGAAATACTATTTTATTACTAAACAAATCCTCCAGTTATCACTATAAAAAACAGTTTTAATAAAATATATATAAATTAATTTATGAAATTTTAATATATAAAATTTCATAATGGTAAATATATTATAAAATGGATGAAAATGAAAATATTATTCTTTTGGAAGATTATGTTTTATGTATATGAATTAAATAATATTTGGGCATGTTATGGGGATATGTATTTGTACTTATAATCTTGTATTTGAAATGATTTACCAAATTTAACCTTTAAAATGGTATCAAATTTATTTTTGTTACAATCCATAATTGTCAATAATAAAATATATATATTTATAGAATATAGATCCACTGATTCAAAATATGAAATTGATTTTTTATTTACTCAAAACATGAAATTGGTAGAATTTTATTTTAAATTAATCACCAATGATGTGAGGCATAATTTTTTTTATTAATAAGACCCATTTGTTTTATTTCTTACTAAAATATAGAATAAAATTCAATCCAAATACTATTATTTTATTTATTATAATAATGGAACTCGTGAAACATTAAATCTAATCCAAAATTAATTTTTTTAATTCATTAATAATTTAAAAAGTAGTATGTTTTCAAGGATAATTATAACCTTTCACAATTAACTTTGAAGTTTAATTATTCTTTAATTTCTCATAACATCACCATAATAAAATTTTTATTTTCTTATATAAACATTGAAAAAAATTATCCTAAATAATTTGTAGAAAATAAAAAAATTAAATTATTTTGTCATTAAAATCGTAGAAATCATTTGTGATTAATAAATATTCAAAAATTGAGTGCCTATTTACTAATACTTAATCAGTATAGTTATGTTGGGTTTGTATATTAACAACATTTCATAATATAGTTTATAATATTCATACATTAAAATTTAATAGACATTTTATTGAAATAATATTTCTAAATATATAAATATATATATATATTTGTTAATGATTTATTTTCATTGTAATATATATTATTGGACATAGTCTTTTACTTTAAATATATGGACA
The DNA here is from genome assembly GCA_963277665.1 of Viscum album. Lineage (NCBI taxonomy): Eukaryota > Viridiplantae > Streptophyta > Magnoliopsida > Santalales > Viscaceae > Viscum > Viscum album. The sequence goes on from OY728143.1 coordinate 326,253,831, forward strand.
ATACATTATCCACCAACTCCGCATCTGTGGTTTATAAATTTTTCCACACAATATAAAATTGGACTGTATAGTCAATTTTTTGACATTTCAGTTTAAGGTTATTGAAATTTCAATGTAAAAAATGTTAATCAATATAAAATTGATAAGAGATAATTGGAAGTGAAATGGTTATCAATAACAAAACATTAATAGGTTTCCATGTAGGGAAACAATGTTTAGATGTGACAATATAGACATGAATGAAATTTTAATTACTGAAATATTGATGTAATGTGATAGAGATCATTAATGACAGGAATTTTAATGATCATGAGAATATTAACAAAAAAAATATCGTAAATAAATGTGGTTTTTAAAAAGTCATTCGATTCATCAAAAATTAAGGTAATATGAGAAATTTATTTCATTATCCATTTCCTAGTGTTGTGAAATCCCATTAAATTAGAAACTATAAAAATAATTAAATAGACATAAATAAACTATATAATTTAATCATTTAATCAATTTAAACATCAATCTCATATTTCTATCAAAACTACTATTATTCTAGATAAATTTATTATAATGTGTGATTAATTTCTATTGGATCACATACATCTATAACAAATAAAAATTTATTTTCCCCATAATTCAACATTATCCAAAAATAAAATTGGGTTTCATAAGTTATGATAACTCTCGAAATGATTAAACCATATTACATTGAAATAATATAGTAATATTTAAAAGTCAACCACTATACCAAAAAAATAAAAAAATAATTATATAATTAACTAAGCATTAAATTCATCAAAATATTCATGAAACTGATTGAATAAAAATAATTTGAACGATTTTATCACATATAGATAAATTATATGTTATTAATTTAGAAATGTAAATAACTATATATCTCAAATAACCTTATAAACCTTAGGATTACTAATGTTTATCCATTATGTTAATTTTGTTCCATTCATCTTAAATCCCAATAAAAATTTAAATACTATTTTTAGAATAATAACTATGGTTAAACCATTGGGTTACATATACCTCATCCCAAACAACCATCGCCCAATATTTCATTAATAACCTAAAAATCCAACCACATAAAACCATAGATGGGGTGTCCATGATGTTGAACATATTTTGATACTTAAACAAGTATAGCCATGATTGTACCCAAAAATCATTATATTACCTCACGTGACAACATCCATATATCAAAAGTTTTTTAAACCCTTCTCTAACACTATAGGTCACATCCTCAAATCCACACCCACTTATCCTATGCTAAAAGAATAAAACTTACATTTATATTATGATATTTTTAAATGTATACACATTTAAATCACCATAAATGTAAAATATCAAAATTTAATATTTTTTCACTTACATACCCAAGGTACATATAGGTATAATGTTTTCTTGAATTTGGAAAATGACCTACATAAAAAAAACACTTGTCATTAGGATACCATTATTTCTATATAAAACGGTATATTGTTAGTTAGAAATAAGTCTTCAACATCAAATAAAAATCCCCAAACAAATTTTTTATGAAAACACACATTTAATATCTTCTTCATAACCTATGGAAAATGAAATAGAAGAAGGGAGAGATCAAATTTTTAGTAAGAGTAAACATTATCAGAAATAATTTAACTTCATCAGTGTGAGTACAATGATCACAAATATATATTGATATAATAAATGTGCATGAGCATACGAAAAATGAAATTCGTTTCTATCAATACCTAGATCATAAAGCATGGAAGAAATATATACAATTAGTAAAGAAAATATTTATTGATGTCAATAATTGTGAGGAATTTTATTTCTATATTTATCAAAAGAATCGTTAAAACTATATAGAAAGTATAGATGAATACTATATTTGTAATGTAAAACAATCTTCAAATAACCCATACAAAACCCATGAATAACACTTAAGAATTATAATAATCATACTATCGACTACTGATATAAATAAAAATGAAATATTTTTTCTAAATATATATAATATTTTCCATATTTATTATAATACACTAGACCTATATTATATTCTATTACACAGAGCAATATTCTTATCATCCATTACATGAAAAAACAAGTTTATCTTGTGTTATAGACAACAACAAGTTTAAATATAACATGATATTCTATTAAAATATTTTTATCACATATAATAATTTGTTCCTAGTTGTAAATAAGGAATTTATTATTAATATTAACTATATTTTGAAAACACATGTTTTGGACATATATATAAAATAAATTATTTGGTTACCAGTAAATTTGTATTGATTACAAAAATCATTGGATAATAAATTAATCCTTTCCTGAAAAACAATTCCCTAACACACAAGTATGTTTTAACAAAATATTTTAAAATATATAATTTTTGTGAATGATATAAATTTAATGGATATAACATATATTAAAATAATTTTTTAGTAGGAATCTTATGTTTTTTAGAGACATGAAATAAAACTAAAAATGATTTTATTATTAAAAATTATATTCTTCTTTAAAAGCATTTTGGGAATTATTTGGGCATTTATATTAAATTTAATTTTGGCCATATTAAATAAATTATTTAAAAAATAAACATATTTTTTAAATCAATATTTCAAATTTATCTTGGAGTCAAAAAGTGATATTTTTATGACAAATTAAATATGTGGATGAATACTGAAACTAATAGATTTCATTAAGAATTGTATATTATTTTATGAAAAATGAAAAATTAAATTATATTTTGTATTTGTTCTAGAAGTAAATATATTTATATTTTTTATTTTTAAATATAAAATCAGTAAATGGAATTAATATTATGTTGATTTTCTAAATAAAAACATTTTACAATTTGAATAGGTTCTCCTTAAAAACTGATTTTTCAATGCGTGTGTTTGATTAATTTTTTAATAATTTATTTCACATCTATTAATGTAATTTTAAAAATATGATAAAATATTAGGAATAAATTATTTTATATTATCTAATAAGGTATAATCATTTTTACAATAATTTTTATTACAAATATAAAGTAATAATTACCATGGTTAATGTTAAAACATATTTACTAGGGGTTATACTAAAATTATAATAGAAAAAATGACTTATAAACATATACAAACCCAATATTATGACCATTTTTTAATATTATAAAATTCAAGAATATATAATGAACCATTTTGGTTACTTTTTTCATGTGAAAACTGGGGGTAAAAACAGTTCTTCTCAAAATTATATAAGTGTGATACTCATCAAAACCTGAGAATGAAACAACCTCTCCACTCATATTCATAGAATTAAAGAAAACTTCCAAAAAACTATAGAAAAAATATCATATGTACTTCTGTCTCATTACTCTGGTCCAATATTTTTTTAATAAATGAACATTAATAAGACTTTTGTTACAGTGTTAATGTGGTTATTGAAATTGGGGTATCCTTTGTAACTGCCCACATATATTTTATTTCATCTTACACCCATTAAAATTTTATAAAATTTTTATTATAATACAATAATAATAACTACCATATAATTATGCATTAATGTTTTAATCACATATCATATATCCCCCTCCTAATCTATCAACTGTGATATGAAATCATTATTTATGTGTATAGAGGTATACCACATTGAGAACTGATGTTATTAATTTTAAATAATAAAATCTCATCGAAATATATTATTATAGATTAAATTTTAATATATTTGATATATATAAATTCATTAATCCTATATAATTACCATACAACATATACCTTTTTACCTCCCATCCTTTTGGAATAAAATAATAGTGCACATGTGTATAGAGGAAAACCACCTCGTAAACTGATGTGATGTGATTTTAATTACTATTTAAATACTTTGGAAAAAAGAATATAAAAATGTATAAAAATGTTATTTTAAAAATAATTAGAATTATTTAATTATTATGTATCATTTTCTTTCTTAGATTCCATTCAGTGGGGGATATGAAAATGTTATTCAGGTGTACTACCAACTACCACCCCCTAAACCTTTGTGATTCATTTTACAGTAATTTATTTCATGGATGAAAATTAGGCTATATTAAATAAATATATGTTTTAAATATTCTGTGAAAATTATTATCTAATATTGTTATACTATTTTTCCTTATATCATTTCATCCATTGATTAATGGGAAAATGTTCATGCGCATGTACGACCTGCAGTTCCCATGAACGTTGTAATTCATTTTCTATCTCTAATTTTTTTGTCATAATATTAATTCATATATATTAAATATATATTATATTTTATATAAAATATATAATTATTGAGATTCTTTTTCTATGAATAATTAATGGGGACTAAAAAGTATTAATGAAAAATACAAGCAAAACAATGCTACTACTTCCCAAAACATGATTTTAAAAAGGAAATGTCAATTGTATTTTAATTACTGATCATAAGTAAATTATATATGTAATTATAAATTAATTTTTGGTTATTTACTAAAATTATAATAAAAAAATATTTATTATACTTTAGTTTTGAATGTGTACGAATAATGTTGACACCTATCGTTATGGAATTCCATCTCACTTTTATTTTTTATTAGACAACTATTGTATTCACCATCCATTTGTTTTATGAGGTTTATATAGATCCTACAAATATATTTTATGATTATTATCCTGAAAATTATTTATATTTACATATATTTTTTATGATGTATCTTTCGTGGGTTTATAGTTTCAAAGTCACCAATAAAGTAAATCAACTATTTTCTCAAATCTGTTTCACAGACATTTATGTTATGTCTTGCACCAATCATCTTTCATAAGGGGTACAAACCACCCAATTGAAATTTTATGTCAGAAATTTGGTTTTTTTAATAAGGGTATTCATTAATATAGTTTTTACCATTCACGGGGATTAAACTTCAATGTTTACATTATGGTAGGGGTATTATGTTTTAATTCCATATTTTATTAAAATTGTTCATGATTATTCCTCAAATAATGAAGTAAAATGACCTATATATTATATAAATCAATTTTTTTATTATCCTATGTTTATTAACTGAGAATACATTTTTTCCTATCTTTCTTCCTATATTTTTGTACTCAATAGTTCAAAAATAATTTTTAATAATCAACATCATTATTTTTCTAATAAATAAAAAAAATTATTTCATGTTGAATTATTTAAAAAGATTTTGAAAATGGTATAAAATTTTAGAATGATATTATAAAATATTTTTTTACCATGATTTAATTTTTAAAAAGAGTTTTAAAAGAAATATCCTTTTTTTCATTACATGTATTATTAGTATTTTTGTGAAAATGATTATGAAAAATATTTTTATTGTGAAAAAAATGGTTGTAATTTACCACTATAATGGCCATAATTTTATTTTGGAGATGAATTTCTTTTTTTTCAATGTAAATTTAGTTAAAAATTTTATTTAAATTTCTTTAATTTTTAAACAGTTATTTTACAAATTGTAAATTATATTTTCATTAATAAAATTTCAAAGCGATCATCCACAATCATATTATATCTAAGATGATATCGATTTATTTTACTCATGATTAATGGATAACTAATACAAATATATCATTTTTATTCATTTTATAAATGGTTTTTCTTTTTTATTACAATATGTTAATGTACCAATTTTTTCTCCAATAGGTTCTATAATGACAACATGATTTTAAACCAAATTATTTCTTAGAAAGTTATGCTATATAAAAATAATTAAATGTTTATGAATCATGTATAATTTCTATATATTATTCTCTATTTAATCATTTATTAAAATCATTTATTTACATGGGTTCTTATATGATGAATTATTTTTAATCTTGTGAAAACAATTTGTATGATTTTCAGTATTTTGTGAGTCCGATATGTATTCTCCCTCCATAAAATTTTTTAATTATTGGTATTACATTAGACTAATAAGACTGGAATGGTGATTGAAACCATATTAGTATGATAATTTTTCCACTACGATAATAATGGTTGTGGAATTTTTTTATTTTAATGGCTTTGGTAGTGAACCCATCCCACTTTGATAGCCTTGGAATTAATCCTTGAAAACTTTGTAAATTATTTTGTATACATATGTTTGGCAAAAAATGGATGTTTTTTTATTCTGTTATTGTCTCATGGATTATTTACCTTGATTCAATTAATTTTCATGTCATATTAACTATATGTATTTATTCCACGATACAATATCTTGATCATTTTTTCTTTTCTGTGTAGTTTTTGTTGGGTATTATCATGTTATTATACCCTTATGCCCACATTATCTGTAAACACTAGACCCGAGTTTCTCAGAGATGGATCCTTATTAAAATACGTTGGTATAATTTGAAGAAATTCATATCCCATATGAATGAATAATTTAGTATATTTTGAAACAATATTTATAAATAAGTTCATTCATACAACATGATATGAAAATTAACATATATGTTTGCTTGAGAATATCATCCACTTTATTATTATCCCTACAAGTCAATGACTATATACCTCTTTATGTACTCAAAAAAATGAAACCTAAGAAGGGATGAGCTCAGATTTTCAGTATGGGTATAGATTACCATAGAAGCACTACTGGAAATCATGCTTTTCCCAACGCTTGTATACCAACGGTTCTTTGAACCATTGGTATAGGTAAGCATTACCAACAGTTTTCATAAACTGATGGTAAAAATCTGTAAAAATTGTGTTTTCCCAATGGTTTGATGAAACCGTTGGAAAAAATGGGTAAAAAGAGTTTTCCCAACGGTTTAGTGAAACCGTTGGGGAAAATATGAAGACTCTTATACCAACGGTTCTACAGAACTGTTGGTATATAAGTTATTAAGAGGGATTTTCCCAATGGTATTCTGAAAACGTTGGTATAATATAACATTCCCAACAGTTTTTTTAAAACTTTTGGGAAAGAAAATCCCCCAAATATCATCGATCTGCAACTCTAGACATCTCGAAAATATTGCCCTAACCAAGACCTGGATGCACCCACTCGAATTGTTCCCCTAAACCTCAACCGTTTAGAAGGTTTGCCTCTAATCTCGATGCAAAATGCTACTTCCCAACACAAAAGGTCTGGTTTCAAACAATATTTTCCTCCCATTTAAATCGGGTATGTGTTAGTTCATTTATTTTAGATTTGTTCTTCCAGTTTAAATCAGGTCATGTGTGTTAATTTATTTTAGATTTTGTTATTATATTTTGGTGTGAAATCTAGTGTGTATTATGATCCCCTTAAAAAAATAAAGCATATATAATTTTCGGTTATGGTTCGAACCCTACTTCACAAACTGCTAGAGGGTGCAAACTCTAATTTCCAATGGGACATCTATCTTTGATTCAAGAAATTTTTGTTCTTCCATTCTAAATCCGTAGGTGTGTCTTCATTTATTTTAGATTTCTTCGTTCCATTTTTCTACAATGTATTGTGTATTATGATTCCCTTATGAACAGAATCAATATATCACTTTAGGTTGTGGTTTTGTTGTGATTTATCTGTATTGAATAATTTTGGTTGATATTGAAGAGGTCAATATGATCTTGAGTTATTTCATCCTTGATTTATTTTAAATTTAAGGTCTATTGACATGATTTCGTTGGATATCCATAAATATAGTTAGGGTTGTCCAGGTTGGGTGGGGGGGTGGGTTTTCCAGGTGGGGTGTGTGGGGTAGGGGTGTCTAGTTGGGGTGGGGGGGAGCTGGGTTTTCTAAGTGGGGTGGGGGTAGGGCTGTCCAAGTGGGGTGGGTGTGGGGTGGGGGTAGAGCTGTCCATGTGGGGTGGGGGTAGGGTTGTCCAAGTGGGGTGGGGGAGGGGCTGTCTAGTTAGGGTGGGGGAGGGGACTAGGATGTCAAAATGGGGTGGGGGTAGGGCTATTTGGGGTGGGGTAGGGTGTGCATGTGGGGGTAGGGCTATGTGGGGTGGGGGTAGGGTTTTCCACTCGAAGTGTCTCTCTATAGTTTAAAATGCACTTCATTTTAATTGAAAACAACAACTAACATACGGAAAACTGACCAAAAGTATTCAGATTCTGTTGAAACTTTAGGAAAATGTTCCATGAGTCATTTGTGACATATACGAGTCCACCCCACCTGAATCCGAGGTTAGGTGTGGTCGACACCACTCAAAGTGTCTTAGGTTTTTTTGAAATAGACAACAGTTTAAATGAAAACAAAAACTGACATACGAAAACTTACTAAACACATTTGGAATCAGTGGAATCATTCGGAAAATGATCCAAGGGTCATATGTGACATGTACGTATCAACCTAGCCTCAATCCGAGGCATGGAGTGGCAGGCACCACACGAAGTGTCTCTCTATAGTTTAAAATGTGCTTCATATTAATTGAAATCAACAACTGACATATGGTAAACCGACCAAACGGATTCAGATTCTGTTGAAACTTTAATAAAACAATCTATGGGTCATATGTGACGTGTACAAGTAAACCGTGCCTCAATCTGAGTCGCTGTGTGTCCGGGATCACTCTAAGTATCTCTCTTTTGTTTAAAATGGACAATATTTTAAGTACATATGGAAAACCGACCAAAAAAATTCTGATTGTGTTGATACTTTAGCACAATTATCCATGGGCCATATAGGACGTGCACGAGTCAACCACACCTCAATATAAGGTGTGGTGTGGCCGGCACCACTCAAAGTGTCTCTCTTTAGTTTAAAATGGACTTCATTTTAAGTGAAAACAACAACTGACATACAGAAAACCGACCAAACACATTCGGATTCTGTTGAACCTTTAGTACAATGATGCATGGGTCATTTTTGACGTGTACAAGTCATCCTATTCTCAATACGAGGCACGATGTGGCTGGAACCACTCAAATTGTCTCTCTTTCGTTTAAAATATACTTCATTTTATGTGAAAACAATAAATAACATACGTAAAACTGACCAAATGCATTCGTATTCTGTTGAAACATTAGGAAAATGATCCATGGGTCATATGTGACGTGTACGAGTCAACATCTCCTCAATCCGAGGCCTGGTGTAACCACCACCAATTGAAGTGTCTCACATTTATTTGGAATGGACAACATTTTAATTGAAAACAAATAATGGCATACGGAAAACTGACCAAATGCATTCAGATTCAGTAGAAACTTTTAGTAAAACGTTCTACGAGTCATTTGTGACTTGTACAAGTCAACCCTGCCTCAATCTGAGGCCAGGTGTGGCCGGAACCACTCAAAGTGTCTCAGGTATATTTGAAATAGACAACATTAAAAATGAAAACAAAAACTGACATATGGAAAACTGACTAAACACATTAGGATTCAGATAAAACATTAGGAAAACGATCCCTGGGTCATATGTGACGTGTATGTATAAACCCAGCCTCAATCCGAGGCATGGAGTGGCTGACACCACTCTAGGTGTCTCTCTATAGTTTAAAATGGACTTCATTTTAATTGAAAACAACAACTGACATACAGTAATCGGACCAAACACATTCGGATTCTGTTGAAACTTTAGGTAAATGATCCACATGTCATATGTGACGTTTTCAAGTCAACCGCACCTCAATCCAAGTCCCAGTGTGGACGAGATTACTCTAAGTGTCTCTCTATTGTTTAAAATGGACAACATTTTATGTACATTCAGAAAACTGACCAAATGGATTCTGATTGTGTTGATACTTTAGCACAATGATACATGGGTCATATATGACGTGCAAGAGTAAACCCCACCTCAATTCAAGGTGTGCTGTGGCCGGCACCACTCAAAGTGTCTCTCTTTAGTTTAAAATGGACTCCATTTTAAGTGAAAACAACAACTGACATACAGAAATCTGACCAAACGAATTCAGATTTTGTTGAACCTTTAGTACAATGATACATGGGTCATTTGTGACGTGTACAAGTCAACCTCACCTCTAGCCGAGGCACAGTGTGTCCGGAACCACAAAAATTGTCTCTCTTTCATTTAAAATTGGATTCATTTTAAGGGAAAACAAAAAATGACATACGGAAAACTGACCAAATGCATTCAAATTCTGTTGAAACTTAAAGAAAACAATCCATGGGTCATATTTGACATGTACGAGTCAACCCCGCCTCAATGCGAGAACTGGTGTGACCGGAACCACTCAAAGATTCTCACATTTATTTGAAATGGACAACATTTAAATTTAAAACAACCACTGACATAAGGAAAAATGACTAAACGCATTCGGATTTAGTTGAATCATTAGGAAAACGATACATGGGTCATATGGGACCTGTACGTTTCAACCCAGCCTCAATCTGAGGCGAGGAGTGGACGACACCACTCAGAGTTTCTCTTTATAGTTTAAAATGGACTTCATTTTAATTGAAAACATCAACTGACATACAGTAATCTGGCCAAACACATTCAGATTCTTTTGAAACTTTAGGACAACGATCCATGGGTCATATGTGACGTTTTCGAGTCAACCGCGCCTCAATCTGAGTCGCAGTGTGGAAGGGATCACTATTAATGTCTCTCTTTTGTTTAAAATGGACAACATTTTAATGACATACGGAAAACTGACGAAACTCATTCTGAATGTGTTGATGCTTTAGGAAAACGATACATGGGTCATATGTGACGTTTTCGAGACGTGGTGTGGCCGGCACCACTCAAAGTGTCTCTCTTTAGTTTAAAATGAACATCATTTTAAGTGAAAACAACAACTGACGTACGGAAAACCGAACAAATGCATTCAGATTCTGTAAAACCTTTAGTGCAATGATCCATGGGTCATTTGTGAAGTGTATGAGTCATCCTTGCCTCTATCCGAGGCATGGTGTGTCCCTAACCACTCAAATTATCTCTGTTTCGTTTAAAATAGACTTCATTTTAAGTGAAAACAAAAAATGACATACGGAAAACCGACCAAATTCATTCAGATTCCATTGAAACTTTAGGAAAATGATCCATGGGTCATATGTGATGTGTACGAGTCAACCCTACCTCAATCCAAGGACTAGTGTGGTCAGCACCAATCGAAGTGTCTCTCTACAGTTTAAAATGGACTACATTTTAATTAAAAACAACAACTGGCATACGGAAAACCAACCAAACGCTTTCAGATTCTGTTGAAAATTTAGGACAAAGTTCCATGAGTAATTTTTGTCATGTATGAGTCAACCGTGCCTCAATCTGAGGCTAGGTGTGGTAGAAACCACTCAAAGTGTCTCAGGATTATTTAAAATAGACAACATTTTAAATTAAAGCAACAACTAACATTCAGAAAACCAACTAAACGCATTCAGATTCAGTTAAAACATTAGGAAAACGATACATGGGTCATATGTGACATGTACATGTCAACCCAGTCTCATTTCGAGGCACGGAGCGGCCAACACCACTCGAAGTGTCTCTCTATAGTTTAAAATGGGCTTTATTTTAATTGAAAACAACAACTGACATCCGGTAATCTGACCAAACGCATTTGGATTCTATTGAAACTTTAGGACAACAATACATGGGTCATATGTGATTTGTTCGAGTCAATATTGCCTCAATCCGAGTTGCAGTGTGGACGGGATCACTCAAAATGTCTCTCTTTTGTTTAAAATGGACAACATTTTAATGACATACAGAAAACTGAACAAATGCATTTAGAATGTTTTGATGCTTTAGGAAAATGATATATGGGTCATATATGACATTCAAAAGTCAACCCCACCTCAATCCGAGGTGCGGTGTGGCCGAAACTACTCGAAGTGTCTCTCTTTAATTTAAAATGGACTTCATTTTATGTTAAAACAACAACTGACATACAGAAAACCAACAAAACACATTTGGATTCTTTTAAACATTTAGTGTAACGATCCATGGGTCATTTGTGATGTGTATGAGTCAACTTTTCCTCAATCCGAGGCATGGTGTGGTCGTAACCACTAAAATTGTCTCTATTTCGTTTAAAATAGACTTCATTTTAAGTGAAAAAAATAAATGACATGCGGAAAATGGACCAAATGCATTTGTATTCTGTTGAAACTTTAGGAAAACGATCCATGGGTCATATGTGATGTGTACAAGTCAACCCTGCCTCAATCCGAGGCCTGGTGTGGCTGACACAAATTGAAGTGTCTCTCTATAGTTTAAAATGGACTTCATTTTAATTGAAAACAACAACCGACATACAGAAAACCAACCAAACGCATTCAGATTCTGTTGAAAATTTAGGACAACGTTCCATGAGTAATTTCTGACATGTAAGAGTCAACCCCGCCTCAATCCGAGGCCAGGTGTGGTAGACACCACTCAAAGTGTCTCAGGTTTATTTGAAATAGACATCATTTTAAATGAAAACAACAATTAACATACAGAAAACCAACTAAACGCATTTCGATTCTATTGAAACGTTAGGAAAACGATCCATGGGTCATATGTGACGTGTACGTGTCAACCCAACCTCGATCTGAGGTGTGGAGTGGCCGATTCCACTCGAAGTGTCTCTCTATAGTTTAAAATCGACTTCATTTTAATTGAAACAACAACTGACATATGGTAATCTATCCAAACGCATTCATATTCTGTTGAAAAATTAGGAAAAAGATCCATGGGTCATATGTGACGTGTTCGAGTCAACCGCGCCTCAATATGAGTCATAGTGTGCCCGGGATCACTCTAAATGTATCTATTTTGTATAAAATGGACAACATTTTAATGACATACGGAAAACTGACCAAACGCATTCTGAATGTGTTGATGCTTTAGGAAAACGATACATGGGTCATATATGATGTGCATGAGTCAACCCCGCCTCAATCCGAGGCGCATTGTGGACGGAACCACTCAAAGTGTCTCTCTTTAGTTTAAAATGGACTTCATTTTAAGTGAAAACAACAACTGACATATGGAAAACCGACCAAATGCATTAGGATTCTATTGAACCTTTAGTGCAATGATCCATGGTTCATTTGTGACGTGTATGAGTTGACCTTGCCTCAATCCAAGGCATGGTGTGGCCGTAACTACTCAAATTGTATCTCTTTCGTTTAAAATAGACTTCATTTTAAGTGAAAACAAAAAATTACATACGGAAAACTGACCTAATGCATTCAGATTCCGTTGAAACTTTTGGAAAAAGATCCATGGGTCATATTTGACGGGTATGAGTCAACCCCATCTCAATCCGAGGTCTGGTGTGGCTGACACAGATCGAAGTGTCTCTCTATAGTTTAAAATGGACTTCATTTTAATTTAAAACAACAACTAACATACGAAAAACCAACCAAATGCATTCATATTCTGTTGAAAATTTAGGACAATGTTCCATGAGTAATTTGTGACATGTACGAGTAAACCCCGCCTCAATCCGAGGCAAGGTGTGGCAGAGACCACTCAAAGTGTCTCAAGTTTATTTGAAATAGAGAACATTTTAAATGAAAACAACAACTGACATACAGAAAACTGACTAAACGCATTCGGATTCAGTTGAAACATTAGGAAAAATATCCATGGGTCATATGTGACGAGTATGTGTCAACCCAGGCTCAATCCGAGGTGCGGAGTGGCGGACACCACTTGAACTATCTCTCTATAGTTTAAAATGGACGTCATTTTAATTGAAAACAACAACTGACATATGGTAATCCGGACAAACGCATTCGGATTCTGTTGAAACCTTAGGAAAATGATCAATGGGTCATATGTGATGTGTTTGAGTCAACCACGCCTATATCCGAGTCACAGTGTGGTCGGGATCACTCTAAGTGTCTCTCTTTTGTTTAAAATGGACAACATTTTAAGTACATATGGAAAAATGACCAAACGGATTTTGATTGTGTTGATACTTTAGTACAACGATCCATGGGTCATATATGATGTGCACGAGTCAACCCTGCTTCAATACAAGGAGCGGTGTGGTCGAAACCACTCAAAGTGTCTCTCTTTACTTTAAAATGGACCTCATTTTAAGTGAAAACAACAACTGACATAAGGAATACTGACCAAACACATTCGGATTCTATTGAACATTTAGTACAACGATCCATGGGTCATTTGTGATGTGTACGAGTCAACCTCGCCTCAATCCGAGGCACGGTGTGGCCGTAACCACTCAGGTTGTCTCTCTTTCATTTAAAATAGATATCATTTAAAGTGAAAACAATAAATGACATACCGAAAACTGACCAAATGCATTCATATTCCATTGAAACATTAGGAAATCGATCCATGGGTCATATATGATGCGTACAATTTAACCCCGCCTCAATCTGAGACGCGTTGTTGCGGGTATCACTCCAAGTGTATGTATAATGTTTAAAATGGACATCATTTTTAGTAAAAACCACTTTTATGCATTTTTAATTGTGTATAACACATATAATTACTAATTCAATTTTTTTTGTATTTTATTGATAATTGATAATTAAATTATATATGTATTAAATTATGAATTGAATTCCAGATTGGACATATAATTGTTATCAATGTTTTAAATTGAATTCTAAATCAATTATGTATTTTTATAATTACATTATAAATTATGATTTAATTCTGGATGTGTATTGTTCTAGGGTGCAATGTTAAATTTTTATGCATTATATGTTAAATAATTGGAAAGGAGAGGGAATGGAGAATTACAGCACAGGAATGGGATTTCACACCTGTGCAAATTGTAGGAAAATTTCAGGCAAATGGCAGGCTGCTATGCAATTTTCATAGCATATCCTATGACAACAGTTTCAAACCATTTTAATACATTTTTTATGATATTTTTACCAACGGTTCAATGAGAACTGTTGGTAAAAACCCTTTCCCAATGGTTTTGTATACCGTTGGAAATAGTTCCTCAAGGAGGTTTTTTCCAATGGTTTGGTTGAACTGTTGGAAAAACTTATACCAATGGTTCAACCAAACCGTTGGGATATGTTACTGTTACCAACCTATCCCAATGGTTCTACATAAACCATTGGGAAAAAATTTTCCCAACGACTTACTTCCCTACGGTTGGCAGAACCGTTAGTATAAGATATACCAAAGGCTCTTCAGCCTATCCCAATGGTTCTGAACTGTTGAGAAATATGATATTTCCAGTAGTGAAGATAACATAAACATTAGGTATGGTGAATAATTTAGGACACATTCCTTTAAAAAATTAATATGAACAATATATGCTGGGAATATAGGCTGAGTAATTATTTCCATAATAAAACAAAATCATGGGTATTATACTAGTCCAAAAAACCCCCATTAACTATGAACTTATAGAGACAATATGAGGGAAATTAATATGTTATACATTTAAAAAAATATCAAAAACGTGCCCAAGACATCTAATAATGATTAAGGCCTTGACCAAAACCATATCTTAAAATTTTCTAGCCCTCGTCCAAGTCCATATTTATTTTTCCCATGAGACCTACTGATAGTTCATGGGGCTATATCAAGACCCACCCATAAAATAATAATTACAATTAATTCTTCATTTTATTAGGTATAAACATAAAAAACATATACATTCATATTCAATCTAATATATGAAATATAGGTAACATTCCTGGAGCATTAAGAATAAACCATAACAATTTGGATTAAATTGGTGAATGATTTTTAGTTAGAACATACACATTCAAACTAATCATAAAAAATTCAATTAAATATGGTATATGTTATCATAAAAGATTAATCCGAATAATAAATAATAATCAAAAATAGTTTTGAAATAGATGAAGACAGTCATATAAAATCCTCGAGTAATTCTTGAGAGAATACTCTTTTACATTGAAAATAATAGTTATTTTTGAAAACTCATTGTAGAAAAACATAATTAAATTAAGATTGTATTTTCATAATAAAATTATTAATTTTAGAAAAATAATGGATGATTAAAAAATTTATAGGGTTCCCTTGAAAATTGGTAAAAATTCAGGAAATTCCCTTAAAACAGGCTTGTATTTCAGGTTGAATTATTGAAAACACCTTTTAAAATATATAACTCTACAATAATTAAGGTAGGATTCTGGTTGGACCAAATATATATCATTCACAAAAAAACTATTAGGAGTACATATATATGAATAAAAATATATTTGAGGTTAGTAGATAATAAAATTATCGTGAATGAAAATGGATGTTCATGTGGAAAACACTTACCTTAAGTCTGAAGGTATTCTTCACTTGATCCGAACAACCTAAATAATCAAATTTATGATCTTATATTAACAAATCAAGAAACAACTATAAATTTAATTTATTTTTTATTACCTTATTAGGATCATTCTTGGATTTTTTCATTAAGATATTAAATATCATTGTTTTAGAGTGTTTTCTTCCCTGGTATTCATGATTGGTTTACTTATATTCATGTATGGATAAACATGTATAATGTGATTGATTTTTCAAAATATAAGTTGTATGTTATTAATTAGAAAACATAATATTACTTGGTTGTAAAATTTTGTTGTTATTGGGATTGATGATGAATCATTATATAAAACACTAATGACAATTATCTGGGTAAATTGGCGGTTTTTTGATCACAGTAAACTCATTTTTATTTATTAATTAATATAATTTCTTTAAAAATATTCCAAAACATTAAATAAGTTTTATGAAAAATATTATAATCTGGTTGATCCATAAAAATGGTTTCATGAGCATAATTGCAGATGATAATAGAAATTGAAAACTCAACCTCCATGAATGTGATAAATTAACAAATCTCAAATTGTGTTTTCATTTAAAGAATCAAAGAAGGGGAAATGAGAGATAATGATAAAAAAATCCTTTATCATAAAAAAATCCATTACATGTATGGCACTAGAGACATCACAACATTTTGAATAATGTTGGTGATGAAAGAAAAATAAAATAAAGGAACATGAAATAAAAGAAATGGAAAGAAGAATTTTCCACATGAAGTAATATTCCTTGAGAGTCTTTTTAGGGGAGAAGTTTTGGTGTTTTTATGATTACAAGGGCTAATGGACATGGTGGAAGATTTTTGGAGGATATTTTAGAATATTTTATATAATACAAAATGATTCGTAGTTGTTATGTTAATAGTGAGTGATTGGGGGTTATAATGGATGAGAGGTGGGTTTCCTATTTTCTTAATCATTATTTTATTTTTTTTCTAAATACAACGAATATTATTGATTATTGTGACCAAGAATAGTAATATGTTCATTTTAGTTCAAACCATGTTGCCTTACATCAACCATACATCACCTATTACTCAATAAATCTTATATTTAGTATTTATCATAAATTGTGGCATTTTAATATTAAACTAAAATGGAGTATTTCAAAAAAATCAAAAAAAAACCATAACCACTTTTCAACACATAGAATCCAAAAATTAAGTCCATTTTTTAATTAAAAATTTATTACACACAAAAATAAAACCACATAATTATTAATTTCTAAAATACTCACTTTCATTTATAAGGAATTTAAATTTTATTTATACATTCATGGTTGTGGTAACTATTAATATCTTTAATATTTATATTCATAAGGGTAAATTACTATTTATAAGGGTCATGTTACTATACACTAAAAATGTATGTTGATCTGACCAGACTGTAAATATTATACTGAATGCAATCATGTACGTCAAGGTTTCATAATTGAAATTATAGAGGTGGAAATTTTATGTTTACTTGCAAGGATATAACAAAGCGTTGTTTCATGCATTCAATATTAAACTTATTTGCAAAATATTGGGGGGACACTTTATACACTTCATACAAAAATATCTTCCTCAAAATCACTAGAGTGTTACCTCACAAAATGATTTGGGTAGTTGTTCATCAAACTCTCCTCAGGATCCCATGCTGCCTCTTCAATTTTAAAAATATTCCAATGTATCATTATCGATGAAGTCGTCTTATTCCTCAACACTTGTTCTTTATTGTTCAGAATATGAATAGTATCTTCATATTATGGTAAGTTAGGTTCCAATTTTATTTGTTATGAAGTGAGGACATGGGTTGGGTCTGTCATGTACTTCTTCAATAATGAGAAATTGAACATATTTTGTACATTAGACAGGCTATGAGGCATAACCAATCAATATAAAATAACTCTTATTATATCTAGGATTTAAAAAGTTATAATGTAATTAGGGATCATTTTTCCTTTATTCCCAAATAATATAACTTCGATCAGTGGATATACATTCAAGAAAACATTATCTCCCACCTGAAATAAAAAATCCTTCCTTTGATTATCAGCAAATCTATTTTTCCTCATTTGAGATTCTTTGATATAGGCTTGAATATTCGTTACATTTTTTGTAGTTTCCTCCAAAATATATGGGCCCACAAGCTACCAATCTCCTACTTAATCCCAACAAGTTGGTGTACAACATATCATTCCATAAAATCCTTCATATGGTGCAATTTGAATACATTAATGGAAACTAGTTGGCGAGTCGTTTAACTGAAGGTATGTTTTCAGTTTAACAAATTATTTTTACCCTAACATGTATAGCACCAGTACGGGGTTGATCCACAGGGAATTAAGAAGTTATTTTATCTTTCTTAACATAGTTTGTATTTTTGTTTTAGCGAATTCTACCGAATTTAGAGACGAATTTTGTTGATTGTTTTGGATAAAAATAAAATAATTGGTTTTATTTTTATTTTAAAAAATTTCTTAACAGAATAAAAGTAAAATACAGGAAAATTGGTTTTGATGTAAATAATGAAATAAATGTATTGGGGTTATGGATTTATTAGAAGTTTGATTATTAAATCATATTGCTTTTGAGGTCATGTTGTTCATGATAACCCAACAATATGTGTTCAATTTGTAATGAAGTTTTCATGGTCTGGTAAAAGTTATATTTAGAGTTGGAAAAACTAACTCCTTGGTCCCATAGTTAGTCTTTAATAGATAATTATTTGGATTAGTCAATTTTGAGTCGACGAATACTTCCAACGGTCATGAAATTATTCTCGTGTATTCTTCTATTGAATCCATGATATTTCTTCCCTTGGTCTTGTATAAAATTTCCATTGATAAGATGATGTGATTTATAAAGAATAAGAATAGATTATTATAAAAAACACATTCATAGAAACTTAATTCAAATTAAAACTCATTAACTCCCACAACCACACATACACTGGGTCTTTAGTTGCCCACGGAGGTAATGATAAACACAAGACTCTTGATACCTGATGTGATCATGCTCGAAACCTCTAGGTGGAAATGATTCTTTGGTAGACAGTGGAATGATGGTAGAATGACGGTAGACCATCTATCCATCAGAACAACAACCCTTTTCTCCACACAATACTATGACACACTACTCCGTTGGTATAGAGGCCAAGGCCTCCTTTAATAGAAAATTTATGTACACGACTTGTGGAAAAAGTATACATTGTGTACTTTTGTCAACACATTTTTTCCTTTATTTTCTCTTCTTGTAGGCGGACTAACACAATGTATTTGACTTCGAACATGGCGCTCCAAGGTAGGTGAATGTACACTTCTTGTATCACCGCAATACACAGCGTGTAGTCTTATTTTTCGGTCCCCAACCACTTCTAGAAATTTATACACAACATGTATCAGTGGAACATGGTATTTCCCCTTAATCCAACCACAAGGGCGTGTAGACTCTTCTAGTCTACCAACTTCTTTAGAATGGTATACATGGAATGTATATTTTTCACACGGTGTGTGCTGCATTTGGTTATATGGGCATGTACTAGTCCTGGTAAACCAATTTATGAACATGAATGTACTTGATGTGTATATATGTAAATGCTGTGTAGTTGTAAATTTTTGCTTTGTTCTACCCCGTTTTTTGTATTTAGCCATAAACCTCCAAGAAATGAACAAGATCTCCAAAATCAAAGTATTTTTTCCTATGTAGTCGGTAATTACTGAAAACATTTTATTATTTTTAAATAGATTATATTAAAATTTATACACAAATGGGGGGTATCAAATTTCCCCTTACATAGTCATTTTATTGCCCTCATGTTAATATCAAAATCTAATTAAAAAAGTCTATATATTAAAAGAAAGGAATTCAGTTAATCATAAATGTAAATAATAAGTTATAGGAGAAAAGTTCAAAAATAATACAAAATAGTTTCAATCCAGGAGATATTCTAACATTGCCTCGTATATAATACAATTAACTACTTTCATCCACTTTTAACACATGTTTCAACCATTCAAAAATAAGAAAGCCACTTGATGATTTTCCTCACCAATAACATACACAAACTCAATATGATTGTAATCAAAGTTATGCTCAATCAACGATATATACAGTCTCTCTATAGGTTTTCAAGAAATCTAGTTCTCCACTTCATAAAAATAGACTTACAAAAATCATGAGGGCTTTTCAATTAGGACCAAATGTTTCTGGGAATAGTGGTTGGTAGGTAAAGATGGGAAAATAACTCCATGGCTTGAAAGAGGAGGCTAAATTCTTTAAATAATAATGCATGATATTCATTGTTAAACTCAATGTAAAAACTTCTTCAACAGGCTTTATAAAAATATCTTATAACCACCATATCCTCTCATTGAGTATGACTTAGAAACCAACATGTGTGTATAAGGTAACTTTGTTTGCACCATTTTTTTCTCTTTTTTCTATATAGAACATAAAGGGGACCTTTCATAATTTCCAAAAATAGACGTTTTGAACCCTTTTTGCCCCAAACGATCAAGATATTCTCCCCCATACTTAATTTCTTGACAATTTACGAATTTATACCATGTGTTTACAATCCCTTATTTTGAGCTCAAATAAATGATCATGAAATATGATAAAAGAATTAGGGTAGGAAGGGAAATAGGCTGGGGATATGGCTTCCTATAAAGGCAATTCATGGTCTCTAGGGGCTTCCTAAGATAATATGTTGGGTAGGTATCAAGATAACGGGGTTTATACCATCTAATGTCTCAATAATTTTAATGTAATTCAAAAATTGTTCATGTTTAGAAAAAGAAAACTTACAAATTCTAGTAGTTGTGTGTAATCTAAGAATCTCTCAAGAAAGAGTGTATTAGAAAGAATATGACAAAGGTTTTCGAATACCTCTCAGGAGTGGGAAAAATAAATAAAGAGACAATCAGTTCATGACATGCAAAAACTTGATTAGTCTAATCGATGTAATTATCCAAGAATGACATGTTTCAATTTAAATTATATCAGCAATAATATTAAAACACTTGGGAACCATAATTAACATGCAATTTTTTTGAATTTCTACCATTCATCATATTATTTAAAAATATGATTAAAAAATCTCCTCACATTATTAAATATATCTTCTAATAATTATGTCTCCTAGAATATAAAAAGGGAAAAGACTAAATAGGTTAAGAGATTCTCCCATAAATAATACCGCATGTTGTCCACCAACTACCCATAAGGATGAAAAAGTTTAGGTGGGGACACAATAGTGGACCAGACCGAGGGAAAATAGGAGAAGAAGTAAACCATGAATGAAAAGTAGACAACAAAAAAAATAAAACTCCCCTCTTGTCTAGGTGTAGGAAAACGAAATGTGATTTAAAAGTGCGGCCCAAAACATGCCAGAGTACCTGTGATGGGGGAAGAAAGAGAACACAGAAAGAATAAAAAATATACATAGGCACAAGATATGACAAATATATATATTCAATTAAAACCATGTGTCCAAAAACTAGTCAGGGGGTTACGTCAGAAGATGCATCATTTAATACAGAATCAGCTGGAATAGAAGGCCCAGAAGCCGTGGGAACTAAAGGCTTAGAATCTACACCCGGTACAGAAGATGATGAAGTAAGAGCTACCAGTGATGGACATGGAATGAGAATACTGGAATCACTCTCGGGACTATCGATAGTGTTAGCAGTAGTAATAGCAGTAGTTGGGCCCATAGTAGATAGAAGAATGGAATTTGTGACCAGTGTAGGAAATGGTGGTGGAGTAGCAACAGAAGGGCTAGGAGTGGAGGCAGAGGCAGATGGCGGGGGAAGTGGAATACCAAGATTCTTATGAATAAGCCCTAACATCTGCTCTTGCCAGTTTTGGTGACTGCCGATACGAACAGTGTGTTGCTCCATCATATCGAGGTGGAGGGAAAGTGAAATACTGACCGAGGGTGCGTGTTTAGGGGTTAGGTGGTTGGATAGAAGAATGAAGGCTAGAATAAGTGGGGTCATAAGAAGGGGGGTGGGTTGGGGAAGTTGGATGGGATGGGGAAGGAGGAGGGGGTACATCAGCGGATGCAGGAGGGTCAGCAGGTGGGCGAGGTGGAGCCTGGGGAATGATGTAGTAACCCCTACATTCAGACCAATCCCATGCGAATAAGAATGAGATAGTGCATCCGCTGGGGTAAAACTAAAAGTACATGAGGTTGAGAAGGCTCAAAAACCCTAGGTGGTGGGCAAGAAAGTTAGCATAAAACCCGATTATCAGGTTTCCCTAACGGCTAGTAAACACGGCATGGAAGTAGGAGGCAGCTTGGTAGGGAGGTCCACGTAGTCATGCCGGATGACATGGGTAAAGAGTTACATGTCACGACTCGTTACGACCTCCATATCCTCATTTCTGGGGGAAATAATGGTGGTAAATCCCCAGTGGGTAAAAAAGATGATTAGGTTAGTGATAAGGGTAATCTTCTGCATGGTAGGGGCGTTGCGGTGGTCAGGTCCAGAAATCTCCCGCCACATAGCAACGAGATCAGAGTGCTCGGGCCTGGTCAGGGTAGAAATAGGGGGTGTGGCGTTGGGATGAGGTTAGAAACCGCACCCTCGACCAAAGTCTGTAATTTTAAGGGAAAAACGTCAGCCGCCCAGCTGGAACAGAACCACGGGTACCACATCACCAGGTGTCTCATGGTACATAGCTCACTCGAACTCGAATGAGGCAGTGAAATCCAAAAATAAATATTGAAAAATAGGAGTGCTGACATGGAAGATTGAATGTAAGAGAGTATAGCCTAGAAGATCCTGCAACTCGCCCCAAATATCGAGCTGCTGTGGAATGTTGTTGTCGAGGTAGCGGACACTCAAGGGAATTGAGCAGTGAGAGAAGTAACAGATCCTATCATGTGCCAAGTCGGTGACCAGGAACACCATTCACAGGTAGGGAACACCTGTGGGTCCCTGTTCAAGTGGAGGTGCAATAGCAGGAGATGGAACTAGGGGTGGATTTGCTGATGTAGATGGAGTCCCAGTGGATGAATCGGCCGATGTGGGGCGAGAAGCTACTGAAGGGGGCACTGGATGTGTGACAGCCGGTGGGTAAGAAATGATGAAGATTAGAGGCTCTGGATGGGTTGGTGAAGGGGTAGTTGTTCTAGGTCCAGCCTCCACTGAGGTAGTGGGTGGAGGAATGAAGGCCAACAGAGGGAGATCATAGACCGTATTGTCTGGGTCGGTTTGCATCGGAGGTCAGAGTCAAATCCGATGATAAATGGGCCTCTCTCCCTCAGCGGTGGAGGCGGGTTTCTTCTCACGATAAGGATCTTAGTCTTCTATAACCTGAATGAGAATGAAAAACCAAACAAAAGAAAAAAGAAAGAAGGGAAAACAAAAAAAATGTGAGAAAACTGGAAAATAAAAGTACATGACGTGTACATCCTGAGTGTACGGCATGTAGTGAAAACTGGGTATCATCCCGTGTTCTTTGGATAAACACGATGAGGGAGCATGGGATAGACCAAGAAAGGTTACACAACGTGTATCAAACATACAAGTTGTGTTCATGCAAAGTGGACATGGTCGTGTATCTGTAAAGACGTGACCATGATTTTCTTAGTTCTAATAGTAAAGGACACACCATGTACAGATCATACACAACATGTTCATTACCATATGAACATGGTTGTGTGGGGTGGGATACACATGGTTTGGTTGATGGGAATGGCATACACGACATGTACCAAACACACATTCCATGTATAGGAACATGGGATGCGAGGCCGTGTGAAGTGTGCCACACAGATGGGCCAAAAGAAAAGGAATACATGGCATGTACTGAACACACACACTGTGTATATAAAAATGGTGTGTGAGGCCATGTGTAAAAGATACGCAGGCATGATGGGGGAAGGTACATGGTGTGTACCGAACATACACACCGTGTAGTTTCAGAGTGAAGAGCATCCAGTGTGTGGCTGTGTACAAAGGTAGACATAGTGTGTAATTCATATCGTGGCCGAGTACCATAGAAACCGAACGGTCAGCTAATCCCGAAATCACCCTAAATGCTTATAATAACATGAAAGCGAGGGTGTTGAAGGGTGTACCTGGACAGAGGATCTCAATGCAAGAAAAATATGAACAAGAAAAGCCCAAAATCCATGGATTTGAGCTATGGGGGTTCAAGTATCATATGGGGGATGAAAACAGGATGAAGGGGACTCCGCATTACACAGCCTAAATCTGGGTGGCTGCGCCCTATATAGACGAGGTACACAGTGTGTACATCCATACTACATGCCGTGTATCTCAGTCTTTTATGAGAACAATATAGATATATAATTATTATAGTAAACTATATAATAATTAATATTAATCATTAAAATAGTAAAAGTAAATATATATATATATATGTATATAGATAATTTTAAAAAATAAAAATATATATGTAATGTATTGGTAAATACACGATGTGTGTTCTAAAATTGTAAAAAGAGATGTACATCCTTTGGTCTGGTGCTTGGGGAGAGGCTCGAACTGGCGATCGACCATTCTAAATGGAAGCCCTCAACCATGGGAGGAAAGGTTGTACTTATTTTCTAATGTAACATTTATATATAGTTATTGTATATGGCTTGTACTACATGGGAAGAAGAAGATGAAAAGTGTGTGGGTTTTAATTATACAAGAAGGGGATGATGCAGGGAGATTACCCGAGGTCGAACATAGGTCTTTTGGAACTAGGACCGAGAATTTTCTAATCTACCAATTTCATATGCATGAATTAGATTATATGGAAATGTTTTTAATTAATAATGAAAAATATGGCACACACGACATATATCGAATGACATGCCATGTGGTTTTATTAAAATTGTAAATGATGGAAATGGGGTGGTTTTCAGGATTTGAACCCTTGTCTTTTGGATTTGTGTTACGATCTAGGCCAACCGATCCATCCCCACCATGGTTTTTCAAATAAACTAATATATATATATATATATGAAATTTAATACGCATTCCATGTAAGAAAATAAAAAAAAAGGACGAACCCCATGATGACGGTAGGTCGAGAGGATTTGAACCGGTGATGGCTCGGATAAACTACAGTTTCCTTACCTTCGGCACTGACATCATCCCTATTTATTTATTAGTTAAACTATATATTTATAATAGCTTAAAAATGAAAATGGAAAAGTACAAACCGTGTAGTTGTTGTACATGGTGTGTATCCTCTAGGTTGCCTCCCTGGAAGCGCCTGTGTTTTTGGTCGTTAGCTCGAACAACATACCTTATTTACCTGAGCCCTATGGTGGATAATGGTCCCAATATTAGTTTACCTGGCCTTCTTGGAATTGTAGGTCCTCAAAATCTTCTTCAACTTGAATTTCTGTAATGATAAAGTTATCAAAAAAAATTAACATACTAGATCATCCACTAATAGATCATCCACGATATTTATCGCATAACATCCCTCGTGATCAGGTGATGATGCATGATTGAGATCCTTGAGGACATTGTCGGATACTTTCTCCTCTCCAACCCAAAAAATTAGATTCCTCTGGTGCATGTCGAGGAGTGCCTTCCTAGTTTCCATGAAAGGCCTTCCCAAAATGATATGTGCCTCTTGTTCATCCTCCATGTCAGGGATGATGAAATCTGCAAGAAGTATAATCCTACCTACTTTGATGAGCACGCCCTCCTGTAGTCCCTTAGGAATTTTGATGGATCGATTTGCAATTTGAAGGGATACTCGGGTAAGATTAAATTCATTGAGGCCTATCTTCTTGAAAACTCCAAGGGGCATGAGTTTCACGCTGGCTCCTAAGTAACAGATGGCCTTCCCAAACTTGCATGGTCCAATGGTACATGGAATAGTGAAACTACATGGATTCTAGAGTTTGAGAGGAATTGAATGTTGGACGACTGCAGAAAACTCCATGGTTAGGGAAATGATGCCTAGATCCTCCATTTTTCTTCTGTTGGAGAGTATTTCCTTCATGAATTTGTCATAAGTGGGCATTTGCGTCAGTGCCTATGCAAATGGAATATTTATATGCATCTTTTCAAATACGTCCTGGAATTTTCTGAACTAGTGGTCCAACTTTCCCTATGTCAATCTCTCCGGGAAGGGTAAGGTAGGTTCAAAGGGTTTTACAACATCCTGCCCTTTATTCTGCGAAGCCTCCTTCTATGGGATTTTGAATATGGAGGGGTCAGTATCGGTAACTTCATCATCAATAGGGGGTGTGGATACACCTGACTATGCTGGTTGCTTTTGTTGGAGTTCTTTTACACTTCGTAGCATGACATCATGGGCCTCCTCCCTCAGGTTCTTCTCTGTGTGGCCCGGTAGAGTACTAGCTTTCCTTCCCGAGAGTTGGTTTGCCAATTGGAAAATCTGGATCTCTAAGACTCGAATTGAATCCTTTTGATTTTGGAACCTAGTCATAGTAGTAGATAAGAATTTGGTCATAAGATCCTCGAACCTTGAGGTTTTCTCCTACTGAGGTGGTTCTTGAGATGGTGGAGGTAGTGGCTGTCGTGGCTGTTGTGGGAGAGGGTTATGATACCCTTACTATTGATAAGGGCCCTGTTGGGGCTATTTCTAGCTATGGTATTGGTTTTGATAATGAGGCTGGTTGTAGCCGGGTGGTTGCTGGGGTGGAGGATTCTGCAGCTGTTGGCCCCCGCTTGTATTTTATTAGTCACGCCATACTGGAATTTAATACTTCTAGTACTGGTTGGGCCCTCTATTTTGTGCAACATAACTCACATCACTTGTCGAATGGCCTCCAGTAGAAGCTGGGCATTCTCCCATGATATGGTTATCACAACATTCGCTACATGCTGGATGATTTTTTGCATGTACATAGGATGTTCCCTTCAGATTGAGAGGGTCGATCTTCTTGGACACAATGTCTAATTGGGTAGCTAGCATGGTAGTGGCATCAATGTTATACATAACTCATTTTTGTGTTCCCCGCTTGGAATGCCACTGGAAGCTATTGGTAGACATGTCTTCCAGTAGTTTGAAGAGTTCTTCGGGGGACTTCCCCATTACTGTACCTCCAGTAGTAGCATCCACCATAGACTTGGTATTAGTTGTAAATACTCCATAAAAGGATTCGACCTGCATCCAAAGTGGATGTCCGTGGTGTGTGAATTTTTGAAACATCTCCTTGAAGATCTCCCATGATTCATATAATGATTCTGTGTCATTCTACTGTAAGTTGGGGATCTCATTCCGTAGTGTCATCGTCTTTGATGGTGGGAAGTATTTAGATAGGAATTCCTAGTCTAGGTCTTCATAGGTGAGGATGAATCGTTATGACAATCATTTAATCTAGACATTCTCCTTATCCCATATATAGAATGGGAAAAGGCGAAGATAGATGGTGACTGTGGAAAATCCATGGTAGCGGAACGTGTCGCAGACCACTAGAAAATTATAGAGATGGGCATTGGGATCCTCGGTGGGTAGGCTACCGAATTGAACAGTGTTCTTGGTCAATTTCATGATATCAGACTTGATCTCAAAGAGTTGGGCCTACACAGGTGGACAAACGATGCCCGTATCTGCTCTGTGGATTGATGGAAGGCCGTACTCCATGAGAGTGTGGAATGGAGGTAGCTGATGAGGAAGGGGAATCGACATGAATTGTTGGTCCTGAAGGGAGTAGAATTGGCCCGTACATTGGTTGAAATATGGAATCCACTCTAGATGGAATTTTTGGAGCTGATGAGGATTCTGGTTGCCTTTCGGTCTTAACTGTTGTCCAGCTCCTTGGACAGCAGCTGGATTGCCTTCCTCATTCTCCTCCAGTGGAGTGGATTGGTTTTGTTCAGCCATTAGTGCTCGTTGGTACCTCAAAACTTCTGTTTGATCTCCATGTAAGTTGGGAAAAACCCTGATGACTTATTGTTCTTGGAATGTGTGTG
The DNA here is from genome assembly GCA_963277665.1 of Viscum album. Classification (NCBI taxonomy): domain Eukaryota; kingdom Viridiplantae; phylum Streptophyta; class Magnoliopsida; order Santalales; family Viscaceae; genus Viscum; species Viscum album. The sequence goes on from OY728143.1 coordinate 326,281,886, forward strand.
GTGACCGCTCATACACCTAAAGGCCTGCACAAAACAAAACAAAACACCTAGCGTAAACGAGGAAAACGTAAGATAAATAGAACTGAGAATAAAAAATAACTTTTTGTGAATTAATTATTTTTATTTTCACTAAAAATTGATACAAATTTATTTAAAACAAGATAAAATTATCTATATTGTCCCCGTAAATGACGCCAAAATATGGTGAGTCATTTCACTAAAGGTATGTTTTCAGTGTCCCGAATTATTTTTTTCATAACAAGAATAACACCAATAAGTGGTCGATCCACAGGGAAATAAGAAGTTATTTTATCATGCATAACAAAGATTGAATATTTTTTATCCAAGACTACTGAATTTAGAGTCAATTTTTGATGATTCTTTTGGATATAAAAATAAAAATTGTTTTTATGAATCATTTAATTAATTGCTTAACAGAATAAAATTAAAATACAGGAAAATTGGTTTTTATGTAAATAATGAATGAAATGATTTGGTTTTATGGATTTATGATACATGTTATTATTAAATCTAATTTTCTTATGAGTTTATGTTGTTCATGATAATGCAATACTCCAGAATCAATTTGTGGTGATGTTTCCTTGGTATGGTAAACAATATATTTAGAGCTGAAAAAACTAACTCCTTGGTCCATTAGTTAGTGTTTAACATATCTTTATTTGTCTTAGTCCATTTTTAGTAGACAAATACTTCCAATGGTCATGAAAGTATTTGTCTGTATTCTTATTTTCAATCACTGAAAATTCTTCCCTTGTTCTGGTATAGAATTTATAGTGATAAGATGAGGTGAATTAAAAAAAATATGAAGAGATTATTTGAAAAAACACTTTCATAGCAACTTCATTCAAATTACAACTCATCATCTCCCATAACCACAACACAATGGGTTTTTAGTTACACATGGAGGTAAAGATAAACAAAAGAATCTTGACACCTGATGTGATCATGCTTGAATCTTTGAGGTGGAAATGATTCTTTGGTAGATGGTGGAATGAAGGTAGTACGATGGTAGAGAATCTCTCTTTCGGAACATCTATCCATTTCTCCAAACAATACTACCACACACTACTCCCTTGGTACGATGTCCAAGTCGCCCTTTTATAGAAAAAATTAGTACACGACGTCTGGACAATTTACACGCTGTGTACTTTTGTCAACGCATTTTGCCTCCATTTTATCCGCTGGAAGGTAGTCTAACACAACATCTTTGACATGGAACATGACACCTCTTGGTAGGTGAATGTACACGGCATGTAGTGCCTCCATACACAGCGTGTAGTCTTATTTTTTTAGTCACCAATCGCTTCTAGATATTTATAAATGATTTGTATAAATGGAACATGGTGTGTCCCCTTCAGCCGGCCACAAGGGCATGTGGACTCTTCTCATCCACCAACAACTTCTAGAATATTATACACTGCGTTTATTGTGTTCACAAGGCATGTACCACCTTATGGTTACATGGGCATGTACTTGTTTTTGTCAACCCATGTCTGAACTTGAATATACACAACATGTATATAATTACATACCGTGTAGTTGTAAATTTTTTCTCAATTCTTCTCTGTTCTATGTATTTTTCCATAATCCTCCTCGAATTGAACAATATCACTAAAATCAATGTATTTTTTACCTAATCAGAAGGTAATTTCTAAAAAGTTGTTCTTATTTTTCAATAGAGTATATGAAAATTTATATAATAATCGGGTGCATCACTATTATAGAAGGAAAAACTCACTAAAGGAAAATATAAATCCCATATACCTTGACATTTATGGGAACTTGATCTCAATATGTCCACTTAGGTTTAGATCATCCTTTCTGATTTACCATCATATTGTCGGTGATAAGAAGTACTCAATCAAATATTAGTATCAAAATCACTATGAATACATTTATAATATTTTGATGTAAATCATGGATCACCATCAAACACAATTAATAGAGTTGATCCATGATCTCTCACAACATCATTGATATAGATTCTTGTAACGTGCTATAGTGGAAAATCTTCCATTATTGTGAGTAAATGTTCATATTTCATATGTAGACCAACAATTACTCATATAAAATCATTCTTTATTGGGTGTTTTAGTAATACTCTGAAAAACTCAATGGTGATGTTATCCCATTTCCATGTAAAAATAGGTAGGGGTTGAATGTCTCCCCTATGATGTTGTCATCCGTCCTTCACTTAGTGAAAGACTAAACATCTTGATACACAATCATAAAATTCCCTCTTCATGTTATACCACCAGAAATTTTATTTTAAATCACTCTATATTTTAGTGCCACCATGGTGTATAGTAAGATATAAGCTATGAGCATCATCCAAAAATTTCCTTTTCAACTTTGGTATAGAGGGAATACATCGCATCATCCAAAATTTTGGAATTCCATCTTCACACATGAAGAAAACCAACTTCCCATATTTTAATGAATTTGTTTTATTTGGAACATTCTCATCATCAAATTGTGAAGTTAATATGTTTCTAATAATGATGGTTGGGACACCATTTGAAAAGTGGTGATGTTTCACCTTTATTGAAAATTCCCATATCTATCCTCACTAGATCTATACACAAAGGATCCTTGTAAATCCTGATTTTTTTGAGAACTCCATGATCCATCTTGTTCAATGAATTAGCTACCATATTTTCCTTTCCTGGGTGGTAGTCTATAGAAAATTCATAAAATGGTAGTATTTTTTCCCTAAACTTTTCCTTATGGTGAGTTATTTCAGTTAAAGGATATATGTTAGACTCTTATGATCCATATATATCTCAAATACTTCTACATATAAAAAATATATATATATTTAGAACAATTATTACAGATGCTAACTCAATATCATGAGTAAGATAGTTTTGTTTATGAATTTTTTATTACCTTGATGCATAGTCCATAACTCTACCATTATGCATGAGGACAGAACCAAGACATTTCATCGATGAATCACTATAGATCGCAAACACATCATTCCCCAATGGTAGAGTTAGGATCAGATCATTCACTAATATGATCTTAAATTCTTCTAAATAGTCTTCAAATTATTTTTTCCGTACGAACATATCCCCTTTAGATGTAAAATTGGACTTTGGGTTGGCTAAATGGGTGATGTCATAAACCAAACACTGATAATATACTACTAAAATAATAAAACTAAATACCATAGCTATGTTTGTTGGAGTAGTCCATTCTTTCACAACCTCGTTTTAATAAGATCAACTGATATTACATCATTAGAGACAGTGTACCCATTAAAGGAAAGTGATTGATTCCAAAATTCACACTTTCTAAACTTCTCATATAAATCATTTCATCGAAGGGTCTACAGAATAGTGCACATGTGATTTTATTGTTCTTCATAGGTTTTGGAGTATAAAAATATATCATCAGTAAATACCATGAAAAATTCATCAAGATATTTCCAAAAAAATCTATTCATTAGATTCCTGAAAATAGAGGGCACATTAGTCAGTCCAAAATTCAGTACTGTAAGCTCGTAATTACCATACATAGTTTGAAATTCTATCTTTGGAATACCATCCTACCTCAAAATCAACTAATGAAACCCAGATCGAATATCAATCTTCGAAAACTATTAGGCTCCATGGATTGGATAAAATACATTATCAATGCTAGTTATGGGATACTTGTTCATTATTGTTTTAGCATTAATCTCCCTGTAGTCAATGCATAACATCATAGATCCATCTTTTTTATTAATGAGTGAATAAAGGATCCCTATAGAAAAACTCTACGGAGAATAAATTATTTATAACACAATTCCTATAGTTGTTTATCCATTTCCACTAATTCCATTCTGGCCATAATATATGGGGTCTTTGATATGGGCCTTGAATTGGGAATTGAGTCAACAGAAAACTGAACTTTCTGCTCTAGGGGATGTATCGTTAACCCCTATAGAAACACAACAACATATTTTTGGACAATAGGTACATCCTCTATTTTCACATTCCATTTAACACACATAGTTATTGAATTCCCTTCCTCCCCAGTAATTGAATTCAGTAGAGCTACATGGGTGGATATAAATGATAATCAGATGGTGATATTTCTTCTCTAAAGATAAGGGATTCCACATCATCATCAAGAATTGTAACCACTTTCTTATTGAAATAAAATTTATCAGCATGATTTAAAATCCAATCCATACAGAGGAGTATATCAATTTCTATCATGGGTATGATTGTAAAATCAACATTTAATGCAATTTTATGTGCAATAATGGGAACTGATGAACATAAATTTATAACAATGATACTTCCCTTATGATATTTTACTAATATCTCCCATATTAAATAAAATTTTTAATATATAATTTTCAAGGAAAAATGGGACAGTATGAATGAATTAGATGATCCGGAATGAAATAATTCAGTTGCTATGAATTATGAAGTGATTAAATATCTTGTCATGACATCATTAAGAACTTCAATATCAGCTGTTGTGATCTCATAATCATTTTCCTACTCCCTTTACCTTTTCTGAGGCATAGTTCCTTTAATCATTGGTGAATAATTTCTATAGTTTCCCATATCCATGCAATTATAAAATTGACCATTAATATATTCTTTCATTCTCTTGAAAACACCAGCATGATGTATTTTTAATCAGAACTTATAGCACATCCATTTTCCTTTTTAGTAATAACCAAAGTGTTTCCTTTGACAACTATTACTAGGTGGAAATTCAAATATTCCCTTATTCCCAATTTCATAATTTCATTTTCTAGAGTTTTCAATAACGCTCTTTTTTTCTTCATTTTCTTAATATCAAAAGACTTATAAAACTCATTTTCTATCCCGATAGCTCCTTAGAATATATCTTCATATTATTAGAATTTTTGGAAGACCAGCTCCCACCAGATGAATGGGTTGAGGCCATCAAATAATCGATCAATATTTCTCTATGGATTATGTATATATTTTGAAGTGTTCCTTGATAACCTTGTGAAGTAATCTTCATACATTTTAAAATCTTATATTTTAACACTCCATTCCATGTTCTCTATCTCTTCCCCCTAATTTTTGTTTTGAATTAGTGACCACCATTTATCAAAATATCCTGATGTATGATAAACATCCACGACTACCTTCACCCATTTGTTCCTTTCCATGGAGAGAAATATTTTCTCTTAGGATCATCTCCACTGCTCCATTATGAATGGTTTTTTAGTCCCACTAAATGATTGAGGATATAATTGTATAAAGAGATCTAGAATATCTCCTCCACATTGGGGGACTGGATTCTTCATTTAGGTATGGTTACTGTTCATATTCTTAGTATGTTGTTCAGTTATAGTTATAAGATTCACTGCCCTAGTCGTATCTCTAGATCCAACACCACTTTCATTCATAAAATGATTATCATTACATGGTATATGAACGTTTATTCAGTTTCCATTAATTCCACTAGGCATCATTTCTAAATAGTGGATTGCACTTGATTAGGTTATGAATCCTACTGTACTATCTCAACATAGAAAAAATAATTAACCTAAATTGAAATCCTATGCATGGAAAATCCCAAAATAATAAACATGGTTTCTTTGTAGAAAATTTTACATTTACTTCTTTCATAATGGATTATAATGAAAATTTGAATTATCCTAATAATACACTCTTGAAGTGTCAAACCTGTTCCATAATAATGTCCATTGTTGTGAACTAGGATACCCTAGGTAGTTACTAAATCTCCTGGTTGGAGTTTTCAGTCATAGATACATTTCTGCCTAAACCACGTCCACTTGTAGTATCTAAACATAGATTTATTTTCTAGAAACATCAACATAACCTATTCCTTTCTAGAAATCATGGATGTTCTTGATTTTTTATCATCAAATAATATCTTGGGGGTTTGTTCTATAATATATGTTTTCTATATCTCATTTCCATGTTTTCTAATAAACATCCTTTGATACCAACTATAAACACCCAAACCCAGTTTCTCAAAGATGGTTCTTCATTAGATTACATTGGAATAATTACATGAATTTTGAATACTGAAGGAATGAATATCTTATTAGAATTGGAAACTACATACAAATATAAGTTCAACACTACAATATGAATTTAAAAACAGCATATAATTTCTCTTGGCAACATCCACCACTCTAATATTACCAATACAAGTCAATCATAATATACCTCTTTATATCCAAATAAAATTGAAAAAATAAGTGGTGAGATGATATTATCAATAAGGGTAAACATTATAGTTAAAGATCACATAAAAACTAGACATGTGGAATGTTTAAAAACATGTGCCTTTATAAAATAAACAAAATCATATTATGGTTGGAATATGAGTTGAGTAATTATTTCCATAATAAAACATAATAAAGGGTATACTACATGTCAGATAACCTCATGAAATATGAATTTATAGCTTCATTAATAGGTAAATGCATATGTCGGACACTCTAAAAAAACCATCATGGCCTTGTACAAGACATCTAAAAAGGATTATGGCCTCTTCCCAAACCATATATAAATATGGGCACGACCTTGACGACATCAGTATCTATTTGTCTCATGAGACCTACCGATGCATCGATAGAATATAGTGGGGCCCACACATCACATAATAGGTCCAATGCATTCCTAATATGAATGGGGATAAAAATAAATATTATATACATTTATATTGAATCTAATATATATAATGTATATAATATTCTTAGAACATTAACCACAAACACTAACCATTTGTAGTAAATTTGTTAATGTTTTCATGTTATCACATCCATAGTCATAATAATCATAAACTATTTAAATAAATATTTTATTTAATATCATAAAATATTAATCCTAATTATACATAAATATCAACAAGTCTGTTGAAATAGATGATGATACTCTTATAGAATCCTCAAGTAATTAAAGAGATAAATACTCTATTTCTTTGAAAAGAAAATTTATTTTTGAAATACATTGAATAGAACCCAAAATGAATTATTATATTATTTTAGTAATAAAATGAATAAATTAATAAGAATAATGGTTACTTAAAATAGATTATATTGTTCCCTGGAAAATAAGTAAGAATTCAAGAATTTTTTTGAAAAGGGATTATATTTAGAAAACAATTTATGGAAGATAATTATAAAAAATATAACTCCCCATAAATGATGGCATGATTTTGGTTGGAAGAAATATATTCAAAATTAAAATAGAAATTATGAGGATTATATATAAATAAATAATAATTTAATTTAGGTGCGTATATAATAAAAGTAACCCGAATGAAAATGTTGGTTTGGGTGGAAAACCCTTACCTAAAGTTTGATGGTGTTCCACGCTAGATCTTAACAACCTCAATAATAAAATTTTGGTTCATAAATTACTGACTAAAAAACCTCATTTATATGTAATTTTTATATTATAACCATATTTGGATCAGTAATTTCTTTTTCATGGGTTAAGATATTCAATTTCATTGTTTGGTAAGGACTTCATCCTTAGTTTTCATGATCGGATTACTAATATTCACATATGGAAACGAAATTAGAATGAGAATGGTTATATAAAATAGAATTTGTATGATATTAGGGAACAAAAATAAAATTACATTGTTATCAAATTCATTTTTTTTGTGAGTGGAGATTAATCATTATATAAAACAGTAATCACAATTTTTTGGGTTAATTGGTGGGTTTTTTATCACAACAGACTCATTTTGATTTGTAAAATAATATCATGTGTAAAAAAATATTCATTAACATTAAATAATTTGTAATTTATATTGTATTGTTTTTTTCAACCATCCAAAAGGATTCATACCCCTAATTTAAGACCATAATAGAAATTGGAAACCCACATTCCATGAATGTGATAAATTAACACATCTCATATGATGTTTTCATTTAAAGTATAAATGAATGTGAAAGGGGAGATGATAAAGAATTATTACATTATCATAAAAAAATATGTACATGGAAGGTACTACAGTGATCGCAAAATTTGGTTGAAATGAGTTTAGGAGAGAAAAAGAAAAAAAAAAGAACATTAAATAAATGAAATGAAAATAGGAATTTACCTATTGAAGTAATCTTCCATGGGAGCCTCTTTAGGGAGATGATTTTTCTTTTTATGTGACCAATGGATTTTGGATATAGGTTAAGAGATTGGGAGGATATTTGTGTAGAATTTCTTCTAGGAACATAGATTTATAACTGTGAAAAGAAAAGGGATTTGGGGGGAGGGGGTTATTGTGGAAGAGAGGAGGGTTTTCCAATTATTATACTCATTATATTATTATTTTTTCTAAGGAAACCAAAATATTTTATTCTTGTTCCCAATAATAGTAATATGTGAATGTTTGTTCGAACCAAGGGGTCTTACATATGCCAGAAATCATTTATGACTAAATAAATCATGTATTTAGTATTTATTGTAAATTATTGTATGTTACTATTCACCAAAATTGAAATATTTTAGAAATCCCAAAAAAATTGACTATTTTTTAATGGTTGGTCCAAGAGACTAATTTATTACTAAAGCAAAGCATAAAACCACTTTAACTAGGTAGAGGGAGACCCATTACATAGCCCGAAGGCCTAGTGGGCATTTAGCCCATTACATGGCACGTATGCCCATTTGTTTTGGCCTAAAGCCCATTTTGTGAATATTACTACTACAATACCTGCTCTAATACATTGACTCATAGTACCCACCATCGCTATAGTAGCCTACCGCCACTGCTACATTCCAATACAGTACTACTACAGTGCATGCACCCAATGGGTTTTGAACCCTCATTTTTTATGTATAATGAATGGGTGTTTTACCACTAATCTAAACTAAATTAAATTTTATAACAAAAATCCTAAATATGTGAAATATAATTTTCAAATAAAATAATTATTTACATGAAAAATATTGATTTCAAATTAATAAAATATTTTATAATACGTTTAAAAATTAATTTAGGCATCATAAAATTGTCCAAAAATCATAGGACTACAGAATATTAATTATAAATAATTTTAATGAAAAATAATTTTATTAATTTATTAATTTATAATTATAGTTAAATATTAATTAATCAAAAAAATTAAAACACCTTATTATCAATTCCAAAAATATGCTATTTCATTTATAAGGCATCGAAGCTGTAATTATACTTTCATGGGTGTGGTTACTATTCATAAGGGTAATATTGATATTCATACTAGAATGTTAATATACAAAAGAATCAAGTAACTATTCACTAAAAATATATGATTATCTTATTAGACACTAATTATCTTATTCAATTCAACCATGTATGTCAGTTTTTTAAAATTCAAATCACAGAAGTGGAAAAATTATTTTTATTGGATATGTTAAACAAAAGTGGTGTATAGAAGTGACACAATGTTTCATGAATTCAATGTTATGTTTGTTTTCAAAATCCATTGGTGATAATTAATCTTTTTATAATTACCATGTTTTGGCTTACTGATAATCTGATCTCAATATCTCATATGATTCTATTCCTAGGATATTATGAAAGGATTTAGGTCAGTTGTGTTTTTTTGGAAATAAAAATGGTATAAATTTATAGGATATAAGGATGGTGATTCCCTAGAAAATTAATTTTTTTACCTAGTTTATAGAGTTACTAAACTGCTAAAATCCCATGGGATTTACTAGTGTAATGTAATATATATTCCAGAAAAATTTGTATTATTTATGTTGGATAATTACATGACTCTTATTTTTTTATCAAAGGATATGTTTTATAAAACATTTGATACTAAGATGATAAATATTTAGTGATATCCATTGAGATATTTCTGTTGATATTCTTAGGGATATTTCAAATGTTATGTCTTATGATAAGTTAATGTATTAGAAATTTTTCACAAATCTTGGTCAAGGAAAGAGTTAGATTATTATATAAAATTAAATCCCTATCTACACACTAAATGTTGATATGTATTTGTAACTAAGGTGACTATGGTTAATAACTCTAAAATGGGTTCATTGGGTAGGACTCAATTATATTCTAGTTATTGAAATGGGCCTTTCTACACTAATAGAAAAATGGTCTTTATCGTCAGTTTTTTTTATTTTTGACGTCCGTTTTTAACCGACATCGAAGTCGCTGATTTAAAAACTATGACTTTTTACTTCGGTTTTTGTAAACCGATGCCAAATATAAATTACATTTGTTTTCTGGCATTGGTTTTGTAAAAAAGCGATGCTAAAAAACTATTTTGTATCATTTTTGGAGTCAGATTTCATAAGAAATGACGCCAAAAAATAAATAAATTAGTTTTAGCGTCGGTTATATAAAAAAACGACCCCATAAATTAAAAACTATATTTTTGGCGTCATTTTTTACAAAAACCGACACCAAAACGTAATTTTTTCTATGTTTTATATAATTTCCTAAGCTTTTATTTTACTAGTTCTAGACTTAAACAGAATTACAGATCAAAAGTTATCGCCATAAGAAGCTGAACCTATCAATGTTTCGATTGATACAACCAGTTTCAATGAAAACATGATAAACATAAATTAAAATCATATACACCAAATTAAATAAAATAAGCATAATACTTCAAACATATTTCAATGGTTTTATGGGATTCCATAAAAATGTTATGTTTTTTATCATGATATAACATATATTTTGAAATGATAATTAATCATCATTATAAGAAAGCTAATCAAGTTGTTTAGAAATGAAGGATTATAATTATAAAAAAATGAAATGAATATGTACCGTGTTCAAATTAAGGATTGAAGTCGCATTGAAAACTTGATTGAATCGACAATGTTGAAAATGATGAATGAAGGAGAAACTGGATATATATATATATTAAATGAAAATATTTTCAATTACATTGTATGAAAATTCAGGCGGGATTTTAAAATGTTAAACGTGTGTTGTGAAAAAAATTAAAAGTTTGATCCCAAATTACTCTTTGGCATCAGTTTTGTTTGAAATAGATGCAAAAGAGGATTTACATTGGTCTTTTGGCCTTAGTTTTTTAAAAAACCGATGCCAAAAAGATTAAAAATAATATTTTTTCCGTTTATTTGTTAACAAACCGACGTAAAAAAATTGAAAAAAAATCTTTTTGCGTTGGTTTTTTTTATACCGATGCCAAAAACAGAAAATATTTTTTTGCGTCGGTTTTAAAAAAACAAATGAAAAAACTAAAAAATATTTTTGGCATCGGTTTTTATGAAAATCGATTCCATAAAATTTAAAAAAATTACAATGTTTTATATAATTCCTTAATCTTTTATTTGACTGGTTGTGAAGCGAAAACGGAGTTACGGATTAAATGATATAGCCTTTTAAAGTTGAACTTCATTATGAATTTTTCGTAGAGACTATCAACTTCTATCATCCATAACTTTCAATTTGTAACTCTATTTTTGCTCTATGACCATTCAAATCAAAGATTAGTGAACTATATAAAACATTGTAATTGTTTTTAAATTTTATGGTGTTGGTTTTCATAAAAACCGACACCAAAATATATATTTTTTGTTTTGGCGTCGGTTTTTTAAGAACCGATGCGAAAACAATTTTTTTCCTTTTTGGCGTCGTTTTTTAAAAAACCTGACCCCAAAAAATCACCGAAAAAAATATTTTTGTCAGTTTATAAGATACCGACGTCACACTGAAAATGTTAAAAATCATTTTTCTACTAGTTCTATAATTATATTTTGACACTCCCATAGATATATTTTATAAAATTCACAAACACTTTATGAACCCTAATGAAGTATTTGAGTATTGACCACTAATAAACTATTTGAAGAATTTGGTATCAATAATCGAACAAATGGTGTTATAATTTAGTCATATTATATATTATTCTTAATGATTATTAAATTTTCAATTGTTCTTATTGATGATCATATTATGTTTTTTAGTAAATATTAGGAACCAAAAGGTATTGAATTAATATTTAATATGATAGAAATTTTTTTGATGAGTTTCTATCTTGGATGAGGACTGGATTAGAGGAACTGTGATTATAAATAATCATAAATCACAATATAATTTTAAAAACATTCACCTTAACCAACTAACAAACTCACTAGATATGTGAAGGACATGATTCAATGAATTTTTGGGCGGTGGAGACTATAGAGAAAGGAATGTTCAGTATCATATATATTCATAATGTAGTTATGATAATTAACGAATTTATTAATGCAACGAGAATATGTTTTATGTATAGAAAATAAAGGAATTGTAGATTTTAATTTCAATGGATAAATGATATGTCTAGTGAAATCAATGGATGAAAATAATTTTTTCGTCAATTTTTCAACAATGGTTGAATGATATCTATTTCTAATGCATTTGAATTGTACAAAATAGATGTCTTAGGGGGAATGAACCATAATAGGATCATAAATATTGTACAAGTAATGGATTCTTTGTTCATGTGAAAGATACAAAAATCATATATGAAAATTAGGATGTAATAATAAATAATATTATTAAACCCTGCTAATATTTTAAAAATTATGTAGAATGATTGAAGTGTTTAGGTATTGAAATATAAGAATTATGAAATATATAAGGATTTTTACCATAATTGTTTCATTATGGTCCTTCCAGAATATTTTGAATAGTACTGTTGGAATAGAAAATTGATTTATTGGAATGGTTATATTTTTTGGGGAAATGATTAAGGGAAGATGAAATATAATATGTTCCATATATTGATAATATATTTTTTTGATAATGAGATAATGGATCAGAATAACACCTATTTTATTATATTAACAACTATAGATTTGAATAATTATTTTTTGAAAAATATGGATTATGATATCCTTGATGGATTATACATTGTAATTGAATTTATTGATTATTTTCAATACTCTACGATCATATTAATGTAAGAAGATATTATATATGTTTTCATTAATATTTTAGGATTATTTTAATATTAAAATTCTTCATGAAATTATATAAAATAGTTATTCAAATATTTGCAATGTGAGAATTAAGGGATACATTATGATATTTGGCACATAATGGTTATATTAATTTTCAGGAATTAATAAAGTTATTTATAAGTATTATATTTCGGATGGTTTATAAAATTAACCATTTAGAAAAATGTTTATACTGAACTTTTGATAAATTTTTTGAGATAAATATATTATTCCACGTCATGATGATTTATGAATATTAGAAAACCATTACTAACCATTTATTTTATTATAAGAAAATATTGAAGGGGTGATCTATAATTCATTTAGAGATATTATTAAACCTTATTTGTGAAGACATGACAAAAAATCTATTAGAATAATTGATTATGTGTAAATTTATCAAGTTACAAAAAAATTTATGTCGTTGAGATTATGATATGGAATGAAAACATGTAAGTGTATATCTCGTGAATATTTATTACCTTTATTAAATGTATCTTGAAATAAAATTTTATACATTTGCCTTAATTATTAATAATTAATAGTATTTTCACATGTCAAATATTCATGGTTGTGTGGTCAGTAAAATTCCTCTATCCATTTTTTTTATCACTATTCATAAATATTTTAGTGTTATTTTTTCCACCTGTGTTAAAATTCTCACATCCAACCAATGTCCTCATATATGGAAACCACAGTTTGTGTTATTCAAGGTGACCATTTCACATTCCGTTTCATATTTCTATGTCTCTATCGTATTAACCAATTTAAATATATTTGATCCTTATAATGGTATTTTCAATTTTTAATCCAATTTTTGCTAAGTGAAATTTCAAAATGTGTGAATGTAATTTATTCAATGTGGTATAATGTAACTCATATCTATTTTATAAAATATTTTACATCCATTAATTTTAAGAAATATTTTCTTCAAATAAATTTATTATTTTAATTATTTTTTTTAAAGACCCGTAAAATTCAAGGGAAATTTTTTCTTAATTTTCATTGGAATTTTACAAGAACGCGGTTTCAGACGGCACTTGATTCCGAGCCCGGAGTGCCTGGATTTCTATCCGAAGTTTAGCTCGGGTACGTTCAGTGAACGGACGAGCGGGAATTTATAACTTTTGAACCGGTGCTCGGAATTAAATTTTGAGGGCACCGATGGAACCGTAGCGCCGGTAATTGATTAGGAACTCCTGTTCCGAAGTTGCATTATCACAGGTGTGGATGATAAAAATTGTGGAAGTTAATTTATTATTATTCTACAATTTTTATTTTCCTTTTGTGTTTTAAGGCTATGGGTGGAAGTTGGTTAACTACCCATCCTCCCTTGGGAGGTTATGAGGGTGGTGGGGCCCACATGAACCCCACCCCTTCATATTTTTCAACTCTTCAACTACCCATTAACTCCCCTTCAATTAATTTGACAACTTGTCTATTTTTTAATGAGTTCAGTTCTGTGTGGTTAAATGAATTTCAAACTTTTGAAATTCAAAAGGGTGAGTTGTGTTAATAAATTAAGACTTGGGCTTATTTTATTAATGTTAGAGTTTATTCCACGTTGAATGGTTTTGGGAAGCGTGAAGATCTTCTTCATCTCCAACGAAGAACATCTTCGACGAAGAATGTGAAGAACACCTCGGACACCGACGAAGAACATCGTTCTTCAACGGAGAAAATCTCCACCAAAGAACACGGAAAACTTCTCGAACAACGTTACCTCTTCGGATGCACCTCGACAAAAACGGAATTGACGTTCGTTTTCAGCGACGCCCGACCTCCGAGACGCTCGTCTTCTACGGTTCATTGACGTGCAGCATTCTTGAAACTGAGGTAGGGGATTTATTTTATTTAATTATTTTCGTTCATGATTCCAGTTTGTCGATCTTCGTGGATAATTGACTAAATGTTATCATTTAACGAGAGCGGGTCGGACCGCACAAACATGACTGACCCTCCTCTTTATCCTTGTTGATAATTTGAGGTTTGGACGGAATAGCGTGGTGCGGTCTCACCACGTGGAATTCGCACGATAAGTACTTCGAGGCGTCATCGTGTCGCGCAATAAAGTTGATCAAGGACACGACGCCATCGCGCCACATCGGAGACATTCGAAAATACCGCGGCCGGTACCAGGGCCGCGGCAGAGGGGCGCGGCGCCGTCGTTCCATGCCGGACGACAAGTGCCGCGGCCAGTTCCGCGCCGCGGCCGGTTCCGGGATGCGGCGGAGCAGTGTGACCGGAGGCCGATACCGGGCCGCCAGCGTCGGAGTTGGAAGGGGATCGGCCATCGCCGGTCCCGTTGAGCCAAAAACGGATCGGCCGTTTTGGGTGAGCACCGACCAACGTGCCCAGCGCGCGGGTCTCCAGTCCGGCCCGGGCCGCACCCAGCTTGTCCGGGCCGTGATGGGCCGGGTCGACCCGGAACCAGGTCGGGTGGACCCGGTTCGGGCCGACCCAGGGGGTCTCGGGCCGGGTCGGTCCGGGCCCGAAACACCCGTTTTCGGACCACTTGGGTTCAATTGCCCAGAACTCGGGCTACGGACTACCGATCGACGCGCCGTCAGCGGCGACACAATCCTTGGAATGAGACGGTAATTTTGGTATACCGCACTCAAGGTTTCAGATTGCTTTGAGTTCGGCCGGGTTGGTTCGTACACGAAACCAACCGGGCCCTCGGAGCAGAAACGCTCATATCTTGAGCTTCAGACGTCCGATTGACGTGCTGTTGACTTTGTTGAATTCCTCTAAGTGAGATGGATATTTTGGCTTACTCTGCCCGAGATTTGGACGTAGGTGTAGTACGGTCGGGTTGGTTTTTCCTTAAAAACCAACCGGGCCCCTGGGACAAAAAAGCCAATAACTCTCAGACTGGGCGTCCGATTGACGCACCGTCTACGACGTTGAGTTCTTGTTGACGATACAGAACTTTTGGATACATAAACTCTTGACTATGTATCAGTGGATGTATCAGCCTCTCGGCTCATGGAGCGGACCCTCCCGAACGAGCTTGTTGTGTGCGGGAACCCTAGTGCTGGCTGTGACTGCTACTGTGACTGTGACGATGACTGTGCAGAGATCCTCAGTGGATTCGACGACGACGACTACAGCACTTAGCAATCCTGTGTGGATCAGTGCTACCGATCCTGTGTGGGTCCGATCCTATGTGGGTCAGCACTCACCGGTTCTGTTTGAGCCAGCGCCTACAGATCCTGTGTGGGTCCGATCCTGTGTGGGTCATTGTGGGGGTTAGTTTCCTACCGATCCTGTGTGGGTCTTTGTGGGGGTTAGTACCTATCGATCCGTTGTGGGTCCGACGAATTAGATGGATCAGTGATCATCTCTATCATCTTTCGAAGTAGTATACTTGTGTGAGCTGAATCCTGTTTTCTTTCCTATGTGGATTTTGTTGTGATATCCTGTGTGGATTACGTTTTGCTTCCTGTGTGGAATTCGTTTTTCTTTCCTGTGTGGACTGGGTTATACTTGGTCTCGGATGTTGGAGCCGAATTGGAATTGATGACTTAGGTATATGTATGGTCATATACCTAAGTAGTGTCAGATGTTACTTCGTGATTGTATCTTACCTTTGTGGTTTATCCTTTGTGGATTTTGGGAGACCTTCGGGGGTCTCGGGGTCCCTACTGAGTAACTTATACTCACCCCTACATGGGCTATGCCCGCACTACATTTTGTTGGTTGCAGACGACAGACAACGCTGATCGTGGTGGAGGCTTGCAGAGTAGAACGGTACCTAGAGGTGGACCACTGGGCAGGACATACTCGGAGCGGTAGGCTGGACCCAAGGAGCAGTGGAGGCTTTTCTGTACCCACCCTTCAGGTGGGATTCCCAGTGTATATCTCATCGTTGCGGCTTTACCTTTCAGTTGCTGTTTTCCTTTTCGAGTTGTACTTTACCTTAATTTTGGGTTTGTATACTGGCCCACTTACTTTCTGCACTTACAATTGTACTCTATTTTTACTTAGTGTTTACTTCTACTACTTGCTTGCTCTGTGGTGTTTATTTACTTTGCAAAGGCAATGCCTTCCCTTTTTACCGGGATTTACGCTTTCATGCTAGTCGCCATCCCCTGGCCTATGGAAGGCGGGATTGGGGTACTCCCAGCATGGGCCCCGAGGACGGTTCGTGACAAATTGGTATCAGAGGAGTTTGGTTCTACCACAAACTTTGATCTTTTCTATGTGAAGTAATAGTGATTAGCGTATTGGGTGTGGTTATCAGTCTAGGGAGTCCAGTGTTGGTGCGGCGGCCGACGTATCGGTACACTAGGAACCTGACTTCTGATTTCCGACTTAATGCATGAAAAAATTGATTGTGTGTGTGTTTCAACATTTATTTGTGAGTACTTAGTGTCAGCTCACTAGGTATACTATTTTGACCGTGGCACACCAGTTTCTTTTTCAGTATGGCCCCATGATAGTAGCCAGCTACGGTTCTAAGAGTCGAGCGTGACGACAGCCCACCGAGCGATGAGGCCTCGGTGCAGGGCCCTTTGTCAGCAGGGGCACCGGCAGTAGCTCTACCCGCCGAGCCACCGATGCTTCCAGCACCAGCCGCTGACGATACACATCGCGTCAGTGCACTGCATGAGTTCCAGCACCAGCGACCGCCCAGGTTCCGTGGGGAGACGGACCCCCAGGCAGCCGAGGACTGACTGGAGGCAGTGGTGAGAGTTTTCAGGATAGTGAGGACACCAGCAGACCTCATGGTGATCCTCGTAGCGAGCCTACTGCACGTAGTAGCAGGCAGATGGTGGAGCTTGATGCTCCGGGTGCACGATGAGGCATCTCTTCTCTGGATGGATTTTGATAGCCTGTTCTGCTCTGAGTTCGTCCCAGCCACCCTCTGTGCGGTGCGCATTCAAGAGTTTCTCCAGCTCCAGCATGGCAGTTTGACGGTCGCCCAGTACTCGGAGAGATTTACCGATCTCTCGCGCTACTCAACAGACATGGTACGAGACCCATTCTTTGGGGCCCAGACCTTTGAGCAGGGATTGAGACACGAGATCAGGGCATCGCTGATCTCCCTTAGCATTCCGACTCAAACATGAGTACTAGAGCAAGCCCTTTTGATAGAGAGATTTCTTGCTGAGTCTACACGAGTGCCAAGACCCACCGCAGGGCGGCACGTAGCAGAGTCTTCTACAGTAGGCAGTCAACGGATGACACACGGGTCTAGGTAGACCAGACCCCCAGGCAGACGACCTCAGGACACTGGCTCAGCAGTGCGGGGCACACAACACAGAGCCAGTCTTTCGAGAGGCAGACAGTGCTACTCATGCGGCGGGCAGTTCCACATGGCTCGTGACTTCCCGACCTGCCGTGCTAAGGAGTAGCAGATTATTGAGGGACCACCGAGGCAGAGGAAGAGGGTCGACCGTGGCGGTCCGCCGGGAGGAGGTGGATGAGGCAGCGGAGCTAGCCGAGCGGTAGGTGGTGGGCGATGCTTTGAGGCTCTACCACCACCACCACCAGGAGGTCCACCCCGACCACAGGGAGCTAGCGGGCAGAGACAGGCACAGCTCTAAGCAGTAGAGGCCTACGACCACGGCGCACACGTGATGATTCGAGGTACTATCTGTGTCTATTCCACCCTTTCTGTAGTTCTTATAGACAAATTAGAGAGTCATTCTTTCATAGCCACTTCCCTTGTTCGGAGCTCGGAGATTTCGACAGAGCCGTTGGCTCGATCCCTACGGCTAGAGACTCCTACAGGAGTAGATTCGACGATTATAAACTGGTACCGGCAGTGTGATCTTACTTTAGAAGGCGAGAGCTTTGGCTGGGATCTTCTTGTAGCGGCGTCAAGGCCTTAAGACTTCATCTTGGGCATGGATTGGTTATCTACGGTCAATGCACAGATTGACTATTTTAGGCCCAAGGTGCGATTTGTATGCACCGACGGGAGCAGGTTCACCTTCACTGGTTAGAAGGGAGCCTTTGCAGCATAGGATGGACATCCGCGGAGGAGAGGACAACCCATCACTCATTAGTTGGATAACCTCATCCTAGGAGCAGTTGACGTGCTGAGTCCTGGTTCTCTTGCAATGGTGGATCAGTATGCGGACGTTTTTCCCGACAACGTTCTAGGGCTACCTCCTCGTAGAGAGGTAGACTTTTATATTGACCTGTACCCCGGGACAGCCCCGATATCCACTCCAGCATATCAAATGGCCCCCGCCGAGCATCGAGAGCTGTGGGTACAGTTGGAGGACTTGCAGGGCAAGGGGTTCATCTGACCCAGTGTTTCACCCTGGGCTACCCCGATATTGGTCACCAAGAAGGCGGACGAGAGCATGCGACTTTGTGTCGACTATCGTCGCCTGAACCAGGTGACAGTGAGGAACAAGTATCCGCTACCGAGGATTTATGACCTCTTTGATCAGATCAAGGGAGCATAGTGGTTCTCGAAAATAGACATAGGTAAGGCTATCATCAGCTCAGAGTTCGAGACGAGGACATGCAGAAGACGGCCTTCAGATGTCGGTATGGCCACTATGAGTTCTTGGTTATGCCATTCGGCGTAACCAATGCTCCAGCAGTGTTCATGGCCCTCATGAAAAGGATCTTTTAGCCATACCTCGATCGATTTGTCATGGTCTTCATCGACGACAATTTAATTTACTCTACGACTGAGAAGGACCACGCCTACCACTTATGGGTTGTACTAGACATACTCCGAGAGAACCAACTTTATGGTAAGATCTAGAAGTTTCAATTCTGGATACATGAGGTCCACTTCTTGGGACACATCATCTTTGAGGTGGGAGTTGCAGTGGATCCTGCGAAGATCGAGGCAGTGCTAGCTTGGGAGCCACCCAGGAGCGTGACGGAGGTGCGGAGTTTCTTGGGACTAGCTGGATACTACCGGAGATTCGTGATAGACTTCTCCAGAGTTGCAGCACCACTATCAGCTTTGACAAAGAAGGGGAAACCCTTCGTGTGGTCAGACAGATGTCAGCAGAGCTTTCTATAGCTGAGACAGAGATTGACCAACTCCCCTATCTTGAGGTTTCCTGAGGAGGGAGTAGGTTACGTAGTCTACTGCGATGCATCAGTGACCAGGATTGGATGTGTCCTGATGCAAGAGAGGGTAGTGATCGCCTATGGATCATGTCAGTTGAGGCCGCATGAGCAGAACTATGCTACCCATGACCTGGAGTTAGAAGCAGTGGCCTTCGCTCTGAAGACATGGTGACACTATCTGATGGGCGAGTGCTTTACACACTTTTCTCACCATCAAAGTCTTAGAAACATCTTCTCTCAGAAGGATCTGAATCTGAGATAGTGGTGAGGGCTCGAGTTCCTCCAGGACTATGACTTTGAGATAGTCTATACTCCTGGAAAGGGGAACGTGGTAGTCGATTCCCTCAGCAGGAGGACGGGCATTCAGCTACTTGAGGAGGAGACAGAGCAGCTAGCCTCTTTGCAGATATCCTTCGTGGATAAAGTTGGATCAGCCTTCCTTCAGTCTCTCACAGTCACTCCTCCACTACTGTAGTGGGTCAGAGAGGCACAGCATGTGGACAGTGACTGTGAGACGCGGCGTGCACAGATATCCTCAGGACAGGCACCTGATGGTTTCTCCTTTGGGCAGAGCACTACATCCTATTCAGAGGACGTACCTTGGTACCAGTCTCTTTTACGAGAGGAGGTGCTGAGAGAGATTCACACTTCTCCTTTGGCGGTACAACCTAGAGTGGAGAAGATGTACCAGGACCTCAGGCGACAGCACTGGTGGCCGGGCATAAAGAGGGATGTAGCAGAGTTCAATTCACGATGCCTCACCTGTCAGCAGGTCAAGGCTGAGCACCAGGTACCAGCAGGCTTGGTACAACCCTTGGAGGTCCCGGAGTGGAAGTGGGACGAGATATCTATGGACATCGTGACTAGACTTCCACTCACTTCCAGAGGTCACGACTCCATTTGGGTTATTATCGACCGACTCACCACGTCGGCTCACTGCTTACCCATCAGAGAGAAAGGCTTAGTGGAGAGCTTGGGACGACTTTACGTTCAGGAGATTGTGCGGCTTCACGGTGTGCCATCATCTATCGTCTCCGATCGAGATGCTCGCTTTACTTCCCGACTTTGGAAGGGGTTGCAGGAGGTGTTCGGGACGCAGCTACGTCTGGGCACAGCCTTTCACCATCAGATGGATGGTCAGACGAAGAGGACCATTCAGTCTATCGAGGACATGCTCCATGCATGTGTCCTCGACTGTGGTCGCAGCTGGGAGGACCACCTACCATTGGTGGAGTTCGCGTACAAAAAAAGCTACCACTCCACCATTGGGATAGCACCATACGAGGCGTTGTACAACCAACCTTGTAGATCTCCTTTGTGCTGGACAGACCCTGTGGAGTCAGCACTTGTGGGACCGAAGATGGTTCAGGCCACGATAGAGAAGGTCTAGGTCATCCAGGAGCGGATGAGGATAGCTCATAGCTGGCATAAGTCTTATGCTGACAGGAGGCGGAGGCCACTAGAGTTCGAGGATGGCGAACACGTCTTCTTGTGTGTCTCAATACGACGTGGAATACGGAGATTTGGCTGAGGTGGAAAGTTGTCTCCACGCTTCATCGGACCATTCCAGGTCCTCAACAGGATTGGAGAGGTGGCTTATCACCTAACTCTACCACCTCAGTTGCACCGGGTGCACGACGTCTTCCACGTATCTCAGCTGAGGAGATACGGGCATGACCCGGCGCATATCATTGACCATGGGGAGATATACAATGATGATGAGGATACTTTTGCAGAGGTTCCAGTGGAGATTGAGGATCAGAAAGAGTGGGTCCTACTTGGATGGTCGATTCCTCTAGTGCGCATCAGATGGCAGCACGAGAACCTCCAGGGGAGCACTTAGGAGCGGGAGGCTCAGATGTGTGCTCAGTAACCTCATTCGTTTCCCTAGTTTTCGATGTATCATTACGGGGACGTAAAGCCCTGAGGTGGGAGTAATGTAAAGACCCTTAAAATTCAAGGGAATTTTTTTCTTAATTTTATTTGGAATTTTACAAGAACGTGGTTTCAGACGGCACTTGATTCCGAGGTCCGGAGAGCCCGGAATTTCTATCCGAAGTTTAGCTCGGGTAAGTTCAGTGAATGGTCGAGCGGGAATTTCTAACTTTTGATCCGGTGCTCGGAATTGAATTCCGAGGGCACCAATGGAACCGTAGCGCTGGTAATTGCTTAGGAACTCCTGTTTCGGAGTTGCGTTATCATGGGTGTGGATGATAAAAATTGTGGAAGTTAATTTATTATTATTCTACAATTTTTATTTTCCTTTTGTGTTTTAAGGCTATGGGTTGAAGTTGGGTAACTACCCAACCTCCCTTGGGAGGTTATGAGGGTGGTGGGGCCCACACGAACCCCATCCCTTCATATTCTTCAACTCTTCAACTCCCCATTTACTCCCCTTCATTTAATTTGACAACTTGTGTATTTTTTAAGGAGGTGAGTTATGTGTGGTTAATTGAATTTCAAACTTTTGAAATTCAAAAGGGTGAGTTGTGTTAATAAATTACGACTTGTGATTATTTTATTAATTTTAGAGTTTATGCCACGTTGAGAGGTTTTGGGAAGCGTGAAGATCTTATTCATCTCCAATGAAGAACATCTTCGATGAAGAACGTGAAGAACACCTTGGACTCCGACGAAGAACACCGTTCTTCAACAAAGAACATCTCCGCCGAAGAACACGGAGAACTTCTCCAATGACGTTACCTCTTCGGACGCACCTCGACGACAACAGAATCGAGGTTCTTTTTCTGCGACGCCTGACCTCCGCGATGCTCGTCTTCCGCGGATCGTTGACGTGCACCGTTCATGAAACTGAGGTAGGGGATTTATTTTAATTAATTATTTCTGTTCATGATTCTAGTTTGTCGATCTTCGTGGGTAATCGACTAAATGTTACAGTTTAACGAGAGGGGGAAGGACCGCACAAACACGGCCAACCCTCCTCTTATCCTTGTTGATACTTTGTGGTTTGTATGGAATGGCGTGGTGCCGTCGCACCATGCAGAATTCGCATGACAAGTACTTCGCGGCGCCATCACGCCGCGCCATGAAGTTGATCAAGGACGTGACGCCATCGCACCGTGTCGGAGACATCCAAAAATACGATGGTCGGTACCGGGGCCGCGGTGGAGGGCCACGACGTCGTCGCGCCACGCCGGACGACAAGGGTCACGGCCGGTTCCGGGACGCGGTGGAGCAGGGTGACCGGCGGCCAGTACCGGGCCGCCGGCGTCGGAACTGGAAGGGGACTGGCCATCGCCGGTCCCATTGAGCGGGAACCGGCTGGCCAGGTCAGGCTGGACGGACAGGGAAAAGCCGGGGGAATTGAATCCCCCATCCATCCATCAATGTGGCCCCAATTAAGGGGCCGCGGTTACAAGAAACCGGGGGCAGTGCCCCCCCCCCCCCCCCCCCCCCCCGCGCGAGCCAAAATTGGATCGGCCGTTTAGGTCGGGCACCGCCCAGCGCGCCCAGCGCGTGGGTCACCGGTCCGGGCCACCGGGGCGGGGCGGGTCGAACCGGACCCAGGTCGGGTCAACCCGTTTCGGGCCGACCCAGGGGGTCTCAGGCCGGGTGGGTCCGGCCCCGAAACCCCCATTTTCGGACCATTTGGGTTCAATTTCCAATAACTCAGGGTACGGACCTCCGATCGACGCGCCGTCAGCGGCGACTCGATCCTTGGAACGAGACGGTCGTTTCGGTATATTGTACTCAAGGTTTCGGATTACATTGGGTTCGGCCGGGTTGGTTCGTACACGAAACCAACCGGGCCCTCGGAGCAGAAACGCTCATATCTTGAGCTTCAGACGTCCGATTGACGTGCTGTTGACTTTGTTGAATTCCTCTAAGTGAGATGGATATTTTGGCTTACTCTGCCCGAGATTTGGACGTAGGTGTAGTACGGTCGGGTTGGTTTTTCCTTAAAAACCAACCGGGCCCCTGGGACAAAAAAGCCAATAACTCTCAGACTGGGCGTCCGATTGACGCACCGTCTACGACGTTGAGTTCCTGTTTACGATACGGAACTTTTGGATACGTCAACTCTGGTCTATGTGTCAGTTAATGCATCAGCCTCTCGGCTCATGGAGCGGACCCTCCCGAATGAGGTTGCTGTGTGCGGGAACCCTAGTGTTGGCTGCGACTGCTACTGTGACTGTGGCGACGACTGTGCAGAGATCCTCAGTGGATTCGACGACGACGACTACAGCACTCAACAATCATGTGTGGATCAGTGCTACCGATCATGTGTGGGTCCGATCCTGTGTGGGTCAGCGCTCAGCGGTTCTGTGTGAGCCAGTGCCTACATATCCTGTGTGGGTCTGATCCTGTGTGTGTCATTGTGGGGGTTAGTTTCCTACCGATCCTGTGTGGGTCTTTGCAGGGGTTAGTACCTATCGATCCATTGTGGGTCCGACGACTTAGATGGATCAGTGATAATCTCTATCGTCTTTCGAAGTAGTATACCTGTGTGAGCTGAATCCTGTTTGCTTTCCTGTGTGGATTGTGTTGTGCTATCCTGTGTGGATTACGTTTTGCTTCCTGTGTGGATTTCGTTTGATTTCCTGTGTGGACTGGGTTGTACTTGGGCTCGAATGTTGGAGCCAAATTGGAATTGATGACTTAGGTATATGTATGGGCATATACCTAAGTTGTGTCGGATGTTACTTCGTGATTGTATCTTACCATTGTGGTTTATCCTTTGTGGATTTTGGGAGACCTTCTGGGGTCTCGGGGTCCCTACTAAGTAGCTTATACTCACCCCTGCACGGGCTATGCCCGCACTACGTTGTGTTGGTTGCAGATGACGGACAACGCTGATTGTGGTGGAGGCTTGCGGAGCAGAACGGTACCTGGAGGTGGACCACTGGGCGGGACGTACTCGGAGTGGTACGCTGGACCCGAGGAGCAGTGGAGGCTTTTCTTTACCCACCCTTCAAGTGGGATTCCCAGTGGATAGCTCTTCGTTGCGGCTTTACCTTTCAGTTGCTGTTTTCCCTTTCGAGTTGTACTTTACCTTTAGGTTGGGTTTGTATATTGGCCCACTTACTTTCCGCACTTACAGTTTTACTCTGTTTTTACTTAGTGTTTACTTCTTCTGCTTTCTTTCTCTATGGTGTTTGTTTACATTACAAAGGCAATGCCTTCCCTTTTTACCAGGATTTACGCCTTGGTGCTAGTCGCCAGCTACTAGCCTATGAAAGGCGGGCTTGGGGTAGTCACGGAACGGGCCCTGAGGATGGGTCGTGACATTTTGTATCACAGAAAAACGAGTTTTTTTAACCATAAATGCAACAGGGATTTTATCGTTCATTATACACAATAATGGTTTTCGAGTTTTGTAACACATAACACCATGTTTACACAAAATGTAACTTTTTATTAATATATAATTATATATTATGATATTTATCACTAAATAGATTTAAGGATTTGTATGAATACTATTAAATGAATTATGAAAATATATAGTTTAAACATTTTTTTAATATGATTTATTCATTTACTAATTAATTAAAAATGAAAATAATAATCAATTTAAAACACATAAAAACATTTATATAAAATATATTTTTATGTATAAAAATGTGTTTTACATAAATTAATATAAAAAAGAACATATTTTGAATGAAATTAATTAAATTTATATATAAAATCTAAAATAAGTTTTTTAGAATTCACTTTATGTTATTTATGGACAATATATAATAATTAATTCAAACCTATCCATTAAAATTATATTTATCTAAATGGCATTTTGTTTCATTTTTCACAATAATTTTGAATGAAACAATTACTAAAATTATAAAATTTATTTTTAAAATTTATTTTCATATTATATATTAAACATCCAAAATTATTTCTCTGTTAATTACACAGAATGGTTTGAAATATAAATTTTTTTGAGATTCTTGAAAAATATTGATTTTTTAAGAATATCAATTTATTTTCAAGAATTTAAAAACTAATAAATTATATTAGGAATATTCTACAAGTAAAATTAATTAAAATAAATACACATATAATGATATATATATATATAGTAATAAGTTTAATTTCATTAGAAGAAATTCCATATTGTGTTTTAATTTAACAAAATTTCATTCATTGGAAAAATTTCTATTTCGAAATCTACATTTACATCAAGTATACGAGATAATTTTAAATTATAGTTTCAAAATTCTATGCTGGAATATGGGAAAATGGATTATCTATTTTCAATTTTGATTACATATTTTCTCTAATATGGAAGAAATATTTTTTTTCAAAAATTAATCATAAAAAAAATAAAAATTAGTTATAATATTTTATGATAAAAAAATTTACTAGGGGGTGAACTAAATAGAAAATGTGTAAAAGGAAAATGGAACTTGTATAGGACCCATTTTATTACAATGTTTCTACAATATAACATATTTTCTTTTTAAATATACCACCATTTAGACTTTTTTTATCTGAACAACGTGGGTATCCTATTTTCTTTTAAAAAACTATAGTTGTGCAACTCACCTGACTTATAAATGGACACCACCTGTCTTCTCCACTTCAGACTATAAATAAATTATTAACGGAAAATACCATCCCTTGTAACTTTTATAAATATATCCCCATGAACCATATCACATTCTTTGAAAAGAAATATATCTTATGAACCATTTTGGTACAAACATAAGAGGGAATTCTGAGGACAATGTATCATTATTAACAAAGCATATATATTTTATTTACCTTTATAACATAAAATGAATGTTCAATTATTTAGATGAAATGATAAATTAATTTCCCATATTCATTGATTTTATTATGGTAATGTAATAACCATAATCCATCTCTTCATCTATCAAATAAGAAGCAAAATACTTTTTCTTATTTATAGTGGAATACCACCACACGAACTAATGTCATTCATTTTACATCACCAAAAATCACATAAGGATATAAATATGAACTTAATATTTTTATTTTATATTTTTGACATAATTATTCCTCTTGAATTATAATACAACATATTTATTCTCACCTACTTACATGTTAGAAAATAACAACGCCACTCATGTGTATTGAAGAGTACCTCCACACAAACAAATGTGACATGTTTTTCATTCCTCATTTAATGGGATGATAATATTGATATAATGAATTAATATATACAATAAATTTTAATATTTATACTTATGATATTATTATATTACATATACCTTCATAGTTTCTATTCTGTGGGGGATTTGATAACGGTGATTATCAGTACGAGAGACTACTTCGTCCAGAAGGGATTTGATTTTTTTTGTCAATAATTATTTACATTGAAGGTAATTAGGGAAAATTTATGCAATATATATAATATAAATGTTTCAAATAAATTAATCAACACATACATCAAATAAAATGCTTTTTGTCTAGAAAACTGATTTTGACAATGAATTGTTAATAAACCTTTAATAAATGATCATTATTAAATTTAATATGGTATGATACATATGAGTATGGTGATATACTACATTAATTATAAAATCACATTACCATTATAATATTTATGTTTTATATTTTTTATGGTTTTCCTTTTTTTGTTGTTTAGGGTATGGATGGGAAGGAATTAAGAGGATACACGTAATGGTAAAGTTATCGATTTTTTTGAATTTTCTGTACTAAAATATTTGGTTATATAGTATTTTGTTTATTTTAATAGCGTGTAATGTGGCTTCACATAATGTTACCATAACCAAGTGTATTAAATAAAACTTTTACATAACCTGAATTGATAACCATTTTTGTAGTTTACACATCCTTAATAAATTAAAAAATAGATTTTAAATAGGAGGTGATGGGTTTTTTAATAAATGATGGAATTGATAAATTAATAATGTGAGTTAATGTCACATGTAATGTAATCTCCCAATGCTAAATTTTAAATATTGTGGATTTAATTAATTTTGTAATAAATTTTATCTAGGTTTTGATGCTATCAAACTAAATGCATTCCCAGAAAATTATGGCTCCATCCAACCATTTCACATTGTTTCATTATACAGCCAAACAATATTTGGGTGGCATTGTTTCTACCCATGTTTTTGGTTTATTAGTCTACCAATCTCTTCATATCTCTCTCTGTGGATTCATATAGGTAATAATGGTATTTATAGATCTAAAATATATGTTTTATCTTGTTTTGAAGTAGAGTTCCTATATCTTTTTGACCGTCATAAATGATTGTGGGTTATGTGGAAGGATTTGTGATTCTATGAAAATGGTATGTGGTTCCATATATGTTTTACAATTAGTTCAAACTTTTATTTCCTACTTTAAATTAATTTTCAATAAAAAATATTCTGAAAAAAATTCTAGGAGAATTTGGGATTTAAATTGAAATGGTTTTTTTTAATACCGAATTCTGGTGAAATTGGGTGTGATTTGGATTTGATAGAAATAATTGATTTTGATTTCTCAAATTGAAATGTGAAATTGATTTAAATAAAATGGATTAACATATTTTCATAGGAAACAATGGTTGTTTTATAATGAAAAGGTGTGAATTTATTAAAAACCAACATTTTGATTTTTAAGAAGAAATTATCACATCAATATAATAAATAAGGAAACATAATTTTAAACAGTTTTTAAATAATATTATTAATATGAATTTTTGTTTGAGAACAATAAAATCCAGGTAATTACTAATATATTTTTCATATGCACACTAGGATGGGATTACACGAACAAAAAACTAATACTTTACAACACAAAAAAATATATACCTCATCTGATCTTATCTCAAGTGGGATGCAGATGAGTCCTCTCCCAACAGTTTCTGATGGACATGTGTTCACATTTCCATTATCCATATATTAGTGTTTTTGGATCCAATAAATTGGAACTAGTATACCCTATTGCAGATGACCATATTTCTTTCTTGATATTATTTTGACATATATTCCATTTTTTGTAAAACCATTTCATTCAAACGTATATATTTATAAAAAATAATTTAAATAAAATGAATAATTATACCATTTTTTATAATTATTCCATCAACTAAAATAAAAAATCATGTTTTTTAAAATTTGATACTGTACTACCAGAGTTGATTAGTTTAAAATCAAAATCATGTTTTGGTTTATTTGTATTGTATATTTTTATGGGACACATGGTGAACTTTATTGGTATTTCTGTGTTACAACCTAAATTTTTTAGGGAATTTGTAGATTTCATACATTCAGGTTTCATAAAGGGGAAGGCACAACTTGGAGGTGGAATTTTTTGACTCTTTGATATAAGGGTATGGTGTTCATTTAGACCTTGGGTTGTTCAGATTTTTTAATTATTGTAATTTTACATTGTACATTATGTTTAAATAACTATATTAATTCTGATATATTTCTCCATATATAGTTCTATTTTTAGAATTAAAACATGTATTTGTTTCATCCATTTTCTATTTATAAAACTCATTCCCTCAACTATCTCGTGTGACACCAGGTGCGCATCACAAACTCATGGGTATTGGCAAACCCCCTCATGCTCTATCAATTCCAGATCAGTTATTAGGGTTCCATGGTATCCATGACATATTGTGGCAATGTTGTATCAGAGTCCACGTTAAGACTATTTACCTGATTTTTGTAATCCATTTGAGATCATTTCATGATATATGATGTTGTTACCATTGAGTTCCTTTGAATATCTCATCATATTAAGCCTTAAGTCATTGTGATAGGTTTAGGAATGATATTTTCAGGATTTCTTGTAGTATTTTCACTTCCTTTGATTTGGTTCTATAGAAATCCAAATCATATTTTTGTATCTAATAGGATTATTTTCATTGATTATTTTGTTTGAGTTTTAAAATGTGTATCATTTTTCCATCATCAATGATGTCTACTGATTCTATGTAACATCATGCCACTGAGAATATGTGCCAATAGGATTCAGGAGGAATATGATTATGAACCTTAATGATAAATTCCTCCCATGTAATAGAATATGATTGATGTTGTTGTGTTTCCTCCCCAATCTCTATGATATGAACATCCATCAATTCTTATCCAAGATCTAGTTGTAAAACCCCATATGGATGAATCCCATAATAATACTACAGATTTCATTCAATATAATAAACATTCCTTCCATGTCTCTATTGATCCTCATGAGGATGAGAACTAGTTGAGGAGGATTTATCTTCCCTTTGAATACTTTGAAACATCTGAATCTATTAATGTGAAGTGTGCTACATTGGATTAAGGGACCTAGAAAATAATAATGGTACATAATGGTGGAAGAATAGAATCAAGGAAGTTTCATATGTAATTACCATAACATTCATTTCACAAAAATGTTTTATCCAGTCTGTGTGGAAATTTATAATGTTGTATATTTTTTATATTTGAGCAGGATAATATGACCCTAAATGAGTATGAAAATCGCACTATAGATATTGTGCAGTTTACACTTGAGATTTTATTGAATGAGAAGAATAAGACTCAATTGTTTGATATTGGAATTCGATATAATATTCATCATACTATTTTACTATTTAATATATCTACTAATACTGATGTCTTAGGTAGGCAGTTTGTGGTTGAGCATGATCCTGCGAGTAATTGAAGTATGATGGGTGTAACAACCCGAAATTTTGAATAAATCTTGTTTCCTAATTTTATGTGTTATTTTATTTTTTTATACTCAACAAAAATGTTTCATTTGATAACATGAGTATAATTAAAATGATACTATTGGTTTTTGACTGTTATATGACCATTGGTCAATATGACCACTAGAAACTAAACGTTTTGATTATTGTCTCTAAATACAAGTAATATTGGTTAATTAATATAGAAAGATTATTCGATGGCCTCACCCAGTAGTCTTGGACCAATCGAATCCCATCTAACAGAACTTGGGAAGGAGGTAGCACCACTGGGCTTTTCTCTGGACCAAACCCAAGCTAAACTTCATCGTGTGAAGCTAGAACGGGATCGCCTTTGCGAGAAGTTCAAACTGATAGAAATTACTACTCGTGTGATGTTGGTCGAGCCTCCCTCAGATTCTCTCACCTTAGCACACCTTACACTTAGGTCCTATTCTAGTGTGATAAGGGGCTGTGTAAGGAGACTATAACTGCCTTGTGTAATCCTTTGTTTTAAATAAAAATTGGGATTTCTTGTTATGAAGTTTATGAATTTTCAAATGTCTGAATAAATATAGTATGAATATTTTTGATGAATTTTCAAAAGGATATTTAAAAAAAAAATTATGTAAACCTTAAATAATTTAAAATGTGTAATGATTTTCAAAAAATGGTCTTCTACAATTATGTCCAGTACGAAATTTAGAGTCTAATAAGATCAACTTAATTCTTGATGAATAGTAAATTATGAATAGTGATTTTATGATTAGGATTAGTAATGTGTCCAAATGGATTAGTAATCTCACTTAATGAAAGTATTAATATAATCTAGGCACCTTGATTAAGTAATGTGGTTCAATAAAATGGTTAAATAACGGTTTCATAAATTATTATTCAAGTATTAGTTTTTTCGGGTGAATTGTGTTTCTTATTTAAAAATTTAATTAAAAATATTTAGATAATTATTTTTATAAAACGGATTTCATTTTTGAACTCAGAGCACCGATATTATGCTATGGTAATTTTTGGGGTTTTTTCTGAAAAAATTGAATTTTCGGTGAATAGTGTTTTTATTTAAAAATTAAATTAAAAATATTTAGAAAATTATTTTTATAAAATGGAGTTCATATTTGTAATCAGAGCGTTGATATTTGGTTAAGGTGAAATTTTGGGATTATTCGGAGAAAGTTGAATTTTCGATGAATAGTGAAAATACAGTATTTAAGTTACGGGTGTTTAAGGACATCATTAAATGATGTATTAAGTTTTTAATCAATATTTTCGAATTATGAATAGTGAGATAAGGTATGAGGTGTCCCAAGTGGACAATACCATGGGAAAATACCATGGGCATGCCCATGGTTTTGCCAAAACCACTAATGAGGTGTCCCTTTTCCATTAATGCCTTGTCCCCTCACTTTCCCTATAAATACCAAGCCATCCTCTCATCCATTCGACTCCCCACTCTCCCCCAACGAAGTTCTGGTCTCATTAACTCCCAAGGAGTCCTCCCATGGTGCCCCCAAGCCCTCAAGGTCCCAACCTTTGAGTTTTAAGAGTTATGTTTTAAGGTAAGAGATCTGACCCCTCTCTTTCTTTTCAAGTAATCTCTTTTATGTCATTCCTTTTATGCTCCATGTTCTTATGTTGGAGGATGTTATTTTATACTCCTATTACTGCCCTTTTTATGTTCATATAATGATATATCCCCTCTTACTCTCATTATTTCGTTTTATGAAGTTTTAAGTGGCGCCGTTAGGCTGCCGAATTTTTAAGGGATTTTTTCACCCTTCTCTTTTTCAAAGTTCTACTTTCATGTCAAGTATTTCAAGTTCCTTTTTATTATGTTGGGGTATGATCTCTAAATTTATCATACTGATCTTTTATGATCATATTATGAGAGACCCCATTTTATCTCTTCAATTCAGTATTTTGAAGATTTAAGTGGCGTCGTTAGGTTGCCGAATTTTTAAGTGGTTCTTCACCATTCTCATTTTGAAGTTCTACTTTCATGTCAATTCTTTGAAGTTCCTTTCTATTATGTTGGGGTATGATCTCTAAATTTATCATACTTATCTTTTATGATCATATGATGAGAGACCCCATTTGATCTCTTCAATTCAGTATTTTGATGTTTTATGTGACGCCGTTAGGCTGCCGAATTTTTAAGTGGTTCTTCACCATTCTCGTTTTGAAGTTCTACTTTCATGTCAATTCATTGAAGTTCCTTTCTATTATGTTGAGGTATGATCTCTAAATTTATCATACTGATATTTTATGATCATATGACGAGAGACCCCATTTGATCTCTTCAATTCAGTATTTTGAAGTTTTAAGTGGCGTCATTAGGCTGCCGAATATTTAAGTGGTTCTTCACCATTCTCGTTTTGAAGTTCTACTTTCATGTCAATTCTTTAAAGTTCCTTTATATTATGTTGGGGTATTATCTCTATATCTATAATACTGGACTCTTATGTTCATATGATGAGAGACCCTATTTGACCTTGTCAATTCAATTTTGTTGAAGTTTAAGTGACGCCGTTAGGCTGTCGAATTCTCACAAGAGAAATCTCTTTTTTCTTCATTTCATATTTTTCATTTCATATGGCATATTTTCAAATTTCATTACCATGTTTTTAAATCCCTTATATTTTGTCCCTCTAATGTCTGATGGGTCATTTATGAATTTTTGACCCATGTCCCCTCTCTTCTCAATGTTTTCTAAAACCTTGTAACATAGCCGTTATGCTGCAGAATTTTCGTCTCAAAATGCCTCTCTCTCTTTTCTAAAAATTATTTTATGTTATAAAGTGAGTACTCAAAGATCTTAATTCTATAGGGGTATTCACATATATATCAAAATGTTCTATTTTAAATTCTGGTAATTACATACATGAAACCCTCTTTCCCTTTCCGTGGGTTTAAAGTGACGTAAAGATCATGTCTTTAAAGCAGTTTTTAAAACGTTATGATTATGAAATGAAACCCATTTATTTTATATTATATGGGTTATTTATGAAATGTTTGATGATGCTATGTGTGGCTCACATGATAATAAAGGCAAATTTAAGGGTGCGCCCTGATAGCACTCCAATGCATTGGGTAATGATATAACCACTAGAGATTACAATTTTCACGATTCCTTGGTGAATAACCTTGGAAATTTTCAAATGACACCTTGGGGATGGACCTTGGTGATATGTTCATGATTGTCTATGTTAAATGATGTAGCCACATTTTCATGTTATGAAAAATGTTATTTTTATTATGATATGCCTCCTTATTTCATTCTCATGCCTTAAAGCTCTTTTTCATGACCTTATTGAAGTATCTCAAGTTCACATGTAAAATGTTTCTCTTGTTTTCCTTACTGGTCTTTTTTCTCACCCTTTCTTTTGATGTATGCTCCCAGGTTATGTGATGCAGTAATGAACCTAGGATGAACATGACGAGAAGCCTTTCAATTGTTTTAGAAGAATGTTTTATGTTTTCATGTTTAAAGTTCCTGGTTTCCAAGACACTAAACCTTAAAG
This sequence comes from Viscum album, assembly GCA_963277665.1. Taxonomy (NCBI): domain Eukaryota; kingdom Viridiplantae; phylum Streptophyta; class Magnoliopsida; order Santalales; family Viscaceae; genus Viscum; species Viscum album. Next base: position 326,316,034 of record OY728143.1, read on the forward strand.
ATCCTCAGTTCTGTGTAATGGAATGAAAGTTATGTTATAAAAAGACAGGATGCTATAGATGGTATCAAAGGATGGTTTAGTTATTTGTGGAAATTAGGATATGAAAACTCTAGGAAGAACCCTATAGAAAATTTTAAATATAGGAAATCTTCCTGGTATTTTGGTGAGTATTGAGTAAGGGGTTTCCAAGAAAATACATCCCTGTCTGGATACGAGCAGGTAGAGGTGGATCTGGCACAGATGTACATAGGGGTAAAACCCGAAAACACCGCTTTGAGCTAGACTCAAACGGGGACTGGTACACGACAACGGGCCTTGCTGCACTTTTGGTTACGACACTCTCGGGGGATATTCTTTGGTAAATTCATAAGCTTGGTATGAACCATTGTTAAAGGAATAAAGATAAAATAAAATAAATATTCACATAAAAATATATGATCATGGATAACCTAGATGGGAACCTAGGGGATCACAAGTTAGGGTATACTTTTCTTCTACAAGTTATCCTTATATTCTTTAAGTTCCTTTTTATGATCATTGGTTAAGTATTTAAGCCTCTAATTATACTTTCTCTTCTTAGTTAATGGTGGGAAATGGAATAACGTGTCCCAACAACCAATGTGATAGGAAATGCGACAATTTTCATATTAATATGACAGAGATGATTAGGGGATTAAAATATGATTATTATTTTGGAAGATGTTCACTATTTTGGGGACCCTATATGATCGAGGTAAATAGATTACTATAGTATTTTCATTGAGGAGTAAGGTTGACTTATATTTTGAAGAATTGATGAATTTAAGGTGGACTTATAGTAATTTAGGTTACTTATGGGAATGATTAACCTATATTGGGTAAAATATGTTTAGGTTAACTACTTTTGTTATAAGATGTTAGGAGTGGTTGATGTTGTTTGGAGATGAAAAATGAAGTTTATTTTGGAAGACTATGTTACCAAATCCTTCTTGTATTTGTGTTTCAATCTTATTTTGGTTTATTTTGAGGAATTTTAAGGACCGTTATTTATGGAATGGTCTATGATGAACTTTGGGTAGTGCCATAGAACATTGAAGATTTAAAAGTAGTTTCCATTCCTGTGGGATTTTTCTTTTTGAAGAGTTGTTCTACCTTAACCTTTCTGTTTTTGGGATAATGTTTAAAGATAGAAGAAATAGATAGTTAATCTTTTGTAGATTATGTGATTCTATAGAAGATCATTCTTGTGATTTTATGAGACCAAGTGTTTTTGAATTCTCATCATTCGGAGAAAATATTAGTGTTGGTAGGGACTTATTAAAGGATGAAACTCTACTTGAAGGTAGGTATATTTTCTTATGTTTTTGTTCTATGTAGTAAATGAATTTCTCTAAATTATGAAAAGAAATGTAAAACAAAAATGTTGTTGGTTTAAGTTTCCTACTAGGTAATCAAAGACCATTTACACACATCATAAGTTTGGGATTTTCTCATGGTTAACTTTCTCCTAATCATGTTCTCGATCACTCTCCCTCAGAACTTGACCCTTTGTTTTCTCCTCCATGTCCATGTTTTCCTTCATGGAATCCTAGTGTGGGCTAACTCGGGTGACCTTTGTACTTCCCTTTATTTCTTTTAAAGTAATAGTTTTACTTACCCCTTTTCCGATGTGGGACTTTCAATGAAATTTCAAAACCTAATTTTAAAAAAATTGCGAGGACGCAATTTCTTAAGGGGGGAAGATTGTAACAACCCGAAATTTTGAATAAATATTGTTTCCTAATTTTATGTGTTATTTTATTTTTTTATACTCAACAAAAATTTTTCATTTGATAACATGAGTATAATTAAAATGATACTGTTGGTTTTTGACTGTTATATGACCATTGGTCAATATGACCACTAGAAACTAAACGTTTTGATTATTGTCTCTAAATACAAGTAATATTGGTTAATTAATATAGAAAGATTATTCGAGGGCCTCACCCAGTAGTCTTGGACCAATCGAAGCCCATCTAACAGAACTTGGGAAGGAGGTAGCACCACTGGGCTTTTCTTTGGACCAAACCCAAGCTGAACTTCATCGTGTGAAGCTAGAACGGGATCGCCTTTGTGAGAAGTTCAAACTGATAGAAATTACTACTCGTGCGATGTTGGCCGAGCCTCCCTCAGATTCTCTCACCTTAGCACACCTTACACTTAGGTCCTATGCTAGTGTGATAAGGGGCTGTGTAAGGAGACCATAACTGCCTTGTGTAATCCTTTGTTTTAAATAAAAAATGGGATTTCTAGTTATGAAGTTTATGAATTTTCAAATGTCTGAATAAATATAGTATGAATATTTTTGATGAATTGTCAAAAGGATATTTTAAAAAAAAATTATGTAAACCTTAAATAATTTAAAATGTGTAATGATTTTCAAAAAATGGTCTTCTACAATTATGTCCAGTATGAAATTTAGAGTCTAATAAGATCAACTTGATTCTTGATGAATAGTAAATTATGAATAGTGATTTTATGATTAGGATTAGTAATGTGTCCAAATGGATTAGTAATCTCACTTAAAGAAAGTATTAATATAATCTAGGCACCTTGATTAAGTAATGTGGTTCAATAAAATGGTTAAATAACGGTTTCATAAATTATTATTCAAGTATTAGTTTTTTCGGGTGAATAGTGTTTTTTATTGACAAATTTAATTAAAAATATTTAGATAATTATTTTTATAAAACGGATTTCATTTTTGAACTCAGAGCACCGATATTATGCTATGGTAATTTTTGGGGTTTTTTCTGAAAAAAATGAATTTTCGGTGAATAGTGTTTTTATTTAAAAATTAAATTAAAAATATTTTGAAAATTATTTTTATAAAATGGAGTTCATATTTTTAATCAGAGCGTTGATATTTGGTTAAGGTGAAATTTTGGGATTATTCTGAGAAAGTTGAATTTTCGATGAATAGTGAAAATACAGTTTTTAAGTTACGGGTGTTTAATGACATCATTAAATGATGTATTAAGTTTTTAATCAATATGTTCGAATTATGAATAGTGAGATAAGGTATGAGGTGTCCCAAGTGGCCAATACCATGGGCAAATACCATGGGCAAGCCCATGGTTTTTCCAAAACCACTAATGAGGTGTCCCTTTTCCATTAATGCCTTGTCCCCTCACTTTCCCTATAAATACCAAGCCATACTCTCATCCATTCGACTCCCCACTCTCCCCCAACGAAGTTCTGGTCTCATTACCTCCCAAGGAGTCCTCCTATGGTGCCCCCAAGCCCTCAAGGTCCCAACCTTTGAGTTTTAAGAGTTATGTTTTAAGGTAAGGCATCTGACCCCTCTCTTTCTTTTCAAGTAATCTCTTTTATGTCATTCCTTTTATGCTCCATGTTCTTATGTTGGAGGATGTTATTTTATACTCCTCTTACTGCCCTTTTTATGTTCATATAATGAGATATCCCCTCTTACTCTCATTATTTCGTTTTATGAAGTTTTAAGTGGCGCCGTTAGACTGCCGAATTTTTAAGGGATTCTTTCACCCTTCTCTTTTTCAAAGTTCTACTTTCATGTCAGGTCTTTCAAGTTCCTTTTTATTATGTTGGGGTATGATCTCTAAATTTAGCATACTGATCTTTTATGATCATATTATGAGAGACCCAATTTTATCTCTTCAATTCAGTATTTTGATGTTTTAAGTGGCGCCGTTAGGCTGCCGAATTTTTAAGTGGTTCTTCACCATTCTCATTTTGAAGTTCTACTTTCATGTCAATTATTTGAAGTTACTTTCTATTATGTTGGGGTATGATCTCTAAATTTATCATACTTATCTTTTATGATCATATTATGAGAGACCCCATTTGATCTCTTCAATTCAGTATTTTGATGTTTTATGTGGCGCCGTTAGGCTGCCGAATTTTTAAGTGGTTCTTCACCATTCTAATTTTGAAGTTCTACTTTCATGTCAATTATTTGAATTTCCTTTCTATTATGTTGGGGTATGATCTCTAAATTTATCATACTGATATTTTATGATCATATGATGAGAGACCCCATTTGATCTCTTCAATTCAGTATTTTGATGTTTTAAGTGGCGCCGTTAGGCTGCCGAATATTTAAGTGGTTCTTCACCATTCTCGTTTTGAAGTTCTACTTTCATGTCAATTCTTTCAAGTTCCTTTATATTATGTTGGGGTATTATCTATATATCTATAATACTGGACTCTTATGTTCATATGATTAGAGACCCTATTTGACCTTGTCAATTCAATTTTGTTGATGTTTAAGTGACGCCGTTAGGCTGCCGAATTCTCACAAGAGAAATCTCTTTTTTCTTCATTTCATATTTTTCATTTTATATGGAATATTTTAAAATTTCATTACCATGTTCTTAAATCCCTTATATTTTGTCCCTCTAATGTCTGATGGGTCATTTATGAATTTTCGACCCATGTCCCCTCTCTTCTCAATGTTTTCTAAAACCTTGTAACATAGCCGTTATGCTGCAGAATTTTCGTCTCAAAATGCTTCTCTCTCTTTTCTAAAAATTATTTTATGTTATAAAGTGAGTACTCAATGCTCTTAATTCTATAGGGGTATTCACATATATATCAAAATGTTCTATTTTAAATTCAGGTAATTACATACATGAAACCCTCTTTCCCTTTCTGGGGGTTTAAAGTGACGTAAAGATCATGTCTTTAAAGCAATTTTTAAAACGTTATGATTATGAAATGAAACCCATTTATTTTATGTTATATGGGTTATTTATGAAATTTATGATGATGATATGTGTGGCTCACATGATAATAAAGGCAAATTTAAGGGTGCTCCCTGATAGCGCTCCAATGCATTGGGTAATGATGTAACCACTAGAGATTACAATTTTCACGATACCTTGGTGAATAACCTTGGAAATTTTCAAATGACACCTTGGGGATGGACCTTGGTGATATGTTCATGATTGTCTATGTTAAATGATGTAGCCACATTTTCAAGTTATGAAAAATGTTATTTTTATTATGATATGCCTCCTTATTTCATTCTCATGCCTTAAAGCTCTTTTTCATGACCTTATTGAAGTATCTCAAGTTCACATGTAAAATGTTTCTCTTGTTTTCCTTACTGGGCTTTTTGCTCACCCTTTCTTTTGATGTATGCTCCCAGGTTATGTGATGCAGTAATGAACCTAGGATGAACATGAGGAGAAGCCTTTCAATTGTTTTAGAAGAATGTTTTATGTTTTCATGTTTAATGTTCCTGGTTTCCAAGACACTAAACCTTAAAGATCCTCAGTTCTGTGTAATGGAATGAAAGTTATGTTATAAAAAGACAGGATGCTATAATGGGATTTCATTTTCTCCCCTTTTAATTTCAACGATTAAATTCAATGGAAGAGGAAGTGTGATGATTCTAATAGTGGTTCCTGAAATAAGGGTGTTTCCGGACCTCTTTCAGTTCCTGGAATGTATAATTTGATTTACTACATGTGAGGATATCCAATACACTTGTAATAGGTTTTCAAAAATGTACCCAAAATAAGTGGTTCTTATAAAGAGTCTGGTCAATTTATGAAGCTCTAGCCTATCTATTCTCTACCAAATAGAGTACAAGTAACATAATAACCTAAATTTATTGGTGAGAGTTCATATTCTTCACATTAAGCATTGTTTTATAGATATGAATATAGAAACAACCTCATCATGCAGTGGATGTTTCTTCATATAAGGCAGATGCGAGTACGATGACTATGAGAGGTACCATAACAATTACGTCATTATTAATGACTACCACATTTGATACTGGAACATCTAATTTAGTTATATATAACTCATATTTGAATCTTATAAATCATCCTATGGATCTATTCCATTATTTAGTGGATATTAATATAACCCTCAAAATAGAGATATTGAAGGGTCTTTGTTGTCCTACATGTGTATTCTCTTTATCAATGATTTATTATATATTGAATTTTATGGTTTATATTTTGAATCCACTTGTTTCATATTTAGGATGGATTGGCTCAATGGTGATAAATCACACATTTATTTCAATCTATGATCGGTCTTGATCACTTCACCCAATGGAGTGTGCCATATATATTTAAAAAATGTGACCCATGACTAAGTAGAGTTGAAACTTTTTATCCATAGTTGGTTAATTTAATATTCGTGTTAGATTTTGAACTGGAGTTGGATTCATTAATTTGTGATCTATTACCAATTATTTTCATCTTTCCCAATGTTTTTCATAGATATCATTTTTATTTTTCCACTTGTAAGTGAGGTGGAGTTTTTTAATGATTTTTTTCATAGTAGTTAATCGGTATCTACTCATTCCTTCCACAAGTAACTAGTTGAAAGTACCGAGTTTAAGAAGCTTCTAAATGTTATTTTATAGAATTTCATCACAATCCTTAGTCTATCACCTTTGGCAGTGAATTTTATCCGTTAAAAAAGGGTCATCTCATTTTTGTGTTGACTACTAAATACTAAAAAATATTATGAAAAAGAACTAGTATTTTTCGATTTTTTGGTGACTTGTTTGACCAGTTGGAAGGGAATAATTTATTTTAGAAGTATTATATTCGATTTTGTTATCAACATTTGAGAATAAATGTAGAGACCTGAAGCATAACATACATAGATATTACATTACTTTTGTGGAAATACATAATACATAACAAAATCATACACACAAGGACCATAATAGTTTAGTGTCTTTGGAAACTTGGAATGTAATCTTCTAATTGTGGTGAATGATCGTCAACATATCCCATAAAGATCTTCCACTTTTTGTTTCCTTACCTAAAACCTTTATTTTAATCCTGGGGGAAAATAAAACATAAAAAAGGGTGATCTCAAATTCTTAGTAAGGGTAAGCATGGATAAAATAAAACATACCATATACATTTGATCTTAAAAACATGAACATAATGTTTAAACATCAAAATGTTGAGCAACGACATAAAACATGGAAGTACATAAGGCATAGATCATAATGGAACATAAATCATGATAAAATAGCATGGGAATAAAACATGTAATTGTGGCATCCATTAAGAACATGTAATGATTTCCATAGTAGCCAGGGCATTGTTGCCATGACCATCTTAGTGGACAAAGTCTCTTTCTGAATCAAGTTCACTCCTCGTTCAAGTCCTTTAATACTGAACCGGATTAACTTACCATTCCAGCCATGTCTATATCATGAGATATAAATCTTTACCCAATGCATTGGAGGGAGATATAGGTCCCACCCATCTCATATTGAAATCATTCTTTCGTGTGCCACAATATAAACATATATAATTCATAATAACCTAATAAATAAAATGGGTTTCATAAACATCATCCCATCATCACAAAATCCATATAAAATAAATGGATATCATTTCATAATAAGAAAATTGAAACCATGTAAATCATAGAGACATTATACTTGAAACATACACATGTGAAATAATGTCATCTTAGATAAAAATGGTTTTGATAAAACACTTGAAATGAATTCTTAAGGAAAATATCCTTTTTTCTTCAAAATCATTTTCATTTCACAAAATGTAATGCAATTTTAAAAAAAGGATTTTGTTGAAAATAGTCATGAAATATTTTGGATGAAGATTCATGAAAATATGGCTTTATAAAACCATAAAAATCCTTTCATGCCTTATACGTTAAAAATAACATTCTTCTCGTACTTTTGTCGGAAAAGTCAAAAAGTACCACATATGATAAACAAAAGAAAGATTCCTTAAATACCATGTAGTAAAGGTGAAAAAATGGGTAAAAATGACATTAAACATACATGAATACACTTTTATAAAACATGGATATGGATTATAGAAATAACACCAGTAAATTTCTTACGTATAAGTAATCTCGGATAAAAAAAGAGATTTGCAAAATTATCCCTTACCTTAGGTCTGATATGCTTCGTACGTATCCAAAACTCCTGTATAATGATTTAAATAATGTCATTGACTTATTACAGAATCATATTCATTGTTATTATATCATATATGTTTCACTTATGACTTTATATTACCCGTTCTTTTGTAAATTCCATGTTAAAGCAGCGTTTTGGGTAAAATCATTTCATTTATCGTATGTGTTTCGACTTGTCGTTCTTGATATTAATACATATATCCTGATTTAAATAATTCCAAAATTTAAAATTTGATTTATATATAATATATATTAATCATATACATATATACATATATATATTATAGATCGATAAAAGGAATGAAATACACCGTTCATGGAGACGGTAGGCCGTACGTACGCATGAACGATGTTTTCATTTCCTTATTTAATTGAATGAATCTAAATATATGACATAGATATATATATATATATATATATATACATAAATCCATTATAATTCATATATTTCATTATTATTCATTATATAAACTTTATGATCATTCATGTATGGTTAACATGGAGAATGAATCTCATCGCATCGTGGAGACGGTAGTCCGTACGTACGCATGAGCGATGATATCATTCCCATAATTATTGAATAGAATTGGAGTGGATGGTATAATATATCAGAATTGGTATGATGTTATAATAACCATATATAGTTATTATTTACACCATTATACCCATCCATCTAAGGTGTTGGTGGAAAAACAGATTTCAGCACGGCGTGGAGACGGTATTCTGTACGTACGCACGCGTGGTGATTTCATTTTCCATAGGATCGATAGATTGTGAAATAGGGTTGTTTCATACTTATAATAAAATATCAGTATATGAGTTATACTGATGTTATTAATTCATAATGAAACAACTAAAGAATAAGAAGTGGAAGAAGAGATAAAGTTGAAATAATCGGTAACAGACATTACCTCTTCTTTGAACCGCCTCTTTGAGACCTCCTCTTAGGGCACTAAAATTGGTCTTTAAAGAAGACCAGAACCTCTAGGATGTTTCTATTGAAGAGGATAAGATAATTAGTCATGGGTTTTCCTAGCATGAAGGCTCAAAGTGGTGTGAGGAAGAGAGGGAGGAGGTGACCTTTTATAAGGGAGGAGAGGGGCACCTTAGGAAAAACTAAAACTATTATTTTATTATAAAGTCATATTCGGTTTTTTAAGATATAAAAATTGAGTTATTTCGAAGATAATGTGGGTATGGTTCGAAATAATCTCATCCAATAGAATTTAGACAAGTTTAGGTTTCTATTTTATCCTTATCATTTATATTTAACTTTATGTTAAATAAGTTTTCTTTTACCGTGTCTTCTTGTTTTCTTACACTATAAGGTTAAGAAACATACTATAACAAGCCAAAGGAACCCCAAGTTGTTTATTATTAATATATATAACATTATCTAAGTTAGTTGGCAAACCTTAGATTTTTAGGAATAAAATAACAATTAATAATATAATATTTGTTTTAAAAACTATTTTTTGTCAATTTTGACACTATTTCGTAATTTATTTTTCTGAAAATCCTCACAGAATAATTAGTTCAAAAAAGGTTTACTAAATCAATAATAACATGTCATATTAACCTAGAAAATTAGTTCAATTCATAAAAAGGCTCAAATTACATTTATTTTGGTATTTACAACATCAATTATGTCAATATTTCATTAATATGATAATTACTGCATCATCTTTGTGTCATAAATAAATTAAATTATTTAATGTATAAAAATTAGAAATAAAATGCAATTATGTAGTAAATAGATTTATCTTTATAATGAATATTTATATTCGAATTTATATTATGTATAACTGTATATTAAAATTATTTACTTATTAAACTTTGATTTTAACTATTTTAACCCTTCTTTAAATAAATTAATATTAAATGTTCTAATCTAATTCAAGTGGGCCTAAATGGTCATATTTTATTCCGAAGGTTGATTGTGGTCGAATTACACTTATCTAATAGAATTAGGACATGTGTTAGGGTAATAATAATATCATTTTTTCCATTAATTATCCTATTTACTTTTAACCGTGGTAAATAAAATTAAAGAGTTACTACTCAACAAAAAATATTTTCATCTCATTGAACCAAATTTTAGTCCTTTGTATTAACCATTTATTTTGGATTTTTGAAATTCCACTCACAGAAGTGGTAAAATTATGCTTTATGAAAAATTCAGTTTTTTAACTACCAATTAGTGGTTTCACTATTCATAAAAAAATGAACGTTTCCAGAAAATTACCAAAAATTAGGCCTAAGATATATTTGATATTATGAATTCAAAAATGACGTCTATTTTACCACATTCAAAACATATCAGTTGCATTAATTAATTTAATAATTAATTCTCATCGTCAAACCAAATAGCGTGTTTTTAAGAGATAATAACTATCAAAAGATTCACACTTGTTTATGTCTTGTTTAAATGTGAAATTACATCCAATGACCAACATTGTATTAAATGGTAAAAATATATTCTAAATATACTTTAAAACCACTCAAATTAATAATTTATCAATATTAATTATTTCGATTAAAAGAGTTGTTTTTAATTAAAATTTAGTAATTTTCACTATTCATCAGAATATGAAAGTTATCCGAAAAGTACCAAAATTTCACCCTAAGCTAATTTTGATATTCAAAATCACAAAATGAAGTCCATTTTGAAAGAAAAAATTTAAAAAATTTCAAAAAGTGTGTATTTCTATTCATAATGGCTAGTTCATAATAATATTATAATAATACCTCATTTAGTGAAACTCGGTATTGCGTACTACACACTCTATCGAGGAAGGTCTTTATTGCGTGTAATACAAGCCAAGTCAGGGATACGTGTTATGCAAGCTCCTTTTGGTGTAGCGTACAACACAATACATTAATGAAATTAAAAAGAATATTTTTCATAAAATGTCGGGGTGTTACATTCTACCCCCCTTAAAATGAATTTCGCCCTCGAAATTCATCGGGGTTATAAATGGTTTACTACTCAAAAGTTTATGTAATAGAAACCCACATTGTAAAAAGGAATACCAAAACATGGCTTTAAAAACTAAATTATGAAACGTAACGGTTACCCAAATTAACTCATCAGTTGGTTTTCACGTAGGAGAACATAGGTGAAAATATGGATATGGAAGAAAAATATAACCATCATGTTCTGATGGAGAGTGGTAGAGAACATGGCTATGAAAAATCCAACAATCACAAAGCCTAATTATGTGATGATCTAGGGTACCATCTGATTCATTGGATATAAGGGCACTAGGACAACATTTTTGGTTTTCAAGATCATTTCCCTAAAGTTGAAGAATTTGAATTAGAATAAATACTTACTTTATTTTGGTATAATGTCACTATTTTTCGTGCCATAAACAATTTCCACTTCATCTCATAAATAAATGAAGTTGAATTTGTTATTCGTGAAGTGTTAGCAGATCATGTGATAGAATGACTGGTCATTCCATCTGTCTCAAACAAAATGTTGGCAAAATTTATTAAATATACATAAGTCGATCTATAGTGAGACTAATCATATATTGTTCCTAAAATGGACTTATAATTCATATATCATACTGCTTAATATAATAAAACTAGTTTGTAATAAACAGGGACTTCCTATAGGCCAGTGGTAGGTGATAAAGGCCAGTCGCACTTCAGATGTGGGTTCGATTCCCACAACCTTGTCTGACGTGATGGGATGTCGCCCGTCCTGTAGGTTGTTCTTTCTCTAAAACTACATTACTATAACATCCTATCAATAATATCTAAAAAATTTCTATCCTTAAACAGTACTATCTTATGTACAACATAATCAATTTTAATCATTATCTAAAATACTTTGGTCTGAGCTCATAGTATAAATAAAACGATTACTTGAAATGTCATCAACCAACCAACATTTATCCCCCATTATCTTTTTGTTCAAATTCCAATCATGTGAATACCTTAATCATGTATTCTCTTGAAAAATGAATACCTATTAAACCATAGTTAAAACATGAATGATTTCAAAAGTTAACTCATTCCACATACGAAAATCCAAAAATTCTATATACTCAAACCATGATATAACCTTCTCCTTATATCAGTCATGAGCTCATGAATACTATCAAACATTTAATTTTCTCCTTATACCTTCATTATGCGCATATCATAAACTTTTCAAAAATACTAGTACCATTCACCACACACTTTCAAAACTTAGGAAAACACAACAGTGTAACAATCCTTAGATGTCTCTTTATTCCATAGTACCATGAGATTACTTATACAATATTACACTTGATAAACATGTAATCATTCCACTACCTTCTTAAACCATTGACTGAGCTTTAAAAATTCTTTCATCTCACATATAATTTGTAGTCTCTTCATCATCATCAACATAAATATTACCCATATGACCATATTTATTATCTCCGTGAGACTTTCCCTTAGGGAATTGGTTTTCATAGTGCCTGTACATTCCACATTTAAAACATTTAACCATTGTTGATGTCATAGAAATACCATTAACCTCATCCATGGTGTTAACTGAACCTTTTCCTTTGCACATACTGGCTTTATGTCCTTATTTTCCACACCCAAAACATCTTCCAGTTCCTTTGAAACATTCTCCTTGACGCCTCTTCCCACATTATTTACATAGGGGAAATTGAACATTATTTCCTCTATGATCATCATGAAACTCCATCTTTCTCTTATTAGCTGAGTCAGGAAACTTACCAAATTTGAGTTTATTGATCATATTATGAGATTGATGATTCGACATAATAATGATTTTTGGACTTCCAAATCCCATTTCATTTGGTTTCTCATGAAGAATATCATTCCATTGTCCATCATATCCTCTATTATCGTGAATCATCTTGTTTCCAGCCATTTTCTAAAACCCAAAAAGAATAGTGTGAGAGGCAAAAATCATAATAAAAGAGGAGTAACTTCAATATATAACATCTTAGGTTTAATCTAATATTGTTACCATAATTCTAGGACTATAACCTATACTTATACTTAACCTTAGAGACATCCCTAGACATACCTTAGAAATATCTGTAGTGATATCACTAAAGTTCTCGCATCCTAGTTTCCAAAGGTTGACTAAACCTTTCCTCTGATACCAATTGTAGAGACCCGAAGCTTTAATTACATAGATATTACATTACTTTTGCGGAAATACTTAATACATAAAAAAATCAGACACACATGGATCGTAATAGATTAGTGTCTTTGGAAACTTGGAACGTAATCTTCTAATCGTGGTGAATGATCTTCAATATCTCCCATAAAGATCTTCTACTTTTTGTTTCCTTACCTAAAACCTTTCTTTTAATCCTGGGGGAAAATAAAACATAAAAAAGGGTGATCTCAAATGCTCATTAAGGTTAAGCATGGATGAAATAAAACATACTATATACATTTGAACTTAAAAAGATGAACATAATGTTTAAACATCAAAATATTGAGCAACGACATAAAACATGGAAGTACATAAGGAATAGATAATAATGGAACATAAATCATGATAAAATAGCATGGTAATAAAAAATTTAATTGTGGAATCCATTAAGCACATGTAATTATTTCCATAGATCCAAGGCATTGCTGTCGAGACCATCTTAGTGGACAAAGTCCCTTTCTGAATCGAGTTAACTCCTCGTTCCAGTCCTGTAATACCGAACTAGATTAACTTACCATTCTAGCCATATCTATCTCATGAGATATAAATCTTTACCCAATGCATTTAAGGGAGATATAGGTCCCATCCATCTCATATTGAAATCATTCTTTCGTGTGCCACAATATAAACATACATCATTCATAATAACCCAATAAATAAAATGGGTTTCATAAACATCATCCCATCATCACATAATTCATATAAAAGAAATGGATATCATTTCATAATAATAAAAATGAAACCGTGTAAATCATAGAGACATTATAATTGAAAAATACACATGTGAATTAATTTTATCTTAGATAAAACTGGTTTTGATAAAACAGTTGAAATGAATTCTTAAGGAAAATATCATTTTTTCTTCAAAATCATTTTCTTTTCACAAAATGTCATGAAATTTTAAAAGAAAATGATTTTGTTGAAAATAGTCATGAAATCTTTTGGAGGAATATTCATGAAAATAAGGCTTTATTAATCCGTAAAAATCCTTTCATGCCGTATACGTTAAAAATAACATTCTTCTCGTACTTTTGTCAGAAAAGTCAAACAGTACCTCATATGGTAAACAAAAGAACGATTCCTTACATACCATGTAGTAAAGGTAAAAAATGGGTAAAAAGGACTTTAAACATACATGAATACACTTTTATATAACATGCACATGGATGATAGCAATAAACCCAGTAAATACTTACGTATAAGCAATCTAGGATGAAAAAAATGAGATTTGCAAAATTATCCCTTACCTTAGGTCCGATATGCTTCATACGTATCCGAACCTCATATATAATGATTTAAATTATGTCATTGACTTATTACAGAATCATATTCATTTTTATTATATCATATATGTTTCACTTATGACTTTATATTACCCGTTCTTTTGTAAATTCCACGTTAATGCAGCGTTTTGGGTAAAATCATTTTATTTATCGTATGTGTTTAGACTTGTCGTTCTTGATATTAATACTTAAATCCTGATTTACATAATTCCATAATGTAAAAAATGATTTATATATAATATATATTCATCATATACATATATATATTATAGATCGATAAAAGGAATGAAATATACCGTTCATAGAGACGGTAGGTTGTACGTACGCATGAACGCTATTTTCGTTTCCTTATTGAATTGAATGAAACTAAATAGATGTAATACATAAATATATATATATAAATCCCTTAGCATTCATATATTTCATTATTATTAATTATATAAACTTTATGATCAATCATGTATGGTTAACATGGAGAATGAATCTCATCGCGTCGTGGAGACGGTAGTCCGTACGTACGCACGAGCGATGATATCGTTCCAATAATTATTGAATATAATAGGAGTGGATGGTATAATATATTAGAATCAGTATGATTTTATAATAATTATATAGTTATTCTTTACACCATTATACCCATCCATGTAAGGTGTTGGTGGAAAAAAAAGATTTCACCACAGCGTGGAGACGGTATTCTGTACGTATGCACGCGTGGTGATTTCGTTTTCCGTAGGATGGATATATGGAGAAATAGGGTTCTTTCATACATATAATAACATATCAGTATATGAGTTATACTGATTCTAATACCTCATAATGAAACAACTAAAAAAGAAGAAGTGGAAGAAGAAATAATGTTGAAATAATCAGTAACAGACATTACCTCTTCTTTGAAGAACCTCTTTGAGACCTCCTCTTAGGGCACTAATATTTGTCTTTGACAAAGACCAGAACCTATATAATGATTCTATGGAAGTTTAGAAGATAATTTTGATGGGGTTGGATGATCTTGAAGGCTCAAAGTTGTGTGAGGAAGAGAGGGAGGAGGTGCCCTTTTATAAGGGAGGAGAGGGGCACCATAGGAAAAAATAAAAATATTGTTTTATTATAAAGTCATATTCAGTTTTTTAATATATCCAAATTGAGTTATTTCTAAGCTAATGTGGGTATGGGTCAAAATAATCTTATCCAATATAATTTATACAGTTTTAGGTTTCTATTTTAACCTTATCATTTAGATTTAACTTTAAGTTAAATAATTTTTCTATTACCGTGTTTTCTTGTTTTCCTACACTATAAGGTTAATAACCATACAATAAAAAGACAAAAGAACCCCAATAGGTTTATTATTAATATATATAACATTATCTAAGTCATTTGGCCGAACCTTATATTTTTAGGAATAAAGTAACAATTAATAATATAATATTTGTTTTAAAAACCGTTTTATGTCAATTTTGACACTATATGGTAATTGATTTTTTTGAAAATCTTAACAGAATGATTAGTTTGAAAAAAGTTAACTAAATCAATACTAACATGTCATATTAACCTATAAAATTAGTGTAATTCATAAAAAGTCTCAAATTACATTTATTTGGGTATTTATAACATCAATTATTTCAATATTTCATTAATAAGATAATTACTGCATAATCTTTGTATCATAAATAAATTAAATTATATAATGTCAAAAATTATAAATAAAATACCATTTTGTAGAAAATAGTTTTAGATTTATAATTAATATTTATAGTGAAATTTATCTTATGTATAACCCTATATTAAAAATTATTTACTTATTAAACCTTGATTTTAACTATTTTAACCCTTCTTTAAATAAATTTATATTAAATGTCCTAATCTAATCCATGTGGGCCTAAATGGTCATATTTTATTCCTAAGGTTGTTTTTGGTAGAATTACACTTATCCAATATAATTAAGACATGTGTCAGGGTAATAATAATATCATTTTTACCCTTAATTTTCCTATTTACTTTTAACCGTGGTAAATAAAAGTAAAAAGTTACTATTCACCAAAAAATATTTTCATCTCATTGAACCAAATTTTAGTCCTTGATATTAACAGTTTCTATCGGATTTTCTAAATTCCACTCACAGAAGCGGTAAAATTAAGTTTTATGAAAAATTCGGTTCTTTAACTACCACTTAGTGGTTTCACTATTCATCAAAAAATGAAAGTTTCTAGAAAAATACCCAAAATTAGGCCTAAGATATAATTGATGTTATGAATTCAAAAATTATTTAAATTTTACCAAATTAAAAACATATCAGTTGCATTAATTAATTTAAAAATTAATTCTTGTCGTCAAAACAAATAGCGTGTTTCTAAGAGATAATAACTATCAAAAGATTCACACTTGTTTATGTCTGGTTTAAATGTGAAATTACATCCAATGACCAACATTGTATTAAATGGTAAAAATATATTCTAAATATAATTTTAAACCACTCAAATTAATAATTTATCACTATTAATTATTTCATTTAAAAAAGTTGTTTTTAATTAAAATTTAGTAATTTTCACTATTCATCAGAATATGAAAGTTATTCAAAAAGTACCAAAATTTCACCCTCTGATAATTTCGATATTCCGAATACAAAAATGAAGTCCATTTTGAAATATAAAATTTATAAAATTTCAAAAAGTGGGTATTACTATTCATTACGGTTAGTTCATAATAATATTATAATAATATATCGTTTAGTGAAACTCGGTATTGCGTACTACACACGCTATTGAGGAAGGTATTTATTGCGTGTAATGAAAGACAAGTCAGGTATGCATGTTGTGCAAGATCCTTTTGGTGTAGCGTACAACACAAGAAATTAATGAAATTAAAAAGAATATTTTTCATAAAATGTCACGGTGTTACAATAAAGGAATCTGACATGGTTAAAACTATAATCTATATATGTTATAGACTCTATAAGTATCATTTCATTCCATTTTCTTGAACAAATTATTTTTTAGTAGTTATGGATTATATGAATAGAATTTTCCATGAACATATTCATAATATTGTGGTAGTCTTTGTGTATGACATTCTTTTTTTACTCAATGATTGAAGAAAACCATGAGTTTCATATAATAGCCATTCTAGATCTATCAAAATATCAGCAAATCTATTCTATGAAATTGAAATGAAATTATTGGATTTGGGATGGGGAATTCATGGGAACTGTGGTTTCAGAACATGGTTCATCAGTCATTCCTTGTTAGAGGAATAAAATTATGACATGGGTAAAACATCATAATAATTTCTAGATTTATTGATTTTTGTGTTTGGAAAATTATTATAGAAGGTTTCAAACAATATTTATTAATGTTGGATTCTATGATGACATATCTAACATGAAATGGACTGATGTTTATTTTGGATGAAAATTTCAGAGTTGTTTTCTTGATTTGAAACATCTTCTTACTTATTCATTATTGTTTACTCATCAAGAGGATACGAAGGCAAATATGGTCTTCTATAATGCCACAAAATTATGTTTGGAATGTGTTTTAATGAAATATTGTCTCTTTATTACCATTGATTTTGATCATCTTATTCCACAAGAGAAGAGTTATCCGAACCATGACCTTGAACATGCAACTGTGTTGAATGAACATCATAAATAATGTCATTTCCATTTCATGGGATGGTTTACAATGTTTTTTCAAAAGAAAATTTTGAGTTATATGTCATCTAAAAATATTGGAATCTCTTCTAGGGGTATTGGGTGTAATTTCAACAATATGTTGACATTGAAATTTCATATATCCTAGGAAAAGGAAATTTTATCCCATATGAGTTGATCATGAAACCACTAACCTAGGAGCTAACGTAAACTATGGAATAGTGGATCATGATGGATTTTCTACATAGTTTCATATTTATGTTTAGGCATCCGGGTTCAAGGATTCTTTGGCCTGTTTTCATGTAAAAACTTATCTTGTTGAGATGTTTCATTGGTAGTATTTTCTCTTCTATGAATTCTATGGAATTAGGAACTCCCTTTATAGTGGGGAGAACATTTATCAGTGCTTATTATCTACATAGGAAATCCTATGTTTATATAACCAATATGTTATACAATTTTGGAGTGAAAAAATGTGATGGGGGATTTCCATAATTCTTTATGGGCAGTGCACCCTTGAATCCAAAATATTTTTATTGCACCTGATGTATGTTATGGTGACTAGGTATGAGATGATATATTACTGACATTGTTTCATGCATTTATACATTCCAAAATGCCATGTGTAGGCAATACTGTTTTTCAGGATTTCCTAATCCACATACTTTTCCAACATTTATTTCGGATGAGATCTTTATGGAAATTGTTTTATGGTTTCCACCTACCGATAAAATTTATATTTGTGATGGGTTATGGTTTATATATTGACATAATTGTCCCACTTCTCACCCATTTAAGATAAATCCAATGTTGAGGAGATGAGAAATCACTATGTGATATATATTATATGTTTTCAGGGAGTTCATATAGTTATATTCTCTGATAGTGATCACCAATTCACTTTTCAATTTTGGGGATACCATTAACCGGATACTATATCATAGTCTTATTGGAGTATTGAATACCTTATGCATAAGGAAAAACTGACAGAGAGATCCAAAATGATTCTTGAGGCTATTATTTGTTCATGCGTCCTTTATTTGGTGTAGCTTGGGAAGAAAATATGAAATTGATTGAGTTATCCTGTAATAATATTTACCAGTCCACAATCAGAATGGATCCTTTTGTGGCATTGTATGTATGAGATTGTAAAACTCTATTGTGTTGGTTGGAGGTTAGGAAAATTTCCTTGGGTGGTCCCAGTATGGTTCAATAGATTTCATTAATGATTAAATTTATTCTTCTAAATGTGATGACTGTATATAGATGGTGTTTATATTATCATACTCCTCACTATAAATTAAGGTAATTTTAATTCAGTGATTGGATGTCTCTGAATGTTTTACTTTGTATGTGTTCTCAATAACTCAGAAGGTAAAAGAATCTTACCCTTCATTTTGTGGGACTTTTTGAAGAAAATTAGGAGGTTGGGAAATGCATACCTCTTTAGAAAATCTCACATATATTACATAGAAAAATTATTTGTTCCATGTTTTGACACTATGAAAGCATCTTTCTCATCCTTCTCATTTTTTGAACTGGATTGATATAGATGTTAAGCCTAATTTATCTGTGACTGATAATCTAGTTATAATAGATGATTCCATGATAAAGATTCTTTTTTGTTGGATGATATGTTTGGTGAGAGTGATTTGGGTGTAATGTTTGGATATGAATGAGACATGGGAGTGTGAGGCACCAATGATAGAGATGTGGATTCAATGTTTCAATATGTATGTTTCTTGATAGTATTTTTGAGGACAAAAACAATTTGTGGTTTAGATGTTATAACATCATTTTACCTTCATAATAGGTGAGTTTTATGCGTTATCATGTTTTTTCATTTTCTCTATCTATTAATGGTAATAGAATGAATTTATAGGATATCAATAATGGTGAATTCAGGGATTAGATGGAATTTTCAGCCTAAAAACCTTTTGTTCTTTATTCTTGTTGATTATTTACACTATGTGAAATGTGTATACACATTATATAATATTCTACAAGCATGTTCCATGATATTGGTAAATAGTGTGAATCATTGTGTGCAGTTTCCATATCATTTATGAATTAATAAATGAATTTTTAATAAATAGAGATATGATTTTCAGTGTATATATGGATCTACAATTATTGATTGGGAATTTGGGTAATATGTCATATAATTTCTTGAGTGTCTGTTTCAAATTGGATAATCAATTGATACTTTTATTCCCATTCATCTAGGATTCCTTGATCTTGAACTAGAGAGATTTCATGGGGATTTAAAATCCTAATAATTTATCCAAATAATTTTATTCATTGATCAATCATTGTAGGGATTACAATAAAACTCCATGGGTAAGCATTATCCCATTCTATCCATTAAATTTATTTACCTCTCCTTAGAGAATGATAGATCATCATGAGATTGATAGATATAAATTCCATGTTGTTTAATCTCTTTTTTGCACTATGTTCTTATATATGATATCTTCACATTTTATAGAGTTGATTAGTACATTATTTTAGGAACACATTTTTCTATATTTGAGTAAATTTTTTATGGTTTATATGTTTTCTTGTGTTTTTGTAGTATTTTATAAAAAATAATAAAACAAAAATTAATATACATGGTTTTTGAACAGTTATAGAGAATTATAATCCCCGAGTAAGTAAACCATGAAATCATAGATTGGGGTAATTTCATAGTAGGCACATAGTTTGTCAAGCCATTCCCCCTATAAAGAGGTACCGTGCATTCCTAAAATAAAAGGAATATGGTTTGAATTTAGTTAGAGAAAAATGTGATCCCTTGAAAAGGTAGTAGTGAATGTGAAGTAATATCTCTCAAACATTATTATAAACATCCATTAAACCATTAAGACTCACATATTATGACCCCCAATAGACCCCAAGTGGTCTTTCATGATTATATTTCCCTCTATCTCAATTCAAAGCCATACTGACCTCCATTCTTTTCATTTCAAATCCTAGAGCGAAGATCTTCTCCTATCCAAACAAGTAGATCATATCAATTTTCTTTCTCATTAATCAACTATTCATTCCACACTATTTTATTTTGAAGTTATCTACAATTTTTATAGATCTATTTCTTGATTTTGGTGAATCTAAATATTGTTTTACAACACTAGATTTAGAACTAATGATATCATTATTTGTTAACATTGATTTATGTTGTTGATATTCAGAGATATATATAAACAACATTATGTTTCTCAATTTTGGGTATTTTGAATTGAGATATCATTCATAAATGAATCGATGTTGGTGGTATAATATTTAACTCTATAGTTATTATTTGGATTATGTGCTTGGAATTTTTGAAATGATAACATTCTATTAAAATTTGAATTTCAAAATTTGGGTAATTAATATTACCAGTTGACTAATTATAGTATTATTATAATATATAATTATGTTTGGAATTATTTATGATATTTTAGTATTTTTATTTATATAAATATTTCGGGACTTAATTTTGTTGTTCTGATCTTGTGGCATGAAATAAATAATTGTAGAATTAATTATTATATAATGGGGTAAATATATTAAGATAATTAATTGAATAATTAAATATGATAAATTGATATGGTTGACTTGATATCTATTATTGATAAACTAATCAATGTCTAGACATACTTAATTAATTGGGTAATTAATTAAGGGCATTTATGGGATAAACTAACTACTGAATTATTAATAAAATTGATGTTGAATAATAAATTGATGAATTAATTATGTGTAAATTAATGGGAGACTCTACATTATAAGTCGATAAGTATAAATGGTAACATATTCATTGTACATTTGAGTAAAGGAATGAAAAAATGGTCATTAAATTGAGATGAATAAATTGGAACATTGTCATTGTAATTGTGAATAAAGGAATGAGAACATTATCATTCTATTGAGAAGTAAGAATTGTATCATGGTCATATATCTAGTGAATTTAATATTGGAAAAGTGGGAATATATGTAAGAATCTAATAATGGATACATGGGTATTCATTTACAAATCATATAATGGTGAGAATGGCACTCCGATATGTGATCTCACTATTCAATACATTGGGATTAGTCATCACGTAAATATGAAATTGAATTATTAGATCACCATTGAATACTTTGGGATCTCATATGAGATGATGAATGTATTAAGCTACGATATTGCATAGACACACCTCGAACTCCTACATGATCCAAATTTGGAAATGAGGTATTAGTGTCCTTAGGATCCAAGAAGTTTATGGTGTTAAATAAATATTAATTTAACAATGTGATAATTTTTTATATATGCACTATACTTATTTCATTATATAAATTCATCAAATAGTGAATGGATTTGTATTAAACAACATTTGTGATGGCCAATTATGTTGTCCTCACATTGTACAGAGTCTTCCAGATTGGTACCTGAATATTATTTATTGTTTCCAGACAATATAAAGGAGAATTACATGCGTTAGATGGATGATTGGTGGGTGGATCGTGTATAAGGGAACCATATGTGTTTTTTAACCCGCAAGGGAGTAGTCAGTGTTATTGTTTTCAATTTTAATTTTATGCATTTGACATTTACATTAGAATGACATGTTTTCTTCTTTAGTTTGATAATTTATTTAGTATGTTCTTTATCATGAGATATTGGTATTGATTATGGTTATAAATTCTTATACTATTGTTAATTATTTCATCTTGGGTTTACTATAAAAAAGGTATGTATAATCTCCCCATGATTGAATGATCACACCCTCATTGCTAGTAACTAGCCTCTGGTGTCTTTGTGGGAGTACATTAGGTCATGTGATCGACCATCACGGGCCACCAACATGTGGAATCTAGTAAGAGAAATTACACTATATCTTACATGTCATCATCCACTTTGGTGGGTTTCATGGTAGGCATTGTGTTTCTATCAAAAAGATAGGTGGTTATTTATATGGTGGAAAATTACTTTAACCATGAAATGCCTGATTTAAATTAAATTAAATTTTGTTATATTGTGAAAACCGAATTCAATTTGAATTGAGATATAAATTGAAATTTTATGGATTTTTGGAAAAACAATCCCAATTTAAGTGAATTGTGGTACGATTTTGATTTTATCTAAATTATGGGATTTTATTTATAAAATTGAATTTTGGAATTCATTTTATGAAATTTAGATATATATTTTTTATTTTATTTTTTTTTTATTTTGAAAAATAAATGAATTGAATAAAAAATCTTGTTATAGTTTTATTAGAGAATAATTGAAGATTGAAAGGGGAATTGTTCAATTTTTTTGAAAATGTTTTGGACATTATTTTCACATTATTTATTGTTGTTTGAGTAAATTAAATCCTTGTTAGTAAGTTATTTTTTGGTAAATAAACACTAGGATTTTATTTCCCTATAAATAGATTAACATTTTATTACTCTAAGAAATAAATATCTCTGTAGATCCTATCCACCGGTAGGATATTGATCTGTACTCTCTAACTGTTGTCTAAGGAACAGGTGTGCACATTTCATTTTTCAATTTGGGGTGTGGGAGGATCCCATAACCTGGAACTATCATACCATTTTCCAGATGACCATATTTCCCACATGTGACTGTTTTGATATATATTCCATTTCTTGTAAAAAATAATTATTGATTCTTGTAAATAAATATAAAATGTTTTATATTAAAAGTTCACAACTGATAATGTTTAATATACTTCCATCAACTGTAAGGAAAACATGTTTGTTTTAAAACATTAATTGTAATTTCATGCCTATTTTATTTAAATCACCTTGATTTTTTATTTTCTATTGGAGTCTTGTTATGGAAAAAATGATGATACTCTGCTGGGATTTATGATCACACCCCACCTTTTCCATTTAATGTTTTTATATCTCATCCATTCATGTTTGAGCATGGAAAAAGAACCAGTTGGATGTGGTAGTTGATTTTCACTCTTTTATCATCGAGTTTCATGTCAATTATAAATTTGGGGTTTTTTAAATGTTTTATTTATGTTACGTTATCGTTGTATTATAGTTTTATACACATATTTGACAACCGGTACTTTTCACCCTATGTTATTTAATTTTGAGAATATGAAATTTTACATGTACCTTCCATTGTTTATATTGAAAAACCATTCCAACCATTATCATGTGTGATGCTATGTAATGGTCTCCAACAAATAGGGGTTTGGAATTTCCCTCATAAAATGTTAGTTTCGACTTTTTTATCAATTGTACTAGGTTATCTGGGCTAGTTAATTATAACGTCCTAGATCTGGGACCTGCCCAAAGGTTCCCAATACCCGATTGGTCACATGACCTCAAACACATTTCCCCAAACTCCAGAGGCTGGCTACTAGAAGCAAGGGAGAATGTTTGATATTTGGGAAACTGTGCCCTCATTAATAAAGTATGTACATTGGAATGTATATAGTAAAAAATAGTAGAAGCAATAATACAAAAAAGGGAAGAACAAATGTAAATTGACAAAAGACACAATATATATATATATATGTTTTATTGAATATGTATCTAAGAAAATAGACAAAAATTCACACTGATAGAAATAAATCGAAAAACCAATGTACAAAAGAAACAACTAAACTATAGAAGCATCACAAGCCTTAGCTTATAAACAAGCTCTTCAACTCCTATAGAAATCAAGTACATGATGATGAAGGATGTTTTTCCTTATCTATACCTATAACCATATAATCTATTTGGGTCTATAACATGACCCAAACTGGGTGTGAGACGTATCTCCATAGGAAACCACCAAAAGTAATGTGACTAACTTTTAGTGACTATATATAGTAGGTAATGTGAAGAAATGAATCTATAAACTAGGAAGTACTCAAATGTAAACAGTCCTACAGTTTTCAGTTACATACATTTATGTTTATTTCATCCATTATAATCATGAAATCACGGGATCTATATCCCTTTGTGTCATTGTAACGAAGTAGAGGACTTAGAATGACATCTAAATAATCAAGTAATACTGAGTCCATGCTTGTGATTTGGCTTTCCATACTCTTCAAAATCATTTAACCATTTCTAAACAAACCCTCTGGGAAATCTCTCATGGTCAAACCCCTTTGGTTAAACATAGATCCAATTCATTAAATAACGACCCTCTATGAATATCTCATAGTCTATCAACTTTTTGTTTCTAATATATAACATTTCTTTTACAAATGGTGACCTTGAAAGATCTCATGGCCAATAACCCTAGGTCAACATGGAATTAATAACATATAAATGACCTACTAGGTAGCAGTCACGATCAATAACACTGGGTCAACATTGAGTAAGGTAATTGTAATTGACCTCCTGGGTAACCCTCGTGGGAGATACCCCTAGGTCAATATCTAAACCAAGGCTCTAACGGTCCTGTTTAAATAATACTGAATCCACCACAGTTTTCATGGTTTAAGGATCTTGTGGTCCATTAAAAAAATAACATGCCTAACATATCAAGGAGGCACATGAAATATATAACTACTACATGGATAACATTGAAAGGTATATCACATGAATTTCATATAATCAATCAAAATCCATCATAATAAAATCAAGGCATGGAATAACAAGGTATGACTCATTGGAAACCTAGGAAAAATGTCTGTAAATAGTCAATCATGGGAAACACACCCATGAGGTGTTCCATGACAAGGTATCTACCCTTTCACAGAAGAAACAACCCTTAACAAATCAATCAAACCACAACAAGTAATAATAATGGTTTAATTTCAAAATACACAATACACCAAATGTGGATGTATGGGACTTTTAGAATATATAATATAAAGATGAACAATGATAGGCACAAACTACCTACCATGATTTTGTCCAATCGATATACTTGAACTTCATTCCTTGACTCAGCCTCGAATTTTTTATATCAAAACAAAGATGAAAAAATCCCAAACATGAATAACTCATGTGTGAGGAGGAATCAAGATGAAAGGCTCCAGAGTTTTTGAGAACTCACCAGGGGGATTTTAACACACCTGTCAATGCCTCAATAAGGGTTCAGATGGAGAATGGGGGGTTTGATATTCATTTGTCATTCTCAAGCTATCTTTTACGAAACATGGTATGAAGAAGTTACAGACACGAGACATTCCCCGCTATGATATATCAAATAAAAAATAAAACTACAAGGAATGATCATTAAATTTACATGCCATGTAATGGACTTTACTGGCCCCGGACGAAAGAGTTCTTCCAATTCATCACATGTTTGTGTACTCAGATGTTACAAAACTCGTACAAGGGTGTACGCATTATCCTCGTACACAGAGTGTACTCTTTAGTACACTACATGTACATAATAAAATAACATTTCTTCCTTTTCCTAAAAAATATCTCGAAATACAAATATATATATATAGAATAAAGATTTATTTTCTTATAACCATCCCCACTTAAAAAAATTCATCCTCGAATTTCCCCCCATAGTGTGGTGAAGAAGAATCTAAAAAAACATTGGCCACTATGATTGTACATCATCCTCCGTCTACGATGTGGTATCCTATACTTGGTCATTCTACCATGGAATACGTACCAGAGGAACAGACCGGCCACAAAGAACCTTCATGTTGTGGTCCATAATCTGAATATGTGCACCACGAATGATGCATCCACCTCCCACTAAACCACCTCGGGTTGATTAACATGATTTGTGTCAGAAAAGTAATTTTTTAGCTGAGAAATATAGAAGATACCATGCGTAGATAGTTAGCTTTGAGGAAACTACAATCGACATGAAACCGCTTCGAATCTCTACAAATCCTAATATGGCCTGACATATCTCAGTGAAAGCATCCTCCGTCTCCTGATCCTCTTATGTCCCAACCACTATGTTAAACGTAATAAAACGTCATATCTAACATCTAACACCAGAGGTCATCTATGTCTATCAGCATAATTTTTCTTGTAATATTTTGTAGTATCCATTTCCTTCCAAATCAACTCCATATACTATGTAGTCTCCATGACAATACGAGGTCCCAACATAGCTTTATCTCCAGTCTCCAAGGAACATAGGGGTGATCATCATGGCCAACTGTTTGAAACCACATATGGTTCCATGTGAATCATTTTTTAAAAACAATTATTGTTTTAAAACCTTACCATGGTATGGGTCTCTCCCTAGAGCACTTAAAATCTAGGATGCATGCTTGAAGAATGTCTTACAAAAACTGAATTTTGCTCTTGGACTAGAAATCTATCTGACGATGGTAACATGTACTCAAAAGTACCTTGGTACCCAAACACACCAATAGTCCCTTCCAAAAATGAGAAGTAAACTAGGAATCCCTATCTAAAATTATAGAGTGCAAA
Source organism: Viscum album (assembly GCA_963277665.1). Lineage (NCBI taxonomy): Eukaryota > Viridiplantae > Streptophyta > Magnoliopsida > Santalales > Viscaceae > Viscum > Viscum album. The sequence continues at coordinate 326,343,422 of OY728143.1, forward strand.
ACCCCATGGAAACTTACAATATCATATATGTACAACTTCCCAATATCCTCAGCAAAAATGAATTCCTTTGTTGGAAGGAATTGTGAATCCTTCATGAGTCTATCAATAACATCCCATACAACATCATTTCCTCAAGGTGACCTTGGTAAACACATCACAAAATCTATCGTGACATCATCCCACTTCCACATAGGAATGGATAAGTATTTCAATATCCCTTCTGATTGCGGATACTCCACATTCACCTAATGATAGGTGGAACATCATGTAACAAAACCAACTGCATCCCTTTTCATGTTTGGATACCAATACTGCTAATGTAGATCTCAATAAATCTTGGTGAATCTCGGATGAACGTCCCATACTGAGGCATGCAAATCTCATAACATATCTTCACTAATGTATACAGAGCCCCCGTAAATGCCCATTTTAATGAAAACCCTCATCCTCACCTATGGTCCATCCAGGAGTAGGGTCTTTTCCAAACACACTCTCTCATAGGGCTGGACCTTCAGAATCTATAGATTCCCCATTCTCAGTCGATCCAGAATTGTAGAGGCAATATATATATAGAAGAATGAATTGTCTCTCATTATATATCTTGGACCTCCAAATGAATGTTAGAGAACATATCAACAAACTACCACTCACTACTCACCTCCTAAAATTAATGTATTTGAGTTCCCATTTCCAATACATCAGCCACTACATTGCCTTTCACAACTATGTAGGAAATCTAAAATTCAAAAGGCTGAAGGTACTCAACCCACCTTCATTGTATCACATTCAGATCTCATTGAGTACAAATATAAATGAGGCTTTTTTGGTAAGTGTAAACCAAAAAATGTTATCTTAAAATATAATGCCTCTAAAATCATTAGGTATGTACTACTGTAAAACTCCAGATCTTGCATAGGGTAATTCCTCTCAGGTGTTATTAGCTGTCGAGAATCGAATGCATTTACTCTATCACACTACATAAGAACTAATCCCATACTAATTCAATATGCATCACACTTAACAGTGTAACTCTTGCATGGATCAGGAAAAATTAGTATCCTTGCTAAATTACATCTCCATTTTAGCTCCATAATGGATGAATCTCATGAATTTGTCCACAATTACTTTGAAACAATTTTATTTAGGTTTTTTAGTGGCACTAATTAGCATGAAAATTCCGATATAAAACATATTTAGTAACAATATATCCCCAAAAACTACATTCCGAAATGACGTTCTTCGGACGCTCCACGAAATACACCTCTCTCAAATTCATTAATTATACTAATACTCCTGTCTCTATTACGAAATGATCAGAGAAGTGAATTTGGTCCATCCAAAAGATTAATTTTGAGATCTTGGCATATAGATGATGCTCTCTTAGTATACTCAATATGTTCTCAAGATGGATGGCATGGTCATGTCTAGGGTGAGAGTACAATAATATATAGTCCATGAAGACTACCTGAAAAGAATACAATTATGGATAGAACACCCAGTTCATCAATTCAATGAAAACTGTTGGTGTATTCAGGAGACTGAACGACCTAAAAAAAATACTCATATAGACCATTCCAACTCTGAAATGCTATAATAGGTATATCTTATGGTCTAACACACAAATTATGATAACCTAATCCCAATTAAATCATTGAGAACACCCAGGCTCCTCAAAGCTGATCAAATAGGTCATCAATGCATAGGTAAGGATATCAGTTCTTGGCCATCAACTTATTCATCTTCTGTTAATCCACCCAAATTATAAGGGTATTTTCTGCCTTCAGTGCATAAAGGGGAGGAGATTCCCATGTGGAAGTACTATGTCGGATGAAACCCTTTTCCTCTATCTCCTCTAATTGCTTCTTGGGCTCCTATAACTCTGGGGTAGAAACCCTATAAGGATGGATGGATAATAGTGACACTCTTGGAACAAGCTCAATAGATAAATCTACCTCTATCTCTAGAGGTAAACCTAAAAAAGTCATCTTGAAATACATGTTTGAACCAATACAACACTAGAGTAAATTCCATTTTTGATGTCCCCTGTTCATCTAAGTATAAACTAGAAATATGTCGTGTAATTCTATCTACCCATGATGCTTGGGTCCTGCATTACTCTCATGGACATCCCATTCACCCTTGTGTAGAAATTATCCACCCTCTAGTTATGTGAAAACTTACCCTATGATTATATCTATCAATAACGTCCTCAATGAAGTCCAGGCAGTGCATTCCATGAATTCAATAAAACCCTGTCATCTCTAAGAAATAGAGGTCCCATAATAAGTGACACCCACCATCCTCAAGAGGGTACTCTTTGAACTGACATACACTAGTCATCCAAATCCCCAATGGATTATCTTGAATTATACCATCATTAGAAGTAAATATGCATAAACTAAGGTTATCCATAATATAGGAAGATAAAAACTATGGGAAGACCCTGTATCAAAAAGTGAAGAAGAAAAAACTGGGGAAAATACAATCCTACCTCTTACTATAGACGGTTCAAGATCCTGCTCTTACTAGGACTATTACATTATAAAAGGTTGACCTATACCGCGGCCCATCAACCCTTCCTGATTACCGTGAGCTAGTACACATTACTGTCACTAAATACATATTTTCTTGAATACCACCACCATGACCACCTCATCAGCCTGAATGGCATGAAAAACATCAGTTCCTCATTTGAGGAGAAACTGGGGGTCTTACTTCTGAACATGGAGTCATAACAGATCCCCTCTCATAATCTCTTGGTGATAAAAAATGACAAAAACACTGAAGATTGCCTATATTGCTAAAAGATCCACACTCAACATGGTCTCTTAGGGATTGAGGTATATTTTGGCCACTCTTCACAAAATAGTATCACCTCACTCATCTACCTGAAGAGACATCCCAAATATAAGAATCACCGTGAGAAGGCTCCCTCCAGTTCTTCCATCTATCAATCGAAGGAGTACCGTCTCTGGATGTTGAACTTCCCTGGATCTCCGCTCCCAACTCCCTCATATCACTCTTATTAAGAAGTTTCATATTTACTATAGGAGTTAGTGGAGATATCCTAAAAAAATTAATCTACAATCAGATGTCATACCTGAGAGCATCCTCAAACTGCCTAGCTAGTGATAACTCATCACCTCCTAAAATAGGTGCAAAGTGATAAAGCTCTGTAAATAAATATGAGTAGTCCATCCTTGAATGAGTGACCTACTCTAATTGCGTGAACTCTCGAGCATGGTAGGATGTCAAAATATTGGCGTAGAAGTTATCATTTATGGTCCTCTGAAACTCTTCCTAAGCTATATATCGATGAAGACCTTCATGTTAGATAACATCCCGCCATCTCCTAATGAAATCATATAGAATGTAAACTGAAAACTTCACACTTCTCTCAGGAAGAGTCTCCAAATTCTCAAAGATTGAAATCAAGGCCTCCAACCATGAATCTGAAAATTGTAGTCTTCTATCCTAGGAAAAAGTGGGAGGATGTTGTTGCTAGAACACCCTCTTCAACTCTTCCATAGACGTGGTAGGATGTGGTGCTCCTTGAAAAGTCTCCATCATCCTCTTAAAGACTTCATGGAACTATGAATCTATACCGGAATTCGGAATAATATTGGGTGACAAGAAGGTCAGGATGAGTTTGTTTTCTAGTTGTCCCTAATCAAACATATTCAGCGTCTGATCCTCTCCCTGTACCTGGAATAAAACTAGAGGATTTCATAGTGGCATGAATTTGTAAGGACAAGCGCACACCTCAGTTAAATATTATCAAGGAAAATAACATAACAGTTGTATAATGGAATAAGATAATTAAAGAATTCACGTTTTTACAAAATAGTGTTACATAACATGTATAACTACTACATGATATGTTCCAATAAGCTTTTAACATGGGCGTGTACCTATAACTACCTGGTCGTGTAACAACTCATACATAAGTAATGTTCCTCATGAGACACAACATGTAATTGAATATTCCCTCCTTCCTAATTACTTCTAAATGTCATGAAATATGTAGTTCTGTGTTCATAAAACTACACAGAGTTCACACTATAGACACAACATGTACCACCTATGTTCCATCCACCCATGTCATTAGTCACAGTGCCAAATACATAGTTGATTACTACAAGGCGTGTACAATCATGACACGGTGTGTACAACCAAATGTTTTCAAACCCCATGTTATTTTTCACACAGTCAGTCACATGGTCAACAACTACACATTTTGTACATACGGTACACAATGTGTACTTAAGAACAGTTAGTTATTCCCAATCTATAGAACACATGGCATGTGTTCATAACATCACACGCCATGTTGTTTTGGATTTCATATATTATGCCTCTATAACTTTTCTAGAAACTATAAAAATAGAACATTTGTCCAAGGAATGAAAAATTTCAATCCATGATAGCCCATATTCACCACGAATCAATTTTTGGCATCCTTATTCATTTTATATCTACATAATTCAATTAATATTCAAAAACGATGCACCAAATTATTATCCAAGAGGTCCCATAACACCTTAGGGACCAAATATATGTGTCCATACAAATGAAACATTACATTTAAAAATAACCAATCAATATAGTTGGTATTTATACAATGAAATCTATCACAAAATCATGTATATTTAGCACAACATCAAACACAACATCATGCAATCGGAAATCAACCCTAAATGACATGATAATAATGCATTACATGTGATCTATAGAATGTGCTACTGTGACGTCTGAGATGGAATACCATCATCTCATCATGTTGCAACATAAATAGAACCACAATGATATAAATTGTTATATCACAAAACAAGTGAATCACCCAACGATGAAATAAAATCAACTGTAACAATTGAAAAGTCAAATAAATGTCAATATTTGAGGTAACATGGATTTTAACTATTTATGGGTTAGATATTCCCCAGAAAAATATATTACCAACTACACATTCCTTCATATCCTAGTTGGTAGACTCCAAATAGTATGGTTAATTAGAAAAGTACTTACTCTGATACCACTTCGTAATGTTTCAGATCTGGGTGCCACCCAAAGGTGCCCCATACATGGTTGGTCAATGAACTCACGAGAATTTCCCCAAACTCCAGAGGGAACTCACAAAGAACGAGGTCCATGGTGTCATATTAGGGAATCTATGACCTCATTGGTTCATTATACATAAATGAATGTTAATAGTAAAAAATAACTGATGTAATAATACCAAACAAAAATAAATATCAGTAGAGTGAAAGAAACAACAACTGAAGCCACAATATATATATATATATAATTCATGGAATATTTATCTAATGAAATATAAATAAAATCACAATGTTGGATATCAATATAGAAACAAATATCAAAAAGAAATAATTAAACTCCAACAATATCACACGCCTCATCCTGGTCCCATGCTATATAACTCTAAAAGAAATCATGTACTTGGTGATGAAGTTTATTCTCCATTATCTATACATGAAAACATATAATTTTTTAGGGTCCAAAATATTACCCAAACTGGGTGTGAGATGAATACTAGTAAGAAACAATGAAAATATCGTTTCCTAACTGTTAGTGAATATATATAGTTGGTAATATTCCAAAATTAAGCAATCAAATAGGATGTAATCAATATTAAATAGTTATATTGTTTTCAATTACATTCATTATATTTTATTTCATCCATTGAATCCTAAAATCCTAGGATATATATTAATCTATATATCCACCTATATAAAAGTATCAAAATAGTTGTCTTAGAAGACTATCTAAAAAATCCTGTATGAATGAGTCCAAGCTTTTTTTTGGCCTGTTAGACTCATAATAATCATTAAATAATTAATAACAAACCTTATAGAAATTATCTCATAGTCTAACCCATTTGGTATAACATAGAACCAATTCATTAATTGGAGACCCTCTAGGAATACCTCATGGACTATCCACTTTTGGTCTAACATAGCACTGATCATTTACATATGGCCACATGGGAAGCTCTCATAGTCAACACCCCTATGTAAACAAGGCATCAATAAATAATAAATGACCTTCTATGTGCTAAAATAGTTAATACCCATGGGTCAACATACAATAAGATCATTGTAAGTGACCTATTGGGTAGCTCTCAAAGTCAATACCCCTAGTTAAGCATTAACACCAAGGATCTCATGGTCATATGTAAATATTATAGGAACCCTTAAGGTTTTCCTCATCCAAGGATATCACAGCCCATTGAAAAATTTGCGCAAATAACATATCAAAGAAGCACATGTAATCTATTAATAATATATTTCTAACATTAAAAATAATATCAAATGATTTTTTGATAATCAATAAAACTCTATCCTAAGAAATTTGATGCAAGGGAAAATAGGGTATGCCTTATATGAAACCTGGCCTAAAAGGGTATAAATAGTCAATTAAGGTAAAAACACCCTTGAGGTGTCGCATAACATAGTATCTATTTTTTCTCATAAGGAACTAACCTTAATATATTAGTCAAATGATAATAGGTAATGAATAGGGTATAATTTTAAAACACGAAACACCCCAACAGTTGGTGAATGGAACTTTATGTATGTATAATCCAAATCTGTACAACAAAAATAACAAAGCACAAACCTTTATGTATTATGATTAATATACGTGAACATCAACCCTTGAATCGGCCTAGAACTGTGTAGATCTAAAAAAAGATAAACCTCAAACCTTGAATAACTCACAAGAGAAGAGGAATAATAATGAAATGCAGTAGAGGAATTGAGAACTCAATGGTGGGATTCCATTGCACCCAATGATGCCTTAATTGGAGGTGAGATGGATAATAGGGGATACAATCTTTATTTTTCATTCCTTATCACTCCTATAAAAAACACTGGATGTAGAATTCAGTACTGGACATGAGATGAGACACTGCTCTGATATATCAAATAAAAAGTAAACTACATTTTGTGTTAATTGAATATAAATTCCGTGTATTAACCTTAACTAGACCCTAGCTTAAGCGGTCTTACAGAACATCACAGAACCATGTAATCAGCCATTACACATCCAACACTCGGTGTGCACTCAGAAGTACATAGAGTGTACTTATAACAAAAACATTTTCATCCTTTTTCGAAAAACCCTAAATCAAGATCCACACATGAATTGAAGATCTAGGTTCATATATTAATGAAATTTATTATAAAATTATTTTTAGCATAGTGGATGTGATAATGTTTATGATGGAAGTCCATATTTATTGTAAGGGGTTTCCATGTCAATTTTTTCTATTTCAAAAATTCAATATTCCCCAATTATTCATATTTCTTGGTGTATATATATCCCAATATTGTCTTCAAGGATTTAAAACCAGAAATTTAATGGGATTTATTTATCATTTTTATTGTATAACATTCATGGGGATTATAGTTTCAATGGTACAAATTCATTATGGTATTATCCTCACAACATTATATACATGATACATATGTTACTTTCTACACCTCTATTCATGTATATGGTGAAAATATTAACCAATTGATGTGTAATTTCACATATATCATTCTACTCATTATATTTTTAGATTATTATAATTTTATTCATTAATGCGGATTATGATTGAATGATCGTAATGTTACTTGGGTTTTATGTTACGGTTTCATCATTAATCTAGTTTTTTCATTATTATTCTTCAAATGATTATTTATTATGATATAGCTCACAAGAAACTAATATATTTTTTTATGATCTACATATTATAAGAGATTAAATAATTCCCCTTCATTATCCTCTTTTTTTACTCATGTGATTGAAATAATTATTTTTACAAAATCATCTTTATTTCTCTGGTTAGTCTAAAACACATTTCCTTCCAAGATTTGTTTTCTAAATTTGATATCAAATTTTAATTTACATGAAAAAATTGTTTCTTAATGAAAATTTTCACATTTTTTATGTTTTAAAAAGTATTTTAAAATGAATCATCATCATTTTCCAAATAAGGCATGTTCAGAATTTATAAAATATTGGAAATAAATTATTATTTTAAAAAATTAAAAAACAACTGAATTTATAACCATCATTCCCTTTTTTAATTGTAGAATCCCAAATATTTTTTCTATGTTATATTCAATGAAATGTATATTGAATGTTTAAAAAATGTTTTTTCAATGTGGAAACCTATTATTTGTAGGAAATGTTACATGTGATCTTTAAATATAATTTTCAATCTATGTTTATATAAATTTGATATTAATTATGATTTAAATTTTATATGATCCATGAAAATGATTATTATTCATTCTATGAATAATAATCTTTTATGTATATAATTAAAATATTATTAATAATTTTTTTCTAATCCAATGGTTATACAATGATTAAATTATAATGAAAACCAATTTTTTTCATGGTGAATGATTTGATTATATGTTGAAATTTTTACAATCCCATTTCTTTGAAAATTTTATTCACTAATTAATGGTTTATTAGTACCATTAATTTTCGTGAGGTATGAAATGATAATTTTTTATGATCTAGTTTCAATTTTATATATGATTTTACTTTTGTGAGTATTGGGACCTATATATCCATCCAATACATTGCTAATGGTTGTTATCTAATGAGATACACATGACTGGAATAGTGATTGATACATGTTTAGTAATGGGATTTATCCATTATGATAGACTTGGGAGTGAGCCACGAATATTTTGATGGTTTAATGTGTGACCCCGTTTTACTATGATATCCATGGAGATTATACCGTACTACTGTGGAAATGATTTTTAATGATTAAACATATACCAAAACTCTATATATTTTTAATAACTTATATAATCAAGGATTATTTAATTTGATTCCATTATAATTCTTGTATTATGAACTGTAAATTGTTATTCCATGTCTAATAATATTTATCTTTAATATGTTGATAATGGTTTTCATATGTTATATTCGTGTTATCATATTCTTATTCTCATGTTATGTTTATATATTTTAGATGTTTTTATTTACCGAGAATCTATGTGAACATTTTCTTTAGTTTTCATTAACATTTTATGACTAATAGATTTCATAATATTATGATTACAGAAATTATAAAAGGAGAATTTATTTTGGAGAAATTTTGAAGATAATTTACTATATAATATGATTCTGTACACAACATCCATAGGAAATAAACCATTATGATTTCAAGGAGTGTGTTTTTGTAATGTAATCAATATTTATTTAAATAATATAATATATATATATATATATATGATTTTTTCTCTCTAATGTAAATGTTAAAATTAAAAAATATATTCACTCATTTTTTTCTAGAGAGTCATGAGTGATATCCCAAAAAATCAACACCCCTGATGTTTCATCAATAAAAAAGGGTGGAATTAGAAATTCATTATATGAACCAAATTAATAACCAAATGAGAAAAATAGATGTTTTTTTATTAAAAATAATATTATTTCAGCATAAAAACCTTTAACATAAAATAATCATTGAAATAACAGAGATTCAAATATAATACCTTTACCAAATTTCCAATATTTCAAATCAAAAGTCATTAAAATATTTTATATCATTAAAATTTAGAATTAACATGGCATCAATGAATTAATATACTATACACAATTCATGGAACATTATGTTAACCTTAAAATGAAATCATGGTGCATAAGATAAATCATGTCCTAGGAAAGTTTGATTAGGGAAAGGAAACCCCTTGAAAAATTTATACCATTTTAATAATTGTTTCATGAAAGATATAATGTTAAAAGAACATGAAATATTAGTAAAACGATTCATTCAAGATATTAAATCTCAATAAGAAGCATATATTCCTTCAAAAAGAATATATTTTATTATTTGAAACACATTTCATAATGAATGATAATATAATATAAATAGAACATATATTGTTCCTATCATCAAATTGAGAATTAATCAATATAGATAATATGTTGAAAAATTATAAATACACCAAAAAAATAAATACAACATAAATCAAATAACAACCATTTCACAGACAATCAATTCATAATATTATAAATGAAGGTTTGACATAACAAAATGAAATGAAATTGAGATTGAACTGAAATATAAAATTAAATTATTTATGAATTATTCATGATAATAAATTTTAAAGGGTTAGTATAAACATAATATAAAATAAATGAGTTTCACAACATAAAAACATGACCCAATGAAAGGAAATTGTGATGTAATATTTTTTTTACAAGACCATAATTTAAATGAATGTTCGTTAACAACTATATAATAAGATTATGTGAATTATTAAAATTATAAAGAATATTTTATAGTATTTTTAAATTATTATAAACAAATAATTTATTCTAAGGAAACTTTTAACATTATAAAATATTAAGTTTGTGTCATGGTATTAGATGATATCTGTTTCATATGTCCTAAAATGGTTCAGTATGTTGACTATGGTCGAAGAGTTAAATTTCCATCATATTGAAAATAATCAGGATGAAATTATAATTTTTATAAATAAATTATATATTAAAAAAACTATGATAAAATTGTATTGAAATCATACTTATTTACAGTCATGGAGACAACAAGTCGAACATAGAGATGAGTAGTGTTTTTATTTTTCAACGACTATTATTGAAAAATGTATAAATTATGAAATCATCCATGAAATGTAATTATATCATACATACAATAGTATTTCATTAAATATACATATATTTTTATATAAATCATCCATTTTATATGCTACGGAAAAACTAACCACATCTCATAGTGGAGGTGGTATGTCATATGTACACTCAAATGGTAGTATAATTATTCAATGAATCAATAATAATGAAAAAAAGGTGAACTAGTTTCTATTTAGAATGGAATATATTTTTAATATCATATATATAAATATATTGATTTATTGACTATAACCATCACTAGAAGGTGGTGATATAAATGTAATTACAAAGATTTCAATGAAGATAGTTCGCTGTACACATTAACACTGTTTTCATTTACAATTTTGATGGAGGAGTAGATCGATATTGGATAATGATATTATAAAATAAAATACCATTATATGTAATATATTAAGTATTTTAATTTATCATGGATCAATATATTTTTATAGAGGTGAATGTATAAATATAACAAAAACACTCGGTAAATAATTACACCCCTTTTCTAAAAAACACTTAATGATTAGATAAAAATCCATCCATGATTTTCATAACAATCAAACTGGAATCTCTAGAATATATTTAGGGATCTATAGATGTGATTTTATCTGTTCATGGATAAATCAAGGCGAATTTATTTTGTGATGAAATTTGAAGATCATTTTCACATTTATAAGGGATGAGAGGGACACTCAAAGAATATATTTTTGTAATATATTAATATAAATTAATTTTCATGTTAAAATGTAAAATAATTATAATATTTAAATCTATTCAATTTATAATCTGAAATCATATGATTTAATTAAAATTGTAAATTGTTAGGACATGTTTTCACCATTATCTTTAAATATTAACATGTTTTAACACGTTTTGACAGTTATAAAGGTATTAAATATCATAATATTTATGGGTCCAGATGTATACTATAATAGGAAAATATAAAAATAAATAATCTAAGTACGACATTTAAAATTTTCTCCTAATCACATATATGAATATATGATTTTTTGTATTAAATATCGAAAGAAACTATTACCATTAATAAAATAATATTACTATAAATTTTCGAATAATTTCCTTAATTTTTGTTATTAAACTTATTGAATACCATAGATTTTGAATCTAATTCACTATTACCATTCTAAAATTTCTTTTCTGTCTATAAAAATTTTAGAACCAAAAAATATTTAAATTCAAATTACATTAAAAGATTTTCAATTTGTTTGTTTTATTTCCCTTTTAAATAAATAACTATTGTATTAGCGATGAAATGGGATTTATAGTAATTATATCATGTATAATTATTATTTCTAAATTCACATGATTGAAAATTATTTTATCATTAAAAATATTTCATTAATTATAATTAGCAATTTATTATCACAATTCCAAGATATTAGTGATAATAAAACAAAGAGAATGTCATTTTATCATTTCATTATATAAAATAATATATATATATCAAAGTCATGGTTAAATGAAAAAAAGGCCATCTATAAATATTTTGGATTATTAAATATAAAATACAACCAATCAAATAATCAGTACTAATATCCAAACAAATTGTCCTCTATTGGAATGAAGATCCATATTCATGGCTTTTATCACTAATTTTGAGTCCATATTGTGTTTCTAGTGAATCAAACATACATTATTGGAAACTGTTTAAATCATGAATAATTACCTGACATAATGATTATGAAATACCACTAAACCACAGACAATAATTCACCAAGCCACGATATTTTAGGTGGAAAAAAATTAATTAAAAATATAAATAAATTTATGATCAATATTTTTTTGATAATTTGATTGAGATTTAAACAGATATGTAATGAAAATAAGTATCACTCTAGGTAAATACCATTCAATAGTGATAGTGATTTAAAGGGTAAATATAATTTCTAGAAGTAATTTATGATATATATATATATATATATATATTTCATAATAACCCCTTTCAGTGAATATATTGTTGTCTAGGTGAACACATATTTGAAAGAGAATGTAAAAAATGTTATCCATAAGGGAAACTGAGTGAATGAATGGTTGAAGATTGCTGATGATAAGACAAAATAAGTGATTTTAAAATCTACAAATGCATATGTAGGAATGGGCTGAAGGCCTTCGTTTTTATAATTTTATGATCATCCACCATTCAAGGGGTGAGGTGGAACCCTTTACAAGGCCCAAAGGCTTAGAGACAATTACTAGACTCATAGGTATTATAAGGAATCTCATAGAAAATACAATTTTGAAATACTTTTCCCCAACATATGTCATGATATAAAGCATTATACCTTTATAGGGATAGTCAGATAGTTGTCCTATAAAAAACTGTACAGGTCCGGTACCAATGGAAATTCCATACCCGATCATTCTTCCAATTTTGGATATCTCTTCTCTAGCGAATGTGTCAACCCTAAACCACATCATAAGACTTTCACCTTGTATTATGACTAGGACATTAGCATCATGTGGCCCAGAGGCCTTAGTGTCTCCATAAGGCCTTAAAGTGGCCTAATGAACCTGAGAAACAACTAACTGGAAAGCCTTGTGTGGCCTGAAAGTCTTCCAAGACCAAAGGACAAAACCAGAGCCCCGGATGGATGAATAGTTTGAGTTGTTACAGTACTGCATAGTACCCAACAATACCTCTTACAATATATGCAACAATACTGGAATAGTAATTCTATAGTACCAGAAATGAATATATACAATTATTTGATCTCATGTGTCTTAGATGCACTTGTCGATAACTGACCAATTCAGCTGAGGCTCACGCACCAAAAATACTAGTGTTATTTCAATCTCAAATTTTTTTTATTAGATCGTGTAAATGAAGGTTAAAAAAAATTTACAAGAAATATATATAGAGTGAGACAGAGTGAAATACAAATTTCTAGGATGATATTGAAAAATCAATTTTAAATAATTGTAGTTAAATATTTTTTGAATAATAAGTACCATTAATAAAAAAATATAATAAAAGTAAAATTATATAATAATTAATATGAATTTTTAATTAAATTATACAGTTTTTAATTATTGTTCAACAAAAAATAATTTTTTTTAAAACCCTTCATTAGGTTATATATTTTGAATTTCAGTCATAAAAAATATATCATCCATGAGCTTTTGATGGTATGTGGAATTATTATCTCTTACCATGAATTTTTTTACTGTTAATTTAATACCCAAACAATGTTTTTATAATATATTATTTACATATACTTTAGAGAAACCACACTAACATTATTATTTCAATATTTTATGATGATAAATGGTTATATGGGTGTTTGAGAATTTATATCTTCTTCTTGATATAGAATTATTATCACTAAGAAAATAGTTTCCTGAAACTTTTTGTAGAATATGTATCATGTTCATAACTTAGGCACATAAACATATGGTTTCAGTGGAAAAGTGATCCCTTTACACTATAATTTATTGATTAAATTCCAATACAATCTATGACAACTCATACACTGCAAATCTAAAACCATTAGAAAAGTTTTTTCATATCATATTGTGGTGGGATCCTCTCAATGTTAGTAGGGAAGAGATATCAAGCATTATTGAAAATAAATATTTCATGACTTACCAACCATTTTTAGGGTATATAAAAACATTTTATCTTTAAAATCCCTTTAGATATATATAACCCATTTTAAAGGGGGTTGATTGGTTTTAATTTTTTGATTTTAATGGTTTCAGTTACAATATGGATATTATGATAAAAATTTGCGGTATTTTTTACATTGGATTGAAAATAATTCCTAGGGAATGATATCTCATAATTTATGCATTGATAGATTATTTATTAGAACAACTATGATGAAATAATATGAAAGTTATAAATTCCATTCAATAAATACCCTTCTCCCACATATAATAGTCAATCACACATTAATTGAGTTTCTTATGCCCTCCCATATAAAAACTTCAATTTCAACATTTAGGAAAGGAATAATACCCATATAGAAGATACTATCCTAACAGAATACTTTTAATGGAATCAAATTCCATGAATGAATTTAAATACATGAAATATGATTAACCTAGGATATTTTATTAAACTTTCACAATTTTCTCCCCCAATGTGGTGTTTGTCATCACCAATACCCCTTTGAGAATAATCTTCATGATTCATACTGACTAGTCAAACAAAATTGAAAACCCAAATGTTACTAGATTCATTGATTTTAATAAACCACATAGTGGCCATGATATAATGTTATTTATCAATATGATCCCCTTATATCATGTACTCTATATATAATAGTAAACCCAGTAATCCTCCTATATGATTAGAAGAACCCGTGTGAGAGTTATAATAATGGATTCCCATTAGAATAAAGGCCACCATCATGAGAGACACTATGATGTATCTCAATGGTATTGGTGGATTTATTCTATAATAAATGATATAAATAATCTATAATAATTCATCATAGAGTATCCATAATTCATTTATGTATTATACCCCACTTATCCTACCACCATACTCAATCCTGCAATACATATAGGAAGAAATATGGAATGATGAAATTGGTATTTATGTATAAGGTATAATGTGGTTCCCATTAGAAACAATATAAATAAAATAGGTACACGCACCATGATTTTCCATACCTTGTCTACACCATATTTACATTCCCTCTATAACACCTCATGACTATACAGTATATTTCAGTTTTAATAAATATAATTTCTTCAATCATTTTTTATGCATGAAATGAAGGGTTTAAATGAAAATAACTGACAAAATATTGTTCTAAAATATCATTTATATCATATCATTTACATTATAAGGTATTAGAATCAGTAACAAAATTATGAAAATCTTGGGGTTCTATTTATTAGAAATAATATGATAATAATTTAAAAATTATATTTTTCTAAAAAACTATATACTTTTCTAAAATAATATTTAGTGGATCATCAATTACATATTTTAAAATTAATTTTTACCACTTTTATGAAATTTATCTTAAAAAATTAAAATAATTTTTGAAATCATCATAACAATATTATAATAGGGTGAATTTTTGGGATTCTCAAGAAAACAATCATTTGTAAGAATAGTTAAAAGTAATAAATATTAATTGAAAATGAACTTTTATTTTTTATTATTTAAATATATAAAAATTATTTTTATTTCCATAGAAATTATAACTAATTATAATATGTATCAATTAATACACTTTGGTTCATTGGAATAATTTTCATAAAAAATTATTATATATTTACTTCTTAATATTTTGAAAATTTTCTCTCTTAAAACTCTCTTTTTCATCACATCTATGAGATTATATTTAGTTTATAATTTTTCAAATATGTAGCTGAAACTTGATAAAATGGATTCCATGTTTTGAATCAGTATAATTTATATTATCTCAAAAGGGAATTTTTTACTATGATGAATACAAAAAAATTAATAAAATATTTATTGTGCTTAAGGTAAAAAAAAAGTTTATTCGTGGTTAATCAAAAAATATTATAATTAAAATAAAATAATACATTTCAAAAATCTATTTTTTATCTATATTTAGACAATATAATGTATAAGTCTCAATAATAATTCATTTTGTCTATTTTTTACATGATGAATTTGTATACACCTTTATCATTAAAAAGATTACATATGTTCAAATCACCACATTTATAAATGTCACCCACTATTATCTCATTTTATCACCTTAAAACATCTTTTAGATATTAAATTACTAAAAATATTAAATAAAATATGTCATGTATATCTATAATCCTTATTTTTGAGCTAAACCCATCCATGGAATGATTTTTTTGCAAACATAACGATGATACCCAAAGAAGAGGTAACATTCTTAAATGACCATTTTTATTGTATTTCACCCTCCACCTCCTCAATATAATAGTAACAAAAGGGAATATATAATATCCTCAGTATCTAACATATACTAATATATTTTTATTTTATGTAAATGACATAGGAAAATCCCCACTTCCATGAAATTGGATACGAAAACATCATTCTTGTTTGTGGCTCAATATTGCCTCATGAACCAAAGTTATTTGTTATTCGATTACCACCACAGATGGTTTGGTATAATGATGGATATAATGTAGATAAATATTATATTTATAAAATACTTATTTATCTATATAAATTTTATCATATACAACATTTTGTACCTACCATTCTAGGGGGTATGATAACCATGATCATGTGTACAACATACTACAGACTCATGAAGTGATGGGAATAACCTTTCAGAAACGCTTTACATGGAAGGTGATTATGAAATATTTTATCATTATATGTCATATAAATTTTATAATAATGATATAAATGACATATTTTAAATTCATAAATGTTAATATATCATTTTAATTGTTACTTTTTCACCCACAAAAAGATTATATCATCGTTCATGTGTGTCTAGACTACTTTCTTCATGAAGTCAAGTAATTCTATATTCAACCTCACACAATATGGTTAGTATATATAATTATATTTAATGGAATAATATTCTATTTATGATATAAATATCATTCATTGTCCAAATTTCTATAAAAATCATTGAAAATTTGATTTGTTACTCATATGTTTGTATGGACTACCATCTTAATGATATTACCATGCTTTATTTCTCCAAACCATATTTCATGATTTCTAAAAAATATTATTTATATATAAATATAATATTTTTAAATTTATTATTATTATTTATATTATTAATATATATGTTGTTTGAAAGAACCGTATAATTCATGATAAAACATGCAAGATAAAATGAGGAAAATTAATATATAAATCAATGGAAATAACAAATGATTTATAAAAAAGGCTTGATAAGATGTAGTAAAATTAAAATATATGATATGATAAAAAATATATGGATCAAATATAAGTTAATAACATTCTAAAAACCAAAATATATGGGGTTTAATCATGTTTATACTAATGGAAGTGTGGGGTAAGGAATTGAGTCTCGACTTCCCTCTATTAGAGAATATTATAATGTTTTGAGCCTAATTTCAAATATGTTGTGTATATAATTCCCTTGGTATATGAAATATCATTATTTATAAATAGTTCATATTATTTTATGTATACACATGTGTTATTTAATCAATGTAATTTTACATTAGTGTTACATAGTTGTCTGAATTCCATAACTAGATTTCATCTCATTGGGTTATATTACTTATTAAATTTTCCTGATATTATTAGACTATGTGTGTAGTAACATATAATTATATTATATTATATTTTATCATGTATAATTTATATTTTAATTTCACACACATAATATATTACTTGATTAATTTTCACTTCAATGTTATTCTCATTTTAATGGCTTGTTTCATAATCTCATTTTAATCTAGGAAATTTATTCATGAACTTCTGTATATCGAATTTCATATCCACTATTTAATAAAAAATTTAACATTATTTTAATATATTTATTCATAATAATTTTCATTTAATATTTCATTATACCACTCGTTGATAATTAAATTGATTATTATAATTCTTTAGGAAAATCTAACTCACATTCCCTCTTTGGTCAGAAATCATTTTTATTAAAAAAAATATTTTATACAAAACTTTTAATTTTTTTAAACATTTTTTAAATTATATACTGAATAATATTTTTCAAATACATAAATATTAAATATTTTTTAAAATAAATCCTCATGTAATTTTTAAAATAATTGTTGGTTGGTAGTTACCGAAAAATTGAATGGAAGATTTTTTTGGATGTAAACTACATGAAAAGGATTTCCTTATGTATGAAAACTCCATGTTTTCGAACATCATATATATTTTTTGAAATATATATTCAATGATAAGTGTATTCAGAATGTTTTTATGAACTATTATTCTAAATAGATGATTTTTAAATGGAAAAGGTTTTTTCATCAATAATTGTTTCAATAATATTTTTGAATGTATATTCATCAATAACAACATTCATTTATTTTAAATATACTCAAATTTGTATATTCATATTTATTTAAACACATGTCATTTATAAATATGGTTTTTTTATTTAATGTTACATTTTTATCTAGGGAGATATTGATAAATGTGTATTATTTACACAATTTGGATATTTGATGACAAGGAACATTTTTAATGAGATAAGTCGATTATTTGATATATAAGGAATGATTTGGATATGAATTGAATAGTGTGGACCAAAATTATATATACCACTGATGAATTAATTGGTATCATGAGACAAAATATGTATCCATATATAATGTGATCTTACATTTTTTTAATCTATATTGTGATGGGTATTTGTATTAGAGGAATCATAATGCCTAAGGTCGTGATGTCTAATAATTTAGAATTTGATTCATTGAAAATTTATTTATTTATATTATCAATGATATATTAATAGTGATATTACCATTCGATGAAATGTTTTCCTATATTATTAGTTAAATTTAAGGTGTGTTTAGTTATTTAATATTACATATTGATTATGAATTATATTTTCTCGGTAGTAATGTTATATTAATGGCATGTGTGTTTAGATTAACCATTCAATGTTGATTAAACATAATAATTCATTATTAATTCTATTTTATTTAATCTTTATTAATTATTTTAGCTCACAATTACATTTTCCCATTCTCAGTAGTCAATGAAGTGTAATTTTGGGATATAAAAAAGATATTTTAAAAGAAATAATGTTAGTATTGAAGTATATTTATGATTAATTTATGTTTTCAAATGAAATATTTGAACCTTGTGTGTATATATTTTACTAAAGAAACTGGAATATTCAATCCATCTATATGAAATTTCGTGTATCTTATCCCAATGTAAAAAAGTATGAAGTCAACTCTATGTCACTTAGGTTGGGGTATTTAGAGTTGGTTTTAGATAATTCATATAAAAACCATGGAAATATTATTATGGGAAAAAATAGAAGGGAATATAAACTTATGATAGACAATGAAGATATATATATGGGAACATCTTAATGATTTGGTAAGGAAGAGACTATATGATTTTTTTTAGCGCTACATACCTTTATAGATACTATATATGGTTTAGTTATGGTCCATAGTTAAAATGTGTTAATTACTCCTAAAATTAAACAATAGTCCTTACCCAATCATCACTAGGTGCATGGAAATAAGACTTACAATCCATCTATTTTAACACTCCCATGTGATATGGTTTGGAAAATGCACTTTTTGTTAACAAATCATTATAATGGAGTGGAAAATAATGATACACCTAAACAAATCTTGTTTATGGTTATGATAATATCTATGCATAAATTTTCCAATATATGTTATGTTGTCACTAGTTTTTTTATCAATTATAGTGTATTTTATTTTTTAGAAATGGTGTTTAATGAATGGAATGAATACTATATCAATGATAATAATTTAATGAGTGAAAATGATAATTTAATTTATGAGACTATGATAATCATTCTATGTGAACTAGTATCCAAAATATACTCATCATATAATGATATAATATCATTAATATTGAGAATGAAATATTTAGGTATTATGGATTCAAAGGGACTCTTTAGAAGAAGATGATGATAAATAAAAAAAATAGGAAAAATGGCAAAAATGATTTTCCAACATGTGATATTGTGGATAGAAACGCATTAGTACATAATGAAATGAAAAACTATTTTTCATTAGGTTTGGAAATAGGACCCCCCCATATCATGATTTAAAGGGAAATAAAAAAATTTCTAATGATCTATGATTTAAATATAAGTATATGAGGAAATACAAAAATTATTTCTATATACAAATGGGGAATCCATCACAAAATAGACCAATTGTAGAAGCCCAAGATTATGCAATCCGAAAATATGAGGTTGAAGTACATAACCATGTGGTGAGATGTATTATAATCCAATATTCAAAATTAATGAATTTATTTTCTATTCTAGATTCTTTATTAATTTTTATTTTCTTATTTATGAACGAAATAATACATTTACCTTTTAATTTATTAATGTATTTTATATTCAAAACACTATTGGGAAGTCTCATTGCAATAATAATGTTTGAGGAAGTTCCCATTACGGCACATAAAAACGATATATTTTTTGACCTTATTAACATACCAATGGTTTAATTTTATATAATCATTAGTATATAGTGGCGATCAAATTATAGTGAAAATTTTTATTTAAAGAATAAAAAATTCTGATTTCATAGGTAGAGGAATATCTTAATATCTTAAGAGGAGAGAATACGTAATATAATCTTTTCTAGATCCTCCACTATTAACTCTAACGAGTGAGATATTTTGGAATGATTATAAAATAAAATATTGTCCTTGAGAAGTTAATATTAAAATTAAGTATATTAATATTGTATAAAAATACATTAATGTATTTCATATTGAATTACCAGGACATCTCCCAATGCATGAAGTTCAGTTTTCCATTGATTTCTCCCCAAATGCCATACAAATGACAATTACTTTATATGAAATGACCACAATGTAATTTTTCCACTGATGAAACTAATATAGAAGTTGGTTTGTAAGGGATTTATTCACCCTAGTGTTTCAAAATGGGGATCCCATATTCTCTTCATTAAGATGAAAAATGGATACATGATATTGTGCATTCATTATAGGGAAATAAATGAAATTAAAATCATTAATATGTATACAATTCCTCTCATTAAATATTTATTCAATAAACTGCACAGAGACGAATATTTTTTTAGAAATTGAATATCATTTTGGGTTTCATAAATTGAAATAAAAGGAAAATGACATTTGAAATCAATTTGGTAGATTATGTTTTCTTGAAAGTATCTCAATGGAAATATGAAATAATGTATAATAATAATGGGATACTAAGAACTAGGTACATCAGATCATTTTTAATCCTCAAAATAATTGTAGTAGTTTCTTATCATTTAGAAACACCACTATGTGTCCTAAATACACATAATATGTTTCATATATCATTATTAATAATGTAAATTAGAGGACCTGTGAATGTGATGGCCTTCAAATAAATTTAATTGGAACATGATCTATTATAAAAGATGATCCCTTATTCTTTAGTGACACTTGATAACATTTAATATAGAATTTTAGAATATGTCTGGTTATGGTAAATTGAAGAAAGAACAAAATGGAAGAATCTACATAAGAACTAGAGTATGTTGTAAATAAGAAAACCCCACATATATTTAATAGAAAATATAAATAAAATTTTTAGGAAGTAATTTTCATAGGTTGGATGAATATAAAACCACATGAAATTATATTATATTTCATTAAGAATAAATTTAAGATCATCGATTCCTTGTGATGTACGAAACCATGGATATACATTAAAATAATATATTAAATTATAATGTAAACATGAAGACTATTACCATTATGTTATTTTTCTTTGTATGAATAGTAATAACTAAAAAAATTATAATACATTTATCGAATGATTAAAAATAACATACGAATTATTTAAAAAAAAACAATTTTTTCCTAAAAAACAATTTTTTTTTTCAAAATGTTATCTTGGACACTCTTCTCACAAATAATTTAAAATTAATCTTATCCAAAGTTAGAAACATTATTTTTTAAAATTAAATTCGATTTTTATATAAATCTATCAAAATTTTATTAGTATAATTTTGTGGATTTTTCTCAAATGCTTCATTTTTTATCAATAGTGAAAAATAATGAATTTCAATTTTGAACTACATTTCTGGATTATTAATTTATAAGGTAAAATTATATTAAAATTTTATTTTAATGTAATAATTGATTAAATATATATTAATTAATCCAATATAGATCATTGGAATCACTTCAATTTTGAATTTTGCTATAAATACATTGTAAGTTTTTGAACATGGTGTAGTTGAAGCCCTTTTTAGTCATCCCATATGTTGAATTAATTATAAATTAAAATTTTCAAATTTAATGCATTATATTTAGAAAAAATTATTAAGTATTTGAAATAGTAATTATTTATTTTATCTAATAAGTTCAACATTATGTTTTACTATAATGAATAGTAAAAATGGAAAAATTATTTTCAGTAGTTAAGGTAATATTGGGGTTATGGGGGTTAAAAATAAACTTATATGGTGGTAAATTAAACAAAACCATTCCTAAAATATATTTTATAGCCACATATAGAATTTTTAATGTCTAAATCTTGATAATAAATAATTTGTGACCCTTATTTCACATGAAAACTAATGAACAAATTTCTCATTGAAAATATTTCATGATTTCAACTCACCTCACTTATAAAAGGCCACCCCCTCTCCTCTCTTATTAACACCATCAAACCCCATTTCTTTAGAATATCCTAATCCATGTAGCATCCCAAATACTGTCCCATAATTATATTACTATTATTAAGTGTATAAATTTAAGGCCCCAGCATTTTATGTTACATATTCCTGAGATTAATCTAGAATTCACATTGAGGATCCAATTCAGGTTTAGAGTTTCAAGTAATTGGGCCTTAAATGTTACACAACAACTTAAATATTATAAATTTTAAAAAACTAATCAATATAAATTTTTGATAATATAAAACATTTATAAATAAATCATGATTTTTCAATGATAAAAATCATACGTAGCATTTATCCTGACTTTTCCACTCTTTTTCCTATCAATATACCATATGGAAATAAATTTAAAATAAATCTTATGAGTGCATAAATATTAGTAAGGAATATAAAATAAGTAATTAAATGGTTAGTCCATGAATACATTAAACTCACGAAAACACTTTCCCAAAATCATTCTTCTTACCCATAAAACATGATCTCTTTAACAGAAATCATGAAATCATAAGATTATTGAAAAAATAATTGAATTCACAAATTGTAATGGTAACATGTTGCATCCATATCATACATAGATTTTAGTCGTCACAAATACCTAGGGAGTAACCATTATAGTTATATTTTGAATACATATCATTGTATATAGCCAAAATATCATAAGAGAAACCTTATCGTTTAACAATGTACCATTACCCAATTAATTAGAGAGAGTTCATGGGCTCACCCTCCGATGGTTTGTTATGGATCCACCAGTATACATAATCAATTACCATGAACCAGAAAATATGTATAATAGAAAAATCATGCATTTAGGAAAAATAAAATTTTCACATTTCATGTAAAATATATAATGTCATTATATTGATATAATTAATCCATACTCAAAATAATTTCCAAAACTAAAATACATAAACATTGAATATTGTATTTATTATTATTTTAAAAACAAAATGTCCTGTAGAGGAAGCCAAATGTAAAATAATGGTCAATACAGATAAAATGTAATTTTCACCATATAGGTTATCAAATATATTTTTTTAATTTATTCATATAAAACTACTCATTTTGAAGACTTTTTAATGAATTTAAAATTTTATTTGGTTGAATATAGACCTCATAAAATAAAGGTGGTGGATAACATCAAATTATGTGTTAATGGAAAGAGATTTGGTTGAAGTCCCTTACATTGAGTTTGACTCATCACCTAAAATCATTATGTTCTATAATAATGAACTCAAGTTAACTTCTACTTGAGTGAAAACATTTTTCAATTTTATTATTCCTTTTATATCACTTATTTACATTTTATAAAAATTTCATAATTATTAAGGTTCATATCACATATTTTGTCGACATTCGATACATCAGTTGAAAATGAACTTGTTAGGATGTCAATTAGTACATGTGTTCGTTATTTCCATTTTATATTGAATAAAATTATTTAAAAAATAATAAATTTTATACATAAATTATACTTTTATTCCCAACGATTTATTTATGGTAAGAAAAATGAACAACATTTTAATCATGGAGACAGTTAGTCATAGGTATAGATGAGTAACATTTCCATTTTTCATTGATCATTATGAAAATAAGGTAACTATTATTTTATCTTCAAATAATGAACATTATATAATTTAAATCATAATAATAATTTAAACACACACACAGAGAGAGAGATATATATATATATATATATATATATATATATCGTACAAGTGTTGTAGTGAATAAAAATGATTCACATCACATTCTAGAGGTGATAGTACACAAATATGCATGTGTGAAGTAATAATTTTCATTTTCAAAAAAATTTAAAACATAACTGATATATTATTCTTTTTTTACTAATAAGTATTTAATGATAATTATATAAAAACAGTAACTCCTTGATTATGACTAGTCATGTTGGATGGTTATGGAAAAGAAATTATATCGGTTTGTGGAGGTGACTGTTCACACATACACACAAACGATTAATTATATTCACATTTAATAGAGGTAGATACAGATTTAGGTTATGATATCTATATAATAATATCTAAAAATATTTAGGATACTGTATTTATAATTTTATCATGGATGAAAAAAATAGAAGGTACTTTAAGAAGAAATTAAATAGAGACCCTTAAATAAAAATATTACCATTCCTTCGGATGATCACATTTCTTAACATCATAAATCCTATATGAATGGTGTTAATCCTAATATAAGGCCTCAATAATATTTAGAGCTATAATAAGAAGGGGTTTTGGTATATTTTAAAAAAAAATTTGGTGTGTGAGTAATAGAGAGGAATGTGTGTCTTTTTATAACAAAGGGGAGGGGCACCCATGGATTTATTAAAATTATTAAATTAATATAAATTAAATTTAGATTAAAAATAGTTCCAAGATGATTTAGTTATAATTTATGATGAAAATGGGACAAAATATTATCATTTAATGAGAATTAGACTTGTTTTTAATATTCATTAATCCATATATTTATGTTTTCACCTTTTTAACACTCACCGTTTTATAAAGTAATTTACACATTAAGAGTTTAAATAATTACCGAATCATGTAAAAAGACAAATTAATTATTCATTAGTAATATATTTCTATTTATAGAAACATTTTTCCCGAAAAATATATTTTTAGAAAATATTATCATTAAATTAAATATATTATATTTTAAAATTTGAATTATGTCAAATTTGATGATATTCGTTACATGGTTTTTTTAAAATAATATCGTTATTCCTTTTGAAAAAATTTATTAACTCATACTTGAATGTTCATAGTCCTCATTAATATTCATTGATGGAATAAACTATTTACTTTTATTCTTATTTTAATATTATTAATATCATTTATTTTGATTCTTTCTTTAAAAAATCAATTACCACGTCAGAATTTTCTCATTACTTAATTTAGTTATAATTTTATTATAAATTATAAACATTTTAGCATGATGTATGTAATAATTTAATATATATATCTCATTGTAATATTATAATATATCACTTATATAACCCCATATTAAAATTGTTTTAATGAGGAGAGACATATTTATGTCATATTTGCCTTTACATTAATTTTAATGTTATAAATATCATTATCACACCCAAGTGGATTCTAATGGTCACAATATCGGAACAGGGATGGTCATGGAAAATAATAAATCATTAAAAACTATTATTAGATGTGTAAGGGTAATTTTTTAATATTATAATATTAATATTAACTTTAATTACAATATTTACTTTTAACTATGCTAAATTAAACACTAAAGGTACTACTCACCAAAAATTATTTCAATCTTATTATACCACATTATTCATACAAACAAAAACGATTTTTTACATTTTTTAAAATTCAATTAACATAATTGGTTAAATTAATCTATTTTTGATCTCATAGATGGATTGAGAAAAAAGAGTTATAAATAAAAAACGTTCAAAAGTTTAAAATGATTTTATATTTAATTTCATTGGGAAACTGATTACAAATAACAATAGTGGATTGAATGATATAAAATTCATCAAATTATACCTCAACCCAAAATGAAAGGATAAAATAACTATATAAATAAATTATATGAAAAAGATGTATTGAATTAAAATGTAGTAGTTTTCACCTTTCATTTATAATTCTATATTATCAAAAAAATACCAAAAAATCATCCAATATAAATTTTGATGTCCGGATTCCAAATTAATAAGTTCAATTTGTCAAATTAAAAATTTTAAAATTTTCAAAATTTATAATTTAAAATGTGTACTTCATAAATAGTTTGTAAACTACCATAAAAAACAATTTGATATTTTTATGCTTAAAATAGGAATTATTCTTATTTTCAGTTGATAAAATTTATTGGAATAAAGTGAAATCATTTAATAAACATGTGTAAAAATAATTTACATAGTTATGTTCTTTCATACCAATACAATTTCTAGGTGATAAATACCATTTATTACAATAATATTATATTCTTTTTTCAGGATAATTCAATATTGTGTGCAATATAAGATTTCAGAAAACCAAATTGTTGTAGGGAAGGTACGCTATTGGAAAACAAATCCACATAAAATTAATATCTAAGTCATAAATGTTATTTTATATTAAAAGATAATATTTTATAATTACGCTATTATGTTACATCCTTCCCTCTTTTGGATGTTTCATCCTAAGAATTTTCATCTCATATCAAATAAGTCATGGTATTTCTCCATTATTGCATTTTCATATTCCCATGTTTCTGATTCAACAAAATGGATTTTATAAAAAACCAAAACATGATGAATCACCATACTTAAAAACACTTTCTCTCTATTATCCTGAATAAGGACTCGTTTCTTCATGTAAGAATGATTCTCTTCTAACTGAACTAATTCTAGACTCAGAACATGAGATGGATCCAGAGTATACACTGTTAACATTGAAACATGAAACAAATTTTGTAACAAGGATAAACTCATAGGTAACACAACATGGTATGAAACCTATCCAAATTTTTTTTAGGATTTCATTGGGTCCAATGAAACATGAACTCAACTTCTATTTAATTTGAAAATTCATAAAACTTTTCCATGGATAATCTTCGAGAAAGACACGATCAACTTCTTCAAAAGAAATATCCTACCTTTGGTTATCTGTATAACCTTTCGGCCTCCAATGATATTTCCTCATGTGCTTATGAATCAATTTAACTCTTTCAGCCATCGTTTCTACCAATTATGGTCCCATAAACATCCTTTAACATAATTGATTCCAAAAATCTGGTGTTCAACACCACATTACATATAATGACTCAAATTGATCCATCTGTATACTAGAATGAAAACATTTATTATAAGAAATCACAACCAAATAAAAATAATGACTCTTACTTCCCTGGTAATTTATTTAACAATCACATAGAAAATCCTCCATTGTAGGAATTGTTCATTTTGTCTTCCCATCTAATGGTGGAAAAAAAGTTGAACAGAAATTTAAATCAATACACAACATCTTTTGAAGACCTTTCCCAAAGATAGAAGTGAAACTAGGATAAAAATAATTTAAAATAGAGAGATGAACTACATGTACCCTTAAAATATTTCCAAGACACAACTGAGAATGTTGATGTAGTGTTAATTTATCTTAAATAGGATGAAAAGGAGATGGTTTAGTCAATAAATCAATAATAACCCTAATCACATTGTTACCCCAAGAATTATTTTATATTATTACTAAAAAATCCATGGATATTAACTTTTCCAATATGGTATGATCAATGTTTGAATTGTCCCTTTCTGACATTTTCATTTTTATTTAACCTACTAACAAGGAAAACGCATCATAGTAATGATTACAATATATCCATTCATTCAATCTCACCAGTAATCCACTTGATTGTCTTTGTATAACGTAGTGATGCTCAGATGAACTATACACATAGAACTATGAGCTTTAATTGACAAATATTTCACCAATTATAAATGATAAGACACACATAACCCCTTCCAAATATCAAACAAAAATATTTATTAATGTGAAATTCAAGAAATGATCCCTTCTGAACTACTTCTACCTTTTACTGCAATTCACTATGTTCCATCAAGTATTTATTAATTCTCTCTAATAGAGATGATTTCACATACACCTAATACAAAAAAGTGTAATTTTGTTGTATGAAAAACATCCAAGCCAAAATTGAAAAAATAATTTACTAAATAATCCCATTCTAAAATTATCATTATTAATATACCATTACAATTTCAACATAATGCACCATCAACATTATTTTCATTTCCTAGATTGTAAATAATTGATTAATCATAATCATTAACTATATATAACAATATTCTTTGTCTTAGGTTCAATTAATTATATGTGAATATATATTTCAAACTATTTTGGTAATTATATATTTCAATGTTTACTCTAGATAGATGATGTATTCAAATTTTTAAAGAAAAAATAATAACCACTTATTACAAATATTTTTAGGGTAATTTAACTCATGATTTTTCAAAAGACATGAACGATAGGTAATTACCTGACATTATGCATTAGGACACAACCATATTCATTCCAATAATAATCATTAAAGATAACAAATTCACAATTTTTGGATGGAAGTGCAAAAACTGGAGCATTCAGTACTGTTTTTTTCAATTGGTGAAATCAATCATCACATACTTTTGTCCAAATTCACATAATACCTTTTCAAGTTAGCATATTTAGAGATCAAGATAACTGTGAAATTTTTTCCACAACTATCCAATAATAGACTTCTAAATCTGGAAAACTACTAATCTCAGTTATATTTGTTGATATTTTTCTTCTATTCAACAACTTTTATTTTAACAAGATCAATAGTTTTTCCATATTTAAAAAAAATTAAACCAAGGAAGAAAATTATTTTCAATCAAAATTCACTCTTTCTAAATTTATTATAAAATTAATTCTCATTTAAGGTTTTTAAAATAACCCATTGATGAATTTCAAAATTTCATTTACATTAAATATATTATAAAATGTCATCAATTAAAACAACCACATACATATTCCTAAAGTAATGAAATATTTTTTCATCAGGTCCACGGATATTGAAGGTGCATTGGTTAATCCAAATGGTATAACTACAAATTCATAATTTCAATATATATTACAAAACATAGTCTTCAGAATGTCTTCTTCAAATACTTTCAACTGATAGTACCCTGACATCAAGTCAACCATCATAAAATATTGTTGTCTTAGAGGTGATAAAAAAACCATCGATATGAGGAAATTGATATTTTTTCTTAAAAGTTTTTTTAAAGGATATATAATAAATGAAAAGTCTCATTAACCATCTAACTTTATAAAAATATGAAAAGAGCTTTAAAGACCCATAATTTCAATGTAATATTTTTTCAATTAAATGATAATTTTACGAGTAAGTGAAAATTAACGGTGCGTGATTCTGAGGCCCGGTGTACCCAAAATCAAATTTTGATGTTTTTTTTCAGTTATGTTCGGTGAAAGTTTGAGTGGGGTTTTTTAACTTTTGACCTGGTGCTCTGAATTTAAATCTAAGGACACCGTTGAACTCGCAGAACTGGTATTTTTGTAATAAGAATTTCACCTTGATATCTGATGGTCGTTGGTGTATGTTAGTTATTTGGTTTTTGTGGATATCTTAAAATAAAATAAGCTCATGTTTTATTTTATTTTATCTATAGTAACCACCCATGTTGAATTTGTATGTGGGGACCACCAGACCTTAACCTATCATGAGAGGTTATGGTGGTGGGGACCACCACACCCTAACCTCCCATTATAGGTAATGGTGGTGTGGACCACCCGACCCCCTATTAATGGGCGGAGAGGAAAACCTCTCAAAACCACTTATAAATGTGGCAGGAGCCTCTTCAACACCTCCACAAATTCTAATTGTGCCAATGGACCTTTTTAATTATGCCAAATCCACCGCATTAATTAATTGATCGAACACATCAATTATTTTTTATAAACATTTCTTAATTTTTCCAATGAATTAATATATTTAATATTCTATTATCTTGGGCTACCTATTCATTTATTGGAAAAAGTGGAAGGATTATTTGAGAGAAAATCTATCGGCAATTAAGAGCCTCTCTTTTGACCGAAGAATACGTTCTTCCTATGAAGAACGACCTAAACTACGACTTCCTTTCTTGATGTTTTCCCTGACATAGGATTTGTTCGTTTACAATGAATTGACGTCTGCCTTCTTACGCCTACATCAATCAACAATGAACAAGGTAGGGGTTTTAATAAAGTATGGTTTTATTCCATTGATTCTTTTTCCTTTGTGGGTTGTGAATAAATTTTCTTGGGATGTTATAAGGGTTTATTTATTTTTTGATCAACACTTCTCTTGTTCCCCCCTCTATTTTGTTTTGTGGGTTGTGAATTGAAATTAAAGATTTATTTTGGGAATTGAAGTTTTAATATATCTTTCATGCTCATTATTTGTTTGTTCTTGGTAATCCTCTTGATATCGCTCTAATGCGGAGAGTGTAGTCTAAACTAACATGGAACATCCTCTCCTTAATCCTTGTGTTGAATTGCGGTGTTTTTCGAAATTGAGGAAGGCAACAATGACCTCGAAGGCAACAATGAAAACGACCGCGCTACCCGTGACCTCCGCAACCCGCGCCGCCCCTGCGATGCTCCGGGGCTCTGGACGAACCAGCTTTACCTCCCCGGGCTTAACCGTGCCCCCCCCACTAGCTTCTGTGCCGCCCCAGCCGCGCCGCCTGCCGACCGCACCAACCGCCAGCCGAATCGACCCCGGAATCAACGTGCCCCGGCTGCACCCCACATCGCTTGCCACGCCACCTCGGCCACGCGGCCCTCGGTCCGAACTGGCCGAGCCTCCCCAGCTGTACCGCCCGCCCACCGAACTGGTCTCATGGAACCCTCGCGGCCGAAGAAGGCTCGCAACGCCCTCCCGACAGAACCGGCTTCGCAGCACCCTCCCGGCCGAACGGGCCTTGCAGAGCCCTCCCGACCGAACTTGCCATGTAGCTCCCTCCCGGTTGAACCAGACCTGCGGCGCCCTCTGAGACGAGCAGACCATAAGATGACCTGCGGCAGGTATGCACCCTCGCGACCAGTCCTCACCCTCACAGCCCTCCGTGAACCCTCGTGACCTGCTGTGCTAGGCCCAGCAGGCCGGGCCGAACCTAACGGGCTAGCCCGCCCAACGGGCCGGGCCAGACCCAACGATTCAGGACGAGTTGACCCGAACCAGGTCGGACCATACAGGGTCAGGCCAGGTTGGTCCTACCGGGTTGGACAGGACACATTCCCACTACGACCATTTTAAATTCCTTTTTTCATACCTTTGGCACTGGACGTCTGTTTGACGAACTGTCAGTGGCCCTAGAAATCGTGGAGAATTACGGTCCCATTGAGTATACCCTAATAGAGTTTGTGGTATAGTTGAGATATGGTTAGGTTGGATCTTGCACGAATCAAACCGGGGACCATGGGACTATAAGGATAATACCTCATAGACTGGGCATCCGAATGATGTGACGTATGTTGCGTTGAGACCCCTATGACGTGGCGTACCTTTGAGATACTTTTTAGTGGGACATCATGGCAGTTGGAGTATCAAATAGTATCTCGTGGAGGAGATCCTTCTAGTAATGAGTGAGCAGAGTGTGGAGACCTAGTAGCTAGCTGAGACCTGAGGACTACTCACCGTTTGACTCAAAAAGATTCAACTAGCCCAGTGGGGAGCGCCTGGTTGTGTCAGAAGACCCACAGTGCAGGAGTGCGCTTGGTGACGCGGCAGAGCCATGATACTTGACAGGAGGAGTACCCCTGTAGGCTACGAGGGGGAGTAGCTGGGTGTGGCAGTATTCCCATGATGGGGAACACCACTGTGTGGTGCAACAGACCTACCGTACTCAATAGGAGGAGTACCACAACAATCAAATGTTATTAGGAAGTGCCTTTATGTAATGAAGTAGGCCCATTGTACTCGATAGAGGTAGTATTTATACAAAAGTAAAGGTTTCGATAATGTGTTTGGGATGCTACTTGATATTACACCTAGAATAAAAATATTGGTTTGAGCTAAGTCAGTACTTTGGTGTTTTCCTCATGATCGAGACAGATTACATAAAAACATAGGTATATGTATGGGAATATACCTAAGTATGGTTATCTGTTTTTCCTTAATTTTTGGTTTACCCATGGTGGATTTTTGAGACATTGAGTGTCTCAGGGTCCCTATTGAGTATTTTTATAATCACCCCTGCACTGGAAAGTCCCTCACCTTTTTTTTGTTGGATGCAGATGACGGACATCACTGACTGAGAATGAGAGTACCAGGACTGGACGGTACCTGGAGGTGGACCTTACGATGAGTCGGTACATGGAGGAGGCTGACAGACGTGGAGTGTAAAGGAGGCTATTTATACCTACCCTTCAATTAGGTGTCCCAAAGGGTGACCCATCATCTTCTTTTCCTTTCTTCAGTTGTACATTTACTTCCAGTTCTATATACATTACAGTTGGGATTGTATTTATGACCCCTATTACTTTTCAAAAATCATTTTTATACAGTTTACCTAGTGTTTTGTCTCTAGTTGTGTTCTATGTTGTATACGTTTTCAGTTTAAAAAGGAAAGGCCTTACCATTTTAGGGAATTATGCCTTTGGTGCTAGCTACCAGCTCCTGGCCTATGGAAGGCAGGCGTGGGGTAGTCACGGCATGGGCCCCGGGGGAAGAGTCATGAAAAATTGGTATCAGATGATTTGGTTCTACCGCAGATCTTAGGACTCTGATATTTTATTTGAAGCAATAGTGTTATGTGTAGTGAGTGTGGTTTTCAGTTCAGGGAGTATAGTGTTGGTGCGGCGGCCGATGTATCCATACACCAGGACCCTGACTTCTAAATTTCAACTCAGTGCACGAAAGCACTAATTGCATGTGTATTTTCAAAAGTTTTCTTTATGTCAGATCAACCAGGATATCTCACTAGGTTTAACTTTTAACCTTAGGGAACCGGTTTATTTTCACGATGTCTCCATGCAGATAACCGGTTAGAGTTCCAAGAGTCATATGCACTGATATCCCACAGAGTGATGAGGCCTCGATGCAGGGCCCTTTTCCAGCGGAGGCACCAGCAGTACCACTTCTTGTTGGGCCACTGATGCCACCATCACCAATAGTAGATGGTTCATTCCGCTTGAGCGCATTGCATGAGTTCCAGCACCAGATTCCACCCACATTCAAGAGAGAGATGGACCCACAGGCAGCTAAGGATTGGCTGGAGGCTATGGTGAAAAATTTCTGACGGGTAGGGACACCATCCGACCTCATGGATATAAATGCATCCAGCCTTCTACATGAAGTATTGGGAAGATGGTGGAGCTTGAGCCTCTATGTTCATGATGAGGTGACAGTTCTCTGGGAAGACTTCGAGAGCTTGTTTCAGGAAGATTTTGTTCCAGCGACTCTTCGCGTAGTGTGCATACATGAGTTACTTCATCTGCAGTAGGGCAGCATGACTGTAGCACAGTACCCAGTGAGGTTCACTGACCTCTCACGCTACTCCAAATATATAGTGTGGGTTGCATTCTTCTGGGCCAGGACCTTTATGTAGGGACTCCAAATCAGAGATTAGGGCTTCAGTGATCTCACTCAGCATCACAACGCATGCGGGGGTGCTAGTGAGAGCCATCATATTGGAGTGTTTCCTTTTTGAGCAGTCTCTAGTAGTGAAATCCACCACTAGTCGACATGTAGCAGAGTCTTCTATAGCTGGAAGAAGACAGATTTAGTAGAGATCCATGAGGAGCAGATCTATTGGTGGATGACTGCATGACTCGGGATCAGTTGTGCAGGGCCCCCGAAGAAAAGACAAATATGCTAGGAGTGAGAAGTGTTACGCATGTGGCGGGCAGGGTCACATGGCTCATGACTACCCGACCCACTTTTTGGATGATCAGAAGATGGTCGAGGGACCGCCTAAGCGGAGAAAGAGATTTGATCGAGGCGGTACGTAGGGAGAATGTGGATGTGGCAGAGGAGATGGTCGTGCAGCTGGCGGTGGATGAATATTGGAGGTGTTACCACCACCACCACAAGGAGGTCCACCCTGACCACAAGAAGCAGGTGGATAGGGGAGAGCTCAGCTCCGGGAAACTGAGGCATAAAATCATGGAGCTCTAGAGATGGTTCGAGGTACAACATGTGTCTACTCCACCATAGATGTAGTACTTATAGACATAGATTCAGTCACTCTTTCATTGCCACTTCACTCGTTCAGAGCTCGTAGATTCTGACGGAGTCATTGGCTCGATCCTTATGAATAGAGACTCCTACAGGAGCGGATTTGAAAATTAAACACTTGTGCCAACAGTGCAAGGTTACACTATGAAGCGTGATCTTCTTCTGGGATCTTAAAGCAGTGGTGTCAAGGCCTTACAATGCCATCTTCTGTATGGAATGGTTATCTACAGTCCATGCATAGATTTATTGTATTAGGTGCAATGTATGGTGTGTCTGCACGGATGGGACCAGGATTACCTTCACCAGAGAGAAGGGAGCATTTGCAGCACATGACGGACTTACTCGAAGGAGCGTGCAGTCGATCAATCATAACATGACTAGCGTTATCCTCAGATCAGTTGATGTGGAGAGTTAAAGATATCCTATAGTGGTCGATAAGTACGCAGATGTCTTTCCTGATGATGTTCCAAGTCTACCCCCTCATAGAGATGTAGAATTTTACATTAACCTGTACGTCGTGATGACACCGATATCCAAACCCGAAAATCAGATGGCTCCCACAGAGTTTCGCGAGTTGTGGGTACAGCTGGAGGACTTGTAGGGGAAGGGATTCATATGGTCCAGTGTTTCTCCTAGGGAAGCCCCGATTTTGTTCGACAAGATGGAGGATGAGAGCATGAGACTTTGTGTCGACTATCGGTGCCTGAACCAGGAGACCATGAAGATCATGTACCCACTCCCAAGGATTGATGACCTCTTTGATCAGCAGAAGGTAGCATGGTGGTTCTCAAAGATAGACCTCAGATCAGGCTATCACCAGCTCAGATTACGTGACACGTAAGTGTAGAAGACGACCATCATATGTTGGTATGGCCATTATGAGTTCTTGGTTATGCCATTCGGTGTAACCAACACTCCAGCTATGTTCATGGGGCTCATGAACAAGATCTATCAGCCATACCTTGATCATTTATCGTAGTCTTTTTCAACGACATTCTGATCTAATCAACTACTAAGGAGGAACATACATACTATTTGCATGTAATACTGGACACACTCCGAGAGAACCAGCTCTATGGTAATCTCTCAATGTGCCAGTTCTGGATCCAAGATGATCACTTTTTTCGACATGTCATCTCGGACGCCGGAGTTGATGTGGATATAGCAATGACTGAGGTAGTACTTTCTTGGGAGCCACCTAATAGTTTGACGGAGGTATGAAGTTTCCAAGGTTCAGTTGGTTATTACCGGAGGTTTTTACCAGACTTCTCAAGAGTTTTATCACCACTCTCATCCTTAATAAAGAAGGGGAAACCCTTTGGGTGGTCGAATAGATTCCATCAGAGCTTTTAGGAGATGAGGTAGAGGCTGATTAGTGCCCCCATCATGAGGCTTCCAGAGGAAGGTGTAGGGTATGTAGTCTATTGCAACGCATCAGTTACCAGACTCAAATGTGTCCAGATGCAGAAGTGAGCAATGATCACATATGGTGTTTGGCAGCTGAGACAACATGAGCAGAACTACGCTACTCATGACCTAGAGTTAGCAGTAGTGACCTTCACCTTGAAGATGTGGCGACACTATTTGATGGGTGGGCATTTTACAATGTACTCTAATCACAAGAGTCTCAGGTATATCTTCTCTTAGAAGGACATGAAATTGAGACATCGACAAAGGTTTGAGTTCCTCCAGGACTATGACTTTGTGATAGTCTATACTCCTGGGAAGGGGAAGGTTGTTACAGATTCACTCAGTAGGAGATCTGGTATACACCTGCTAGGTGAGGTGACAGAGCAGCTGGCTACTTTACATATATCCATTATTGATAGAGATGAAGAATCTTTCCTTCAATATTTTATAGTCACTCCCCCACTTCTTCAGCAAGTTAGGGAAGCACAACATGGGGACATTGACTGCAAGACACGACATGCTCAGATATCAATAGGGATGACACCTGATGGATTTTTTGAAGATGGGGAGCACGTTATCCTATTCATAGGATGTACTGTGATACCAATGTCACTTCAGGAGGAATTGTTGAGGGAGTTCCACACATCCCCTCTAGCAGCATATCCAGAGTGGCGAAGATGTACTAGGATGTTCAACGACAATATTAGTGGTCGATAATGAACAATGAAGTTACATAGTTTGTCTATCGGTACCTCATTTGTTAGCAAGTGAAGGTGGAGCAATAGGTACCAACAGGATTGGTTCAGACATTATAGGTTTCGGAGTGGATGTGGGATGAGAAATCCATGGTATTCATGATAGGAAATCCACATACATTCATGGGACATGACTCGATATGGGTGATCATTGAACGACTCACCAAGTTGGCCCACTTCCTACCGAATTGGGAGTAGGGTTCAGTAGAGAGATTGGGATGCCTCTATGTGAAAGATATTGTGCAACAACATGGAGTAACATCAATAGTTTTCTCAAATTGGGATGCACGTTTTACTTCTAGATTATGTAAGGGGTTGCAGGAAGCTTTTGGGACACATCATAGTTTGAGCACCGCCTTCCATCCGCAGATGGATGGTCAGACTGAGCAGACCATTCAGACCCACGAGGACATGCTCCCTGCATGTGTCCTCAACTTCGATCGCATCTGGGAGGATCACTTGCCTTTGGTGGTGTTTTCATACAATAATAGCTATTACTACACCATTGGGATGACACCTTTTGAGGCATTATACATGCGACCATGCAGATCACCTTTATGATGGACTGACCAAGGGGAGTCAGCACTAGTGGAACCAGAGATGGTACGGGCTACCATAGAGAAGGTGAAAATCATCCAATAGAGGATAAAGACTACACAGTGCATGAAGAATTCATATGCTGATAGGAGACATATTCCTTTGGGGTTCGAGAATGGAGACCACGTCTTTCTATGGGTATCACCCCGAAGAGGTCTATAGAGATTTGGATAAGGCAGCAAGTTATCTCCGAGATTAATTCGAACTTTTTAGGTCCTCAGTAGAGTTGGCGAGGAGGTATACCTCTTAGATCTTCCACCTCAGTTTCACCGGGTGCACGACGTCTTCCTCATATCCCAGTTGAGGAGATATGTGGATGACCCTTATCACATCATCGACCATGCTGAGTTGGACACCGAAAATGGGGTCAATTTTATGAAGGTTTTAGTAGAGATTATGGATTGATAGTAGTAGGTCCTTCGTGGATGTTCAATACCTCTGATGCGCGTTCATTGGCAGCATAGGAACCTTTAGTGGAGCACATGGGAGTGGGAGGCTCAGATGCCTGCTATGTACTCCTACTAGTTCTCTTAGTATAAGTGGTAGCTTATGGGGATGTAAATCCCTAAGGTGGGGAGAAAGTAAAGACTTGTAATTTCTAAGTAATTTTTTTAATTAAATGTGAATTTTATGAGTCTTTGAAAATTGATGATGCGTGATTTCGAGGCCTGGTGTGCCCGGAATCAATTTCTGATTTCGTGTTTGTGTATGTTCACTAAAATATCGAGCGGTTTTTTATAAATTTTGAACCGGTGCTCTGAATTGAAGCTTGAGGACACCGTAGAACTCATAGCACAAGTATTCTCTTAAGAAGACTTTCACCTCAACAACAGTTAGTCGAGGGTGGATGTTAGTTTTTTGTTTTTTCATGGAAATAATAAAATAAATTATCCTCATGTTTTATTTTATTTTATATGTTGTAACCAGCATGTGGAAGTTGGAAGTGGGGACCACCAGACCATAACCTCCCATGAGAGGTTATCATGGTGGGGACCACCACACCTTAACCTCTCATGAGTGGATATTGTGGTTGGGACCACACGAACCCCTATTAATGGGAGGATAGTAAAACCTCTAAACCCCCCTCATAAATGTGGGGGAGCCTCTTCAACAACTCCATAATTTTAATTGTGCCAACACACATTCTTAGTTGTGCCATATCCTCCCCATTAATTAATTGAGCCAATATTTCAATTAATTATTTTAATACACTTTGAATTTTTCCAACGACATAATAGATTTTATAATATATTATCTTTGTATACCTATTCTTTTGTTGGAAAATGTGGAAGGATACATTGAAAGAAAATATCTCAGCAACAAAGAACCTTTCATTCGAACGAAGAACGACCTCAACTCCGAATTCCTTTCTCGGTGCTTCCTTTGATGTAAGACGTGTTCATCAACAACAAATTTACGGCCACCTTCTCGTGCCAATGTTAACCAACAATGAAAAATGTAGTGTTTTTAATTAAGTATGATTTTATCCCCTTGATTGTTTTTCTTCTTCGGGTTGGGAATAAATTGTTTGGGGAATTTGAAGGGATTTATTCACTATTTGATTAACACGTCCCATGTTCTCCCCTATTTTTACTTTGTGGTTGGGAATTAAAATTAACGAGGGATTACGGGTTTGTTGTTTTATGATATCATACGTGCTTGTTTTTTTTTCTTCATAGTAAACCTCTTGCTAGTTCTCTAATGTGGAGAGTGTCGTAAAAACTAACATGGCATGTCTTATCTGTAACCCTTGTGTTGATTTGTGGTGTTCTTCGAAATGGAGGAAAGCGACAACGGCGTTGCATGTGATGATGGAAACGACTGCGCTACCTGCGGCCTCTGCAACCCGTGACGCTCCAACGCCTCGGCCGAACTAGCTCCACCACCCCGATCCGAACCGCACCTCCCGTCGGCTTCTGAGCCGCCCCAACCACACCGCCCACCGTCTGCGCCAACCACTAGTCGTTCCGATCCTGGTGGCGCCATGCCCCCATCGCGTTATGCCCCACTAGTCGAGCCACCATGGTCGCGCCGCCCACCGTCCAAACCGGCCGAGCCACCCCGATCGTGCCTCCCGCCAATCGAACCAGCCTCATAGATCCCTCCCATCGAAATAGTTCGTGTGGTTCACTTCTGCCTGAACCAGCCTCACAACGCACTTCTGGTTGATCCAGCAGTGCGACACCCTCATGGCGAAGCCCACCTCGGGGCGCCCTCCCAGCCAAACTGGCCCCGTGGCGCCCTCTCGGCCGTACCGTCTCCGCGAATCCCTCTCAGAAAAACAGGCCCCACGGTTCCCTCTCGACCGAACCAGACACGCAAAGCCCTCCGTGACGAGCCTCCCTCACGCCGAACCATGGCCATTTTGTGCCCTCATGACCGGTCCAGGGCCTCGCGGCCTTCTGGGAAGGGCCAAGTGGGCCAGGCCAAACCTAATGGGCCGACCCCCCAATAAGCTAGGCCAGACCCAACAGTTCAGGTTGGGTCATCCTGAACAGGGTCGGCCCATTCTGGGTCCGACCGGGTCGGTTCGACCAGGTAGGACTGGACCCAATCCCACTATGACCTTTTAACCTTACTTTGGCCATATCTTTGGCATCGAGCATCTGTTTTATGAACCATCAGTGGTGCTGGAAATCATGGAGCATGATGGTCCTTTTGAGTATACACCACTAGATTTTAGGGTATAGTTGAGATATAGTTAGGTTGGATCGTGCACGATTCCAACTAGGACCCTAGGACTAATAGACTAATAACTCACATACCGAATGACCGAATGACACACCGTCTATTGCATTGAGACCCATACGACATGGTGTACCTTTGAGATACTTCTTTGTGGGACGTCTTGGTAGTTGGAGTATCAACCAGTAGGTTGTGGTGAGGATCCTTCCAATGACGAGTGAGCAGAGTGCGGAGAACTAGTAGCTGGCTGAAACCTAACGATAATTGACTATTTGACTTGAAGAGATTCTACTAGCCCAATGGGGAGTACCTGGTTTTGGCGGCTGACCCATGGTGGAGGAGCGCGTTTGGTGACATGGAAAACCCACGCTAATCAATGGGAGGAGTACCTCTGAAAGCTTCGAGGTGGAGCGCCTAGGTGTGGAAGCAGACCCACGATAAGGACCACCTCTGTGTGACATAGAAGTCCCATGGTACTCGACAGGAGGAGTACCTCAGTAGTCCAAGATTAGTGGGAAGTGCCTCTGTGTGACACGACAGGCCCACTGTACTCAATAGAGGAGAAGTTCTCCAGCATCCGAGGTTTTGATAATTTGTTGGGGATTTTACTTGATACTACCCCTAGGGTAAAATTCCTTGTTTGAGCCGAGTCAGTACTTTTGTTTTTTCCTCAAGATTAAGACAGATTACTTGTTAACTTCGGTATATGTATACGCATATATCTAAGTAGGTTTATTTGTTGTTTCCTTACTTTTTGGTTTATCCTTGGTGGATTGGTGAGACCTTGAGGGACTCAGGGTCCCTACTGAGTATTTTTGTACACATCCCAGTATGGGCTATACCAACACCTTTTTCTACTGGATGCAGATGACGGACATCGCTGACTGAGGCTTCGAGTACCAGGACTGGACGGTACCTAGAGGTGCACTTTACGAAGAGTCAGTACACGAAGGAGACTGACGGATGTGGAGTGATGAGGAGGCTATCTATACATACCCTTTTGGTAGGAATCCCGGAGGGTGACCCATCATCTTTTTTTCTGTTCTTCAGTTGAACTTGTACTTCCAGTTCCTTGTACTTTAAAGTTGTGCTTATATTTTTGATCCCTTTTTCTTTTTAATAATAATTTTTTATATATTTTACCTAGTGTTTTGTATCACGTTTTGTGGTATGTTGTGTGCATTAATAGGGTATAAAGGAAACGTATTCCCAGTTTTAGGGAACTACGCCTTTGGTGCTATTCACCACCTCCTGGCCTATTGAAGGTGGGCTTGGTGTAGTCACGACACGGGCCCCGTTGGATGAGTCGTGACAAGAGCACCCCAATACGAATTACAAGGTCGAATGAAACCATTATCTAATAACTAATATAATTTTTCTTCGACTCTAAATGTTCAATTATAGTCATAAGAAAACGAGTTTTTGAAATTGGTTTAGCAACAAGACATAAGTCAAGAGTAAATTCGACATCTAGGTCTGGTATTATATGAAGAAAATCATAAAGAAAAACGTCATAATACAAATTTACCACTAGGAAATAATTTATTAGAATAGTTAATTTCATTTCAAAAATATGTCCAAGGTAAAATTCAATTCTATATTTTAATAGTTTCATAGATTCTTGTTATGTTATCTGTGGTATAGATTCATTATTATAGACAAACTGAAAGTCATTATAAAAAGACACATCATTATATCTACAGTCAATATTAGCATTGTAAAAATAAAGCCAATCCATAACAATAATATCATCAGACTCTTATAGAGGTAGAACTAAAATATTTAAAAGTAACATATTTCTACATATAAGGATAGTAAAATTGATATAATTTAATTTTTCCACAACATTTCCCCAATGTGTTTTACCATATATTCTGGATTAATTTCTTGAGGTGGAATTTCTTACTATCCTGAAAAATAATAAAAAATGATATAATGTGTAGACCCTGGATCAAAAAACACATTGATATAATCTAAATAAAAAACAATGTACATGATACCAAATCATTTGGTGGCCCAACATTTGTTAAATTAGTTACAAAGTATTTCTGTTAACCTTTCTTATTATTGTCATGTTACTTCCCAACATTAAATTTCATAATTCGACACAATTTTACATAATGTCCCATATTTTAGTGTTTATATTTTTTTAACTACTGCACATACGATTTTTTCATACAAGTACTTTGATCTTTTTCAGCGCAATTGTGAGAAATATGTCACATCATACCACATCATAAGAACATACTAGAATTCAAAAAGAAACCCCAAATGTTTTTTACCATTATTTTCACAAACTATATACTAAATTTTACTACCATCATCTTTTTTTGAAAAATTATTCCATTTCTCTTTCCCCCTCTACATCTTATAAAATTATTTGAAAAAAAGAATGCGTGAACATCCTAAAATGTCATTTCCTCTTTTATCCCACATCTAAAAAATTCATAACTTTTTAACTTATGAGGATCCAGTGCTGATTAATAGTTTTTCTTTAATTTGGAGTAAAATGAATGATTTTACCATCAAGTTTATAGATGAAATTTAGAGGGTAACTTGCTCATAGAGGGAATTTTTTTGTAATAATAAGTCAATTATTCATCCTCCCTAAATTATAGGAAACTTTTTTTTTCTATCCAAAGTTGAAGTATAATAGGAAAATATTTCCCAAGAAACATATTTTTGAATTTATCCCACTCAAGATCATATATCTCATCACATTCTATTATATTAATAACCATAAACAACAAATAGTCAAATTTACCTTCAAAAAAGTAAACAATAAAACAAAAATTTTGATTATATAAACACCCCCTGACATTGATAATATTATATATGGCTTTAATCCACCATTCACCTATCATGGAGTTAGACGATCCACTAAATGATGGGGAATGTCACCTCATGAAATGATCCACTACCAAAATATTTCTCTATGGATGAAATGGATGATCTCATGGATGTATACCAA
This sequence comes from Viscum album, assembly GCA_963277665.1. NCBI lineage: Eukaryota > Viridiplantae > Streptophyta > Magnoliopsida > Santalales > Viscaceae > Viscum > Viscum album. The sequence continues at coordinate 326,386,574 of OY728143.1, forward strand.
GACGATTTATTGCATGAGTCAACTACTCCATCACTACAAGAAACTGTTCAATTGTGATTTTGAATCTTTCCTAATTCGGATTTTGAATATTGTTTTCCTCTAGATGTTATCCCACCGAAGCTCCCTTTTTTCCTCTATAGAAAAACATTTTGGAAAATCATATCTTAGTGAAAGAAACAAAGTAATCTTCAAATTATATATCATTTCAATTTGACTATAATGTAATAATCATTTATGGGTATTCTATTACCAATATCATAACCCCAAAATTTTATCTACACTAATCTTTGATTCCAACTATAATGTCACATCCATTAATGTTACATAATCATGATTTAAATCAATAAATCACACTGATAAAATTTTTAGGTTTAGATTTTTGAAGAATTAGTCTATACCTATTACAAAACAACTCAAATATTACAATTTTTACAAGTCTACTCAATATCCACTTTTTCATATTTTAATAATTTATAAATAAATCATGATTTTTTATATAAATATTCATAAGATTCGTATTTCACCTATTCCATTCAATTACCCATCATTATAGCATGGGGAGAAACATTTAAATAACATGGATGGACCACAAAAGCCTAGTTAGGATTATAAAAAATTTTAAAAAAATAGTTATTCTATGAATAATTTAATATCTTGAAAACATTTTCACAGAATCAATCATTTCACCCATAAAACAAGAACACTTTAACATACCTAATGAAATTACAATATTCCTTAAAAAACATTATCAATCATAAATCATAAAGTTAAATTGTTTCATCCATATCATATTTATATTTTAGCTTCCTTAGATATATAGTGAGTAACCTCTATGGTTATATTTTGAATACCCATCACTTTATTTACCCTAAATCCCTTTAGAGAATCTTTATCGTTTAACATTGTCCCATTACCTAATGCATTGGAGTACTCTCTTAGGATCAACCTACATCTATTTATTATCTAACCACTCATATACATAATTAATTCCTAAGAACTGAAACATAAGAACAACACATAAATCTTTCATAATGAAAAATGAAATTTCCAAATTTCATTCACAGGATTTCATCTAAAGATATGTATATAATAAATACATTTTAAAAACCATTATCAATAAAAAAATAACTAAAAAATTATTTTGGTATTTATTTTTCTTTTAAAAACATTATGACTTATAGTGGAATCCAAATATCAAATAATGGCTATAGTGGATGAACATTCATGCGTCGTGTATGTTAAAAAATACATTCCTTTTTGAAATTTGTTAAAATGGATTATATAGAAAATACATTTTGAACATCATTTAATGAAAATAATATTCAAATGGGTTTATTATTCATATTATAAAATGAATGTGGGGTATACCTTCAAAATATTCCTCAGTTAAAAGTGATTTATATGAGGTCTATTACCTATAGTCCGACTCATCATGTACAATATTATTCTGAAATAATAAACCTTGGTTAATTTTTACTTGATCAAGAAAATTTTTCAAGTTTATTATTCCATATATTTATAACTTATTATCATGTTATAATGATAACATATATATTTATGTTTACATCAGATGTGTTGTTGATATTCAGTACTTGAGTTAACAATGAACATATTATGATGTATATTATTCCATGTTCTCATTATTCCCATCATCTCCAGAATAACATTCATGAAATAATAGTCACATATAAACATTAATTATAATTTTAAATCAAACAATTTATTTATGGTATAAAAAATAAACCAACATATAATAATGGAGATGGTAGGTTTCACGTACGCATTTGTAACATTTATGTTTGTAATTGGTCATTACTAAATAAGGTAATTATTATTTTATCTTTAAAGAAAGATCATAATATTATGATAATCATAATAATTATTTATATATAATTGTTTATATCATATGAGTGATTTCATGAATAAGAAATGATCCCATCAGTTTAAGGAGTTGATATATAACACATACGCACGAACTACATTATCATATTTATGTTCATGGAGAGTAAGTAAATAATTGATATATTATTCTCTTATAGTGATAGATATTTCATTGAAATCATATAAAAACATTAATTGTATCATTATGACCAGTTTTGAGAGACGTTTATGGAAAATGTATTATATCTATTCGTGGAGGTTATAGTTCACACGTACACACAAACGATTAATTGAATTACCATTTCATGTAAGTAAATAAGGATTTAAGAGATGATATTAACATAATAATATTAAATTATATTTATTACACTAGAATTATTATTTCATCCTTGGTGAAGGATATTTCAAGGGAGTGGAAGATGAAATAAAATAGAATAACATAAATTAAAACATTTCATTTCCTTTGGATGATAACATTATTTACACAGTAACACCTCTTAGATGAGTGTTATGCCAAATTTATGACCTCAATGATGTTTTTTGGTATTATTATATGGACTTTGGGTGGATATTTACCTATCCAAATGTGTTTTGAAGTGTGAGTAATATAATGGAATGTGTTCCTTTTTATATGAGAGGAGCAAGTCATCCTTGAAATTATTAAAATATTAAATTAATATAAATTTAATTTCAATTTAAAATTGGTGAAATATTATTTATTGTAAAATAGGGTGATTAGGGGTTAAAATATAATAATAAAATGAAATATATAACTATTTTAAAACATTTGTAAATTTTATTTGTGTAGCTTTTTTTTACTCATACCCTTTTCTCAAGTAATTTACTTATTAATAGTTAAAGTAAATACAAAATCATGGAAAACAACCAATTAAAGAGTAATTAATGGAATTTTTAGAGTTATTTCAACATTGTGGGTGAATATTACATATTTAAAAAAAGTATATCATTTATTTCAATATTTTATTTTTTTAAATACGATTTATGTCATCTCTAACACAATTCATTACATACCTTTTTTTAAAAATCATAACTACATTATTCCACAACAAACTATATTAACTCATTCCAAACATGTCATATTGATCTAAAAAACTCATGGATAGAATTAAATATCTAAAATCTTATTTATTTTAATATTATTAATATCACTTGTTAAATTCTTTCCATAATAAATAAATTATACCTCATTATTATCTCTCAATTTAATTTAATTAATTATTTCCTAAAAATTATATTTAAAGAAACCTTATGTATTTAACATTTTAATAAATATATTTTATTTTTTTAGTCGATGAAAACACTTATATAACCCTATATTAAAATTCTTTTAGTAAGGATAGACTTATTTATGACATTATTTTATTTACATTAAATTAAACATTATAAATCACATAATCAAAACCATGTGTCTTATATAGGACCCAATTATTGGATAAGTACTTTCATGGTTGATAATAACTAATCAAATAATAGTAGGAAAAATTTTATGGTAGTTTCATAATTCTTTAATATTAATTTTACAATTAATTACACTATTTAACTTTCACTCTAGTAAATAAAATAAAAATGTTACTATTTAAAAAAAATTTGATCCTATTATATAAAATTTTAATACTTATTACAAGAATGTATGTTAGTTTTTGAAATTATATTCATATAATTGGTTAAATAAATATAAATTTAATCACATTGACTGATTGAGAAAATGTGTTTTTGATGTAAAAACAGTCACACGTTGATAATGTTTTTATATCCAATTTCAAGGTGAAATTAAATCCAATGATATAAACAATAGTAAATGTTAAAAATATCATCTAATTGTAATGTGGAACCAATTAAAATGTTATCCTATCTAAATAAATAAATTATATGATAAATCATTTTTAAATTATAGTATATTTGTTTTTAATATTCTTTAAAATTTGAATAACATTAGAAAAATACCAAAAAATGAACCAAATATAATTTTAATGCCCCACTTTAATGAAAAGATTAATTTTTTATATATAGATTGTAAAAATGTCAATATTTAAAATTAAAAAGGTTTCTCCATCAATATGTTATAAAACTACCATCAAAATATTTTGGAGATTTTTTATGTTTAAAATTGGATTTATTTTTATTTAAACCATATAAAATTTATTGACATAAATTAAAAGAGTTCATTAATCATGTGTAAATATAATATATTTAGTTATTTTAATTAATATTAATAAAATTTATAAGAGATAAATACCATTTAAATTATTAATATTATTTTATTTTTCAGTATAACTCAGCCTTGTTGGGAACATAAGATTACAGAGAAACCCATTATTTCGTGTCAAGTACGCTATCAGTCATATAATCCCCTAAATATTAATAGAAAATTCATAATTATTTGTAGATATGAATAAATATTATTTTATAATTATTTAGGAGGTTATAATAATGGAATCCTAGTAAGGATTTTGGGGAAAACATATTGAGGTTTCCTAAAGAAGATGTAATGTTCTTCAATTATTGTTTTAATTTTATTTCTTCCTCTAATTCCTTAAATGATTATTAAACAATGATGATATAATGACATCAAGAATCATTTATATATTGATATTTTTTCATTTTTATCTCATGACCTACATAAATCCATCTTCCATTAATCCAGAAACGTAATCATCATTCATGTGTAGTGAAGACTACTACCTCTTGATCCAATTTCATTCATTTTTAAATTACTATCTATCGGAGTTGGATATGATGACCTATATAAAGATTATATGTGATATTTATTAGAAACATATTCCTTTTGTATCATTTTAAAAAATATAAAAAATTTATGTTCCATTCCACATGGGATATGATGACATCGCATGTGTCTATGGTGGGATACCTCATTGCGAAGCAATGTTATTCTTATGTCACTAATACATTACATGGATCTTGATGTAGATATTCAAAATTACTATATGTAATATAAATTAAATAATATTTAATTAATTATATATATATATATATATCATTATTATGATAATATATCTTTTTTCATACCTTTTAAATCATTTAAATTCATAATGTTGTTCATTCATGTTTGGACTATGCCTACATGAAAGAATGTGACTCACTTTTCCTCACCATGACACAAGGATGAAATATATAATTTTATCTAAATAAATAATATACTATTTACGATAATATTATAATTATTTAATGATTAAATACTACATACCACCTTTCCAAAATGATTATTCAAAAATGTTAATTTTACCAATGTGTATACATATCTTCCCATATCCTTGATATTAATATACATAATTCTAAAAACCATATATCATGATTGTTCATATAATAATAATTAATATATAAATACAATAAGTATCATAGTAGTATTATTATATATATTATTTATCTATATAATATGAAAAGTATTTGGATCTTTCATGAAAAAACACACATGAGAAAAAAAGGAAATTATCACCCGAATAAATAAAAATAATGAAAGATTATTAGAAAAATGATGATAAGATAGTATAAAAATACCATATATTATTTTATAAATATTTTAATTATTATATAATATTTTTATAACATGTTTAAATCCTAAATACATGGGTATTATTTAATGTTAAACAAAAATTAACTTTCAGGTAAGTGACTTCATCTCAATTTCAATTTATTAAGGCATATTGTGATTTTATGAATTTAATTACATCTATATGGTGTATATACTGACTCTTTGACATTAAACATCATTAATAATTTATAATTAATTGTATTTTATATTTCAATTATAGATAGTTCATCCATGGGGAATTATATTTTATGTGACCATGTTGTAAAAAATTTCATAAAACATGTTCTTTTTAATGTGAAATAATATATCATCATTGTCTTTAATATTATAATATTTTGTTTAGAAGAATAATTATTTTATAATTTTCTAATTAAAAATATTCAGGTTTATATACATTTTATAAACATATTATATTCATGTAATAATTCTCACTTCAACTTTACGATTATTTCCTAGGTTTATTTCACAATATCATTTTAATCAGGATTATCGACATTTGAATTTCATATAAAGGAAATTGTTTGATTATTATTTAATAAAAGATTTCATTTTATTATTATATAGTTATTCATGGAATTTATCAATTAATGGTACCATTTTTTCTATCTTTTGTACTTAAAATGATTTAGAATCGTTTTTCAAAAAATCAGTCCTTATTTCTATCTTCAGCCAAAAATCCTTTCACTTCCAAAATAACTTTTTAAATAAATTTTAAAAAATATTTTAAATAATTTTATAATTTATTTATTAAATAAAATATTACCTATGATGAGTTTTTATAGAATTTTATTAAAGGAATCATTATTTCATTTACAACCCAAGGTCTATTTAGATGCAGCCGAACTAGTGAAAGGAATATTTGTATTAAGGTAATCGACATGTACATATTTTACTATTGTCAGAACCAGTCAATGTTTTATGAAATCCTATATATGATTGAATCATTATACGGAATAATTTTTTTCCAAATTTTTTTCTAAACTGTATTTATTAAAATTTTACTTTGAAAAAGAAAAGGATACATTCAAAATTAATGATTTTAGGGATACATTTAGGTTATTTTTATTCATCGACATCAAAACCTCGTTATTTTACATATAATAATCTATGTATTTATTTTTAATCATATCATAATTATTATAAATATATAATTTTTATGATTATTTTTTCCATCAATAGTATTAACATTCATATCCCTAGTCCATTTTTTTCGTCATTAAATTTTACATGAATTATTATCGTTCATATTCTCATTGGATGTTAAATTTATTCTAAATATACCTATTATTTAAAATGGACATGTTTATTTATTAAATATACTTTAATTTCGAAAAAAATTGTAATAATTTGAATTTAATTTAATTTATCTATATAGTATTGATAAATCCATTGCATGTGATATATATGTAAATTTGATGATAGTGAATATTGTTAATAAATTAAATCAGTTATTTGATACCATGGAATTATTTGGACATATTCTGAGGGTTTTGGGACAACATTGTATATCTGCTTCTTGCATTGATTACTATTGTGATTTAAACATGTTTCCCAAATTAAATGGGTTTCTACCAGTAGTTTTAAAGTTTATTTTTTTAACTCTTACAATTATTGGTATCGTGATTATAGTGATCTTGTCACCAAATAATTTATAATTTTTGTCTTTTACAATATAATTATATTTATTATCCGTGATATTTTCACAATGATATTATACTATAATGCATTTAAAAAATTATTATTGATTAAATGGAATGTTTTTTTATTTATGTTTCTAGATTGATAATTCTTATCTATTTTTCATAGTCGTTTCATTTAAATTAATGTTTTCTTAAATCATTTAACATTACTTATTTAATATAAAAATTTATACATGTGAACATAAATTTTAAAAACCCCTTTAAGAGAATTGGATCTCACTATTAATTTTTTTCTTTCCTTGGACTCTGTGAACAATACTAGATTTATATTCAAGGATATACATGATGCAATAATGTTATTATAATTTGAAATTATGTTGTAGTTTTTTTTTCAAATTTAAATTGGGACTCGTGTATTTGCATTTTTTTCCGTGCCTAATAAACTATTACATCCTTCAATAATTTATTCATTGTATATTATGACAATGTAATTAATTGAGATAGTAACTCTCTGTAACTGGGTTTGGGGTTTTTACACACATTAATAATTTTATTACCAATGAATCAGTAGATGTTAAAAGAGAGAGATATCAGTTCTTGGGTATCAAAATATGCAATTCACAAATCTATCAATATTCTCCAAATCAAAATGGGATTCATCATTATGTATAAGACTCAAATTAATGTAGTGGTTCCCTATCACATAGTGTGACTTATATTTTAATATCATTATTTTCTTACCTTGAGCACGATCCACATGTGAAAATAGATATGTATTGATCAATTCATTATAAAATTCAAAAAACCCACATTGTTCCTCATACAATGTTTAGGAACATTATCTCCATGCCTTTTGTAAGAAAAATTATATGGTTACAGATATTTTGGAAGTCTTTCTTCAATATATTCATGACACAGACTACAATGTATTTTAATGTCAATCTCCAGGTCTAAGGACACTATCACATGATGTAAAATACATGAAATTTTTTTTATGCGATAAAAATGTAAATAAAAAACTACCAAGACCAAAAATTAAATGTTATAGTCCTGTCACTTTCCCTTAAATAATAATTATTACTGAAAAATGTATTAAATCTATAATACTAACAGTGATTCAGACTGAACCCACTAAAAATGTAACGCCCTGACCCCAGAGTCGGTGCATTACTTCATAACATTGGCATGATCACAAAAGATCAAGTCTCGAAAGACCGATTAGTTTAGTAGCCTTGGAAACACTAGATACATTCATAAATGTTACATTACATCCTATAGTGAAAAAATGACAATAACATAGTCTCCATTGTCCACACTTCTATCCTCTTCTGACTATCCCTGCAGGTCATTCATAAAATAATTATTCACATCCTAGAAAATATTAAAACATTAAAAGGGGTGAGCTCAAATGCTCAGTAAGGATAACAATATTGCGGAAGCTTTCAAAAACAAAAATTAACATTTAAGGAAATGTATAACTAAAAAAATTCTTTTTTAAACTTTAACTTTAGCATAATATGGAAAAAATAAAATTGAGATAATTCCATTTACTTATTTACATGGATATTCTACTGGTCGAATAATCCCATGCAATATCAATAACCACTTTCATAATGATGGAATGTATAATGCCAGACTATCATAACCACGTATCCAAGGCCTCCTACCAAGACCACAAATAGGATTTTGTCAAGGACTCGTTCCAAGACACTAGTTTGTCTCATGAGACCTACCGATGCATCGAGGAGCTATAGCAGGCTCCACCCGTCACTTATTAAGTCCAATGCATTCCTCATATGAATAGGTTTAAACATATCATAAACCATAACATAATTGTATCACATAAAACATGCCTAAAGGAAACATAATATCTCCCAACTTCAATCACAAGATATCAATACAACACATTGATATAAAAAAAACTTTATCAAACCCATTTTCAATACCAAAATAAAGGAAAATTAAAGCTTTGTATTTATTTTTCATTTAAAAAAAAGTTATGGCTTATAGAGGAAGCCGAAACTCAAATAATAGTCACGACGACGGATAAGTCATTGTCGCCGCATACGTAAGAAAAAAACATTCCTTTTTTGTTTAGTAAAAACGCTCCGTATAAAAAGATTCTTTTTGAATAAAAGTAAAATTCAAAGGGGTTTATACACCTTATAAAATAAAGTTGTCTATGAAACAAAATATGCCTCAATGAAAAGAGATTGAGACGAAGACCCTTACAAGGATCATTTTTTTAAATAAAGTAGATCTATTTTGTGTATTCACTATATGTACACATAAATAAATTACAAATACAATATAGGACATAATAATATCATGAGATAATTTGAATGTAGGATATTAACCCAAAGAATGGAAATCGGGTTAAGAAGTTCCCTTACCTCGTGTCCGAATTCATTCGACCATTCTTTGATCTCCAGAATAATAAACTAGAGTTAATATCTACCTTCTTAAGAACCTTTTTCAAGTTCATTATTCCTTTTATATCACTTATTTCTATGTCATGAACATTATGTAATTATTTAAGTTTATAACGGTCGTTTTGTCGATCTTAGGTACTTGAGTCAAAAATAAAATTCTTATAATTACAAGTTGTTCGTGTGGGGATATATCCATTATATCCAGAATTATATTCATGATATATATATCATATATCTCATATATATACAGTATATACATGGATTTATAATATTCCATAACGTTTAGAGGTAAGAAATGAAATACACCGTTCATGGAGACGGTAAGCTGTACGTACGCATGAACGCAACTTTCATTTCTATTTCATATTTAATGAAATCATAATGATATAAAGGTATATTATAATTCCAGTATAATATCATATATAATATCATTTACTCCATCCTTTATACATCCCACATATGGTATTAACGATTCAAATTTCTTTGAGAGGGCGGTAGTCCGCACTTCCTAAAATGAAAATACCGCGTTTACCCATAATGGAAAAAATAAAGGTATGCCATAAATGAAAAATAAAGAACCTTAAGTAAAACATAAACATATTATATATCATTTATAAATAGAGTGACATCTTAATGTCCACCTTTTAAGGTGTTATATGAGTGTTGAACAATCATCGTTTCGTGAGGCAGAAATTCTCCATCCACAGAAACAGTATGTTGTAAAACCATTAGATGTAGGTGGGTGTAACTGTAGCTCTAATACTCATTATAAGAAAATACTATTATATTGAGGATATTGTTTTTGTTACAAAATAAAGGAATAAAAATAGTTTAAGGGGTCAGAGAAGAAAAATAAAACAAAACAACATAAGAGAAGACATTATCTAAAAATCGGTTAACTCTTTTGATTTGAACTAAAGGCATCCTTGGGAAGACTTCTGCCCAAGGTGAGGCTTCTAGGAGTAAGGGATGGAAGTTGGGAGAGTATTTGGGCAGAGGATGGCCGATCAAAAAGGCTTTTAAAGTGTGAGTAAGGTGGTAGTGGTGGGGGCCTTTTATAAGTGGAGAGGAGGGGCATTCTTGGAATGTAATAAAATGTAACATTATTATACAATGGTTTTCGGATTCTAAAGGTCTCACACTTATATAATTCGAGGTTTAGGTGATAAGTGTTCGAAATATTATCATAAAATAGGCTTTGGACAGGTGTAATGCTTAGATTTTACATTATCGTTTCATTTTATTTAAATCATTAATTAATGAGGTAATCACTGCATCATCATGGTGTCATCAATAATTTAATTTATTTAATGTCTAATAATTATAAAAAAAATTTAATGATGTCGGAAATTTTTTTATATTTCTAATGAATATTTATAGTCAAATATATGACTTGTATAACCCCATTTAGAAATTTTTTTTAGTAAAACAACTTATGTTTGTGACATTTTTATTTTAACATTAAATAAAAAGTTATTTATGTCATTTTCCTAAAAAAGTGCCTCCATGGGGTCCCAAAGTTGACCCATGGATTTTTTTGGTCGTCCATGACACATAAAATAGTGGTAGGACAAGTGTAAAGGTCATTCCATATTTTTATAATACTATTTCTACCTTATATTTCAATAATTACCTTTAATGGCGATTAATTAAACTTAAAAGTTACTATTCACCAAATAATTATTTTAATCCCATTGAACCACATTTTTCTTTATAATTACAAACATGTATGGAATATTTTTGGAAATAAAATAAAAAAAGTGGTAATGATTCATTTAAATGAAAAATCAGTTTTTTAACTACTACTTAGTGGTTTCACTATTCATTAAAAATTGATGTTTTTCAGAACAATGCCAAAATTTCACCCTAAGATATAATTGATATTCTGAATTCAAAATTGATGAATATTTTACAAAATTCCAAACATATAAGTTTCATTAATTAATTTTATAATTAATTCCCGCTGTCACAACAAATAGCATGTTTTTAAGAAACAAAATATATCAAAAGATTGCCAATTGTTTATGTCCAATTTCAAAGTGAAATTAATTCTAATGACAACCATTGGATAAAATGGTAAAAATATATTCTAATTAAACTTTAAAACCTATCAATAGTATAATTTATCACAAAAAATTATTTTGATTAAAGAAGTTGTTTTTAAGTATTTTTCACTATTCATAAAAACATTGGAAGTTCTCAGAAAAATACCAAAAATTCATCATAGTCTAATTTCGATATTACAAATCCAAAAATGAAGTCCATTTTGAAATAAAAAATATATATAATTTCAAAAACTGGGTATTACTATTCATAATGGCTATTTTGATTGGTCGCGGTGTGTTAGAATCTCGAACTTGCGTACAATGCAAGCTATTGCATTATTGAAAGAGAAGCGTATCGTGGAAGCTTGGGGTGTTATATTCTACCCTCCTTCTATAAATTGCGTCCTCGCAATTTGAAATTTTTCATTGAAAATAAAAGGTTGAAAATAGAAAATACCATTGTGGAAAACTCACATCAGAAATAAGGCTAATAAAATTTAGCCTTAATACGAGGGAAAGGGAAATGAAAGCGTCACCACCAAATTATGATCTCGATAAGGAGAACATTGGTGGAAATTAGAGACATATAATTGGAGAAAAAATTTAAAGATTTTTAGGGAGTGATTGAGGTCATCAATCACAAACAAGTGTAAATTTGAGGCCTCAAAGCCTTCAATCTATGTTGATTTAAAATATTATCAGTTCAACAAGACATAAGGTATTAGGATAACACATTTTTTTGTTTTAATATCCCTTTAATAAAGTTTAAGAATTAATATATTCATAGAATAAGAGATGGGTATATATATTTATTCTTGACAAGTAGAGTTTCAACATTAAACTAATTTCTACCACAAACTCATCTTTTAATAAAAAAGATAATAGAACTCAAAAATATTATATTTATCCTAATCGTAAAATGTTCAAAATGTAAACACGTACCATTTAGATTAGGAAAACTATTTTTTAATAACCATGGACTTCCTGTAGGTTTGTGGTAGGTAATAAAGGCCTGTCGCACTATGGTTGTGGGTTCGATTCCTGCAGCTTTGTCCGACGCGACGGGTTATGCCCCACCCTGCAGGTTGTCATTTTCCTAAAACTATAGTATTATAATATTCCAATAATCATCAAAAATATTTTAACCTTAAACAATACTATCCAAAGATCATCTTAATCCATTCCAACCTTTATAGTTATCCAAAATAGCTCTGTCCAGACATTCTCTAAAAGGTCTCTAAATTCCAAAATCAATTGTAACATAAGATTCCCCAAACAATGTAAAGTTTCTCTTATTGTCACATACTAAAAATATGATTACCTTCATCATATTAAAACCTTGATGAAAAAGAACAAGTACTGCAGTACAATCCTTAAATATATCACATTATTTTTATAACCAGAATATAATCCTTGAGTCCAAAAGCACCAATACATTAATTATTCCACTTCTACGGTAGTAACAGCATAAGCTTGGGCATGATCCCTTGGCATTTTCGGAGGTATGTTTCCCTGACGCTTAGGACATTCATTTGAATAATTCCCCATTTACCTACAATTGTAGCATTCAACATTGATAGCCTCTTTCTTTCCCTTGAAATCAAGAGCCTGGTGACCTTTTTCTCCACATTTAAAACAAACTCCCATTCCTTTTAGGCAAGTACCAGGGTGATTCTTCCCAATATTATCACATAATAGAAAATCCATCTTTACCTTTTTCCCTTTATCTATCTCTTGTTCCACCATTCTCTTCTTCTATTGATTTACATTGTTGTCATAAGACTTAGAGAATTCCTTTTCTGTCTTGATTGAACATGAGACTATATCTTCGTACGATGAGAAAGATTGTGATACTAATGCTCGACGGAGAAATGGTTTTAACACATCAAAGAAATGATTAATATTACTTATTGGGTTACGTATATAATCTGCAGCATTCCTCGCTAACCTTGTAAAGTTATCCTCATACATTGCAACATTCTCATCCTCCTTTTGTCTCAGACTCAGAAATGGCCTTTCCATATCTGCTCAATGGTCACGAGGAAAATATTTTTCTAAGAAAAGCTCTTTGAACTCCCTCTATTCCATATTTGATACTTCATCATCTTCCTTTGTGTTTTGAATCAGCGACCACCACTGATCGGCATCTCCAGTGAGGTGGTAGACTGCCATGACAACCTTCTCCCTTTCGCTACTCCCCAGGCCATGGAATATTTTTTCTAAGGAGTTTATCCATTGCTCAAATACAAATGTATTTGTAACCCCATTAAATGTTGTTGGTTGTTGCCTCATGAAGCGGTCTAACATTGATCCTACACGTTGCGGATCAGGGTGCTCCATATGAGTAAGGTTATTATTCATAACCTGAGTGAGTTGTCCATGTATGGTAATAAGTTGATCAGCACCAGTTTCATCTCCAGATCCACAATAATTATCTTGAGTAGGAGGGAAATCCCAACACGGATTGCATGCATTGATACAGTTTCCATTCCTTTCACTAGGAGCCATTTCTAAACAATGGCATAAACTAGATTATTTTATAAATCAAAATACATAATTCTATAATTGTAAAATATTTAACATAAATTGAACTATTTATGGATATAATCCATAAAAATGTTTTCTTTGAGGAAGTATATACTCATACCCCTTCATAGTGGTTTGTAAAGAAAATGAGAATTATCCTAAGCATATCCCCCCTGGAGTGTCGTAGCCAAGAGTGCATCAAGGCCCATTGTCGTGCACCAGTTCCCGTTCAAGTCTAGCTCAAAGTGGTGTTTTCGGGTTTTACCTCTAGGTACATCTGTGTAACACCCCGAGCTTCCATGATACGCCTCTCTTTCAATAATGCAATAGCTTGCATTGTACGTAAGTTCGAGTTCTAACACACCGCAACTAATCAAAGTAGCTGTTATTAATAGTAATAACCACCTTTTAAATTTATAGAAATTTTAAATTTCAAAATGGACTTCATTTTTGTATTCCTAATATTGAAATTAGCCTATGTTGAATTTTTTGTAATTTTTCGAGAACTTCCAAATTTTTATAAATAGTGAAAAATACTTAAAACAACTTTTTTAATCAAAATAATTTATAGTGATAAGTTATACTATTTAGTGGTTTTAAGGTATAATTAGAATATATTTTTACCATTTTATCCAATGGTGGTCATTAGAATTAATTTAACATTGAAATTGGACATAAAAAATTGCCAATCTTTTGATATAAATTGTTTCTTAAAAGCACGCTATTTGTCGTAACAGCGGGAATTAATTATAAAATTAATTAATGCAACTTATATGTTTGGAATTTTTTAAAATAGAAATCATTTTTGAATTTGGAATATCAATTATAGATTAGGGTAAAATTTTTCCCTTATTCTGAAAAACTTCAATTTTTGATGAATAGTGAAACCACTAAGTGGTTGTTAAAAACTGATTTTTTCTTTAAAATGAAATATTACCACTTCTGTGATTTGATTTTCAAAAATCCGACATACATGGTTTTCATTAAGAAGTAAAATGTGGTTCAATGAGATCAAAATAATTTTTTGGTGAATAGTAACTTTTAAGTTCTTAATCGCGATTAGAGGTAATTAGTGTAGTTTAAGGTAAAAATAATGTTTTAATAATATGATATGAGCTTGACACTTATCCTACTCCTATTGGATGAGTGAAGACCGACCAAGACAACCCATGGGTCAACTTGGGGACCCCATGGAGCCACTTTGGTTGGAAAATGACATTAATATATATTTATTTAATGTTAAAATTAAATTGACACAAACATGAGTAGTTTTACTAAAACAGTTTTTAAGTGGGGTTACACAAGTCCAAATTTTGATTATAAATATTCATTAGAAATATAAAAATATTTCCTACATCATAGTATTTTTTTTATAATTTTTATACATTAAATAAATTAAATTATTTATGACATCATTATGATGCAGCGATGACCTCATTATTTAAAGATTTTAATAAAATGAAAAGATAATGCAAAATCCAAGGCTTACACTTGTACAAAGACTATTGGATGGGTATATTTCGAACCCGTATCACCTTATCCACGAATTATATAAGTGTGGGACCTTTAGAAACCGAAAAGCATTGTATAATTGAATAACATTTCATTACTTTCCAAAAGTGCCCCTCCTCTCCACTTATAAAAGGCCCCCACCTCTCCCACCTCATTTACACTTTCAAGCCATTTGGCTCGGCCAACCTCTGCCCAAATACTCTCCCAACATCCCCCTCTTACTCATAGAAGCCTCACTTTGGGAAGAACTCTTCCCAAGGAAGCCTTTGGCTCAAATCAAAAAGAGTTACCCGATTTTTAGGTAATGTCTTCTCTAATGTTGTTTTGGTTTGTTTTTCTTCTCCAACCCCCTAAACTATTTTTATTAATTTCTTTTGTAACAACACCAGTATCCTCAATATACTAGGATGTTGTTATAAGATTGATTCGAGCTACACTTACACACACCTACATCTAATGGTTAAAGAACATACAGTTTCTGTGGATGGCGAATTTCTGCCTCACGAAATGATGATTGTTCAACACTCATATAACACCTTCAAAGGTGGCCATTAAGATGTCACTATTTTTATATATGATATATAATATGTTTATATTTTACTTATGCTTCGGTATTTTTCATTTATGACATACTTTATGATTTCCATTATGGGTAAAACTTGATAATTTCATTTTAGGAAGTGCGGACTACCGCCCCCTCAAAGTGATTTGAATCGTTAATGCCATATGTGGGATGTATAAAGGATGGAGTAAATGGTATTATACACTATATTATACTGGAATTATATTATACTTTTATATCATTATGATTTTGTTCCATTAAATATGAAATTGAAATGAATGTAGCGTTCATGCGTACGCACGACTTACCGTCTCCATGAACGGTGCATTTCATATCTTACCTCTAAATGTTACGTAATATTATAAATGAATGTATATAATGGATATATAAGATATATATGACATCTAAATCATGAATATAATTCTGGATATAATGGATATTCTACCACATGAACAACTTGTAATTATAAGAAGTTTATTGTTGACTCAAGTTACCAAAGATCGACAAAACGACCGTTATTAACTTAAATAATTACATAATGTTCATAACATTGTAATAAGTGATATAAAAAGGATAATGAAATTTAAAATGGTTTTTAATAAGGTAGATATTATCTCTAGTTTATTATTCAGGAGGTTAAAGAATGGTTGAGTCAAGTCGGACACAAGGTAAGGGAATTTCTTAACCCAACTTCCATTCATTGGGTTAATCTCCTACGTTAAAATTATGTCATGATATTATTATGTACTATATTGTATTTGTACTTTATTTATGTGTAATTATAGTGAATACACATAATAGATCTACTTTATTTAAAAAAATGATCTTTGTAAGGGTCTTCGTCTCAATCTCCTTTCATTGAGGCATATTTGGTTTTATACACAACATTCCTTTATACGGTGTATAAACCCCTTTGACTTTTATGTTATTCAAAAGGAATCTCTTTTATACGAATCGTTTTACTAAACGACAAAAAGGGAATGTTTTTCTTTCCGTACATATGCGGCGACAACGACTTCTCCGCCGCCGTGACCATTATTTGAGTTTCGGCTTCCTCTACAAGTCATCACATTTTTTAATGAAAAATAAATACAAAGTTTTAACTTGCTTTTATTTTGTATTGAAAATGGTTTTGAAAGAATTTTTATTATATCAATGTGTTGTATTGACATCTTGTGATTGAAATGTGGAAATTTTATGTTTCCTTTATGCATGTTTTATGTGATACAATTATGTTATGGTTTATGATATGTTTAAACCTATTCATATGAGGAATGCATTGGACTTAATAAGTGACGGGTGGAGCCCGCTATAGCCTCTCGATGCATCGGCAGGTCTCATGAGACAAACTAGTGTCTTGGCACGAGGCCTTGACAAAATCTTATTTGTGGTCTCTGCAAGAGGCCTTGACTACATGGTTATGATATTCTGGAATTATGCATTCCATCATTATGAAAGTGGTTATTGATATTGCATGTGATTATTCGACCAGTAGAATATCCATGTGATGAAGTGAATGGCATTATCTCATTTTAATTTTGCCATATTATGTTGATGTTCAAGTTTAAAAGGATTTTGTTTTTGTTATACATTGCCTTAAATGTTTATGTTTATTTATGAAAGCTTCGGCAATATTGTTATCCTTACTGAGCATCTGAGCTCACCCCTTTCAATGTTTTAATATTTTCCAGGATGTGAAGAATTATTTTATGAATGACCTGTAGGGATAGTCAGAAGAGTATATGAGTGTGGACTATGAAGACTTTGTTATTATTTTTTCACTTTATGATGTAATGTATGACTTATGAATGTATCTAGTGTTTCAAAGGCTACTAAACTAATCGGTATTTCGAGACTTGATCTTTTGTGATCATGACAATGTTACGAAGTAATGCACCGACTCTAGGTAGCTGGGGTCGGGGCGTTACAGTTGGTATCAGAGTCAGTTTGTACTAACCTTGGATGCTAGATTAGATAAACTCTGATTAGAGCACATAGCCCGAAGATAGACTTTGAGGATTAGTATAGAAGAACTTCCTAGAATTTTGGTATTGTAGAGATGTTGTGAGTTTTCCGAGCAATACATCCCTGTCTGGATACGAGCAGGTAGAGGCGGCTCTGGCACAGATGTACCTAGGGGTAAAACCCGAAAACACCGCTTTGAGCTAAACTCGAACGAGAACTAGTGCACGACAACGGGCCTTGCTGCACTCTTGGTTATGACACTCCCGGGGGATATGCTTAGGATAATTCTCGTTTTCTTTACAAACCACTATGAAGGGTTATGAGTATATAATTTATCAAAGAAAACATTTCTTTTTATGATTATGGATTATATCCATAAATAGTTCAATTTATGTTAAGTGTTTTATAAGTATGGGATTATGTGTTTTGATTCATAAACTGATCTAGTTTATGCCATTGTCTAGAAATGGCACCTAGTGGAAGAAATGGAAACCGTATCAATGCACACACTCCATGTAGGGATTTCCCTCCTGCTCAAGATAATTATTGTGGATCTGGAGATACAGCTGGTGTTGATCAACTTATTACCATACTGGGACAACTCACTCAGGTTATGAATAATAACCTTACTCGTATGGAGCACCCTAATACGCAGCGTGGAGGATCAATGGTAGACCGTTTCATGAGGCAACAACCACCAACCTTCAATGGGAGTACAAATCCTATAGTAGCTGAGCAATGGATAAATTCCTTAGAGAAAATATTCCATGCCTTGGGGAGTAGTGAAAGGGAGAAGGTTGTCATGGCAGTTTACCGCCTCACTGGAGATGTCGATCAGTGGTGGTCACTGATTCAAAACCCAAAGGAATATGATGACGTATCGAATATGGAATGGAGGGAGTTCAAAGAGATTTTCTTAGAAAAATACTTTCCTCGTGACCATCGAGCAGATATGGAAAGGCAATTTCTGAGCCTGCGGCAGAAGGAGGATTAGAATGTCGTAAAGTATGAGGCTAACTTTACAAGGTTAGCGAGGCATGCTGCCGATTATATACGTAACCCAAGGAGTAAGATTGATCGTTTCTTTCATGGGTTAAAACCATTTCTCCATCGATCTTTAGTATCACAATCCTTCTCATCATATGAAGATATTGTCTCGTGTGCTATCAAGACAGAAAAGGAATTCTCTAATTCTTATGACAACAAAGTAAAGCAAGAGAAGAAGAGAACGGTGGAACAAGAGACAGATAAAGGGAAAAAGGGAAAGAAGGATTTTCCATTATGTGATAATTGTGGGAAGAATCACCCTGGTACTTGCCTAAAAGGAATGAGAGTTTGTTATAAATGTGGAGAAAAGGGTCACCAGGCTCGTGATTGCAAGGGAAAGAGAGAGGCTGTCAAAGTTGAATGCTACAATTGTAGGGAAACAGGGCATTATGCAAATGAATGTCCTAAGCTTCAAGGAAACTTACCTCAGAAAAGGCCAAGGGATCAAGGCCAATCTTATGCTGTGACTACAGTTGAAGCAGAATAATTAATGTATTGGTGCTTTTGGACTCAAGGATTATATTCTGGTTATAAGAATAATGTGATATATATATATGGATTGTACTGCAGTACTTGTTGATTTCAGTAAGGTTTTAATATGATTAAGGTAATCATATTTTTAGTATGTGACAATAAGAGAAACTTTTCTTTGTTTGAGGAATCTGATGTTACAATTGATTTTGGAATTTAGAGTCCTTTTAGAGAAAGTCTGTACGGAGGTATTTTGGATAACTATTAAGGTTGGAATGGATTATGTTGAACCATGGATAATATTGTTTAAGGTTAAAGAATTTCTGAAGATTATTTTTGGAATATTATAATACTATAGTTTTAGGAAAAAGGACAACCTGCAGGGTGGGGAATAACCCGTCGCGTCGGACTAAGCTGTAGGAATCGAACCCACAACCATAGTGCGACAGGACTTTATTTCCTACCACTATCCTACAGGAAGTCCCTGGTTATTACAAAATAGTTTTACTAATCTAAATGGTATGTGTTAACATTTTGAACCTTATACAATTAGGTAAATAGAATATTTTTGAGTTCCGTTACCATTTGGAGTAAAAGATGGGATTGTGGTAAAAATTTATTAACGAATGAAAGTATACATAACAAGTATGTATATTACCTTACGTTCTTAGTAAATCTCCTAAATAAATTCTTCAACATTATAAAAGGTAACTTAAAACAAAAATGTTGTCGGTTAACTTTTCCAACTGGGGATTCAATGACCGTTTAACCAATCACAAGTTTGTGATTTTCTTGTGGTTAAACTTTCTCCTAATCCTGTTTTCTATAACTCTCCATCAGACCTTAATGGTTTGTTTCTCCTCCATATCCATATTTTCATAGAATCCTATAATGGGCTATATCGGGTGACCTTTGTACTTATCTTGCTTTATTTTAATGTTATATATTTATTAACCTTATTTCCGATGTGGGTTTTCCTCAAAGGTATTTTCTATTTTCAACCTTTTATTTTTAAAAAAAAATTTCAAATTGCGAGGACGCAATTTATTGAAGTAGGGGATAATGTAACACCCCGAGCTTCCACGATACGCCTCTCTTTCAATAATGCAATAGCTTGCATTGTACGGAAGTTCGAGTTCTAACACACCGCAACTAATCAAAGTAGCCGTTATGAATAGTAATAACCACCTTTTAAATTTATAGAAATTTTAAATTTCAAAATGGACTTCATTTTTGTATTCCTAATATTGAAATTAGCCTATGTTGAATTTTTTGTAATTTTCCGAGAACGTCCAAATTTTTATGAATAGTGAAAAATACTTAAAACAAATTTTTTAATAAAAATAATTTATAGTGATAAGTTATACTATTTAGTGGTTTTAAGGTATAATTAGAATATACTTTTACCATTTTATCCCATGGTGGTCATTAGAATTAATTTAACATTGAAATTGGACATAAACAATTGCCAATCTTTTGATATAAATTGTTTCTTAAAAACACGCTATTTGTCGTAACAGCGGGAATTAATTATAAAATTAATTAATGCAACTTATATTTTTTGAATTTTGTAAAATAGACATCATTTGTGAATTCGGAATATCAATTATAGCTTAGGGTGAAAGTTTGGCCTTATTCTGAAAAACTTCAATTTTTGATGAATAGTGAAACCACTAAGTGGTTGTTAAAAACTGATTTTTTCGTTAAAATGAAATATTACCACTTCTGTGATTTGATTTTCAAAAATCTGACATAAATGGTTTTCATTAAGAAGTAAAATGTGGTTCAATGAGATCAAAATAATTTTTTGGTGAATAGTAACTTTTAAGTTCTTAATCGCGATTAGAGGTAATTAGTGTAGTTTAAGGTAAAAATAATGTTTTAATAATATGATATGAGCTTGACACTTGTCCTACTCCTATTGGATGAGTCATTTCCGACCAAGACAACACATGGGTCAACTTGGGGACCCCATGGAGCCACTTTGGTTGGAAAATGACATTAATATATATTTATTTAATGTTAAAATTAAATTGACACAAACATGAGTTGTTTTACTAAAACAGTTTTTAAGTGGGGTTACACAAGTCCAAATTTTGATTATAAATATTAATTAGAAAGATAAAAATATTTCCTACATAATAGTATTTTTTTTATAATTTTTAGACATTAAATAATTTAAATTATTTATGACATAATTATGATTCAGCGATGACCTCATTATTTAATGATTTTAATAAAATGAAAAGACAATGCAAACTCCAAGGCTTAAAATTGTCCAAAGACTATTGGATGGGTATATTTAGATCCCTTATCACCTTATCCACGAATTATATAAGTGTGGGACCTTTAGAAACCGAAAATCATTGTATAATTGAATAACATTTCATTACTTTCCAAAAGTGCCCCTCCTCTCCACTTATAAAAGGCCCCCACCTCTCCCACCTCATTTACACTTTCAAGCCATTTGGATCGGCCAACCTCTGCTCAAATACTCTCCCAACATCCCCCTCTTACTCCTAGAAGCCTCACTTTGGGCAGAACTCTTCCCAAGGAAGCCTTTGGCTCAAATCAAAAAGAGTTACCCGATTTTTAGGTAATGTCTTCTCTAATGTTGTTTTGTTTTGTTTTTCTTCTCCAACCCCCTAAACTATTTTTATTAATTTATTTTGTAACAAAACCAGTATCCTAAATATACTAGGATTTTGTTATAATATGGATTTGAGATACACTTACACACACCTACATCTAATGGTTAAAGAACATTCAGTTTCTGTGGATGGCGAATTTCTGCCTCACGAAATGATGATTGTTCAACACTCATATAACACCTTCAAAGGTGGCCATTAAGATGTCACTATTTTTATATATGATATATAATATGTTTATATTTTACTTATGCTTATGTATTTCTCATTTATGGCATACTTTATGATTTCCATTATGGGTAAAACGCGATAATTTCATTTTAGGAAGTGCGGACTACCACCCCCTCAAAGTGATTTGAATCGTTAATTCCATATGTGGGATGTATAAAGAATTGAGTAAATGGTATTATACACTATATTATACTGGAATTATATTATACATTTATATCATTATGATTTTGTTCCATTAAATATGAAATTGAAATGAAAGTAGCGTTCATGCGTACTTACGGCTTACCGTCTCCATGAACGGTGCATTTCATTTCTTACCTCTAAATGTTACGTAATATTATAAATGAATGTATATAATGGATATATAAGATATATATGACATCTAAATCATGAATATAATTCTGGATATAATGGATATTCTACCACATGAACAACTTGTAATTATAAGAAGTTTATTGTTGACTCAAGTTACCAAAGATCGACAAAACGACCGTTATTAACTTAAATAATTACATAATGTTCATAACATTGTAATAAGTGATATAAAAAGGATAATGAAATTTAAAATGGTTCTTAATAAGGTAGATATTAACTCTAGTTTATTATTCAGGAGGTTAAATAACGGTTGAGTCAAGTCGGACACAAGGTAAGGGAATTTCTTAACCCAACTTCCATTCTTTGGGTTAATCTCCAACTTTAAAATTATGTCTTGATATTATTATGTACTATATTGTATTTTTACTTTATTTATGTGTACTTATAGTGAATACACATAACAGATCTACTTTATTTAAAAAAATGATCTTTTTAAGGGTCTTCGTCTCAATCTCCTTTCATTGAGGCATATTTGGTTTTATACACAACTTTCCTTTATACGGTGTATAAACCCCTTTGACTTTTATTTTATTCAAAAGTAATCTCTTTTATATGAATCATTTTACTAAACGACAAAAAGGGAATGTTTTTCTTTCCGTACATATGCGGCGACAACGACTTCTCCGCCGCCGTGACCATTATTTGAGTTTCGGCTTCCTCTACAAGCCATCACTTTTTTTAATGAAAAATAAAGACAATGTTTTAACTTGCTTTTATTTTGGTATTGAAAATGGTTTTGAAAGAATTTTTATTATATCAATGTGTTGTATTGACATATTGTGATTGAAATGTGGAAATTTTATGTTTCCTTTACGCATGTTTTATGTGATACAATTATGTTATGGTTTATGATATGTTTAAACCTATTCATATGAGGAATGCATTGGACTTAATAAGTGACGGGTGGAGCCCGCTATAGCTCCTCGATGCATCGGCAGGTCTCATGAGACAAACTAGTGTCTTGGCACGAGGCCTTGAAAAAATCTTATTTGTGGTCTTGGCACGAGTCCTTGACTACGTGGTTATGATAGTCTGGCATTATGAATTCCATCATTATGAAAGTGGTTATTGATATTGCATGTGATTATTCGAACAATAGAATATCCATGTGAAGAAGTGAATGGCATTATATCATTTTACTTTTGCCATATTATGTTGATGTTGAAGTTTAAAAGGCTTTTGTTTTAGTTATACATTTCCTTAAATGTTTATGTTTATTTATGAAAGCTTCCGCAATATTGTTATCCTTACTGAGCATCTGAGCTCACCCCTTTCAATGTTTTAATATTTTCCAGGATGTGAAGAAATATTTTATAAATGACCTGCAGGGATAGTCAGAAGAGGATATGAGTGTGGACTATGAAGACTCTGTTATTAGTTTTTCACTTTATGATGTAATGTAAGACTTATGAATGTATCTAGTGTTTCCAAGGCTACTAAACTAATCGGTCTTTCTAGACTTGATCTTTTGTGATCATGCCAAAGTTACAAAGTAATGCACCGACTCTGGGTAGCTGGGGTCGGGGCGTTACAATCTGTGCAAGAGCCACCTCTACCCACTCATATCTAGACAGGGATGTATTGCTCGGAAAACTCACAACATCTCTATAATACCAAAATTCTAGAAAGTTCTTCTATACTAATCCTCAAATTCTATCTTTGGGATATGTGCTCTAATCAGAGTTTATCTAAATCTAGCTTCCAAGGATAGTACTAAACTGCCTCTGATACCAACTGTAATGCCCTGACCCCAGCTACCCAGAGTCGGTGCATTACTTCATAACATTGGTATGATCACAAAAGATCATGTCTCGAAAGACCGATTAGTTTAGTAGCCTTAGAAACACTAGATACATTCATAAATGTTACATTACATTCTAAAGTGAAAAAATCACAATAACATAGTATCCATTTTCCACACTTCTATCCTCTTTTGACTATCCCTGCAGGTCATTCATAAAAAAATTCATCACATCCTGGAAAATATTAAAACATTGAAAGGGGTGAGCTCAGATGCTCAGTAAGGAAAAACATATTGCAGAAGCTTTCATAAATAAAAATTAACATTTAAGGCAATGTATAACTAAAACAAATTCCTTTTTGAACTTGAACTTCAGCATAATATGGAAATAATAAAATTGAGATAATACCATTTATATATTCACATGGACATTCTACTGGTCGAATAATCCCATGCAATATCAATAACCACTTTCATAATGATGGAATGCATAATGCCAGACTATCATAACCACGTAGCCAATGCCACGTGCCAAGACCACAAATAAGATTTTGTCAAGGCCTCATGCCAAGACACTAGTCTGTCTCATGAGACCTACCGATGCATCGAGGAGCTATAGCGGGCTCCACCCATCACTTATTATGTCTAATGCATTCCTCATATGAACAGGTTTAAACATATCATAAACCATAACATAATTTTATCACATAAAACATGCATAAAGGAAACAAAATATTTCCACACATCAATCACAAGATATCAATAAAACACATTGATATAATAAAAACCTTATCAAAACCATTTTCATGCCAAAATAAAGGAAAATTAAAACTTTGTATTTATTATTCATTTAAAAAAAGTTATGGCTTATAGAGGAAGCTAACACTCAAATAATAGTCACGGCAGCGGATAAGTCACTGTCTCCGCATACGTAAGAAAAAAACATTCCTTTTTTCGTTTAGTAAAAATGCTTCGTATAAAAAAATTCTTTTTGAATAACAGTAAAATTCAAAGGGTTTTATACACCGTATAAAAGAAAGTTGTGTATAAAACAAAATATGCCTCAACGAAAGGAGATTGAGAAGAAGACCCTTACAAAGATCATTTTTTTAAATAAAGTAGATCTATTATGTGTATTCCCTATAATTACACATAAATAATGTACAAATACATGATAGGACATAATAATATCATGAGATAATTTGAATGTAGGAGATTAACCCAAAGAATGGAAATCGGGTTAAGAAGTTCCCTTACCTCGTGTCTGAATTCACTCGACCGTTCTTTGATCTCCTGAATAATAAACTAAAGTTAATCTCTACCTTCTTAAGAACCTTTTTCAAGTTCATTATTCCATTTATATCACTTATTACCATGTCATGAACATTATGTAATTATTTAAGTTTATAACGGTCATTTTGTCGATCTTAGGTACTTGAGTCAAAAATAAAATTCTTATAATTAATAGTTGTTCAGGTGGTGATATATCCATTATATCCAGAATTATATTCATGATGTAGATATCATATATCTCATATATATCCAGTATATACATGCATTTATAATATTCCATAACGTTTAGACGTAAGAAATGAAATGCACTGTTCATGAAAAAGGTAAGCCATACGTACGCATGCACGCTACTTTCATTTCTATTTTGTATTTAATGAAATCATAATGATATAAAGGTATATTATAATTCCAGTATAATATCATATATTATATCATTTACTCCATCATTTATACATCCCACATATGGTATTAACGATTCAAATCACTTTGAGGGGGCGGTAGTCTGCACTTCCTAAAATGAAAATATCCCGTCTACCCATAATGGAAACAATAAAGGTATGCCATAAATGAAAAATGCAGAACCTTAATTAAAACATAAACATATTATATATCATTTATAAATATAGTGACATCTTAATGTCCACCATTGAAGGTGTTATATAAGTGTTGAACAATCATCGTTTCGTGAGGCAGAAATTCACCATCCATAGAAACAGTATGTTCTTTAACAATTAGATGTAGTTGTGTGTAAGTGTAGCTCGAATAATCATTATAGAAACATCCTAGTATATTGAGGATACTTTTTTTGTTAGAAAAGAAAGGAATAAAAAGAGTTTAAGGGGTTGGAAAATCAAAATAAAACAAAACAACATAAGAGAAGACATTACCTTAAAATCGGGAAACTCTTTTGATTTGAACCAAAGGCTTCCTTGGGAAGACTTCTGCCCAAGGTGAGGCTTCTAGAAGTAAGGGAGGGAAGTTGGTAGAGTATTTGGGCAGAGGTTGGCCAAGCCAAAATTCTTTGAAAGTGTGAGTAAGGTGGTAGTGGTGGGGGCCTTTTATAAGTGGAGAGGAGGGGCATTCTTGGAATGTAATAAAATGTTACTTTATTATACAATGCTTTTCGGATTATAAAGGTCCAAAACTTATATAATTCGAGGATAAGGTGATAAGGGTTCTAAATATTCTCATCCAATTGGCTTTGGACAAGTGTAATGGTTAGAGTTTACATTATCCTTTCATTTTATTTAAATCATTAATTAATGAGGTAATCGTTGCATCATCATGGTGTCATAAATAATTTAATTTATATAATGTTTAAAAATTATAAAAAAAATATCATGATGTATGAAATACTTTTATATTTCTAATTAATATTTATAGTCAAAAATATGACTTGTATAACCCCATTTATAAATTGTTTTAGTAAAACAACTTATGTTTGTGACATTTTTATTTTAACATTAAATAAAAAGTTATTTATGTCATTTTCCTACAAAAGTGGCTCCATGGGGTCCCCAAGTTGACCCATGGATTTTATTGGTCAGAAATGACACATAAAATATTGTTAGGACAAGTGTAATGATAATTCCATATTTTTATAATACTATTTTTACCTTAAATTTCACTAATTACCTTTAATTGCGATTAATTAAACTTAAAAGTTACTATTCATCAAATAATTATTTTAATCCCATTGAACCAAATTTTACTTTCTAATGGAAAACATGTATGTAATATTTTTTAAAATAAAATCACATAAGTGGTAATGATTCATTTAAATGAAAAATTAGTTATTTAACTACTACTTAGTGGTTTCACTATTCATCAAAAATTGATGTTTTTCAGAACAATGCCAAAATTTCACCCTAAGATATAATTGATATTCCGAATTCAAAATTGATGTCTATTTTACGAAATTCCAATCATATATGTTTCATTAATTAATATTATAATCAATTCCCGCTGTCACAACAAATAGCGTGTTTTTAAGAAACAAAATATATCAAAAGATTGCCAATTGTTTATATCCAATTTCAATTTGAAATTAATTATAATGAAAACCATTGGATAAAATGGTAAAAATATATTCTAATTACACTTTAAAACCTCTCAATAGTATAATTTATCACTAAAAATTATTTTGATTAAAAAAGTTGATTTTAAGTATTTTTCACTATTTATAAAAAAATTGGAAGTTCTCAGAAAAATACCAAAAATTCATCATAGGCTCATTTAGATATTTCAAATCCAAAAATGAAGTCCATTTTGATATATAAAATATATATAATTTCAAAAAGTGGGTATTACTATTCATAATGGCTATTTTTGGTCGCGGTGTGTTAGAATCTCGAACTTGCGTATAATGCAAGCTATTGCATTATTGAAAGAGAAGCGTATCGTGGAAGCTCGGGGTGTTACAAAAAAAGTATTAATTAAACAATAACCCCAAAAAATAAATTAATATGAATTAAAAATTAATGTAGTAAAAACATCACAAGGAACCAAATTAAATTTTAATGATGTCCTCCAAAGACATTTAGTTAAAATTATTAATGTTTTGGGGGTATTCTCTTGTATATATTATATGAAATTATTTCCCATATAAATCTACATAGATTAAAATCTATGAATAAACAAGAATATTTATACTATATTAACCATTCATAATAAAACATATATAAAAACGAAATCATAATTAATTTTTTTAGCCATTAATTGTGAATGTAAATTTAAAAAAAGGTATTTTAATTATTTTGTTTTGTTTATATCATTTCCTTTTTTGATATTTCAATGAATGAATCATAACTAAATTTAATCCAAATTAGTTGAATCATCTAAAAACAAACACCCCCTAACATTTATAATGATTAGTGGCACATTCATCCTAATAATATTGTTCCCTACTAATCAATGTCCTCATTAACTGAATAACACACTAGTAATAGAGTTACAAGTCAATTATGAAATATAATTTTAAGATGTTCTATGACAATATATCCTTATTTTGAATCACCATAATCCATTTTACCAATATTAGGAGATGTTGAAGAAGAGAACAAAATCGATTTCTTTCTTGATCTATATTGGGGAAAACAACAATTACCGAAACAATCAAAATATTCCATTATAAAGGGATAATGATAATTGGTTTGATTTTTAATTCTCTTCCATTAACGAGTCTATTGAAATGGATGATTTCAACCACCAAAATAATCCCTTTGATTAATTGAAACAGCAAAATACATTTAAGGGTGAAACCTTATATGCCCTTCCTCTAGTAAGACACTCCAATTCATCTTGGATGTCTCTCTATGGGAGGTGATATATCATCAATAGATATTAGGCTCATATCATACCAAAAATAATGTGTTTTATTAAAATATGGAAGAAATATTAGAGAAGGAATATATTTTGTATCCAAAGAATCATGTTTTCCAACACATTATAGAATTTTTAGGGGAGGAATTCTGGAATATACTCGAATCCACTATGTGGGCCACCAAAATTCTGACCCCTATATATGAATCTCCTAGTCAAATACTCAAGGATAATAGTGTTATGTTGTATGAACATAATCCAACTCACATCATATATTGGGATAATATTTTTATTCTCACTAAAAAAGAACATAAACACATATTGGTAGTAATGGATAGGTAGAGATATATCCTTACCTTCATTATACAATATTATCAACAAACTGTAGAATTGTTAGAAAAAGAGGTTTTCAAAATATCTTAATGTTCTGTAACTGAAGACACGTATCAACTCATGAAATTTTATGAAGTATCAAATATATATATACACACACATATCAGGATACTGGGGAATATAAATATATTATTTTTCACATTTTTTACGTTTTTCATCACATCCTAATGAAGAATAAAGTCAATGATCATACACAAATTGTCATTTCAACTAAATATCAATGACTCATTTCAATGGACATACTAATGTAAGAGAATATTAATGAATTTATACAATAATTAATTGATATATGAAGATAATTACTAAGAGAAAATTTCCTAATAAAACCCATTTTCATAAAACTAGTATTCCTTGTATATTAAAACAAAACAAAATCCACCCAATAAGACACCCATGAAATTAGGATACTGTAAACTACACATTAACACAACCCCTCAGTGGAGAGTGTTAAAAACATTTGTCTTATTAGGGTAAACCCAAGGTTATAGATTAGTCTTCTATCTAATACCTTCTCAATATTGGTGTTTATTAGACAAATAACTGCATTCAAAAGTGCTACAATATTATATTGATTCAATATTATGCAAGAATTTCATATAATTTGGGATGGTCAACTCCATATCATGGATACCACTAGCTCGTTGTGACCTTTATATGAATCCACTCCTAGGGTCCTTAATGGGGTAGTATCTATATTGGGCACTAAAACTCCCTTAATGATTTTATTTTTGAACTTCCTCCTTTAGTTTCAAGTACAATTAATTACAATGTCCTTCCATTTCAACTTTCTACTCTAGAAGTCCAATGAAATGAAATTATTGTACAATATCACTTTATATCCAAAATTTAATTTATTATTATAGTCCATTACATGATGTATTTATCTACGATGATACTTTCTGTAATTATTTGTCATTTTGAAATTAATTTCCTTCATATACTAAATATTAGCTTATAATGGTCTCATATCATGAGTCAAATGAGAGATTGATTCTATCAAACCATGCCACTATCTCTGATGACACACATTATTTATATTAAAAATGATAACCTGATCCAACGGCCAATATGTATACCTCTCATAAATCATTTATCAATTATTATAGTATAGATGATTTTAACTAATCCCACATCTGTCAGTAATGTTTCATTGAGAAAACACACTGTTTATTTAAGGTAGAGAAAAACCCTAAGAAGATGAAAATAAAGTGGTTATGTTGAATGAATTTTCAAAATACAACATACCAGTCATGTTCTAATACATATCCCTGTATTACAATGAAATTATTGAAACATTTGGAATGTAATTCATATACCATATTAACCTAAATTAATAGAATAATCAAAATCATATAAATGATAAATATCTATGTTTCTAGGAATATTAAACCATTGTAGTTCTGATAGATTAAATTCACAATCATAATGTAATTAATAACCAATTTGTATAAAAACTCTTAAAATCAGAATGAATCATGGAGAAAATAAAATTTTGTTATTCAATGTAGAATTGAAATGATAAAAAATTATAGTTGACACTACCTTTGACATAATGATTTGAGAAAGGGATAAAAATAGAGTCCCATATTTTATGAAACTCTTATGATAGTTGATTAAACTATGTTTGACATCATGAAAGGATATCACAGTATGTTGGAATCTAGTCCTCGGATTTGTTTTTCATAGTTGTCCCTATAAATAATGTTCAGGTTTATATAAAAACCCATACGTGTTAAAAATTATGGAAATGATCCACATTTAGACTTCTATATCGAACATTTAAATATTTTAATAGGATTTTAAAATAATATTCATATCATCATCAGTTTTCCCATCCCCAGGTACATGTATTTCAAATTCATAATATAATCTAAAATAATAAAATGATTAAATATAAAGCACTAAAATTAAGAAGGATATAGTAGTAGGAACTATGGATGATATTTGTGATTCCACTGATAATTGGGATTGGTTAATTTTTTCCATCTCGATCACCCATGGTATATAAAAATCATTTATGAGTTTGAGATTTCAAGGTATTAGAACCATGTTATCCCCATCTAGTATAGATGAGGAAATTTTTTTTACTAACCCCTACCTATACTATAGATGATTGTATTATCCAGGTTGGGAGACATTTAAAAATTGAGACATTTATAAAATATAACAATATATAAACCTTTTACCATTTATGTAATGCCCTACTAAAGGATTTCCAAAGAATCCCTCTGGATCAACAATAATATATCGATTTCGAGAGTATTCTAATGTTTTGAATAAGGATCCTAAGGGAAAAAACAGAAAGACGCTTCCTATAATTAAAATAACATGTATGACTATCAATTTCGATATGATCGATATAAAAAAAAGAAACCAATGTAAATTCAAATTTCATAATGACAAGGGTCCTACTACCTAATATGAATCAATGAATTTTAGTGACATTGGCCCCACCAATAAACCAAAGATTTAATTTGATATATTTTAATATGTCATGGAAAAAAATACTAAATATTATTCATATTAAAAAAATAATAAGGATTATTCTCTCATCGATAGGTTAATAAAAAAAATTGGAGTTCCTCCAATCATTCAGTTACCACCTTTATTTTGGGATTTAGTGAATGAAAAGTGTAATTATTTACCATATATTAGCCATTACATATTTATCTTTTTTCAATTTATTTATATTAATTAGAGTAAAAATGTGAGGTGGAGATAATTAAGTTAAATCTACTCAATTCTACATTTATCATGTGAAATAGTTCCACTGTGTATAAACTCTATATAGAGATTGGGGTTTCTGCATTTAAAAGTATCCCTCATCATAGAGAAACTATTATTCAAATGATAGCTAAATAAAATAAATCACCCATTTTATGTCCCCAAAAAAAAGTAATCCAAGACATGATTGATGTATAAAATCAATTGATTACTCTATTGTGGAATAGAATAGTACAATAATAGACTGCTACCCCTATCAAACCTCTATATGGCATCAGAAATAGATGTTGGTATAATGATTATAACCTAATATTTCTACTATTAATTCTGAAATTTTTTCCATATAGATATTGTTGAATGAATAAAGTCATTCAAATCACAAATGGAGTCCATATATGGTTGGACTAACCATTGCATCTCAAAATATCTCCATACTCTGAATAGGGTGATAAAAATCATTCTAAAATAACATTATGAAGTAAAATATTAATAACTGTCAACAACATATTGGATCATGAAAAACATATGCTATACAATGTAACTAGATGTTGTCTAATAATGTGACTCCTTCAATAAAAGAGGCAGCTAAGCTTAGATACTTCATGTGGACTATTATCATGTTTGTGTTTTTCTGATATAATTGTCTTTGAGAAAGATCATTCAAATGATATAATGTAGTTTTTATAAAATAAATCTAAATTGTTTTATCTGAGGTATTATATAAATATTTTATCCATCTCAAATTAAAAATAGTGAGTAAATTATAGAATCTTGGAAATTAATTATAGGTTATTGGGATTGAGTTACAACCTCACTATTCTATTACCCAATATGAATTTCCCTTAATTGGACAAATTTATCTCTATGATGAGTTATATAAGCTACTAATTCTAGTAAAATATACCAGCAGATTTCAGAGGATTCATATTGTCAGACAAAAAATAAATTATTTTATTTTGGTTAATATGATCAAACCTCTACTAATGTCATCCACTCAGGGAGATTGGACATGAAATGTATATGTAGATTCTGTTACACTTAATCCATTAACAACTCCATCACCAACACCGAACCTCAATCAATAACATGTGGGTCCTCCTCCTGATTGACATCATAACTAAAAATTTCATCATCATAATCGGAGAAATGAGTAGATACACACATAATATGTTCAACTAAATAATAAATTACATTTTAATGGAATTGAGTAGAGAAATTTTATTTTCATTTTATCATTGGATATCAACAAACTAAATCTACCATATCCTATGAATCATAATCATTTTTGTCCCACAAGGAGTGAAAAAAGTTTCCCATTTTATTTAATAATAAGTTATACCTTCTAGGAGGAACATATATTTATAAATATCTATTACCAAAGGATATATTAATGGTTGGTAAAATTTCAAAATATCCAAAACATGTGGACAATAATTTTCAAAGAATCATGAATATGATGTAGGATTGTGAAATTTTTTATATAAGCAGGAATAAATGTTAGATGACTCGATAAACATAGTGTTAGTCAAAATAGCATGTGTAATCCTTATTAGTATCATTGAATCAACTAGTTGTGACCCAGCATCCAGTATGTAAACTAGGAAGACTTCATCAACACATCAATAAAAAATAGGATTTTCTATGAATGAACACCACATGAATAAAATGGCGACATCAGGAGAATATGAACATGTCTTAATTCTCAATTCAGTTCAAAGTCTAATTGCCTTCATGCCATCAACACTAGAGTTTTCGTCAGGTCTATCCTAAACAGTCATTAGAAGGTGACCCGACAACTATAATCTCTATCAAAGGAACATTATCTAAATGGACTAGTCAATTTAATCCACTTTATATATCCCTACTTTGAGAAAAAAAGATACATATAACCGTAATTTCCACTTCTATAATCATGGAATATAAGTATGCGTTTATCGAGGATGATGGGGATGAGGAAGAAGATGCCAATATGGACCTCAATATATATTTCAATTATCTAATGAGACCATGTATGATGTAGAGACCAATATACAAGCACTCTAGAGGGAATAGATGGAACTGTATTCTTTTATAAACACACAATACAACTAATATAATGGGTATGCTATAAGGTTCATCATTTATAGGTTAAAAATAAAAATGTGGAAATATCAGCTCACCAAAACCCAACACAAAAAATATCACTCAAATATCAATCATGGAATGTACCCAAAAATGTTGGTGACTTGAAAAATTAATTCCATCAGAATGACGCATTAATAAACCAGAAAGAAAAGACCCCTATCTAAGAAATTTGGTGTCAATAAGAAAAATAATGATATTAAAACCGTGATTTCAAATAAATATTCACCTAATCGATCAATAATGTTAATGGAACCAAATATTATGCTTTTTAAATCCCACATCAATTTGATTTTGAGGTAAATATTTCTAAGGTGTGATGTGGTGAGACAACCAATACAAATGTTTACAATGAAATATCCACTAAATAATGTGAATACGATTCTACAACATATGTATATATCAATACAAAATAAATATTTGGATATTTGGATATTGTTTTCAATTTTCGAGTAGTCACTATCTATGGTTCCATGATAAATATCAACTAAATCTAGAATCATTGAGACATGGTATATAAAAAAATATATCATGTCACCCTCCACTATGAATCTCTAGTGGAACTAGAATATATAAAAATAATGACTTTACATAATCAGGATATGGGCCCAGTTTTGGGACATTAGTAGTTACGTTTTTTTCATGGTTCTCTACTAGGATATAGTTTCCAATATCTTATTGTGGAGAAAAAAAAATTAATTTCAACCAAATGATTCCACTTTATACAATTGTTTTGTCATTTGATTCATAAATAAAAAAGATATTGTGTTTCATTATGTTGGTTCCAATATTTATTCTCGTGAATCTCATTGAATTTTTGTGCTATTTTATCTTATGTAAGTTAAAACCCGATGTTAGATGATGTTTTTTGTATCAGTACAATAATTTGTTTAGAAGATTATCCTTTAAAACTGTCTTATGGACTCAATGTGATTATATTTTTCAAATGAATTAGAGAATTTTGATCACTCATGATATTAATAAACCTAATGATATAAATACCCAACATGAGAAGATTAATTATTTGATCACCGTTATATCATATTATGTCCATGAATTTTTTATGATATGGTAATAAAATCGTGTAAAGTGTAATATTTTAAGACAATCTATGTAGAACGCATACATTTATAAATATCTTGATTAAAATGCTTTGTTATATGATCATCTACCTAAGTAAAAATAGTTTGTACTTTGTAGGGGGATTGAAATATTTTTATTGGTTATAAGGAAGGATCGGGGTTTCAAACTAGTTAGTCTAGTCATCGTTAAATTTTTCTTTCTGTTATATATGGGTTCAAATACCTCATAAATTCCATGTTTTTTTTAATTATATGGGATTATTTCAAGACTAGGAACTGATAAGTCATGTGATTCAGAGTCTTGGTGGGTCCAGAATAAATGTTTCAACTTTTTTTAATTAATTAATATATCGTACATGCACTATTTTTGAAATCTCTATTTTGATGCCTGAAATAAAAATATGAGGGAATCTTTGCATACATAATGATGAATCTACCTTATAAATGATCTAAAATAGACTAGTTCAAGTCTAAGGAAAAGTTAATTTATTATAATATGAAGGTAAAATAATATAAACATAAGAAATTTTATTTTATTGAATTTTTTTTATGCGACACATTGTTGAGATAACTATTTCAATTCATTAATAAAATAGTGTAATGACATGACAACTCAGTGTAATAGTTTTTCTAAAATGCATATACTCCATTAATTCTTTAATAGAGATATGAAATTTTTGAAATGATTTCGGAATTTATTTGTGGCTTTGGAGGATTTGCACTGGAAAAATAAGACAAACAATTGACCAAGGACATCAATCATTTCCCATCCAAATCAAATGATCTTACCCACATTGAAGGACCAAGAACATTCATTGATAGATTTCTGCCAGTGATGAACTCCTTCCCCTTACGAGTGATCTGATATCTATTTGATGGATTTATTTCAACTTGAGTTCCTTCATTTCCCATTCCTTGGTTTGAGTGATGAACACGTATCAACCCATGAACATGTTGACCAATAGATCTATCACATATTTGTGATGGGGTTGTTATGAAAGGATTTAAGTGATGTTAGATTAATATATTAGTTCTATCATTCATTAAAGCTTATAATAAGATCAAATCACACTGATATAAATAATAGTCGTGGTTTGTTCTTTATATGTTCTTTGTGCATTCTCCTCCACCACTATTTTTGTTTTCTTTATTGGTGACGTGACTACAACCAAGATCCCGAATGTACCACAATTGTAGATCAACCCACGATAGGGGGACATGAGAGATTGTGGTGTCAGGAAAATGACAGTTGGAATGGGAGTCGACAACATTAGAGGGACACGACTAGGAGGTCCACAATAGCGATGAAAGGCCTCGACCATGAGGAATGTCGCGGCGGAAAGGGTGGCTGGCTCGAAGGACAGGGGTGGTGGGGCTCATGGAAACCACTGTGGGTGGTGGAATGGGGATACCTGTGGTAGGTCGGGCAAACATGACTGGGAGATAGGTCATGTTGTGGAATATTGTGATCATGTTGGATTGTGGGATGGTTACCAAGTGAACTGCTACATTAAAACTGATGTCCTGCATGTCTCTGAGGGATGCGGTGCTCACCACATCCCTACAGTACAATAAGGATCCCTAGTATAGGGAGGGCTAGATGAATACTGGACCGCTAGGTTGGACATGTGGCCCAATGAGTTAGGTATAGCAGGACAAAAGGGTTGGCCCTTAGGATAGGCCTGACAAGGTCCGGACCGAACCATCCACCTTTTGACTAAAATACCCATATCTTCAAAACCATATGCCTGATGGAAAAGGATTTGGTGGATTTGGGACACATGTGAAGAGGAGGTACTTTACATATAATCTAAGTGGGTTTTAGTTGATGTTATGATTTTTTCAATAGATTGAGGAGTATATTATCCCAAAATCAAGCGCTCTACTGGCGAGATTACTATGGCTTGCTATGATGAGAAGATTATGACGAGTGGGTCTAGGTGACTCAATATGCCATATTGATAATAGGGTCTAGGTGACCCTGCAAGCCAAGGTTAGTGGTGAGCCTAGGTTTCTCAAGATGCTTAAATAATGAGCAGGTCAAGGTGACTCCTCAGGCCTATGTGACTCATCTAGGATGAGTTCCTTAGCTGTACTAGGTGTTTGGTGTTTATGACTACTAGTATTTCTTTACATACAATAGAATATTCCTCTGTGATTTTACAAAACGTTTTTTCAAACGTCATTTTGTGGTTTTAAGATTGTTTTTTCGGGTACATACATTATATTTTGTTACTCAAACCTAGAGGGGAAGCACCTACACGTGCCATGACTTATCCATATGATAGACCATTCCAAAGAGACCTTGGAGGTCCATGAAAAGGTGGTGCCCAGTGTGATCCAACATTTGAAGCATACTTATAAGTATTTAGGGGGAACCCCCTTCACCTACCATCCAGGTAGTGTTTACAATTGATGAAATTCAGGAGATTGTACTGTTATTTCATTGGGAATGTTTTCCACTCCCTCTAATTTTAGTTTTTTATTGTCACTATATGTTGTTGTCATATTGGCATTCATGTTTACTTTTCAGAATTTTGGGATCAGGATTTTTGTGTTCCTACATACAGTTAATCGTGAAAATGCCTCTCATGTGATGTATAATGACTTTGGCACTAGTCTCAGTCCCCTACCCTTTGAAAGGTGGGCTTGGTATAGTCACAACAGGTTCCCTGGGAGAAGTGTCTTGATAGAGTGGTATTAGAGGTTGGTAGTTCTACCTTATGGTCTAAGTGTTTGACTCTTTGTTTTGGGGGAACCATGATGAATGATTCAAGTTCAAATTTAATTATCGGGGAGTCCATTGATGGTGTGGTAGCCGACATATCCATACACTAGGACCCTGAAATCCTTCATTTCAACACATAACATGAAAACCCTGGTTACAAGAACCATATAAGAATTTAGTGCATTTTTCTTGAGTCAGTTCACCAGGTATAATATATTGACCATGGTCTATCTTGATCTCTTACAATATTTCATTACACATGTAGAATTCCATGATTCTATTGTTTGAACACGGGGATGGTACGCTTAGCGATGAGGCATCGGTATAGGGACCAGTACTGGAGGGGCCGCTACAGGGTGGTTCACTAGTGTCACCACAACCCTGTCGATTAGCAGTTCCTACCAATATTACTGGTATTGGACTCATGAATGCTAAATGACTTATAATTATTTTATAGGTAGATACATCCCAATTTTATGGGTGATACTATGCCCTAGATAAATAAGGATTTTATGGAGGCGG
The DNA here is from genome assembly GCA_963277665.1 of Viscum album. NCBI lineage: Eukaryota > Viridiplantae > Streptophyta > Magnoliopsida > Santalales > Viscaceae > Viscum > Viscum album. The sequence goes on from OY728143.1 coordinate 326,425,405, forward strand.
TCACATGCATCTTTTGTCTTTTGAAGAAACTACCCAACTAGATAATGATCTTTGTAGCGATCCTTCTTCAGTTCTTGGTGTGGAGATGGTGGAGTTTGATGATACATAAAAAAATGAGGCAACCCTCACATGGAAATATTTTGAGTGCCCCCTCAAGGATGAATTCTTTTTGGTGAATCTTCACTTAGTACTCTTCAAGGAGATTCTACACCAAGAGTAGGGTATCATGATTGTAGCGGTGTACTAAGTGATAATCAATGATCCTTCTCAATAATCTAAAGAGATTTTGTGAGACCCACTCATTTGAGATTGATATTTCGAGAAAATAATATTCTAGGATGTCAGGGTGTCCATAAAATCACATAGCATCCAAACCTGGGCTAGGGTGCATGAGAAAGCTCTACCATGGAGTGCTTCCTGGCAGAGTAGGTACCAACAGAAACAGATACATGTATAAACCACGGAGCAGAGTCTTTATTGGTGGGTAGTATGTAGCAGAAGAAGGGTCTCAAGTGTGTAAATACTTTGAGGAGATTACCCCAACATATAGGGTCAACGGTAAAATGCTCCAAGGGTAAAGGAAGTTACAGAGTTGCACGATGATCTTCTTATGAGATTGGCAAGGACACATGGCATGGGACTTCCCAAATCGCATTGTAGATGATCAAACAATGGTCATGGGACCACCTTGGTTGAAGAAGAGGGTCCATAATGGTGGTCTAAAGGGTAAATACAATGTAGGGGAGAAGATATAGTGGTAGGAGGTGAGAAGAGATTCATGGTACTACTATCACAACCCCCAGGTGGTCCCACACAGGCACTATGAGCATGTGGATAGGGTAGGCCCAGCTTCAGGAAATAGAGTTCGATGGTCCAGAATCTCCAAAGATGATTAAAGGAATGATTTGTGTATTATCCAACCTATTTTCTGTTCTTATAATCATGGGTTACATTCACTCTATTGACTCCAAAAACAATGTTTGGAGCTCAGAGATTCAGGTGGACGTATTGACTCAATCTTTATGATTAGAGACTCTTAAGGTAGGTGATTCAATGATCAAACACCGGTTTTGGTAGTGTGAGTTTACTCTTGGAGGTGAGAGATTTGACTTGGATCTACTAGTAGAGGCATCAGTGCCTTATGATTTTATTCTAGTAATGGACTGGTTTTCTATATTCCATGATCATATTGACTGCTTTCAGTTATGAGTGTGGTGTTTCCATGTATATGATACCATGTTCTCCTTTACCTTCAATAAATCAATCCATATAGTGTAAGATGAAAATTATAGAATGAGGGTAGAGCCTATCACTCACCAATTGGATAGCCTTACCCTTGTTGTGGTGGATCAGAGGATTCCTCGATTTACTACAGTGGTGGATGAGTACAAGGATATATTCCCAGATGATGTTTTGGGATTACCTCATAAAAGGTAGGTTGACTTCAACATTGAATTTTACCCCAGGATATCACTAATATCCACACCAGCATATCAGATGGCTCTCATGGAGCATCATTAGTTGTGGGTATAACTCAAGGACATACTGAATAAGTGCTTCGTAAGGCCCAATATTTCACCATGGGATGCCTCATTATTTTTTTGCAATGATGGAAGATGGGCGATTGAGACAATATGTGGACTATCGATTCCCGAATCAGGTGACCATGAATAACAAATACCCACTATTGAGAATCAATGACCTCTTCGACCACTTGAAGTGAGAAAGGTGGTTCCCGAATATAGACCTTAGTTCTAGCTATTATCAACTTCATGTGTGGGATCAGGATGTAATGAAAACAACATTATGATGTCAGTATGGCCATTATGAGTTCTTAGTGATTCCCTTAGACATGAACAGTGCATCAACAATGTTAATGGGACTCATGAACATGATAATCTAGCCTTTCTTTGATCGATTCATTGTGGTCTTTTTTGATGATATCCAAGTTTAATCAGTGTCTAAGGAGGAACAGGAAACACACCTATGGATAGTCTTAGATGCACTCTGAGAGTAACAGATTTATGGGAATCTCTCAAAGTATCAATTCTAGATTTGGGAGGTCCACATTCTGGGACATGCCATTTCAGGGGATGGATTTGTAGTGGATCCAGCAAATATAGAGGTGGTGGTATCATGGGATCCACCTGAGAGCGTGACTCATATGTAGTGATGCTTGGGTTTGGAAGGATAATATTGGTTGTCCATGCTTGAATTTTCCAAGGTAGAAACACCCATATCAACATTGACACGGAAGGGACAACCCTTCGTGTGAATGGATAAGTTTCTATTGAGTTTCTAGAAGTATTGGTAGCGACTGACGAGAACCACTATATTGAGACATTCCAAGGAAGGCATTGGGTATATAGTGTTTTTCAATGCCTCAGGGACTAGCTTGGGTTGTGTTATGATGTTGGGGAAAGATGTAATTGTGTAACATCCAATGTAAATTAAAAAATATGATATTTTTATAATTATTAATGTTGGAGAATTAAATATTAATTTAACATTAAGGAGGATTCTATGTTTGATGGCGTACTCATTACACAACAATGGGTTTCTTTGAAATCATACATTGCACATAACGTTGAGTTATACTGAAAAAGAATATCATAGTATTATTATTTTAAATGGTCATTAAATCCAAGCCGTTGTTAATGAGGGAATGAATAGAACAAACTAAAATCTGATAACACATGTTTGTTAATTGTTTTTACATTAATCAAATAAAATTTATCGGCACAAATGTGAATGAATATATTTTTATGCACAAATAGTCTAATATTCTTTAAAAGGTTGATTTACCGCCTTTTGATGGAGAACCCTATTTAGATCTAGGTGTATAAACTTTTATATGTTATATTTGTCAAAATAAAATTCTTCTTTATAGTAGAGACATCAAAATTTACTTTGAGAAACTGTTTGGTATTTTTCTGATAAAATTCATTTTCTAATGAATTGTGAAAAATATTTTATTATAATTTAAAACAGCCTTTTAATATAATTAATTTATATGGATAGATTATCTTTTTAATTATTTTTGAAGGGTAATTATACAATATTATAACCAATTAATCCAATCTATGTCATTGTAAGTAATTTCCCTTTAAAATTGAACATAAACAAGTCTTAATATTTTTTATAGTTATTATTTCATAAAAACATTCTTTTTGTTTTGACAATGAGAATTAATTTTAAATTAATTTTTTCCACTTCTGTGTTTTGAATTTGGAAATATTTATTGCATATTTAGAATATGAAAGTTCAAATTGTTTAAATTTGTATCTTTTATTATTATACTTTATGAATATTTACATTGGTAAATATTTTATTTACAATGGTTAAAGGGTAAATCTAGTAAATAAGGGTAAAAATATTATTATAATATTAAATTACCCTAACATGTATCCTAATCCAATTTATGGATACATGTCCGACAATGGGAATCCTTTGGACTATTTTGGGAACCAATGGAGCCACATGGGAGTGATAATGACAATTTTTATTAATTAATTTAATGTAAAGAAAAAAATGACCCCAACATATACATTTTAGTAAATAAATTTTTACATGGGTTTATATAAGTTATCTCTTTGACTATAAATATTAATTTAAAAGATAATAATATTTCATAAATCAGGGTATTTTTTTTTATAATTTTTACACATCATATAAATAAAATTATTTATGACATAATAACGATGCAGTGTTCACCTCATTGATGAATGATTTAAATAAATAAGATTATAAATATTAAAACAATATAAAAAACCTATCCGATTATTATTGAAAAAATATTTTTCAAACAAGATTAATATTATATTTTAATTTAATATTTTTTGGATTTTTAGAAACTGATAATCATTATATAATAAAATAATATCTTCAAACATTTCAAAAGAGCTCCTCCTCTCCCATATAAAATGCCTTCAACTCTAACTCATTACTCAAACCTCTCAAGCCCCTTGGCTTGTAAAATGTCAACCCAAATATGCTCTCAAGATTTCTCCCTTCCATCTAATATCATTACCTTAGGTAGAAGTAACTTCAAAAAATCCTTCTATTTCAAACCAAAGGGAGTTACACGTTTTAAAGGTAAAGTCTTCTCTTATGTTATTTTATTTTATTTTCCTTCTCCTACCCCCTAATTTTTTATTATATTATTTTATAACAATACCATTATCCTTAATATACTATGTTGTTTTTAGGAGAGGGATTTTAACAACACTTACACACACATCAATCTAATTGGTAAAGAACATACAATTTCTTTGGATGACGAACTGCTGCCTAACAAAACAATGATATTTAAATTATCTTCTACCACCTCTCACAGTGGCCATTAGGATGGAACTGTTTATATATGTGATATATATTATTTTTATATTGTTTATATTATTCTGTATTTTTCATTGATAGAGTACCATTATGGTTTCCATAGTGGGTAAATATGATAATTTAATTTGAGGAAGTACGGACAACCACCCCTTCATGGTGATATTACTCATTCATTCCATATGTGGAACATATAAAGGATGGAGTTTGTGAAATTATATATTATATTATAAAATTTTTATAATATACTTATGTATAATTACATTTTCATTCCATTTAATATGAAAATGAAATTAAAGTAGCGTTCATGTGTATGTATGGGTTACCGTCTCCATGAACTCTGCATTTCATTTCTTACCTCCAAATGTTAGGTAACATTATAAATAAATATATATACAGGATATATATGATATATATGATATCTAAATCTTTAATATCATTCTAGAGATAATGGAATTTTGACAACATGAACAACATGAAATTATAATATGTTCATTTTTTACTCAAGTACCAAAAATCAAAAAAATGACCATTGTTAACATAAATGATTATTTAATGTTTATAATGTCGTAATAAGTGATATAGAAATAATAATAAACATGAAAAAGGTTCTTAATCAGGTAGAAATTGACTTTAATTTATTTTTTAGGAGATTAAATAACGAACGTGTCAAGTCGGACACGAGGTAAGGGACTTCGTCTAAATCTCTAACCATTAAGGCATATTTTGATTTATACATAACTTTCCTATATCATGGTATTTTTTTATAATTTTTAGACAACATGTAAATAAAATTATTTATGACACAATAATGATGCACTCATAACCTCAATAATGAATGATTTAAATAAAAAGTATTACAAGTATTTAAAAAATATCCAAAACCTGTCCAATAATTATGGGATAATTATATTTAAAACAAGATTAATCTTATCTTTGAATTTAATATGTTTTGGACCATTAGAAACCGGTAATCATTATATACTAAAATAATACCTTCAAACATTCCAAAAGAGCTCATCCTCTACAATATAAAAAGATCTCTCTTCTATCCCATTACTCAAATATCTCAAGCCCCTGGGCTCATACATACTATACCCCAATAAGCTCTCAAGATCCTATCTTCCACCTAGAATCCTTACCTTTTGTATAAGTAACTTCAAGAAATCATTAAGTTTCAAACCCAAGGGAGTTACCCAATTAAAAGTAATGTCTTTTCTCAAGTTCATTTCAATTATTTATCATCTCCAACCCCCTAAACTCTTATTATTCTTTTATTTTATAAAAAATATTATCCTAAATATACTATGTTTTTGTTTTTATAATGATTTTAACTTGACATACACACACCTCCATCTAATTGGTAAAGAACATAATATTTCTTGAGATGGTGAACTACTTCCTCACTAAACGAGGATTGTTCAATTATCTCCTACCACATGTCATGGAGTCCATTATTATGGAAACATATTTATATTTGATATATATTATATTTATATGGTTTTTATTTTTCTATATTTCCCATTTATAGAATAACTTTATGGTTTCCATAGTGGGTAAATACGATAATCTCATTTGAGGAAGTCCAGACTACCACCCCCTCAAAGTGATATGACTCATTCATTCCATACATGGAACATATAAAAGATGGAGTTAATGAAATTATATATGTTATTATAGTAGAATTATAATATACATATGTATCATTATGTTTTCATTCCATTAAATATGAAATAGAAATTAAAGTAGCGTTCATGCATACGTATGACTTATCGTCGACATGAATGTTGCATTTAATTTATTACCTCCAAACATTATATAATATTATACATTCATATATATGATGAATATATATGATACAAATGATATCTAAATCATGAATATCATTCTGAAGATAATGTAATTTTGACCACATGAACAACTTGTAATTATAAAAAGTTCATTTTTGACTCAAGTAGAAAATATCGAGAAAATGACCCTTGTTAACTTAAATGATTATGTAATGTTCTTAATATGATAACCAATGAAATAAATATAATAATAAAATTTAAAAGGATCTTAATCAAGTAGAAATTAACATTAATTTATTATTTAAAAAATTAAACAATGAATGGGTAATGTCGGAATACAGGTAAGGGACTTCGTCTCAATCTTCTTTCAATGAGGCATATTTTTGTTTTATAAAAATTTTTGTTTTATATGGTGTATATACCCTTTTTTCATTTCATACCATTAAAAGGGAATATTTTTTTACAAGGATTTTTACTAAATGAAAAAAAATAATGTTTTTTTTAACATATGGGGTGAAAATGACCGTTTCTACCACCACAAGTATTATTTTATATAGGGATTCCTTAACAAGATGTAATGTTTTTTAATAAAAAATAAATAAAATATAATCATTGAAGTATATTTGTAATAAAAATGGTTTTGACGATGGATTTTTAATGTCAATATATTTAAATGATATAGTTTGATTGAAATGTTGAAATGTTATATTTTCTCAATGATTTTTATGTGTTATGAATATGTTAGGGTTATAGGGAATTATTTATGTATATGGGTGGTTCCATGATAAACCAAGGGTGGGTGAGCCTGAGATATCTCTCCAATGCATTGAGTAACATGATAGGGGTAAACCTTAATGTTTCTCTAATGAGATTAAGGGAATATGCAGTGAAAGGTATTAAAAATGTAACTCCCTACATAGCAGTGGAAGATACAACATAAGTATGTTATGGATTATACAATATACCCTTACGATTTATGTTTTCTATGTGTTATTCATAAATATTATGATTTTAGGTGTTATGTTAAAGTGCTTATTCTTGGTATATATTGATGGACTAATTTTCTCTTTCCTTGTTTTATAACTATGATTGATATTCTTATTCAAATCCCATGTTTTTTTGAACTATTTTTCCGATGACATAAAGATAAATATGTTAAAGGTTGGGATCAAAGAAAAAGTCATATTGTCTAATACATAAAACTAGACATTGTTCTTTTTTGAAGAGTTTTTATTTTATGGAAAAAATGGATACTATGTAGAAGTGTAGAAAAGTAATATTCCAGTTGTTATGTATATGTTCTGACCTAATTATATAATTCTCTAAACATAAAAATATGCTCAATGTGAATTATTAACTTAATTCAAGATTATGTAATGTTAAAGCCCCGTCCTTATATTAGAGGTCGGTTTAGAAAACATTAGGATTTAAGATAATATATAAAATTAATTTCTATAAATTAATTTATGGTATGATTAAAATAATATAAAAATTATAGATTACCATGTTTCATTTCCTAAGATATTTTTTTCAGAATGGGTCTCCATAGAAGAAATTGGGAAGCTGCCACGAGATGACAAAAAAAGGAAGAAAATGTTCCAAATCAACAACCTGAGATGTTTGGAATCAGAAATAATTGTTTGTTAAGGTGATGGAACACTTGACCATTTGTTAGATGAATGGTGTATTAAAGCACTTGAAAATATTAATGTTGTCATGGGCTATTCAGAAAATCAAAAGGATAGTCTTTCTATTTAGCATTTGGAATGTAAAGCTAATCAGTGGTGTTCGATGGTGAAAAATATCAAGGATAATGAGGAGACTAATTCTATTTATTTGGATAAATTCAAAGCTATGTTTTTTGAGATATATTTTTCTAAGGTGGTTTTTCATAGGATGGAAAAACAATTCCTAGAATTTAGATAGGAAGAAGACTCAGTGGATATTTATGAAGAAAAATTCACTTGACTGGAAAGACATGCTCCAAATTTTATACAAGATCTTGATAGTAAAATCAGTAATTTTTACTCAAGATTATATCCAAATTATCGAAGGGATTTAGCTTCTCGTGAGTTCAAATGTAATGAAAAACATTTTTTATTTCAGGAGAAGGTGGAAATGAAGTTTGTTGATGATCGGGTATTCCTTGACAAACAACTTAATAAGTGGTCGAGGTGGTAGACCAAAGGGAAGAACACCTCAAAAAAGTATGATGGTATGAATCTTATGTTTATAGATTGTAAAATTTTTGGTAAAAAGCTTGCTGGGGAATGCCTTTTGAATTTGGTAAGTGATACCGATGTAGTAAAATAGGACATAAGTCTCATAATTTCACTAAAAAAGATTATGTTAATGGTAAGACAAAATCCAATTTATAGTAAGTGAAATGTATTAAGTGAAATGAAATGGGTCATTATGAAAATGGGTGTCCAACGAAGAAATACACTAAAGGAAAGCTGTAGGAATACAAGCCTAAAGGGGTGGTGAAATCCTTTGAAACTACTTCAACAGATGTTGGGCCATAAAATGAAGTAGTACTAGTTAGACCATTTGTTGATTCATATTATGCCAATGTGTTTTTTAATTTAGGGACTACACATTCCTTAAATTATTATAATTTTTCTAGTAAATTGGTAATTCCATCTCAAGATATGAATCCAGAACTTATGGTAAAAACATTGTGGAGAAATGTAGTGAAAAAAATAAATTATAAGAAACTCTATTTCCTTGTGTGAGGAAATAATATACCTGCAAACCTTATTATTTTTCCTCTACTAAAGTTTGATGTTATTTTGGGTATGGATTGGATTTATTTTTATCATGCTAAGATTGACTGTAGAGATAAAAATATTTATTTTCAGATAGCTTTTTAGTATTTTCACAATAATGAACCCCTTTCATTTGATAACATATCATGAAGCTGAAAACTAGTAAAAGATGGAAATTAATGTTACCCTACACATATTGTTGATAACAAAGGAACTATTAGAATTAATGATATGGCCGTGGTAAATGAGTACCTTGATGATTTTTCTGATGAGTTGTCTGGTATTATATTTTATCGGGAAGTTGAATTTATGGTTGAATTATTTCCTGATGCTATGCCAATTTCCAAACTCCCTTATCGAATGGATCAAATTGAAATTTTAGAGTTAAAGAAAAAATCGGGTGAGTTATTAGATAAAAGATTCGTTCAACCAAAAACATGACCATAGTGTGACCATATCTTGTTTATTAAGAAGAAATATTGTTCAATGAGACATTGAATTGATTATAGAGCTTTGAATAACATCACTGTTATGAAAAAAAATTATTTTCCTCCTGTCGATGATTTATTCGACCTGATCCAGAGAGCTCATTATTTTTTGAAGATTGGTTTTAGGATAGGTAGCCATAAGTTTTATATAATGGAAGCAGAAATTTGGAATACCATATTTTGTAATAGATATGGCTATTATGAATTTTTAGTTATGCCTTTCTCGATGACCAATTCACCTTCTGTATTCATGGATCTTATGAATATAATTTTATGTGAGTTCTTGGATAAGCGTTTGGTTGTGTTTATAGATGATATTTTGGTTTATTCCATAAATAAAGAGGAACATAAAATTCATTTAAGGGATGCCTTTGAAACCATAATAGAAAATAAAATGTTTGGAAAATTCCGCAAGTGTGAGTTTTGGTTACAAAAAATTTCATTCTGTTGGTCAAATTGTTTAAAAAAATGTAATAACTATTGATCCTCTAAAAACAATGTTGATGATTATTGGATAAGACCCACAAATATAACTGAGGTCCATAGTTTTCTTGGTTTAGTAGTTTGTTAAAAGAGGTTTGATGATAATTCGGAACGATTCTATAGTTTAATGACTAAGTTAACTCGAAAAGGTGTTAAGTTCATCTGGAACAAAAAATGTGATGATTGTTTTCAAGAACTGAAAAAAAATATTGGTGAATGATCTTGTTTTGGAACTACATTCCAGAAAGAGTGAGTTTGTTATCTAGAAGGATTCTTCATTAAAAATACATGGTTATGTCCTGGTGCAGAATGATGAGGTAATTAATTATTCTTCACTTCATTTGAAATATAATGATTTAAATTACCCTACACATGATTTGGATTTAGCTGTTGTTGTTTTTGCATTAATAAATTGGAGGCATCGTTTGTATGGAGTAATGTTTGATATATATATACTGATAAATTTTTTTTGAAATATATATTCACTCAGAATGAATTAAACACGAGATAGAGAAGATTGATGGAATTAATCAAGGATTATGATTGCAAAATCCACTACCATCTGGGAAAGGCAAATAATGTGGATCATCCATTGATTCAAAAAAGTAATGTTCCATTAACCTTGTTACATTTTGGACCAGAACATTTTATTAAATTCTTGACTATATTTGGTATAGAAGATCTCGGCATAGGAAATTCTTCTGTTTTATTTTAGGTGTCACTGAAATCATCTCTATCGGTGAGAATTAAGCAAGTGCTGATGGAAGATATTGAGTTACAGAAAAAGGTAGTGTTGGTTCAAAAGGATATGTTTCCTAATATTAACAATTAGAAGGATTCTATTTTGAGGTTTGGGAAGAGATTATGCATGCCATGAGATTCTCAATTAAAGAAAGAGTTGTTATATGATGCTCTTAGTTCTTTGTTTTCAGTTCATCCTAGCATTACTAAGATGTAAAAGGAACTTCGAGAGTGTTATTGGTGGGATGGAATGAAAAGAGATATTACTGACCTTATGGTGAAGTGTTTGACTGGTTAAAAGGTTAATGTTGAGTAGTAGTTACCAAAAGGGATGCTTCAGTCATTAATGGTGCTAGATTAGAAATGTGAAAATATATTTGAGGACATCATTATGTGGTTACTAAATACATATCGAGGTAATTATGCAGTATTTCTTATTGTCGATTGATTGACTAAATATGATCATTTCATTACTATTCGAGATACACTGTATCAAAATAAACTTTCTTGGTTGTATGTTAAAGTGATAGTCAGGCTGCATGGAGTTTCTCTCTCCCTTGTATCTGATCATGATCAGATTTTCAGATCTAAATTTTGGAAAGGCCTTCAACAGTCATTGGGTTTTGGATCAGAATTTTAGTAAATCTTTTCATCCGCAATAAGATGGGTAGTCAGAACCAAAAAATTAGACCACAGACTATATTCAATGTGCTTTTTCACTAGATTACATGGTATTTTGGGACAAAAATCTTTATTTGTTTGAATATTGTTATTATAATAGTTTTCATTCCAAAATACAGATGACATCATTTCAATAATTAAATAAGAAGTAGTTTCGAGCTCCAACATTTTGGGATCAAGTAGCTGAAAAGAGGTTGATGGGACCATAATTTGTAGGTGAGATGGCAGAAAAAGGTTAGTTGATTCAGAAGCATATGAGAACAGATCTAGAGCAGATACGAAAGGTTATGCGGATAACTAGAGGAAAGGTCATTCTTTTGAGGTAGGTGATGATGTCTTTCTCAATGTTTTTCCAAGTAAAAGTGATATGTGTTTGGGTATGAATGTAATGTTGAGTCTGAGGATCATTGGGCCTTGTCAAAACCCTAGAGAAAGTTCGATTAGTTGTGAATAGTGTGGATTTATCTCCACATTTATCCCAGGTTCACAATATTTTTCAGGTTTCAATTTTGAGAATTTATGTAAAGACCCATAAATTTCACGGAAACGTTTTTCATCATTTTAATTGGAATTTTACTAGAACGCATCTTCTAACGGAACCTGATTCCGTGGCCTGGTGTGCCCAGAATCATTTTCTGAAGTTTGGCTTGGGTACGTTCAGTGAACGAATGAGCGGGTTTTTCTAACATTTGAACCGGTGCTCGGAATCGAATTTCGAGGTCACCGATGGAATCACCGCGCCGGTATTTTCATAGAAACATCTTTTCCGGAGTTGCGTTTGCTCGGTTTTGGTTTTTAATTTTTGGGTTTTAAGTTAAGAAATAAAATAAAGTTGTGTGACAATTTTATTTTTATTTCCTATTAAAGCCTCTTAAAGACAACTTCAAGCTGTTTAAGCTGGGTTGATGTGGATAGGGTGCTATCCAAAAATATCCTACCCTCTCAGTAGGATATTTGTGAGGTGGGGCCCGCACGAGCCCCACCGTTTCTTTTTCTCTAAGTAACGCACCCGCGAAAACCCGTCTTTATGAAAGTCAACTGACGCATCTTCTTAAATTCTTAACGCACCAATTAATTGGGTGCTTAACTTCGTTAAATTAATTCAATGAATTAATTTAATCGTTTCTTTACCTGTTTGAAATCTTTTGGCGTAATAATAAAATAAGACCAACGCACAACATCTTGAGGATTGCTCGTTGAGAGGATTTGACAGAACCTTTTGTGCCTTCATCCTCCTTCGTGAAAAAACGCGAAGAACGTGAGGAATGCTGGCCACCGACGAAGAGCGACGAACCCGCAGAAATCAACGACGCGACGCCATGTGACGCGACGCCAATGTTTCCTCTCCCGCGATGTTCTTCTGCGACGTTCCTTCATCCGCAACAAAAATCTGCGATCACCCGTTGAGGTGAGAGATTGCGGTTCATTATTTTTCTTGAGGATTATAACTCAATATGGATTTAGTTATTAAAATTAAATCTATTTTTTCTTGGTCCTCGGAGTTCGTCGATGCAACGCTGGATACCGCGATGACGCGATGGTCCCCTCCTTCCGCGACGATCAAATTCCGAGAAGATCGCGCGTGCGACGACTTGACCGAGGTAGGGGTTTGTTGTGAAATAATTTATATTCCCGCGATTGTTTCTTTTAAAACAAGACCTAGATCAAGTGTAATTTTATATTACTAAAATTGTTTTTGTTAAGTTTGTCAGGTGTTATTTATCTTCCCATTTATATCATCTAACGCGGAGGGTGCGGGCTAAACCAACATGACCCGACAACCCTCCGACGTTCTTCGTTGTTGTGCGGATTTGGCGGACGACGACAAAACCTTCCGCAAAAGGAAATTTGATGATTCCGCAGTGAATAACGGGTCCCAGGAGGAGCATCGGCGCAGATGAGAACGGAATCGGACCACCGGAGCGACTCCGGGGGCCCGCGGATGCCACCGGCGCGCTGCCGGAAAAGGCCACCGGGGCTGAAGCCGCGGTGGCGATGGCGCCAGCAGACCCACATCTGTGCGGGTCTGGCGCACACGGACGCGGCTTTGCCGCGTCCCTTGACCAGGGCGGCCCCCCGCGGGGGCCGCGGTGTTGTCACGCGGGGGCAGCGTGCCCCCCGCGTTGCTCGGCCGCTCGGCCGAGCCGAGCCGGGCCGATCCCTGGCCGGGCCGGACCGGGTCCATCCGGGTCGGAACAGGTCGGGTCGACCCAGTTCGGCCGACCCAGGGGGGGTCGGGCCAGGCCGGCCCGGGCCCAGACCCCCCATTTTCGGACCGTTTTCGGTCTTTTGCTCATAACTTGAGCTACGGGCCTCCGAACCACGCTTCGTCAGCGGCGATGCGATCCTTGGATCGAGACAGTAGTTTAGGTTTACTACACTCAAGGTTTAGAAACACTCTGGGTTCAGCCGGGTTGGTTCGTACATGAAACCAACCGGGCCCTCGGGGTGGAAACGCTCATATCTTGAGCTTCGGACGTCCGTTTGACATTCCGTTGACTTTTTTGGATACCTCCAAGTGAGACGGATATTTTGGCTTACTCCGTTCGAGTTTTGGACACAGGTGGAGTACGGTCGGGTTGGTTTTTCCTTAATACCCAACCGGGCCCCTGGGACAAAAAAACCAATATCTCTCAGACTGGGCGTCCGATTGACGCGTCGTCTATTGTGTTGAGTTCCTGTTGATGATACAGAACTTTTTGATACATCAACTTCGGACTACATGTCAGTTGATGCATCGACCTCTTAGCTCGTAGAGTGGACCCTCCCGGAACGAGCATACTATGTGCGGATACCCTAGAGACGGTTGAGACTTGACGGCTACTGATCGAACCACTCGGTCTGTTATGGATAGCCCGGATGAGCAGCGCTTGGTTGTAGCGACAGACCCACGACAAAGGTTCTTTTGGTTGTAGTGGCACAGGGGAGCGCTTGGTTGTTGCGGCAGACCCACGACAGAGGTGCGCTTGGTTGTAGCGACACAGGGGAGCGCTTGGTTGTAACGGCAGACCCACGACAGAGGTGCGATTGGTTGTAACGGCACAGGGGAGCGCTTGGTTGTAGCGGCAGAACCACGACAGAGGAGCGCTTGGTTGTAGCGGCACGGAGGAGCGGTTGGTTGTAGAAACAGGCCCACAGTACCCGATAGGTGGAGTACTACATCAGTCCAAGGTAAGAGGGAAGTGCTTGGTTGTAGCGGCATAACCACTGTACCTGATGGAGAAGGAGTTTCTCAATAGCTTTCGGTTCAACTTCATGATCGATCCTATGTGGGCCATTGTGAGGGTTAGTACCTACAGATCCTTTGTGGGTCCGACGGTTTAGATGAATCAGTGGCTACATCTGATCATCTCTAACGTCATATGAAGAAGTACCTGTGTGAGCTGAATCCTGTTTTACTTTCGTGTGTGGATTTACGTTTACTTTCCTTTGTGGATCGAGTTGTGATATCCTGTGTGGATTTACATTTGCTTTCCTGCGTGGACTGGTTTTTGCTTGGGCTCGGATGTTGGAGCCGAACGAGAATTGATGACTTAGGTATATGTATAGTCATATACCTAAGCAGTGTCAGTTGTTACTTCGTGACTGTATCCTTCCTTTTTGGTTTATCCTTTGTGGATTTTGGGAACCTTCGGGGGTCTCGGGGTCCCTACTGAGTAACTTATACTCACCCCTGCACGGGCTATGCCTGCACTTCGTTGTGTTGGTTGCAGACGACAGACAACGCTGATCGTGGTGGAGGCTTGCAGAGCAGGACGGTACCTGGAGGTGGACCACTGGGCAGGACGTACACGGAGCAGACGACTGGACCGAGGAGCTGTGGAGGCTATCTGTGCTCACCCTTCACATGGGACTTCCAGAGGACAGCTCGACGTTGCGGATTTTCTTTTCAGTTGCTGTTTTTCCCTTCAATTGTACTTTACAGTTGGGCTTGTATTTCCTGCCCCTTTTACTTTCAGCACATATTGTTACAGTTTTTACTTAGTGTTTAACCTTTCCTCTTGCTTACTCTTTGGTGGTTGTTTACTTTACAAAGGAAATGCCTTCTCTGTTTATCGGGATTTACGCCTTGGTGCTAGTCGCCAGCCCCTGGCCTATGGAAGGCGGTCTTGGGGTAGTCACGGCACGGGCCTCGAGGCCGGGTCGTGACAAATTGGTATCAAAGGAGTTTGGTTCTACACTAGACTCTGATCTTTATTCTATGTGAAGCAATACTGCTTAGTGTATTGAGTGTGGTTATCAGTCCAGGGAGCCCAGTGTTGGTGCGGCGGCCGACGTATCCGTACACCAGGTCCCTGACTTCTGATTTCCGACTTAATGCTCGAAAACATTGATTGCATGTGTGTTTCATGTTTTCTGTGTGATTAATTTATGTCAGCTCACCTGGTACACTGTTCTGACCGTGGAACACCTGCCTCTTTTCAGGATGGCCCCATGACGGCAGCCAGCTAGGGTTCCGAGCGTTGTGCGTGGCGACAGCCTGTCGAGCGACGAGGCTTCGGTACAGGGAACTTTGACAGCAAAGGCACCGCCGGTACCTCTACCCGTCGAGCCACCGATGCTTCCTGCACCAGCCACTGACGATGCACATCGCCTCAGTGCACTGCATGAGTTCCAGCGCCAATGACCGCCCATGTTCCACGGGGAGACGGACCCCCAGGCAGCCGAGGACTGGCCGGGGGACAGTTGTATGAGTTTTCCGGTTTGTGAGGACACCAGCGAACCTTATGGTGGTCCTTGCAGCGAGCCTCCTGCATGCGGCAACAGGAAGATGGTGGAGCTTGATGCTCCAGGTGCACGATGAGGCATCACTCCTTTGGACGGACTTTCAGAGCCTTTTTCACTCAGAGTTAGTCCCATCCACCCTCCGAGCGGTGCGCATTCCGGAGCTACTACAGCTGCGGCAGGGCAGCATGACAGTATCCCAATACACGATGATGTTCACTAATCTCTCGCGCTACTCCATAGATATGGTACGGGACCCGTTATTCTGGACCCGGACCTTCGAGCAGGGACTGAGGCACGAGATCAGGGCTTCGATGATCTCCCTCAACATTCTGACACAGGCAGAGGTGTGGGAGCGAGCCCTTTTAGTGGAGAGTTTCCTTGCTGAGCAGTCTCCAGCAGCAGAACCCACCACTGGACGACATGCGGTGGAGTCTTCTGTAGTGGGCAGTAGACAGATGACACAGGGGTCGAAGAGGACTAGACCTACAGGTGGTCGACATCATTACTCTGGATCGTTTGTGAGAGTCACTCGAGGTGGACAACGACATGCCATGAGAGGGCAGTGTTACTCCTGCGGCGGGATTGGTCTCATGGCTCGTGACTGTCCGACCCGCCATACGGATGACCAGCAGATGAACGAAGGACCCCCCAGGCAGAGGCAGAGGTTCGATCAGGGTGGGCCGCAAGGAGCAGGCGGCCATGGCAGGGGAGCAGGTCGTGCAGCTGGAGGTGGACGACGCTTCGAGGTGTTGCCACCACCACCACCAGGAGGTCCACCCCGACCGTAGGGGACATGAGGACATGGGAGAGCTCAGATTCAGGCAGCTGAGGCCTATGATCATGGAGCTCTGGGAGCAGATGGATAGGAGTGGGACTAGCTCCAGACCTGGAGACTTTAGTTCATGTTGCTTCTAGTTTTGTTGATGAATGTTTGTAGATGCTTTGTGTCTTTGTACTTGAGCTGCAAAAATAAAAGAAACATTTTCTTGTGGCATTTACTTTCTTGTCCTCTCTTCTGTTGTTACTAAGAGTTTTTGGTTTAGATTGTTGAATTGACCCTCATTTGAGAGATACCTACTGGAGGAGACCTAGTTGCCACACACTGATGCCGACAGTGTGACTCAACCCTTAGAGGAGAGAGTAACTTTTGGATTTCTTGGTAGTAGCATCGAGTCCTTACGATGTCATCCTTGGTATGGGTTAGTATCATCCATGACGAGATTGACTTTATTAGGCAATGAAAGTCGTTCATCCATGGGTTGAGACCGGATTTCTCTTATCAGCAAAGAAGAAATCTTAGCAGCTCTTGAGGGACCGGAGATGGTCCAGGCCATGACAGAGAAGGTCCAGGTCATCCAGGGGAGGATGAGGACAGCTCAGAGCTGACAGAAGACTTTTACTAACAGGAGGTGGAGGCCACTAGAGTTCGAGGATGGCAACCACATCTTCTTGCGGGTCTCACCTCGACGGGGTTTACAGAAATTGGGCCGAGGTGGCAAGTTTTCTCCACGCTTCATCGGACCCTTCCAGGTCCTAAGCAGGATTGGAAAGGTGGCTTATCACTTGGTTCTACCACCACAGTTGCTCCGGGTGCACGACGTATTCCACGTATCTCAGCAGAGGAGATACGTGCACGACCCGATGAAAATCTTTGATGATGGGGCGACTTTTGCAGAGGTCCCAGTGGAGATCGAGGATCGACAAGAGCAGGTCCTACGTGGAAGATCAATTCCTCTAGTGCTCTTCAGATGGCAGCTCAGGAACCTCCAAGAGAGCACTTGGGAGAGGGAGGCTCAGATGCGTTCTCAGTACCGCCATTGTATCACTAAGTTTGTGGTGAAGCTTTACGGGGACATAAAGCCCTGTGGTGGTAGTAATGTAAAGACCCGTAAATTTCAAGGAATTTTTTTTCTTAATTTTCTTTGGAATTTTACAGGAACACAGCTTCTGGAGGAACCTGATTCCGAGGCCCAGTGTGTCCGGAATCATTTCCCGAAGTTTGGCTCGGGTACGTTCAGTGAACGAACGAGCGGGTTTTTCTAACTTTTGAACCGGTGCTCGGAATCGAATTCTGAGGGCACCGATGGACTCACAGTGCCGGTATTTTCTTAGAAACACCTCTTCTGGAGTTGTGTTTGCTCGGTTTTGGTTTTTTAATTTTTGGGTATTAAGTTAATAAATAAAATAAAGTTGTGCGACAATTTTATTTTTATTTCACTTAAAGCCGCTTAAAGACAAATTCAAGCTGTTTAAGCTGGGTTGATGTGGATAGGGTGCTATCCAAAATTATCCTAACCTCCTAGTAGAATATTTGTGAGGTGGGGCCCGCACGAGCCCCACTGTTTCATTTTCGTTAAGTAACGCAGCCGCGAAAACCCGTCTTTATGAAAGTCAACTGACGTGTTTTCTTAAATTCTTAATGCACCAATTAATTTGGCGGTTAACTTCATTAAATTAATTCTATGAATTAATTTAATCTTTTCTTAACCTGTTTGAAATCCGTTGGCGTAATAATAAAATAAGACCAACGCATGACATCTTGAGGATTGCTCGTTGAGAGGATTTGACAGAACCTTTTGTTCCTTCATCCTCCTTCGTGAAGAACGCGAAGAACGCAAAGAACGCCGGCCTCCGATGAAGAATGCCGAACCCACGGAAATCGATGACGTGACGTCGTGTGTCACGACACCGACGTTTCCTCTCCCGCGACGTTCCTTCATCCGCAACAAAAATCTGCGATCACCCATTGAGGTGAGAGATTGCGGTTCTTTAATTTTCATGAGGATTATAACTCAATATGGATTTAATTATTAAAATTAAATCTTTTGGTTCTTGGTCCTCGGAGTTCGTCGACGCAACGCCGGATACCACGACGACGCGACGGTCCCCTCCTTCCTCGACGATCAAATTCTGCGAAGAACGCATGTGCGATGACTTGACCGAGGTAGGGGTTTGTTGTAAAATAATTTATATTACCGCGATTGTTTCTTTTAAAACAAGACCTGGATCAAGTGAAATTTTAAATTATTAAAATTGTTTTTGATACGTTTGTCATGTGTTATTTATTTTCCCATTTATATCATCTAACACGGAGGGTGCGGGCCAAACAAACACGACCCGATAACCCTCCGCCGTTCTTCGTTGTTGTGCAGATTTGGAGGGCAACGACAAAACCTGCCTCAAAGGAAATTTGATGATTCCGAAGTGAATAATGGGTCCTGGGAGGAGCAGTGGCGCAGACGGGAACGCAATCGGACCACCAGAGCGACTCCGGTGGCCCGCGGAAGCCACCGGCGGCGCCGTCAGCCGGAGGCGGCGACGCCCCGGCACGCTGCCGAAGAAGGCCGCCGCGGCGGTGGTGGCGCCAGCAGACCCGTGGCTGCGTGGGTCCGGAACACACGGATGTGGCTTTGCCGCATCCGTTGACCTAGGCGGCCCCCCGCGGGGGCCGCAGTGTTGTCACGCGGGGACAGTGTGCCCCCCGCGTTGCTCGGCCGCTCGGCCGAGCCGAGCCGGGCCACGCCCTGGCCGGGGTGGACCGGGTCCAGCCGGGTCGGACTGGGTCAGGTCGACCCGGTTCGGCCGACCTAGGGGGGGAGTCGGGTCGGGCCGGCCCGGGCCAGACCCCCCATTTTCGAACCGTTTTCGGTCTTTTTCTCATAACTTCAGCTACGGGCCTCCGAACGACACACTGTTAGCGGCGATGAGATCCTTGGATTGAGACGGGCGTTTTGGATTACTACACTCAAGGTTTCAGAATACTTTGGTTTCGTCCGGGTTGGTTCGTACACGAAACCAACCGGGCCCTCGGGGCGGAAACGCTCATATCTTGAGCTTCGGACGTCCGTTTGACGTGACGTCGACTTTGATGGATACCTCTAAGTGATACGGATCTTTTGGATTACTCCACCCAAGGTTTGGACACAAGATGAGTACGGTCGGGTTGGTTTTTCCTTAAAAACCAACCGGGCCCCTGTGACGAAAAAACCAATATCTCTCAGACCGGGCGTCCGATTGATGCGTCGTCTGTTGCATTGAGTTCCTATTGACGACACGGAACTTTTGGATACATCAACTTTGGACTACATGCCAGTTGATGCATCGACCACTTAGCTCGTGGAGTGGACCCTCCCGGAACGAGCATGCTGTGTGCAGAAACCCTAGAGCATGTTGAGACTTGACGACTGCTGATCGAATGACTCGGTGTGTTACGGATAGCCCGACGGAGGAGCGCTTGGTTGTAGCGGAAAACCCACGACAGAGGTGTGCTTGGTTGTAACGGAATAGGGGAGTGCTTGGTTGTAGTGGCAGACCCACGACAGAGGTGTGCTTGGTTGTAGCGGCACAGGGGAGTGCTTGGTTGTAGCGGCAGACCCACGACAGAGGTGCACATGGATGTAGAGGCACAGGGGAGTGCTTCGTTGTAGTGGCAGACCCACGACAGAGGAGTGCTTGGTTGTAGCGGCACGGGGGAGCACATGGTTGTAGTAGTAGGCCCACAGTACACGATAGGTGGAGTACTAAAGCAGTCAAAGGTAAGAGGGAAGCGCTTGGTTGAAGCGGCATAACCAATGTACCTGATGGAGAAGGAGTTTCCCAATAGTTTTGGGTTCAAATTCATGATCGATCCTGTGTGGGTCATTGTGAGGGTTAGTACCTACAGATCCTTTGTGGGTCCGACGGCTTAGATGAATCAGTGGCTACATCTGATCATCTCTAACGTCATATGAAGAAGTACCTGTGTGAGCAGAATCCTGTTTTACTTTCCTGTGTGGATTTACGTTTACTTTCCTTTGTGGATCGAGTTGTGCTATCCTGTGTGGATTTACGTTTGCTTTCCTGCGTGGACTGGGTTGTGCTTGGGCTCAGATGTTGGAGCCGAACGAGAATTGATGACTTAGGTATATGAATGGGAATATACCTAAGTAGTGTCAGTTGTTACTTCGTGATTGTATCCTTTCTTTGTGGTTTACCCTTGGTGGATTTTGGGAGACCTTAGGGGGTCTCGGGGTCCATACTGAGTAGCTTATACTCACCCCTGCACGGGCTATGCCCGCACTTCGTTGTGTTGGTTGCAGACGATAGACAACGCTGATCGTGGTGGAGGCTTGCGGAGCAGGACGATACCTGGAGGTGGACCACTGGGCGGGACGTACTTAGAGAGGACGGCTGGACCGAGGAGCTGTGGAGGCTATATGTTCTCACCCTTCACGTGGGACTTCCAGAGGACGGCTCGACGCTGTGGCTTTTCTTTTCAGTTGCTGTATTTCCCTTCAGTTTTACTTTACAGTTGGGCTTGTATTTCCGGCCCCTTTTACTTTAAGCACAGCTTGTTACAGTTTTTACTTAGTGTTTACCCTTTCTGCTTGCTTACTCTATGGGGGTTGTTTACTTTACAAAGGCAATGCCTTCCCAGTTTATCGGGATTTACGCCTTGGTGCTAGTAGCCAGCCCCTGACCTATGGAAGGCGGGCTTGTGGTAGTCACGGCACGGGCCCTGAGGGCGGGTCGTGACAATTTATTAAGCGGATCCATCTCATGTTTTGTGCCTAGAGGTAGTTCATTTGGATGATAATCTCTCTTATGAGGAACGAACATTCGATATTCCCGAACGAAGTGAGCAAGTGTTGTGGAAGAAGGAAATTCATCAGGTGTAGGTTTTTTGGAAACCCCATATTGTTGAAGATGCAACGTGGGAATATTAAAATGCTATGAGGGATTAATTATCCCCCCACTTATTTGAAAAGTGAATAAAAATTACAAGGACACATTTTCTAGAAGGGGGGAAATATGTAACATCCCATGTAAATAAATATATATGATATTTTCATACGTATTAATATTTATCAATTAAATGTTAATATTTTTTAAAGGGGATTCTCTGTTTGATGGCGTACCCAAAATGCAACAATAGTATTCTTTGAAATCTTACATTTCTTACAACGTTGAGTTATACCGAAAAATAATATAATTATTCATTTATTTTAAAAGGAAGTTAACGCCTAGATATTGTTATTATAGGAATGATCAGAACTAACTAAAATATAATTATACATGTTTTATTAACTGATTTAACATGTATCTAATAAAATTTAGAGGTTTAAAATGGGAATGAATATAATTTTACGTTCAAAAAGTCTAATATTTATTAAAAGGTCGATTTACCGCTTTCTAGTGGCGAACCCTCATTAAATCTAGTTTTAGTCAATTTTATATTTTTGATTTGACAAAATCATGTTTTTTTCTATAATTGGGATATTAAATTTACATTGGAGACGTTTTTGATATTTTTCTACTAAAATTAATTTTTAATGAATAGTGAAATGTAATGTATTTTAATTCAAAACTGCCTTTTAATCGAATTTATTTATATGGATATATTATCTTTTTAGTTGGATTTAATGTCTAATTAGATTATATTATTACAAGTTAATCCAAATATATACATTGGATAAATTTTGACATTTAAATTTGACAGAAACTAGTGTCAATCATTTGATAGTTATAATTTCTTAAGAACACACTTTTTTGTTTGGACAAAAATAATTAACATTAAATTAATTTCTTCCACTTCTATGTTAGGAATTTAAAAAAATGTATTCAATATTTGGAATCAGGAAGCCTATATTGTGTAAATAAGTAACTTTTATTTTTATACATTAGGTATATTTTCTTCGGTAAATATTTTATTTATCAAGGTTAAAGGGTAAATATGGTAAATAAGGGTAAAAAATATTATTATAATATTATATTACCCTTACATGTGTTCTAATCCTATTAGAGGATACATTTATGACCATTTCCATCCTTGGGTCGATTTGGGGACCCGATAGAGCCACTTGGGAGTGATAATGAAGCTTTATATTAATTTACTTAATATAATAAAAAATGACATAAACAAATATCTTTTAGTAAATAAATTCATAGATGGGGTTATATAAGTTATCTCTTAGAATATAAATATTCATTTTAAATCTAAAATGATTTCCTATATCATGGTATTATTTTATAATTTTTATACCTGACATAAATTAAATTAGTTATGACAAAATAATGATGTAGTGTTTACCACATTAATGAATGATTTAAAAAAACTAAGATTATTAAGATTAAAACAATATTCTAAACATGTATAATTCTTATTGGATGATTTTAGTTTAATCAAGATTAATATTATTATCATCTATAATATGTTTTGGACCATTAGAAACCAAAAATCATTATTTAATATAATAATGTTTTCAAACAATCCTAAAGATCCCCAACTCCCCTTTATAAAAAGCCCTGACCTCTAACGCATTACTCAGAAATCTCAACCCCTTTGTCGCATCTATCCGCTAAAAAAATAAGCTATCAAGATCCTTCTCTTCTACCTAGAATCAATACCCTAGGAATAAGTTGTAAAGACATATAAATTTCAAGGAAAATGTTTTCTTAACATCTATGGGATTTTTACAAGTACGGAGTTTTTGACGACACCTGATTTCGAGGCCCGGTATGCCCGGAATCAATCTCTGAAGATCATCTCGGGTACATTTAGTGAACCAATGAGTGGGTTTTTTGATCTTTTGAACCGGTGATCGGAATAGAAATCTAAGGGCATCGATGGAACCTCAACGCTGGTAATTTCTTAAGAGCACCTTTACCGAAGACGTGTTTTCTTTGGAGGAGTTGTTAAAAAATGTGGATTAAATAAAAAATGTGAATAAAATTGGGTACAATTTTATTTATTTTTCTAAGGTGGATTTATCCTACATTGGTATGTTAGTCTGGGACCCACTATCATCCTAACTACCCATGTGAGGATAAATGTGTGGTTGGGCCCGAACGAGCCCCAACCCTTCAAATTTCATTAAACCCCTTAAACACCCCCACCATTTAAACCCTTATATTTAATTAAGTGACTCCTCCTCTCCCCACTCTCCCACATGAGTTCATGCCAACACACTTTTAATCAATTAATTTAATTAAGTGTTTGAATTTTGTAAATTCGAATGCATGACAATGTAAAATAAAATAAGGAGAATCTTATTTTATTATGGGTTTTCATGTTGTGTTGAGAATTGGAGGAGAGAGCTCTAGTCCCTTTTGAAGAACATCGTCTTCAACAAAGAACGCCAACTCTCCAATGAAGAAAGTCGACTCGGCGGCCCGGTTTTTTCATCCTTTTATTCCTCCGCAACGAGGAGACACAGATGACGACGGAAACGACGCAAACGTCCATGGTGCTTGACAAACACAAAGTCCTATCAGGGTAGGGGTTAATTCTTTTGTTCAAGTCTTATATTTGTCCTTTGTTGATTAAAATATGGACTCTTGTTATCAATATAATGGGAGGATATCGGACCACACAATCATGGTCGATCCTCCTCCCCTATTCTTGTTGATCTTAGTTGATGATTGTGGTAAAGGCGGCACAGTTTCGTTACACCACGTGGGAACAAAGAGGACCGCGGCCGGAGCGGGCAACGGCGGTGGAACGCGGTACCGGCACGCTACGCCGGTGTGTCCGAAGGAGGATGCAGCCAGAAGTGGGCCATGGAAGAGGGGCGCAGCACCGTCGCGTCACACTAGAGCTTCAAGGGGGCCGCGGCCGGGGCGGGCCACGTCGGAGGGGCACAGCGCCATCGCGCTGCCCCGGTCGGACAGGAGCCTCGCCCTAAGGCCGCGGCGATCTTCAAAGGGACGACCAGATGAGCCGGCCGCTGGTGCCACCTGGAAGCGGGACCCGAGGGGGTCATGCCGTTACACTAAGGCCGGCCATTATGGTCAGACGTTTCAGAAAATCGGGGGGGGGGGGTGTAACCCCCATGCAGTTTCTTAGGGGGGACCCCTCGGGTCCGCCGTTTCGGAAACAAGGGGGTGACGCCCCCATTTACACCCCGCTCAGCCAGTGCCTGGCAGTAGGTTACGCGGGCCAGGCCGCGCCCCACCGCGGGCTGGGCCGTGCTGGCCGAGCCGGGCTGCACCCGATCTGGCTGACCCAGGGGGTATTGGGCTGGGTCGGACCGGGCCCAGACCCCCTATATTCTGACCAGGTTCGTTCAAATTCCCATATCACGGGCTACGAACCTCAAAGCGACGCACTATTATTTGCGTAGGGATATTTGGATCGAGATGGTCATTTTGGTATATTACACTCATTCTTTCGGCGAAGTTTGGGTTCGGTCGGGTTGGTTTGAACACAAAACCAACCAGGACCTCAGAGTGGAAATGGTTATAACATGAGCTCCAGATGTCTGATTGACGTGTTGTTGACTATGTTGGATTAATATTGATGAGACGGTTCTTTTGGAATACTCTACACTGGTTTTGGTTGTGGTTTGAGCATGACTGGGTTGGATTGTACCCGAAATCCAACCGGGCCCCTAGAACGGAATTGCTAATAACTCACAGATCGGGCGTCTGATTGACGCGCCGTCTATTGCGTTGAAACCTCTATGACGAGGAGGCCCTTTTTGAAACTTCCACGTGATATTACATAACACATGGAAGTATCGACCAGTAGCTCGTGGAGAGGACCCTCCCGGACACAAGCATACGGAATTCTGAGACCTAGTAGCTGGCTGAGACTTGACGACTGCTAATCAATCGACTCTGTGTGATTTGGATTTCCCAGTGGGG
This sequence comes from Viscum album, assembly GCA_963277665.1. NCBI lineage: Eukaryota > Viridiplantae > Streptophyta > Magnoliopsida > Santalales > Viscaceae > Viscum > Viscum album. Next base: position 326,451,043 of record OY728143.1, read on the forward strand.
TGCACTTGGTTGTAGAAATAGACCCATGGAATAGGAGCACATGGTTGTAGCGGTAGACCCGCGGTACTCGATAGAAGGAGTACCTTTGTAGTCTATGAGGGGAGGCACTTGGTTGTTGTGGCAGACCCATGGTGGGTAGCGCTTGGTTATAACATCAGGCCCACAGTACTTGACAGGTGGAGTACTTCAGCAGTCCAATGTTAGTGGGAAGTTCTTGGTTGTAGTGGTAGGCACACTATACTCGATAGAGGAGGAGTTCTACTATAGGCGTGGTTTCGATATCATTAATGAAAATCCGGGTTTGAGTTGAGTCGATGACCATCGTGTTTTCCTCATGTTATTGATGGGTCACTTGATATCTTAGGTATATGTATGGGAATATTCCAAAGTAGTGGTTTTCTGTTGATTTCTTAAACATTGCATTTCCTATTGATTGACATGGGTTACATGATAACATAGGTATAAATATGGGCTTATACCTAAGTAAGGGTTACCTGTTGAGATCCTTCTTTGTGGTTCTCTTTGTTGGATTTAGTGAGACTTTGAGGGTCTCGGGGTCCCTACTAAGTATCATTATACTCACCCCTACAGGGGATATGCCTACACCTCATTGTGTTGGATGCAGACGATGGACAACACTGATCATGGTTGAGGCTTGTAGAGTTGGACGGTACCTATATGTGGATTTCACGACGAGACGGTACCCGAAGGTGGAATTCATGATGAGACAGTGCCCGGAGGTGATAGACAGACGTGGAGAGCTGAGGTGGCCATTGTACCTACCATTCAGTTTGGAACTCGGGAGGACGATTCAGGAGCAGCTCGACACCTTCCTATTGTTTTGTCTTTTTGTTGTACTTTACTGTTGGGCTTGTATTCCGGCCCCTTTGTACTTTCATTACACTTGTTTTACTTCATAATTAGTGTTTTCTTCCACTTTTACTCTATTTGTGCATGTTTTTACGTTTCATAAAGGCAATGCCTTCCCTTTTATCGGGATTTACGGCTTTGGTTCTAGTCTCTAGCCCCTTGCCTATGGAAGGCAGGGTTAGTGTAGTCACTGCACGGGCCCCGAGGATGGGTTGTGACAAATTTGTATCAAAGGGAGGTTCTACAGAAGAACTTAGGACTCAGATATTTTCATTTCTGTGAAGCAATAGTGTTAAGGGTACTAAGTGTGGTCTTAAGTTCATGGAGTCTAGTGTTGGTGCGGGAGGCCGACGTATCCATACACCAGGACCCTGACTACTGATTTCTGACTCAGTGCACGAAAATACTGATTGTGTGTGTGTTTTCAAAAGTTTCATTAAAATTATCACAAACTAGGTCAGCTCACCAGGAATAATCTTAGATCGTGTTGCATCTGTTTCTTTCAGAATGCCTTCCTACGGACGACTAGCTAGAGCCCCGAGAGTTGTACGTACTGACAGGACGCTGAGCGATGAGGCCTCATTACAGGGCCCTCATCGAGTTGAGGCACCAGTGGAGGCACCATCGGTACTACAACCCATTGGGTCACCGATGCCACCAGCACCCGCAGCTGGCGATGCACGCCTCTTGAGCGCACTGCACGAGTTCCAGTGCGAGAGGCCTCTCAGTTTCCGGGGAGAGATGGACCCACAGGAGGCTGAGGATTGGCTAGAGGTTGTGGTGAGAGTCTTCAGGCTAGTAGGTACACTAGAAGACTATATGGTGATCCTTGCTGCCAGCCTCCTTCAGGCAGTAGCAGGCAGATAGTGGAGCCTGATGCTCCAGATGCATGACGAGGTGATACTTCTATGGGCAGACTTCGAGAGCCTGTTTCGAGCAGAGTTTGTACCAGCCACCCTTCGATCAGTGCGTATTAAGGAGCTACTGCATCTACAGTAGGGTAGAATAATGGTGTCTTAGTACTCATAGAGGTTCACACACCACTCGCGCTACTCTACATACATTGTACGGGACCCGTTTTTCAGGGCCCAGACATTCGAGAAGGGGCTCAGGAGAGATATTAGAGCTTCAGTTGTCTCTCATAGCATTCCGACAGAGAAGAGGGTATTGAAGCGAGCCCTCTTAGTGGAGAGTTTCCTTACTGAGCAATCTCCAGCAGCGGGACCCACCACTAGCTGGCATACAGTAGATTCATCTGCAGCTGGCGGCAGAAAGATGACGCAGAGGTCCAAGAGGACCAGATCCACATGTGGTTGACCAAATGACTCAGGATCATGTGTGTGAGGCACCCAGGGTGGAGAACGACTTACCAGGAGCAGAAAGTGTTACTCCTACGACGGGCTTGGTCACATGGCACGTGACTGTCCGACTCGCCATACAGATGATCTGCAGATAGACGAATGACGTCATATGTAGAGACAAAGGTTCAATCGAGGCAGAACGTAAGGAGTAGGAAACAGAGGTGGAGGAGATGGTCATCTAGTTGGAGGAGGACGACGCTTTGAGTTGTTTCCACCACTACCACTCGGAGGTCCACCCCGGCCGCAGGGGACGCGTGGACATGGGAGAGCACAAATTCAAGCAGTTGAAGCATATGACTATGGAGAAGCGGAAGTGGGAGGACATGAGTGTGACTAGTTCCAGGAATGAAGGCCTTTGTTCTTGGTGATTCTATCTTCCTTTTTGTTGTTTTTGTGGTTTTATGGGTCTTTGTACTTTGAGCTGCAGTAATAAAATACACCTTTCTTTGTAACATTTACTATCCTGTCCACATTGTATTGTTGATACTAAGAGGTTCTGGTTTAAATATGATGACTTGACTCTCACTTGTGAGATTACTACTGGAGGAGACTCAGTAATCACGCACTGATGTCGACAGTGTGACTCAACCCTTGGAGGCAAGAGTGACGGTTGGATATCTTAGTAATAGTGTCGAGGCCTTACGACATCATTCAAGACATGAATTTTATCATTCATGTCAGGATTGACTATATTAGGAAAAGAACGTTGTTCATCCTGGAGATGAGAGCAGATTTCTCTTTTCGGCAGAGGAGAAATATGAGATGATCTTTTGTTGGAACGTAGACGAAGAAGGGTGGAGATGGGTTCTTATAATTTCTTATTCTCACCCATTGTTCATTGAGAGAATGGTTTATGGTTCTCTTCATATCAATAATCTTCGGTGTATCTTCTCTCAGAAGGACATGAACTTGAGAGAGTAGTGACAGCTTTAATTCCTCCAGGACTATGACTTTGAGATATTTTATGCTTTTGGAGAGGGGGGACATTGTAGAAAATGCTCTTAGTAAAAGATCAGGCAGTCAGCTATTAGGAGTGGCGAGACAACAGCCAAATGCGTTTCAGATATCCTTTGTGGATAGTGATAGAGTCAACTCGTGTATGACCATAGATGGTCCAGGCTATGATAGAGAATGTGCAGATCATCCAAGAGTGGATGAGGACTGCACAGAGCCGACATATGTCATGTGATTATAGGAGGTGGAGACCACTAGAGTTCGAGGATGGCGACCATGTTTTCTTACGAGTCTCACATTGACGTGGATTATGGATATTTGGCGGGGGAGACAAGTTATCTCTACACTTCATCGGACCATTCCAGGTTCTTAGTAGGATAGGTGAGTTGGCTTATCACCTGGCTCTTCCACCTCAGTTGCACTGGGTGCACGACGTCTTCCACATATCTCAGCTGAAGAGATACGTGCACAACCCGACGAATATCATCGGCCATAGGGAGCTGGACATCGATGACGGGGCGACATTTGCAGAGGTTCCAGTGGAGATCGAGTATCGATAGGAGAGGGTCCTATGTGGAGGTTCGATTCCTCTACTTCACATCAGGTGGCATCATGGGAACCTCTAGGAGAGCACATGGGAGTGGGAGGCTCAGATGCGTGCACAGTACCCTAATTTGTGATGTATCTTTATGGGGATGTAAATACCTGAGGTGGGAGTAATGTAAAGACCTGTAAATTTCATGGAATTTTTTTTCTTAAATTATATGGTATTTTTACGAGTACGCAGTTTCTGACGGAACCTGATTCTGAGGCCCGGTGTGCTCGGAATCAATTTCTGATTTTTAGCTCGGGTACGTTCAGTGAACGAATGAGCGGGTTTTTCTATCATTTGAACAAGTTCACGGAATTGAAATATGAGAGCACCGATGGAACCACATCTCCAGTAATTTCTTAAGAGGACCTTTACCAAAGATTCATTTTCTTTAGAGGAGTTGTTAAAAAAATGTGGATTAAATAAAAAAAGTGAATAAAATTGTGCACAATTTTATTTATTTTTCTAAGGTTGTTTTATCCTACATGGGTATGTTAGGGTGGGAGCCACTAGCATCCTAACTACCCATGTGAGGATAAATGTGGGGTGGGGCTTGCATAATCCCCAACCCTTCACATTCCCTTAAACCCCTTAAACCCCCCATTTAAACCCTTGTATTTAATTATGTGACTCCTCCTCTCCCAACTCTCCCACAATAATTCATGCCAACACACTTTTAATCAATTAATTGATTTGAGTGTTTGAATTTTGTAAATTCCAATGCATGGAAAAGTAAAATAAAATAATAGAACGATTATTTTATTTTGGGTTAGCTTGTTGTGTTGATAATTGGAGGAGAGAGCTCTAGTCCCTTTTGAAGAATATCATGTTCAACGAAGAACGCCAACTCTCTGATGAGGAACGTCAACTCGGCGGCCCGGTTTCTTCATCCTCTTCTTCCTTCGTGACAAGGGAGGAGACACCAATGACAATGGAAATGTCACCATCGTCCACGAAACTTGACAAATGCGAAGTCCTTTCAGGTTAGGGGTTAATTATTTCGTTCAAGTCTTATCTTCGACCTTCGTTGATTAAAATTTGGATGCTTGTTATCATTATAACGGGAGGAGATCAGACCGCACAAACACGGCTAATCCTCCACCCCTATTCTTGTTGATCTTCATTGGTGATTGTGGCAAAGGCTGCGTGGTGTCATTTCACCATGCAGGGACGAAGAGGAACGCGGCCAGAGCGGGATATGGTAAGGGGTCCACTGTTTTGGAATCAGAGGGGCGGTGCCCCCCTTTGCGCCCCGCTCGGCCAGCGCCGAGCCGCGGCCGGCCTCTAAGCCGGGCCACAGGCCACGCGTGCCGGCTTGGGCCACGCCCTGTCGGGGTGGGCCACCCCCCACCGCGGGCCGGGCCATGCCGAGTTGGTCCAGACCCGGTTTGGGCCGACCCAGTGGTTATTGGGTCGGGTCGGACCGGGCCCAAACCCCCTATTTTCAGACAAGGTTTGCTCAAACGCCCATATCATGGGCTACAGACCTCCGATCGATGCACCGTCAGTTTAATTGGGATCCTTGGATTGATACGGTCGTTTTGGTATATTTCAATCAAGCATTCAGCGAATTTTGGGTATGGCTGTGTTGGTTCGTACACGAAACCAACCAGGCCCTCGGAGCGGAAATGGTTATAACCTGAGCTCCGGACGTCCGATTGACGTGCCATCGACTACGTTGGATTCCTATTGATGAGAAGGTTATTTTGGCATACTATAAAATAGTTTTGGTTATGGTTTGAGAATGACTGGGTTGGATTGTACCTGAAATCCAACCGGGCCCCTAGAACGGAAATGCTAATAACTCACAGACCGGGCGTCTGATTGACGCGCCGTCTATTGCATTGAGACCCCTATGACGAGGCGTCACTTTGATATACTTCTAAGTGATATTAAATAACACTTGGAAGTATCGACCAGTAGCTCCTCGAGTGGACCCTTCCGAAGATGAGCGTACGGAATGCTGAGAACTAGTAGTTGGTTGAGACTTGACGACTGTTGATTGATCGACTTGGTGTGATTCGGATGGCCTAGTGTGGTGCACTTGGTTATAGCAGCAGACCCATGGAGAAGGAGGGATTTTTTGTAGAGTCAGAACTATGGTACTCAATAGAAAGAGTACATATATAACCCATGATGGGGTGTTCTTGGTTGTAGTGGCAGACCCATGGTGGGAAGCGCTTGGTTGTAGCAGTAGGCCCACAATACTTGAAAGGTGGAGTACTTCAGCAGTACAAGGTTAGTAGGAAGCGCTTGGTTGTAGCGGCAGACACACTGTACTCGACAGAGGAGGAGTTCTCCATTAGTCGTGGTTTCGATATCATTAATGAAAATCCTGGTTTGAGCTGATTCGATGACCATCATATTTTCCTCATGTTTTTTATGGGTCACTTGATAACTTAGGTATATGTATGGGCATATACCTAAGTAGTGTTTTTCCATTTATTTCATAGCCATTGTGTTTCCTCAATATTGAGATGGGTTACTTAATAACATAGGTATAAGTATGGGCTTATACCTAAGTAACGGTTACCTGTTGAGATCCTTCTTTGTGGTTCTCCTTGTTGGATTTAGTGATACTTTTAGGGTCTCGGGGACCATATTGTGTATCATTATACTCACCCATGAATGAGATATTCCCGCACCTCATTGTGTTGGATGTAGATGACGGACATCACTAATCGTGGTTGTGGCTTGTAGAGCTGAACGGTACCCGGAGGTGGATTTCATGACGAGTCAGTACCCGAAGGTGGACATCATGACGAGACGGTACCCAGAGGTGATAGACAGACGTTGAGAGATGAGGTGGCAATCTGTACCTACCCTTCAGGTAGGAACTCCAAATGATGATTGAGGAGCATCTCGACACCTTCCAGTTGTTTTCCCTTTTTCTTGTACAATACTATTGGGCTTGTATTCCGACCCCTTTGTACTTTCAGCACACTTGTTTTACTGCTTAATTATTGTTTTTCTTCCTCTTGTACCCTGGTTGTGTGTGTGTTTATGTTTCATAAAGTCAATTCCTTCCCTTTTATCAGGATTTACGCCTTTCTTACTAGTCTATAGCCCCTAACCTATGGAATGTGGGCTTGGGGTAGTCACGACATGGGCCCCGAGGACGGATCGTGACATATGAAACTTCATGAAATTATTTTTGTTCTATAACGACCCATACTTTACATACATTGTTATTACTTCAAAATTGAAGCACACTTATTACAACATATAACAAAACCATGAAAGGACCGTATAGGTATAGTGTCTTTAGAAATTGGAAAGCATAAACAACTTGTTCATAAAGCATCTACTTGCCTCCCATTTATTTCATCATATATAGAGTCCCTTTTTGGCATATTCTACTTAATAACCTTCTTCATGACCTTGGGAAATAAAACATACAAAAGGGTGAGCTCAAATGCTCGGTAAGAGTAAACAAAAGAAATATTAATCATATCATATTCATAAGCACCTAACATTTGGAAATCTTAACCTGCAAAAGATATCATAATTTCATAAAATGGGATAAATTATAGTAGTGAAATGAATCCCAATAATCATAAAATAAAACATGAAACTTTGTGGCATACACACATAATCATTGAGAATCATTTCTTGTTAGTCAAGACTCATTGCCAAGACTATCTTAGTGGACAAAGTCCACTTCTGTACCGAGTTCACTCCTCGTTTCAGTCCTGTTTCATTGAACCAGTTTAAACTTTTGTTTAAGACATGTCTATCTCATGAGATATAAAATCTTTATCCAATGCATTGGAGGGAGATATAGGTCCCACCCATCTCATAATGATACCATTATTATGTGTGCCACAAAATCAGAAAATCATACATCATAGAATAACCCATGTAATGAAAATGGGAATCTTAAACATCGTGAAATCATAAAACAATTCATATAAGATAAAGGAATTCATAAAAATTTAATTCCATCATAACATAATCAAATCAAATTAATAATAGGGATAAAAAAAGAACCCTTTATTATCATATATGGAAAATAATTTTTATAAAACACTTGAACTCAATTCTTGAGGAAAATATCCTTTCTACCTCAAAAACACTCTTCCTTTGTTAACATGTCGTAAAATTATAAACTAAAAGAAGTTGATTAAAAATAAACTTGAAAAATTGTAAGGGAATATTCTTAGAAATAATGTTTTAAAAATCCATTCATGCTGTATAAGTTAAAAGAAAACATTCTTCTCGTACTTTTGTCAGAAAAGTCAAAAAGTACCTTGTACGAAAAACAACAAAAGATTCCTTACAAATCATTTACTAAAAAACTCACCGAAGGGTAAAATTGGATTTAAAAAATTGTAGGATTATGGAAATAATATTACATATCGAGGAAACATGGATTTGGATGATAAAATACACCCCAGTAAATTATTACGAATAAGCAATCTCGGATAAAAAAGAGATTTGTAAATTTATACCTTACCTTAGGTTTGATATGCTTTGTACATGTCTTAACCTCCTGTATAATGATTTAAATAATGTTATCGACTTATTCCAGAATCATACTAATTTTTATGATAACACATATGGTCATATTCTTAGCTTCTTATTAGTAATATTTCATTACAACTTGTTATTGGGGTGTTTGTTACTTTTTGTTCTTATGCATGTTTTGTCAAATAAATTCTTATTATTCTCTTTAGGTTATAGATACCACATTTACAGAATTTTATTAGTGTAATATATATCATATGCATTCATTCAATTCATTTATATAATCATTATGCAATGAAGATCATGTAGAACGGGTCACATCACATCGTGGAGACGGTATTCCGTACGTACGCACGAGCGATGATATCGTTCCCATGATCATGGAATTGTATTAGAGTGTATGTATACTATTTCAGAATCAATATAACTTTACAATAATCATATATAGTAATTATTTACACCATTATACCCATCCAAGTAAGGTGGTGGTGGAAAGTAGATTACACCACGGCGTGGAGACGGTATTCCGTAAGTAAGCACGCGCGATGATTTCATTTTCCGTAGGATGGATAGATGGTGAAATAGGGTTGTTTCATACTTATAATAACATATCCGTATATGAGTGATACTGATGTTATTACTTCATTATGAAACAACTAAAAAAGAAGAAGTGGAAGAAGAAATAAAGATGAAAGAATCGGTAACGGACATTACCTCTTCTTTGAAGAGTTCTTTGAGACCTCTTTTTAGGGCACTAAAATTGGTCTTTAAAGAAGACCAGGACCTCTATGATGTCTCTAGGGTAGTGGAGAGAAGAAAGTGGCAGGGGTTGGCCGATCTAGAAGGATCAATGTGGTGTGAGGAAGAGAGGGAGGAGGTGCCCTTTTATAACGGAGGAGAGGGGCACCTTTGGAATAACTAAAAATATTATTTTATTATAAATCCAAATTTGGTTTTAAATAGATCCAAATTGATTTATTTTTAATCTAAGGTGGGGATGGGTCGCAAAATCCTCATCCAATATAATTTAGACAAGTTTAGGTTCCTATTTTGACCTTATAATTTAGATTTAACATTAAGTTAAATAATTTTACTTTTACCGTGTCTTCTTGTGTTCTTACACTATAAGGTTAATAAACTTACTATAATAATCCGAAAGAACCCCAAGTTGTTTATTATTAATATATATAACCTTATCTAAGTCATTTTTCCGAACCTTAGATTTTTAGGAATAAAATAACAATTAATAATATAATATTTGTTTTAAAAACTATTTTATGTCAATTTTGAAATTATTTAGTAATTGATTTTTGTGAAAATCATAATAGAATTATTAGTTCGAAGAAAGTTAATTAAATCAATAATAACATGTCATATTAACCTATAAAATTAGTGTAATTCATAAAAATTCTCAAATTACATTTATTTGGGTATTTATAACATCAATTATGTCAATATTTCATTAATATGATAATTATTGCATCATCTTTGTGTCATAAATAAATTACATTATATAATGTCTAAAAATTACAAATAAAATACCATTATGTAGGAAATATTATTAGATTTCTAATGAATATTTATAGTCGAATTTAACTTATATATATACTTATATTACAAATTATTTACTTAATAAACTTTGATTTTAACTATTTTAACCCTTCTTTAAATAAATTAATAATAAATGTCCTAATCTAATCCAAGTGGGCCTAAATGGTCATATTTTATTCCTTTGTTTGTTTTTGGTCGAATTACACTTATCCAATAGAATTATGAAATGTTTTAGGGTAATAATAATATCATTTTGACCCTTAATTACCCTATTTACTTTTAACCGTGGTTAATAAAAGTAAAAAGTTACTATTCACCAAAAATTATTTTCATCTCATTGAACCACATTTTACATACTGACATCAACAGTGTCTCTCAAATTTTTTAAATTCCACTCACAGAAGTGGTAAAATTATGTTTTATGAAAAATTCAGTTTTTTAACTACCACTTAGTGGTTTCACTATTCATCAAAAATTGAAAGTTTTCAGAAAAATACCAAAATTTCACCCTAGGATAATTTCAATACTACGAATCCAAAAATGAATCCCATTTTGAAAAAAAAAATTTATAAAATTTTAAAATGTGGTTATTACTATTCATAATGGCTATTTTTAATAATATTTTAATAGTGTATCATTGTTTAGTGAAACTCGGTAATGCGTACGACGCAAGCTATCGTTGAAGGACACGATTGCGTGTAAAGAAATCCAAGCTAGTGTTGTGTGTAGAAAAAGATTCCTTTGATGATTTATATAACAAAAAAGTCTTGGGTGTTACATTCTACCCCCCTTAAAATGAATTTCGCCACTCTGTAACAAATAGATGAGGATACCTCTCCCTCATCATATCCTGAACCTCCCATGTAGCTTCTTCTAATTGGTGGTTCCTCAATAAAACATTCACCAATCGAGTGGCCTTGTTTCGTAGGACTTTTTCTCTATGATCCAGAATCTCTATCGGCTGTTCTTCATAAAAAAGGTCCTACTCCAGCGGTACAACTTTTTAGCTGAGTACATTTGAAGGATCAGGTAAGTACTTTCTCAGGAGAGATTCATGGAACACATCGTGAACTTGAGAGAGATTCGGTGGAAGCGCCAATCAGTAAGCTACCTTCCCAACACGATCCAGAATTTCGAAAGGACCGATATATCTAGGGCTCAACTTCCCCTTCTTTCCAAATCTCTTGACCCTCTTCCAGGGAGATATTCGTAAGAACACTTTATCACCTACTTCAAAATCTAGGTCTTTTCTTCGGTTGTCGGCATAACTTTTCTATCGACTCTGAGCTTCTCTTATGTGTTGTTGAACCGATCTGACCTTTTCTTCCATTTCATCAAAGAGATTGGGTCCTAATATCTTTCTTTCCACAACTTCATCCCAGCAAGTTGGATTCCTGCATTTATTTCCATGGAGAGCTTTATAAAGAGCCTTCTGAATACTGGAGTGAAAGCTATTATTATAAGAAAATTCCACCAAAGGTAGGTGTTGATCTCAACCACCTTTAAAATCCATAGAGCAAACTCTCAACATATCTTCTAGAGTTTGAATTGTTCCCTCAGACTGACTGTCTGTCTGAGGATGATATGTAGTGTTGAAACTCAACTCTGTATTCCGAGTATGCTAAAGACTTCGCCAGAACTTCGAGGTATATCTCGGATCCCGATCAGATATAATAGAAAGTGGTACTCCGTGCAATCTTACCACTTCATTTACATAAATCCTGGAAACATGATCTAGAGAGAAATCCTCTCTAATAGCAATGAAGTGTGCAGACTTTGTAAGATGATCTACTATAACCCAGATAGCATTATTTCCTTGGGATGTTTTAGGACGTCCTGTGACAAAGTCCATAGTGATGTTTTCCAATTTCCATTCGGGTATGGGTAATGGTTTTAACATCCCCTTAGACTTCTGTCTCTCAGCTTTAACTTGTTGACAAACCAAGCATCGAGAGACATATTCAGCAACATCTCTTTTCATGCCATCCCACCAGAAGTACTCTTTCAGGTCCCTATACATCTTCGTGCTTCCAGGATGAATAGAGAATGAAGAACTATGAGCCTCATCCAGCAGCTCCTTCTTTAATTCGGGGATGGGAGGAACACAAACCCGATTCCTGAACATTGTTATACCATCACAATCAAGATTGAATTTAGGAACAATTCTCACCTTCTTTTTTAACTCAACATCTTCTTTCTGTGCCTCTTTAATCATCACATGTATAGATGATCGAACATTCATTTGAGAAAGATATGATTTTCCCCTTTCATTATAATTCCAAGATCCATCCTTTGTAAATTCATAAATATTGGATCTTTTATGATCCTCATCATGGATAAACTAGCATGGTCTTGTCAACTTAATTCATCTGCCACCTTGTTTGCTTTCCCAGGGTGGTAATGAATTGAGCAGTCGTAATCCTTAATCAGCTCCAACCATCTTCATTGGCGCATATTCAGCTCCTTTTATGTGAAAATATACTTTAAACTTTTATGATCAGTATAAATATCACACCTCTCACCATAAAGGTAATGCCTTCAAATCATTAATGCAAAGATTACCGCAGCTAACTCCAAATCATGAGTTGGGAAATTTTGCTCATGTATTTTCAACTGTCATGAGGCATAAGCTATCACCAAATCATTTTGCATAAGAACACACCCCAAACCCTTCTTGGATGCATCACTGTAGATCACAAACCTTTCTCCACTACAAGGATGTGTGAGCACAGGTGCACTGGATAACCTTCTTTTCAACTCTTTGAAATTCTCTTCGCATTCCTCCGTCCAAAAAAAACATAACTCCTTTCCGAGTCAACTTGGTGAGTGGATTAGATAATCATGAAAAATCCTTCACAAAATGTCAATAATATCCAGCCAAAACAAGAAAACTTCGTATCTCAGTTACTATTGTTGGTCTCGACCATCTTTTGATAACCTCTATTTTTGCTGGATCCACAGATATGCCCTCTTTTGAGATTATGTGACCCAAAAATGAAACTTTTTGAAGCCAAAATTCACACTTTATAAATTTGGCATAAAGCTTCTCCTTTCTCAGGGTCTTCAATATAAGTCTCAAGTGATCTTCATGTTATTCCTTCTCTTTGAATAGACAAGAATATCGTCTATAAAGACTACCACAGATTGATCAAGATAGTCTCTAAAGACTCTATTCATTAGATCAACGAATATAGCAGGGGCATTAGTAAGACCAAATGGAATCACTATAAATTCATAGTGTCCATACCTTGTACGGAAATCCGTCTTTGGTATATCCTCCCTTTGACCCTTAATTGATGATACCCTAAACGAAGATCAATCTTGGAAAAGTATTGAGCTCCGCGTATTTGGTCAAATAGGTCATCAATGCGCAGGAGGGGATATTTTTTCTTGATAGTGATGTTGTTAAGTTTTCGATAATCAATGCAGATTCTCATTGATCCATATTTCTTCTTAACAAATAGAACTGGTTCTCCCCAAGGTGACGCACTAGGGCATATGAACCCCTTATTAAGATTCTCTTGGAGTTGCTTCTTCAATTCCTGCAACTCAATTGGGGCCATTCTATAATGCCTCATTGAAATAGGAAAAGCATCCGGTACGAGTTCTATTGAAAACTCAACTTCATGATTCGGTGGAAGACCGGTAATTCCTCCGGAAATACATCATCAAACTCCCGTACAATGCGCATATTCTTAATTGTGAGTTCCTCACCAACCACTTGAGATAAATAACCTTCATTTAGTGAAATCAATACCCATAAAATGGAAGAAATTTCCACTAGAAGGTTATGATCATCCTTGCGTCGATAGACGATCATAGATTGATCTTGAATATGAAATGTGACTTCCCTTCTTTGGCAATTGATATGAGCTCCATGTAGAGAAAGACAATCCATGCCAAGAATCACATCAAATTACACTATAGGAAGGATCACAAGATTTGCAGGAAGCATTTTCCCACAAACATCAATCGGAGAAGAATTATAAACTTTTGATGTGACTGTTGTGCCATTAGGGGTTGTCACAGCTAACTCAACATCTAATTGTTGAGGTAATATGGTGATATCCTTAGAAAATTCTTCATTAATAAAGGAGTGGGTGGATCCAGAATCAAATAAAACATTTTCTACTTTAGATTGGATGGTAAGGGTACCTTTCACCACATCATTATCATACTCCACATCGCTGATAGAAATTTCATGCGACTTTCCTTTGTCACTAGCCTTAAGAGTTTGTTTACGTCGAACATCATCCTCAACCCTTGGATTTGGGCATTGATTAGTATAATGCCCCATCTCCTTGCACTTGAAACATTGAAGTGTAGTAGGTTCATTCTGTGTATCCATTCCTTTTTTTTCATCATTAGACAACTTATTCCCATCATTACGGAATTCAAATTCCCTATGACCATCCTTTCCACAGTTGAAACATTTACTTGTCCCTTTAAGACAACTCCCTCCATGTTTCTTTCCACACATTGAGCATAAGGGAAAGCTCATCTTCTTTTCAGTGTCCTCTTTAGATTTTCCTTTGAATTCCATTTTCCTCTTCTTATCAAACCCATATGACTGATGGGTTACTTGAATCTCCAAATCGACTTTGAGAGAACATTGAACAATTACCTAGTAGCTATTGAAGTCCCTTATGGCTAATGCCCTTCGAAGACTTGGTTTTAAGCCACTAAAGAATTGATCTATCATACTCTCAGGTTAGATAATAATACCAGAAGTGTACCTTGCAGGTCTTGTAAAATTTGCTTCATAAGTACCAATAGATTCATCATCCTTTTTCTTCAGTTCAAGAAACTCTTTCTACATCTTTGTTCGGAGAATGCTAGGTAAGTACTTATTGAAAAATAAGTTCTTGAACTCGTCCCATTCCATGGAATCAATTTCATCCCTTTGCCTCATATTCTTAATAAGATTCCACCATTGATCAGCATATCCTTCCAAACGATAAACTGCTAGGATGACTTTATCATGTTCAGAACAATGAAGAACTGAAAATATCTTTTCAGTAGTACTAATCCATTGTTCAGCAACTAATGGATCAGTAGACCTACTGAATGAAGGTGCACGCTGTCTCGTGAAGGATTCAACAGAATGTAGCTCCTTCCTTTGCTCGTTTGGACATCCTAAATGATTCATAGCTTGAGAATGTTGTGTGAGCATGGCTAAAAGATTTTGCATTCCAGCTCCCATAACGTTTGGTTGCTCAGGGGATCAATCATTGCATTTCCCGTCGTATTCCGCATTAACACGGTTCCTTCGGGTTCCATCCATTGACTAAAACCAAGAAGAATAGTGTGAGAAACACTAATTATAATAAGAAAACCACCAAATAAAGAATAAAATTTCACACTTAAGGTCTTATCCTTGGTTATTCATGGCTATTTCTAAAACACTAAGATTGTGTTCTATTCTTAGACTTATCCTTAGGATTCTTACTAAGGCTTTCACATTCTAGTTTCCAAAGGATGACTATACCTTTCCTCTGATACCAACTATAACGACCCATACTTTACATACATTGTTATTACATCAAAATTGAAGCACACTTAATACAACATATAACAAAACCATGAAAGGACCATATAGGTATAGTGTCTTTAGAAACTGGAAAGCATAAACAACTGGTTCATAAAGCATCTACTTTGCCTCCCATTTATTTCATAATATCTAGAGTCCCTTTTTGGCATATTCTTCTTAATAACCTTATTCCTGACCTGGGGAAATAAAACATACAAAAGGGTGAGCTCAAATTCTCAGAAAGAGTAAACAAAATAATTATCAATCACATCATATACATAAGCACATAACTTTTTGAAATCATAACCTGCAAAAGAGATCATAATTTCATAACATGGGATAAATCATAGTAGTGAAATGTAATCCCAATAATCATAACTTAAAACAGAAAACTTTGTGGCATACACACATAATTATTGAGAATCATTTCTTGTTAGTCAAGACTCATTGTCAAGACTATCTTAGTGTAAAAAGTCCACTTCTGAACTGAGTTCACTCCTCGTTTCAGTGCTGTTTCACTAAACCGGTTTAAACTTCCGTTCCAGCCATGTCTATCTCATGAGATATAAAATCTTTACCCAATGCATTGGAGGGAGATATAGGTCCCACCCATCTCATAATGATACCATTCTTATGTGTGCCACAAAATCAAAAAACCATACATCATAGAATAACCTATGTAATAAAAATGGGAATCCTAAACATCGTGACATCATAAAATAATTCATATAAGATAAAGGAATTCATAAAAATATAATTCCATCACAACATAATCAAATCAATGTAATAATAGGGACAAAAACAGAACCCTTTATTATCTTAAATGGAAAATAATTTTGATAAAACACTTGAACTCCATTCTTGAGGAAAATATCCTTTCTGCTTCAAAAACACTTCTCCTTTCTTAACATGTCGTACAATTATAAACTAAAAGAAGTTGACTAAAAATAAACTTGAAAAATTGTAAGGGAATATTCTTGGAAATAATGTTTTAAAAATCCATTCATTCCGTATAAGTTAAAATAAAACATTCTTCTCGTACTTTTGTCGGAAAAGTCAAAAAGTACCTCGTACGAAAAATGACAAAATATTCCTTTCAAATATTTTACTAAAAAACTCACCGAAGGGTAAAATTGGATTTAAACAATTTTAAGAGGATGTAAATCATATTACATATCGAGGAAACATGGATTTGGATGATAAAATAAACCCTAGAAAATTATTACGAATAAGCCATCTCAGATAAAATGAGATTTGTAAAATTATCCCTTACCTTAGGTCCGATATGCTTTGTACGTGTCTGAACCTCCTGTATAATGATTTAAATAATGTTATTTACTTATTCCAGAATCATAATCATTGTTATTATATCACATATGGTCATATTCTTTGCTTCTTATTAGTAATATTTCATTACAACTTGTTATTCGGGTGTTTGTTACTTTTTGTTCTTATGCGTGTTTTGCCGAATAAATTCTTATTATTTTCTTTAGGTTATAGATACCTCATTTACAGAATGTTATTAGTGTAATATATATCATATTAATTCATTAAATTCATTTATATAATCATTATGCAATGAAGATCAAGTAGAACGAGTCGCATCACATCGTGGAGACGGTATTCCGTACGTAGGCACGAGCGATGATATCATTACCATGATCATGGAATTGTATTGGAGTGTATGTATACTATTTAATAATCAATATAACTTTACAATAATCATATATAGTCATTATTTACACCATTATACCCATCCAAGTAAGGTGGTGGTGGAAAGTAGTTTACACCACGGCGTGGAGACCGTATTCCGTATGTACGCATGCGCGGTGATTTAATTTTCCATAGGATGGATAGATGGTGAAATAGGGTTGTTTCATATGTATAAAAATATATCAGTATATGAGTGATACTGATGTTATTACTTCATAATGAAACAACTAAATAAGAAGATTTTGAAGAAGAAATAAAGATGAAAGAATCGGTAACGGACATTACCTCTTCTTTGAAGTGCTTCTTTGAGACCACCTTTTAGGGCACTAAAATTGGTCTCTGAAGAAGAACATGACCTCTAGGATGTCTCTATGGAAGTGTATAGGAGAACGTGGTAGGTTTTGGCCAAGCTTGAAGGCTCAAAGTGGTGTTAGGAAGAGAGGGAGGAGGTGCCCTTTTATAAGGGAGGAGAGGGGCACCTTTGGAATAACAAAAAAATATTATTTAATTATAAAGCCAAATTCGGTTTTAAATAGGTCCAAATTGATTTATTTCGAAGATAAGGTGGGTATGGATCTAAATCCTATCATCCAATATAATTTAGACAAGTTTAGTTTCCTATTTTGACCTTATCATTTAGATTTAACATTAAGTTAAATAATTTTACTTTTACCGTGTCTTCTTCTGTTCTTACACTATAAGGTTAATAAACATACTATAACAATCCAAAAGAACCCCAAGTTGTTTTTTATTAATATATATAACCTTATATAAGTCATTTGGACGAACCTTAGATTTTTAGGAATAAAATAACAATTAATAATATTATATTTTTTTTAAAAACTATTTTATGACAATTTTGACACTATTTGGTAATTGATTTTTGTGAAAAACATAAAAAAATTATTAGTTCGAAAAAATTTAATTAAATAAATAATAACAGGTCATATTAACCTATAAAATTATTTTAATTCTTAAAAAGTCTCAAATTACATTTATTTGGGTATTTATAACATCAATTATGTCAATATTTCATTAATAAGATAATTACCACATCATCTTTGTGTCATAAATAAATTACATTATTTAATGTCTAAAATTAAAAATAAAATAAAATTATGTAGGAAATGTTTTTATCATTCTAATGAATATTTATAGTCTAATTTATATTATATATAACCTTATATTAAAAATTATTTACTTATTAAACTTTGATTTTAACTATTTTAACTCTTCTTTAAATAAATTAATAATAAATGTCCTAATCTAATCCAAGTGGGCCTAAATGGTCATATTTTATTCCTAAGTTTGTTTTTGGTCGAATTAAACTTATCCAATAGAATTAGGACATGTTTTAGGGTTATAATAATATCATTTTTACCCTTAATTACCCTGTTTACTTTTAACTATCGTAAATAAAAGTAAAAATTTACTATTCATCAAAAATTATTTTCATCTCATTGAACCACATTTTACTTACTGACATCAACCGTGCCTCTCGGATTTTTGAAATTACACTCACAGAAGTGGTAAAATTATTTTTTATGAAAAATTATGTTTTTTAACTACGACTTAGTGGTTTCACTATTCGTCAAAAATTGAAAGTTTACAGAAAAATACCAAAATTTCACCCTCGGAGAATTTCAATATTCCGAATCCAAAAATGAAGACAATTTTGATAAACAAAATTTATAAAATTTCAAAAATTAGCTATTAATATTCATAACAGCTATTTTTAATAATATTTTAATAGCGTATCATTGTTTAGTGAAACTCGGTATTGCGTACGACGCAAGCTTTCGAGGAAGGTCGTGATTGCGTGTAAAGCAAGCCAAGCTAGTGTTGTGTGTAGAAAAAGATTCCATTGATGATTTATATAACATAAAATTCTCGGGTGTTACAGGTTCAAACCGAGGGGAGTTACCCATTTTGATGGTAACGTCTCTTGTTAAGTTCTTTTCTATTATTTTCCTTATACAACCCACTAAACGCTTTTTATTCCTTCATTTTATAAACATACCAGTAACCTAAAATTACTATGTTGTTGTAATGAGAATGATTTGAACTACACTTACACACACCTCCTTCTAATGGGTAATGAATATATTGTTTCTGGGGATGTTGAACTACTGCCTCACGAAATGATGATTATTCAATTATCTCCTACCGCTTCTCATCGTGGCCATTAAGATGAAACATTATTTATATGTGATATATATTATATTTATATTGTTTCTATTCTTAGATATTTTTCATTTGTAGCATACTTTTATGGTTTCCATACTGGGTAAATATGATAATTTCATTAGAGGAAGTGCAGACTACTGCCCCCTAAAAGTGATATGACTCGTTCCTTCCATACATGGAACGTATAAAGGATAGAGTAACTAAAATTATATATTTTATTAAAATGGAATTATAATATACATATGTATCATTATTTTTTCATTCCATTAAATATGAAATAGAAATTGAAGTGGCGTTCATGCTTACGTACGACTTACCTTGTTCATGAACGATGCATTTCATTTCATACCTCCAAATGTTATGAAATATTATAAAGACATGTATGTAATGGATATATAATATATATATGATATCTAAATCTTTAATATAATTTTGGAGATAATTGAATTTTTACCACATGAACAACTTGTAATTATAAGAAGTTCATTTCTGAATAAAGTACCAAATATCAACAAAATGTTCAACATTAACATAAATGAATATGTAATGTTTATAACATTGTAACAAATGAAATAAAAATAATAATAAAATTTAAAAAGGGACATAATAAATTAGAAATTAACATTAATTTATTATTAAGGATATTAAAGATCGAACAGGTCAAGTCGGACACAAGGTAAGGGACTTCGTTTCAATCTCCTTTCATTGATGCATATTTTTTTATACACAATATTCATTTATACAATTTATAAACCACTCTAAATATTCTTTTCAATGAAATGGAATATTTTTCTATGAGTATTTTTACTTGAGAACCATTAAGAATGTTTCTTATAACATATGTAGTGATAACATCCTTTTCTGTTGCCGCGACTATTATTTGATTTATGTCTTACTTAACAAGTCATAATGGCTTGAAAAGGAATATAAATACCATATACACTTTTATGTATTTTGTTATTGAGAATGGTTTTGATATTGGATTCTTTAATTCAATATATTTAAATGATATATTTTTATCGGAATGTGGAAATTTAATTTGTCATTTATGTTCGTTTTATGTGTTATCAATATGTTATGGTTCATGGGAGTTGTTTACATATATGGTTGATTTCATGATAAACCTAGGGCGGATGACCCCGAGATAACTCTCTAATGAATTGGGTAACATGATAGAGGTGACCATTAATGTTTCTACTCAGATATTTATGGAATATACTATGATGAGTATTTTAAATGTAAATCCCTAAGTAGTTGTGAAAGATAAAATGTAAGTATGTTATGGATGCCACAATTTACCATTAAGATTTATGTTTTCTTATGTAATTCATAAATCTTATGATTTCATGAGGTATGTTAATGTTCTTATGATTGGTTTGTATTGATGATCTAATGTTCTCTTTCATTATTTTATAACCCTTACTGATATTTTTATGCTCATCCGATGTTTTTATGAAATGTTGTTCAAGGAATATAATGATTAATAGGGTCAAGGTTGGGATCCTGGAAATGTCATACTGTCTAAAATATGGAACTAGGCATGGCTCTTTTTTTATGAGTTTTTATTTTTTGAAAAAATTGGATACATTGTAGAAGTGTCTACATGTAATATTCGAGTTGTATGTATATGTCATGATATATTTATCTAATGCTGTAAACTGGAAAATATCCTTGATGTGAATTATTAACATAATTCATGATTATGTAATGTTTAAGGCTTTGTATTTATAAATTTCTTATATTTCCAAACAGTTGAGGTAGCATGATAAAAACTATGGAACCCACTATAATTAGATTGTAGAAGTGGTGTTCACATTGAAGATGTGGTGTCACTGCTTGATTGGTGAGCTATTCACAATCTACTCTGATCATAAGAATATTTCTTATATCATTCCCTAGAAGAATTTGAACTTGAGATAGCAGTGGTTTCAAGAGTTCCTCCAAGAGTATGACTTCGAGATATTCTATACTCTTAGTAAGGGGAATGTAGAGGAAGATGCGCTCAATTAAAGAATCTGGTTGTAGTTGCTGAGAGAGGAATTAGAGAAATTATCTGCAATGCAGATATCATATGTCCTTGGTGATGGAGCATCATAATATTACTCTATGCTTCTCACTCCCACACTCTTACATCATGTTATGAAGTTATAGATTTTTAATGTCAAATTTGAAGACATATATGCATAGTTATCCATAGGGAAAGCCGCTAATGGAAATTCGATAGGTGGGTAGAATGCCTTCTTATTCCTGTGATGCAACATTACAATAGAGGAATTACGATATGAGGTTCTGATAGAGTTCCAAACCTCCCCTTTTTAATTGAATCCCATAGTGGAAAAGATGTATCATGATATCCCACATTTTTACTAGTGACCAGGGATGAAGAAGGAAGTGGAAGAGTTTATTTTTGATGAGTTTATTATCAGCAAGTGAAGCCAAAGCAACAATTTCAAACTAGATTGCTTCAGCCACTCGAGTTACAAGAGTGGAAATTAGATGGTACAGTGATGTACTTTGTGATAGGTTTACCATGCACACCTAAGGGATGAAATACCATTTGATTGATCTTTGACCAACTCACCATGTTGGCCCACTTCCTACCCATTTGGGAGTAGGGTTCTATAGAGGGATTGAGACCCAAATATATTCAGGAGATAGTTTGGATTCCTTGGGTTCCATTGATGATCATTTCAAGTCGTGATTCTCACTTCGTGTCCGACATATGTAGGGGATCACAAGAATCATTCGGGACTCACCTACGTGTGAGCATGACATTTCAAACCCAAATAGATTTCCAAAAGGATGTGAGAATCCAGGTTTTGGGGGAAATTCTTGGTGATTGCATCATGGAATTTTTTTGCAATTGGGAGGACCATCTACCATAGGTGTATTTCGCTAAAAACTACAGCTACCACTCCACCATTTGTATAGAACTGTTAGAGTTACTTTTTGGGAACCCATGGAGGTCAACGTAATTCTGTACATATCTAAGACAGTCATAACTATTGGGTCTAGAGTGGGTACGATCCACCACCAGGAAGGAGCATATCATCATGGATCAATTGAAAACTTCACATAGTATACATAAATCTTACGTTGATAGAAGATGGAGGCCCATAGAGTTAAAGGAGGGAGACCATTTGTTTCTTATGGTATCACATCAATGGTGATTGCAATTATTTGGTTAGGGTGGAAGTTTTCTCCGAGATTAATCGACCCTTTTTAGATTTTAAGCAGTGTTGTTGAAGTGGTGTGCCACCTAGCTCATCCCCCATAGATGCATTGGGTGCATAATATCTTTCATGTGTCGCAGATGAGGTGGTACGTGAATGACCCATCACACGTCATTGATTAGGGTGAGCTGGACATTAAAAATGGGGTGACGTTTGTGGAGTTAAGGAGGAAATAGAGTATAGATAGGAGAAAATACTTCATGGATGGTCGATTTATCTGGTACACATTCGATGGAAGCATAAGAATCTCCTGGAGACCTAATGAGAGAACGAGGATCAGATTCATTCTCAGTACCCACATTTGGTTGTTTATCCCTTATTTTGGATTTTGATAACATAAAGGTGTATGGTGTCGAAAATGTAATGTATGGGAAATTCAATGTCACTGTTTTAATCATATGGGATTATTTCGAGACTAGGCACTAAGACAACACATGATTATGAGAACCATTGATCTTGAAATAAATGAATAAACTTTATTAGTTAAATAAAATAGTAGGTGTGTGATGTTTTTGAAACATATAAATGGATGCCCAAATTAAAAAATTGAGGGCACCATTACATCCGTAATGACCACTTTAGCTATGAAAGAACCTAAACTCGGCCAGCAGCAGTTGATGGTATAAGTTAATTTTTGTTTGATAAAAAAAATAAAACACTAGAAGGTTTAATTTATTGAATATTTTTTTCCTATGATTCATTGTTGAGCCCACGTTTTAATTTCATTAATGAAATAGTGCAACGAAACAAGGACTCAGTGTAACAGAAACACTGAAACATGTTCCCTCCATTAAATTGATTCATAGAGGTACTGGATTTTGGGAATGATTTAAGAATTGCTCGGAGGCTTTGGAGGATTTGTGAAATAGAATAACGAATGAAAACTCCCCAACAAGATCAATCACTCCACCTCCTATTCGGAATAACATTCCAACAACGACTGATCGAGGATGTTCACGGATAGATTACCACCAGCACATAACTATATCCATTGATGAGCGATCCAATCACTAGGAAAGGGGTTTAATTATAGGTGAATTCCTTACTTACCCATTCCTTGGTTTGAGTGATGAATGTGGATCATCCCACAAAATATTTTAACCACGGATTAATCCCATATTTGGGATGGGATTTCCTGGTTGGGATTTAAGGGATGTTATATACATGTATTGATTATATCATTATATAATCCTTTTAATAAGGACGAATCAAGACTACATGAGCAAAGCTTGTGGACCATTTTTTGTGTTCTTTTTTCATTATTCTCCTTTTGATTTCCCCTTTTTGTTATTCGTGACGTGATGGAAACTACAATAAAACAGGGACCACATCGATGGATAAACATGCGATACGAGGCTCCAAAATATGGCGGGGCTAAGAGAATGACTCCATGATTGAGAGTCAATAGTGATGGAGGGCAGTCGGCTTAAAGGCCGAAAACAAAGGGGCCCATGGAAACCAACACAGGTGGTGAACATAGGCTACCATGAGATGCTCAGTCAGATGAGGTTTGGATTCATGTCAGGCGGTGTAGGGCTGCAGTCCATCCGGACCATGACATGACCTCACATCTTTGTTGTAGGGCTGTTATGTTGTTTATCGCATTGCTCGGATGCACACAATGGTAGCCACATCACAACTTGCGATGACCAGCTCACGAGTGCATGTTGGGTGGAAGGGGACCAGGCTGCTGGGACGTCCAACGAGATGGACCCACCACCCAACCTGTTTGGTGTAGTAGGCCAAATAGGCTAGGCTGAATCAGGTCATCCTAGACCTAAATAGGTTCTTTCGTGTCGAGCATGGTCCGGTTGGGTCATCCATTTCGGGTTTGACCATTTTTGGACCCAATTGGTGCCCTTTTCACTAAGACACCATTATCTTCAAACACGTACGTTCGATTGATGATTAGTTTGTGGTGTTGGGACCCTCACGAAAACAATGTCCTTTTGAGAAACTCTAAATGGGTATCCATGAAATTTGATATACAATTTATGGAATAAGGAGTAGATTCTCCCATAATCAACTTTGATATGAGTGGGAATCCTGTTGATTGTTATGACGAGATGACTGTGACGAGTGGTTCTAGGTATCCAATTAGGACAAACTGATGAGAGACTCTATGTGACCTTGTGTGAAAAAGATATGAGTGGGCATATGTGACAAAGTAGGAAACAGTGACGAGTGCTCTTATTTGAACCAATAAGCCATAGTGACAAGCATGTCTACTTGACCTACCAAGCCAAATAAATGAGCAGGCCTAGGTGATCCAACAGGCCTATATAATGAGCTTGTCCTGGTGACCCAGTAGGCCTAAATTCCCTATCAGTGATGAGTGCCTTACCTATATATGGATTTTTGTGTTTATGACTAATATTGATGCTTAACATACGTTAGATTATACCTTTGTCTGATGAAAACACATTGTGCATACTTTCCTTAGTGGTTTTAACTTTCTTTTTTGGGGTCCTTACAATGTATTGTGTTACTCACCCATAAATGGGATCCGGATGCCTATTTTTGTCTTGTGCAAATGACAGAATATTTTAAAGAGACCTTGGTGGTCTATGACTATGTAGTTTCTAGTTATATTTGATATATAATGCATAATTAAATGACTTTAGGCATCCCACCCTTCACATACCCTTCCGGTATGGTTTACCGTAGATTAACTTCAAGAGACTATAATTGTATTTTGTTGAAAATTTATTCCAGATCCATAACATTTAGTTTTGTACTATTAATCACAGAGTTTGTCTTAGTGTAATTCATGTTTAATTTTCACCATTCTGGGTTGGGGGAGTGTTTATGTTTTCACATACAGGTACTTGGGAAAATTCCTCCCATATGCCGGATAATGCCTTTTGTGCTAGTCGCCAAGCACTGGCCTTTAATAGTTGGGCTTGGGGTAGTCAAGACACATTCCCCAAGAGATGGTTCCTGAAATGGTGATACATGATAAGGATATAATCTTAGAAATAATGACAATATCCAAGGAAAAGTTACTATGATTTTATATAAAATATAATGAAACCCTTTCATTGTTGTATGGATCATATCTTAAATCCACAAAGATTTTATAAAATGATTACATGATTTCATTCACTGATTCTTAGTATATTAGTACCACTGGTACACATGGTAATAACTGACAAGAATGAGTGTATCCAAAATGATCAATTATTTTTTCAAAAAATTGAAACATTCATATTCTATAAAACCCTCATAATTCTATGTGGAATATATTTATTCACTCATGTAAGATTTTTATCATTAAATCATAAATCAATATTCTAATTCTACTAAAATTGAGGTTGTTAGATGGGTGGGAGATTATTTATAGAAAACCCATACATATGATTCCCAAGCATTAGTACTCCTGTAACCGAGATATTTTACCCAACCATTCATAGATGATAATTATTATAATATAATTTCTCCCAGACCTAAAAAATTATTTTATCCTCACCCTCCACTAAAATTTATAAATTTTTTGAAATAAAGAATATTTTAATTATTCCATAAGAATGTTTGACTAAGTAATACATATCTCTATTTATAATATCAGATTGGTGAATTTTGTGTGGATTTTTCTAGATAAGATAAATTATTCAATGTATCCTTGTATACTGATGAACATTTAGATACATAAAACAATATTAACGAATAACCATGATTTATACACATAAAAAAACATATAAGTTCATGTTTTTGATCTTGATATGGTTCTGAATCATTTATGAATTATGAAATTACATTATTACTATAAATAGACAACTACGAAAAGGAATATGAATCATTATTCCAATGATAATAATGTTACTGTTAATATTGTAAAATAAAACATCATTTAGGATGTTCCAAATGAGAAATAGTTTTACTATATAATTAATCTTATGAAATAGAACAAGAATATCTAGGTATTCCTCCCCATGAGGGATCTTAACTAACATTTCATAAATAATCAATTTCTTGTATCATTAATAAAACATTTCATATATATAACAAAAATATTCCATCAAAAATCTATCATGAATAGTTATTACTGTTATAACCATATCTATATTCCTCCCCTTTGATAAGAAGGTTGTTTCTTTTAGAGAACATAATGGAGTTAGTTAATATCAGGTAATGAAAAATTTTCTCATATATTTTTTTCTGCATTTCAGTGTTCACTTAACCATATTTTCCTAACAATATTTGAAATGAATTTGGAATGGTATATTGATGACATGGAGGCCAAATATGTATTATGATATAAGCACAATGATTCTCATGAATTAGTTTTCACTAACAATGACAACACAACCTGAAGTTGATTCCCTCAAAATTTTGTTCAGGTGATTATAGATAAATTTCTAGTTTTCTTGATATACCATTGAATCATAGTGTTTAATCATTGGAATACTTGTGGTATCCATAATATAACACCCCTCAAAACATTAATGATTTTAGAAGATAAAAATTATATAGAGACTAAGTTACACTCTTTTTGGAGAACATTATGGGATTGTACATACCCAGTACATAGCTAATAATGAATGGGTAACCTATCCATAGGATAATGATTTTCAAGAAACTATACACTACCACAAAAAGATAAAATAATTCTAATACTTATTTTCATTTAATTTTATAAGGGAAACTAATATGTATAGGATCACATGTTCTACTGAGAAGGTGTGGCTGGATGTATCAACAAGTGTTATATTTTACTATTTATTATTTTATATATATTAAATCATCCCCATAAATAACATAATGTATCATCCACATATTTTATAATAACACCCACACATGAATTTAAATTAATAATTTGTAAAAATTATCACAGGATTTAAAAATGTTTGGTTCTATCGAGGATACCAACTCATTTTCATGGCTGGTGGATCTTGATAGACTCATATGTAAGAAGTAGAAAAAAGAGGTCAAAAACATTTTATGGTAAGTCATGTGGAATCTTATCACATATTTCTAGTTTCATAATGGACAATATATTTTCATAATGATGTTAAAAATTTATATTGAATAAAAAATGAGAGCTTACCTGATAGATTAACTTGTCAGAAAACCAATATATGATTTTTTAATTCCGTAAACCATTATATTAATGAAGGAATTTCTTTCATGATATACAGATTTTATTGATGATCTACATCATGATAGTCAACCATAGACCAGATCTAACTATATCATGAGATCAATCTATTATATATATTTTCATATGCATCATGAATTTCAGAACATCTCACTTAATCAACAGGCATCATTATGAAATTATCAACTCATTCTCTCCATTCACATATTAGGAATATAATTTATTCTAATTTAATGATTTTATATAATTAATTTTATTTAGAAATAATATTTACTACTCATATATTATATATTATTATAAAAATACTCACAATCAATGATATAATTTATGTAATTTTATGGTTACAATAAATTACCAAGCACAACGATCTCTAATATTTAGTTTTCATTAACCACATGTTGGAACAAATATACATAATTTACATTCTAAATTATTATCAATTAACTATAAATAATTAAAATGGAAAATATATACAAATTATAAATTAATACAATGAGAAAAAACTTTTTTTGATTATAGAAAATATCATCATCTACAACCTATTGAGTCAGCTTTAAATTATGACACACTATTTATCATGGTCTGAAGAATGATAACTTGAAAAAAACACAATAACTCAATCTTTAATTTAATTTAGACTCATTATAATACAATATATAATACGATATAGGTTTTTCTCTTATGAATATAGTAATACCACATCATAAATATTATTTGTTACATTTTATATCTATATATTATTTATAATATATATATTATTTTAGAATCAATGAAAAATTTTAGTCATAATGACATCGATATTAAAAATGATTTGAACAACAAAATCCCATCACTAAATATTCTATTAGATATCATGAATAACAATTTAAATTTTATTATTGATTCATTAACTAATAAATATATAATTATTTAATTAAGTTAAATTATTTGAATATTCAATTACTGGAACAAATAATCTTTACATCCATAATATTAGAGATATTCTATAGTGTGATTATTATTCAAAATTTACAGATCTAAAATTTTCATGTCAAAGACATGACTATATTGATCTTCACATGATAGTATTGCATCCTATTTGAGGATCCTTTATGTATGTTAACATTTAAACACTTGTTTGAAAGCATGTATCTAATTTTTTCAAATTTAACCAACTCTCAAACATAAAATATGCACCTAACTGATGGAGGTACAGGATATAAATTATTTTTCCTAATATGGCAGAGATAATGTGTAATGATGTATCATATGATGAGTGTCATAATCTACCATTAAATAATTTCTAATTCACATATTCTATTTTTTTGTTTCAATATATATTAAAAATTATGATGGTTTTGGGTTTTAGTTTTTGAAAATAAATTCAATACAATAATATTTCCCTAAAATGTCGATACAGAAAAAATGAAATTTTGGAGAAATGTATATGTCTATGGGATTGGTAATGTGGGTTCTTTTATAATTAATTTAAAATTTAAAATCCATTCTATTCCGTCTATGGATTGATAGTCTATTACTTATGTGAGATTTTTAAGATGCATAAGAATGCAATTTAACGCACGAAATTTCAACACATCCTGGTAGAAACTAGGAATGAATTCCATTTTGGATTACTGTTTCACCCATTAATTTTATTTCATTGACAAAAAATTAAATTACATACTTTAATTAATTCAATAATAATAATCAAAAATGAATTGAGTCCTCCCCAATGGCTAATCCATGTGCTAGTCACATCCAGTTACAGAAAATAAGATATATTGGAGTAATATGGGAGAATAAAAATCAATATGGGATGAAAGAGGATTTAATTGAAACAATTTACCAAAAATCATGGTTTTTTAAAATGAATATGGAAATAAATTAATATAAAATTATGGAAGAAAATATAAAGCATATGTATCCCAACATCTCATCATAGTAAAGGATACTCTAGAACTCATCCTTATCCAACAATCAAAAAATATTTCATTGACTTTAAAACATCCATGGGGCATAATAAATGGATCATTAATTGTTCATGAGACATTATGGGGTTTCTTGGATCATTAAAAATTTTAACCCCCATAAATTGTTATCTAAACATCCATTTCTGGGCATTCTATTTATTTTCCAATCATGAATATTTATCCTGACATGTAATGTGTTGGAACAAAAATTTTCTAATGGAATTATTCAATTATAGTAATATTTCTTGGCGATTTAGGTTGTGTCACAATGTGAGAGTATGTGTCATTTAATAGAACATGTATTGCTGTCATATAAATAAATATTTCCACCACATAGTGGATTCATATCCTATAATCATTCATGTTTCACATTATAAATAACTTTCATATGTGTAATGTTTTATTCCAACCTATTTTTATCTAATTTCACATGGATATTTTATTCATTATTTTGAAATTTTCCATTTATGATTATTTTCCATGTGAATTTTTGTCATTATGAAATCAACAAAATTTATATATCTTTTAGTTTGCCATGGATTCCATAAATACATAATAAAAACAGTTGAATACAATATATAATAATGAATCAATGTGTGAAAATATGGTTGTTATAATAAAATATGCATGATAAATATGACTATATCAATTACCCCACACTGAAAACATTCTTTTCCTAGAGAATACAATCCCATAAACGTTTCAATGGAACATTTCTCTAACAATATTAAAATTTCAAATTAAATAGAATAAATATAATTTTTATTGAATTTGTTTTCTAATTTCACATGAAGGAATTCATTCAACTCCTCATTCTTCCAATAAGATATCTAATTATGAAATTAAGTTTTCTTTATTTTAAATAAAAATTATATTCTGAACTTTAATTTTTATTTCATAAATATAAGTTGATGAAAATTCCATTTTCAATATCTGTCACGTTGAATTATTTTATACCTCCCTCTGTGTAGTAAATGTAAATGGAATAGTGATCATAGGTCATGTTCATATCATATACCAAAGGAAATAAAATCCCTAACGTCTCTATATTATAATGTTAAAAATGAAAGTTGATCATTGGGAATTGAATTATTGTTCAAGAATCATTGAAGATTATGATTTTTAGGAATCAATGTTATAAATAATCTCATATACGAGGGTTGAATCCTTATTATATGTCATAATATCAAAATATAATGTCAATTAAATTTTCTTAAAAATGTGATCTTCCCATTACCCAAATATTAATGTTGTTACATGATAAAATTATGCATAATAAATGAATCACCCACCCTTGATTTTTATCATTATTTTTTAAATTTTTATTATTATTTTTTAATATTTTTCTTCAAAGATATATCACATCTGACACCCATCAACATGAAATAAAAAAGGATGTTCTAACAATGGTCATTTTTAACCAATAAAGTCACAAAAAAATATTAATAATAATATTTTTTATTTTTTATTTTTTGGAAATATTATTAAATGAAAAATTAAAATGGAAACATTGAATTTCACAAAAGTATATAAAAATCCCAATCAAATTGTTGTACATTCCAAATTAACGCAGACAAACCCACACCCACATATTACATTTTACAAAACCGGTAATATAAATTGAATAAGGTAAAAATGTATGTATTAGAATTAAAACATTTATTATTTCAAAATAATGTTATTAATGGAACTTATTGAAAAAAGTAGGATTATTTTCATGGAGGGTATAAGGATAAATGGGGTAAAATAAATATATGACTCAATTTAATTAAAATTTACTCAATTATAATTAAAATATTTTTGGAATGGTCTAGAACATATAAATGTCATCTTCTATAAATAAATATACTATGGATATGAAATGAGAAATAATTCATTTAGAATTTTTATTAAGATTGAGAACATATGGGTTGTGACGATTATATATTGAAAAAACAAAAAAATCAATCAATGTACATTTAAATATATAATAAAATTAAAAATATATAGATAATTTTATTTAAAAAAATAAATTCAACTCATAAAAGCATTATTTAAAATATTCATCTCTTAATTCATAATTTTAATCATCAATTTTACCATTTCATTGATATAATAATTCTAATAAAAAAATTAAAACATAGATGAATGATCATCTAACGAGGCATACATCTCTTGGATCAAATGTATAGATCAAAGTATTATATTGGGGAATGAAATTTTCATTTAATGATCTAAAACAAATTAAAATGTAGAAAATAAATTAAATAGGGGATTTGAACCTCTTTCACCCCTCACAATGAATATCCAATTTCATTGTTTGGGGTACTATTTGGATAATACTATATGTAATATTTCATTTAATCAATCCTTCTCATAGTGTAATGTTTTGTTTCATACCTCACTTATATATTACTTTCATTATGTGAATTTATTTCATAACATGAAATAAATTTTTGTATTTTTAACATATCTTTCATTGGAATTTTCAAAACTTCTTCATTAACACATCATTCCACATTGTGTCATATTGAAGGGATTATAAATTACAAAAATATTAGTATAAGGAAAATGTAATATATGTTCGAAAACATTGATAGATCATCACAAAATCGAAATATATTCCAAAAAATATGAATTTTAGTATAAGTTCCCTAAGAGTAAATAAATAATATATGCTAATTATTATTTTAATCCCCCATATGTGATCTGTGCGTTTACTACATCCAGATGGTTAGTACCATCTATTATAAATAATCTATCAGTGGGTGGAGCCTTATTGAATAGAACAACCCAATTTTATTATTCCCATTGTGGAATTATTTTTCATTGTTGAAGAGTTATCCATGGATACTATACACCGGACACCCTTCTCAATGAGGTACAACATCCATGTATTGGGTATGATTATGTATGGGTCCTCAACCACTACAGTTGAAACATGTGAATTCAGTTATTTTTTCTATAGATGTTACATAATTAATGATTCATTATGAAATAATATTGGGGAATCTTAGAAAGCTGTTTTATATAAAAATAATCTAAAATATAAAATTAAACATCAGAATGTTCCATTTTATTAGAAACATCATGTCTTTATTTCATAAGGAATTGTAACCTGGTCCTAATAATCAACCCACTATTGAAAATGTTCAATATATACATTGATATCCAAATGTTACACAGGTATAAGATATTTATTTTCATTATCTTCCTCATAAGTTGTCCACATGTCATCTGAATCTAAAAATTCAAAAGAATAAAAAGGGATACTCAAATAATATTCTACAAAATTAAATTATTTCGAGTTAAATAATATGTAATCTCATTAAATTGGTTCTTCTTGAATTTAATGTTTATTAAAAATATTATACTGGAGCTTAATTCTAGTATGAGGAGTAATGTAGTCAGACACTCTAATATTAATTCAAATTCCATTGCACATGCACTGGTCATTTCTCTATCAGTAGTATTCATGAATGTGAAACTAATAATACATGAATTCTTACAATGAAATTAATGGATGGATAATGATGTATTTTAATGTTGTGAAACTAAAAAATGGACTATACAGTTTAATCTCTAAAAGAATGGATGTTCATGGTCGATGCTTTTAGGTCACCTAGCTTCTATTGAACGAAATATTATTTTTCCTTTTCAAGGTAAGAAGTCCAAGAATATCCCATCAACCATAGTAATGGATATGAAATATTTAAATATTTAATATGGGGGTTTCTAAATATAATGGGTGATATGATTCCAAAACTCATTGGGGGGTACAACTATAGGAAAACACCTTCATATGGATGAATTTTCTATTAGATTACATGCAATTTTTAGTGATTTATGTAGATCCAACTAGGTCAAATTTTGTATAGTAAAACAATAGATTTCCAACAATACATACCATCAATTTATAGTTTCCATGGTGGTTTATGGGAATTTATAACTCCCAAGACATTGTTTTTTATTTAAAATAATTTATCCCTAAATATGAAATGATCATTTCTTATTAAAAATTTATATTCATCGGTAGAACGTTTTTCCCATACGTTATTATGATCCAAATATTTAACAGAATAATTTCTATTATTCTTTTTTTTGGTGTTGGTTGGTGCCAAGATATAAAGATTGATTGTTTCTAAATATATTGTCAAAATGAGAACCAATTCATTCATAGTTTTGGGAAGGTTCATTTTGTATGTCTTACCCAAGCATAGAAATGGGCTATTTCTAACCATTGTGGAAGTGGGACCCCGGTTTGGAAATCAATGAATCACTACATATACCCTAATAGAAAGAATTATTCCATATGTTTTTATATATATCAAGATTTTTTTTCATCTGAAGAAGACATAAGGTGTGATGTTTAATGTCATGAAATAAGCGAGTCATGTTGTTTTACAATTTTACGTTATATGGATAGTACATTTTTTCATAGAAACAATGAGTAACAGGAGGACTATGAGGATGGGTTATATTGACATGCCTTAGATTTGAGGCTAATTAATGTGTAATCCATGATGATAGGGATTCCCGTATCATGAGAAATGATGTGTGTAAAAATGAATAAGTGATTATAAGGATTTAATAAGCTTATAATAGGGAATAAATTTCCATTGGGTGATAGTCCTTTTTTTGTGGGAAACATATGTATTACTTACTATGGTGTATTATTCCTAGTAAATCAATGTTTCCTCACGAAACTATCCCAAAAAATCCAATGGCCATGTGAATATTTTGAAGATAATAATATTCCTAGGGAAAAGTGTATGATGAGTGAAAGGAATGTGTCTACGTATATATGAAACAATCATATTTTAATTATACAATGATTATGAAATTCCCTATATAGATATAACTATTATTTAGGGTTATTTTATATTTACCTGACAGATCACTGAATGTGGAACTGATATTTGAGATCTCATGCATAGATCATTGTTTTTATATATGATAAGAGGAAATTTTAATATTTAATAATGGATAATACTAGGATATGATTTTCTAGGAACCCAAAACTTCTTTTTTAGTATGTTTTTCTATTTTCTCGAGTTTTTTAGAAAAGTGGAGTTTCTAGAAATTTTGAAGTACACCCCGTGTACTTATAAGTAAAGTTCATGTTCTCGTTTTCTGCACGTAGAAGTGTGCTGGCCATGAAATGGCTTAGCACATAGCCATGTTTGGTGACCTGGAGACTAACTAATGTGGGGGCCAGTATGGGAAAGTACACGTTGTGACCTTCTCAAGAACACACAATGTACTTTTTTCATTAAACAATCTAGGGAACCATCTAAATAGATGACAAATCTTCTTCTTTGCCTTCTTTTCCTGAGAGCGTCTCTACAACACCAATATTTCCATGAGCCCCTAATCGAGCATCCGTCATCCAAATTGAACTCCGTCAGTTCTGTTGGAATCGCATGAGTGAGTTCTCTCTTCTTCGTGAACCTCAGTTCTTGATTTCTATTCTCTCGTAAGTTGTCCTTGTTTGAGAATTTTAGATGTTTTTGTATATCTACTATTTTATAGGTCGATCCAAGGGCAGAAACAAGAGTATATTGATCATAAAATGATAAGGTAGTTGGTTTGTCCCATTCTGTAGATCTCCTTTCAGTTATATGTGAAAAAGTTCCCAATAATAATGATAGGGGTATTGCGTGTTTACGATTATAACCATGTTATTTCTTGGTATGATTTATATGCTTCAATAGGGGTCAATTGAGAGTGAATAGGGCTAATTAAGATGCTATGAATGTAGTGACCATGCTTGTATGGTTTATGACAGTTTGTTATTGTGTATCCTGGTAGGCTACTTAACATCCATTCCTAGGGTTGATAAGGTGGAGTGATATTATTTTTATGACATGATGCTTGATATATACTATTTAGCCAAGTAGTTTATAAGGTATAATTTGGGCATTATATATCGCTATTCTTGATTGACTTACACAGGCTCGTGAGAACCTGGTTTAGTAGACCATAGGGAGAATGGACTTTGAGGGCTTCTCCAGAGTGTATGTTTAATATTATGAT
Source organism: Viscum album (assembly GCA_963277665.1). Classification (NCBI taxonomy): domain Eukaryota; kingdom Viridiplantae; phylum Streptophyta; class Magnoliopsida; order Santalales; family Viscaceae; genus Viscum; species Viscum album. Next base: position 326,486,563 of record OY728143.1, read on the forward strand.
GTGAGACCATTTGGAGAATGGAAATTACTGCTTCCTCGGAGTGTATATAGTTCCTCGACGTGGGACACATGGGGAATTAGATTTTGAGTGCTTCCACAGAGCACTTTTTAGTTTCTGATTTGAGACAATATGAGGAATTGACGGATACTGCTTCCTCAAAGAGTCTGTGAAAAAGCTAAACTCGAGGGGTTAGACTGTGTGTACATCACAAAGGGTTCTAGTGTTAGTTTTGATTTTACTAGAGGGGTTAGTTTTTGAGTACCTACCTGAGGGTTCCCTGATTATGTTTATATGCTTGATATCTGATAATTGAATGTATTTGAAACCGTCGATTTGTTTACATTTGAGTACTTCTTTTTTTACCACTTCATTTTGATTATAGTCTACCATATATATTCACTGATTGTTAGGAATAGATCATTGGGTGGTTTCCTACTGCGATTTATTCTCACACTCTGTTTGGGTCATGCTTTTGGGCCCAAACAGGTTATATTGCAACAGGTATAGATAAGGGCAAGAATCCTTCTACTTCAGGTACTTGATTATTGTGGAGATGAGGAGCATGTGACCAAGCTGAAGATTGTGAAGATGTGGAGCTATTTACTACTTTTATATTGTACTTTGGTTTAGTATTATATTCCTACATGGTGAGTTTTTTATGCTTTTAGAGACATATATATCATATATTATATATGTATATATATGTGTGTGTGTGTTCACCTATTGTTTATTACATCCACTGTTTACCTATTGCATTTTTTACTTCTTCCACTTTTACAATCTATTTTACATACACTGTGTTATTCTACCAATAAGGGAATAGTTTCCCCACTATCACACCCAAGTCTCCCGTTGCTAGTCAGTAGCCTCTGGCATTCAAGGAAATGCGCTTGAGTCCATGTGACCAACCAGGTATGGGGCACCTCTGGACGGCTTCTGGAACCGTGACGTTACAAATATGTATCAAAGGTATTCTTTCTTTTTTATTTACTATTTGGAGCCTATAGCCAGGGATAAGACAGAATAGGTACATGGTAATAAGCTATTCCTATGAGTACCTATCCCATGTACACGGAAAAACCATTCTACCTCGTTATTTCAATTTTTTAGGGTTTTGAAATTTTAAAATTGATTTGATTTCTCCGTTGTATGATTCACATGTTTTGTGTTGTTATTGTTGATATTATTGATGTTCTATTTTTGTTGTAACCCGATGATTTGAAGGTATTCTATCTGATGCATCATATAGAAACTTTCTAGAAATCACATGTCACACATTCTATCCAAGCCATTTAGGGTGCATTAGTGATTTCATATTTTTTTTGTAGAGGTTGTGTTAGATATGCATGTTGTTGTGATAGATGCCTTGATAGAATAAATGATTTATTATAAGGTATTGGTTGTGTATGTTAATATTTTAATGAATTAAAATCTTTTGTTCTTGAGGTTTTATGGGACCACATGGACCATAATTTGGTAGATCATTGCACCATTATCCTTGTTTATGAACTATATGAAATGCCAATATTTGATTCGTTATGACTTTGGGCCCTCACAGATCTGGATTTGGCAACTTAACATTTTTTTCAGTGTTGTTTTGGGTTCCATAGTAGTTTATGAGGCATACTATCTGAAAGAAACCAGAATACATGGTGTGTAATGATCAATACACACCGTGTTTCCTCTTGTTCGGGAAGGAACTGGTTTTATTTAGTACAATCCACGTACTATATGTACATGCCGGGTAGTCTCTGACCGTGTCATTGAAATTGTGGTTATAGACACGGGGTTGTGAAATTTTTTTGTGGGAAAACTCCGTGTTTTGTAGCTTTTGTGTCATCCTGTGTGACTAACTACATGGAAGGATGAATGCTTATGTTATACAGGTCATGTCAACCTTGAACATTCCATGTAGTGTTACCCAGGTATCCGGCCAAGTAGCGAACAACACGGGTAAGTGAAACCTTTCAAGTACACGTCGTGTCTGGAAAACACACATCATGTAGTTTGAGTCGTGTAACCAAATGTGTGACTAACAACACAGGTTGGTGGAGTTCATCTAGTACAAACCATGTCTGGCACTAACATGATGGGTAGTCCTGTTCTAGGAGAACCATGTGGCTTAACCGTGTTAAATATCTTGGGAAGGGGAAGAGGTTTCAAGTACATGACGTGTTTTAGGAAAACACAACATGTGTATGGGGTGTTACATGACCTGGGAGGGAGAAGGAACCTATCTATGTGATTTATTTAAGGGAACACGTCGTGTAGTCAATATACCCTCCTTGTAACCATGTTTTGAAAAACCTGAATGCTATCTTTTTCTTGTTCCCATATCACACTTCTATGTTTCAGTCCCTATTAATCAGGATCTAAGGTGTGTGCATGACCTTTTAGAGTCATGCCACTAAGACATCCTCCAGTTCTCTTCCAGTTACAGGGTACTGATTAGACACCAGATATGGCTGATCAGGGACTACATGCAGATCCTCTTGTTGTGCTAGTATTAGAACCAGATATCATTATGGACATAGGTGTTGACATACAGTTCTGAGAGGGCTTTATGAGGTTTATGTAGACCTTCTGAGGAGTACAGCATGCTACCCCTTCTATGGTAGAGTTGATGCCGGTCATTCAGTCGCAACATCCTCCCACCTTCTCAGGGGATGGAGGACCCTAGGAAATAGAGTCATGGAAAGAATCCTTGATGATAATATTCAAGCATCTGGATATGCCTCTGGAGATAAGGGTCATGATTTCTATGTATATGATTCGCGACTCCTCTAAGAGATGGTGGGATGTGATCTCACAGGCGGGATCCCACCAGGTCATGGTGTGGGATGAGTTCCAAAATGCCTTTTAGGACTACTTCTACCAGGATATCTTGAGGATCGATCGAGCATGAGAGTTCACGATTCTAGAGAAGGGTACTCTTTTTATTATAGAGTATTATTATTTCATGAATGAGTTACAAAACATCACACCTATTCTATGAGGTGATGAGTTAATTCAATCAAGAATGTTTGAGGATGGTCTATGGAACGAGATATGATCATATGTGAACATCTTCAGGTTGACTTCCATCACATCTATATTCATCAAGGCTCTAATCAATGATCTCAATCTGAGGGATTCTAGAGTTGTGAGCCAAGGCAACCTGACATTCAGAGTTGGTATCCCTCCTACTGATAGCATGAAGAGCCTCAAGGAGTCTACACACAGAGATTCGAGGAGGTAGTACACTTCCTCTGGTAGCCTGGTGGTGTTCTACTAGTGCGGGAAGAGCAGGCATAAAATTATGCATTGCCTGAGAGATCTAGTAGAGTTCTGATCTTGCAACAAGACGGGTCATCTTCAACACTTTTATCAGTTCTTCTCACCAGAAACTAGTGATATGGGTTCTTTTATGATTCATCGTTCATGAGAAATGCCACCAATTTCTCCTCATTCAGGGAACTGGAGTTCTTCCAGCCATTTAGGTCGAGGTGGAGGTCATGATCATGGTAGATAGTCTCTAGTATTTCAGTGAAAATAGGGTGGATCAGCGTAGAGTGTTCATGAAAGGTCAACGGGCCGCGGTGCAGGTCAGAAATTTGCGATGGAGTAGACCCAATAGAAGCAGGATCATGAACCCTCTATAGTTCGAGTTACAATCCTAGTTGCCTCAATTTTAGATTCTGCTATTTTCGATACAAGGGCTTCCCATATTTGTATATCTATTGCCTTTAAGAAGATTCTTAGACTCTATATCTTTTTTTGTAGATATCTTGACACTAGACACTCCATTGGGGGGAAATGGCTAGTGTATGATAGTTCAAGGAGTTCCCTCTAGGTGTTTGTGGGTGTCACTTTTAATGGGACCTTCTTGTACTATAGATGATGGGCTATGACATCATTCTAGGAATGGACTGGTTAGTTCCCTTCTAGGCAGTTGCCGATTGCTATCGGTTTAGGGTGAGTTTCTCATCACCAGATGGGTGATTGTGTATTCACAAGGTGGAATGGGATGTCCAAGAGAGTAGGGCGGGACCCGAGCGTCATGGTTTGGGAAGATTTATAGCCCTGATATCTAGTCTAAATCTGGATAACCTGGGGACTATAAAGATGTAATTTCCTCCAATGGTGGATCGTTTCACGGATTTATTTCTAGAGGGATTTTCAGGTTTTTCCTCATAGCGAGATGTGGTCTTTTCTATCAAGCTTGTGCCATGAGCAGCACCAGTGTACATTACTTCTTATGGTATGGCTAGACTAGAGTTAAAAGAGCTCAATAGGTAGTTGGAGAATTTTCCAGAAAGGGGTTTCACCCAAACCAATACTACTCTTTGGGGTTCACCTGTCCAGTTTGCAACAAAGGAGAACGGTAACCTCAGACTATGTGAGGATTAGTGGATGCTGAACCTGTTGACGGTCAAGAAACGATATCCCTTGCCGAGTATTGATGATATCTTTGATCAACATCAAAGAGAACATGTGTTATAGAAGATTGACTTGAGATCCATTTACCCTCAGTTGCATGTTTGACCAATAGATGTACCTCTTACAGCCTTTCAGAGAAGGTATGTCCTATACGAGTATATATGGTTATATTGTACGGTCTCACAAATGCACCTACAATTTTCATGCCACTGATGAACCGATTGTTCCATCCATACATGTATTATTTTGTGGTTGTATTCATGGAAAATAACTTGGTGTACTCTCACACTCAACACAACCTTGACACACATCTTGAGATCATTTTGAGTACACTAAGAGAGAATCAGTTATATGCTATGCTCTGAAAATTCCACTTTCGGATGGACTAGATTCACTTTTTGGGTCATGTTATCTCATAGATAAGAGTATTAGAAGAACTATAGAATGTGAGAGTAGCAGTTTCCTAGGAGCATCCGAAGAATTTCTTTTAGGAACGGAGTTTTCTAGGGCTGGTTGGTTACTACAGACGTTTCATACAAGACTTTTCACGCTCAGCAGCGCCACTGCTGGGCCTGAGTAAGAAGGGTGCAAGGTTCTTTTTGTCAGAATCTTGCTAGTCATCCATTCAGGATCTGAATGAGGGTTTGACTTCAGCACCGATACTAGTATCTCCAATGCTAGGAAAGAGCTATATTGTTTACCGTTATGTATTTGGTATTCTAATGGGAGCAGTGTTTACGCAAGGGGAAACGATTGTTGTATACGGGTCTCTACAATTTAGGGCACATGAGAGGATCTATGTGACACACAACCACAAGCTTGCTGCATTTGTTCAATCTTTATGATGTTGGAGACATTATCCTTGTGGAGAGAATTGGTTTTGACTGACCATAATAGTATCATGTATATCTTCACCCAATGTGATCTGAATTTGAGATAGTGAATGTGGGTTGAGTACCATAAGTCATTTTACATTGTCCTTTCCTACATGACGGGGAAGGTAAATGATGTGGCTAATGTGTTGAGAAATAGAAAATAGATACACATAGTTCAGGAGGCCAGTAATGAGTGGTAGTTTATGGATCTGTTCTTGGAGATGCATTTGGCGGTGCATGATATTCAGGGGTAGACATTTCATTCTTCAGTGGATTTTACCTCTACTCCACTTCATCGAGTGAGAATAAGGCATCTATCAGATTCAGAAGGCCTGGTCCTACAAGAATGTGGGTCATGAAAGGACCCTAATCCTGGATGGACCATAATCGAGTATGAGATCATGTGTCTTCATGGGTGCATATTGGTGCCAACGGACATACACGAGGAGCTGATGCAAGACATTCATTCTTCAGTTTGGGTAGTTCAACTTGGTATCACTAATATTTATCGTGATTTACACATTTAGAATTTGTGTCCGGGTATGAAGAGAGAGGTTTCTAGTTTCATCATGAGGTGTTCCACCTATCATCATGTGAAGGAAAATCAACAGCGACCAACAAGGATTTTGCAGCAATTGCCCATTATCGAGTGTAAGTGGAACGCTGTCGCGATGGATTTCATTACAGGTTTACTTTGGTCACCTCAATGGAATAATGCACTGTGGGTTGTCAGTGACAGATTCATGAAGGTCGATCACTTCTTGCCGATCAAGGATACCTTTAGTGTTGATGAGCTGGGAAGGTTTTACATCTGAGATATTGTACGTTTACATGGAGATACACACTTCATTGTTTTCTAAAGAGATTCCCATTTTACTTCTCAGGTCCATCAAGGATGACTAAAGGATTTTGGGACATAGGTACTTTGTAGTACGCCATTCCATCGCCAGATTAATGGCCAGTCTGAGCGTACGATTCATCTTCTTGAGGACATTCTTTGAGGATGCATCAAGGATTTTGTAGGCTTGTGGGAGAAGCACATAACTCTTTTGGATTTTTCCTACAATAATATTTTTCAATCAACTATTCAGATGGTGCCTTATGAGGCTTTGTACAGTATGCCATTCTGATCACCCTTATTCTAGCTCGAGGCAAGAGAGGTAGCTATAATTGGACCTCATCTTGTCTACGAGATGAAAGAACAGATTGAGTTGGTTCAGAAGAGAATGTCCACTGCACAATCTCAACAGAGGTCTTATGTTGATCGATGGAGATGACCTCCATAGTTTGAGGTCGGAGATCATTTTTTCCTACATGTCTCACCATGGGTGGGACACATGAGGATTAGGAGTCAGTGTAAGCTTTCACCGAAGTAAGTTGGGCCATTTTAGGTGTTGGAGAGAGTTGGCCGGTTTCCTATTATTTACTGTTAACTCAGAGATATTGGGATATGCACGACGTCTTCCAGATTTATCCTCTTCGAAATTACATCTCAGACCCATCTATTTTTTTTCTACCTGAGGAGGTTGAGTTAGAGGTGGATGCCTTGTTTGAGGAGCATCTGATCAATATTATTGATCGATGTATGAAAGTTCTCAGTGGCTGGTCTATCCCTCAAGTACGAGTGCAATGGATACACAGGTGAGTACAGGATGAGACCTGGGAGAGGGTGGCTGATGTATGCTCACAGTGGCTGTAGATTTTGATGATTTTTCTTCTACGCCACTTTTATAGGGAAATTCAAGGATAAATATCTTTAATGGTGGAAGGTTGTAATAACCTGGATTTTATTTTCAGGTATGTTTTAATCTTTTTTGGTGCTTTTTAGAAAAGAGGGGTTTCTGTAAATTTTTGAAGTACTCTCCATGTACTTATAAGTACATGCATTGTACACTTTTAATGCATGTATCCATGTTCTAGCCTTGTAATGGACGAGAACATAGCCGTGTGTGATGACTTAGAGACCACCTTATGTGGGGGTTGCTAAGGGAAATTAAATATTGTGTACTTCAAAAGAACATGTCATGTACATTTTTTCATTAGACTGACCGGGGTCACATCTAAATGGTAGAAGAATCTTCTTCTCTACCTTATTTGATCGAGAGTGTTCTTAAGGCACCGATCTTTCCCCGATCCCCCAATCAAGAATTCATTCTCCGAATTGAGCTCTATTGGTTTTGCTGGAATCACATTTGCGAGTTCACTCTTCCTATTGAACCTTGTTTCCTGATTTCTCTTCTCTGGGGAAATATACATAGTTGAAAAATTTAGACTTTTTTGTAGATATACCGCATTATAGGTGGATCCAAGTGCCAACGCCGGAGTATATTGATCATAAATTGCCGAGGTAGGTAGTTTTTCCTTTCAATAGATTATCTTTGAGTTATATGTTCAAAAGTACCTAATACCCTTGATCTTGGTATTGCATGTTTATGGGTTTAACAATGTTATTTCCTACTATGATTTATATGATTGAGTAGTGGTCAATTGAATGTGAATTGGGTAAATTGTTATTCTATAGATTTTTTCCAATGCGTGTATTTTTTATGACCATTTGGTATTTCTTAACCAGTTAGGGTGCTTGCTTTCCATTCCTAGGGATGATAGGATGTAGTGATATTATTTGTCTGACTTGTTGTTATGTTGTAGACTATTTATCCAAATAGTTCTTGAGGTATACTTTGTACATTATATATTGATGTACTCGATTGACTTACCCAAGGTCGTGGGAACATGGTTTAGTATCCCATAGGGAGAATGGATGTTGAGGGCTTCTCCAGAGTGTCTGTTTACTATTACAATGTGAGACCACAGGGGGAATAAACATAAGTTCTTCCTCAGAGTGTCTATTGATCCTTGATGCAGGCCATAGTGGGAATTGGAAATTGAGTTCTTCCACAGATCGCTATTTAGTTACTGATATAAGACTATAGGGGAAATTGACGGAGAGTGTTTCCTCCGAGAGTCTGTGAAAAAGTTGAACCAGAGAGGTTATATTGTGTCTACATCCCAAAATGTTACCGGTGTTGGTTTTGGTTAGACCAGAGGGGTTATTATGTGAGTACTTCCTAGAGGGTTCCCTACATAATATTAGGTTTTTAATTGATATCTGGTAATTTAATAAATTTTAAACTGTATGATTGTTTACTTTTGAGTACTTCCTTGTTTACTGCTTTGTTTTTATTATATCCTACTATATATATTTACTGACCATTAGGCATAGATCACTAGTATCACACCCTATTTGGGACATGATTTTGTGCAAAAACAGATTAATTTGGTACTGGTATATATTATGGCAAGCGCCCTTCTACATCAGGTACATGATTGCGGCAGAGCTGGGGAGCATGGGAGCAAGATGAGGCTTGTGATGCTATGGAGCTATTTACAGCTATTCTATTGTACTTTGGTTTAGTATTGTATTCCGGTATTGTGACTTGTTTGGTTTCTTTCCTAGACATATATATCATGTATCATATATACATATATGTGTGTGTTTGGGTGATCTTGTTGTTTATTATTTCTACTAATTACCTATTGCATGTTTTACATCTTCGGCTATTGTTATCTGTTTTACTTCGACTGTTTTACCCTTGCATTGAGAGTATATTTTCCATGCTATCAAACCAAAGGCCCTCAATGTTAGTTGGAAGCCTTTATCCTTTAGGAAAATTCACTTGAGGCCATGTGACCAATCGGGTATGGGGCACCTCTGGGCCGCTTCTAGAACCGGGACGTTACAGATGTCTAGGGATCAGAAGGTAAATTATCAAAACAAGAATCAATCCACATATTTTTATTATGGTACCATGTAGTTTAATGTAATGCCATTAGTGAATTATCCTTGTAATGAAACTTATCGAAGTAGTTACATCTGTTGTGCCTCTTATGGGTTTTCTAGCAAGTCCATGAGAAAAATGATTTGGATGTATACTCCTTAATCATGCATGGAATACCCTAATGAAACTACCAAGACCACATGAGTTATCCTCATTGTGAGAAACAATGGGGGAAAATGGTTTAATCCTCCACATAGGTGATTAAATGAATTATGGGTGGGTTATTCATTTATTGTGGCTGAACTAGGATGAAACTCTCAAAAATCACTATATATCTCATCAAAATGTGAATCGAGCCATAAATTTTTCTAAGAAAAAATCCTGTTCAGAACTGATCCACACATAGGAAGGAGGGAATGATTATCCATCATTCTAGCTAGACATATGATTAAAGATCAAGGAATCGCTATATATCATTTGGTGACGGGAATCAGGCCGCATGTAATTTTAAACATGAACTTTTTACAAAGACCGGATCTATAAAAATAAAAAGGAATTTTTTATCTTTTGTTTTCAGATTTTTGTGGAACGTCTCGGTTTTGGAGATTTGGGCATCACTACATAACATGTGTAGACATGAATAAATCTATATGTAGTTATAAATTTTCTACCCTACAAATATCTAATTCCATTGTATAAGTATGTATTTTTTCATGAAACAGACCTATAAATAATACCCTCTTTGGAGTAAAAGACATCAATATAGTTTTCATGAAGGTAACATATCATTTTCAAATATTTCATGTCTAGGAAAGAGATATAAATTATTTTAATCACTATATTTCTGGGTATTTAATGAAGCAATCCACACATGGTTCATGATAGAATGCCCCCTATGGTTCTATAACTCGTACACATGGGTTGATTTTTTTCCTTTTGGAATGACTGCTCCAGGATGTGAAATCATGGCCTCAAAAAATATCCTTTGTGGTCATGATTCAAGAAGCATGTAGTTCATGAATATGGAACGGTAGGTGGCCAATGCTGAGGGACATTTCATCTTAAGTGAGCACATGATAGTGTTCTACATTTCAATGTCAGACAGTGAGGAAATTGGTGTATGGTATTTTATTGTCCTTTAAATAGGAAAAATAAGTCATTCTTTTTTTAGTCATGATACAAAGAACAAATATATAGTTTAGAATCATTCCACTATATTGGAATACCATGCAGATGAACATAATGAATTTAGGTTTATGTTCCATGAAGTTTAACGCCTTGTGATCACGATGATTGTGTCTTGTCGTAAGGGGAAATATTATTTTTTGGATCAGTGAGAGACATAATCCTTATGTGAAAAGAGGCTATGAGAACAAAGGTTGGTAAAATAATCAACTTATTAATGTAGCAGAACTTGAGGTTGGGATTGAAATAATAGGAATATGTGTCACTATATATCATGTGATGATAGGAATCATGCCCCAACTAATATGGACTAGTAGATCATTTATTTTGAGGGTGTTTTCATGTCAGGTGAGGATATTATGGTTCTATATAGTTTAAAATCATACAACGAGGACATTTTTCTCACATGGTTTACTATCATGTGACATGGAAAAATAGTTCAACCATTTTAATTTCATGTGACAATTACTGATAATGTAGTGTAGTGATGTTCTATTGAGATGATTAACCATTCATTTTAACATCATGCGATCGATATGGTGTACCATGTAGTTTAATATCTTGTAATCAGGATTATGTACCATTTTTTTTAACATCAAGTGATCAAGATGATGTACTGGGAAGTTTATCATCATGCGATCATGATGATTCACCATGCTATTTTACATCATCTGACCATGATGATGTACTATATAGTTTAATTTCATCCGATTATGATGATTGTGTCTTGTGATTACATGAAATACATCTTTAGGAACCTTGCATTTTTAGGGTCACGGTAGGAATCTTGTCCATTGAGACAAAATAATAGGATATGTTAGAGTATGAATTCTGTTTACATCCCATAATGGCTCTAACTATTGAGGTTTCATTCTCATTATATTCGAAGACATGAAGGAAAAATTCCATCTCTCCATTAAGGAAAGACCATTAGAAAACTTTTTTGTTAAATACACAAGAGATCCAGATTTTGTGGACTTCCAAATGATGAATGGTGTGAAATTTCGCCTCATCCATTCTCCCCAATTAATCCATCTATTTCATGGATTTCATATTTATGTTTTATTGATCACATATGGAAATGAAGAGTTTGGTAAATTGAACATTGATGGGAAAGACCGGATTTTTCCTATATTCTAATGTGTATGGTGTCTCTTATGTATGCATGGGTGTTATATTTCAATAAAACCACAAGTAATATATGATATTTTCAATCCAAGACACTTTATCCTTATCAACCATCTTCTAGAGTATAACTCATAGGTTCTGGATGATAGACTATATTTATCAGTTTTATGGTGCATTGTAGTTGGATGATGGTTGTAGGTGAAATAATACTCCTGGTACTACTTACCCAATTAAGTAGTATAGAATATGATGTTTTTTTCATCTGTATTGTATGAGGGATGCCAAATATTTTATTAATTTTTGATCTCATAAAGATGACATTGTTCCATTACCTGACCTCTTTGAGGGGTATGACTTTGGCCCACTTGGAGAAGAATTTGGTAGCATATACGTTTTAATTGAACTTCTTGGTTGTAGTATTAGGATATAGTCCCATAAATACCATTCCATGTATAAGGGATTGACATTATTATTTGGTTTTTTGAAGAATATATGAGGTTTGGTGAAGTAATTAGGCTTGAACATATTCAGAATTTCACTTTTTGGTGAATTTAGTGTAGTCCTTCATTATAGTGAGGAAGCAATACCGAATCCTTGGAATTTGATGTGAAATCATGGATCCTAGATATTCGGTTCCATAGTATCCAGTGTGAACTAATTTCAGGACATTAGTGGTATTTTTTCCATAAATTTACCTCAGAAGGACCCCTTTGAGGATATTCATAGAGAGTATATTTTGATGATTCTTGTCATAATATATATCAATGTCAATTTGACTTCTTTATATTTTATATTCCCTAACTCTATATAGTGGGAGATATCCCTTTTGAACATAATTCTCAATGGGTGAAATACCTCTAGTGGTTGTACCATAGTGTTTATAGATGGGGTGAATATCATCAATGCCATTTGTGTTCGCTCGAACAAAAGTTGAGACCGTCCAAAGATGTGTAATACAGATGAATATTTCATCTAGGTCTATATCGGCTAGATTTATGGTTGTATTTTCAATTGTATTGGATTGGGAATTCTATGACTATGGTATAAGAGTCATTTTTTGATCCAAATGGAATTTCTCTATTAGTGCACATATTTTGTTTAATATGGGGATTTTCAATTTCTTCCTGGTGGCATAATATTCAATGATTTTTTAGATGAACAGTTATGATTATCATTTTATCATCATGTGAATGAATTTTAATTAAAATTTCATCGGCTTCTCTATAATGAGTGTCTAATATTCTACATCATTTTCATTAAGCCATTATAAATTAGTAAAAAATAAGTTAGGTGTATCACCCATATATTTTGAGAATTAATTTTTTCGAATAAATTTATATTTAGAATTTTTTTTTCATTTCACATGACACTTTAAATAGTTATTTATATGTATATATATATATATATATTAATAAACTATGTCCAAAATTCCATTCACAGACAATACCATATTTGTGTGCGCTACAAAAAATACTAACTTCGCTTGCACTACAAGAAACACCGACTTGGGGTACGATGCACACAACACTGAGATTCTATGAAACATTTTTTATATATAAATAATTAAATGATATAATTATATCATAACCATTAAAATAGTTACAGTAATAGTAATAACTACATTCTATATATTGATTTTATTTTTTTATATAAATAAAATATATTGTTATTGGGATATGTGATTTTTATTAAAGGGAATTTATGATAAAAATTCTGATTTCAAGAATAGATAAATCATTAGAAAGAAAACTAATAATAGAGATTTTTTCATATTGAATTGGATAAAATAAACATAATTTATAAAACCATAATGTTGAAATTATTTAGGGTGAATTTTTGAAGTATATTTATGAAACATCATTTTTATTAATAATGAAAAATACTTCATTTTAGTTAAAAATTGCCTTTTTAAATAATTTATTATTAGTGATGAATTATATAATAAATATTTTAAGGTAACATGACAAAAATATTACATGTATTAAAACAATTTAATTCATTAGATTAAATTTTACTTTGTAATTAACTATAAAATCTTAACCATCTTATAAACATTTCCTACATTAAAACCCTGTTATTTCATCCCATCTTCAGGATTAGTACTAATCTTAATTTTTCTTCATATGCGATTTGAATTTAAAAAAATCCATCATATAATATTTTTTATGTCTAATATTTATATTCTAATAAGTTCGTGTTAATTTTTGAAAAATTTATTACAAAAATTGGTTAAAAACAATTAGATCGATTAAATTCTAAATAAGATTAATTAGGGATTAAACCCTAAATTTATTGTCCCAAATAAAATAGAAAATAGTTTGGAACCCATTTAATTTCCATATAAATTCCATTAAAAATACATTATTTATGTTGTTTTGGATTATTAAGACATTCTTTATGTACGAGCATGTGAGCAGCTAATTTGTTTCTAAAAATTCCAAGTGAGCCCTTTTCTTCTCTATAAAAGGCCACCGCCTCTACCCATTCCTCACACATGTCAAACTATTTAATTACAACCCTTATCATCCTATGTATCCTCCCAAAAAACGTCTCTTTATCCATCAATCCTTCTTTCGTGCAGAAGGACTCTTAAGGAATCCATTTGGCACAATCCAATAGGAGTTACCAATATTAGAGGTTACATCTTCTCTCAAGATCCTTTCATTTATTTCCCTTATTCACCCACTCCACTATATTTATTATATTATTTTTTGAAAAACCCATTATACAACATATATTAGTATTTTTTACACAATGGTAATTTCCGACAATTACACTCACTTATATCTAATGGATGTTGAACTTACAGTTTCTAGATATGGTGAAGTATTACCTCACGAAATGATGATTTTAATTTCCCCTTTACTAACAATAATGGTGGACATTATGATGGAAAATTTATTTATATATGTAAAATATTATACATATTATGTTCTTAGTCTTATTTATTCATTTTTTAACACACATCTTTTCACCTTCCATTTTGTGTTAATACGATAATTTCATTTGACGAAGTGTTAACTACCACCACCTATAATCGTTGTGATTTGTTCACACACCCCATAAAACATATTAAAGACTTGTTTTATGAAATTATATTATATATATGATATAAAAATTATACTATAATAATTATATATATATATATATATTTAATTAACATACATTATGTCAAAACATTAATAAAAACTGAAACAACGTTCATGCGTATGAAAGCCTTACCGTCCCTGTGAATGGTGTTTTCCATTTCCTACATAATTATGCTATAAAATAATATAATGAACATATAATTTATATACCTGATATTTATATCATGTTATAAAATCTGGAATCATGATATAAGTATAAGTACCAATTCTATAACAAATAAAGACATTGTGAAAAACAAAGAAAATATTACCCAAAGTTAAACCATAACATAATATCATTAACAAGAGGGTAATGGAAGGTCATAATTAAATAATATATATAGTAATATATATAATAATATTATTATGTAATATATATATATAATAAGCATATATTTATTATACAGGAATCTCGTATGAGTATAGAGAGTGTCAACACACGATGTAAAGGGATTTTCATCTCACTAATTAATTTTGTGAGATACATACTATGTTAACCACTAATTACATATAAAGGTTGTATGTAATTTATATGACTGTATTATATTTATATTTTACATAAATTTATGTTTATTCACATATCCATTCAATGTTAATTCTTTCATAGGTTTTAACATTTAACCTAATTAGTAAAACAGTTTTGTCTCAATTTCCATTCATTAAGACTCTAACTTTATTATGCCCCTAGAATCTTCTTCAAGATGTATATAATTTAATATTACATGTTATATATTGAATATAATTATTTCCATGGTATATTAAGCTTCAGTTAATTTCTATTTCTTACATGGAAAGTATGATCCCAAGTCACTATGTTATAAGAGTTTATTAAAAAATACCCCTCCTTTTTTTCAAGATTGTTTATGTTTGTGTTACCTTTAATGAAATACTATAACACAAATCCCATGAATATTCATGAGTTTACTTTTCCTCTGTTATGTCATGATATACTCATATATTGGAATCATATTCTACTATTTGGTACATAATATTGTTATGAAAGTGTTTTTAGGAATGCCAGACATTACCCTGTCTTCGGTCGGAAATCTATCAAGGGATTCCAAGAATATAATACAGTTATCCAATAATATTATAATGTAATTTTATCATTTTTTCTTTTACAAATTTACTCAAATAAAGCGTCATTTCACATTAAAAAATAACTTTTTTACCCTTTTACAGTGAAAAAGGAATGTTCTATGGACCTCGTATGACATGTATAGATTTAACGACCACCATTTCTTCAAAGCTACCTTTTAATTTTTAAAAGGATAATATTTTTTAAAAAAATTTTAAATTAATTATTAAGTAAATATTGTTTTATAAATGTTTTAAAACATATTTTATCAAAAAAATTTAAAAAAATTGTATTTCAAAAGCTTTTACAAAATTTCAAGAAAATTTGTCCTCTAAATGTTGTTAATCCTTATTTAAAATATTAAAAAAAATTAATAAATTTTTCTAAAAATGTTTTTGATATATCTCTATATTATTTTAATTGTATTTTCAAAGAAATTGTTTTTAAAAAATCATCGAGCTATCATTATATATTTTCAAATCGTTTTATAAGGCAAAAGATTTTAAAAAAAATTCAAGATAATTTAAAATGTTTTCAAGGAAAAAGGGTTTCAAAATGATTTCATAAGCTTCCAATGTAATTTATAAGGAAATTATTTTCAAATGGTTTTAGTATTTTAAAATACGTTTTCAAACAAAATGGATATTTTCCTAGAAAAATTTTTTTAAATGATATTTCAGAATTATTTTATATATAAGATGAAATCTATTGATTTTACTAATGAATTTATAGGATGTTTTTTAATGGTTTGATTAATTAAAATTCTATTAATGATTTATTTTTAATGTCATGGTTATTAGGTAACATTTTTATCTTTCATGGGTTATAATTTTATAAAACCATCTTCTTTTCATAGGTTATAATAAAATTATTATGAAACTTGTCTTTTTCCACATGTTATGATATGTTTACAAGTTTATGATACCCATTTCATTTCATGGGTTTTGATATGATTTGTTATGATATCTTTACACATGTATTTATTATTTCATTATGTGAGAGGTGGGATCTATATCTCCCTGTATTGCATTGGTTAAGGATTTATAACTCTTGAGATAAACGATGATGGTATTGGCAGTGAACCTAGACTACTATGATGTCCATGGGAGTGAACCGTGACTACTAACACGGTATGATTCCTGATATCACGAAACTATGATTTACATGGGAGTGAAAAATAAATACTATGGTTATATGGGGAGTGAACTGATACTACAAATATGCTCATTAAATTGATTCATTGGATACTGCGGAAATAATTATATGTTTTTTTGTTTTCCCCAATTATATTTATTTTTCCTATCTTCTGCTTTAATGGATTATTCCTTAAATTTCATATGATTCAAGTCGTATAAACTGAAAATATTTATTACATGATCAATGTTATGTTATTTTACATGAAGGGTATTATTGTCTATTTAGATTATTATGTTCTCATACCATCATACTCGGGTTTATGCTTACATATCTCCCTTTTTTAGCCTTACTATGAATTTGAGCTCACCCGTATTATGTTTCCTTTACCATATGTTATAAGGATATGTACAATATTTGTTATTTCTAATAAGGATTCCTATTAAGATGAACCTAGTGTGGGATGATGTAGCTCATATATGTACTAGTGTTTATGTTTCAATGTTTACAAAGGCATTATTCCAACTTCGTTCTTTGGGCATCTTTTTGTATAATTTTTAATTATTCCACATAATTTATGTATTGTTATTTTTTTAAATGAGGTAGTATCTATAGATGTTATTAGATAAAATGGTATATTCATCCTTTGGATACTAGTTTCAGAAATCTTAAGTGATATCCTCAGGTTTATTTCTAAGGATATGTTAAGGGAATTCACTAATGATAATTACAAGGGAAAGTAAATGTTAAAGAAAATGTCCAAGAATTTTGGTTGAGGGAGAGGGTGAGTGTTTTCCTATCACTACATCCCTACTTAGCTACTATAAGTGGATTTTTATCTATAACAGATTTATATAGGGGCGAAAAATCTGACTAGATATTCCAAGCTTGACAAGGGGAAATCTAGTACATGATAAGGGGCCTTGTTAAACACCTGGTCTGTCACTCTCAAAGGATATGCATTAGGAATTAAAAAAATCTTCATAACCATCATTATGGATTTAGATTTATGTTATTTATGAATAAACTATGTTAAACCTCAGGTGTCATAGATTATTTTAGGTTTCATGATTTATACATCCTATAAGTAACTCTTTTCTTGACTATGCGTTTTTCAACTATACCAAGTAATGTGGAAACTATGATTATAGTTTTAGTCAATGGTGGGAACAAGAAGCTACTAGACTAATGTTGAATGTTACAGATGAATTTCTGATGAGCAGTCATGTGGGATAATCATTAAAGTGAATGATTTTCCGATCATTCCTAATCATTTATCAAGGAACATGATTAACAAGGTTTACCTAAACATACTTGCGGACTCACCATGGAAGAAAAAGAAGAGGTTCTCTTTGAGTTCAGGTAATGGAGACCCTTAATGATCAAAGAATTGATTTCAATTATGTCTAGAATGTGGAATGAATCACCTATTTGAATGCCTTAGAGGAAAAATAATGTGTTTTGACTGTGGAAAATAAGGACACAAAGAAATTTATTGTTAGGAAAAAATAACGATATTAGTTCATGAAATGGATTGAAATTTTGTCCTCCCAATGTCTTCATAAATGGTTAATACTTTTTTGTTTTGTTAAAATTATAATTATGAATCCTAATGTCCAAAGAAAAATGTTCTAGAAAAGAATTATCAAGGTTGTGTGAGTAGTGGTTATATAGTGGATGATGACGAGAGTATAGATGAATTGTTAAGGGAAATATGTATTATTGTTAATGGATTAAGGATGAAGTAATGGAAGTATTTATTTATTTTCACCCAAATTTTATAAATGATGAAATATAAAATGATTATTCTACTTATGTTTTTCACTTGGTTTTTACACGATTATGTAGGGCTGGTGAAGTGATTTAATTAAGATGATATTTTGACTAAGGAAATGTTACCCTTAATATGTACTTTATGAAATGATAATGTTGTATGGATAAATATATGTGGGATATAAATAAGAAAATCAGAGAGTATTTATTACTGTTGAAATATGTAAGGAATTTTCTATAGGTGTTTTATGCTAAACTAATGATGTTTACAATATTTTTGGATGTATGGATTAACTCCAATATAATTTGGAATGAAAAAGCATGCACATTATCTAATAGTATTTATGGTAATTCAGGTTATTACCATGATTCAAGAGAATATATGATTATTTTATTCAAATTATTGGAATGTGATAACCATTATCTACTTTTTATAGGGGAATCAATGTGAAGCTGATTGAATGACTCCGTTTCTGATGTTTTGGATGTTTTCATCAATGAAAAGGGATCTAAGGTTAATTGTTAATGAAATGTTTATGTTAAACTTTCAAGGAAGTAATGTGTACAGATTTTATGTTGAAAACCATGGTTAAATGTTGTAATTAATGATTAAATTCATTTCAAGGATATCTATATAATAAATTATATTAATTTGGATTTTAAAAAAGGTCATCATGTTTGTCGGGTAACAACCAATCAAGTCTAGAAAGCATGCATGTCTGGAACCCATGATCAAAGGATGATAATGATTTCAAGCCTACCACTATCATACATTCTGTCTTGGGGAATTAATATTTATTTTTAATGAATAAATATTTATGATGAACTATAACTATTTATTTTTATTTTTATAGATTAAATCATGTTTTTTAGACAAATAATTTGGATTTTTATTCTTTATAGGGAGTAAGATCCATTAAAAGAATATTTTTGCACATTATTCATCAAATTTAATTTCTATAAATTCAATAGCTATAGTAATGGATGTATTCATATTTTTTAAAAAAAAACCAAAGATTTAATTTTTTTATAGAAATTTATCAAGATTTAATAATCATTTTTAAAGTGATAATAAATTGTTGTCCTAACACCTTAATTTTCATTGACATAATTGACTTTTAAATTATCAAAAATTTATGAAATTGAGGCCCTAGAAATTTATTAGACCAGTAACATGTTTTTGATTGATGACTTCAATCTCTCCCTATAAATATTTATGATTTTCATCCATGTCCAATTTTCATTACCAACCTATTTTCCCTGACATGTAAACCGAATTATATGTTACATTTGGTATCCTTTTTTGTAAAATATTCCCTTTTTAGTGGAAGATTTAGTATCCATTTTCATGGTGTGGGTTTCTATGAATTAAAAATTAATGTATTAAACCATTTATAACCCAAATGAATTTCTATGGAGAAATTTATTTTAAGGGGGGAAGAACGTAAAACACCAAGATTTTGAGATTTATTATTTTTTGAATTAATTTATCTTTTCAATATTTTTCTTTTCAAATGATGTTTTAAATAGTTAATTATATGTGTATATATAGATAAGCACCATGTCAAACATTTCTTTCACACACAATACCAACATGGAATTCCCTATACGCAATACCAACTTAGCATGCACTTTAAAAACACGAAACTAGCATACGATGCACCTAACAATGAGTTTCTATGAAACATTTTATAAGTATAATTAATTAAATGAGATAATTATATCCTGAATATTAAAAAATTTATAGGACTAGTAATAACTACTTTCAAAAAAATTGTTTTATATAAATAATACTTATTGATAATGAAATATGAGATTTTTGGTAATGTCATTTTTTCGTAAAAATAATGTTTTCCCGACTGGACCAATCATTACTAACAAAATTAATTTATAAAACGTTTTGAAATTGTGTTGGATAAACCAAATTTAATTTTTTAACTCAAAATGTCAAAAATATCTTATGGTAAATTTTTCGTATTTTTCCACGAAATTTCGGTTCTTAATGAATAGTGAAAATATTTCTTTTTAGTTAAAACATCCTTTTTATATATATTTATTAATGAATAATGAAATTATAAATATTATTTAATTTCATATTATAAGAATATTTCATCTATTAATACAATTTAATTCATTAGAATAAATCTATCATTGAAGCTGAATATAAAATAATAAAAACTTTTGAACATTTCTTACATTAAAACCTCGTTATTCCATCCCGTTTGTGGGATTAACACTATTATTAATTTTTTTTTACTTCTATGATTTGAATTTATAAAATCAGATATGAAAATTATTTAGTCTAATATTTTGATTATAGTATAACAATGTTAATTTTGACCAAAATGATTAGTAAAAGTTATTCAAATTAATCACATCATTTATGCCCAAATTAAGTTTAATTATGGAGAAGTTCTTAAAATTTAGGGCCCAAATGAATTAGAAAATTGTCCAACACTGATTGTATGAACATATTTTGGCCAGAAACATTCCATTAATTACTTTTTTTTGGGTTTTTATGATTTTTTAAGTAATAGAATGTGAATACATAATTTGTTTATAAAAATTCAAGTGAGTCCTTTTCCATCCTTATAAAAGGCCACAACCTATACCCATTCCTCACAAATATAAATCCTTTTTTTTTGTCAAATATATGACCAATTATACTCCAAAAATTCATCCCTTAGACATTATATCATCCATCTTGGTAGAAATAATCTAATCGAAACTTTTTTGTAGAAACCAAAAAGTGTTCCCCGATTTAGGGGAAAATATTCTCTCAGGATCCTTCCATTTATTTCCATTCTTGACCACATACAATATCTTTATTCCATTATTTCATGAAAAAATAGTATCATAAATATTGTATGATTTATTTGGAAAGAATTATTACCTATAGAAACAAACACATCCATCTAATGGATGTCGAACATACTTTTTCTATGTCCAGTGAACAACACCCACATGAAATGATGATTGTTCATTTCCCAGTTTTAAAATGCATATTTGACATAATGATTTATTCTATATTTATATATATATATATATATATATATATATTATTTATTTATTTTTAATTTGATATTCTATATTCCTTTTTTAATAGTCATATTTTTACCTTCCATTTGGGGTTAATATGATAATATCATTTGAGGATGTGTGGACTACCACCCCCTCATAGCGATGTTATTCATTCACACACCACATTGAATGTAACATGGATGGGTTTAATTAATCTTTATGATATATATGATATTTAAATGATAATACTAATAAAGATATATATATATATATACATATATATATATACATATTTCATTTATAATCATTCTTTCAATAAGGTAATAAAAACGGAAACAACATTCATGCGTACAAATGGCATAACATATCTATGAACGATGTATTCTATTTAGTAAATAATTATTATATAAAATATTATAATGTTAATATAATTTATATAATTACTATTTCTAAGATATTATTTATTTTTTGAATCATGATATCATTATAAGGACCAACATTATAAGAAAATAAGACATGTGTGAAGAACACGGTGAATATTACCCCCTGTGAAATCTTAACGTCAGATATTTAACAAGCAGGTCATATAAAGTCGTAATAAAAAAATATATTGTAATAAACATTAGAATATGATTTTGTAAAATGTGTATAATAAAATTATATCTTTTACAAAGGAATCTTGAAAGAGTATAGAGAGAGTCAAGACACAAGGTAAGGGGACATTCATCTCACTATTAAGTTCTGTGAGATACAAGCTATATTTGCCACATATTCATTTTGTGTGGTGTATATAATTACTACAATTGTATTCTATATATAATGTACATAAATTTATGGGTATTAACGTATCCATTCAACGATCCTTCACTCATGGGGTTTAACTTTCAAAATATACCTAATTGGTAAAACAGTTGTGTCTCAATTTCCCTTCTTCAAGACTCCTATATTTGTTATGCACTTAAACCCTTCTTCAAGGTGCATATAACTCCATATTAAATGTTAGACCAAGAATCTAATTATTTTAATGTTCTATTATGTTTCAGTTAATTTACCTTTCATAAATGTATAGTATTAACCCAAGTCACCGAATTTTAAGAGTTTATAGAGACAATCGACTCGTTTTTTGAGATTGTTTATGTTTGTGATACATTTGATGATATCATATGATCCACCTCTAATGAGTAATCATGAGTTTAATTATAATCTATTATTTCAATATATAATCAAGTATAACTTCCACATTCTTCTATTGGTATAGTTGATAGGCAAGAAAGTTTTTTCTAGGAATGCCCAACTTTACACTTTATTCATTTGGAATTCTATAAAGGGATTCCAAGAATATTATACAATTATCTTATGATCATTAAAAGAAATTTTTACCCTTTTTGTGATTAACCAATATTGTCAAAGGAATCATCTGGTCTCTTTCTGAACTAGGATTTTTTCTAACATTTTCACAATGCTCAAAAAAGTTCTTTTAACACCTATGACATGTACAGATTTACACACTGTCAATTCATGTAAGATCCTTTTTCATTTTTAAAAGGATAATCATTACTAAAATGTTTTTTATTTTTTTTTTCAAGAAAAAAATGTTTTCAAATTTTATTCAATCCAAAATTATCAATTTTTATGAAAAAAATGTTTTCAAAATGATTTCAAACATCATTTACAAATTTTCAAGGAACATTGTTTTTAGAATGGTTTCAATCATTATTTAAATGTTTTTAATATATTTTCAAATAAATTGTTTTCAAATGTTTTTCAAGAATTATTTTTAGGTTTTCAATGTGTTATACAAGGAAAAAAATTTAAAATATTAGGTATCATAGTTTATAATTATTCAGGAAAAAATGATTTCAAAATGATTTCATATGTTTTCAAGGAATTATTAAGAAAATGGATTTAAAATGGATTTATTTTTTTATAATAATTTTTCAAAAAAGATAGGATTTTTTCCTCAATAAACATTTTTAACGGATATTCCAAAATTATTTTACATCTGATATGATATCTATTGATGTTACTCATGAATTTCTAGGAAATTATGTTAAGGTTACATTCATATCCATTCTATTAAAGAGTTATGATTAATTTCAGCGTCTTTATGAATTTTTTTTCACACTTACTGGTTATATGTTTTGCAACCCTCTTATTTTCATGGGGTATGATGGAATTTTTATCAATCCTATTTGTTTTCATAGGTAATGATACGATTACATTTTTATGACACCCATTTTGTTTCTTGGGTTATGATATCACTACTAGAAAAGGGGGCATTGGAGCCCCCCAGACTCAGGCGACCGCCATTGGCGGTCGCTAAAGCTAACCAATAGCGACCGCCAATGGCGGTCGCTAACCTACATAAAAAAAACGGGGGGCTTCTGCGCCCCCCCCCCTCGCGCCCCCTCCATCGGTGCCCTAACCCCCTCCCTCCCTCGCCGCCCTCCCTCGCCGCCCTCCCCTCCCCCGCCGCCCGGCCTCCCCCGCCGCCCGGCCTCCCCCACCGCCCGGCCTCCCCCGCCGCCCGGCCTCCCCCACCGCCCGGCCTCCCCCGCCGTCCGGCCTCCCCCGCCGCCCGCCTTCCCCCGCCGCCCGCCCTCCCCGGCCGCCCGCCCTCCCTCGCCGCCTGCCCTCCAGCCTCCGCCCGCCGCCCTCCGCCCTCGGGCCTCCGGTCGCCGCCCTCCGGCCTCTCGGCCCTCCCCCCCACCCCGGACGGCACCCGTACCCCGGACAGCCCCCGCCGCGCACTCCGGACAGCCCCCCTCACCCCGGACGCCTCCCCGCACCCCGGACAGCACCCCCCCCCCCCCCGCGCACTCCGGACCGCCACCCGCACCCCGGACGCCTCCCCGCACCCCGGACAGCCCCCCCCCCCCCCCGCGCACTCCGGACCGCCCCCCGCACCCCGGACGCCTCCCCGCACCCCGTACACCCCCCCAGCACTCAGACACCCCCCTCCGAACCCAGACAGCCCCCCCGCACCCCGGACAGCCCCCCCCGCACTCAGACACCCCCCCCTTCGAACCCGGACAGCCCCTCGCACCCCGGACAGGCCCCCCGCTTCCCGGACACCCCACCCCGCACCCCCAACAGCCCCCCTGCACCCTAGACAGCCCCCCCCCCCTCCCCCGCACCCCGAACACCCCCGCACCCCGAACACCCCTGCTAGCACCCCTGACAGGCCCCCGACACCCAGGACACCCCTCCCCGCACCTCGGACAGCCCCCCCGACCCCGGACACCCCCCCCCCCCTCGCTGCCCGTCCCCCGTCCCCTCACCGCCTCCTCTCCTCCAGCTCCCCGCCGCCGCCGCCGCCCGTCCCCTCCCTTGCCGCACCGCCTTTGGCTCTGGCTCCCCTTCGCTGCCTCCTCTCCCTCGAAGCACCGCCTTCGGCTCCCCTCCCTTTCAGGTTTGTAGCTCAATCAGGTAACATGATCTTTCAGTTACATTATTATTTTATCAATGGTTCATAAACAAATGGTTAATATTTATTTTGAATATAGTTGATTTGAAAAATGTAAATGTAATAATCATTGTGTATATGTTTGTTATACATATATTATTATGGATAAGAGTTGGATTGATCTTCCAAATCGAATGTCTAGAGAATATTTCAATGGCATTATGCAGTTTATTGACTTCACGAGAGGATTTGAAAGTGATTATATTAGTTGTCCATATAGAAAATGTGATAACAGATATCAATTCACACGAGATACTATGAGGGAGCACCTTTTCATTAATGGATTTCTGAAAAATTATAAGAGTTGGACTCGTCATGGAGAAGAATATGTTCGTTGTCAAAATACAGATGCAGCTCAGATGGATGTTGATGCAAGGATGACTGATCCAATGCATGAAATGCTTACTGAAATGGTACGTGGGTTTGATCCTGAAGGCATTGGCATCCAAAATCTTGAGACTGGTGAGATAAATCTTCGCTCTGGTGCAGATCATGATTCGAGGAGATTTTACGAAGTACTTGATGATGCAAAAACAGAATTATATCATGGATGTACTTCTTACAATAAACAATCGTTTATCGTGGAGTTGTTGCATTTGAAGACTTTGAATAATTGGTCAGACATATCATTCAACATGCTTTTGGTTTTATTGAAAAAAGTTCTTCCTGTCGACGCTAAGATTCCTGAGTCGTATTACTATGCTCGTAAGTTGACAGAGAACTTAGGTTTTACATATGAGACTATAGATGCATGTGCAAACAACTGTATGTTGTTTAGAAATGAAACTGCTCATTTGGATATTTGTACGGTTTGTGGCACTTCCAGGTGGAAAGAGAACAGGGGAAATAAGACTCATCAAAGTCAGATTGCGATACAGGGGAAACTGATTGCCGTAAAGCAAATGTGTTACTTTCCCCTTAAACCGAGGTTGAAAAGATTTTTTGTAACGACCCAAAGTTTTTCAATGGAAAATTCCATTCTTATATCTATGTCATAAAAACACAAAATAATGAACTACTAAGTGATAAGTGACCTTTAAACATAATTTTGTCACCCCTATGTTTGGAATTTTAAAAATCCAACATTCACGGTTGTGTTCAAGATAGTTTTTGGAGTCCAATGAAACAAAAATAATTTTTGGTGAATAGTAACCTACCCTTATGAATAGTAACCTACCCTTAGGAATAGTAATATGACCCTTATGAATAGTAAATAGGAGTAACATTACCTCTGAATAATAAAATAAAATTTAGACATCTTAGAAAGTGATAATTTGACCTTAGTAAACGTTTTTGGTATTTTATAAGTCATAAATAATTAATTATAATTAATTAATTAATTTAAAAGAATATTTATTTTCTTGAAATATATTCATAAATTATTGAATCAATGTCTAATAGACTTTAGATAATTTTATTATACCCTAAGTTATTTTTGAAAGAACTGCCAAATCAGTTTTAATTTTAAAAACTGTTTTTTTAAAGTAAATTATGATTTTAATTAAAAATTAAATTAATAATATTTAGAAAATTATTTTTGAAAAATGGACATCATTTTTGATTCTACACGTCGAAAAATGGTAGGGGTAAATTTTTGGGTTTATTCTGAAATACTTCAATTTTCGGGTGAATAGTAAAAAATATAGTTTTTCGCATAATCGGTGTACACTAAATTGCATCATTAATGATGTAATGATGACATAGACATTCTATAACTTTAGTTTCGTCCAAAACATATTAAATTTCATAAATGGTTTCTTAAAACACAATAAATCCAATTCTCAAACCTAAAATGAACTTTCCAAACCCTAAAGTCAAAAAGTGATTTCTTAAAGTGTCTTTATCTCTTTCTTTCACTTTCCCTTTTAATAAATTAATGAATTCGAATTATAAAGAAGAGTTAAAGCCTAAAACTAATTTTATTATATTAATATATGATTTAGGATGTCAAAAAACTACTATTACAAGTCTAACTTATGATATATTATTTTATTTAATATTTTATGCCAAAAACACCTCCCACCTCATGTATAAATAAGCCCTCCTCCTCCTCTTTCCAAACCACACCTCTCAAGCTTCAAGCATTGTCTAAGCTCTGCCCAATCAGCTTCCCTAGCCTCTCCTCCACGTCCAAGAGCTTTTGGTCTCATCAAAAGACCAAGCTTAGGCCCTTAAGGAGGTTCTCAAGAGGAGGATCCAAAAGGTGATTTCTCTCCCTCTTCTCCTTTATTTTCCTTTCAAGTTCAAGTTCCTTTCTTGATCTCCCTCTATCTATCTTCATCCAAATTGATCTATAAATCCAGTATTATATATATACTGTAATATTATGATTCTAATGTTATATTATATCACCCCTCACCCTTTCCCCCTTCCTTTTATTTTATTTAAGAGAACGTTGTTCATGTGGTGATAATTTATCACCTTCAAAAACAACATGCTCTCTTCTTCCATTTATACCTTCAATCTGGTCATGAAACCATTTTTATGGTTGAACCAGAATGTTTTATATCTATTATGTTCTATTTTAAGTTCTGTAAATAACCTATGTCCTTATTACTAAGTTAAATGTTAAAACAAGATCGTTGTGATCCAAAAACCGCTCAAATAATCTTCATTTAATTCTTATCTAATGATTCGGCCACATGGATCTAATATAACTCATTATAAAATAATTCAAGCTTCTGTAATATCATTAATTACATATAATATCAGTTCTGGATGTTTACCCATGATCTACCCAATCATCAAATTAAGAATACAAGTGGACCGCTCAAGAAAACCATGAAAACGAACATCCCCGATAAATATTTTTAAACTCTATAAGTCATCCAAAGAAACATAATATGAAATAATGAAACCAGAATGAACCCTATTAATGTATAAAAGGTTTTGAAATTTCTAATTAATGAATATAATGTCATTATACAGGACATTAAAGATAAGGAGGCATTCGAGTACAAGGTAAGGGGAAATCTCGAACTCAATTTTCTTCCTTCGGGTTCTCCCTCTTTCACTCCATTTTTGATATGGTTACTCCTCAAAGAACATTTGTTCATCATTTAATTTACTTTTCTGGGATATACATGTTTGTCACTGGTTTTTATGTCCATCAAAATGTTTTCCAAAAGAACTCTTCTTTCAAGATCTCACATTTTGCCTCTCATTCAAGGTTGATGGTTCTTATATCAAGTATGTTGTTCCCTCTTTCTTTTGGGAACCCAAAGCTTATGAATGTGATATTATGAGATGAAACCCATTCCTTTCCATGGGTTATTTATGTACATATTTGATATGTTTTCTATGTGGCAAGCCTGATAATGATAATGTTATGATGTGACGGGTGCGCCTGTAATTATATAGCGCAATATGAAAGTTTAAATGTGACGGGTGCGCCCGGAATTATATGGCGCTCCAATGCATTGGGTAAAGTGATGAATCTCATGAGTAAATGTGAAATTATGCGTGAACATGATGCTAGCTTTGTTCACAAGTATGTGTGGTATTTAACCACTAAGACATGATGTTTCATTTTATGCTTTGCCACATTTCAAGTTTATTGTTTATGCTCCTCTCATGTTCAAGATCTTCTTCCTATGTCATGATTATGCTCATCCCATGCTATATTGTTCTTATCTATCCTCTTACTGGGCTTTTAGCTCACCCCTTTTGATGTATATCCTCAGGTGGCTACATGTACTAAGGAGAGGACAAGTGCAACTAAGAAGCTATAGAAGAACAGATTAAATGAATTTTTATGCTTGATGTTTTACTTGTTATGTGTAGTCCTAGTTTTCCCAAGACACTAAACCTCTGGATCCTCCATGTGTAATACCATTATGTTGTTTATCTTTGAAATGACGTAATATTAATGTAAGAAAAGGTCGGGTCGCTAATAGTTGGTATCAAAGGAATGGTTTAGTTAATTTGGGAATTAGGATTAGTGAACCCTAAAGAAAACCTCTAGCATGAGACTAAGTACAAATATGCACACAAGGATATTTACCTAGGGATACCATGTGTTATGTTTTGGTTATAATTGTTTAAAAGGATAAGTTATTCATGACTTGTTTACTTATGTTTTGTTCTAACCTTTTCTATTTTAGAAAATGGTGGGAACCCGGAGAAATCAGGCCAACAACTCTTGCGAAGGTCAATGCAACGATTTCCCGAATGAAATCCCCAATGATTTTGGAGGTGGAGTTCAAAACTTCATGGCGATGCTTACCCAATTATCCCGGGTTATGAATAATAACCATAATAATGGGGAACGTCTTCCTTCACCAAAGAGGGAGCAGCTAGCTATCGAATGTTTTATGCGGCAACGACCACCGACGTTTTGTGGATCTTCCGATCCACTAGTTCCGGAACGGTGGGTCAACTCCATGGAGAAGATCTTTTCTGTTCTTCACTGTTTCGAGATGGAGAAGGTGACTCTAGCCGTTTATCGTCTAGATGGTGAAGCTGATCAATGGTGGACTTTTATTAAGAACACCAAGCCAAGGGAGGAAATTGAAGAGATGGAATGGTAAGACTTTAAGATAATGTTTCTTAATAAGTACTTCCCAAGAACTCTTCGCACGAAGGTGGAGAGAGAATTAATAGAGCTCAAGAAAAAAGAAGGAGAATCTGTCACAACCTATGAAGCAAATTTCACAAGGCTCCCAAGGTATGCTTCAGGTTTTTTTATCAGCAATGATAGCAAAATTGATAGATTCTTTAGTGGATTAAAACCACATCTTCGAAAAGCTCTTGCAATTCGAGACTTTGGGAGTTATGAAGAACTTTTTCGGTGTGCTCTCAAAGTGGCGATGGAGTTTGGAGAATGGTCCCATGGCTACGGTGATAGAAAAAGAAAGATGGAGTTTCAAGCTGGTGGATCTAGTGATAAAGACGGGAAGAAAACACAATGACCCGCTTGCCAAAAATGTGGGAAGTTGCATAGTGGGAACTGCCTCAAAGGGACGGGGAAATGCTTCAAGTGTGGGAAAGAAGGACACCTAGCTCACGAGTGTCGAAGAGACATGAAAAGGAAGGATAATGTAGCCGATGAAAGGAGAGACCCACTCGTGGTTCAATGCTACAACTGTAAGGAGCTGGGGCACTATTCAAACCAGTGCACTAAACCTCGAGCTTTCGAGGGTAATCTGCGCCAACAACCACCAAAGCCAAAGGAACAAGGGAAGACTTATGCCATCATTACTGCGGAGGTGGAACATGATAATGAAGTTGTACAAGGTACACTTCCTATTCACTCAAGAAAGGAAAAAGTCTTATTTGATTCTGGTTATACGCATTCCTTTATATCTTGAAAGTTTTCTAGAACTATAGAATCGAAGCCCCGAAACCTTGAAGTAGAGATATCTGTAAAAACACCAAGTGGTGCAATCATTGCAACCCAAGTGTTTGATTCTTCTCCTATTGACGTATGTGGGAAGATTCTTCCGCCAAATCTCGTAATACTTCCCTTGGTGGAATTCGACGCTATAATGGGAATGGATTGGCTCTCATTATATAGAGCACATATCAACTGTCGGGAAAATGAAATATATTTTCGTATTCCGAACCATCCCATGCTCCTCTACAAATGCAAGGAAGATCATGAATCTCCTTTGAGAAATCCTTCAATGGTGTGGGTGATGATTCCCTATGTAGAAGCATACCTCTCCCAAATGATTGAGTCAAATGAAAGTTCCAACCTTGAAGAAATGCCCATCGTAAGGGAATACAGCGATGTATTTCCCGAAGAGTTACCCGGAATTCCCCCGGATCGTGAGGTAGAGTTCTCAAT
Organism: Viscum album; assembly: GCA_963277665.1. Taxonomy (NCBI): domain Eukaryota; kingdom Viridiplantae; phylum Streptophyta; class Magnoliopsida; order Santalales; family Viscaceae; genus Viscum; species Viscum album. Next base: position 326,517,337 of record OY728143.1, read on the forward strand.
TGAACTCATACCCGGAGCTACTCCTATCTCGAAGTGCCCCTATAGGATGGATCCTATCTAACTGGAGGAGTTAAAGAAGCAGCTGCAAGAGCATCTGGACAAAGGGTTCATACACCCTAGTGCATCACCTTGGGGTGCGCCAGTGCTCTTTGTGAAGAAGAAGGATGGAACCATGCGGTTGTGTATCGATTATCGGGAACTCAACAAGATCACCATAAAGAACAAGTATCCTCTCCCAAGGATTGATGCCCTGTTCGACCTGTTAAGAGGAGCTCAATACTTCTCAAAGGTGGATCTTCGTTCTGGATATCATCAAGTAAAGGTGAAGAAGGAAGATATTCAGAAGACTTCCTTCCGTACAAGGTATGGGCACTATGAGTTTTTGGTGATGCCTTTCGGACTTACTAATGCCCCTGCAATCTTCATGGATTTGATGAATAGAGTCTTTAGACATTACCTCGACAAATTCGTGGTAGTGTTTATCGATGATATTCTCATCTACTCCAAGAGCAAGGAGGAACATGAAGAACATCTAAGACTTGTGTTGGCGACATTGACAAAGGAGAAGTTGTACGCCAAGTTCAGCAAGTGTGACTTTTGGATGAATCAAGTCACATTCTTGGGACATGTGATCACAAGAAAGGGAATTTCTGTGGACCCTTCAAAGACAAAGGCGATTGAAGAATGGCCCAGGCCCTCTAGTGTCACAGAAATCCGTAGTTTTCTTGGATTAGCTGGGTACTACCGACGTTTTGTGAGAAACTTCTCACGATTGTCAAGCCCGCTAACTAAGTTAACAAGGAATGGGGTAATGTATTTCTGGACGGATGAATGTGAGGGAAGCTTCAAGGAGCTAAAGAGAAGGCTAATCACTGCACCTGTACTCACACTACCGAAAAGTGGAGAATGTTTTGTGATATACAGTGATGCTTCAAAGAAAGGCTTGGGTTGTGTACTCATGCAAAATGATAATGTGATAGCCTACGCCTCACGACAGTTGAAGATCCATGAGCAGAACTACCCGGCGCATGATCTAGAGCTGGCAGCTGTGATTTTTGCCTTGAAAATCTGGCGTCACTACCTTTATGGTGAGAAGTGTGACATATACACCGACCACAAGATCCTAAAGTATATATTCACACAAAAGGAGCTCAACATGCGTCAAAGGAGATGGTTAGAGCTAATCAAAGAATTACGATTGCTCTATTCACTATCATCCTGGAAAGGCGAACAAGGTAGCTGATGCTCTAAGCAGGAAAGAACCTACTACTCTATCCATGTTGAGGATTGAGAAAGACCCTATCTTCTTGGATATGCAATGGATGGATTTGGGAATCGTAAGGGCAGGTGATACATCCTACCTTTCCCAAATGATTGTGCAACCATCCATCCAATAGAAGATCAAGGAAGCACAAAGGGATGATGTGGAGATACAAAAGAGGGTGAATGCAGTAAAGGAAAGCTGCAAGAGTTCCATATCGACGATGATGGTGTGATTCGGTTTGGAATGCGGCTTTGTGTGCCTTCATCACCCGGAATAAAGAATGAGCTATTGGATAATGCACATATCTCAACTTTCTCTATTCATCCTGGAAGTACCAAGATGTATCGTGATCTCCGAGAACACTTCTGGTGGGATAACATGAAGAAGGAGATTGCGGAATATATATCAAGGTGCTTGGTATGTCAGCAAGTTAAAGCTGAGCGGCAAAAGTCCAAAGGTATGATGCAGCCATTGCCTATAACCATGTGGAAATGGGAAAATGTCACTATGGACTTTGTCATGGGTCTCCCGAAAACATCAAGAGGAAATAATGCGATATGGGTTGTGGTTGACCGACCCACCAAGACTGCCCATTTTATCGCTATTCGGGAAGACCTCTCAGTTGAACAACTTGCAAGGATATATGTGAAGGAAGTAGTGAGGTTGCACGGTGTTCCACTATCGATTGTCTCTGACCGTGATCAAAGGTTCACTTCTAAATTCTGGAGGAGCCTTCAACATGCTTTGAGTACTGAATTAAATTTCAGCACGGCCTATCACCCGCAAACTGATGGCCAGTCTGAAAGGAATATTCAGACACTTGAAGATATGCTAAGATCATGCTCTCTTGAATTCAAAGGTGGATGGGATCAGCACCTTCCATTGGTTGAGTTCTCATACAAAAATAGCTTCCACTCGAGTATTCAGATGGCTCCATATGAAGCTCTTTATGGGAAGCGATGTAGAACTCAAAACTGTTGGGATGAAGTTGGAGAACGAAAACTACTTGGTCCCGATCTTATTCAAGAGATGACAGAGAAGGTTAAAGTCATCCAGAAACATATCAAAGCTGCTCAAAGTCGGCAAAAGAGCTATGCTGACAATCGTCGAAGGGACTTAGAGTTTGACGTTGGAGATAAAGTCTTCCTTCGAATATCTCCATGGAAGAGAGCCATGCGATTCGGGAAGAAAGGGAAGCTAAGCCCAAGGTACATTGGCCCCTTTGAGATCCTTGATCGTATAGGAGCCATGGCCTATCGTCTGGAACTTCCACCGAATATGGCTCAAGTCCATGACGTGTTTCACGTATCACTACTGAGGAAGTACATTCTAGACCCCTCACATGTACTAAACTTAGAGGTGGTACAGTTGGAAGATGATCTCTCATATGAGGAGAAGCCAGTAAAAATTCTGGACCGAAGTGATAGGGTTCTACGCAACAAAACAACCCGCCTTGTCAAAGTGTTGTGGAGGAACCAAATGTTTGAGGAAGCAACTTGGGAACCGGAAGAGGCAATGAAGGAGAAGTACCCTCACCTGTTTGTGTAAAGTGAAATTTCGGGGGTGAAATTTCTTAAGGGTGGAAGAATGTAACGACCCAAAGTTTTTCAATGGAAAATTCCATTCTTATATCTATGTCATAAAAACACAAAATAATTAACTACTAAGTGATAAGTGACCTTTAAACATAATGTTTTCACCCCTATGTTTGGAATTTTAAAAATCCAACATTCACGGTTGTGTTCAAGATAGTTTTTGGAGTCCAATGAAACAAAAATAATTTTTGGTGAATAGTAACCTACCCTTATGAATAGTAACATACCCTTAGGAATAGTAATATGACCCTTATGAATAGTAAATAGGAGTAACATTACCTCTGAATAATAAAATAAAATTTCGACATCTTAGAAAGTGATAATTTGACCTTAGTAAACGTTTTTGGTATTTTATAAGTCATAAATAATTAATTATAATTAATTAATTAATTTAAAAGAATATTTATTTTCTTGAAATATATTCATAAATTATTGAATCAATGTCTAATAGACTGTAGATAATTTTATTAGACCCTAAGTAATTTTTGAATGAACTGCCAAATCAGTTTTAATTTTAAAAACTGTTTTTTTAAAGTAAATTATGATTTTAATTAAATATTAAATTAATAATATTTAGAAAATTATTTTTGAAAAATGGAAATCATTTTTGGATTCTACACGTCGAAAAATGGTAGGGGTAAATTTTTGGGTTTATTCTGAAATACTTCAATTTTCGGGTGAATAGTAAAAAATACAGTTTTTCGCATAATCGGTGTACACTAAATTGAATCATTAATGATGTAATGATGACATAAATATTCTAGAACTTTAGTTTCGGCCAAAACATATTAAATTTAATAAATGGTTTCTTAAAACACAATAAATCCAATTCTCAAACCTAAAATGAACTTTCCAAACCCTAAAGTCAAAAAGTGATTTCTTAAAGTGTCTTTATCTCTTTCTTTCACTTTCCCTTTTAATAAATTAATGAATTCGAATTATAAAGAAGAGTTAAAGCCTAAAACTAATTTTATTATATTAATATATGATTTAGGATGTCAAAAAACTACTATTACAAGTCTAACTTATGATATATTATTTTATTTAATATTTTATGCCAAAAACACCTCCCACCTCATGTATAAATACGCCCTCCCCCTCCTCTTGCCAAACCACACCTTTCAAGCTTCAAGCATTGTCTAAGCTCTGCCCAATCATCTTCCCTAGCCTCTCCTCCACGTCCAAGAGCTTCTGGTCTCATCAAAAGACCATGCTTAGGCCCTTAAGGAGGTTCTCAAGAGGAGGATCCAAAAGGCGATTTCTCTCCCTCTTCTCCTTTATTTTCCTTTCAAGTTCAAGTTCCTTTCTTGATCTCCCTCTATCTATATTCATCCAAATTGATCTGTAAATCCAGTATTATATATATACTGTAATAGTATGATTCTAATGTTATATTATATCACCCCTCACACTTTCCCCCTTCCTTTTATTTTATTAAAGAGAACATTGTTCATGTGGTGATAATTTATCACCTTCAAAAACAACATGCTCTCTTCTTCCATTTATACCTTCAATCTGGTCATGAAACCATTTTTATGGTTGAACCAGAATGTTTTATATCTATTATGTTCTATTTTAAGTTCTTTAAATAACCTATGGCCTTATTACTAAGTTAAATTTTAAAACAAGATCGTTGTGATCCAAAAACCGCTCAAATAATCTTCATTTAATTCTTATCTAATGATTCGGACACATGGATCTAATATAACTCATTATAAAATCATTCAAGCTTCTGTAATATAATTAATTACATATAATATCAGTTCTGGATGTTTACCCATGATCTACCCAAACATCAAATTAAGAATACAAGTGGACCGCTCAAGAAAACCATGAAAACGAACATCCCCGATCAATATTTTTAAACTCTATAAGTCATCCAAAGGATCATAATATGAAATAATGAAACCAGAATGAACCCTATTAATGTATAAAAGGTTTTGAAATTTCTAATTAATGAATATAATGTCATTATAAGGGAAATTAATGATAAGGAGGCATTCGAGTACAAGGTAAGGGGAAATCTCGAACCCAATTTTCTTCCTTCGAGTTCTCCCTCTTTCACTCCATTTTTGATATGGTTACTCCTCAAAGATCATTTGTTCATCATTTAATTTACTTTTCTGGGATATAAATGTTTGTCACTGGTTTTTATGTCCATCAAAATGTTTTCCAAAAGAACTCTTCTTTCAAGATCTCACATTTTGCCTCTCATTCAAGGTTGATGGTTCTTATATCAAGTATGTTGTTCCCTCTTTCTTTTGGGAACCCAAAGCTTATGAATGTGATATTATGAGATGAAACCCATTCCTTTCCATGGGTTATTTATGTACATATTTGATATGTGTTCTATGTGTCAAGCATGATAATGGTAATGTTATGATGTGACGGGTGCGCCCGTAATTATATAGCGCAATATGAAAGTTTAAATGTGACGGGTGCGCCCTGAATTATATAGCGCTCCAATGCATTGGGTAAAGTGATGAATCTCATGAGTAAATGTGAAATTATGCGTGAACATGATGCTAGCTTTGTTCACAAGTATGTGTGGTAGTTAACCACTAAGACATGATGTTTCATTTTATGCTTTGCCACATTTCAAGTTTATTGTTTATGCTCCTCTCATGATCAAGATCTTCTTCCTATGTCATGATTATGCTCACCCCATGCTATATTGTTCTTATCTATCCTCTTACTGGGCTTTTAGCTCACCCCTTTTGATGTATATCCTCAGGTGGCTACATGTACTAAGGAGAGGACAAGTGCAACTAAGAAGCTATAGAAGAACAGATTAAATGAATTTTTATGCATGATGTTTTACTTGTTATGTGTAGTCCTAGTTTTCCCAAGACACTAAACCTCTGGATCCTCCATGTGTAATACCATTATGTTGTTTATCATTGAAATGATGTAATATTAATGTAAGAAAAGGTCGGGTCGCTAATAGTTGGTATCAAAGGAAAGGTTTAGTTAATTTGGGAATTAAGATTAGTGAACCCAAAAGAAAACCTCTAGCATGAGACTAAGTACAAATATGCACACAAGGATATTTACCTATGGATACCATATGTTATGTTTTGGGTATAATTGATTAAACGGATAATTTATTCATGAATTGTTTACTTATGTTTTGTTCTAACCTTTTCTATTTTAGAAAATGGTGGGAACCCGGAGAAATCAGGCCAACAACTCTTGCGAAGGTCAATGCAACGATTTCCCGAATGACATCCCCAATGATTTTGGAGGTGGAGTTCAAAACTTCATGGCGATGCTTACCCAATTATCCCGGGTTATGAATAATAACCATAATAATGGGGAACGTCTTCCTTCACCAAAGAGGGAGCAGCTAGCTATCGAATGTTTTATGCGGCAACGACCACCGACGTTTTGTGGATCTTCCGATCCACTAGTTGCGGAACAGTGGGTCAACTCCATGGAGAAGATCTTTTCTGTTCTTCACTGTTTCGAGACGGAGAAGGTGACTCTAGCCGTTTATCGTCTAGATGGAGAAGCTGATCAATAGTGGGCTTTGATTAAGAACACCAAGCCAAGGGAGGAAATTGAAGAGATGGAATGGGAAGACTTTAAGATAATGTTTCTTAATAAGTACTTCCCAAGAACTCTTCGCACGAAGATGGAGAGAGAATTCATAGAGCTCAAGCAAAAAGAAGGAGAATCTGTCACAACCTATGAAGAAAATTTCACAAGGCTCGCAAGGTATGCTTCGGGTTTTGTTATCAACAATGATAGAAAAATTGATAGATTCTTTAGTGGATTAAAACCACATCTTCGAAAAGCTCTTGCAATTCGAGACTTTGGGAGTTATGAAGAAGTTGTTCGGTGTGCTCTCAAAGTGGCGATGGAGTTTGGAGAATGGTCCCATGGCTACGGTGATAGGAAAAGAAAGATGGAGTTTCAAGCTGGTGGATCTAGTGATAAAGACGGGAAGAAAACACAACGACCCACTTGCCAAAAATGTGGGAAGTTGCATAGTGGGAACTGCCTCAAAGGGAAGGGGAAATGCTTCAAGTGTGGGAAAGAAGGACACCTATCTCACGAGTGTCGAAGAGACATGAAAAGGAAGGATAATGTAGCCGATGAAAGGAGAGAACCACTCGTGGTTCAATGCTACAACTGTAAGGAGCTAGGGCACTATTCAAACTAGTGCACTAAACCTCGAGCTTTCGAGGGTAATATGCGCCAACAACCACCAAAGCCAAAGGAACAAGGTAAGACATATGCCATCACTACTGCGGAGGTGGAACATGATAATGAAGTCGTACAAGGTACACTTCCTATTCACTCAAGAATGGAAAAAGTCTTATTTGATTCTGGTTCTACGCATTTTTTTATATCTTGCAAGTTTTCTAGAACTATAGAATCGAAGCCCCGAAACCTTGAAGTAGAGATATCTGTAAAAACACCAAGTGGTGCAATCATTGCAACCCAAGTGTTTGATTCTTCTCCTATTGACGTATGTGGGAAGATTCTTCCGGAAAATCTCGTAATACATCCCTTGGTGGAATTCGACGCTATAATGGGAATGGATTGGCTCTCGTTATATAGAGCACATATCAACTGTCGGGAAAAGGAAATATATTTTCGTATTCCGAACCACCCCATGCTCCTCTACAAATTCAAGGAAGATCATGAATCTCCTTTGAGAAATCCTTCAATGGTGTGGGTGATGATTCCCTATGAAGAAGCATACCTCTCCCAAATGATTGAGTCCAAGGAAAGTTCCAACCTTGAGGAAATTCCCATCGTAAGGGAATACAGCGATGTATTTCCCGAAGAGTTACCCGGAATTCCCCCGGATCGTGAGGTAGAGTTCTCAATTGAACTCATACCCGGAGCTACTCCTATCTCGAAGTGCCCCTATAGGATGGCTCCTATCAAACTGGAGGAGTTAAAGAAGCAGCTGCAAGAGAATCTGGACAAAGGGTTCATACACCTTAGTGCATCACCTTGGGGTGCGCCAGTGCTCTTTGTGAAGAAGAAGGATGGAACCATGCGGTTGTGTATCGATTATCGGGAACTCAACAAGATCACCATAAAGAACAAGTATCCTCTCCCAAGGATTGATGACTTGTTCGACCAGTTAAGAGGAGCTCAATACTTCTCAAAGGTGGATCTTCATTCTGGATATCATCAAGTAATGGTGAAGAAGGAAGATATTCAGAAGACTGCCTTCCGTACAAGGTATGGGCACTATGAGTTTTTGGTGATGCCCTTCGTACTTACTAATGCCCCTGCAATCTTCATGGAATTGATGAATAGAGTCTTTAGACATTACCTCGACAAATTCGTGGTAGTGTTTATCGATGATATTCTCATCTACTCCAAGAGCAAGGAGGAACATGAAGAACATCTAAGACTTGTGTTGGCGACATTGAGAAAGGAGAAGTTGTACGCCAAGTTCAGCAAGTGTGACTTTTGGATGAATCAAGTCACATTCTTGGGACATGTGATCACAAGCAAGGGAATTTCTGTGGACCCTTCAAAGACAAAGGCGATTGAAGAATGGCCCAGGCCCTCTAGTGTCACAGAAATCCGTAGTTTTCTTGGATTAGCTGGGTACTACCAACGTTTTGTGAGAAACTTCTCACGATTGTCAAGCCCGCTAACTAAGTTAACAAGGAAAGGGGTAAAGTATTTCTGGACGGATGAATGTGAGGGAAGCTTCAAGGAGCTAAAGAGAAGTCTAATCACTGCACCTGTACTCACACTACCGAAAAGTGGAGAATGTTTTGTGATATACAGTGATGCTTCAAAGAAAGGCTTGGGTTGTGTACTCATGCAAAATGATAATGTGATAGCCTACGCCTCACGACAGTTGAAGATCCATGAGCAGAACTACCCGACGCATGATCTAGAGCTGGCAGCTGTGATTTTTGCCTTGAAAATCTGGCGGCACTACCTTTATGGTGAGAAGTGTGACATATACACCGACCACAAGATCCTAAAGTATATATTCACACAAAAGGAGCTCAACATGCGTCAAAAGAGATGGTTAGAGCTAATCAAGGATTACGATTGCTCTATTCACTATCATCCTGGAAAGGCGAACAAGGTAGCTGATGCTCTAAGTAGGAAAGAACCTGCTACTCTATCCATGTTGAGGATTGAGAAAGACCCTATCTTCTTGGATATGCAAAGGATGGATTTGGGAATCGTAAGGGCAGGTGATACATCCTACCTTGCCTAAATGATTGCGCAACCATCCATCTAACAGAAGATCATGGAAGCACAAAGGGATGATGTGGAGATACAAAAGAGGGTGAATGCAGTAATGGAAAGCTGCAAGAGTTCCATATCGACGATGATGGTGTGATTCGGTTTGGAACGCGGCTTTGTGTGCCTTCATCACCCGGAATAAAGAATGAGCTATTGGATAATGCACATAGCTCAACTTTCTCTATTCATCCTGGAAGTACCAAGATGTATCGTGATCTCCGAGAACACTTCTGGTGGGATAACATGAAGAAGGGGATTGCGGAATATATATCAAGGTTCTTGGTATGTCAGCAAGTTAAAGATGAGCGGCAAAAGTCCAAAGGTATGATGCAGCCATTGCCTATACCCATGTGGAAATGGGAAAATGTCACTATGGACTTTGTCATGGGTCTCCCAAAAACATCAAGAGGAAATAATGCGATATGGGTTGTGGTTGACCGACTCACCAAGACTGCCCATTTTATCGCTATTCGGGAAGACCTCTCACGTGAACAACTTGCCGGGATATATGTGAAGGAAGTAGTGAGGTTGCACGGTGTTCCACTATCGATTGTCTCTGACCGTGATCCAAGGTTCACTTCTAAATTCTAGAGGAGCCTTCAACATGCTTTGAGTACTGAATTAAATTTCAGCACGGCCTATCACCCCCAAACTGATGGCCAGTCTGAAAGGAATATTCAGACACTTGAAGATATGCTAAGATCATGCTCTCATGAATTCAAAGGTGGATGGGATCAGCACCTTCCATTGGTTGAGTTCTCATACAACAATAGCTTCCACTCGAGTATTCAGATGGCTCCATATGAAGCTCTTTATGGGAAGCGATGTAGAACTCCAACCTGTTGGGATGAAGTTGGAGAACGAAAACTACTTGGTCCCGATCTTGTTCAAGAGATGACAGAGAAGGTTCAAGTCATCCAGAAACATATCAAAGCTGCTCAAAGTCGGCAAAAGAGCTATGCTGACAATCGTCGAAGGGACTTAGAGTTTGACGTTGGAGATAAAGTCTTCCTTCGAATATCTCCATGGAAGAGAGTCATGCGATTCGGGAAGAAAGGGAAGCTAAGCCCAAGGTACATTGGCCCCTTTGAGATCCTTGATCGTATAGGAGTCGTGGCCTATCTTCTGACACTTCCACCGAATATGGCTCAAGTCCATGACGTGTTTCACGTATCACTACTGAGGAAGTACATTCTAGACCCCTCACATGTACTAAACTTAGAGGTGGTACAGTTGGAAGATGATCTCTCATATGAGGAGAAGACGGTAAAAATTCTGGACCGAAGTGATAAGGTTCTACGCAACAAGACAACCCACATTGTCAAAGTGTTGTGGAGGAACCAAAAGTTCGAGGAAGCATCTTGGGAACCGGAAGAGGCAGTGAAGGAGAAGTACCCTCACTTGTTTGTGTAAAGTGAAATTTCGGGGGCGAAATTTCTTAAGGGGGGAAGAATGTAATGACCCAATGTTTTCAATGGAAAATTCCATTCTTATATCTATGTCATAAAAACACAAAATAATGAACTACTAAGTGATAAGTGACCTTTAAACATAATTTTGTCACCCCTATGTTTGGAATTTTAAAAATCCAACATTCACGGTTGTGTTCAAGATAGTTTTTAGAGTCCAATGAAACAAAAATAATTTTTGGTGAATAGTAACCTACCCTTATGAATAGTAACCTACCCTTATGAATAGTAATATTACACTTATGAATAGTAAATAGGAGTAACATTACCTCTGAATAATAAAATAAAATTTAGATATCTTAGAAAGTGATAATTTGACCTTAGTAAACGTTTTTGGTATTTTATAAGTCATAAATAATTAATTATAATTAATTAATTAATTTAAAAGAATATTTATTTTCTTGAAATATATTCATAAATTATTGAATCAATTTCTAATAGACTTTAGATAATTTTATTAGACCCTAAGTAATTTTTGAAAGAACTGCCAAATCAGTTTTAATTTTAAAAACTGTTTTTTTAAAGTAAATTATGATTTTAATTGAATATTAAATTAATAATATATAGAAAATTATTTTTGAAAAATGGACATCATTTTTGGATTCTACAAGTCGAAAAATGGTAGGGGTATATTTTTGGGTTTATTCTGAAATACTTCAATTTTCGGGTGAATAGTAAAAAATACAGTTTTTCGCATAATCGGTGTACACTAAATTGCATCATTAATGATGTAATGATGACATAAACATTCTAGAACTTTAGTTTCGGCCAAAACATATTAAATTTCATAAATGGTTTCTTAAAACACAATAAATCCAATTCTCAAACCTAAAATGAACTTTCCAAACCCTAAAGTCAAAAAGTGATTTCTTAAAGTGTCTTTATCTCTTTATTTCACTTTCCCTTTTAATAAATTAATGAATTCGATTTATAAAGAAGAGTTAAAGCCTAAAACTAATTTTATTATATTAATATATGATTTAGGATGTCAAAAAACTACTATTACAAGTCTAACTTATGATATATTATTTTATTTAATATTTTATGCCAAAAACACCTCCCACCTCATGTATAAATAAGCCCCCCCCTCCTCTTGCCAAACCACACCTCTCAAGATTCAAGCATTGTATAAGCTCTGCCCAATCATCTTCCCTAGCCTCTCCTCCACGTCCAAGAGCTTCTGGTCTCATAAAAAGACCAAGCATAGGCTCTTAAGGAGGTTCTCAAGAGGAGGATCCAAAAGGGGATTTCTCTCCCTCTTCTCCTTTATTTTCCTTTCAAGTTCAAGTTCCTTTCTTGATCTCCCTCTATCTATATTCATCCAAATTGATCTGTAAATCCAGTATTATATATATACTGTAATATTATGATTCTAATGTAATATTATATCACCCCTCACCCTTTCCCCCTTCCTTTTATTTTATTAAAGAGAACGTTGTTCATGTGGTGATAATTTATCACCTTAAAAACAACATGCTCTCTTCTTCCATTTATACCTTCAATCTGGTCATGAAACCATTTTTATGGTTGAACCAGAATGTTTTATATCTATTATGTTCTATTTTAAGTTCTGTAAATAACCTATGTCCTTATTACTAAGTAAAATGTTAAAACAAGATCGTTGTGATCCAAAAACCGCTCAAATAATCTTCATTTAATTATTATCTAATGATTCGGCCACATGGATCTAATATAACTCATTATAAAATCATTCAAGCTTCTGTAATATCATTAATTACATATAATATAAGTTCTGGATGTTTACCCATGATCTACCCAAACATCAAATTAAGAATACAAGTGGACCGCTCAAGAAAACCATGAAAACGAACATCCCCGATCAATATTTTTAAACTCTATAAGTCATCCAAAGGAACATAATATGAAATAATGAAACCAGAATGAACCCTATTAATGTATAAAAGGTTTTGAAATTTCTAATTAATGAATATAATGTCATTATACAGGACATTAAAGATAAGGAGGCATTCGAGTACAAGGTAAGGGGAAATCTCGAACCCAATTTTCTTCCTTCGGGTTCTCCCTCTTTCACTCCATTTTTGATATGGTTACTCCTCAAAGATCATTTGTTCATCATTTAATTTACTTTTCTGGGATATACATGTTTGTCACTGGCTTTTATGTCCATCAAAATGTTTTCCAAAAGAACTCTTCTTTCAAGATCTCACATTTTGCCTCTCATTCAAGGTTGATGGTTCTTATATCAAGTATGTTGTTCCCTCTTTCTTTTGGGAACCCAAAGCTTATGAATGTGATATTATGAGATGAAACCCATTCCTTTCCATGGGTTATTTATGTACATATTTGATATGTGTTCTATGTGGCAAGCATGATAATGATAATGTTATGATGTGACGGGTGCGCCCGTAATTATATAGCGCAATATGAAAGTTTAAATGTGACGGGTGCGCCCGGAATTATATAGCGCTCCAATGCATTGGGTAAAGTGATGAATCTCATGAGTAAATGTGAAATTATGCATGAAAATGATGATATCTTTGTTCACAAGTATGTGTGGTAGTTAACCACTAAGACATGATGTTTCATTTTATGCTTTTCCACATTTCAAGTTTATTGTTTATGCTCCTCTCATGTTCAAGATCTTCTTCCTATGTCATGATTATGCTCACAGCATGCTATATTGTTCTTATCTATCCTCTTACTGGGCTTTTAGCTCACCCCTTTTGATTTATATCCTCAGGTGGCTACATGTACTAAGGAGAGGACAAGTGCAACTAAGAAGCTATAGAAGAAGAGATTAAATGAATTTTTATGCTTGATGTTTTACTTGTTATGTGTAGTCCTAGTTTTCCCAAGACACTAACCCTCTAGATCCTCCATGTGTAATACCATTATGTTGTTTATCTTTGAAATGATGTAATATTAATGTAAGAAAAGTTCGGGTCGCTATATTTTTTATGTCATCTAATGTTTCTAATTTAATGAGACGGCATGCAGAAAGAGTTCATGAATGTGACATGTTAACCCACCCGGCAGACTCTCATGCATGGAAGGATTTTGAAAAGAGACATCCCGACTTTGCTAAAGATGTTCATAATGTCCGATTGGGATTGGCAGCAGATGGTTTCAATCCATTCAAGTCTATGGTTGGTGCAACTCATAGCACATGGCCCGTGGTGTTGGTTCCATATAATCTTCCTCCATGGCTTTGTATGAATCAAAAATTTATATTACTTTCCACACTTATTGATGGACCTAAAAGTCCGGGGGATAAGATTGATGTTTACCTTCAGCCATTGATTGATGAGTTGAATGAATTTTGGGGCGATGGTGTGATGACTTATGACTGAGAAACGAATGAAATGTTCAAACTGCATGCTACTTTATTGTGGACAATCAATGACTTCCCAGCTTATGCAAATTTATGAGGCTGGAGTACGAAAGGGGAATTTTCTTGCCCTTGTTGCAATAAAAGTAAAAAATCTATATGGCTTAAACATTCAAAAAATGGGCATTCATGGGTCACAGACGTTTTCTCCCTCCCAAGCATAGGTTCAGAAAGGACAGAGTGGCATTTGATGGTTCTAGAGAGTTCAGCCTAGCACCAAAGATCATGACAGGAGTCGAAATGTTATCGCAGATTGAGGAAGAAAACATCCACACGGTATATGAAATTCAGGATTTGGTGTCTCCTCCAGTACGTAATATTCGTGCTGCGGGTAGGCAGCGCAGTCACAATTGGAAAAAGAAAAGTATTTTTTATAGTCTTCCATATTGGAAAACTAACATGTTGAGGCATAATTTGGATGTCATCCACATTGAAAAAAATGTTTGTGATAACATATTGTGGACCATTTTAGGTGTCAGTGGAAAGTCAATGGTCCATGTTAATGCACGCCGTGATTTGGAAGAAATGGGTTTAAGGAAACAGTTTCATTTACAGTTAGCTAAGAGAAACAAGGCATATATGCCTGCTGCACAGTATTCGATGACTACAGAGGAGAAAGAGACATTTCTTTCCATTTTGAAGATGGTCAAGGTGCCTGATGGTTACTCTTCTAATATTTCAAAGTGTGTGAATCTGACGAGCAAGACATTGCAAGGGTTGAAAAGTCATGACAATCACATATTACTTCAGCAGTTGATTCCAATCGCAATTTGTGATTGTTTATCCCCCGATGTTGTTCATCCCTTGATTGAGATGAGTAATTTTTTTAGACAGCTTTGTTTAAGAAATCAACGAATGAGTGATTTAAAAAGTTTGCAGGACCGAATTGTACTTACGCTTTGTCACTTTGAGAAACTTTCCCCCCCCCCTCATTTTCGATGTTATGGTCCACCTGACAGTGCACCTAACTGATGAAGTAATGGCTGCTGGTCCAGTGCAATTCAGGTGGATGTATCCTATTGAATGGTATTTGAGTACATTGAAAAGATTTGTATGCAACAGAGCTCGTCCAGAGGCATCAATAGCCAATGGTTATTTGATGGATGAGTGTACTACCTTTTGTGCAGAATATCTTACGGATGTTGAAACAAAATTAGATAAGCCCTCTCGGATTCATGATGGTCCAGTTGGAGAAGGAACCACATTTGATATGGACAACATCGAGTGGATACAAGCACATCGATATATCTTGTTCAATACTCCATCAGTTGCACCATTAATGCAGTAAGTATCTTATCAATGTGCTTGTATAACGTTTACATGTTTTGTTTGCATAAGTTGGTCTTTTAAACATCGCGTAATCATTTGCAGGAAACACATTAATGAGATAAAAGAAGAGATGCATTGTGCGACTGAGTTGCAAATTCAACAATCTCATTATGAGGCATTTCATGATTGGTTCAAGGATTATGTATGTATAAATTGATTTTCATTATGAGTGAAGTATTAAACTAATTCTTTCTGCATATATCAGTATTGATTTTTATAAATTATGTAGGTTCGTAAGCTGAGGGAGTTAGGGGACCCCACGCTACCTGAAGTATTTATCCAACTGGCTGAGTGTCCATCTATAACGGCTCGTCGTTATAAAGCTATTGATGCTAATGGTTTTCGATTTCGCATTAAAGATGTTGACGATAAACGAGCAACAAAAAATAGTGGCATCGGTTGTCTCTTTGTCGATTCTGGTTATTACTATGGTCAATTGATAGACATCATTGAAGTTGTATACACACACGGTTTGAAGTACATATTGTTAAAGTGTAATTGGGTTGATTTAGTGCGTGGATGTAAAGTCGATCAATATCAGTTTTCATTGGTGAATTTTAATTATATGTTATACAGAAATAATGAATGAGTTGAGAATGAACCTTTCATTTTGACATCACAAGTGGAACAAGTATTCTTCATTACTTTGCCTTCGGATCCAAGTTGGCAAGTTGTTGTAAAAATGTCTCGGCAAGGAGTGTTTTTATTTGAAGAAGATGAACCCGAGACTGTTCCGTTTGTTTACCAACAACTTGATCAACATACCGTAGTTCAACGTGAAGAATATATTTATTGGGTCAGAGCGGCTGTTGAAGGAGAAACGGTGGATTTTCATGCTTAATGAAAGGTATAAATGTTTTCCCGCTATTCAGTAGAATGTCCTAGGATATCATAAATTATCTAATCATTTTATAAATCCTTATAAGTTTTAATCCTCACTTTTGTAAGTTAATTCAGTCATAAATATTTAGGTTGATTAACTTTCTGATTTTTTAAAATTCATTCACAACTAATTATTCAATCCATTTTTTGTTTGATTAACAGTTGTACAAGTTTGATTTATTAAGAACAATCCAATTTATCTTTTAAACACTTTGGACTCATTACTGATATTTTGTATGACTGCAGACATGTCAGGGGAAGAGGCAGAAAATCCACATCATCCATCTGAGGCATCTACGTCTCAGGGTCGAGGTATGTTTGAATGTCATTGTCTATATTTTTTATGTAATTGACACACATATATATATATATATAACATTTGTCAATTTATATATAAAATTGTTTTCAACAGGATCAGACTCGGCTGCTTCTTCCTCCCACAGGAAAGGGCCTGGTCGTGGCATATTATCATGGAATTCTGACACGATGATAGATGTTTCATTTGATGAGGTATTTCATCCCGTGGGACCGAATGCCCCGGCATTTATTCGTCAGCTGGGTCATATCATACGTGACCCACATCGAATTCCATTGACCTCATGTGATTGGTCTTCTATCCCTCAGGACACATTAGATCGTCTATGGAGGGAGGTTCAGGTAAGAAAATAATTTTACTTTATTTTCTATTTATAAAGAATACTAATATGTTTGATTATTTTCTTTATAGAAAAATTTGAAAGTATGCTCTGAAGAGTTTCGGCCCGTGTGTATGAGCAAATGCCGTAAGCCGTGGAAAGATTATAAAGGCAAAGTGAAGAGGGACCACTGGGTACCAAATGTGGGTGCCCTTGACATTTTGGAAAAATTCCCGAGAGGTGTCCTCCCGGCTCAGTGGCGTGAATTGGTTGCATATTGGTCTACTGAGGGTGTTTCTGTTTGTATATTAATTATTTTGCTGTATATATATTTTCAAGAATATGTGATTTGTTTGAAATTTGAATGAATTGAATGTAGGAGGTGTCAACATGCCATTCGGAGAATCGAGCGTTGTAGGGACCAGCTCACAGGCTCGGGACTCGTCACGAGTCTCAGATCCGACATGAGGTATATATTATTCATTTTTTAATTTATTAATTAATATGGTTTTGTGTTTATATTCTTTTAATGTACAGTTGCGAGGGCAAGGTGCAGCAACTGATAAAATGTCGGTGTGGATAAGGACTCGTGATCGCAATGATCCAGAGGTTGCAGCATTGATAGTAAGTGTCTGTACTTACCAATAATTACATAAATCTATATATTAACATATATATATTTATATATATTTAAATATTTCACAGGATCAATTTGAAGCTGAGTTAGAACATCTGCCAGAGGACCAGCGACAGCTTCCCATGCGACGGGATGAGATCTTTCATCGCATTATTGGTCGGGACGGGCATGGCTATAGTTTGACCTATGGAGCTGGGATTCCTCGTTCTGTAGTGTCACGCGCTGCGGTTGTCGGTCCTGCTGTTGCTCATATGACACAGCAGATGTCAGATTTTGAGGCACGGCTGCGCGCTTCCGAGGAGACAAATGCGCAATTTACAGCTGAGGTTAGAGCACTGCGGGAATATGTGCGTCGAGTTGATGGTACAGGGGATCATATGACGCAGGTATATACTGTATTTATTAATTTAATTTAAATTATTTTTCTTATTAAAATATTTATAATGTTTATTTGTTGTAGGCACCTGGCCCACCAGAAGAAGGTAGCAATGATGATAACGCATGACGCCCCATATATTCACAAGATATGTTTTTTGTTTTTACTGGTAGGGTTGACATTGATGTACTGTATTTATTCATTTAAGTAATGCATTATTACCATCGATGGTGGTCTTTTAAATATTTTATACACATATTGAGTTTTTGATCAGATAATCTTGAATGATTCTACATTTGAAAAAGTCGAACTAATTCCAACAGATCAATAAATCTGATATTATAGATTATGTATTATCCAATATATTTTTTATAAATTTCTGTATGGTATCGATAAAAGAAATATGTATTAATTAGATGTTATCACTTTTATTTTTCACTTTTGTAATCAATGGGATGACCTTTGCACCCCCGGAGAGCCCCCCGCACCCCCGTACAGTCCCCCGCACCCCCGTACAGCCCCCCCCCCCCCCCCCCGCACCCCCGTACAGCCCCCCGCACCCCCGTACAGCCCCCCCCCCCCCCCCCCCCGCACCCCCGTACAACCCCCCGCACCCCCGTACTGCACCCCCCCCCCCGCCACCCCCGTACAGCCCCCCGCACCCCCGTACAGCCCCCCGCACCCCCGTCCAACCCCCCCTGCACCCCCGTACAGCCCCCCGCACCCCCGTACTGCCCCCCTCAACCCCGTACTGCCCCCCGCAACCCCCGTACAGCACCCTGCACCCCAGTACAGCCCCCCCCCCGTACATCCCCCCCCCCCCCCCGCACCCCCGTACAGCCCTCCGCCACCCCCGTACATCCCCCCTCACCCCCGTACATCCCCCCGACACCACCGTACATCCCCCCCACCCCCCCCCCCACACCCCCGTACAACCCCCCGAACCCCCGTACCGCCCCCCGCCACCCCCGTACAGCCCCCCGCACCCCCGTACAGCCCCACGATTGTGTCCTTTTCAGCAGCGCGACACACACTGAAATGGCGCGTTGGGGGGTCAAAACCACCTGAACGACCTCCGAATGCCACGAAACCGTACGACAACATCCGGGGCGTGAATTGTGAAATGGTCGGCCAGACGGCACCTCATTCAGAGGTGCCGTGTGCCCGCGGCGGCCAGAAACGCGTTTCCGGCAACATAAAACACCAAAACGGCGTGCAGCGGTCCCATTCGGAGCAAACGTGCTCTGAAAGACCTGAAACCGCACGGGAACGATAGAAATATTATTCCTGAGATTCTAGAGGAGGCGGCGCGTCCATCGGACATGCGGTGCGCGCGGCACGTCCGATTGTGTCCTTTTCAGCAGCGTGGCGCGCGCTGAAATGGCGCGTTGGGGGGTCAAAACCACCCGAACGACCTCCGAATGCCACGAAACCGTACGACAACATCCGGGGCGTGAATTGTGAAATGGTCGGCCAGACGGCACCTCATTCGGAGGTGCCGTGTGACCGCGGAGGCCGTAAACGCGTTTCCGGCGCCATTAAACACCAAAACGCCGTGCGGCGGTCCCATTCGGAGCAAACATGCTCCGAACGACCTGAAACCGCACGGGAACGATAGAAATATTATTCCTGAGATGAAAGAGGATGCCGCACGTCCATCGGACGTGCCGTGCGCGCGGCACGTCCGATTGTGTCCTTTTCAGCAGCGCGACGCGCGCTGAAATGGCGCGTTGGGGGGTCAAAACCACCCGAACGACATCCGAATGCCACGAAACCGTACGAAAACATCCGGCACGTGAATTGTGAAATGGTCGGCCAGACGACACCTCATTCGGAGGTGCCGTGTGACCGCGGCGGCCGGAAACGACTTTCCGGCGCCATTAAACACCAAAACGGCGTGCGGTGGTCCCATTCGGAGCAAACGTACTCCGAACGACCTGAAACCGCACGGGAACGATAGAAATATTATTCCTGAGATGCATGAGGAGGCCGCACATCCATCGGACGTGCGGTGCGCGCGGCACGTCCGATTGTGTCCTTTTCAGCAGCGCGGCGCGCGCTGAAATGGCGCGTTGGGGGTTCAAAACCACCCGAACGACCTCCGAATGCCACGAAACCGTACGACAACATCCGGGGCGTGAATTTTGAAATGGTCGGAGAGACGGAACCTCATTCGGAGGTGCCGTGTGACCGCGGCGGTCGGAAATGCGTTTCCGGCGCCATTAAACACCAAAACGGCGTGCGGCGGTCCCATTCGGAGCAAACGTGCTCCGAACGACCTACGATAGAAATATTATTCCTGAGATTCAGGAGGAGGCCGCACGTCCATCGGACGTATGGTGCGCGCGGCACGTCCAATTGTGTCCTTTTCAGCAGCGCGACGCGCGCTAAAATGGCGCGTTGGGGGGTCAAAACCACTCGAACGACCTCCGAATGCCACGAAACCGTACGACATCATCCGGGGCGTGAATTGTGAAATGGTCGGCTAGACGGAACTTCATTCGGAGGTGCCGTGTGACCGCGGGAGCCGGAAAGGCATTTCCGGCGCCATTAAACACCAAAACGGCGTGCGGCGGTCCCATTCGGAGCAAACGTGCTCCGAACGACCTGAAACCGCACGGGAATGATAGAAATATTTTTCTTGAGATGAAGGAGGAGGCCGCACGTCCATCAGACGTGCGGTGCGCGCGACGTGTTCGATTGTGTCCTTTTCAGCAGCGCGGCGCGCGCTGAAATGGCGCGTTGGCGGGTCAAAACCACCCGAACGACCTCCGAATGCCACGAAACCGTACGACAACATCCGGGGCGTGAATTGTGAAATGTTCGGCCAGACGACACCTCATTCGGAGGTGCTGTGTGACCATGGCGGCCGGAAACGTGTTTTCGGCGCCATTAAACACCAAAACGGCGTGCGGCGGTCCCATTCGGAGCAAACGTGCTCCCATTCGGCGCCATTATAGCACAATGATTTGATATTATATATATATATATTAAATATATATTAAAACATTTAAAATATATTATATATATATATATATATTTAAAATATTGTATTTAATAGTATATATATGAATATTTTTATATATTTATATATATATATATATATATTTATATATTCAAATCAATAACAAAAAATTTTAAATATTTTTTTTTTAGAATAGCGACCGCCATAGGCGGTCGCTATAGGGTGCCCGGCTGGGGGCTTCAGCGACCTCCATTGGCGGTCGCTCAAAGCCTCTAGCGACGAGGCAACAGCGACCGCCAATGGCGGTCGCTAATGGCCTTATTTTCAGTAGTGTATGTTTATTTATGATGTTGTGTCACATGTATGCATTAATTTATTATGTGTTAGGTGGAAGCTATGTCTCCCTCAATGCATTGGGTAAAGCATTATATATTGTGAGATAAACTAAGATTGTATTGGTAGTGAACTTTGAGTAGTAGGATGGCCATGGGAGTGAACAATGACAACTAAGACTGTATGAGAAGTGAACTCATGCTACAATGATGTCTATGGGAGTGAACCATGAGTACTATGATGGTATGTGGGTGAATCCATACTACTAAGATGGCCTTGGATGTGATGCCATATATATTATGGAATTTATTATATTCTTATGTGTTTTTCATAATTCCATGTATTATTTATATCTTATGATTTCATGGATTATGTTCATTATTTCATATGATTCAAGTATTATAAACTGGTAATCATTATGCCAGGATCTATGTTATGATCATTGATATACCAGATATGATATTTTATTTAAATTATCACATTCATATACCCTTATACTCATGTTTATTTCTACACATCTTCCATATTTACCCTTACGGAGCATTTGATATCACACCTTTTTTATTTCCTTTCCCCCATGTTGTGATGATATAAACTATGTCTGATATGTCTAATAAGGGTGTTGATTAAGAAGAACCGAGTTAGAGATAATGTTGCTCATATATGTACAAATATTTTTGTTTCCATGTTTCCAAAGGAACTATACTAACTATGTTCTTTGGGAGATTTTTTATATAATTTTTATGTACTTTGGAAAAGATATTTAATGTTAATTTTTTTGATTTGAGGGTCACTTTAGTAGGACATACTTTCATGGAGATGTGAAAATGACTCCCAGTCCAACATTGTTGAGCTTCAGGTCTTTCATCCTGTTCTATTTTGTACTTCTATTACATCATTGGAATACATCTCTAATATTTGGGGGCATGTTAAACAATGAAAAACTCTCCATCAGGTAGTTCATCATCCAATTAAGTGATTTATAATGAGGCTTGATCTACCATAAACAATATTAATGCATGGACATTGACGAATTTATGAGTCATGAACTAAATGTCAAAATGTTACAGGATAATCACTAATAATAATGGACAACCATTCAACATCGTACGGGTGTAAATTTGTTTGACTAGGATGCTACAAGAGACTAAGTGGACTTCATCATGTTGATGGTAGTTCCTCCGTTTTTGGACTTCAATGATTAGTGCTAGATAGATTTTATATATATCTTTCTAAAGATTCTAATCATCTTTTAATGTTTTATTGAGATAATAAATGTTTTTTTCATTTCCAACATATAAATATTTGTGAGGAGGGATCCTAATGATCAATCTAAGTCAATCACATGAAAAATAAGTTAGATACCTTTGACAAGAGTCATAATAACTGGTCGGATTAATAAATAATTATTGAGACTATCAAATTAATTACACAAATCATCAGTCCAATGATATGTAGCCCCAATCATCATCAAATTGGTGAAGTGGTTAAGTTTTCCTACAAGGATACCTATTACATGATGAATGTAGGAGAAATTTCCATGAATCCCTATCAATTACACGAGGTTGTGAGTAGGTGACATTCTGAACAGTGAAATTTCTTTATCAGTGTTGACATCGAATCCATGATGGCATATGAATATCCCAAGAAATGTCCATGAACTGATGGAAATCCCACCTATAATAACTCATTTCTCCCTATGGTTCTCTATAACCATTGGTATAAGCTATTCAGCGGTTGGTTTTCCCAATGGTTTTATCAAATCATAGGGATAGAGTAGTCTATGGTGGGTTTTTTCTAAATGTTTCATCAAACAATTGGCATAGATTTAGTTTTACCAATGATTGTTGTAAAATTAGGGGATACAAATTCCCAAATATAGTGCAAAAAAACATGAATCTAGATCCCATATTGAACATTATTCCCTAAACCTGAGCTCACCGCGATCCCTACATCCCAACTATCTCTCAAGGGTTTTATCTTTATGTTCCAACCGTCCATTTATCTTTGATTCATCTAATATTTGTTCTTACACCTTAAATCGGTATGTATGCCTTCATTTATGTTATATTATTTCCTTGTCTTTCAGTGAAATGTAC
This sequence comes from Viscum album, assembly GCA_963277665.1. Classification (NCBI taxonomy): domain Eukaryota; kingdom Viridiplantae; phylum Streptophyta; class Magnoliopsida; order Santalales; family Viscaceae; genus Viscum; species Viscum album. Next base: position 326,540,528 of record OY728143.1, read on the forward strand.
TATTTATTATTATCCCCTTATGAACACAAGCCATATTTCATTTTAGGCAGTGGATTTGTTGTTATTTATCTTTATGGAATAATTTTTATTGATATTAAAGAGGAAAATATGACACTAAATTATTTTATCATTAGATAATTTTAAATTTAAGGTTTATTGACATTATTTACATGGTTAGACATAAATATATTTATAAAAAATTATATCCCAAGAGGAATGACATTATACACATGCATTAAGAATATACCCCTTAATGTTGCCTTTGATATATCACACTCTAACATTAAGAAGATGATACCCTCACTATAAATCATTTAATGAAGTGGTGCTTCCACATGAACCACTACAGTGGGTCTGGGGTCATTTTCATGTGTGAATGGGGATATAGCTAAAATTTACTCAACTATATGATCATTGAGTCCCACGCCACCAAGTGGTCAATTCATACACTTGTAAGGTTGTATTTTTTGACATTTAAAATGTGTGTTAGGAATTCATTTCTCAATTTTCATAGGTAGTTATAATGAATTATTAATGAATTTATATAATTTTTTATCATAGGAATACAACTATAATAAATGAGTAGAACCATCATAGAACTCTCCTAGGATGTTCATGTGTACACATCATTTACTCTCTCATATGTATATATCTCATGAAACAAAATATCATGGTCAATTGCACATAATTATTCACATCTATTTGATAGTATTTTAGGTTTATGATGGTGCACCTGAGGTGTTGTTGTACACCTACTTGGAATCTATTATTTTTCACTTAATCTTGGAATAGTAAATCAATATTAGAGTGTTTTATTTTACTTAAAATTTTTGGATAATTATATGGTGATAGGAATATATTGGACTTGTGATAGTCTAAAAAAACATGAGTCACGAACCCATCTTCAGTGGTACTTATAGGTTAATAGGGTTATAAAATTTAAATTCATGATTATCAATGTTACCGTTTAGATATTTACTCAAGTAAGGTGTGCTGATTTGATATTGTAATTTGTGATTTGAGCACAATGACCATACAAGAAAGAGGATTGTGAAAATTCATCATATGATTCTTGTAGGATTTACATATTATTTATATTATTATGTGTGACTAAGGTTTATAATTTCCCAATGTTTAGTTGTAGAGTTTTTCCCTAATGAGATTTATAATGGTTTCCTATATAACATGTTAGTGGATTAATGCCCACTCAAACCACAAATTTATTTGATGAATGAACAAGAGGATCATATTTTGGGATGTTCTTTGATGATGTAAATAAATTCCCTTGCTTAAGTGGATGCATTTTAACATTTGGGGTTAATTAATTAAATTTATGGATTTGTAATTGTTTCAACTATTAAAGGTAATAAAAAAAAGATTTCTCATGATGGGAATGATTCACCTTGATTATTTGAATACTCTTGTAATGGTAAATGTGGTGAAATACCGACAGATTTCTTGCATTCTAATTTAAATTAATTGATGTAAATTACGAATCATAATTATATAAAGTGGTAATGTATTATTAGATACCTATTCCTATAGGCGTTGGGTGTGGTTTTATGATGAGACAATTGTTATGATCGGATATGGCTGGGTCTATAATGTATAGATCATGCACATGTTCATTGTGGTTTAATCGTAATGACTGAGTGACTAGTGATCATTTATTAATCCGTGGAATAACTATGATTCTTTAATATTGCAGGGAAGGATGTACTAAGGATTATTTTTTCTAGATAAACATTACGTGAATGAAAATCATGTATCTTTTTAGTGGAATGGGCCACAGTTTTGTGGAACGTGGCTCATTAGAGAATGATCCTAGCCATCTGCCTGGAAATCATTTTTTTTAATTTTCCGAAAACCGGTTTAGGAGTACCAGTAACCGCACAATCCAGAAATTTCAAATTTCAATCATTCAAAAAACAAAGATCCATCAAGCCGCCTCGAGCCACGTGACCTCCTCGAGTTGCACACCATCCTCGAGATGCGGGTCGTCACAAATCACAACACCGCCTCTGGCCATTTCGCCAGCGAGAAAGTTCGACCATCTGTATCCATCGACGTCGCCGGAAAACAACGGATCACAGCCATCACAAGATCCGAACCATTCACCAGTATGGAAACACATCATTTATGAAAAACAAAACCATCACCGTAGTCGCAAGTCCATCCACGCACTCAAAACATCATCCTCGAACCATTGAAGAATAGATTCAACCTTTGCTCATGAAAATGCATGAACAGCAACGGATCCTAGCCATATGATCATGTAATGTGGGAGTGTACACTCATTGTGTTTATAAAAACATGAGTTGGAAGGAATAGGTATTATTTTTGAATTAATAAAAATTCATTGGTGGCATGAATTGCATTATATACCAAATTATTTTCAATATTATTAACAAATATCATACCATCCAATGAATATATTATCATTAAATACTATCAATAAATTTAACAATATGATTAATTAAATAATATTGTTACTTAGTGGATAGTTAATATGTAGTTTTGTGTAAATTTTATAAATCCTTAAATAAAATGGGTTTATAAAACATATGAGGTTAAATGTTTTTGATGATAGTGATGATTGAATTGACGACATTCCTTCTTACATTGTAATCAATCAATATATTACTTATGATGACTCTAATATCTCAATTGTTAGAGTTGATTTTGAACCCAATATTATTGTGGGAGATATATAGAATCATCCATCAATGTTCTCAATTATATTGGTTTAGCTCGACATGGGTTGTTTTGTTTTGAAATATTCAAACTGATTTAATATTGATAAAAAGTTTTTTTATCTTACTATCCTTTAATGTGAATTTTCAATGTTTATTGGTTGCAATTTTATTTGAGTTTCATTTTCTAATTTGGAATTAAATTGTATTCAACCCTACGAAACCAACATTTCTAACTTGGTGAACATTTCAATGCCTTATTAACCATCTATAAAATCATTATAACTCTAAGACCCCACCCCTTCAAGATTTTAATTATTTGTTGACCAGGGATTCTTGGCCCTAGGACCCATGAATCCCCCTATCCCTTCTCATATATGAGTTTTTTTTGTAAAGTCCTCTAACGTTAATAAAAATATTTTATTCAATAAAACAATCAATAATAAAAAAAATTAAATTTAAATAAATATAGATATTGTGTTGGATAAAATAAAATCTATTTTTTAATTGAGAATTTCGAAAAGCGCCTACTGTGAATTTTTGTTATTTATCTGAGAAAAGGTCATTTTTTATGAATAGTGAAAATACTAATTTTGAGTTAAAAACATATTTATTTTATAATTTTTCATTAATGAATATTGATATTATAAATATGTTTAATGTTTAATTATATTAATATTACATCTATTAATACAATTTAATTGATTAGAATAAATTCCACTTTCAAACTAAATATAAAATCTTAACAAACTTTTGACCTTTTTATACATTGAAACCCTGTTATTTCATCCCATCTGCGGGATTATCACTATTGTAAAATTTTATACATCTATGGATTTAATTTAAAAAATCATAACAAAATTATTAGTAAATGTTATTGATATTAATCATAATGGTTAAGTCCGTATTTAGAGTAATTTTGGATGAAATCTTAAAATTAAGGCCCAAATGAATTAGAAACTTTTACAACACCCATTGGTTTTCCATATTCCATCGATCAACCATATATTATTGTGTTTTTTCGGATTTATGAATTTTATTAGGTAACAACAAGGTAACACCTAATTTTTTTTTCTGAAAACACATATGGAGTCATTTTCTTTCCCTTTAAAAGGCCACCACCACTACCCATTCCACACACCTCTCAATCCTTTTATGTTCATCAAATATCTGCCTAAGTGGACTCCAAAATGTCCACACTTTGACCTTTACATCCCTTTTTCTCTAGAAAGCTTCTCAAGTAATCCTTTTAGATTAAACCAAATAGAGTTACCTGATTTAGAGGTAACATATTCTCTCAGGTTCCTTCCATTTATTTCCCTTCTTCACCCCATACAATTTCTTTATACTATTCTTGTGTGACCAAGCCAGTATCCATTATATAATAGAATTTTTAATGCAAAGGGTCTTACCTAAACTTACACACACCTCTATATAATAGATGTCTAACATGTAGTTTATGTGTCCGACAAACTATTGCCTCATGAAATAATGACTGCTCATTTCCCCTTTACCACCAATCATGGTTGACATTATGAATAAAAATATATTTATATATTTAATATAATATAATTTATATATATTAATGATTCTGTTTTCATTTTTCAGCGGTAATCTTTTTGACCATCCCTTTGGTGTTAATACAATAATGTCGTTTGAGGAAGTGTGGACTATTTCCCCATCAAGGCAATGCGATTCGTTCGGACATCACATTGAATGTGTTAAAGATGAGTTTAATAGACATATATGATATATATGAGATAAAAATTATATGTTAACAATGATATATATATATATATCTACATACATACCTATATATATATATATTTCATTTACATACATTCCTTCAATGCGGTAATAAAAACGGAATCATCGTTCATCTGTAGAAACGACATACGATCTCCAAGAATGATGAATTCCCTTTTTTACATAATTATTATATAAAATATTTTAATTTAAATATATGTTATATAACGAATATTTATATCATGTTCTTCATTCTGGAATCCAGTTATAGGTATTAGGATCCACACTATAACAAATCAAGACACTTGCAAAGAACAAAGACAATATTACCCAATGTAAAGCTTTAACATTGGATTGTTTTCAAGAGGGAAATATAAAGTCATAATAAAATCATAAATAGTAATATATATATATATATATATATAATAATATTTTTTTTAAATATTTATAATAAAATTATATTTTTTATAAAGGAATCTTGTATTAGTATAGAAAGAGTGATGACACAATGTATGGGGATTTTCTTCTCACTATTAATTTAAGTGAGATTCACGATATGATCTTCACTCTACCATTTTCTGTGGTGAATGTACTTACAATTAATTTATACTATGTATCATTTACTTAAATTTATGGGTATTCACATATCTATTCTATTGTCCTTATTTAATGGGATATATCTTTCAAAAGTCACCAAATCGGTAAAACAATTTTCTCCCAGTTTTCCTTCTTTGAGGCTCCAATTTTGTTATGCACCTAAACTATTCTTTGAGGTGTATACACTTCCATTTTATATATAATATAATGAATATAATTATTTTCATGTTATCTTATACTTAATTAAAATCCATTTTCTTACATGGAGAGTATGATCCCATGTCACTAAGATTAAAGAGTTTATCGAGACAATCACCTAATTACTTTTCCAAGATTGTTTATATTTTTTCTACATTTAATGAAATCATATTATACAACAATCAATAATATTTTAGAGTTTCATTATAATATTTTATTTAAAGACACACTCAAGTATTGGTACTATATTTTACTCAATAGTACATAACAAATTTAAGATACTCTTTTTTATGAATGTCTGACATTACACTTTCTTCAGTCGAAAATCTATAAAGGGGTTCTAAGAATCATATACCATTATATTACAATCTCAAAAATAAATTTTTACCATTTATTCATTTTAAAAACATCTTAAAATAAATAATATTTTTGCTTTCTGAACAAGGGTTTTTTTCTAACCTTTTTACAGTGAAAAAATGTTCTTTAGAACTCGTATGACATGTAAGAATTTACCCATCATCATTTCATTGACGATTCCATTGCATTATTAGAAGGTTGATCATTAAGAAAAAAAAATTCAATTTTTTTTCAGGAAAAATTGTTTTTATATTGAATAAAAGATATTTTATCAATTTTTATGAAAAAAAATTTGTTTTTAAAAGTTTTCAGATGTTTATTAAAAAGATTTCATAGAGTTTCCATGAAATAGTTTTAAAAAGGATTTCAAGATTTCATTATATGTTTTCAATTTTTTTGAAGGAAACTGTTTTTAAATTGTTCGGATGTTTATCTTATATGTTTTCGTATAAAAAGAATTTAAATATGATTTCATACATTTTCATGCGATTTTCTATGAAAATGATTTTTAAATGGTTTTATGTTTTAAAAATCCATTTTCTAACCAGAGAGATTATTTTTCAAAATAAAAAAAATTTAAGGATATTTATGAATTATTATATATGAAATATGATATATATTAATTTTACTCATAACATGATAGTAAATTTAAAAAATGTTCCATCGAAATCCTTTCTATGAATGAATTATTCTTAATATCATGGTGTTTCTAAAATACTTTTCACTTTCACGAGTTATATTTTTATAAAACCCTCTTATTTTCACATGGTATGATGAAATGATTATAAATTGTATATCTTTCCACATGTTATGATATGTTTACATGTTCATGATACACATTTTGTTTCTTGGGTTACGATATGTTTATTTATGATCTTGTGGAACATGTATATATTATTTCACTATGTGATGGGTGGGAACTATATCTCTCTCAATGCATTGGGAAAAGATTTATATATCATGAGATAAACAAATATGGTTTTGGGAGTGAACCATAACTGTTATGATGGCAATTCAGGTTAACCATGACATCTCATATGGTTTGAGGAGTGAACTCATGCTGCTATAATTTCTATGGGAGGGAACCATGTCTACTATGATGGTATAGGAAGTGAACCCATACTACAAAGATGGCACTGAATGTGATTCCTATGATACTGTGGAAATCATTAAACACTTATGTGTTTTCCACATTTCTATGTCATATTACAGTCTTATTATTTCATGGATTATTATTTTTATTTCTTATGATTCATGTCGTATTAACTTTCAATAATTATTCCATGATCTATGTTATGATCATTGATATATAGGGTATGATCTTATATTTATAGGATCACATTAATAAAAACTTATACTCATGATTATTTGTACATATCTTACTTGTCTACCCTTAATGAGCATTTGATATCACCCCTTTTATGTTTCCTTCTGCCCAGGTTATAAATATATATACTATGATTGATATGTCTAAAAGGGTACTAGTAAAAATGAATCAAGTGGCAGATGATGTCGCTCACATATGTACCAGTGTTTATTTTAACATTTTTTCAAATAAACTATACCAAATATGTTATTCTGGAGTCTTTTCGTTTAATGTTTATGTATTCATGAAATGTTATGTAATGTGAATTTTTCTAAAGAAATGGTCGCTATAGTTGGACTTCCTTTCATAGAGATATGAAAATGACTCTTAGTCCCATTTTTGTTATCAAAATTTCATCTATCCTCATACATTTTGGACTTCTTGATGCATCATTGAAATACATATCTCAAATCTGGGGCCATGATAAACTGAGAAAACTTCTCCATCGGGTAGTTCATCATTCAATTAAATTATTTATAATGAGGTGTGATCTGACGTAAAAAAAATACTAATGCATGGAAATTGTCTGCATTCTGAGACATAATATGAATGTCCAAACACTACAGTATTATCATCCATAATAATTTAAATCCTTTCAACATCGTACAAAAGAGAATTTATTTGATTGTGCATCTACGAGAGACAAAATTAACATTATCTTTCCGATGGTAGGGCCTGTGTTTTTTGGCTTCAACAATTAGTTCCTAATAGCATTCATCTATATCATTCTAATGATTATCATCATCATTCAAACATTGAGTGAGATAAAAAAAGGTTACATTCAATGTCGGCATCATAATTTTTATGGGCTGAAGGAACCCAGTGATCACTCTAAGGAGATAACATACAAAATCAGTGGCCTAACTTTGACATGAGTGACAATAATTGGTGGTCTTACAAAATATTTTATTAAACTATTGAACTTTTTCTGACCATATTCATTCCACTGATATGTAACCATGTACATCATCAACTAGGTAAAAAGATTACATTTTCCTAAAAGGTTTTCTATGCCATTCATAATGTAGGGAATGTTTCCGTCACGCCCTCTCAGCTACATGATGTTGTTAGTACATGTCATTCTGAGGAATGCATTTTCCTTCTCGTGGTTGACATCGATTCCATGATGGCATATGACGATGCCAAAAAACTTCCATGCATTGGTAGAAACCCCACCTATTACAAATACTTTCTCAAAACAATTCTTTATTACCGTTGGTATAAGACAGTAAACGATCGGTTTTACATAAAGTTTTATAAAATTGTTTGGATAGAGTACTAAATGGTCGGTTTTCCCTATGGGTTCATCAAACAATTGGCATATATTCAGTTTTACCAATGGATATTGTAAACTATAGGAATAGTTTAACTATCTCATTAATTTTTTCAAATTTTTGGGATAGAAAATTCAAAAATAAAGCATAGAAAATAGGCATCCAAAAACCCATCTTGAAAATTTTTCCCTAAACCAGAGCTAGATGTGAACCCTACTTCTCAACTGGATCTCGAGGGTGCTAACTCTAATTTACAACTAGCCATATATCTTTTATTAAATTAATTTTGGTTCTTCCACAATAAATAGGTACATCTTCATTCAATTATTTTTTTTTCAATCTATTTCACTGCAATGTACATTATATTATTATCCCCTTATGGACATAAGACATATATAATTTTATTTTTTGGTATTATTGTGATATATCTTCCTATAATAATTTTCATTGATATTGAAATGGTCAATATGATCCTGAGTTATTTTTCAATGGTTCATATTAATTTTACAGCTGTTTGACATGATTTCATTGGTTAGTCATAAATACAATTATAAAATTGTTTATCATAAGAAGAATGACAAGATACTCATGCATTATGAATATACCCCTAAATGTTAGCTTTGAAATATCACACTTTAAATGTATAGTGATGATACCCTCACTATAAGTCATTCATTGAAGTGGCGCTTCCACCTGAACAAGTATAATGGATTTTGGGTCATTTTTAATGTGTGATTGGTGATAGAAACAAAAATTACTATATTACATTATCATTAAGTCCAACATCATCAAGTGGTTTGGTCATAGATATGTAAGGATGTATTTTGTGAAATTCAAAATTAGTGTTAGGAATTCAAGTTATCTTTTTAATAGGTAGTTATAATGAATTATTAATGATTTTATATCCTAGGATGCCACCCATAATATTTGAGTATAACCATCATAGAGCTCACCAATGATGTTGATTCCTACACATTATTTACTCTATGATATATATCTCACAAAAAATTTAATGGTCAGGTGTACGTATTTATTCATTGCTGGTTGATAGTTTTTGAGGTATGTTGAGGTGAATCTAAGGGGATTTTTTGCGCCTTCTAGTATTCAATTTTTTTCTTTTATTCTGGGCATTAGAAATTAATATTATTTTGTTTTATTTTTCTTAATGTTTATGGATAATAATATGGTGATATGAATGTGTTTGAATTTTGATAGTCCTAAAATAGGTGGGTCATAAACCCATCTCTAGTGGTAATGATAGATTATTAGGGTTATGAAATTTCAAATGATGACTATCAGTGTAATAGGTGAGATACTAAACCAAGTATTATGTGCTGATTTGATATTTTAAATTATGGTTTTAGCCTGTGGACCATTCATGTAATTGGATTATGCATAGTAATCAAATGTGTCATGTAGGATTCACATGTAATTTCTATTCTTATGCGAGACTAAATTTTATAATAACATATGGTTTAGTTGTATAATGTTTCAATAATGAGTTTTATATGGATTTCCTATATAACTTGATAGTGTTATTATACCCAGCCAAACCATAATGTTTTTTGAGGAAAAAACATGTTGATATTAGTTTTGGAGGTTCTCTGATGATATAAATATACTCCATTGGTGCAATGGATGTTTGTTAACACATGGGGGTTCATTTATTAATTTTATTTATTTTTAATTTTCAATGGATTAAAGGTATTCATAAAAATATGGTTCATGATGGGAATTATTTAACTTGATTATTTTGATATCTATGTTATTGTAAAATTTAGGAAATATAGAAATATTTCTTGATTTTTAATTTATATTACTTGATATAAATTACGAATCATGATATTATGTAGAGGGAGTGATTTATTAGATACCTTGTCCTATTCGTTTTGGGTGTGGTTCTTTATGAGATACTTGATTATTATCTGATATGTTCGAATATGGGACGGATAGATCATGCATACATTCTTTGTGGATTTGTGGTAATTCCTGAGTGACTAGTGATCATTTAGTAATCAAAGGAATGAGTGTGATTCCTTAGTACTGCTGGGAAGGAAGCACCAACGGTGGTATTTTCTAGATAAACCCGACGTGAATGAGAATCATGGTAACTTTTTAGATGAATGATCCCATGTTTTATGGCATGTGACTCATTAGATAATGAGCCTAGCGGTGTGATCAACTAATATGATAGTGTACACTCATTGGGTTTGTAATACCTTAATTGTTAATGAAATAATATAATTTATCAATATAATAAAATTCATTGGTGTCTTGAATAAAATGATACAGAAAATAATTATCAATATTATTAATTAAGACCATACCATTTAATGAATATATTATAATTTAATAATTTCAAAATAGATTAGCAATATGATTAATTAATTATGATTGTTCCTCAGTGGATAATTTTTATATTGTTGAGTATAAATTTGATAAATCCTCGAATGAAATGGGATTATGAAACATATGAGGGTACATATTTTTAATGACGGTGATGATGTAATTGGAGCCATCCCAACTTCAATTGGAAGCAATACATGTATTACATATAATGAATCTAATATCTCAATTTTCATAATTGATTGTAAGCCCAAAGTTGTTGTAGGAAATATATAGAATCATCCATTAATGTTCTCAATTATTATGGTTTAGTTTGGAATGGGTTCTTATGTTTGTTACATTTAAAATTTATTTAATATTGATTAAAAATATATTGTTTCTAACTTATCATTAATGTGAATTTTTAATGTTTATTTGTTGCAATTTTAGTTGAGACGATTTTTCCAATTTGGAACTAAACTATTTTCAAACCCACGAAACCAACATTTCTAACATGGTGAAAATTTGAACGATTTATTGAACATATATAAAATTAGTATAACTATAAGACTCCCCTTTAAAATTTCAATCCTTTTTTGACCATGGCTTCTTAACCCCAGAACCCAGGAATCCCCCTATACCCTTTCATATATTTTCTTTCTTGGTTTACACATTAGTTATCATTTTCTAATTATATCCATATTTTTTTCCAAATGTATAAAGTGAAACCTATAGAAGATATGAGATGAAAAAGGGTGACATAAAACAATCGTCACATTACTGAGATGTGTTTTTCTCCACTAGTTACTATAGTGAGTATTTTATTTCAAATAAATATATTTAAAAACGAAATAACGTCATGTGATTATATTTTGTAAATATTTTTTCAAGATACACATTGAAGAGATTGTTATTTGATGAGTTTCTGAGTAGTTGTCCAAGTACTGAGGCCAATTTTATGAGGGAGGGTGGTATGAGAGATAGGAAATCTAGTTGTTGTACCCGATCTCACCATTACCCTCCCACTAATGTTCCATCTATCCCACATTTTGATCCAAATGTGTAGTTAGGGACACAGAGGGAATTTAGGCCTCCAATGCTTTCTCCACAATTTACATTTGAGCCTCCTCACATGTCTTTACCATATCTAATGATGATTCCCACTACTCATCCATATAATGCATTTGGCTAGCCATCAATGCCCTCTTCTTTTACTCACACTTCTTTCTCTCTAAGATTCAATATTCCATCTTCATTGACTCTTAATCTGCAATAGTCTATATCTATATAGCATAGCCTTGAACCCACTGCACCTATATGGGGTGTTCCATTAGTTTCTCTGGATCCCATGGCACCCATTTAATAGACTTCGACATGTATATTTATAGAATCCTATCCAATTATTAACCATTAATTATTTTCATGATAAATTTTAACGACATAATAATTTTTTTTTCTTTCATAACCGATACATCTATGGATAGGAGTGGGGGAGGGGGTTTACATGCATGTGTGTGGTGTGGAACTTTCACATGCTGTTGACGGTGGACTACAATGACGACAATCATATTATTGAAGAAACAAGGAAACAATGTTGGAGTTTTTTTGGGACGCTTTCCTAATACCCTGACATCATTCTCGTCATCCTGCTCTCATTGAGACAGTTTCCAAAATAATAAATGATAATTCTTGGAATAGATATTGGTAAAAAAATATGATTTATTTAATGTAATATATTATTTTTTTATTCATATGAATTAAAATTTATATGTCAACAGAAGTTTAGTTTCCCCAATGGTGAGGGTTCACGACCAGCATATCTAAAGGATTTAGGTGAGATTTAGACATCCTTTAAAGATGATTTTTTACACTAGTTGGCATGAAAGAGATCACACAGAGATAGAGGTAGAACATTTCATGGATGATAGTCTGATGGAAAAGTATCAGAAAATTATTACTCATTGAAATACTGTCATTTTTAATGTATTAATCATATTATGAGGTATTCAAATGAAAATTTTCATGTTTTTCAAATAAAATTTTCTTTTTATTATTGTATATTATTATTAATTATCCATAAAAGATTATGCTAAAAAATAAATCCACACATTGGGACGTACTACGTTGCCAGATCATTATAGTTAGAAGGTACTATAGTTTGAAAATTTTCATTAGGACTTTCACTTCTTATCATTTCCTCCATAATTTATTCAATTGTAAATGTATTGATATAATTTTTGTAATTAAATTCATTATTGGTAACCTATTTTTAAAAATGGATTCCTTCATTCAATTTTATTTTAGATGTTTGAATTATATATTGAAGGGTGTGTGCCTTGAGAATAACTATTTTGCTCAGGTATAAGGAAAAAAGATGGAAGTGTGGTTTACGAACTGACACAACAACAAATTGTATATTTTATTTCATTGATTACAAATTTTAATATATATTTCTAACTTAATAGTATATTTATATTTTTAACAGAATAAGTTATAGGCCCTTGATTCTCAAAAACATGATCGATTTGGGCCCAGTGATCTCTTACATCTGGTGTTTGGAGATGAGAATCCAAGTAGAGTACATTGTCGACCTGGGAAGAGTAGAGTCTCAATGAGATATTGTCCCTCTTTAGGTACCATTTTCAGTTCCACTGATTTTGAAAAGGTTTAGGCATGGGATGAACAGGCTGAAAAATGCAATATAGGTGGAAGAATAGACTACTAGGGAAAACATTGAATTTATGAAACAAATGAATGTTTTATATTTGAAACATCCACCAGGGGTTAACATATCTTGGGATGAACTTATTTCATCGATTAATTAAATATATAGTGAACCATGTGGTAGTTCTAGTGGTGGTTGAGATGATTTCATTCCTAGCGTTGACGATGGTATGGAAGAGCCCATGGATAAGGATGATGCCGAGGATGAGGGTGAGGAGGAGAACGAGGCCAACGAAGAGGTCGAGGCCAAGGCGAATGGCAAGGGTGAGGATGAGGACACGGATAAGGCCTTGGAGGGGCTTAAGATGAGGTTGAGGATGTGATCAGGGATGAGGATGGGGGCAGTGAGGAATATGAGGATGAGGATGATGATGTCAGTGGTGATAGTGATTGTGATGGTGATGAGGGAAAAATTAATAGGTTACATTTTTTACTCATATTACCAATATTTTAGGATTACAGATTTGGTGTGACCAAATATATATGTGATTTAGTAGGTAAGCATGACTCAAGTAGTCTAAATACTATATATATTTAATCACTCCACCTTTTATGAATTTATTTTCATTTGTTTTCATTATGTAATTAGGGTGTTTGGAAATATATTTGATGACAAAACATTCAAATGATTTATTAGGTTAGTGGTCTTACATGTATCTTTATTTCGTTGTCTATAAATAATAAAATAGTAGTTTTAATGGAGATATGAATTCTATATATTATCATATTATATGGTATCAAAGATAGTTCTCAATTTTCACATTACATACACTCAAACTCTTGGCTGAATAACGCGATCTTATTCATTGTCATTATACAACTTATTAATTATTATTATTTGATTCATTTTCATTTTCTTCTTTTCATTATTGAACACAATTTTTTGATCTACTATCATTCATAGATCTATTTGTATATATAATTATAAAATTATACATATTGAATATATTTATTAACATGGATGAGTATTTAAATTAGGGTATTTAAAATTGATTTTAAAACTCCATATTTTCTAACAAAAACTGCATGAAAACAATACTCTACCCAATAACTATGCACCGATACCTATAACCCATCATAACTACTATCCTATCTAGAGAACCTTATAATCACTCTAGAGAGAGCCACAATATCATCTCACACTAGCATCACCACTGTGAACATGACTCATTAAAATGTATTTGACCAATCCAAACCTCTCACGTACAACCCAGACCTAGGCACTCATACCTAGATCCCATCATAAGGCACCTCATACACAAAATAGCTCATATAAAATCATCGGTAAATCACCACATGACCTTATGAACACCTACCCATATATCGGATTATTTAGACTAATGGTGAGGGTTTATATGTATCAGGGGGATATTATACTCTCTATACCCTCCTTAATAAAAATATATAAAAATAATACTCAAAATAAAACATTAATGTAATCATAATAAATTATTGGTAAGAGACAACCAATAATAAAAAATAACATCCCCATGATTTAACTTGGAAGGGACTCACCAAATTCCTCCAAAATACATCATTATATATAGTTTATAAATGTATGGTAAAATAAAACAAGTACCAATATACAACATGAAACAATTATGAATCGTCAGAGTGTGCTACCTAAGGAGACAAAGTAGTTAACATCACTTGATTTAAAGAATATTGAAATAGAATTCATCTCAAATAAAAACACCAATCTCATTCCTTATCTCTTAGGGGAGGTTCATGAATCCTAGTATCAACCTCTTCCATCTCAGTCAGGTTAGAGACTTACACCATGTCCTGATCCCATATTTATCATCGCATTTCCACCCTCTTGCTCAAATGTGGACTGGTATCATATCAAAACTGTTAACCAATAACCCTGTGTACGATCCCATATGATATACTAACCACTACACTTTAACTTTAGGTAAGGTTATATATCATATCATAACCCTACCCTCTCACTCATGGTATGGTCATATATCATATCACAAGAACTACTATCTAACACAAGGTATACTCATGTAGCACATCATGATCACTGTTCTCCACTCAATGCAAGGTCTTGAATCACATCATGAATACAATCCATAAACTCATATTAATGTCCCATATCACGTATATGATATTGGGAAATGGCCTATATCATATCCTGAACACTAGTCTATTACTCCAAGTATGGTCATATACATTTTTTCATGCCATGTCACTTGCCTCAAACCTCTCACTCAGAGTAAAACCCATCACTACAATACAACATGGTTAGATTATAAATAATGAGAAATAAATAGTAGTAATATCTCATATCATGTGCCTAAATTTATCCATACAACCATACACAATTTGCTCCATGTTATAGTGTGGATGATATATCTCATCAATTGATTCAATGAAGCCATTATTTATTATAATGATGGTTAAATTACCATTAATGAAATCAAAATCTTCACTATATTATTGTTCTTATTCATATATTATTATACCAAGCTCATTTATCATATCCACATACCTATTCATTATTCATTTCAACCATGGTGTGAGAAAGATATTCATTATTCATTTCTTGTTTGATGGTACTTTGGGGCCATTTGGTTGTTGGTCTATGTCTTTGTACTGTTTATTTTCATTAATAATTTTTTAGGGTCTAATTCGTTCGGTCCTGAACTATTCTAGTCAAAATTGATGTCCAAAATTCACATGAAATTACATTAAGAACATTATTTATCAACACCTATATATTATACCACACTTTAATCAATTAATGGTATATGAAACTCTAATATATTACACCGAAATGTAATGCTAGTTTCTAGTCCCCGCATGTTGGGAACTATCCCAATAATCCCTTGGAACATGATAATCAATGATTATATATTACATATAAACTAGATTCTAATTTTGTTTATAATGAGACACTACAAACATTACTGACCCAAATATATATAATTCAATCCATTCGAATTGAATCAAGATCATATAATGTTTGTTGCATCAATTGACAATTGATATTTAAAAACCTCCATCACTATTTGGATCATATTTGTAGGTGTTGTGTTTATAGATATGATTGTATTCAGGGTGTTGAGATTTCTTGTGGAGTATTATGCTGGGTGTATTGGTGTTATTATAAATTCTATAACACATACTGAAATTTTATTAGTGTTATTCTTATGGAATACTTTGGTATCATATTTGTCGTCAGTGGTGATATTTTTAATTATGTATGGAGTATTGCAATTGCAGGTAATTGTTCATGCAATTTTAGGTAATTATTATGAATTTTTAATTGTGTAAAACTTTACAATTGTGATATTATTGTAGGTAATTGAATATGGAGAGGTGGGTGCGGCCTATTTGGGAGTTGCAGTAACTTTATGCCAATGGTTTCAAACCCGTTGGTATAGATGTGTAAATCGAATATATACCAATAGTTTACAATCTATTGGTGTTTCCAAATAAAATAAATTTTAACCAATGGTTCTTATAAACCATTGGAAAAATCCTATACTAGTAGTTCATAAACTGTTGGTATATATATAAACTGAGTTATATTACAACACTGTAATACAGTAGGTAAAAAGATATAACAACAGTTACGACAAATTGTTGGTATAATGTGATGTATGCTTAAGTGTCCCAATGATTTATAAATTATTTTTGTTATATTTCTATCCACATACCTCAAAAAAAATTATACAAACCATTGGTATATGTTATACATATTTCTTTCTAGCCTATACCAATGGTTTTAAACCAATGGCATGTCATAGATTTTCACCAGGGATGAGTTAATTAAGAAAGAAAATATAAAAAAGTTCATTTTTAGTATATGTTATCACGGTTTGTTAAATATAGTTTCATGATTCGCCATGTTGTCTAAGAATTGTTTATATTTAACCTATAATTCACCATGATAATATTCTATAATCATTTCCTTGAAGGATTCGAGATTCTATACAAGCCATTTTGGTACATAGTGCTAATATTTGGAATGTTAAAGGGAATTACATGATTGAAAAATAACGAATGGGGGCCCTGAAGGTTTATATTTTTCATCTTCCTATGCCATTAAAATTTTCTATATCCTAATAATCCTTCCATGAAGGAGAGTTTCTGATATCTATTTATTGCATCGATCATTAGTTCAATGATCGGGGCTAGGATATCATCCTTTGTGAAGTGTTATTTGTAATCCTTAAAATCAATATGGACTCTTATATTCACATAAGTCTTATTTATAGGGACAATATTGGCCATCTATTTAGGATTTTAGACATCCAGAATGAATATGTATCTACTTATCATGTCAACGTCAACATCAATTTTGGTAGAATGTGGTGGTCATGTCATTATGGTTGCTTGTTAATAGACTTGTTAGTCCTCTAATTTTCCCAAGAGGGGAGTGGCCACCTCTGGATCTTATCATGGTTTTATTGTGATCTTCCAGGTGAACACCTCATCACCGTCCTTTATAAATTTTGGATATATATCTTTTAACATGATTGTTATTCTTCACAAATCAATGTGGGTTTTTGGTCTTCAGTTTTACCAATATTTATTTTATTTTGTGTTCATCATTCATGAGAGAGATTCCCTAATCTAATGTTACAGGGGAATCAGTAAGGCCCTATTAATCTTATTAGTATTGCTCTTAATCATCATAATCTTATTCCATAGAGGGAGAATGTATTGGGTGTAGATATCTACTCTTTAAGGATATGATGATAACTTGATATTTGAAAGAATAAATGACTTCAATTTACCAATATGATGGTGTTGGATTAAAACGAAACTCTAGAGAGGATATAGTGAGGGATAGGAATAGAGTATCATCATCCATCATAGATGACCAGTCATCCCCTTCTATATCATCTGGTGAGGAATGGATTTTTTATATCTCTAGAGATGGAATTAATTCATATTCATCAAATAATTTACAAGAATTTAGGTGAAAAACTTTTCAACACTTTTAAACTCAGTGGTCATTACTGAAACTATAAATATTTCCAAATATGAACATTTATTTGGGATCATATAATTTATTTGATTGATGGAAAGTCATACTATTGACTGATATATTTTAAGGGGTTGGCTAGAATTATTCCCATACCATCAATGGTGGTGACCTAGGAAACACCAACAACAAGGGGTTGTTTCCATTACATCTGATAGAATCTTGTACCGATAAAATGATACTTGTAGTATTTGAACCAGGCCTTTTTGGTGTAAAACATCCATGTTTTCCAATAATTATGAATTTACTACATTAATTGTATGATGAGATGCTTTTATCTTATTGTGGTACCATGGACCATCTTACCATGATGTTAAATTCCCTATTCTGTGGAACCTCCAAAATTCTGAGTTAACTATGATATCTCAAAACTAATATTTGATCATGATTTTCCCAATGACTTCTAATTGATTTTTTCATATCCATGTCATGTTATGGTGAAAGATTATATGTTATCATAATTGAATCCCAACTAGAATTATTATTGGTATATAATGTTAGTAACTTCTAATCCATTATTAATAGACACATTTTGTACATTGACACCATTTATCTTATTAGGCATGTAAAATAGTCTGATGTGTCCCTATATAATGAAATATTTATATTGATCGTTGAAATATATAGTTTAATGGAATTTCCATGGATAATTTCCTATCCAATAAAATTCATTAGTTGAAAACATAGAATCAAACTCTAATGGTCTTATCAAATCCTCTATTAGTGCTTTCTTGGTCGATTTTGACAAACTGAAGGTAAACAGGATTGATAGTTTAGCTGGTAAAATTTTTAAATATTTCAAGATGTCATATATCTATTTTAAAGACCTTTACTCCTCTGGGATGGTATTATCAATATCCATAACATTAGGGGATTGTGTATTTTATGTAGATGCACTGACCATAAAAACATTAGCTAGAGGTGCTCTAGTCCCAGGTGGGTTGGGTCAGGCATATTTTCTTGTCAGTTGAGGGTAATCTAACACATTTAAACTCTATGATTTTTATTCCTGAGTCATTGTTTGATGGTGAATTTAATAAAATGTAGGGGGATTTTCCAACATCGTTGGAACACACTGAAGGACTCTTAGATGAATTCAAACTACATTGGATGTCCCAGTAGTGCATGGTTAAATTTATAGCTTATATGGAGACTCTAGCATCCTCGGTATCGACATCCTTGGGGGCCTATTTCTCTAGTTCAAAAATTGGATTTTTAGAACATTGTTTCACATTCATTCCCATAATTAGTGACGTGATCCATTAACTTAATGTTATTTATGGAATCAATGATCAAATACTCATTGGATGAATAATTTTCTCATGTGATTGTCTTTTTGTGGTTCCTTATAGTATAATGTTTTATGTTCTTTTAAGTACGATGGCATACATTCTTAGAGAGTCAAATACAAATATTTTATTGATTTTGGTTCACCATCATGTTCTCCCTTACCACAATTATATTCAGAACGTTTTTTTTTTGAAAGCATATCTTTTGGAGGTTTGTGAGGCTAATTATTTGAGGTTTGTTTTAGTGTAAGTGGCTTAGGGAATAGTTGGTTGTTTCAACTATTATTGGATAAAACCCCATGATTCATTGATTTTATTTTGGTTCATCCAAACATAAATATATTGTTCCCTTTTGTTAATTATTTTTTTCCATTGACATCCTTCCTCAAGGGTAGTAGTGGAATTACATTCCACTCATGATGGTGGCCTTCCGAACATTACCTATTTTGAATATTCAATTTTTTGAAGTATTTTATTATAGAAGAAGAATTCTAGAATGTTTTTCCCATTATATGGTGAAAGTGGAGATAGTCTGGTCAGTCATCGATTCATACCTAGTTGGGACTCTTGGAATCTATTTGGAGAAGTAAATCGTTTTACATAAAGGCTATAAAGTATCTATATAATTGATCATCATGGAATACGTAGACATTATTATTTAATTCCATGAATATATTTCACCTTGGTGCCTCCCTCTCATCATATTGAAGTTGTAGTCTTTTTGATGCCCAGGGGTTCTCCATGTAAAGGAAAATGATTTAGAGAAAGTTTCTATGTGATGTCTGGGATAAAAGTGATGCATTTCACCTCCACTATTCAAATTATTTTCCTAGGGGCTGTTTGATTAACCAATGACATGATCATTGTTCATTTAATGGATTCCAACATTTTTTTTGTAAAAAAGTAGAATTATAGGAATCCACCAGTATATTTCACAAGGATGAGTGGAATCCACATATATTAATGAAGGTTCTCAAAGAAGAATACATGGTTGTGTTACTAAGGATGTTGTAGACTCGCGGACTAGGTCAACCCTCTAAATCTAGAAATTAAATTAGATAATTTTATTTCTTGATATTTTTAATTCTAGAGGACACTGATTATTATATATTTAGTTTTCTTATTAATTTATAAGTTTTAATTATGACATAGATTCTTCCATACCATGATCGATCAATCTTGAAAAATACTCTATCATATGAACACCAACCGTTGGAAGGTTCTTACGATGTAAATGAGTTCCACTACCACTTTGTTTCTCAGGGTTTCCCCTTATATAATCACAAGATGATTCATTGTGTGGTAAATATTGTATCCAGTCAACTGAGACCCTGAATATTGGAAACGCTTGATTCTTGATGCTTTCATGTGTCGGTTTGTCACTCAACCAGTCAGGGTAAGGATTTCGTTATAGCTGCATTGGTGCATGACTCTCCTCCACAACTTCCAATAGAGCAGTCAATGACTCAAGGGTTTCAATAATCTATTAATCAGAGTTTAGTTGAACAAAATCATGGATATGTGTGGCAATAGGAATGACTTGGTGTGATGGATTGGCATTATTTTAGACTAATATCCATCATTTTTGGATTTTCCTAAACCTGTTCTTTTTCCCATATTAATGAAGGGAAATATTGATATCAATCCATGATCGAGTATCGGTAAACCGACCATCTAGGTTTCATGTTGTATTGATTTACTATAGCTACATGAATTTTTGGGATGAATCCTTCTTTTTGAGGAAATAGTTAGGAAGATTTAATTGAATCTATTCCCAAGGAGTATATTCGATAGAAAAGATACCACTGATAAAATCAGCCTTGAGTTTCCTCAAATTTTTTGTTTCATCTTCCTACAAAGAAAATCAATATTTATGAAAAGGGAGATCATCCTCATCAAGAGGAGTCGGGGGATATTAGTGTTCATTACGTTATTCTTGTTAGATATTTACTATAGAGGTAGTATGGGGTTCATCAAGAGATAACAAAAATTCTGGGAGATTATATGGTTCTGGGTACAGACACCCTGTTCATTTTTGTAAGTATAATCCATGATCCAGATTGAGTCATCCCATCCTTGGTTCTATTTGGTTTTCTTATTTTTTATGTCATTTTTATGGTTTATTTCATGACATTTACTGATGCCAAATGAATTATATTCGTCATACAGTACGTCAAATGATATAACGGTTGTTTGTGCCCATTTTTAGACCTCTCCATCCCTTTATAATATCATCTTTGATATTCATGGTTCAGCGTGACTCAATGGGAACCTTTATCTAGCCTTGTTGTACAAAATATTTTTGGGTGAAATTTTTTATAATATGTGATTGACTAGGTGACAATACTGATTTTCATCCTCCCAAAACAAAAACATTGAACTTCCATTAATAGGCGTGATTCAGGAAATAATCACACAAGCCCTATAAGATGGATTACTCCCATTATTTTGTTGTTGTGACTCGAACCATATTTTTTAGCCTTGGGAGGGAGAAGTTTTTGTTAAATATTTCACCATGTCCTTATGATGTGTGGTTGGTCCCATATGGTAGAAGTTTCTAAAACAATCCTCACACTCTTAATCTCTCACATCATTGTTCTGTCAGGATCCAGATAGGATGTCATGTCTGCACATAAATATTTTTCTGCAGAGGATATTAGTTATGCTAGATGAATGTATTCCTTTAAGTGAGATGCCTACAGACTGTTATTATTTTCCTAGATCATGTATTATTCGATGTCTTACTTTTTTCAGGCAAGTCACTTTGGAGACATATTAAAGGATGATTCATGCTATGTGTGTTTTCATTTATAAGAATGGTTTTTTATTAATATCCACATTGGAATAATTAAATAATAGGATGTCATTTTCAATGTGTAATATTGAATTAGTGTTAGGTGAAATGAACGATAAATGTACCCCCATCGAAATATATAAACACAAAAAGAGGAATTATAATTAGATGGCATAACCATTGAAACACATTGATGCATGTTGATTGAAGATCAATTATTCTCTTATCTGATCGTTTTCACTAAATATATGGAATTGAATCCAATTAAATTTAAAGATTAATCTATCTAAATATTTTTACATGGTCTTCATACCCATAGTATTTAAATAATTTATCTTTATGGAATCCAATAGTTGAACAAATATTCTGATGGATGTTGTGTATGCATTATTCTGGCAATGCCGCTAAAATGTCAAACTGAGATGTGGGTGAGGAACAAAACATGATGGTCATGTAATCCCTATAAAATCATATTATCATGTGAAACATATCCTTTTGATCCTTAGTATGATACTTTTCTACATTATTATCACAACATGAGTGCTTCTTTATGTTCTTATCACTAGTATTGGTGTCGGTGGAAGTATCATTAGTATGGGAATGGTCATGGGTGGCTCAAAGAATGAGAGTTGATTCAACCCATCTTATAGTTGAGAAATGACACCACATGTCATTAATAGGTTATCTAAATTGTATGGAAACAACTTCCAAAAATCCTTAGTATATAAGTTCTTTCTTATATTTCACTCAGTATAGGGAGGACCTTCTTGTTGATAAGAAACATCACTACGAAGAGGACCTACATACCATGTTCTATCATGGAGTGGACTACAATCGTATCTTTATACCTGAATATAGGAAAACAATTTGATGTTTATAACCCAGTTAGGTCCTTCATAGTGAATCAAATCAAGTTTAGGGCCTTCTTATTGTTTGATATTATATTTATAGTGAGGTCATCCATGATGCTCTCCCTGAGATAATTTCTGCTGATCGATCTGTTTATCTCATTGAAGGAAGACTTCTATTATCAGCACAAGGTCAGAACTATATATATATTGGAAACAATTTTGTAGGGGGGGATGTTATATATACTACTGGAACTATAGAAATTTGGAAATGGATCAGCTAGATCGTGATCCACCAATGATAGGTTATAGATTGAATCAAGAAAATAAACATCCAATAGTGCTAGGTTATGAATTTTCTATTCATTTTCTAGTATCCATTGGCACAATTTACTTTTAGTAAATCTCTTTTAGGATACTGTTGATACATTCTATAATTGAAAACCTTCACTTATGGGTGCTTATTCAAGTGGCTCCCATGGTTCTTCTAATACATTATTGTAATCTTATAGAGTTAAAGAAGGGATATATTTTATCCTAGAGAGACTACTAAAATGAAACATTTCCCCTAGTTGGGAGATGAATTTTTTCTTGATATTTTTTCTAGATATCAGGTAATATAGCCTATTATTTTCTTGGATGAGTTTAGTTATTCATGTATGCTCATAATAGATAAATACATTGTGTGGATGAGTCACAACACATTAAGAGACGATTTCTTGGCCTATAATCCTAGCTATGACCACTAACACGATCATATCTTGGAATATTCATATGATATAGTCAAGAATTGATGTCTAACCATCCATAATTTACATGATGTGCAAAAAAAATATTTATAATGATTATATATGCCCATTTTGTGTTTGGGGTGGGAACAAGAGTCTTCCCTTAATTTGTTGTCGTGATATGTCGGGTATTTTCTAAAAAAATGTTTCCTTATTTTCATGGTTAAAGTGATGTGACAGAGTATTTATATGTATCTTCTTGTCAATTTTCATCATATTTGACTGATAGGATAGGTATTCATCCAATATAATTTGCATATTCTCGTAGTTTACATCCATATTTAGCTGATGTACATCATATCATGGAAATTTTTCTTCTTATTCTTTTCCTCCATATTTATCTGATGTGATAGATGTAAATGAGGAGGAATTCACAAATTCTATTTACTTTATTCCATATATGAATGAAGGGATTGGTATGAATCTATATGAATTTTCATATTCCTGTAATTTTTTCTTGTATTTATTGGAGAGAATGATGTTAATGAGCCATAATTTGGTCATGATCATAGTTTTTATTGTATTTACTAACATGATTCAAAATTGTGAATATGTATTTTTGTCTTCTTATTTACAGTTTTATTTTTTGGGGGGGCTTCAAGAGATTAAATATTAATATATATCATCCCTAGTATTCCACCATATTTACAAAAAATAATAATTCATCATGAATAAGTAAGATAAAATGTTCATGATGGTATGATCACTGCTCTTCATGGATTGCCATGGGGACTTGTGACCATTTTATATTAGTTAGGGATCATGTAATGGTATCATCTTCGTGACAAAGATGTTGGGTCACATGGAATTGATGGAAACGATTTCTAATAGTGGTCATCAAGAGGGTATTTTTTTATATTGGGACAGAGTTAATTGTGATGAATTCATCAGCCTCTCTAATGTCATGGATGAACTCATTATCGTGGTCCTTGTACTGGATCCCGAAATGGTTTACGATTCCTATTGGGGATTTTTTGTCTGAGAATGTTAACCTTCGTTAGGTGGATATCATTTTGGGGATACATGGACTATGAGCCTTTATGGATTCCTGTAGGGTTAGATGATTTAAATTATGGTGGAACTCATTGAACAATTATTTTTAAATATAGCATTGAATAATTTTTTCTGAAATGATATCCCCAATTTTTTATGAAATGGGTTTTGTAGTGGCTGATATCCTTATTTGTGAAAGACATTGAGATACCATTAGACTGTACATAGTTATGGTGAATAGTTCTTTCAATATATAAGAAAATTTAAGACACAAAATCTACATCAGTGTATCATATCATGAAAACATGCCTAATTGACGATCTTATTTGCTGGTATTCCATTTTGGATGTGAATGGGGCCTGATACGGGGTACACCGCTTCATTTATAAAGGTTTCACATTGGGTTAAACATTTTTTTCCAATGAAAGACATGCACCTAACAACTGGTTGATGGTGGTGGAGTTTTTTAAAATCATGTATGTTGTGTTTACTACTCCCAAATGTTCTGTGATGGGTTTTATTCCAGGAGATGGAAACACCCAACTGTCTCATATACATGATGACTCAAGAATATACTTTTTGAATATAGGAATCTGTTGGATAACATGGTCAATGACACTTAATAACTTGCATTGGTTGAGATGATATGATTTCAGGATCATCACAACCTTTTAGGGGGAACTATATCCTATTTCAAGAATCTCTTATAGATTTAGGGTATACCCATGAATCCTTTGTTTGTTACCATGAATGTATACACAGATCAACCTAAATTAAAAATCCATTAGGAATAAGAACATGTTTGGAATCATCAATATGTATCTGAGGGTCTCCATAAATTCAATGAGATATATATATGAGGTTCTCCATAAATAGATATCATTTTTTAGAAGGATCAAATATTCATTATTCATTCTTTAGGGAAATGATGATTTTAATCCATACGATGGTTCATTTTGTAATGTATCATCTCTCATGAGGAAAAAAGATGTCTTAATTTTGGGATCAAATGAATAAGATATGATTCCTTTGTGTACCCATGAGTGAAATAAAACCCACAAAGTTTGCCTCAACTTAACAAGACACATCACCTATTAAGTTCATGTGATGTGAAATAAACCACATAGTTTAGCATCAATCTAAATGGACAAACAGGAAGAAGGTTATGTAACTGCCCAATGTTTTTCAACCGAAATTTACTTTTATGACTATTCCATATACTAACATGAAATCACACCAAAATAAACTATTATTTACTCTATGTCCTTTAAATAGAAAATTGTCACTATAATTATTTGAATTTCAAATATCCAACATACATAGTTGAAATCAGTATGCTATTTGGTGTTTAGTATGACCAACATTTATTTTTGGACAATAGTAAAATACCATTTTGGATAGTAATATTAACCCTATGAAAAGGGAAATACCAAAATGAATAGTAACCTTATCTATGATAGTATATGATTAATATTCAAGAAGATTTACAATATTCCAATATCTGAGTATAGGAAAATAAATGTTTTCAAATTGCCTTTTTGAATAAATTATTATTTTAATAAAAATTTAATTAATCATATTGGGAAAATTATTTTTGAAACATGGATTTACTTTTTGGATTATACACATCGAAAATTGGTTAGGGGAAATATTTTGGATTTATCAAAAATACTTTAATTTTTGATGAATAGTAAAATACAATAATTTATGATAAATACTAAATAGTGGATTTATTGAGTCATTGATGATGATCTGATAATGTAACCCCAATTGGTTCAAAATCACATGCACTTATTACTATTTTTACTCATTTTATCATCTCTATTACTAGTATTGAAGAAAAATAATAAACTAAGTAATTAAATATTATGAAACCCTCCTCCCCAACCCTATAAATACCACCCCTCCTTCACTCGTTTAGTCATTCAACTGAATATATGTGCCTTACCTAAGTTCTTCCTAAATCACTACCCAAGATCCTCCTCCACAACCAATAACCATCAGTCTCTACAAAAGACCAAATCATATACCATTAAGAGACTCTTAAATAAGATTAAATAAATAGGTAAATTCTTATTTCAAATTATCTTATGTTATTTTCAATTCTTGTTTCTTTCCTCACCTCCCTCCACAAAATGGTATGATAAATCCAGTAACATAAATGTTCTTCAATTATATTATTCTAATGGGATAATTAAATATCATCTCCACATTCCATACCTTTTATTTGAATGAAATGAAAACACAGTTTGAGATGAGTTAATTTATCCCAACCAAGGATGAAGAGTTCTCAATTTCTATTACTATATTCAATTATTGTCATGGGACCTTTTTTATGGTTTAAAAATACTTTTAAATGTGTATATTTTTTTTATTTAATGTTATCTAATCCTTATTAAGTCATGATGTAATATACTAATACAAAATAAGTTAATTTTGAGAAAAATCTCTAATATTAATTCGACTATTTAAAATTAACGCTTCATATACTGAATCAACTTCACTCCAAAGAACAAAATGTATTTTATAACCATTTATTATTATGTATGATCAATAATAACATTTAAATTTAATTATGGACAAACATTATCATTTTACATGGTTCTATGTTCATGAACATAAGAAAACGGATCGTAAAAACCAAGAATAGAAATGGACACGAACAATGAAATTGAACCACTTAACCCATTAAAAAGGACATGAATGAACATAAAAAGGGTATAATAAATTAATTAAATATATAAAATGTGTTATTTAATTATTAATTAATAAAACTAAATTGTTCATTCAAGTAATTAATAAAAATTGGAGAACACCAAAAGTCGTAAGGTAAGGGATCCTCTCCATTTCACTTTTATTCCGGAATTTGTTCTATGTTATGTCATTTTTTGTCTAATCCAAAATTATGGGTAATGAATTATAAACTCCTAAATAATTCCCTAATGTTTAACAGGTGATGATAAACCCATTTTCAATCTCTTTAATCCATCTTAGTTACACCCGATACCAAGCTATTAATTGGAATAGAATTCTACCCGATCCACCTTTACTCTTCGGGTTGCCTCATCATTCTTATTACCAAGACGATGTTATGTTAACATTTTATTTGAATCTTGTAAATGATGTTTACATGTAACAAATTAATTTATCAACACCCTTTCATCATAATATTTATTGGATATACATGTTTTAATGTTAGTCTGTCATCAATACATCCCGAAAAGCAAACTTGTTTTAAGGGAAAATTCCGAATTATCAACTTATTTCATGTGCACTCTATACACTATTTAAATCCACCAATTATTTAATAAAATCACTATTTTAATAGTGAAAACATTCTTGTTTCACTTTTTGTTTTATATAAAATATTGTTCGCTTGTATATTTTAAAAGCTCTAGAGCATTTTCCATAAAACCGCACAAAAATGTTATAAAGATAAAAAATTTAAATACATTTCATAAATGTTGTTAGTAATTTTAGACATAAATTACCATTATACATGCCTATATTACCTTATCTACATCCATCTATTTTTTAATTCATTTCCTTCATGGACACTGTTATGACACAACCATTGGTTATGCA
Source organism: Viscum album (assembly GCA_963277665.1). Taxonomy (NCBI): domain Eukaryota; kingdom Viridiplantae; phylum Streptophyta; class Magnoliopsida; order Santalales; family Viscaceae; genus Viscum; species Viscum album. The sequence continues at coordinate 326,569,107 of OY728143.1, forward strand.
TTGTGGCATGAATGTGGTATTCAATACATTCTTTCAGTATCGATTTTGTTTATATATGATTGAATATGTATGATTAATTTTGTGGAAAACATATTCATGTAATGTAAAGATGTTTCCAACCCGATAACGATCCATTTCATTGGGTAATGTTGAGTCTCATGAGAGGTTATATGTGATGGTTTGGGTTGTTATCTTTGGCTTGTGCTACTATGTTCAATGTTCATGGAGGTTAGCCATAGATTGTGCTACTTTGGAAAATGTTCTTGGTAGTTAGACTTGACTCATACTAAATTCATGTTTTAGATTTCTTCCACATTTCTAGGATTCCATGTTCAAATAATCCCATGTATATATGCCATGCTTCCATATGTTGCATGCCTTTTTATAACATCATGTCATGCCTTCTATACCAAGTGATAATTCATTATTCTTATGCTTATTCCCTTACTATTATTTTATCTCATCCATTTATTCATGTTATCCCTAGGATATCCTATAAAAATTAATGAGAACAATGAAATATAAGATCTCATTTGGGAGTTTAAATAAAATTCTGCTTTTATAATGTTTTATTATGTAACTAGTATTCTAAGACACTAGACTTTATGATCCGTATCTTGTTCTATGATGTAAAAATCTGCATAAAATCGGGTAATGTTGTATTTAAAAGGATCGGTTTTCTATAGATGGTATCAGAGAATGGTTTTTTTGGAGATTAGCAATAGAGAACTATTGTTTGAACATTAAGGATTAGGCTAATTATATGAAAACATCCAAAAAAATTTGTATGTATAGAGGAATTAATTTATCAGGAAAATACATCGATGTATTGATACAAACAGGCAGAGATGGTTGTAGAATATATGTACCTATGAGTGAAAACACTGACAAGAAGTTTTTGGATAGACCTATGGTATCCAGGTATATATAAACAGGCCTTCTACACTCTTTTTTTACACTCCTGTTGAATATGCTTTGGTTAATTCCTGATAATAGTACAAATAATTATTAGGGGAATAAAAAAAATTCCATTATAATATACGTTAAGAAATAGATCTAGGATAACCATGATTTAAGCCTAAGGAATGAAACATTAGGATATACTTATCCTTTACAGGTTTATCCTTTATGTTCAAATGATTCATTTTTTATGTTCAATAACTATGTATTAAATCACATTAACTGTAAATTAAATTTCATAATTAATAGCAGGAAATAGAAGTTCTCATTCCAACAACCAGTGTGATAGGTCAATGTGATGATTTTCCTAATGGTATGCCTAATGTGATGGGTGTAGGTTCTGGGTCCAGCATAATCGCATTAGTTGGTGTAACAACCTTTAATTTTATCTTTAACTATGATCAATCCGAGATCCATCAAGAAAATAAAATTCTATATCTTTGAAATAGAATGAACAACAAATAAAATAGGGGAGTCCTGGAACCATAGATAGGATCATCATAAGTTGGTTATAATAAATTTAATTAATTGTCAAGAATTACCATGATGGAATTATTTCTTCATTGATGTTTCAGGTCATGATCTGAGGTGATCCATTGTTGCATCGTAGAATCCAACTGTATTATTCCACTAGCAGTGATCCAAACAAGCTCCATTAGTCTCTAGATGTCACCAAAGGGATCACCAGGTTCTAGCACAGAGGATCCTTCTCTTGTGTTGTTCGCCTTCGATCACCTTTATCCAGTGGGGGAGGAGCTTTGTCTCATAGATTGAGATCATTCATGTTGAAAAAAGAATTCTCTCTTGGCTTGAGAATTTTTCCAAATCCATTTTCAACACCCAAAAAAATTTCTAGGAAAATTAGATTATATAATAGGGATTTAAATTCCCTAAATTATAAAATTAATTAATAGCCAGAAATCATTTAATCATTACATTTATTTCTTAGTAATACCCCATGACTAATAATAATAGTTGACTATTATTATTAGTTGATATTCACCCAAACATTTACACCTAATATTAATTAATTAAATAAATAATATTATTTCTCACAACATCCCAGAAAAAAATACATGACATGTACATTTAATATTGACGTTGTGTACTTTTTTTTCCCATTTTTATTTATTTCATCCACAACATTTATTAGACCTTGAATAATGCCTATTTATTTCTCAAATAAATATCACTAAATTAATCACCAATAAATGTATTATTTCTCCCACAATATATTCATTAAAATAACTAGTGATGAAATAATTGCGATCAGGAAAACATGAATAATTATTAAACTGTAATCTGGAATAATCTTTATTCAACTTGTTAATTTAATATTTAACTGATATATTTAGACACACTCAGTGTGTGACCCTCTAGAGACTTCTTTCAGTGGCATTAGGAGGATCATGCATGAAGATCAAGGTTAGTGTCTAGAAACATGCCAATAAACTCATAGATAGTGAATTTAATGCCACAATGACGAGTCACATCCTATGAACGCTTACCATGTAATATAATTCCATTGTCTCGATATCTTAAATCAAGAGGATTTCATGATAGTGAAGTCAACCAATGTGATCTATTATTCTTTCTTTGACTTTCTGGAATTGAACATTCCCATTCCTCACTGTGGTCATGGATTTATATTGGCTATATCAATTCCATAAAATGGTCCAATATATCATCGTCCGTTATGGAACAAAATTGATAAATCCATTCTCACATTATCTATTAATGAAATATCACTCATGACACACCCAAAATATCTTATCTTGCTCTAAACTGTGTGTCATCATATTTTTTTGTCAATATATCTATGTGCATGAGTTCTAATACCCAATAATAATAACCTTAAAGTTTAAGGACCAATACACATGCCCATGGATAGCTACATCCAATAAAACTATGAAATGTGGATTTCCTACTAGAGGGTCTCATTCTCTTAATATCCACCTATATATTACCAATGGAAAACACCATGAGAAGGTGCCTCAATGTTTTATTAGTTTTCACCATAATGGCCTATATTATTTAATTCCCTCAAATAATGTCATCTGGCCATAGAAAAAATATTCAAGGACAGTGTTAGGGAACTTTCGGGTTCTCATAATAGCAGGATCTACTATGACCCTTTAATGAAACTACTATCTTTAAGAAATTATCACATGCATTATCATACAAATGAACAATTATGATGTGATATGTTATTTACTAATGAATAAATTACAATGTAGTTGGTTATAGGCCACCAAATCCAATAGACATTCACTTGTAATAGAGCCAACTGCTAACTACTTTTACCCTGCTAGATCTCACTTGATATTCATGCATCTTCTGATATAGGCCTCTAGTCACGGGGTCCACCACATTCTCTTCTGTGGGAACTCTGCTCAATGCAAATTCACCCCTTTGACAGAAATATCCCAATAAGTGATACTTTCAGATTAATTGTTTTTTTTCTGTTGATGTGACCTTGCTTCTTTTGCAAGAGCCACCACTATAGTATTATCACAATACAATGTGATAGGATCATTATTACTAGGTACCACATTAAGCTCCTAGACAATGTTTCGAATCCAACCGGATTCCTTGGCTTCATCAGTAGCCACTATATATTCAAACTCCACTATTGAATTTCTAGAAAATGGTTGCTTTGAACTTTTCCATCTCACAACTCCTCCATAGAGACAAAAAACATATCCAGATTGTGATTTTAGATCCTTTTGATTTTTCTGAAAACCATCATCTGCATTCCCTCTGATGTGAAGCTTCTCATACCCTCCATTCACCAAGAACATATCCTAAGTTCTTCTGAGATACTTAAGAATAGTCTTAATAGCTGTCAAATTCATTTCTCCTTGATCTTCTAGATATCTTACTACCAATATTAGTTCAAAGCCAATATCAATCCTATAACATAACATGGCATACATGATGGATCCTAAAGCTGAAGCATATGGGATCTTAACCATTCAATTATTCTCATGTTGTTTCTAATGACACCTTTTCTTAGAAAGATGTAAGAAATGTGACACTAGAACCAATCCCCTCTGGTATCGTTCCATACCAAATATCTTTATTATCGAGTCAATGTATATACCCTGACATATTATATGCTTCCATTTGGATCTATCACAAATGATCCTGACCCTTAAAATGTAGGCTGCTTCGCCCATGCCCTTCATGGAGAAACAGTTTTACAACTATTTGTTAACTTAATGCAAGACTGGTATATCACTTCCATTAAAAAATATGTCTGCAATATATACTACTTGGATAATGACCACATTCCCATTAAACCGCGTATAAACACATGGGTCACATTCATTCTTAATGAAACCCAATTACATTATGGCTTCATCAAATCGAATTTTCCATTACCTGTATGCTTTCTTTAATCCATAAATAGATTTCAACAACTTGATAACCTGTTTGGCTTTACTTGGTGTCACAATCCCTTCTGGTTATGACATATAGATGTCTTCCTGAAGGTTCCAGTTAGGGAATGCTGTTTTGACATGTATTTTCTAAATCTCATAGTCAAGGTAAGATGTTAGGGAATGTATTACTCTTATGCATTTAAACATTTCAACTACTGAAAAAGGATTCTTTATTTTCAATTCCATGATGCAGTTTGAATCCTTTAGCCACTAGCGTTGATTTATAGGTGCTAACCTGACCTTCCATGTCTAGTTTTCTCTTGAATACCCATTTTCATTCAATATTATTTAAATCAATTGTCTCAGCAAGTAGAATGAATACATGGTTGTGATAATTTGAATCCATCTCAGAATGCATAGAATCTATCCATTTTGTAGCTTCTATGATTTTTACTGCATCCTTGTAGGAGAGATGCTCATCATTTTCAAACAATAATGACTCACCATTCTTAGTGACTTGGAAACCAAATCAGTTTGGTTACCTTACATATTTTGATCACATACATAGTACTTGTGTTTTTGGAACCACCTCCACATGGACTAGTGTAACATATCCCTGTAACATCTCTTATATGTCTTGAGCATCAACTTCGTTGAAGTAAATATTTCTCCCACTATCTTTTTTATGTCATTCCTCATCTCAAGAAAGATTACCTATCTGGCGAAAATCACATTCTTTTATGAATGTTTATATAGGTAATATCCTTTCATTTCCTTGGAATATCCAATAAAGATACACCTCGTGACCCAAGAGTAGGTTTCGGGCGTAGTAGAAGCACGCTGGTTGGTTTTCATAACTTTAATTTTGGTGTTAACAATGATCAATCCTAGATCTGTCACGATGTAAAACATCGGATCATCAGATTATAATGAAGAAAGAAAAAAAGATGGAGTTGCAGAACCACAGATATATGATCATCATATGATGGTTATAATTAATTTAATTAATTGAAAAGAATTACCTTGATGGAATTCTTTCATCACTGATGTCTCCGGTCATGATATGATATGATCCATCGTTGCGTTTTAGAATCCATGTGTTGAATTCCACTAGCAGTGATCAACACATGCTCAAATTATCTATGGGCATCGCCGAAGGGTTATCCAGGTGCTAGCGCGGAATAACCTTCACTTGTATTGTCCGCCTTCGATCACCTTGATCTAATGGTGGTGGATATCTCTCAGTCATTAGAGTGTTTTTTGAGGAAGGAGTTATTTTGGACTTGAGAGAACTCTCCAGAATTGTTGTGCACAACGATTGGGGAAAATTGTTGGGGCTGTGAGGGTATTTATAATCATGTTTGAGGTTACAGAGTTATGACAATAAATAAACACGTTACATATTTTATTTATTTCATTAACTATTATTGAAAACCCCCATGTCGAATGATTAATTCCTTTACATGCATCCACACTAATTATAATAAATATCATTTAATAAAACAATATTAGTTCCTAAAAATCCCCACTGGAAAAAATACATGCCATGTGATCATTAATACATAGTGTGTACTCATTTTCCATAAACTACATGGCGTGTATATTCAATATACATAGCATGTACTTGTATTTTCTATTTTTCTTTATTTCACCCACAACATTTATTAGTCCTTGAGTAATCACTATTTTTTCTTAAATATGTGTAACTGCATTACTCAGTAATAAATATATATTATTTCATCCCCAATATATTCTCTCGAATAACTATTGTTGAAAAAAAATGAAACCAGGAATCCTTAAATAATTATCAAACCACACCTGAGAATAATCTTTATTTAACTTGTTAAATTAATATTTAACTAAGATACAAGGACACACATAGTGTGTGACCCTCCAGGACTCTTTTTCAGTGGCATTAGGCGGTGACTGTCTAAAGTCCATGGTTAGTATCTAGAAACACGCCAAGGCACCCATAGAGAAAGAAGCGCCACAATGACATGTCACCTCCTACGAACGCTTACTATGTAATATAATCCCATTGTCTACAGTCCAGGGTTAGTATCTTGATTATTATTTCTTTGACTTTCCAAAATTTAACTCGGCCATACCTTACCATATACATGTATTTATTTAGGATATATCAATTCCATCAAAGGGAATGATATAAATACTTCTTTTATGGAACAAAAGAGACATATCATTTCTTGCATTATCTATTAATATAGTATTACTCATGACACACCCAATGTATCCTACCTCACTACGAGCAGTGTGTAAATATAGTTTTTTTCAATACATCTAAGTGTGGGAGTTGTAATACCCATTAATAATAATCATAATGTCTAAGGACCAATAAACACGTCCTCAGATACAAAAATCCAATGACACTATGAAATGTGGATTTCCTACTGGTGGGTCTCATTATCAAAATATAATTTGGGATATTACCTTGGGTGCACACCATGAGAATGTGCCTCAATGTTTTATGAGTCCTCTCCCCTAATTGCTCGTATTATTTGTGTCTCTCAAATATCATCATCCGACCATAGAACATATATTTAGGAACAGTGTATGTCACTTCTGGGTTCTCATCATTGTAGGGATCCACTATGATCCTTTAATGTAACATTTATCCTTAAGAAATTATCACATGACTCATCACGAATAAGAACAATTATGATCTGATAAGTCTTTTATTGATGAATAATGTACAAAGTAGTTGGTTCTTGGCCACTAACTCCAACCAACTCCCACTTGGACTAGAGCCAACTTCTATTAACCTTAAACTCACTATCTCTCACATGATATTCATGCTTCTACTGAGATAGGGCTTTTGTCATGGGGTCTACCACATTATCTTCCATGGACACTCTCCTCACTCCAACTTCACCACTTTAATAGAAATCCCACAAGAGGTGATACTTTCGGATTCTGTGTTTTGTCCATTGATGTGGCCTTGGTTCTTTCGCAAGATCCACCGCTGTAGTTTTATCACAGTACAACGAGATAGGATCTTTACTACTAGGCACCCAATCAAGATCATGGACAATGTTATTATCCATATGGCTTCCTTGGTTGCATCATAAGCCGCTATATATTCAGACACCACTGTAGGATCGGCGACAACTGTCTGCATTGAACTCTTCCATCTCACAGCTCCTCCATTGAGTCAGAAAACCTATCTAGACTGTGACTTCAAATTGTTCTGATATATCAGAAAACATGCATCAGAATAACCTATGATGTAAACCTCATCGTCTCCTCCATACACGAGGAACATATCCTTAGTTCTTCTCAGATACTTAAGGATAGTCTTAACAGTTTTCCAATGTTGTTCTCCTGGATCTGATTGATATATGCCTACCATGCTCAGTGTATAGGCAACATCAAGCCTGGTACATAACATAGCATACATGATGGATCCTATTGCCGAAGAATATTGGACTTTACTAATTCTATCATTCTCTAGTTGTGTCTAGGGACAATGTTTCTTAGAAAGATGTAAGCCGTGTAACGCTGGAACCAATCCCCTCTTGGATTGTTCCACACTAAATCTCCTTAGTATCTTGTCAATGTATATACCCTGAGTTAGTCCAAGCATCCTCTTTGATCTATCATGAATGATCTTGATCCCCAAAATATAGGCTGCTTCACCCAAGTCCTTCATGGAGGAACACTTGTTCCTCCAGTACTTAACTGACAGTAGGACTTGTACATCATTTACAATATGGAATCAACATATACTACTAGGATAATGATTGCATTCCGATTAGACCGCTTATAAACACATGTCTCACATTTGTTCTTAATGAAACCAAGTTCTTTTATGGCTTCATGAAATAAAATTTTCCATTATCTGGATGCTTTCTCTAATCAATAAGTGGATTTCAACAACTTGAAAACCCATTTGGCTTCACCTAGTGTCGCAAATCCTTCTAGTTGTGTCATATAGAAATATACCTGAAGTTTTGCGTTATGTAATTCCGTTTTGACATCCATCTTCTAAATCTCGTAGTCATGTTAAGCTCCTATGGAATGTATTCTTCTTATGGATTTAAACATTGAAACTAGTGAGAAGGTTTCATCATAGTAAATTCATTGATGCTGTTTAAATATTTTAGACACTACCCTTGCTTTATAGGTTCTTACTTGACCTTCCATGTCAACTTTTCTCTTGAATAGATATTTTCATCCAACAGGATTTACGTTAACTAGCTCATCAACTAGAACCTAGACATGGTTCTGATATATGAAATCCTTATCAGAATTCATAGGTTCTATCCATCTTGCATCTTTTGAGATTTCTACTGCTTCCTTGTAGGAGAGAGGTTCATCATTGTCTAATAATAATTATTCACCATCCTCGGTGACTAGGAATCTAAATCTCTCGGGTTCCCTTACCTCTCTTGAGCTACTACACAGTACTTGTATTTCTGGAACCTCTTCCATGGGGACCTATGGAACTTGTTCCTGTACCAACTCCTGTATATCTTGAGCATCAACTTTGTCGAAGTCAATCATTCTCCCACTATACTTCTTGAGGATATGATCCCTCTCAAGAAAGGAAGATTGTTTGGTGAAAATCAATATATTTTCTGAAGGGTTATATAGGTTATAACCTTTCGTTTCCGTGGGATATCCTATAAAGATACACCTCATTCCCTGGGGTTCTAGTTTGTTTCTTGAGAATCCCTTAACAAAAACCTCGCATCCACATACACGTGTGCGTGACAAAGTGAGTTTCCTTCCATTCCATAAATCATATGGATTTCCATTTCCCACCTTAGTTGGTACTCAGTTGAATGTGTATGATGCAGTTTTTAATGCATATCCCAAAAGGATAATGGAAGATCTACATAACTCATCATCAACCTCACCATGTCCAACACGGTGTGGTTCCTCCTTTCACTAACACTATTCCACTATGGTGTATAAGGAGGAGTGAGATGAGATAGCATCCCAGACTTCAGTAGAAGATCTATGAACTAATGGTTCAGATATTATCGACCTTGATCAGATCTAAGTTTCTTTATCTTATCACCAAGTGGATTATCTACTTCATTCATGAATTCCATAAATTTCTCTAAGGATTATGACTTATACGTCATTATGTATACATAACCATATCTACTGAAATCATCATTAAAAGTAATGATGTAAGATTATCCACCTCTAGATTCTACTGGAAATAGTCCACACACATTTCTGTGCACCAATCCTAGAAGTTATGTGTCCCTTTCACCTTGTCCACCGATGGGTGGATGGGTCATTTTTCCTTGGTAACAAGTGTGACATCTATCAAGTGGTTTTATCTTAGTAGAGTCTAAATAACCATCTTCGTAGAGCTTTGTCAAGCGCTTCTCAATTACATGACCGAGACAGTGATTCCACAACTGGGTGATGTATGAGTCATGTGAGTTTGTTTCATTATTGATTTCCAACACTTGGTTTTCGAAACTTAATACATAAAAAATATTATTTAAATGTACCATACCATAACATACATTATTATTATAAAAGAGAAAACCCTTATTTACAAACTTGAAAATAAATCCATCCAAATCCAAACAATATACATAAATTATATTATTGGTAACACTAGCCATATAATAACAGTCATGTAAAACCAAAATCATCCGAGTCTTCAATAAGAGGTGGTAATCACCAATATCCAATGTAGTTAGCCTTATGCCATCGGCAGCATGAAGATCCACCTATCCTCTGGTAATCTTTCAAAATCTACCTGGTTCCTATATTTTAATACAGATGTGAGCCCCACAAGCTGTATCTAATAAAAAAAGAGTATAAATATAATGATTTCACTCAATAACGAACACACCATTATCATCCCCAAGCTTCTAGGTGTAGTTCCTCTTCCAATGGCCTTTCTTTCCACATGCATAATACACTGCCTCATGTTCCTTATCATGCCTCTGGATCTTCCCCTTCTTAGAGAGATGTTGATTGGGGGCTTCAGACCATTTATAAGTCTTCGGCCCCTTTTCCTTGACCTTTATTTTCTTATTGACCCTAAGGACTGTGACGTTGTCCCGCCCAATGTCCTTATCTACCTGGTTAATTAACTTCAGAAGTTCTGATAGACTCTTCTCATTGTCTCTCATGCTAAAATTGACAATGAATCTAGAAAAAGTCTTGGGGAGTGATGATAGGATGAGATCTGTATGAAAGTCATATGGGAACATAATCCCTAAGATGTACAGGCATTCAATGTAGCCAGTAATCTTTACTACATGAGGCCCCAATGGTGAGACCCTCCAAAATTAGTTGTAAACAAAGAGTTGGAGATCTCATATCTATCCTGTCTCACCTTCTCTTAGTAGATATCATTAATGTTATATATCATGCTATATGCGTCCATGTTTTTATGTTTCTTAAAGAGATCGTTATACATGGACAATTGCATGAAGCATTAGACATCAGTGGCATCATCCACATGTTTCATATAAAGGGATAGTTCCTCATCACTGGCCTCATTTCTAGGCACAAATGGAATATTCCCTTCCAACACATACAATTTCCTCTCATGGTGAGGGATGATGTGTAAACACCTCTGCCACTCTTGGAAATTAGTGCTGGTGAGTATAGTTTACAATGATATTTTTGAAGTCATTTTTCTTATCGATTCTACAATTTATGATGAGAAATGGTTTGGTACATTATTATAAAAACTGAGACAAATAAATAAAGAAATAATTATTAGTATCCCACTATTTTATCAAAATCCAAAATCCCACTCCATTTACTTTAGAATATTATGTTTCCTAAGTATTCTTGTGGCAAGGATCCATATTTCCCTTCGCATTACCACATCTAGGGTTTTCCAAGGAACATGAAGGGTTTTAGGTAGGCATTCCAAATTCCAATTACATTAACTCGTAGATCCATGATCCGCTTAGTGGACTCCCCAATATAGAAATCCTTTTATTTTGGATGTCCTCAACCATTACCTATTGGTCACACCAAGTCCTGCTGTGGCTGTCAACCCTTGATGCAAACCAAATCATGTTAGCCCAAAACCATGAATTAGAATTACCCGATAATTGAAAGCACCCCCACTGGGGTTGGTCACACACTTTAAACTATGGTTCGATTCTATCCAAGATTATGGATGTTTATAACGACTTCATATTTCTTTGTGGGATTTTATTCTAATACGTAAATTTACATTTTATTATATTTGATTACATGCTTGTTAATATTAAGTGGGATATACTTAAGTGATTAACCATGTCCATGATAATATTTATGCATAATTCAGTCTTTATTTTAGTTCCATATTGCATGCGTGTTTAGTTCATTAATTGTGTGATCGTGACACCACACCCAAAATAAATAAACCATGAAACTGATAGAAATAAAATAAATAGTATGATCATGAGCTTGTTATATTGGTCAGTTTTTCTAGAGGTATTTATACTATCCCAATACCTAGTGGAGAAATACCTTGAAACTTTTGGGTTCATATTTACAACTTTCCACTTATCCACCTTCGTATCTCCTTGATATGGTTTCTCCTTGGCTCCTGAAATGATCCCCCTCCACTTTCTTGGGAGCACCATCCATTACATATGCATTTTTCTCACATGTAAGTGATGGGTAAAAAATGGTTTTTTCAAAAAAGAATATTTGGGAACGCATGCCCTACATATTAATGAGGAAAAGGCTCACATACCAACAAATTTAATTTAAATAAATTAATTAAATGAAACTATTCACGTACAATGGTCATGGTATAACTCTTAATCATCCATACATTCAATGATATTTACGCATAAATAAAACTAGCATTCAATTCTTTAATCAATATAGATTAAGATAAATCCCGAATGAATCAATTAATTATCTTTAATTAATCAATCCTTTTATCTTAAAACCTTTTCTGAATTTCCTTGTGATTCTCATACATCTTAATTTTAAACAAATATATTCATTTAAAATTATCTTTATGCATAACTTGTACCTTGGAGGAAACCCGGTGAATTCCCGTTCATTAGGCAGATGTTAAATTAAACACATATAATAAAAACACCTATCAAGTTTTGTACCTCAATTTTACACCTGCACTATGGTACACATCTGTAGGGTATCTATAATATAATAGTAAATTTCAATAAATCTGCATAATTTGGGGGAGTACACTGCGTGTAGTTCCGACTATAGGGCATGTACTTTTCTTCACCATCCATCTAAAGTACACGCCTGAGGACACGACATGATGATGTACTTTGGATATTTTTGGAGTACACTTCTTGTTCAGTTGGACACACATCGTGTAGTATGCACGTTAAACAGTTTCCAGTTGGGCAAGTCGTTTACGGGGTACATGGTCCAATCCCATCCCAATGGGACTACACATCGTGTTCATTGGACCACATTGCATGTAATATGGAAACTATGTGCCACCTATTATTGTCCAACACACGGTGTCATAAATGACTTAGATAGGATCTAATTAATGGCCTGATTTAGTGGACCAATCCAATACATTGAACCAACACTACACGGAATGTACATCCGAATACACACTATTTATTCTAGTATTGTACGGACCGGAATGTGTAGCACCTCTGGATGAATTCCTCAACTTTATTTTAATCAAAATTAAATGAAAACATTTTTATGTATGGTGAACATGATATGAGAGGGAAAAACAGATCTCATGATTTAGATTTTAAAAAAAGATTAACATGAATTGAAACAACTAAATTATTAAATGCGTATATCACCAATGAAAAACTAAATAATTATAATCAACGATATGATCCCTTTGATACCACTTGTTGGTTATGGGCACTATGGAAGCACATTGGTGAGTTAACCCAACATTAATTTTAGCATTAACAATGATCAATTTGAGATCCTTCATGATGTAAAATGCCGAATCTTCGGAGTATATCAAAGAAATAAAAACAAAAGAGGGAGTCCTGTAACCATAGAGATAGGATCATTATATGTTGGTTATAATTAATTTAATTAATTGACAATAATTACCTTGATGTAATTCTTTCTTCATTGATGTCTTCGGTCATGATCCAATGTGATCCGCTGTTGCGTTGTATAATCCAAGTATAGGATTCCACTAGTGGTGATCCACACGTGCTCCACGTATCTCTAGACATTTCTAATGGGATATCCGGGTGCTAGCACCGAAGAGAATTTTCTTTCAATGTCTACCTTCGATTGCCTTGATCAGGTGGGGGTGTATCTATCTCAATATTGAGAGCGTTCTTGGAGGAAGAAGTTCTTTCATCCTTGAGAGAACACTATGGTATTATATTGCTCAAGGATTGAGGAAAAGTGTTGTGGTTGTGAGGATATTTATAGTTGGGTTTGTGGTTATAGAATTATGAGAATAAATAATTGAGCTACGCATTTTATTTATTTCATTAACTCTTATTGAAAACCCCCCATGTTGAAAGATTAATTATTTGACATGCGCCCACACAGATTATAATAAATATTATTTAATAAAATGATATTATTTCTTCAAAATCCTGACTAGAAAAACAAAACTCTTAGTAATCATTAATATAAGGGCATGTACTCATTTTACATAAAACTACACGGCATGTATATTCAATATACATGGCATGTACTTTTATTTTCTAACTTTCTTTATTTCCTCTACCACATTTATAAGTCCTTGAGTAATGACTAGTTGTTTCTTAAATAAATGTAACTCTATTACTTCCAAATAAATATATATTATTTGGTCCACAATCTATTCTCTCAAATAACTAGTGTCGAAATAAATGTGATCATGCATCCCTAAATAGTTTTTAAACCGTAGTTGGGAATAATATTTCTTTAGCTTGTTAAATTAATATTTAACATAGATACATGGACACACTTAGTGTGTGACCCCTAGGACTCTTTCTCGGTGGAATTTGGTAGAGCCTGCCTAAAGTCCTAGGTTAGCATCTAGCAACATGCCAAGGCACCCATAGAGAAAAAATTTAACACTGCAATGACATGTCACCTCATATGAATGCTTGCAGTGTAATATAATCCCTTTGTTATGGTATCTCGAATCAAGCAGGTTGCATGCTTGTGCCATCAATCCATGTGATCGATTATTATTTCTTTGAATTTCTAGTATTGAAATCTCCCATACCTTACCATGGTGATGGATTTATTTAAGATATATCAATTCTATCAAAGGGCCAGTGATATCTACTTCTGTTATGAAACATAAGGGATAAATCATTCTTTCATTATCAATTAATGAAGTATTACTCGTGACGCACCCAACGTATCCTACATCACCGTGAATTGTGTGTCGTCACAGTTTTTTTCAATACATCTAATTTTGTGAGTTGTAGTAACCATTAATAATAATCCTAATGATTAAGGACCAATACACACGTCTGCTGATAGGAACATCCAATGACGCTAGGAAATGTGGATTTCCCACAGGCGTGTCTCTTTCTCATAATATCCTCCCGGATATTACAAAGGGCGCACACCAGGAAAATGTGCCTCAATATTTTCTGAGTCCCACCCCTAATGGCCTGTATTACTTGTGTCCCTCAAATAACATCATACGGCCATAGATCATATATTCAAGAACAATGTTATGGAACATCCGAGTTATCATCATTGCAGGGAGCCGCTATGACCCTTTAATGCAATAGCTATCCTTTGGAAATTATCACACTCATTGTCACACAGAAGAACAATCAAGATGTGATAAGGCTTTTATTAATGAATAAAGTACAGTGTATTTGGTTCTAGGACACCAACTCTAATACGGGGGAGATAGTTTGTTGCTTGATAAGGCAATAACAAATTCATCACATCCCCATACTAATTTTTTTGACAAATGGTTTTCTTTCAATTCCATAACTAATTGGAAATTTCATTTTCTACCTTAAATGGTACTAGTTTTAATGTGTATGCTACAGTTTTTAATTCATATCACCAAAAGGATAATGGACGATCTAGATGACTCATCATCAACATCACCATGTCAAAACAGGTGTGGTTCCTCATTTCACTCACACCATTACACTGTAGTTTAAAATGAAGAGTGAGCTAAGATAGAATCCCAGACTCACATAGAAGATCGATGAACTCTTGGTTCAGATATTCTCCACCTAAATCTAATAGATGTTTCTTTATCTTCTTACCAAGATTATTCTCTAATTCATTATTTAATACCATAAATTTTACTAAGGCTTCTAACATACACATAATTATATAGATATAGCCATATCTAATCAAATCATCAGTAAATGTAATAATGTAAGAATGTACACCTCTATCTTCTACTTGAAATTTTCCACACACATCCTTGTGCACCAATCCCAGAAGCTTTGTGGCCCTTTCACCATGTCCATAAAATGGTGGCATGGTCATTTTACCATATAAACAAGCGTGACATCAATCAAGCGATTTTATCTCAGTAGAGTCTAAATAGAAATTTTGGAAGATCTTTTTTCAAGATCATCTCGTTTACAAGACTGAGATGATGATTCCGCAACTGGGTGGTGTATGAGTCATGTGAGTTTGTTTCGTTATCAATTTCTAACACTTGGTGATCATAATTTAAAACATACTAACCAATTTCTAAATTCCTCATACAATAACATACATTGTTCTTATAAAATAAGCATCCCATATTTCCAAACATGAAAATAAATCCATCCAAACATAAACATGATAGAAAAATTATGTTTTTCGTAACACTAGACACATAATATCAATTATGTAAAACCAAAATCATCCCAATGGGTAATGAGAGGTGGAAATAGCCAATGGCTTACACGGCCAAGCTAGTGCCATTGGAAGCTCGAAGATCCACCAATCCTCTGAAAATATTTCAAAATCAACTTGGTTCCTACATTTGAATACATATGTGAGACCCAAAATCGGTTTCTATAATACAATGTGTAGAAATGGAAAGATTAAACTCGATAACAAACACAACTTTAGAATTTCCATGCTTCTCGGTGCAGTTCCTCTTCCAGTGGCCTTGTTTTCCACATGAAAAACATACCGCCTTTTATTCCATACCGTGCCTCTGAATCATCCCGTTCATGGGGGGTCAGTGTTGGGGGGCTTCAGACCGTTTATAGGTCCTTGTCCCATTATCCTTGTCCTTCCTTTTCTTATTCACCATTAGGATATGGGTTTGTCACGCCCCATGTCCTTATCTACGTGGTGAATTAACATCATATGTTTCGATATACACTTCTCATTGTTGATCATGTCAGAGATGAAAATAATGCTATATATGTTCTTGGGTAGTGATTATAGGATGATATCTATATGCAACTCATCTAGGAACATAATCCTTAATATGTCTAGGAGTTCAATGTAGCCATTAAGAATGACTACATGAGGTCGAGCAGGCGTAGAATATCCATGTTTAGTTGTGAACACAGAATTGGAGATATCATATCTCTCATATCTATCCTTCTCTTGATATAGATATTTAAGGTGAGACATCATGCTATACGCGTCCATATTTTCGTGTTGCTTCAAGAGATAATTAGACATGGATGATATAATGTAACTTCGGAAATCTGTGGCATCATCCAACTGTTTCATGCTGAGAAATAGTTCCCCATCACTAGCCTCTTTTCAAGGCGGAACAGGAATTAGATCCTCCAGAATGTTCAATTTTCTCTCATTGGTGACGGATGAAGTGTAAATTCCTATCCCATACCAGGAAATTGGTGATGGTGAAAATGTTTTTTTCTTGAGTATGGTTATCAATGATCTGTTTGAATTAAAAATTCTTTTTGTTTTTACAATTTATGATGTGAAAAGGTTTAATAATTTATCATGATAAAATTGTGATAATTATATTAATAGTTATTAGTCTCCCACTATTTTACAAAAATCCAATATCCCACACTATTGAATTCCGAATATTCTGTTGCTTGAATATTTTAATGGAAATGATCCATATTATCCAACTCATTACCAATAATAAGGTTGTTCAATCAACTTAATGGGTTTTAGGAAGACATTCTTAATTCCAACTAAATTAATTTGCAACTCCTTGATCCGTTGAGTGGACTCCCCAATCCTGAAATCCATTTATTTTGGATTTCATCAACTTTTTACTCTTGGTCGCACGAAGTCCTACTGTGGTAGTAAAACCTTAAGTTGAACAAATTCCTATCAACCCAAAACCTTGAATTATAATTCCTCGATAATTGAACGTACCCCAACTAGGGTTGGTCGAGCACTTTGAACTATGGTTCGATTCAAACCAAGATTATGGAAGGCTATACTGACTTAATATTTCATTGGGAAATTTTAACATTATATGTAAATTTCCATTTTATTATATTTGATTACAAGCCTTTTAATGATATGTGGGATATAAACAATTGATTAACCATGTCTAAGATAATGTTTACGCATAAGACGATCTTATTTTACTTCCATCATGCAAGCTTGTTAAATTCATTAATTTTGTAATCATGACAACAAAACCACAATAAATAAACCATATAACTAACATAAATAAAATAATTTTTATGATTATGAGATTGTTCTATTGGGTATTTTATCTAGCGGTTGTTAAACTAACCCACGACCCCGTGCAGAAATGCCTTGAACCTTTTTGATTCGTGTTTATAGCTTTCCACCAGTACAACTTTCTATATTCATGGAATGGTTTCACAATGGCTCCTAACTTGAGCCTCTTTCACTAACATGGGAGCACCATCCATTACATATCCTTTAAACTCACATTCATGTGATGGGTAAAATGGATTTTTACATGAAAGAATCCTTGGGCACATAGACCCAATATATTAATGAGGAGAAGGATCGTAGGCCAATAATTTAAATTTAAATAAATTAATTTAAAAAACAAATTGCATTCAATGTTTTTGGTCTAACTCATGATCATCCGTGAACGCAATGATATTTACATAAAAATAAAATTGGCATTCAATTCTTTAATCATTATTTTTTAAGATAAATCATGCTCAAATAAATTAATTATCTTTAATTTATCAATAATTTTATCTTAAACCCATTTTATAAATTTTCTTGATATTCTCATCCATCATATTTTAAACAAATAAAATAATTTAAAATTAACTTGGTACGTAACATGTTCTTTATGAGGAAAACTAGTGAATTCTCATCCATAACTACCCAATGTGTAGAAAGGAATATTACGGAGATGTTAAATTAAACACAAATATACAAAACATTTATCACATGTTGTGCCTTAGCATTACGCCTGTACTATGGTACATGTCTCATGGTATTGTATAATATAATAATAACTATTATTAAATCTGCATAATTTGGATGAGTACACGGTGTATTGTTCAAACTACACAAAGTTTACTTTTTTTGACCATCCATCCGAAGTACATGCTCAGGGTCATGGTGTGTAAATGGACATTGGAATTATTTTGAGTACACGGCATGTTCAGTGGGACACATGATGTGTAGTATCCACATTACATGGTTTCTAGTCAGGCGAGAAGTTTACGGGGCACGTGGTCCAACCCTAACCCAAATGGACTACACACTGTATTCAATGAGCCACATGGCTTGTAATCTGGAAACTGAGTACCATCAGTTCCTGGTCAACACATGGAGTCATTCAAGACATAGAAATACTCTAGCACACTGTATGATATGGTGGACCGGTTCAATGCATTAAATCGTGACTACACAACATGTAATGAAAAATACACACCCTATATTCTGGTTTTGTACATCCTGGAATGTTTGGCACCTCTGGACGAGCTCCTATATTTTATTTTAATAAAAAATAAATGAAAAATTTATTTCTATAAGGTGGATGAGAAATGAGAGAGGAGTAAAATATCTCAATATTTAGATTTAAAGAAAGATTGGCATGAATTGAAACAACTAAATTATTAAATGTGTATATCACCAAAGAAAAACTAAATAATTATAACCAATTATATGACCCCTCTAATGCTACTTTTTGGTTCCAGACGCAGTGGAAGCGTGTAAGTGGATGTACCTAACTTTAATATTAGCGTTTACAATGATCAATATGATAACTGTCATGGTAATAAAACACATGATCTTTGTAATAGAACAAATAATGAAAAATAAAGAGGGGAGTCCCAAAATCATATGTAGGATCATCATATGTTTCTTATAACTAATTTAATAAATTGAAAAGAATTACCTTGATGGAATTATTTTTTCATTGATGTTTCTAGTCATGATTTGATGCAATCCATTGTTGCATCATAGAATCCATGTGTAAGATTCCTCTAGCGGTGATCCTCACGTGATCCACGTATCTCTAGACATCACCGAAGGGATCTATGGGTGCTAGGGCAGAAGTTCCTTCACTTGCGATGTTATCCTTTGATCACCTTTATCTAGTGGAGGAAGATCACTATCTCATAGCTTGATAGTGCTATTGGTCAAAAACGAATTCGTTTTTGGGTTGAGAAATTTTCCAAATCCATTTTGAACAACCAAAAAATGTCTAGCCTAATTAGAATAATATAATTGGGATTTTAATTACATAGAATATGAAAATGAATTAATTACTCGAAGCATTTATTCATTTCATTTTATTCTAAGTAATACCCCATGGATAATAATAACAGTCAACTGTTATTATTACTTGAAATGAACCCAACTAATTATAGATAATATTATTTAATTAAATAAATAATAGTATTTCTCATAAATTCCTAGAAAAAAATTCACCACGTGTACTTTTGTTCTTATATTTTTCATTATTTCCTCCCCCACATTTTTAGATCCTGAAAAATGGATATTTATTTCCCAAATAAAAATCATTTCATTACTCCTAATAAATTTAATATTTTTTCCACAGTATATTCTCTCAAATAAGTAGTGTCAAAATAAATGAGATCAAGAATACTTGAATAATTATTAAACCATAATCAGGAATAATCTCTATATACCTTGTTAAATTCATATTTATCTTAGATACTTGGAGACACATTGTGTGTGACCCTCTAGGACTCTTTCGCTATGAGAATTGGAAGAGCCTGCCTAAATTCAAAGGTTTGCATCTAGAAGAATTCCAAGGCACCCATAGAGAAACATGTCAGTGCTTCAATGATGTGTCACCTCCTATGAATGCTTACTGTGTAATATCATCCCTTTTCTTCAATATCTCAAATCAAGCGGGTTACATAACAGTGTCATAAACCCATGTGCTCTATTATTCTTTAATTTTAATTCCAGAATTGAACTTTGTCATTCCTCACCATGACCATGGATTAATTAAAGCCATATCAATTCCATTAAAGGGCCTATGAAATCATCTTCAGTTATGGAATATAAGGGACAATTCCATTCTCACATTATCTATTAATGCATTATCACTCGTAATTCACCCAATATATCCTACCTCACTGTGAAACGTGTGTCATCACAGTTTTCATTAATACATTTTTGTGTGTGAGTTGTAATACCCCTTAATAATAATCTTAAAGTATATGGACCAATATACAGGTCCGAATATAGGAACATCCAATGACACTATAAAATGTTGATTTCTTAATGGCAGGTCTCATTCTCATAATATCCTCCTAGATATTACCAAGGGCACACACTAGGAGAAGGTTATTCATTATTTTATGAGTCCTCGCCCCTAATGGCCTATATTATTTATGTCCCTCAAATAACAGCATCCGACCATAAAACATATACTCAAGAATACTGTTATGGAACTTCCAGGTTTTCAGCATAGAATAGATCGACTATGACCGTTTTAATGCAACATCTATCATTGTGACATTATCACATGAATTGTCACACAAGAAGAATAATGAAGATGTGATAAGCTATTTATTAATAAATAAATTACAATGTAATTGGTTCTAGGACACCAACTCCAACAATGGGAATTAGTTATCAAATCATCATGTTAGTACATTATCAGCCAAATCATGTTATGAATATTTACATGAATCATGTTGAATTCCATCCTATTCTAGGGAAAGATCAAGTTTCTATAGAGTCCATGATGCAGAAAATGCCTCCATTTTTAGCGGATCTTCTAATCCCCTACTCACATAACAGTTGAATAACCCATTTGAAACAATATTCTCAATCCTCCACTACTCAAAAGAAGAGAAAGTTGTAGATATGGTATATTTTTTTGAAATGGAAGCTGATAATTGGTGGAAATCAATCAAGAATACAGAGTCCCATGAAGAAATCGATTTCATGGATTGGGAGAAAATGAAGAGGATGTTTTTCAATAAATAGTTTCTTCAAACACTCTATCTCAAGATGTAAATAGAGTTCCCTGGTCTCAAGTATAATCAATATGATTTCATCGGGGTGTATAAATACAAAGTTACAGGGATTTCAAGGTATACATCTAAATTAGTCACAAACATCGAAAGCAAGCTGGGCCACTTCTTTAGAAGGCTAAATCCAAGTCTATAGAAGGTGTTGGAGATCTCAATATTCGAATAATTTGAGGAGATTTCCTATTATTCCCACTTGGTTGAAATAAATATTGGATTCTCTCAATGGTCTTGTGGGCCCGATGTCAAGAAGTATAAAATGGAGAACAACATGGATGGTTCAACAATAAATCTTATAATGAAAAGAACCCAAAATATTCCACTTATAAATGTTTTGGGAAGAAGCATACTAGGAACTATCTAAATAATACCTGGAATTGCATCAAATGTGGATATCTGGGACGTCTGGACATGAACCGCTAATGGGATATAAATGATCCTGCTAATTTAGATAAATAATGGACGGTTCATATTAATGCTCAGTCGGTGGTGCATTGTTACAACTTCATGGAGCTTTGGAATTATTAAAATAATTTTCCTACATCAAGGTTTATAAGAAGAAATAAACAATAACCTCCAAGGAAATAAAGAAGGGATTATACAATCACTACTATTGAGGTGGAGTTAGATATTGATGTTGTGATATGTATTATAGATAATTAGTTTAGAATATCAATGGTAATATTTGATTCTTGTTTTATACATTCATTCATATATTGCATGTTTAGTAGAACTATTTAGACACCACCTCCAAATTGGGAGGACATGTTATCTAAGAGAACAACGATTGGGGAAATTATTACATCCATGATTTTAAACTCCTACTAGTTAATGTTTATGGACTGGACCTCCCAAAAAAATATTGTCCTACATCATTTTTAAGGGTTCAAAACTATCTTGGTCATGGATTGACAGTCTTTATATAAAGCCAATATTGACTGTCGGGAATGGGATATAACTATTCACATACCAAAGCATCCTATAATTATATCCATTTTTAATGAGTAAGATGAATCTCTATTAGAATCATCCCCTCATGTGTGGATATTTCATCCTTATGAGAAAGAATATCTTGCACAAAATTTTGAAACAATGGAGAGAATCATGCTTAAATACATTCAATTATGAGGGATTACACTAATGTATTTTATGAAGAGTTTCATGTTCTTCCTCCTGACCGATAGGTTGAGTGATGAATTGAACATATTCATGGATCTCTTTCTATATCAAATAAACCAAATAAGATGGCCGCTATAGAGGTGGAAGAGATGAAGAAGTAGTTATAGGAGAATCTGGAGAAGGGTTTTATATTCCCCAGGGCTTCACGATGTTGTGATCCATTCCTCTTCATCAAGAATATGGATGGATAAATGCGCATCTGCATTGATTATCTTGAGATGAATAAAATCATGCTAAAGAACATGTATCCCATACCATTGAAAGATGACTTATTCAATTAGCTTCATGGGGCTAATTATTTTTATATGGTGGACCAGCTGTCGGGATATCACCAAATAAATGTGAAGAGAGAAGATATTATTAAGGATACCTTTCATACGAGATATTGATGTTATGAATTCATAGTTATTCCCTTTATAATCAATAATTCTCTAGATATTTTAAAGGATTTAATGAAAAGATTCTTTAAAGATTACTTCAAAAATTTTGTGGTAGTTTTTATTGATGATATTCTTATATACTCAAAGAGCAAGGAGGAACATGAGGGTCATTTGAATATTGTGTAAAAGACATCATGAATGGAGAATTTTTATGCAATGTTAAGTAAATATGAGTTCTAGATGGAGGATTTATCAATCTTGGGGCATGTTATGACCACCAAAGTGATATTTATGGTCTCTTACAAGAAAAAGGAAATCAAAGAGTAGCTAAAGCCAATATATGTAACAGTGATCTACATCATTATGGGTCTAGCTGGGTATTATCGATGATTTTTGAAGAACATTTCATGATAGTCGAACTCGATGACCTAACTGACAGGGAGGGTTGTAATGTCTTTCTAGACACATGAATGTGAAGACTATTTTAAGGATTTGAATAAGATTCTAATCACTACGCCAATAGTGACACTCAAAAAAGTAGATAACTCATTTTGGTGTATAGTAAAGGTTCAAATAAGTGATTTGGATGTGTTCTGATGAAAAATGATAATCTGATGGCATATGTCTCAAGGTAGCTAAAAATTATTCAGAAAAACTATCTCATGCATTCACTGAAGTTAGCAGGTGTGATCTCTGCATTGAAAATATGGAAACATTATCTAAATGGGTAGAAGCGTGGGATATATACTGATCAAAAGTGTTAAAAATATATATACACATAGAAAGATATTAAAATAGAGCAACAAAGATAGATATATCTCATCAAAGAGTATGACTTCTCAATCCACTACCACCTTGAAATGGCAAACTAGGTTGCAAATTCTCTATGTAGAAAAGATCCTACATCTTTTTCAATAATTATAATTTAAAAGGATATGATATTCTTATATTTAAAGAGTATGTAAATAGGAATCATTAAGAGAGGAAATTCATTAATATTTTATCAAAATAATTAAGGGAGGAAATTCATTAATATTCTCAAGGAAAAAATTTTGATATTATAAAAATTGAGGAAGCTATTAAAAATGGGAAATAGTATGAGTTCATGATTGAATGAGGAATGAGTTGTAATATTTGGGTTACAATAATATGTACCATCCAATCAAAAGCTTAAGAAGGAGCTTCATAATGATGCACATAGCTCAACATACTCTATTCACCCAAGGATCACAAAGATGTATTGAGGTATCCAAGAGAACTTTTTGTGGTACAATATGATGAAAAAGAATGATTAGTATATATCAAAGTGCCGGGTATTTCAACAAGTGAAGGATAAAAGACATAAGTCTAAGAGAATGATGCAACCACTTCCCACACAAACATGGAAGTGGGAGAAATCACCATGGACTTTTTCACTAGACATCCAAGTATATCCATATGAAATATTCCTATATGGGTCATTGTGGATCATCTTATGAAGACATCTCACTTTATCGCAGTTTGGGAGGACATATCATTAGATCAACATAAACATATTTACATAAATGAAGTGGAATGTATTTTTGGATTACCACTATCTATTGTATCTAATCATGATCCGAGATTCATCTCGAAGTTCTGGAAAAGTCTCCACCATGCTCTAAACACCAAATAAAAATTTAATACAACCCATCATTCCAAAACTGATGGAAAAACTGAGCAAACCATTTAGAATTTGGAATATATGCTAAGAGAATGTTCTATGGACTTCAATGGTGTATGGGATAAACAACTTCCAATGGTTGAGTTCTTCTACAATAATAGTTTCCTCTTGAGAACTGGAATGACACCATATAAATCACATTATGGGAAAAGGTGTAGAACATCATCATGTTGGGATGAAGTGGATGCACATAAGTTGTTTGGAACCAAAATGATCGATGAAATGGGGGATATTTTTAATACTATTCATCAAAATATCAAGATAGCCCAAAGTAGAAAGAAGAGTCATACAGACAATCTTCGATGATACCTAGAGTTCAATGTTGGAGACATGTTATTTCTTTGCATAACTAAATGGAATAAGTTTATAAGGGTTGGAAAGAAAGGGATGTTAAGTCTTAGGTACATCAACCCCTTTGAAATTCTTGATTGTGTTGGGGATGTGGATTATTGTCACACACTTACACCAACCATGGCCAAAGTACGTGATGTCTTTCATGTATCCCTCTTATTGAAGTACTTAATAGACACTTCTCATATACTCTCTTTAGAAGTGGTATAGTTCGAGGATGATCATTATTATGAGGATAATCTACTGACGATCATGGATCATAGAGATAATGTTATTCATAATAGGACTACTAATCTTGTCAAGGTACTATGCTAGAACCATAAGTATGACGAAGGAACAAGGTAACAAGAGAAGGAAATGAAGTAAAAGTACTTGTACTTGTTCATGTCCTGGGAGGGATAATGTAACAACCCAATATTTTTCAATGAAAATTTTCATCTTCTGATAATTCCCTATAATCATAATAAATACAAAAAATGAACTAATAAGTACTATGTAACCATTAATCATAATGTTTTCACTTCTGTGAATTGAATTTTGAAAATCAGATATACACGCTTGCTATATGTAAGTTATTTAAAGTCTACTATGAAAATCTTATTTTTAAATGAATAGTAACATAACTTTATGAATAGTAATGATACCCTTATGAATAGTGATATATCCGAATAAAGAGTAAATTTACTTATGATAGTATATAAATAATATTCATGTTGATGTTTGATATACCTATATTTCAAAATAAGAAAATAAATTTTATAAATTTGTTAATTTTTTTGAGTAAATTATGATTTATAAAAAATTAAATTATTCCAATTTAGAACATTATTTTTGAAAAATAGATTTAAATTTTTTATTCTACACTTTGACAAAATTTAGGGGGTTGTTTGTGATTTTTCTAAAATCCATGAATTTTTTATGAATAGTTAAATTCAATAATTTACGATAAATGCTAAATAATGGATATATT
Source organism: Viscum album (assembly GCA_963277665.1). Taxonomy (NCBI): domain Eukaryota; kingdom Viridiplantae; phylum Streptophyta; class Magnoliopsida; order Santalales; family Viscaceae; genus Viscum; species Viscum album. The sequence continues at coordinate 326,595,311 of OY728143.1, forward strand.
GAGTCATTGATGATGATCATATGATGTAAGACCAACTGATTCTAACTAAAATTCACTTATTACTATTTTTGTTCACTGAATCCCCACTATTTTTTCTATTAAGTAAAATAATAAACTAACGAATAAAATATTATGAAAACCCTCCTCTTGTCCACTATAAATACCACCCCTCCATACCTCTTCTTTTCACTCCTTACAAGACTTGTTCCTTACCTATGTTATTCTAAAATTACTCCCAAAGCTCCTCAAGCACGTCTAAAATACCTTAGTATCCTCAAAACACCAAATTCCATCCCCTTAATATGCTCTCAAAGGTGATAAACTCAGGGGGTAAATTCCTCTTTCCAATTCATTTAAGATATTTTCCTTTCATTCTCCTTTCCCTGCCTCCCAGCACCGAAAAGGTATGATGAACCTAGTAAAATACATATCATAGAATTATATTAATCTTCTGGGATAATTCATTATCATCTCCCCTTTCCATCCTTTTATTTTTATGAAATGAAATCAGAGTTTGAGATGTGTTAATTTAGCTCAATCAAGGACGATGAATTTTTAGTTTCTATTATAGTTTTCGATTAAAGACATGAAACCATATTTACGGTTTAACCATACTATTATATATCTATTTAATTTTGTTTAATGTTTTTTAATACTTATACACTAATGATTTGTAATAATAATACAAAACAAGTTAGTTGTGATAAAAATCGCTAAAATTAATTAAAGAGTTTGTCATTAATGTTTCATATATTGATTCTACTTCCTTCCAATGAACCAAAATAATTTTATAAAAATGTAATTTTATGGATGTTTACTAACACCATATATATTTCAATTAAGGACAAAGATTCTAATTTTACATGGTTCCCAATTTATGGACATAATTAAACAGATCATAAAAACCAAGAAAACAAACAGAACCGAACAATGAAATTAAACCACATAACCTATTAAATAGTCCTTGAATGAACAAATAAATGGTATACTAAATAAATTTAATATATAATTCGTTCTGTATTTATTAATTAATTAACATAATTTTTTTTCTAATGTCTTTAATAACAAGTGGAGAACAGCAACGGTCTTAAGGTAATGGATCCTCTCCAATCCACTTTTATTCATTATTGTCTTTTATGATATGCCTTTTTATGTTTAATACATAATGATGGGTCATTATTTATCACCTCCCACATAATTCCCTCTTGATTTTAAGTGATTAGAAGACCCTTTAATCTCTCAATAGTCCTTCTTAGGTACACCTGAAACCATGGTGATAATCCGAATGTAATTTTACCCGAAAAACCTTTACTCCTTCAGGTTGCCTCATTTTTCTTATTACTAAAATAATGTTATGTTATCTTTTTAAGTTAATATTAAAAATTTTATGTACATGTAACAAGTTAATTTATCCATACCCTTTCATCATTCACTTTGGGGTATATAATTTTTTTTATGTGATTCCCTCCTCAACACACCCTGATTGGAAAACTTGTTTTAAGGGAACTTTTGGAATTCATACTTGATTTAAAGTGAACTCTATCATCTTTTTAGAGTCAGCATTGTCTATATATAAAAATATTTTGAATATTAAAACCTTATTGGTTATCCTTTGGTTTTATATATAAAATATTGTTTCATATTATATTATAAAATTTCGGTTGTATTTTACTTAAAACCGCACAAAAATAATTTAATGCTAAAATTTCTAAAATACATTTCAAACTTGTTATAACCTATGTTTCAAATTAGATAATATTATTAATTCATATTTTACCTTTTTTAGGTCCATGTATGATCTAATTCATTTCATTCATTGACTCTTTTATGGAACACCCATTGGTTATGCTTTATGACATGATTGTGGTACCCAATCCCTTCCATGGGTAACCGTTTTGTTTATATATGATTGATTATGTATGATTTATTCTGTGGAAAACATATTCATGGATAGGTAAGATGGGTGATCTCAGATAGTGCTCCCTTGAATTGGGTAATGTTGACTCTCAAGATATGTTATGTGAAATAGTCTTCACAGTTATCCTTGCCATGTGCTATAATGTGCAACTGTATTGGAGGTTAGCCTTGGGATGTGTTACTAGGTGAAATATTTTTTGAAGTAATATTTGACTCATTATATATTATTGTATTATGTTTGTATCACATTTACCTAATTCCATTTTAACTGATCACATGTTTATATGTTTTGATTTCATTTGTTACATGCCTTTTTATATCATCATGTTAGGCTTCATATCCCATGTTCCAAGGCATTCTTCGTATGGTTATTACATTACTTGGATTTTATCTTATCCCTTGGTTCGTGTTATCCCCTGGTTATCCTATGATGTCGTATGAGCACAGTTGAAGTTATCAGCTCATTATAGAGTTTAAATAAAAAGTTGTTTTTATAATGTTTGATTATATACCTAGTCTTCCAATACACGAGTTATTATGACAATTGGCTTGTACTCTGATATATAATTATGCATAAAATAATCTTCTTCTATATGTAAAAGTCTAGAGTATCTATAGTTTCCATGTAAATGTTTGGTGTGGGGTGTATCCTATTGAAGTCTGATCGTCCTTGAAGACAAATGATCTCTTGGGTTGATATGATCCAACTAGTAATGTGTTCCAGAAAACATTAAGGTGAATTGGGGTGTTGGATTTTGACCTAATAGAGGATTCCTACATATTCTTTTCCTTTGGTAATGAAAAGACATGAATTTCATTAAGGGTTTGGTCTTATACTGTAATTTTGTCCCATTTTTTGGGACATGATTAGGTCATATAACAAGTTTTATGAAAACATGAGAATATATGATTGTTGATAATATAGAGTATGATTCTCATGTGAGTGGTTATTATTGGGACTTATACCGAGTTGGAGGTCCATCTAGTTTTGGATAATGTATTGATCACTAATAACTCATACACCACGTGAGTCAAACTCATTATAAGAAACAATAAAATTTAGTGAATCTAAATATCAAATGATACACTTCGTCTACTAGTAGAAAAAATATGTGTCCAATGTGTGAAAGAATGAGAATTAATGTTCCCATATCATCACTTTTTTGGTACCCTAGGGTTTCCATGTGGATCATGAGTGATACAAATCACATGACATGGTAAGGGATTATTCCAAGATTAATACCATTCTCATTTTTGGTAAGAGTGTAGTTTGTAGTATTGGCCCTCATAAAAAGGAAAGGAATGTTGTTCTCCTCCATCCCATTAATGGGGAGGAACATAGTGTCCTATCCCAGGCCATCTGAAACTCCATGAATGGGAGAATAACTCCCCGGATAATGTATACCATAATAAATTATGATAGTATCCTTGTTGAGTGGGAAACACATTACTCTATTTACCACAAGAATTAAGACATGATCACATTCTAATGTACATGATGATCTGATCATACATTTTTGGTTTCTTTAGAGGAGGCCTAGGCTAGATGATGTCAGACAAGTTCATGGAGGGGAAAATGAGGCCTAATTATATGGCGAAAGAGAGTTATGGGTGGTAGAGAGTTGAAATATTTAGGATTACCCAATATGTTTTTCATGTTTATTTTTCGAGAATGGGATCCCTCTGTGTAGCATGAAATTATATGGGTGGGGGTACCGTACACATAGAATTGTGTTACACAGACCTTGGTTATACATGCATAGGGTTCTTTTATGTAGTTCTTGGTTCCACACACATTGAATTTCACTATGTAGGGTATGGTTCCACCTATATATCATTTTTCAATGTGGACTCTTGATCCACATAGGGGAATATATTTTTACAGCATCGAATGGTGTATACCATGGTGTTTTATGTTTTCAAAGTGATGAATCATTTTTTATTTCCTCTATATTTATATTTAGTGGGTTGAACTACTAGGAATCAATGGATATCTCCAAATTAGTATATGAGCTTCAAATTTTTGTGTCTCCTTCTTATTGATCATCCCCCATTTCATTTCCAATTTTTAGCCTTGTTCCCCATATTGGGACTCATATTGAATAATGGAGGTAGAAGATACTAGTATGGTCATTTTTTTCAGGGTGTCCCTATAGGATTATTATGGAGGATGTCCCAACCCACAAATTTTATCATTTGTGTGGAGCAGTCATTCTCAGTGGATAAATTCACTATATGTCCCCACAAATGACATGTTTTTCATTTCCATGCTCGACAGTATCTTCTTATCCCAAGAAGTAATTTTTTTCATAGTGTATGGTTATTCATGTGGGGTTAAAATCGAAATTTGGCCCAAAAAATGGATATGTTTTGGGGAACTAAAAATACAACCACATCATGTGAACTAAATCGTTTTCAGGGTGGTCCACAAAGCAGTGAAATTCCATGTGGATTGTTGGTACACATAAGGATTTTTTTAAAAACGCCCAAACCATTATTTTTGGATTAGTGAACATTAAAATTTTTCATCATATTCTTGTTTTAGCTTTATTTATACAGTTTTTCCTATTCATAGAATGCTCTACTTCTTTTATTTATAAATGTGAAGACCAGTAACAATTAACTTCATGTTGATGTGATCTCGTGTTACTAGTACCGATGTATAAATGTACATAGTAGATGATTTATACCATGTATGGGGACTTTACATACATTTTCCACAATATTTTTCATCCTACATATATAATTAATATGAGTCAATTTTTTTTAAAATGTTTTTTTGCACTATTAACATAAAAATAAATTATTTTGAAAATATAAAAAATCCAACTTAATGAAAATTTAACATTATAATAAAAATGATATTTATGTTTTCAAAATAAATTTATATTATTTTTCTATCATAGGATTTAATGATAAAAAAATAATTTCCTTGAACAATCACTCACAAAACCATTGATAAAATCCAAAACATTACATTTTCGATGTTGATGTCAATAATTATGACCCAAAATTATCCATCAAGTCCTTAAAACATCAATAGGGTTACTTTGATAAGATACATTTTGATGGATATTTTAGGTTTATCATTTTAGAAAATTAATAAAACTCATACATGAACAATTCACAAGACATTAAATGATCATTTTTACTATTTAACCCAAATTTTATTTTTCCTATTCGTACATCATCATCATCCATATGAATTCTATTTTAGACATAATTTGTTCAACATCATTCTTTAAAACATGAAGAAAAGGAAAAATAAGATGTGTGATCTCTGATGCTCTATAAGATTATAACTTATCATTAAAAATTGATCTTCATCAATGATAATAATAGTGAATAAGGGTATGATGAAATAATCAAATAGCATGGGTGAATCAGAAGAGAACTCATGCCTGTAAATACCTAGAACATCAAATATGAAAACATGAAAAAAAATAAGAAACATAAAAATTAATTGTGATCTATGTGATATAATTATAGATCATTAAAAATATTATAAACCCTTATAAATCCTAAAAACACATAAAGTGGTAATTTTTCATCATTATAATAGTCATTATTATAAATTAAATAACCATGTTTTTGACTTCTATATAGGTAACTCATACAAATGGAATAGTTATATGGTTGAATTCCATACGAAGTTGATTTGAGGGTAATAAAGGACCCACCCTTCATTGGTTTTCATAGGACCACCCATCATTGGTGTTTCACATAACACCCATCATTTTTTTAAAACTTAATCACTCCTAATGAGGAAAAATACATTTAGAAAATCATAACACATAAGGGCATTAATTTCATAAAAAACCCATAGGATTAACCCCCATACCTATTATAAAATTAATAATCCATTTAAAATAAGTAGTTTGTATAACAAACTTTTTGAAACATGACTTTCCCATGAAAAAGAAATGGGTTACACAACAATATATATGAAACCTGAGTAACCCATTAAAAATAAATGGGTTCCATAATATTCTTATTAAAACAAGATTAACCCATGGAAAATAAATTGGTTCCATAACAATATCATTGAAAATGATTAAACAATGGAAAATAAATTGGATCTTTAAAATCCATTTCAAAAAATATTAACCCATTGAAAATAAATGGTTTTCCTAACTATATATTTTAAATAAGTTTAACCCTTGGGAATGAGACATGTTATATTACAATATTATTGAAATAATCATAATCCATATAATGAAATAATTTGGATGGTATTAGTACCAAGTATACCCTATATATTTTAAATTAAAATTAGTGTTTCTAACATTGATGAAGGGAAATTCCCATATAATATTATTAAAAACATTATTGAGGAAAATAATCCCTAAATATTCAAAGTGTCCCATGAAAATTTGAACCATTGAAATCATAATCCTCAAAATGGAATAAAATTAAATTTAACATAGAATATCATGAGAGTAATGATTTTAATGAAATAAAATTCAAATGGATTAGTATATACACCTCATAAAATATCATAGGTGTATAAAATAACCTATTTCTCAAAGATGGACAATTGGTACAATGTTTCTTTACTGTTTTGATGAATTTGAAGCCATAAATCCCATGAAATATAAATAATAAAAAAGGAAATTTAAACCCTCATCAATTTATCTATAGTAAAAGATAAAATTAATTAATGGTATATATACATATATACCATATAAAAATAATGAGGTTCACAATAACAAATTAGTGTCAATGGAATTTAAATTTATATTCAACAACTTACAACTACGATAACCTCTAAATTAGAAACTCAAAAAACTTGTAATCATAAAATGAAACATTTAATATACATTAATATAAATGAATTAATAATATATTATATTAATTTTATCATTAGATAGAATACATGAAATATGTATGCATGGAATATATAATCTATCTCAATATGTAAATATTGAGATGAAAATTCCTTACAACTTGAATGAATTCTGAATTATTAAATTTGTGAAATAATGATTCCAATTGACACATTTTAAATCTAAAATGATGGAAAATTATTATTTAACTTATCATTCGATTTTATACACACCATATAAAATTAATTAAGTCTATATTTTTAATTAAGTATCAATGTAATGTAAATTGAGACAAAACCCCTTACCTGAAGTCTCATCCGTCACAGAATTTCTTTATATTCCTAAAAAATAAACTTATATAAACTATTTAATATTATTATAACCATTTAATAATTTATTATTAATTTTATTTCAATTTAAAAAATTATATAGAATTAATTAATCAATTTGTTTTAAGATTCATGTTTTCACTATATTCAGCTTATGTGTTAATATTTAATTTAATCGGTTAACTATGTTCAATGAAATCATTATTTAAACATTTCCAAAAAAACAAAAGATATAATCACAAAATATATATTTAAATTATTATTATAAAACCAGTCATGGAATATTGTTATGAAAAATGAACAAATCTTTTTATGATGGAGAATGTAGGTTATACGTACGCATGACTATAATTACTATTTTAAGGATCATTATAGAAGGAAGGTATGTAAAATTTATCTTTGTAGAATGATTATTATACAATAAATAGATTTTATTTATTTATTAAAAATAATATATATAATTCCAATGATATTATACGGAAAAAGTAAAATCACACAGCTTTGTTGAGGCAGTAGTCCACCCCTCCACAAATGACATCATCACTTTTTCAGTGTGAGAAAAGGTAAGAAAGAAAGTGATATATTATATTTTTAGAAATAAAATTATTACTTACATATTATATATATGTCATTTATGTCAAATATTATTACTAAAAACATTTTTATTCCATTCCATGTAAATTTTTAACTTATCACAACGCTATTAGGCGGTAGTAGTCCACACATCCACAAACACTGTTATTATATTCTGAAAAATAGTAAATCCCAATAGTATGTGTTATAAAAAATTTCATAACTATTAATAAATAATAAATATCATATAAAACTAGATTTACATCAAAATTTACAACCATGGGAGGTGGTAAAGAAACTAGAAATGTCATCATTTTGCTATGCGGTAGTCCCTCAGACATAAAAGTGGTTATTTTGTTATCCATTTATAGGAAGTGTGTACTGGTGTAGGTAAAACATGTAACATAAAAATATATCAGTATATTTAGGATAGTGATATTATTATATAATAATTTAATACTAATAATTCATTGGCAGAGAATTTAATTAAACAAAACTTCTCATTGAAGAATGTTACCTCTTCTTCAGGTAAGTTGTACAGGTTTGCACCAAAGGACTCCCTTAGACTTCTTACATCAAAAATTGATGCTTCTAGGATATATGGTAATAATTTCTAGATATATCTTGGTAGGTATTTTTAGACCTTTATTGGTTTTAGTAATGCAAATAATGGGTAGATGGATTGCCCTTTATAAGTTGGTGAGACGAAACACATTGTAGTTTCGACCAGATTTAAGCGTTGCCCACATTGTACATTTCCACCAAGGGTTAAAAAGGTATTATTATAGTTCCTTGTAGGATTAATTATCTATATATGTACAGAAAATTATTTTAATATAATTTTAGTGTCATTATTACAAATCATATTGTATGTTTAATCAGGTAGAATCATTTTTTTTACAAAAATCACTGTAAGTAATTTTAATTTCCAGCACCAACATTAAGAAAAAGAATATTACCTTATTATAAATTATAAAATATTATTATTAGAATTTGGGAATAATTTTTTTGAAATTCTAACCACAGAGGTGGAATAAGATAATTTGAAATTCATTTAGATGATGGGATGAACTAGATGAATTTTAAAGAGAATAGTTCGAAAGTTTGAAATGTTTTTATAACTAATTAAAACATGAAATTACATAAAATGACCATAATTTTATTTATTATTGTATAATTGAATCATATGTTCTATATAAACTATTTAATATATAATATAACACAATAAAATATTTAAAAAAGTATTTTTTCGAATTAATTCATCATTTTTAATTGTTCACGACAAAATGAAACTTCGTAAAAAATTATTAAAAATTAAACCGAATAAAATGTTGAAATTTTTATTTTAGAAAATAAATAGTGTTATAAAAAATAGAATTTATAAAGGTATCAATAATGATATTTAAAACTTGTTCTCAATTAAAAAGTTGGAAATTTTCCTTTTAGAAAAATACACCTTTTTATGCATAAAATTGGATTTATTCTTATATTGACCATATAAAAAAATTTATGAGTTTCATTGAATTTTAATGAATATATTATACATATAGATTTCATCAATATATCTCAGTAATAATGATTTAATTAATTTATTATGATAAATTCATTTTTATGCATAAGAAAATTTATCCATAAAAACAAATCCCTTATATTGAATTGGTTTTTATTTTTATTTATAATTTATATTTTACTAATGAATTAATTTTATCATATTTTGTAAGCCAAATTTTTATAATTTATTTAATATTACTCATTCCTTTGATTCTAATGTTTATCTGATCTTTATCATTTTAAATAATATCATTAATATAGATTTTTGTCTTGTAAGTATCTAAATTGAATGTAACACATGTTATAGTTGGAACTCAATGATACATGAAGCACAATATGAAAAAGGTATTGCATATGTTGAATTATAATCTAAGTGTTTCATATAACTCATGACATCCATGAATTAAAATTTAATTGAATGACGATATTTTAAAACAATCATGGTATGTTACATCACACACCTATTAAATTAAATTCCTCCCCCAATATTCATATTGGTAATTGATGAATTCACAAAATTGTAATTCCTTTATTAAATTCACATCATAAAAATGAAATAATTAAAGAATCCATTATAAATGGATGTGGGAAATATAAACTTTACCAAACGTTACACATAACTACATTCCCACAAAGGAAACAATTATTTTAAATAGAGTAAAAGCATAAATAATTTTTTAAATTGATTTGTGGGATTGATCAAACACAAGGGAACAATCAATTTAATGTTATCATAACAAAAAAACTCCTTGATGACATAAAATAAAATTATTCTATCATAATTGAAGGTATTGGGATAATAATGTTTTAATGATCCTGTTATAAGCCTTAAAAAATTGTCTTATTATCCATGTCAAGGGAAAAAAATAAATACAAATACATTATGTGTAAAATTTTATCCATTTATCAATTTTAAAAAAATTATATATTCTTCTCCAAGGGCTGTTTATAAAATATGAATTTTTAATTACTTAATCACTCACATTCACAATACAAGACCACATAATCCTATTAGGGGGGGTCAATATGTTCCCCCTACCATTATATATTAACCAAACTCAAATTTTTTGAACATGTAAATATATTTTCAAAATCAGTAAAATTTATAATTATACATTAACATTCCAAACTAATACCCAATTTTGAAACTAAATTATTCCCTAAACAATTATACTTCAAATTATTCCAACATTTCCTTACTATGTTTGAAACACAATATTTAAAAGGATTTGTTCTTAAATTATTCCAATATAAATCAACCATTATTCCTAACAAATCTTCATGTTTATGAAATAAACCTAATATTAACCTTTAATAATTCTATACTAAGAAGAAAATATCATAGTCCAGTATAGGCATGAAAGCCTTATCATATTTCTGTCATTGTCTAAAGCCTCACCACCTAGCTAGGTGTGATTGGTTGTCACCATCTCTATGGGGTTTACCCTATTATTTTACTCCTATAAAAAATAATTCCTCCATAAAAACACATTATCATTATTCTAGGGATTATTAATACCACTTTCCGTAAAAATTTTCAAAAAAACCATTGATATACTAAATGTTTTTAATACCTTAAAACCAAATGGATTGTATTATGTCTTTGAGCTTATGATCAACATTTTGCTTATAGTCCTGTGATTATTTACATAACTCATAACATGACCATATCTTAAAATATGATAATCTCCAAATTTTTCTAAATGGACCATTGATACAATCAATTAAATCTTAGAACTAACAATCATGGATCGTGTGTTGAAAACCATTACATTAAATTTTAGCGTTTGATGTTGAAAATCAGGACACCATTTTTTCCCTCACAACCACAAAAATCAATATGCAATCATATATCAAAAAAATTATAGTAGTCCTTTTCGGATTATATAATTAGATAAATAAGAAAATATCATACCTAAACAATTCACATGGATTTAAATGTGATCTGTCCTAGTAAACCTAACATTCCCTTTTTTCAAAAATACATCAATATAATATATAGGAAATCACTTTTATACATAACTCATTTATCGTCATTATTTATAACCTGGGTAAAGGGAAACATAAGAAGGGTGAGCATATATGCTCATTAAAGGTAAACATATGAATTAAAAATTTAACATTATCAATGAGAATAATATTTCAACAGGTTATGATGAATAACTCCTAAAAAATAACCAAATAAAAAAACAACTCATACACATAAATACCATGATCATATAATATGAAAACATATAAAAGGAAAAGAGAATATAAATCAATTATAAGGAGCCATGTGTTACCAATATCAATCATTAGAAACATTATAAAAACACAACATGATTTAAAAACACATAAAGGTATATTGGGACATCATTATTCTATTCATTCATTTAATCGAATAACCATGTAGTCGACATCCATACATGTCACTATAAAAAATGGAATAACAATACCATTGACTTCCATACACAAATTGTTTGATTATTATCATGGAAAAACTCATCTATAGTTTATCACGGAACGACCCATCACTTTTTTATCACACAACCACCAATCACGATTTATAAAGTAACATTACATCAAATCTACATGTACCATTACAAAATGATAACACATAAATTATTTCATTTCATAAAAAATGCATTGGAACAACCAAAATAACATTCATAACATGATTAACTTACAGGAAATAAATTGTTACCATGAAAATATATGTGAAACAAGATTATCTAATGAAAAATAAATGGTTTCAAAAACAATATATCTAAAACATGAGTAACCAATAGAAATTAAATGGGTTCCATAACAATCTCTTATAAACATGAGTAACATAAGGAAATTAAATGGTTTCCATAGATAATATCTTTTAAAAATAATTAAATCATGGACAAGAAATGGGTTCTATATTAATCTTTTTGAAAAGTGATTAACCTGTGGAACTGAAATTGGATCCATAACAATTTCCTAGAAACAAGATTCAGCTGTTTAAATTAAATGGGTTCCATAAAAATATCAGTGAGACAATAATAATCCATCAATGAAATAATGATGATTATATAAATAAAAATATCTTAAGTAGATTATTGTAAAATATGGTTTGTTGCAATTTATGAATTAAAATTACCGTAACATATCATTAAAATCATTCTTGAGGATAATAATTAATATTCATTAAAAGTGCCACATTGCACATTGAAATGTTTATCTAATATTACCCATGAAAGAATAAAAATAAATGAAGCTGATAATATAATTAAAATAATATTATTCTTCATACAATAATTAAAATTATGGTTATATCCACTTTATAAAAGAATTGAATTGTATAACATAACAAACATCTTGGTTACGAACACTTGTTAAAAACATTTATTCCCGCTATGGTGACTTTGAAACCCTACATCTTACAAAAGATAAAAAATGGATATAATAAACTCCCATAAATTAAATTATAATAAATATAAAATAAATTAATTGGAGTTATACAAACTATATATAAATAATTGGGTTCATAATAACAACTAATCGTCAATGCAATGTAAATTGAGACAAACCCCCTTACAACTATGGAAAAATCAGAATCAGGATCCCCAAAAGTGTTAATAATCATGTGAAAGAGTTTAATAAAATTATTATAAGATAATTCATAATATATTATATCAAAAGGGGTAGATGATAAACCATATAACAGAATTATATTTCTAATATTTCATTTTTGTCACAATGTAAAAAGTGAGATGAAAATCCCTTACTACTTGAGTAACTTTTGAATATTTAAATATAAAATATAATAAAAAGATTTAAATATAAAATTTAATTAAATAAATTTATCTTAAGATATAACACATCATTGGTATGTTTATACTGTATATAAACGGTAGTAGGTTCATAATAACTAATAAGTCATAATGGAATGTAAATTGAGACGAAACACCTTACCACTGTCTTAGATGTGAATGTGAAACCCCAAAAGTAATAATCAATGAATGAAAATTTAAATACCATTACGATAAAATAAATAATGATATAATTTATAAATAAGGTAATTTTATTCACCACACACAACAATTTAGAAGTAAATACGATGTTTATCTACAATTTGTGAAAATTGAGATAAATATTTTTTACTAGTTGTGTAAAATTCGAATCAATGGATTTGTTAAATAGTAATTTCAATTAAAACATTTAATATCATTAAATAATTTAAATTTTGGATATAAAATCTAATAGGGATGTATATATACCATACATATGAAAATAGGTGCATAATTAAAAATAAGTCTCAAAGGAATGTAAATTGAGACGAAACCCCTTACATTGAATCTAATCTATCGCGATTATTCTTTATATTCAAAGGTAACAAATATATATTTATTATTTAATTTATTTATAAACCTTTAAACTTTTATTATTACTATTATTTTACATCTAACTATGTTATATAAAATTACTTACTCAATTAGGTATATGTTGTATTTTTTCTGGATATTTTCCTTTTCTGTCAAAACTAACTTTGGAAGGTCAACAATAGACAATGAGGCCATTATTTAAAAATATCTATAATAATAATCATGAAATAATAATTATATATATATATATATTTAAATCAATTGTAATTTTAAAACGTATCATGGAATATGTTTAAAAAATGAACTGACATTACAATCAAGGTGACGGTAGGTTGTATGTACGCATGAGTAATGTTATCATTTTTCAGTGGTCAATATAGAAAGCGTGTTAATAATAATAATATTTCCACAATTAATTTTATTTAGTAAATATCATTTTATTTAATTATAATTAGTTATATATATATATATTATGCAGTGGGGAATGAAGGAGAATTACATTGCTTTTAGAGGAGGTAGTCTACACATCCAAAAAATAAAATTACTAACTTTGCAGTGGGTGAAATGGTAAGAACAAATGTTATATATGTAACACCTAATATTTTATGCTATTATTGTTTTCTAAAAAAAAATCTCACCAACAGCATACTTTTCACAAATCACCATGTTTAAATGACCTCTAAAATATTAGTATTTAATTATGTTAGTTATAACCTTACCATTGGAATATGTGGAATTAATGATATTATCACAATTATAAAAATATTTTTTAAACATCATTATTATTTAAATTTATAGTTCACTAATTAATTAGGGGTTAAATTAAATAATAATTGACCATAATAGAGGTTTTTTCATAATAAACTATTCTATGATCAGAATGTCATTTTATATTAATAATTTAAATTAATTACAATTATTGAATGATAAAAATTTAATTTATTTCTTATATATTCAATGATATATTTTTAACTCATTAAATATTTTTTATATGACTAGGAAAATAATAAAATCCAACTTTACACGTAATAAGTTACATTTTTCTAAAAAGTTGCATTTCTGTCGCTTAATAGACCATATATTTTAACTAAAACGTTCAATAATTTAACAAATTTTTTATTTATGAAATATACACATTTATTTTTATTAGTATATAAAATTTATCCTAGATTGAAGTTTTACAATTTTTCTATTATGTTTTATTATTTGATGAAGAGTAAAAAAATACAACATTTTATTTAGTACCTAAAAGTATTTCAAATTTTTTTATAGAATAATAATAGTATAAAATTATTTATAAGAAAATTTAGTTCCAATATAAATAAATAAACCAATTTTAGGCCATTTTAAAAAAGTTCACATTGAAATTGCATATTAAAACATTTCATACTTTTGAAATTGTCGCTTTAAAACCCAAAATTTTCATTTCTTCCACATAAATAATTATTAATATAATTTTTTAATTTTTTGGATATAATTTAATTTAATTAAATTAAAAATTATCAATAAAAAGTTTTATATTATTAGTTATGTAGAAATTCAATTTTATGTATAAAAAAGATATTATGGTGATGAAATTATTTACTGTAATATAAGTAAAATAGTGGAAAGGGTGAAAGTCAAAATATAATATCCAAACATAACTAAAAATTAACAATTTAATGGTTGGTTGAGGTATTTATCTACCATAAAAATCATATAATATATTAATATATTGAAAAAGTATACATCATTGTTTTTTTGTTAATATTAAATAATCATTATTTTAATCAATTAAACACACATGTATTTATGCATAAATACAACCCATCAGCACCCCATTTCAACAAAGAAGCAATTAAGGTTATAAAATATCATCCAAAAACTCTTTTCTTAAATCTCCTGTCATATATTTTCTTATTTTCTCATAGAATTACCAAATCCAATTCACCCATGGGTCTCTAAATGAAGTTATATTATGGTAGTAATTTTCTCGAAACACCTCTCTTAATGTCTTTTATTTTTCTAGATTATCCACTACTCGATCATCTATCATTACATAATAAATTTATAATAATTTATATGAATTATTTCTATGTTTCTAATGAAATATATTATATCGATAAATTTTATTACAACCTCTTACTCAATTAAGTGAAACTATTATCCAAATTATGTCAGTGAATCGCCTTTGTTAAAAAAATTTTTGTTTTCCATAACCACATGAATTCCTAGTCTTAAAACAATAATTGTAGTTATATATGATTTTGATAAGTATATAATTACCTATATCATGTTATATAACTAATATATGATTGTAATAATAAATAAAATAAAACTAGTTCATGATGGTCGGAAACAAAACAAAATTAAACTGCAAATTTTTCATTAACATTTTATCAAACAAACCATAATAAAAAGAAAAAAAATAATATATCGACAATTAAACCTTATATAAGTTCATTAGAACCGTTTCATTTCACTTATCCAATATTATTTCCATTTTACTTTAAATTTATAATTATATAAAAATTAAATTATCATATAAATCGTGATACAAACTAACCTAAAATAATGAAATTCACAAAATATTATTAATTAATTGACGGTAAGATGTTATAAAAGTAAAAAATAAGGAATTATAGGTGTAAATGTTGTTATGGAATGAATTAATGAAATATTTTATCCCATAATAGATGAGGATAATGTATTTCAAACAAGAGGGAAGCATGAGGTAAGGGTTTCTCATTTCACTTTTACTACTGAGAGATATATATCTTTTTCACCACTTATTATTTGGAGTAGTTTGTATATTCTTATATTTTATATGTTATATCATGGATCTCATTATCATCATGGTATTAAATATATAGTTTTTCAATTATTATTTCATGAGATATAATATTTGACTTGTTACAAAGTGGTATGGGATTTCTGAATCCAATTTCCATTCTTTCAGTTAATCTTATACTTATTGATTTTTTGTCATAATCTGAAATTTAAATTTAAATTTGTATGCCATTTCACCCTTCCCAAAAGGCACACCCCCGTTGTCCTGCAATGTGAGAATGGAGATAATGACCCCCCTGGTCCCGCATTCAGTATGCCTCGAGTTAGTGACTTGCATCGAGGGTAGAGTTAACATACAAATGGGTGGAATTACCTTCTAAGAGAACACATACAGAAAAAAGAGATTAGATAGACACTAACCCACTCTAACTCATAATGAACTGTAAATGAAATCCCAAGTACACATATGTAATGTCATGAAATAAATATTAAAACATAAAGGGAAAACTATAAATTACAAATGAATATAGAAACGATGACAACCACGAAGCCCGAATAGCTCCAGAAACCCCAAGATAGTTGTAAGAAGCCAGATCTCTGACCTTCTACATGTGACCTGAAATAAAGATTATATATACATTGGGTGAGTATAATTGTATACATAGAAGGATCCTCCTGAGAGACTCTCATGCAAAAGTAATGAAATTTGGATAAATCACAGTAAACAACTAGTGGAACTAACTCATAACCAATATAGGTATACTAATTTCCCATCATCACCATGGTTACTCTCTCCAATTATCACATACATGATTATATAGTATATTAAATAATATAAAGGGTACCCCTACTAAATCCCCACTGGATTTCCACTTTTCCCCAACATCGCATTTCCTAAGAATCTCTCTCCACAATGGCCGACCTGAAGACACCTACGTGAGCACTGCCACATGCACCACGTGCAATTCGAAGCATGCCCATAGAACATTGGGAGAAGCACCACACCATCCCCACAACCAAAAGTAACCTGGAACTTTCCGAGAGACACCACAACTCATGTAATATATATCATATGTCAGATATTATACCTTAATCCACTACAACACATACACTGAGTAAGGATCCTCAAGCCATCAATGCCTATACATGTTACACCTATAGTAGTCCACAAGAAACTATATCCAAAATATATGTGTGTGAAAAATCAGAATCCATTTCATCCCTTTACACGCGTTTATAGGGATAAATAATTGTTGTTCATATCAATATCAGTAATTACCAAGAGAAGAGAGTGGGGCCAATAATCTTTAGGAAAACACCCCAAGGCTCATAATCCCTATGGTGTCAGTTTTCCTAAAGTATGGGGTGGTGTATCAATAAAAAACACAAAATGTATAGAATATACATTATCTAACACCCACACTATGTGAAAAATGCAGTCTCATAATCAACTAAAGATAATGTCTCTCGTACTATCGGCTTCCACTACTAAGACTAGGTATACTATAAGCCCACAACCATTTAAAGATCATTATTATAATACATCATTCACTATTTTATAAGTTTCACATTTTTTTAATTAATTATTTATATATCAATTATACATTATATTCCATTATCATCACACTGAAAGTCCACTGTTCTTTTAAATTGTAACCTCTTCATTTCTTTACACAAAGATCCAACCCCATCGATTAACAAAATGTATTTAGTCAATTTTTAAAAAGCATATTTACATTCCCACATTCACTTTCCTTCAAGAAAAACATTTTAATCTACCATTCACAAGGGGTTTAACACATATTGTAGAAGGGATACCCATTGAGTCTTTTCCACCTATAGTAGAAGCATAGACACATCCTCCCTCGAGTGAAAAACATAGAATGCATGTGGCTTAACCCACACATCTTCACACTTTTTGAATGGAGGTTATAACACCAACATACATGAGGAGTGATGAAACTAAATTATATAAATATTCAATAAGATTCAATAAGCATACAAAATTCATATCCGCCCCATTTTATCACCTTTAGTGTACTCATCGACACCCACATGCATAAATTGATGCATCTCACCACTCTAGGTGTTAACTATTGCTACAACCAATGGCCCTCCTTTCCCCCACATGTAATAACAACAATATTGGAACAAATCAAACACAATATGGATGGGAAACATCATCTGAACTGGGATAATTGCCCTTAAACAACTAATTATCCCTTCACAAGAAATGAGCTCTCATAGCTCCATGCATAAGGCTCTTCGGCCTTTTCAAGAATGAGGGTAAATTAGAACCCTACCATGCATTATATTTTATAAAAAAACTATTCCATTAATATATCATGAATTAATTTATTCATTATTAGTGGGTTCCAACTATTCGAAATTACAACATAAAGCGATCATTGTTATCATAAATAATGAAACATTCTTACTGCATCAATTTGATTAAAATAAAATTTCAACAAAAAACCAATTCATTTACATACCTTTTTATCATTATTTATTTAATTATGAATTAATTCTGGATATTTTTTAGTTTCGAATTTTATCAATAATAACATGGTAAATAGAAAATCATATATATCACACTATCTAGGAAATCAAGAAGCAGACCGTAATCATGCTAAAATGAAACAACATGCAATCTACCAATTCTTTTAATCTTGTTCATGTATTTAATTAGGAGAATAATATTATTATACAATGGGATAAAACATGTTAAGTCTACAATTACATTTAAATGAATAAATATGCAATGAATCCCCTACCTCGAAAGGTTTCTGAAGTTCTTCCCTTGAGAAAGGATCAAAGCAACGTATTATGATCTCCTTCCTCACAACAACTACATCCACCGGAGTTTTTCAAGGTACAACCACATCAACAAAAACCCAACGAGGCTCCCTTAGAAGCAATGAGATGAAATGACATATCATGGAAAAGAGAAATGGGAGAAAAGGATCAAAGAAACCTAATTAAAAGAGGTATATCTTATCTATGATTGAATACAGATTGAAGAATGATGTGGGGAACTGATCCAGGATGAAGGAATACCCAAACATTTAAGAGGGAAGAATCCTGGTCATTTGGGTTTGGGGGTGTTCAAGCCATAGGGTTTGAATAACCTAAGTGGCTATGTATCTTTAAACCACTGAGTGGTGGGGTAGTACATAAAATATACCTCCTCATCACATAGTGTACAGCCTTGATGTGACGTACCCTAAAAACATGTTTCCTTGGTGCTTTGTTTTATTTTTTTTGAAACCTGAATGGTACACATCCTATCCCCCTTGTTCACGTCATGTTCCACCTATTTCTAGCTTCTCATGACTAAACTCCTCAAGAATTCCTATGATCCATCTCTAAGAACCTCAATCTTTGTAAAAATGAAATGGGTCGATCCACGAGGATCTGAGCCCTTACATTAGATACCCCTTAGTACATTATCATTCTAATTAATCCAAAACCAATATTGAGGGGAAACAAAAAGTGGTTTTCTGAAAAAACACCCTGCAAGATACCACTCAAGGATATCGCCACCACTAGAGCTCAACAACATTGATAGAATAATGTGATACCCTGTGATAACCACAAATAGGTCATAAATGCTCTCCTAGTGAGATACCTCTCAAAGAGAGCAATACATAACAAGCAACACAAGGAATCCATCTCAAAAAACGAAGGGTATGCAACCATTAAATGAACATTGTCACAAAGAAAGAGCTAAACATCAAACACCGATGGATACTGAGCATGTATCTGCATCTCACATTCACTAGAAATATCATCCAAGCCACCATGCCACTATAAGGCATGAACCAAAGGATATAATACATGTGAAACACCTTCTCCTTATAGTCATGAATCTTCACATGCCTCTCCTCCAAGGTCGCATCATCATTAACTTTAATCACTCCCCAATCGATGATGTGAGAGACGTCGTGAATATAACAACATATCTTTAAAACATGAAAAATTTCATGTAACATACTCATCTAAGAGGGATTTTATACCTGATATTCAACAGCTCCAACACAATCCAACACCTCGAAAGGCCCAAAAACTGAGGAGAAAGTTACTCCCATAACCAAACCATTGTTTCCCATGATGATGGGTCACCTTTAGAAACATGTTTTACCCAACATAAAACTCTGAAGATACCGTCCTATGATAAGAAATGATTTCCTATGATCTAGTGCTGCCTTCATATTCTCACGAATCACTTGAACCATCTCTGTCGTATTCTTCACAACATTCAGTCAGATAATTGGTGACTCTCGAACCCCAGTCCATCACAAAACAAAATGGAAAGGTCAGTTATACGAGGCTTCAAACATCTCGATACTGATGGTGGAGAGAAAAATTTTATTTTAAGTGAACTTCACTGAGGTTTTAAGCCTCATCCACAAACATCTAAAATCCATTAAATAAGAGAGAAGCATGTGTTTAGGAGTTTGGATAGTCTGCACTATCTGAACATCCATCTGTAGAGGAAAAGAATTGCTAAGGCATTGTTTAGAACCAAAAGTATGTTGGATTACTCTCTACACCCTAAAGATAAAACAGGGATCTTGATAAAAAAATGATCATCTACCAGACACTGTAGAGTCTCACAACTGCTTACAGATACATAATTGAAAAATCCTCCAATGAGACCGACTCCTTTATAGCTATGAAGTGGGATGATTTCGTTAAATGATCAACTACCGCTCAAGTAGTGTCATGGCCCCCCAGATCTCGTGATAAACTAGAATCAATGTCCATTGGGAATTCCTCCCACTATAATTGAGGAACATCAAAAGGAAGGAGAAAACCAAAGGAAACAGGGTGCCCAACCTCCACCTTCTAGTAAACGAAACATCGATACACAAACTCTGCAACTGGACACTTCAAACTAGGACACCAAAACATACCCCTCAAGGCTATGTAAATCGTTTTCTCACCAGGATGCGCTGATAAAGGTGAACTTAAGAACCCTATGAGAACCATCTCACACATATCTAATGGAACAAAAGGCCTTCCCAGATACAACACTAAGTGATGTTCGTACTTAGTCAAACTATATGAGGCCTCCCACAAACATCTTTCTCTCACCATACATCCACCTCTAGGTCCCCCATCTATGAATATTCCACCTACTCCACAAGGGATGGAAACACCGTTATCTTTAAAATCAACCTCTTCCCCCAACACCCCCCAAACCATTATGTAATTCTAAATGTTCTTCTGTCACTCTCCAAGAATCACCAGATTCATGCATTGAATCACTACATGACTTCCCGCTCAGCGCATCATCTACAATATTCCACTTTCTATGTGTATACGATATTTTGAAGTAGTATTCCTATATGAACTTCATCAAAATACATTGTTTCATGTTTAAATCATGATTTGATAATACATAACTTAGGATCATATGATTTGTAAAAACCACAAAGTGCTCTCCAATAAGGTAATGTCTCCACAAATTCATAGAAAACACAACATCCACCAACTCGATATCCTGATTGGCATAGTAACGTTGATGGGGAAGAAACTATTAGGATCTATAAGAAACAACTGATATCTACTACATTAGAAAACGGCCTAACCCTATACATGAAGCATCATAGAAAACATCAAACTGAACTACCTATACTAGAATTCAATGAACCAAAGCACTAAGAATCATATCCTTCAAATATTGGAAAGAATCTTGACATTTATCTATCCATAAAAACTACTATTCCTTCCTGGTCAATGCAGTTAGAGGAGTTAGAGACTGAGATAAATCAGTTAAAAATCTCTTGTAGTAGCCTATGAGACCAAGAAACCATCACACCTCTACCATTGCCTTGGATGATTCCAAAGACTCAACTATTCTATATTCGTTAGATCTATATTTACTCCCAACTCGGACACCACATTCCCTAAGAAACAATCTTCTTGATCCCAAAACACACACTTGAAAAACTTCCCAAACATATTTTGTTGAATTAGTACTTCAAAAACATCATGCAGATTCTTTGAATCCTCCTCCTCATACGCGAAGTAAACAAGGGTGTTGTCGATGAAAGCCACCACAAACTTATCCAGTATGTTACTGAACACATCGTTCCTCAACCTCAAAAACATTGTTGAATCATTCACCACACCTATTGGAATTACAAAAAATATGTACCGCCAATGATGAAAATAGAAATCAGTCCTTGGGATATCATCATCCCCTAAATGAATCTGATGAAATCATGACTGCAAGATGATCTTTGAGAACCCACTTTTAACCTTAATTTGGTCGAATAAATCATCAATCCAAAAAAAGTGGATATATATTCTTAACTGTCAATTTATTTAAGTGATGATAATCAATAAACATCATCCAAATGACATCATCCTTCATCAAGAACAAAATCGTTCAACCCGAAAGTGACTCACTCAGCCAATCAAAACCA
Source organism: Viscum album (assembly GCA_963277665.1). Lineage (NCBI taxonomy): Eukaryota > Viridiplantae > Streptophyta > Magnoliopsida > Santalales > Viscaceae > Viscum > Viscum album. The sequence goes on from OY728143.1 coordinate 326,618,041, forward strand.
CACAATAATAGACTATTGAGCTATACATGTGGGTCCCGTAACTTATAAGGTGCCCTACTATATAGATACATAGAGATATGAGATCCTCTTATATATATCTCTATCTCAGACTCAATCTATCATCATGAGGGTAATACTAAAACCACTTCTATAAATACATCAGGGTACTCTACTATGACCCTAGGAAATTCCAACTTCTGAACCTCCAATGAACATAGAATCATATCATCCATAAATGATGGATAGGATGAAACACGCATGTGACCCATCCGAGGGTCTTGATCGCCAACAAGAACTGATGGATACCCATTAGCATCGGAGATAACCACCTTCTTATTGAAAAACTACACAATCCCATACACTAAATAAAACAAATCCAGGATGAGGATGACATCATATGGTTGTATCCTTAATCACTTGAAATCTCTCCATGAGAGGTGCTACCATAACACAATCTCAAACTATCTACATACATTAAACAATTCAGCTTGACCTCCAACTGACATGGTAAATGCCAATGGAACTGGAAGTCTCTCTACCTCAAGTACAAAATCATAAACAATTGTAGCTAATATAAAGGATTCAATCACTCTTGAATGAAACATGGCATACACCCATGTCGGAAACAACCAAAGGGATCTGTGAATGATGACTGGATCACCTGGTGATGGAAAAAATAAAGCATGAAAATTACCAAAACCTTATAAATAGCCTATCCAACCCTGATGATGACCACCACCACATCCACACTCATCTATATAAGGATAGAGAGCATACTGTGATTTTCCTCCACATACAATAGATGCTCTTTGCTGATCCAAAGCTGGTGTAACTTACTACCTCTACCTTAAATAGACCTACCTCTATTGTGGATCTTGGAGCAGAACACATGGTGAACAATGACCGCTATAAAAGATTATGTACTATCATTTATGATGACCTTAGCCACTACATGAAAATAAGTTCATGATCCCTTGGCATAAGCCTTAGATACACCACCCCCCCCCCCCCACTGAAATGAGATGCTGAGGGTTAGGACCGACTCCCGAAAAAATAGAAACTCTTCATCCCTAAAGACTGAGATCCTTGAACCATAGATCTGCTTCATAAAGAATTATTATGACTCCTCTTTTATCAAGATATAGTTTTTTATAACATCTTCTTGATGACTTCTTCCCTCACCAGTACATCAAGACATGTCTTCAATATAATTTGGCGGACCTGGAATTGGATCACTCAAAGCAATGCCTCTTCAAAATGAATCTCCCAAGCGTCCTCATCTAGATAATGGTATGTAGAATATCGTTAAAGTTTCCTTAAAAGGATTCCAAACTCTCTCAATCTCGATATCCCCTGTAAAAGGGTAAATAGCTCATGGTGACTGGATACCTTCATGGTTGATGATAGAAATTATACTCTGAAATTCTTCGTAACTCCTCCCACAATATCACAAACTCTTTTGGATCCTCGAGGAACATGAACCACCATTCCCATGCTTCCCCAAGTAGCATAGACACAACCAAATGAACATAGTAGTCCTTATGATCATGGATCTAACTGAAAGATATCTCAACCACTTCTAACCAGTATTTTGTGACTGCATCTGACACGGATCCCTCATACATATGAAAACATTGGCACTAAAACTCTTTGAGTTTACTCCTCCAAGTGTCTTCATTGTTATCTTCTACACTCTGATGATTTTATGGCGCATCTTACTATACCCCATTTATGAAAACATTATAAGGACATCATCCTAGAGCAATAGATACAAAATAACAAATAGTTAGACCTCCTAAACATGAAATATATGAGAATCATTATTAATTAATTTTTTTAGTTTATTAATTTAAGGTTAACCTATCACAAAGTCTACCCATTAATACATAGTCAAAAAGAAGAATTATGCATGATCCATACCTATATATCTACCCTAGAACCAGTATCACATCATTTAGTTTCCACTAGAAATATAAAAGTCTACACATTTGATCACATGGGGGCACTAAACGCATATGTTTGAGCTAGTATCCAGTGTTTACAACACTTTCTAAACATAAATGACATTGTTTCCCTACCAATATATGCACATTTGCCTTTTACTAACCCCAAAATCCATCATATCCCTTATCTTGACCTAAAATAACACTTTTTTCGAGACCCCTCCCCACAAGGTGTACCACATATAGGATGGACATTGGAGAAAAGGATATTGTGACCCCACATGTATCGCCTCTAGTAAGCCATGGGTTAGTGACAAGCACCTGGGGTATAGATAACACAAAAATGATAGACATTAACATCTAAGATAACTCATGGAGAAGAGAAAGATAAGATTAAAAACAACCAACTACCACTCAGACAACAATATAAAATGAAATACCAAGTACATGTATGTAATGTCATGAAAGAACTGCTATATCTAAAATATAAAAAATACATGTACCAAAAGAATTTAAAAACGACTGTAACCACAATGACCGAACAACTCTAGAAATAGAAAGCGAGTTGTAACCAGCCTGATCTCTTACATGATCCAATTGAACTGAAAAATAGTATATATATATATAGGGTGATAATAACAGTATACTCAGTAAGATACTCCCCAGTGCCTATATTGTAAAAGTAAATAAATCATACTAAAGCGTAGTGAACAACAAGTGAAACTAACTTGTCACCTAAAATGTTATAAAAATTTTGCAGCCTCACCAAGGATAATCACACCAAGTATCACATATAAGTGTATATAATATAATAATGAATGTTAAGGGTACCCTGATACTACTTCTTCATTGGTTTTCAAATTTTCCCCAATGTCGCACATCCTATGAATCTCATTCCAAAATGGATAGTCTGAAGAAAACATAGTGAGCATAGCCATATGCACCTCGTAAAACACACAAATTTCTCACAGACACCTCGGTGAAGAACCACACCATCCACAAAACCAAAACTGACCATATAGTTTCTAAGATCCACCATATCTTGCATAACAAGTATCATATATCCAGTATTATACAACAATCCATTACAAATCATACACAGAGTAATGGTCCTTAATCCATCCCATCCTATACATGTTACACCTATAGTAGTCCATAAGAAACTATATTCAGAATATATGTGTGTGAATAACAAAAAGTTTTTATATCCTTCTATACACATATATGAGGAAAACTAACCATTGTTCCTAGCAGCATTAGTAACTACCAGTAGAAGAGAGCGGGGCCAAATGGGGTAGTCTTCCATCCATCCACCCACTAGGATGTTGTGGAAAACACCCCTAGGGCTTAAAATCCAAGGGGTGTCAGTTTCTTTAACTGACAGGGTGGAGTAGCATATAGAAAAACAAAAAATATAGAACATACTATAGCTCACAACCACACTATAGTCATAACATAGTCTTAGATTCTAATGGATCTAATGTCTCTCAGAATCCTGACTACCCCTGCTAATACTAGGTATCCTTTATGAACCAAACCATTTAAATATCTTTATTACATTACATTATTCCATTTTTCATCAGTTCCGATTTACATTAATTGTTTCATAAAACATCAATTCCACAGTTTATTTCATTAGTATCCCACACAATGTCCACGTTTCATTTAAATTGTATCCTCATCATTTCAATACTCAAAGTTCAAAACCCAAGGTATAAATTTATTTATTCAATCATTTATTAACGAGATTATTACTTTTCTATATTCCTCACAATTCTACGAAAAAAATTCAACGCTACTAAATACTAATGGATCAACATGGTGAGTAGATGGTATACTCGTTGATTCTTTTCCACCTATAGAAGGAGAATAGACACATCCTCCCTCAATAAGCGAAACACGGAAAGCAGATGGCATACTCTTCATGTCTTGTCCTATTTTGGGAAGGAGGGTAGAAAACTATCAACCTTGATCAGTGGGGAAAGTAATGAAGATTATAAACCAATAAGATTCAATAATCATCCAATATTCATATCCAAAAAAAATCCATCACCTCTGGTGTCCTTCCCGACACCAACATGAATAATCTATTTTATCCCACCACTCTAGGCGTCACATACTGCCACAAAAAATTTGCCTCCCATCACCCATATATCACAATAGCCATCTTGGCTCACATCACAACACTAGAAGTATGAATAAAACATCATCTCAACTAGGCTCTTGTCCCATAAACATGGAATTCTACCTTCTCAAGCGATGATCCCTCACAACTCAATGCATGATACACTTTGGCCTTTACAAGAAAGAGGGTAACTCAGAACGCTACAAGGTATTCTCTATTATTAAACAACTTGTTCTTTAATACATCATGTATTAACCAATTCATTATTACTTGGTTACAACTCTAGGAAACCTAATATCAAATCTATATTATTTATCACAAAAATTTTAATACACTTACTACATCAATTTGATTACTATCAAATTACAACACTAATAAGATACATTTAGATTCCTCTATATCTTTGGACATTTAATTATCAACTAATTCTTGATTTATGTTCTTTTCCATTTTAATAGGGAAAAAAATCTATCTTTCAATACATATGTATGGAATTTTCTATCAAATCAAGGGTAACACATTATCAAGGTACAAAGAAACAACACGTGGTCAACTAATTCATTAAATTCAGTTCGAGTAATTAATTAGGTTACTTCGTTGTGATACAGAGGGTTAAATCATTATGAAACTAATGTTGAATGTAAAATAATTGTGAAGTAATTAATCCCATACATCCAAAGGTTTCCAAGGTTCTTTGATCGAGAAAAGATCAAAACAATGGATCATAATAACTTTCCCCCTAACTACCACATTCAACATAGGATTTCACAACACTACCACATCAACAAAACTAAAATAAACGCTCATAGAACCATTGAGATTAAACACCATATAGTGATAAATAGAAAATGGATAAAATCGATCAATGAAAACCAATGAAGATATGTAGATCTTACCTTAGATTAAAGACATATCGAAGAAGGAATGTGGGAGCTGATCTCGGATAAAGGAATCACCAAACATTAAAGAGAGAGGAATATGGGTTATCTAGGGTTGATAGGGTTTTTTCTCAAGCCAAAGGGTATAAATAACCCCGGTTTCTGTGTGTCTTTAAAATACTAAGCGGTGGGGTAGTACACGATGTGTACCTCCTCGTCATGTCTTGTGCGGCCTTGAGGTGACTTAATCCGAAAAACGCATCAACTATGTGCTTTATTTTTATTTTTATGAATCCCGAATATTACATGTCATATACTCCTTGGTCACATCGTGTACCCCCTTTTTCCATCTTCTCGTGATCAAAATCTTATAGACTTCATCCTCACCTTCTCTGAGAACCTCATTATTCGAAAACACACCAAGGGTTGATCCACGTGGATCTGAGCCCTTATGTCAGGTATCCAATGTTATATTTCCATCTGTATTATTTGGATATACATTTATTAAACAAAATAATTTAATCATATTCTCAATTTAAGGATCTAATATTCATGATGGATTTTCATTTAAATGTTTTATTTTTATAACCCCTTAGAAATCTCTTTTTCTTCAATGTAAATGTTTTCTAAAATTGAATCCGAATTTTCTTTACAATAATCCTATGATTTTATAAATAAATTATTACAGTTTCTTTAATTTTTAAATTTACTTTTGAAAATTATATTTCATTAATTTTTAAATTAGTTTGTATATGAATTTTATGATAAAAATATTGATGAAACATTTTATAACTTATAAAGCATGGGATGATTTTCCCACCCCCCATCTTGTAAAATTAATTACTTGAGGATTAATTTATAATCTTACATGTTAATTTTCACATAAATTTATTAATTTTATAGTTTTAATGTGTTTCAAAAAATAGAGATTTCAAAATAGAATAGATGTTTTACTCAATAATTAATTCATCAAATAAATCAATGTTATTTTCCATATATGATAAAATTATTTGGTGTTACATAATATTTTATAGGGATATTATTTAGGAATTATATTTGAATTTATTTTATTGTTGTTTTTTTATGATGGGAAAATATTTACGAATCCTATTTCTAATCCATGAGTTATGTTCTGATGAAATTTTTATGAAATTCAATTTATTTTCCTGGGTTCTAATTTAATTTATTTTTTTCTAGATCACATATTTACAGTTCTCATTTTGTGATGGATGTTACATAATAAAAAATGATGTGTGAAACCTATATCTACCACCAGTGAATTGGACAATGACATTATATCTCTTGAAATATACATTCCTGGATTAGGGATTGAACTCGGTTCAGAAACGACTTAAACATGGATTGATCTTGGTTAAGACATGAAATTAACATGAAGTGAAATCAGTTTATTAATGGACATAGTCAATAATGATAGAATTTGATGTGATCCTACAATGACACTATGGTTTGGGGAGTAAACACTATCATCTATGATAGTCTTGGAAATGATCTTTTAGTACTAATGAAATTATTATCTATGCTTATGACTTCTCTATAATTCAATTTTTATGCCATGTTATTCATTGTGATAAATGTATTCTAAATCTTTGTGATATATTCAATTTCTTAAGATTATGATCTTTGATATTATGGGTATAATTTATAAATGTTATGTTTATATTCCACTACCTTTAGGATCATGCTATGAATTATATCTCCCTTAGTTAACCTTACTAAGAATTCGATCTTACCCTTTTCTCATGTTTCTTTTCCTTGGGATACAGAGAATGATATTATGCTAGATATTTCAAAGGGGTCATAGTTATAAGTTATTAATTAGGAAATGATGTAAATGTTATATGAGCATGTGTTTTTTCATGTTTCCAATGAATCGAAAACCATATTATTATGTCATGGTTCAGATGTAATGTAACACTGCAAGATTTTACGAGAAATATTTTGTTGTTATGTATTATTTTATATGAAATAACAAAGGAATATTTTACTACACACAACACCATCTTGACTTGCATTACACGTAAGAGCAACCTTCCTCGATAGCCTATGTTTTACGCAATACCGAGTTTCACTAAACAACGATATGTTAGTAAAAGATTATATAATCTTGCCGTTATGAATATTAATACCCACTTATTGAAATTTTAGAAATTTTATCTTTCAAAATGTAATTTATTTTTGGATTCGGAATATCATAATTATCTTAGGGTGAATTTTTGGTATTTTTCTGAAAACTTTCAATTTTTGATGAACAGTGAAAAACACTGAGTTATAGTTTAAAACAGAATTTTTATTTAAATAATTATTTATTTCATTTCAATTAATAGATACATAACACCTATATAAGTTCAAGGTAATTCATTGGAGTCATTTTATAATAATTTTAGATATATAAAAATTTTATTGAACTATTTACCGTCTTTTACCCACCTTCTATGAGAATCTGAAAATTTACATAAAATATAATTTTACCACTTCTGTGAGTTGAATTTCGAAAATATGAGGGACATTGTTAATATCAAGGAGTAAAATGTGGTTCAGTAAGATAAAAATATTTTTTGGTGAATAGTTTCTTTTTACTTTTATTTACCAATGTTAAAAGTAAAAATAGTAATTAAGGGTAAAATGATATTATTATTACCCTAACACATGTCCTAATTCTATTGGATAAGTGTAATTCATCCAAAAACAACCTGAGGAATAAAATATGACCATTTTGGTCCACTTGGATTATATTAGGACATTTATTCTTATTTAATTCAAAGAGTATTTAAAAGAATTAAAATCAATGTTTAATAAGTAAAAAAATTTTAATATAGGGTTATACATAAGATAAATTCGACTATAAATATTCATTAGAAAGATAAAACAAGTTACTAAATAATGGTATTTTCTTTATAATTTTTAGATATTAAATAATTTAATTTATTTATAACACAATGATGATGCAGTAATTACCTTATTAATGAAATATTAATATAATTGAAATTATAAATAACCAAATAAATGTAATTTTAGACTTTTTATGAATTAAACTAATTTTCTAGGTTAATATATCATATTAGGGTTGGTTAGATGAATTTTTTTTGAAGAAATACTGTAACGCCCTGACCCTAGTTACCCAGAGTCGGTGCATTATTACATAACATTGGCATGATCACAAGAAAGATCAAATCTCGAAAGACCGATTGGTTTAGTAGCCTTGGAGACACTAGATATATTCATAAGTTTTACATTACATCATAAAATGAAGAACTACTAAAACAACATAATGTCTCCACAGCCCACACTATAATCCCCTCATAATATCCCTGTAGGTCATTCATAACTTACTTCTTCACATCCTGGGAAAAATAAAACATAGAAAAGGGGTGAGCTCAAATTCCCAGTAAGGATAACAATATAGCGGAACATTCAAAATAAGCATAAACATTTAAGGTAATTCATTACTAAAACAAAAGCCTTTTAAACTTTAACTTCAACATAGTATGGAAAAAGAAAAATGAAATAATGACATTTACTTATTCACATGGATATTCTACTAGTCGAATAATCACATGCAAAATCAATAACCACTTTCATAATGTTGGAATGCATAATGCCAGACTATCATAACCACATAGCCAAGGCCTCGTGCCAAGAATAAAAATAAGATTTTGTCAAGGCCTTGTGCCAAGACACTAGTTTGTCTCATGAGACCTACTGATTCATCGAGGAGCTATAGCGGGCTCCACCCGTCACATATTATGTCCAATGCATTCCAATATGAAAAGGTTTAAACATAACATAAACATTCGTATTAAAACTAGCATAAGAAATGTCAATAATTTCACCATAAACTATGAATGGTATAAAAATAGCACATCCACAGTCAAACATATCAAAAAACCTTCAATACAATATAGAAGTTTTGTATCATAATAAATCAACTTCAAATAAGCGTATAATCCATCAAAGGATGTTGACATAGATGAAATCAAAACTCTTTTTAGAGAAATATCTCTTTCTATTTTTGAAATCATTTAAGAGCCATATAAAATACAAAATTTTCTTTGAAAATATTCTTATAATCTTGTAAGGAAAGCTTCGACAATTTTATAATGGCAGAAAATAGCCGCACCCGCCGTATAAGTTAAAAAAACATTCTTACCTTAATTTTGTCGAAAAGGTTAAAAAGCACCTTGTTTGGAAAATGACAGAAAGATTCCTTTATAAACCACTTATAAAAAGTCAAACAAAGGTATAAATGATTTTTACCCATATTCTTGTAAATAGTAAAAATGTTTTGAAATACATTTTTAAGAAACATGGATGTGGATGATAAAGAGATCCCAGTAGATTATTACGTATAAACAACCTCGGATAATGAAGAGATTGTGAAATAACCCTTACCTTGTACTTTTCCATGGTTAGGGTAGGTTAACCTCTTTTATAATGGTTAAATAATTGTTATTAAATTATACAAGAATCATATACATTAATATGATATCATATATGATCTTTTAATATTTATTTGAGAATAATATCTTAGTATTATCGTTGTTTCGGGTGTTAACTACTTGTTTTCTTTTATATGTTTTGTTACGTAAGACATGTTTGTAAAGGATAGGTTGTATATTATTCATATTCAGAATGATATCAAGTCCTTAAACATCATTTGTAAATCACCAAATGATAATTATACTTTAATGGTTACGATGGAGATTGAATCTCATCGCGTTCGTGGAGACGGTAGTCCGTACGTACGCACGAGCGACAATATCATTCTATTGATATTAAAATAATATATAAATGGATGGTATATCATATATACAGAATCATTAACATGTTATATTTATTATTTACATGGGTTACACATCATTATTATACCCATCCAAATAATATTATATTGAATAACAATTACACCACGACGTGGAGACGGTAAGCCGTACGTACGCACGTATAATGACATCTTATTCAAAGGGTGGATAGAATACGGAATATGGTTGTACCATATTTATAATAACATCACATAATATATATGATACCGGAGTTATTATTATATAATGGTAACAACAAAGGAAGAAGAAGTGTAAGAAGAAATGAACATGGAAAAGGGGGGTGAAATCATTACCTCTTCTTCGGGTTCTTCCTTTTGATTTGATCAAAAGGGCTACATAGGTTGGCTTTCTGATCAAACTAAGGCCTCTAAGTTGTAGTGAGAGATTTTGGGAGAGTATTTGGGCAGAGTTTGGCCGAACCAAAAGGCTTTGATGGTGTGAAGAAATGGGAAGGAAGAGTGCCCTTTTATAAGAGGGGTGAGGGGCACCTTTGGAAAAGCTGGAAATATTAGTTTATATTAAATTCATATTCGGTTTATAATGGCTCCAATGTTGATTATTCAAAGGTTAAGGTGGGGATATGTCGAAAACAACTCAACCAATAGAATTTAGACAGGTCTGGGTACTTATATTAACCTTATCTTTAAGTATTAACTCTAAGTTAATTAGCTTCACTTTTACATTGTCTCTTTGTATTTTTATATTATATGGTTAATAAACTTACCATATAAATCCAAGAGACCCCCAAGTGGTCCATTAATGATACAACTATCATGATATAAGTCTGTTGGCCGAACCTTAGATTTTTATGAATTTAATATCAATTAATAATATAAAATATGTTTTAAAAACTCTTTTATGTCAATTTTGACACTATTCAATAGTTGATTTTTGTGAAGCTCATTACAGATTGATTACTTCGAACAAAGTAAATTTAATCAATCCTAATATATCATATTATCCTAGAAAATTCTTTTAATTCATTAAAAGGTTCATATTATATTTATTTGGGTATTTATAATTTCAATTATTTTAATTTTTCACTATTATAGTAATTACTGCATCATCATTGTGTCACAATTAAATTACATTATTTAATGTCTAAAAATTATTAATAAAATAGAATTATGTAGGAAATATTTTTACCTTTCTAATGAATATTTATAATCTAAAATCCAACATACATAACCCTATGTAAAAATTGTTTTTCTAAAAGATATATGCTTGTGTCATTTTTGTATTCATTTTAACTTAATTAAAATAAAGTGTCCCTATCACCTACAAGTGGCACCATGGGGTCCCCAAATCGACCCAAAGATGCCTATGGTCGAACATGTATCAACCAATAAGTCTAGGAAACGTTTTAGGGTAATTTAGTATTATTATAATATAATTTTTTAACCCTTATTTACCAGATTTACCCTTAACCATGGTAAATAAAATATTTACCGCAGTAATTATTCAAAATGTATAAAAATAAAAGTTACCTATTTATACAATTTGAAAATCTTGATTTCAAATATGGAATACATTTTCCAAAATTCAAAACACAGAAGTGGCAGAAATTAATTTAAAATTAATTCCCGTTGTTAAAACAAAAAGCGTGTTTTTAAAAGACAATAATTATCAAAAGATTGGCACTTGTTTATGTCTGGTTTATTTTTAAAATTATTTCCAATGAACAAAATTATATTAAATGGTAAAAATATATTATAAATGTACTTTAAAACCTCTAAAATTCAAAATTTATCACTATTAATTATTTTGATTAAAAAAGTTGTTTTTAATTAAAATTTAGTAATTTTCACTATTCATCAAAATATTAAAGTTATCTGAAAAGTACCAAAATTTCACCTTAGGCTAAATTCGATATTTCGAATCCAAAAATGAAGTACATTTTGAGAGATAAAATTTCAAAATGATGGTATTACTATTCATAACGGCTAGTTTGATTGGTTATGGTGTGTTAGAACTCAGTGTTGCGTACAACACACGCTATCACATTATTCAAAGAGAAGCATACCGTAGAAGCTTGGGGTGTTACATTCACCACTCCTTCAAATAATTTCGTCCTCAAAATTTCTAAAATACTACCGCATGAAAAGACTCGGGTGGTTCTTCATCATAAGTTCATCGGGTTCCCACGTTGCCTCTCCCATCTTATGGTTTCTCCAAAAAACTTTTACTAGACGCGTCGTCCGGTTTCTCAGTGCTTGTTCTCTCGTATCAAGAATCCTGATGGGCTATTCACAATAGGAAAGATCGGGTTCCAGTTCTAATTCCTCATAGGTGAGTACATGCGTTGGGTCAGGCATGTATTTCCACAATAGAGATACATGGAGCACATCGTGAACTTTGGAGAGACTTTGCGGCATTGCCAATCGGTAAGCCACAACCCCAATTCGTTCTAGAATTTCGAAAGGTCTGATGTACCTGGGACTCAATTTACCTTTCTTACCAAAACGTATGACTCCCTTCCATGGTGATACCTTCATGAAAACATTATCCCCGACTTGAAATTCCAAATCCTTCCTTCGATTATCGGCATAGCTCTTCTCCCTACATTGAGCTGCTTTGATGTGATTTTGGATTACCTTCACCTTTTCCACCGTTTCCTCCACCAGTTCTGGGCCTACAAGTTTTTCTTCACCAACATCATCCCAACAGGTTGTTGTACGACTTCTCTTTCCGTATAACGCCTCATATGGTGCAATCTGAATACTCGAATGGAAGCTATTGTTATATGAAAATTCTACCAGTGGAAAATATTGACCCCACATACCCTGAAAGTCATGTGAGCAAGATCTCAACATGTCTTCTAAGGTCTGAATGGTCCGTTCTGATTGTCCATCTATCTGAGGGTGGTATGTAGTGCTCAAATGAAGTTCAGTATCCAGAGATTTCTGAAGACTTTTCCAAAATCTTGAAGTAAAATGGGGATCACGATCAGAAAAAATCGATAGGGGTACTCCATGAAGTCTCACAACTTCATTAATATATAGTCTTGCTAGACGTTCCAGGGGTAGATCTTCTCTTATAGAAAGAAAATGTGATGACTTGGTAAGACAATCAACAATAACCCATATTGCATCGTTCCTTCTAGGAGTCTTTGGTAGCCCCATGACAAAGTACATCGTAATATTGTCCCATTTCCACTCCGGTATGGGAAGAGGTTGCATGACTCCTCCAGGCTGTTGCCTTCCAGCTTTCACTTGTTGACAAACCATACATCTTGACACAAAACCAGCAATCTCCCTCTTCATGTTGTCCCACGAAAAGTATTACTTCAAATCTCTATACATTTTGGTTCTCCCATGGTGTATAGAGAAATTGGAAATATAAGCATCATCCAACAATTCCCTTTTTAGATCAGGTATATCGGGAACACAAAGTCTCTTCCCGAATCTCAAAATTCCAACTTCATACACAAATTCTCTCAATCTCCCATCATTCACAGCTTTAATATTCTTTTGGAATTCTTCATCATCGGTCTGAGAACTCTTAATCCTTTCTAGTAAAGATGGTGTGGCAACCATTTAAATAAGCATTGATGTTTCACCTTCCCTGGTTATACCCATGTCCATCTTCACTAGATCCATGAAAATTGGATCCCTTTCAATTCTCATATTGTTCAAAACTCGATTGTCTTTTCTACTCAAAGCATCTGCCACCTTGTTTGCTTTCCCCGGGTGGTAGTGTATTGTGCAATCATAATCCTTGAGTAATTCAATCCATCTCCTTTGCCTCATGTTGAGTTCTTTTTGTGAGAAAATATACTTCAAACTCTTGTGATCAGTATAAATCTCACATTTTTCACCATAGAGGTAGTGCCTCCATATCTTCAAAGCAAAGATCACACCAGCTAACTCGAGATCATGAGTAGGATAGTTGTGTTCATGAATTTTCAACTATCATGATGCATAGGCAATAACTTTATCATTCTGCATAAGGACACAACCAAGTCCTTTCTTTGATGCATCACTATAAATAACAAACCCATCATTCCCCGACAATAGAGTTAATATAGGAGCATTGACTAATCTTCTCTTCAGTTCTTCGAAACATTCTTCACACTCTTTTGTCCAAACAAATTTAACCCCTTTACGTGTGAGCTTCGTTAATGGGTTAGCCAATTGGGAAAAATTCTGGACAAAACGTCGATAATAACCTGCCAAACCAATAAAACTACGTACCTCAGTTATACTCATAGGTGTTGGGCACTCTTGGATTTCCTTGGTCTTAGAAGGATCAACAGAGATTCCATCTTTAGAGATGATATGGCCAAGAAAAGAAATCTCATGAAGCCAGAACTCACACTTGCTAAACTTCCCATATAATTCATGCCTCCTCAGAGTCTCCAAGATAATGAACAAGTGATTTTCATGATCTTCTTAGGTTTTGGATTATACCAAGATATCATCAATAAATACCACCACAAATTCATCGAGATACTCCTTGAAAACTCTATTCGTCAGATCCATGAATACAGAGGGTGCATTAGTCAATCCAAACGACATTACAGTAAACTCGTAATGCCCGTACCTAGTTCAAAATGATGTCTTTGGAATGTATTCCTTCTTCACACACAACTGATGGTATCTAGATCGAAGGTCAATCTTTGAAAATTATTGAGCTCCATGCAGTTGGTCAAATAAATCATCAATGTGTGGTAGGGGATACTTGTTCTTTATTGTTATAGCATTGATCTCCCTGTAGTTGATACATAACCTCATAGATCCATATTTCTTTTTAACAAAAAGAACAGGGGCTCCCCATGGAGAAACAATAGGGCGAATAAATCCATTATTACTCAATTCCTCTAGTTGTTTCTTTAGTTCAACTAATTCTACAGTGGCCATTCTAAAAGGGGTCTTCGATATAGGCCTTGATCCAGGAATCAAATCAATGGAAAACTCAACTTCTCATTCTGGAGGATGTCCAGGTAAATCTTCCGGAAATAAATCTACAAATTCTTTCACAATAGGTACATCCTCTATTTGAACATTCATTTCCTCACTGACAGTTATTTCATTCTCTTCCTCCCCAATAATTGAATTAAGATGAGCTACTGGGGGTGGATCTAAATAAGAATTAGGTGGTGACGATTCTGCTCTAAAAATAAGGTGTTACTTATCATTATCATCAATAATCGTAACCTCTTTCTTCTTACAATAAATCTTCGCATCATAGTCCGAAAGCCAGTCCATACTAAGGATTATATCAAACTAAATCATATGTATGACGATGATTTCAGAAGATAAAGAACATTTATGTGCTCTAATGGAGACTGATTCACAAAACATAGTTGCAATGATACTTCCCTTAGGAGTTTTAACTGACAACTCCCTTATTAAATCAAATTGGAAATATCTAATTTTCTTAGCAAACTGGGAAGATATGAAACAATGCGATGATCTAGAATCAAATAATGCATTTTCTAAACATGAGGAACCCATTAAATTACCTGCCACTACATCTTTCGGAGCTTCTACCTCAGCAGTAGTGATAGAATAAGCCTGGCCTTGATCCCTTGGCCTTTTCTGAGGTATGTTCTCCTGACGCATAGGACATGCATTTGCATAATGCCCCATCTCCCTGCAATTGTATCACCGAATGTTGGTAGCTTCCTTCTTCCCCTTACAATCACGAGCTTGGTGGCCTTTTTCACCACACTTGTAACAGACTCCCATTCCCTTCAAGAAAGTACCAGGATGTTTCTTCCGGCATTTACCACAAGATGGATATTCAACCTTTCCCTTCTTCCCCTTATTTCCATTCCCAAATTGATCAACAGGTCTCTTCATCTCTTTCTTTGCTTTAAAGTCATAAGACTTAGAGAATTCCTTTTCGGTCTTGATAGCACATGAGACAATGTCTTCGTACAATGAAAAGGATTGTGAGACTAATGCTCGATGAAGAAATGGTTTTAACCCATCAAAGAAACGATCAATCTTACTTCTTGGGTTACGTATATAATCTCCAGCATACCTTGCTAACCTTGTAAAGTTAGCCTCATACTTTGTGACATTCTCATCCTCCTTTTGTCTCAGACTCAGAAATTGCCTTTCCATATCTGCTCGATGGTCGCGAGGGAAGTATTTTTCTAAAAACAGATCTTTGAACTCCCTCCATTCCATATTTGATACTTCATCATCTTCCTTCATGTTTTGAATCAATGACCACCATTGATCAGCATCTCCAGTGAGGTGGTAAACTGCCATGATAACTTTTTCCCTTTCACTGCTCCCCAAAGCCTGAAATATTTTCTCTAGGGAATTTATCCATTTCTCAGCTACTAAGGTATTTGTTCTCCCATTAAACTTTGGTGGTTGTTTCCTCATGAATCGATCTAACATTGATCCTCCACACTGTGGATCAGGGTGCTCCATACGGGTAAGGTTATTATTCATAACCTGAGTAAGTTGTCCCAGTATGGTGATTAGCTGATCGGAACCCATTTCATCACCATCCCCACTATAATTATCTTAAGCAGGAGGGAAATCCCTACATGGAGTGCGTGCATTGATCCGGTTTCAATTTCTTCCACTAGGCGCCATTTCTAAACAATGTCATAAACTAGATCAGTTTATGAATCAAAATACATAATCCCATACTTATAAAACACTTAACATAAATTGAACTATTTATGGATATAATCCATAATCATAAAAATGTTTTCTTTGAGGAAGTATATACTCATAAACCCTTCATAATGATTTGTAAAGAAAATGAGAGCTATCCTAAGCATATCCCCCGGGAGTGTCGTAACCAAGAGTGCAGCAAGGCCCGTTGTCGTGCACCAGTTCCCATTCGAGTCTAGCTCAAAGCGGTGTTTTCGGGTTTTACCCCTAGGTACATCTGTGCCAGAGCCTCCTCTACCTACTCGTATCCAGATAGGGATGTATAGCTCGGAAAACTCACAAAATCTCTACAATACCAAAATTATAGGAAGTTCTTCTATATTATTCCTCAATGTTCATCTTAGGTCTACGTGCTCTAATCAGAGTTTATCTAAATCTAGCTTCCAAAGTTTGTACTAAACATCCTCTGATACCAACTGTAACGCCCCGACCCTAGTTACCCAGAGTCGGTGCATTATTACATAACATTGGCATGATCACTAGAAAGATCAAATCTCGAAAGACCGATTGGTTTAGTATCCATGGAAACACTAGATATATTCATAAGTTTTACATTACATCATAAAATGAAGAACTACTACAACAACATAATGTCTCTACAATCCACACTATTATCCCCTCATAATATCCCTGCAGGTCATTCATAACTTACTTCTTCACATCCTGGGAAAAATAAAACATAGAAAAGGGGTGAGCTCAAATGCCTAGTAAGGATAACAATATAGCGGAACATTCAAAATAAGCATAAACATTTAAGGCAATGCATTACTAAAACAAAATCCTTTTAAACATGAACTTCAACATAGTATGGAAAAAGTAAAATGAAATAATTCCATTTACTTATTCACATGGATATTCTACTAATCGAATAATCACATGCAAAATCAATAACCACTTTCATAATGTTGGAATGCATAATGCCAGACTATCATAACCACATAGCCAAGGCCTCGTGCCAAGACTACAAATAAGATTTTGTCAAGGCCTTGTTCCAGGACACTAGTTTGTCTCATGAGACCTACAGATGCATCGAGGAGCTATAGCGGGCTCCACCCGTCACATATTAAGTCCAATGCATTCCCATATGAAAAGGTTTAAACATAACATAAACATTCGTATTAAAACTAGCATAAGAAATGTCAATAATTTCACCATAAACTATGAATGGTATAAAAATAGCACATCCACAGTCAAACATATCACAAAACCTTCAACACAATATAGAAGTTTCGTATCATAATAAATCAACTTCAAATAAGTGTAAAATCCATCAAAGGATGTTGACGTAGATGAAATCAAAACTCTTTTAAGAGAAATATCTCTTTCTATTTTTGGAATCATTTAAGAGCCATATAAAATAAAAAAATTTCTTTGAAAATATTCTTATATGCTTGTAAGGGAAGCTTCGACGATTTTATAACGGTGGAAAATAGCCGCACCCGCCGTATAAGTTAAAAAAACATTCTTACCTTAATTTTGTCGAAAAGGTTAAAAAGCACCTTGTTTGGAAAACGAAAGAAAGATTCCTTTATAAACCACTTATAAAAAGTCAAATAAGGGTATAAATTATTTTAACCCATATTCTTGTAAATAGTAAAAATATTTTGAAATACATTTTTAAGAAATATGGATGTGGATGATAAAGAGATCCCAGTAGATTATTATGTATAAACAACCTCGGATAATGAAGAGATTGTGAAATAACCCTTACCTTGTAGTTTTCCTTGGTTGGGGTAGGTTAACCTCCTGTATAATGGTGAAATAATTGTTATTAAATTATAAAAGAATCATATACATTAATATGATATCATATATGATCTTTTAATATTGATTTGATAATAATATCTTAGTATTATCGTTGTTTCGGGTGTTAACTTACTTGTTTTATTTTATATTTTTTGTTATGTAAGACATGTTTGTAAAGGATAGGTTGTATATTATTCATATCCATAATGATATCAAGTCCTTAAACATAATTTTTAAATCATTAAATGATAATTATACTCTAATGGTTATGATGGAGAATGAATCTCATCGCGTTCGTGGAGACGGCAGTCTGTACGTACGCACAAGCGACAATATCATTCTTTTGATATTAAAATAATATATAAATGGATGTTATATCATATATACAGAATCATTAACATGTTATATTTATTATTTACATGAGTTACACATCATTATTATAACCATCCAAATAATATTATATTGAATAACAATTACACCACGACGTGGAGACGGTAAGCCGTACGTACGCACGTATGGTGACATGTTATTCAAAGGGTGGATAGAATACTGAATATGGTTGTACCATATTTATAATAACATCACAGAATATATATTATACTGGGGTTATTATTTTAGAATGGTAACTACAAAGGAAGAAGAAGTGGAAGAAGAAATGAACTTGGAAAAGGGTGGTGAAATCATTACCTCTTCTTCGGGCTCTTCCTTTTGATTTGATCAAAAGGGCTTCTTAGGATGAATTTCTGATCAAACTAAGGCCTCTAGGATGTATTGAGAGATGTTTGGAGAGTATTTGGGCAGAGTTTTTCAGAACCAAAATGCTTTGAAGGTGGGAAGAAATGGGAAGGAAGAGTTCCCTTTTATAAGAGGGGTGAGGGGCACCTTTGGAAAAGCTAGAAATATTAGTTTATATTAAATTCATATTCGGTTTCTAATGGCTCAAAAGTTGATTATTAAAAGGTTAAGGTGGGGATAGGTCGAAAAAAACTCAACCAATAGAAATTAGACAGGTTTGGGTACTTATATTAACCTTATCATTAAGTATTAACTCTAAGCTAATTATTTTCACTTTTACAATGTCTCTTTGTATTTTTATATTATATAGTTAATAAACTTACCATATACATCCAAGAGACCCCCAAGTGGTACATTAATGATACACCTATCATGATATAAGTCTATTGGACGAACCTTATATTTTTTTGAATTTAATATCAATTAATAATATAATATTTGTTTTAAAAACTCTTTTATGTCAATTTTGACACTATTCAATAGTTGATTTTTGTGAAACACATAACAGATTTATTACTTCAAACAAAGTCAATTTAATAAATCCTAATATATCATATTATCCTAGAAAATTAATTTAATTCATTAAAAGTTTCATATTATATTTATTTGGGTATTTATAATATCAATTATTTTAATTTTTCACTATTATAGTAATTACTTTATCATCATTGTGTCATAAATAAATTACATTATTTAATGTCTAAAAATTATAAATAAAATAGAATTATGTGGGAAATCTTTTTATCTTTCTAATGAATATTTATAATCTAAAATCCAACATATATACTCCTATGTAAAAATTTTGTTTCTAAAAGATATATTCTTGTCTCATTTTTGTATTTGTTTTAACTTACTTAAAATAAAGTGTCCCTATCACCTAAAAGTGGCACCATGGGGTCCCCAAATCGACCCGAAGATGCCTATGGTCGAACCTGTATCAACCAATAAGTCTAGGATATGTTTTAGGATAATTTAGTATTATTATAATATTATTTTGTTAACACTTATTTACCAGATTTACCCATAACCGTGGTAAATAAAATATTTACCGCAGTAATTATTCAAAATGTCTAAAAATAAAAGTTACCTATTTACACAATTTGAACATCCTGATTCCAAATATGGAATCCATTTTTCAAAATTCAAAACTCAGAAGTGTCAGAAATTAATTTAAAATTAATTCCCGTTGTTAAAACAAAAAGCATGTTTTTAAGAGACAATAACTATCAAAAGATTGGCACTTGTTTATGTCCGGTTTAATTGTAAAATTATTTCCAATGACCAAAATTATATTAAATGGTAAAAATATATTATAAATATACTTTAAAACCTCTCTAATTTATAATTTATCACTATTAATTATTTTGATTAAAAAAGTTGTTTTTAATTAAAATTTAGTAATTTTCACTATTTATCAAAATATTAAAGTTATCTGAAAAGTACCAAAATTTCACCTTAGGCTAAATTCGATATTCCGAATCCAAAAATGAATTCCATTTTGAGAGATAAAATTTCAAAAAGTTGGTATTAATATTCATAACGGCTAGTTTGATTGGTTATGGTGTGTTAGAACTCGGTGTTGCGTACAACACACGCTATCACATTATTCAAAGAGAAGCGTACCGTAGAAGCTTGGGGTGTTACAAATACTGCTATTATTAATTTAGAAAAAACAAAATACCAAATAGTGTCAAAATTTATGTAAAATAGTTTTTAAAACAATATATTAAATTATTAATTGATATTTTATTCATAAAAATCTAATGTTTGAAAAAATGACTTATATAATAATATATATGACATTAATGAACCAATTGGAGTTCGATTGTCTGTTTATAGTATGTTTATTAACAATATAGTGTAAGAATACAAGAAAACACGGTAAAAGATAAATTATTTAACTTAGAGTTAAATCTAAATGATATAGTTAAAATGGTAACCGAAACTTGTATAAAACCAATTTGTTGAGAGGATTTAGACCCATACCCACCCTAGCCTCGAAATAAGTAACATTTGAGCCATTATAAATAGAATATAAATTTATTACAAAGTAATATTTTAAGTTTTTCCTAAGGTTCCCCTCACTCCTCATATAAAAGGGCACTCCCCCTTCTCTCTAATTAACACCTCCAAATACATTTGGCTCGGAAATACCCTACCCAAATACCCTCTAAACTATCCTCCCTTCATCCTAGAGTCATTAATTTAGTCATCAACCCAATCTATAGAGCCCTTTTCATCAAATCAAAAAGAAGAACTAGAGGAAGAGGTAAATATCTCACCACCTATTTCAAGATCCATTCTTCTTCCATATACTCCTTCTTTGTTGATTCTATTATAAAATAATAACTCCAGTATCTTATATATACTATGATTTTATTATAAATTGTGCAACCATATTTGTTATTTTATCCATCCTATGAATGAAAAAGTCACAACACGTGCCTACGTATGGCTTACGGTCTCCACGTCCTGGTGTAGTTTGTTATTCAAACATTTAATCATTTGTATGGGTATGATAATGAGTATAAATAATATAAATAATAAATATAACATTATTATGATTCTGTATATATGATATATCATCCAATTATATACAATTGTAATTTCAAAAGAATGATATCATCGCTCGTGCGTACGTACAACCTACCGTCTCCACGATGTGATGTGAATCGTTCGTCATGATCTTCATTGAATAATGATTATATAAATGAATTGAATGAATAAATATGATATATATTACACTAATACCAGTCTATAAATGAGTTATATATATCCTAAAAGGAGGAATAAGAATTAATTCGAAAAAACATGCATAAGAACAAAAAGCAATGAACACCGGAATAACAAGTAGCAATGAAATATTACAAATAAGAAGATAATAATATGACAATATATGATATAATAACAATTAATATTATTCTTTAATAATTAAATGACATTATTTATGTCATTATATAGGAGGTTCGGATACGTATGAAGCATATCAGGCCTAAGGTAAAGGAAAATCTCACAATCACATTTTTATCTGGGATTGTTTATACTTCACAATTTACTGGGGCATATTTATCATCCACATCCATGTTTCCTCAATATGTAATATTATTTCTATCATAATACAATTTTCTAAATACAATTTTACCTATTAGTGAATTTTATTAAATGATATTAAAGGAACACTTTTTGATTTTCAGTACGAGATACTTTTTGACTTTTCCATCCAAAGTAGGAGAAGACTGATTTTTTAACTTATAAAACAAGAATGGATTTTTATGATTTCATAGAACATTAGTTATATGATTCTTCCTTTACAAGTTTTCAAGTTTATTTTTAATCAACTTCTTTTATTTTAAAATTTTATTACATGTTAATAAAGGAAAAATGTTTTTGAAGTATAAATGATATTTTCCTCAACAATGGAGTTCAAGTGTTTTATGAAAATTATTTTCCATTTAAGATAATATAGGGATCTATTTCTATCCTTATTTTTACATTTATTTGATTATTTTGTTATAGAATAATTTTTATGAAGTCCTTTCATCTTATATGGTTTATTTTTTGATGGCATGATGTTTGATAATCCCATTTTCTATTACATGGGTTATGCTATGATATATGATTTATGATTTTGTGGCACATATAAGAATGGATTCGTTATGAGATGGGTAGGACCTATATCTCCCTCCAATGCATTTGGTAATGATTTATATCTCATGAGATATACATGGCTATAATGACAAGTTAATCATGTTTAGTGATATAGGACTGGAAGGGGGAGTGAACTCATTTCAGAAATGGACTTTGTCCACTATGATAGTTTTGGAAATGAGTCATGACTAATAAGAAATGATTTTCTATAATTATGTGTGTATTCCACAAAGTTTCATGTTTTATGTTATGATTATTGGGATTAAATTTCACTACAATGATTTATCCCATGTTATGATATTATGGTCTCTTTTGCAGGTTAAGATTTTCAAAATGTTATGTTTTTATGAATATGATATGATTGATATTTCCTTTTTTAACCCTTACTAAGCATTTGAGCTACCCTTTTGTATGTTTTCTTTTCCCCAAGTCAGGAAGAATATAATTAAGTAGGATATGCCAAAAGGGACTCTAGATATGATGAAATAAACGGGAGACCATGTATATGTTTTATGAACCAGTTGTTTATGTTTCTCTGTTTCTAAAGAAACTATACCTAAACGGTACTATCATGGTTTTTTATATGTTGTAATAAGTATAATTCAATTATGATGTTATAAAAATGTATATATGTTAGAGTTTGTTATAGTTTTTATGAGAGGAAAGATATAGTCAATTTTTGGAAACTAGGATGTGAAAGCCTTATTAAGAACCCTAAGGATATGTCTAATCATAGAACACAATATTATTGTTTTATAAATGGACATGAATAACCTATGATAAGACCTTAAGTGTGATTTTTTTTTCATAATTATGTGGTTTTACTATTATGATTAGTGTTTCTCACACTATGCTTCTTGTTTTTAGTCAATGGCTGGAACTCGAAGGAATCGTGTTAATGCTGAATGTGACGGGCAATGCAATGATTGTCCTCCTGAGCAACCAAACGTTCTGGGAGTTGGAATGAAAAATCTTATAGAAATGCTCACACAACATTATCATGCTATGAATCATGCGGGACATCCAAATGAGCAAAAGAAGGAGAAACATTCTGTTGAATCCTTCATGAGGCAGTGTCCACCCTCATTCAGCAGGTCTACTATTCCATTAGTGGATGAACAATGGATCAGTACCACTGAAAAGATATTTCAAGTTACTCAATGTTCTGAACATAATAAGGTCATCTTAGTAGTATATTTTTTGGAAGGTGAAGCTAATCAATGGTGGAATCTTATCAAGAATACGGGGCAGAGAGAAGAAATTGAGTCCATGGAATGGGATGAGTTCAATAACATATTTTTCAATAATTATATCCCTTGTATTATTTGAACAAATATAGAGAAAGAGTTTCTTCAACTAAAGCAAAAGGATGATGAATCTTTTGGTACCTATGAATAAACATTTACAATACTTTCAATTTATGATTTCAGAATTATTATCCAACCTGAGAGTAAGATCGATTGATTCTTTTGTGGCATAAATCCAAGTCTTCAAAGGGAGTTAGCCATAAGGTACTTCAATAGCTATGAGGAAATTGTTCTATGTGCTCTCACGGATGAGATGGAGATTGGAGTAACCCAACAGTCATATGGGTTTTTAAGAAAAGGAAAATAGAATTCAAAGGGAAATCTAAAGACCACACTAAAAAGAAGACGAGTTTTACGTTATGATCAAATTGGGGAAAGAAACATGGAGGTAATTGTCTTAAACGGACAAGTAAATGATTAAAATGTGGAAAAGAAGGTCCTAGGGCATTTTACTGCCTCAATGATGGTAAAAAGATGTCTAATGATGCGAACAAAGAAAAGGCTTCATAGAATGCACCTCCTACACTTCAATGTTACAAGTGAAAGGAAATGGGGCATTATGCCAATAAATGATCTAATACAAGGGTTTTTGATGATGATCAACGCCAAAAAAATCTTAAGGAAAAATACAAAGGAAAGAAACACGCAATTTCTATCGTAATGTGGAGTACGATAAAGATATGGTGAAAGGTACACTTACCATCCACTCTAAAGTATCAAATGTTTTATTTGATACTATATCCACCCACTCATGTACTTATGAAGAATTTTCCAAAGGTATCACTGTACTACCTCATCAATTAGCTATTGAGTTAGCTGTGACAACTCTTAATGGCACAACAATTGCATCAGAAGTTTATAATTTTTCTCCAATTGACGTTTGTGGGAAAGTGCTTCCTGCAAATCTTTTGCTCCTTCCTATAGTGGAAATCGATGTTTTTGTTGGCATGGATTGGTATTCCTTATATAGATCTCATATTTAGGGCCAAACAAGGGAAGTCACATTTCATATTCCCGATCAATTTATGATCATATATCGATGCAAGGATGAATATAACCTTCCAGTGGAAATTTCTTCCATATTATGGGTCTTGATTCCAATAAATGAAGGTTATTTATCTCAAATGGTTGGAGAGAAACTCATGATTAAGAATATTCCCATTTTACGGGATTTTGATGAATTCTTTCCATAGGAATTCCCAGGTCTTCCACCAAACCGTGAAGTTGAGTTTTCAATAGAACTCATATTGGGTGCTATGCCCATTTCAAAGAAACCTTATAGAATGGACCCAATTGAAATGCAGTAATTGAAAAAGAAACTCCAAGAGAATGTTGATAATGGATTCATACGCCCTAGTGCATCACCTTGGGGAGCACATATTCTTTTTGTTATGAAGAAAGACGGATCAATGAGACTCTGTATTGATTATTGAGAACATAAAGAGATCACTATAAAGAAAAAATATCCTCTCCCATGTATTGATGACTTATTTGACCAACTATGCAGAGCTCAATACTTTTCCAAGATCGATCTTTGTTCAGGGTATCATCAATTGAGGGTCAAAAGGGAGGATATACCAAAGATGGATTTCTGTACAAGGTATGAATACAGTGAATTTATAAAGATTCCATTGGGTCTTACTAATGACCATACTATCTTCATGGATCTAATGAATAGAGTCTTTAGAGACTATCTTGATCAGAATTTTGTAGTCATTATAGATGATATTATTGTCTATTAAATGAGAAAGGAAGAACATGAAGATCACTTGAAAATTTTATTAAAGACTCTATGAAATGAGAATCTTTATGCCAAATTTGCTAATTGTGAATTTTGGATTCAAAAAATTCATTTTTTGGTAACATAATCTCAAAAGCGGTGGTATCTGTGGATCCAAAAAAAACCAGAGGTTATCGAAAGATGGATGAGGCCAACAACAGTAACTGAGACTTGATGTTTTCTTGGTTTGGATGGATATTATCGAAGTTTTGTGAATTAATTTTCACTATTATCTAATCCACTCACCAAATTGAATTGAAAAGGAGTTATGTTCATTTGGACTGATGAGTGTGAAGATAATTTCAAGGAGTTAAAAACAAGGTTATCCTGTGCACCTATGCTCACACTACCTTGTAGTGGAGAAAGGTCTGTGATCTATAGTGATAAATCCAAGATGGGATTGGGGTGTGTTCTCATGCAAAATGATATGGTGATAGCTTATGCCCCATGAAATTCAAAAATACATGAGGAAAATTACCCAACTCATGATTTGGAATTGGAAACAGTAATCTTTGCATTAAAGATTTGGAGGCATTATCTTTATGGTGAATGGTGTGATATTTATACTAGTCTTAAAATTTCAAGGTATATTTTCATACAAAAGGAGCTGAATATGTGCCAAAGAAGATTATTGGAGATGATTAAGGATCATGACTGCTCAAATCATTACCACCTTGGGAAAGAAAAAAAGGTGGCAGGCGAATTAAGTCGACCAAACCATGCTAGTGTATCCATGATGAGGATTAAAAAAGATCCAATATTTATGGATTTAAAAAGGATGGATCTTGGAATTATAATGGAAGAGGAAAATCGTATCTTTCTCAAATGAATGTTCAATCATATATACATGTGAAGATTAAAGAGGTAGATAAAGAAGATGTAGAGTTACAAAAGAAGGTGAGAAATTTTTCTGAATTTTACATTGATTGTGATGAAATAATAAGGTTCATGAATCGGGTTTGTGTTCCTCCCATCCTAGAATTAAAGAAGGAAATATTGGATGAAGATCGTAGTTATTCATTCTCTATTCACCCTGGAATCACAAAGATGTATAGGGATATGAAAGGGTACTTCTGGTGGGATGGCATGAAAAGAGATGTTGCTGAATATGTCTCTCGATGCTTGGTTTGCCATCAAGTTAAATCTGAGAGACAGAAGTCTAAGGGGATGTTACAACTATTACCCATACCAGAATGGAAATCGGAAAACATCTCTATGGACTTTGTCAATGGACTTCCTAAAACATTCAAAGGCAATAATGCTATATCGGTTATAGTTGATCTTCTTACGAAGTCGGCACACTTCATTGCTATTATAGAACATTTATCTCTTGATCACCTTGCCAAGATATATGTGAAGGAAGTGGTAAGATTCCATAGATTACCATGTTCTATTATATCTGATCGGGATCTGAGGTTTACCTAGAAGTTTTGGCGAAGTCTTCGACATACTCTAGATGCAGAGTTGAGTTTCAGCACTGCTTATCATCCTCAGAATGACGGTCAGTCTGAGAGGACAATTTGAAGTCTAGAATACATCTTGAGATCTTTATCTATGGATTTAATAGGTGGTTGGGAGAAACACCTACCTTTGGTAGAATTTTCTTTATAATAATAGCTTTCACTCCAGTATTCAGATGGCTCCTTATGAAGCTCTCTATGGAAAGAAATTCAGAACTCCAACTTCTAGGAGAAAGTTGGGGAAAGAAAGATACTAGGACCTGATCTAGTAGATGAGATGGCATAAAAGGTATGATCTATTCAACAAAACATAAGAGCAGCTCAAAGTAAATGAAAAAGTTATGCAGACAACTGATGAAAAGACCTAGAGATTGAAGTGGGTGATAAAGTGATCTTACGAATATCTCCTTGGAAGAGAGTAATGAGATTTGGAAAGAACGAAAAGATATCCCTAGGTATATTGGTAATTTTGAGATATTGGATCCTGTTGGGAAGGTAGCTTACTGATTGGCGCTTCCACCAAATCTCTCTCAAGTTCTTGATGTGTTCCTTGTATCAACTCTGAGAAATTACATACCTGATTCTTCACATGTACTAAGCTCAGAAGTTATACCACTGGAGAAACATCTTTCTTATGAAGAATAGCCAATCGGGAATCTGGATCATAGCGAAAAAGTTCTAAGAAGCATGACCACTCGCTTGGTTAAAGTTTTATGGAAGAACCACGAATTAGAGAAATCTACATTGGAACTTGAGGATTTGACGAGGGAGAGGTATCCTCATCTGTTTGTTACGAAGTGAAGAATTTCGATGGTGAAATTATTTTTAAGGTGGGTAGAATTTAACACCCTGATATTGCATGAGAAATATTTTTTTTATGTATTATGTTATATGCAACACCAAATGAATCATTCACTACACACAACACTGTTTTGGCTTGTGTTACACGCAATAGCAACCTTCCTCGATATACTACGTTGTACGCAATACCGAGTTTCACTAAACGACGATAAGTTAGTAAAATATTATATAAACTAGTTGTTATGAATAGTAATACCCACTTTTTGAAATTTTATAAATTTTATTTTTCAAAATGGACATCATTTTTGGATTCGTAATATCAAAATTAGCTTAGGGTAAATTTTTGGTATTTTTCTGAAAACATTCAATATTTGATGAATAGTGAAAAACACTGAGTTATAGTTTAAAACCGAATTTTTATTGAAATAATTATTTATTTTAATTATATTTATATATAAATAATACCTATATAATTTCAATGTAATTCATTAGAGTCATTTTATAATAATTTTAGTTATATTAAAATTTTATTGACCTTTTTACCGTCTTTTTACCCACCTCTTAGGAGAATCTGAAAATTTACATAAAACATAATTTTACAACATTTGTGAGTTGAATTTCAAAAATCAGAGTGACAAGGTTAATATCAAGGAGTAAAATGTAGTTCAATAAGATAAAAATAATTTTTGGTGAATATTAAATTTTTACTTTTATTTACCACGGTTAAAAGTAAATAGAGTAATTATGGGTAAAGATAATATTAATATTACCCTAACACATGTTCTAATTCTATTGTATGAGTTTAATTAGACCAAAAAAAACCTTTGGAATAAAATAAGACCATTTACATCAACTTGGATTAGATTAGGACATTTATTATTAGTTAATTCAAAGAAAAGTTTAAAGAATTAAAATCAATGTTTAATAAGTAAAACATATTTAATATAGGGTTATACATAAGATAAATTCGACTCTAAATATTAATTAGAAAGATAAAAATATTTCTTACATAAAGTTATTTTATTTATAATTTTTAGAAATTATGTAATTTAATTTATTTATATCATAATGATGATGCAGTAATTACCTTATTAACGAAATATTAACATAATTGATATTATAAATACCCAAATAAATGTAATTTGATAATTTTTATGAATTACACTAATTTTATAGGTTAATATAACATATTATGGTTGATTATATGAATATTTTTCGATATAATAATGCTGTTATGAATTTAGAAAAAACGAAATACCAAATAGTGTAAAAATTGACATAAAAGAAATTTAAAAAAAATTAAATTATTAATTAATATTCTGTTGCTAAAAATACAAGGTTCAGCCAAAAGACTTATATAATAATATATATGACATTAATGAACCAATTGGGGTTCTAATAGTAGTTTATAGTTATTTTACTTACCATATAATGTAAGAATACAAGAAGACACGGTAAAAGTTAAATTATTTAACTTAGAGTTAAATCTAAATGATAAGGTTAAAATGGTAACCTAAACTTGTCTAAAACCTATTTGATGAGCGTATATCAGCCCATCCACACCCTATACTTGGAATAAGTCACTTTGGGGCCATTATAAACCGAAAATGAATTTATTATAAAATAATATTTTAAGTTTTTCCTAAGGTTCCCCTCACCCCTCTTATAAAAGGGTACTCCCCCTTCTCTCTAATTCACACCTCCAATGACATTTGGATCATCCCAAAACTTCCCAAATACACTATCAACTATCATCCTTTAATTAAATAGGAATTACTTTAGTCATAAATCAATCCTATTGAGCCCTTTTGATCAAATCAAAAGGAAGAACCCAAGGAAGAGGTAAACATCTCACCACCTATTTCAAATCCTGTTTCTTCCTATTCCTCCTTCTTTGTTGTTTCCATTATAAAATAAAAATTCCAATATCTTATATATAATGTTATATTATTATAAATGATACAACCATAATTGTTATTTTATCCATCTTATTAATGAAAATGTCACCACCCTTGCGTACGTACGGCTTACCGTCTCCACGTCGTGGTGTAGTTTTTTATTCAAACATCTCATCATCTTGATGGGTATGGAAATGAGTATAAATAATATAAATAATAAATATAACTATATTATGATTCTATATATATTATTTACCATCCAATTATATTCTATTTTAATACCAAAAGAATGATATCATCGCTTGTGTGTACGTATGACCTACCATCTCCACGATGTGATGCGAAACGTTCTACATGATCTTCATTGAATAATGATTATATAAATGAATTGAATGAATAAATATGATATATATTTCACTAATAACTTTATTTAAATTATTTATCTATAACCAAAAAATTTTAATAATAATTCATTCGACAAAACATGTATAAGAACATAAAGCAATGAACACCCGAATTACAAGTAGCAATGAAATATTACTAGTAAGAAGATAATAATATGACCATATATGATATAATAATAATTAATATGATTCTGTAATAATTAAATGACATTATTTAAATAATTATACAGGAGGCTCGGAGACGTGCGAAGAATATCAGACCTATGGTAAGGGAAAATTTCACAATCTCATTTTTATCCGAGATTGTTTATAATTCAGAATTTACCAGGGAATATTTATCATCCACATCAATGTTTACTCAATATGTAATATTATTTATATCCTCCTAGAATTTTTTAAATCCAATTTTACCTATTGGTTAATTTTAATAAAATATATGAAATGAATCTTTTGTCGTTTTCAGTACTGGCCAAATTACGAGAAGAATGCTTTTTAACTTATACGACATAAATGGATTTTTATGATTTCATAGAACATTATTTCCATGAATCTTCATTTAAAAGTTTTCACGTTAATTTTTTATTAAATTATTTTAGTTTATAATTTAATGACATGTTATGAAATGAAAAATCTTTTTGACGTAGAAAGGATATTTTCCTCAAGAATGGAGTTCAAGTGTTTTATTAAAATTATTTTCCATCTAAGATAATATAGGGATCTATTTATATACCTATTTTTCATTTATTTGATTATGTTATGATGGAATCATTTCTATGAAGTCCTTTTATGTTATATGGTTTAAGTTAGGATGGCATGATGTTTAAGAATCTCATTTTTTTTACATGGTCTATAGTATGATATATGATTTATGATTTTGTGGCACACATAAAAATGGTTTCATTATGAGATGGTTGGGACCTATATCTCCCTCTTATGTATTGGGTAAAGCTTTATATCTCATGATATAGACATGGATGGAACGACAAGTTAATCCGGTTCAGTGATACAAGACGGAAACGAGGAGTGAACTTGTTTCAGAAATGGACTTCTTCCACTATGATAGTCTTGGAAATGAGTCTTGAATAATAAGAAATTATTTTCTATGATTTTTTGTGTATTCCAAAAAGTTTCATGTTTTATGTTATGATTATTGGGATTACATTTCACTACTATGATTTATCCCATTTTATGATATTATGATCTGTTTTGCAGGTTATGATTCTCAAAATTTTATGTTCTTGTGAATATAATATGATTGATATTTCCATTATTTACCCTTACTGAGCATTTGAGCTCACCCTTTTTTATGTTTTCTTTTCCCTGGTTCAGGAAGAAGGGTATTATATAGGATATGAAAAAGGGACTCTATACATGTGGAAATAAATGGGAGACAATATAGTTGTTTTCTAAACCAGTTGTTTATGTTTCTCAATTTTTAAAGACATTATACCTAAACGGTCCTATGATGGTTTTATTTTATGTTGTAATATGTATGATTCAATTATGAAGTAAAAATAATTTATGTAATGTATGGGTCGTTATATGTAATATAAATATTAATATATTAAGATAAAATTCCTATATATGAAAATACTAGTTCATTATAGTTTGTATCTGAGATATGGCTTAGATAACTTTATGAAAAAACGGCTAGAAAATAGTAGTAATATCCATATTGGTCATTCTATGTTTAAATCTTATTATTTTTTGAAAAAACATGAATTACTGAGGATAAAACATAAGGTGTCATGGATTGAAATTTTATATGAGGTTCTCTTGAATTTGTGGTTTTCCCTGTATGATTTTTCATTATCACCCTATTCATTTTTTATTATAGTCAATGTAGAAAAACAAAATGATGTGGATTATTATTGAATATGATGGAGAATTGGATTACGGTAATTCAAATTGGAGGATGAATGGATTGAAGGACGGTTTGATTATTCCTAACCATTATTAATGGAAAATGATTAACAATGCATACCTAAACAAATTCTCATTGTCAACAAAGAATATAAGGAATTTGATTACTTAGAGTTTGAGTAGTGGAGACCATGGATGAATGATGATTTATTTTCCATCATGATAAGAATGTGGGAAGAAAAAAAACAAGTGGATTACATAGAGTAACATAAATATATTTGACTATTGAAAAGAATAACACAAAGAAAGTACCTTCAAAGAAAATATGGAGAGTTCGGTTTACACAATGGACGGTAATATCAATATTCTTATGTTATTATCAATATATAAATGTTTTAAATTTGAATGTTGTTGTAATTATAAAAATTGATATCCATAGAGGATAAATGGAAATGAAAATAAGAAATTTAATATGTGTAATGGTTATATAGAGACTATAAATAACATGTGAGATGAATGAAATGTTATGAAATAATATGAGGAATATTAGTTAATTGATTGAAAAAGAAGTGTTGTAGATGAAGTTTATAGGTATGGTAATTTAATTATTTTGTTATAAAAACAATTAAATATAAAACATCATTTAATATATATTTTTACTAAGTATTTGAAAGGGTATGTTAAATAATTCTTATGGAAGGGATTATAGATTTACTATTAAGGTGATGAAATTAGAGAACACGTGATTTCAGAAATGATATACCATAATATGTTCATAATAATGGGATAATAATGAGGTAAATATATTTTTAATGGTTATAAAATAAATTGTATAGTATTGATGAACTAGGAGATGATTTTTAATATGAAGATAAATCGATTTATGAAGTCACAGATTGATATTCTATAATTTTGGGATTTTTGTTTTGAGGAAATAATAAATTTTTGAAAGACATCATGTTTTCACCAATTTTTATGGTATAGTATGTTAATACCCCATTTCAAAAAAATACATTCTAATTATATTGACATGTATTTTGTGCGATAATTGAGAGTTGCATAAATATTTAAGGGGATTAATGATAAGAGAAATTTCTGAATGTAGTTACCTTCTATAAAATATTTTGGATTTTAAAAATTTTAATGGTTTATAAGTGTAAAAAATTAAGAAAATTATTTCAAATTGATGTTATGTTAAGGACTTATAAATTAATGTATTACTTAACCATGTGACGATTTATGTATATTGAATAACATATGATAACCAATTGTGTTCTGATTATTACTAAAGACTGGATGAATGACATGCCAACCAATTACGAATCTTATTATCCAATAAAATTGCATGCATTAAAACATAAACACCATTTCATGGATTGAGAGATGAAGTTGAAATTGAATAAAACATAATTTACGTGTGATATTGTACATATGAGATGAAATCAAGTAAATCTATCTTCTCTAAATTATTTACAAATAATATGTTATCCTATTATCAACATTTTCTATTATACCAATGAGAATTATCATTATTATTTGTTCTATGGTTCTATTATTATTAACCTTATAAAGCCCATGTTCTCTATCATTATACATCAGAACATGATAGTTAGAATTCTCTTTGGCAGCAATTTTTTTTCACATTCCAGTAATGGTTTGTTATATACATATAATTAAAATCAATGGAAGAAATTATTTTATGGGTGGTAGAATTTAATATCACAATATTTTATGATATTTTTATTTTTTTGAATAAACATTATCTCTTTGATGTCTTACTTTTCATGAAATACTAATTTTAAATGAACTCTATAATATTATTATTTAATTGTGATAGGTATCAGCAAGACAATTGAATAGTGGGTATTAATAATATTTTTTAAATTTAAAAATATTTTTTTAGTAATATATATATTCAATTAAATGGGTATAAATTAATTAGGAATGAATGTTAAAACCAAATGAATATAAAGTAATTTTTTTCCTAAACAATTATTTTTATGATCATTGTAGAATATTATCTTAATAAAATAAATTAACATATATTCTTAAACTAAAATAATGAACATTATATTGTTATATATTCAATAAAATAATTTTAAATGCATTCAATATATCTAACTGACTTATGAAAAAAATAAAATTTAATTTTAAGAATAACAGTTTTATTTTTCTAAAGTGCAATCTTTCATCATTTCAATATTGCACCAATTTTAAAACTATATTACGGTACACTTATATTTTTTATATGAAAAAATAATCATAATTATTTATATAAGTATATAATAAGTATCTTTGGGAAAAATATTCACAATTTTCTAATAAGAATCATTTTTTTTATTGGTAGATAAAAATACTGCATTTTATTAAAAAACAAATTTTCCATAAAATTTTTTATTTAGAAAAATTATATTCATAATTGGATTAAATGTATAATTAGTTAGATAATACATCATTAAAACAAATTAATGTTATTGGAATAAATTTATCCTTGAAATTTGATATTAAAAAATTAAACAGTTGAACTTTTCAATTTAAAAATCATCTCATTCATTCTGTCTCCTTAATTAATTTTAAACCTCATTTTCCCACTTCAATGAATTGAATTTGATTAATTTGATTAATTTTTTTAATTATACTGTCCATATTCTGCTTTAATTTTAATTTAGTTTTTATTTAGAATAATTATACTTTGGTGGAAAATTATTTATTATTGTATAAGTAAAATAGTGACAAGGGACAAATTTAAAAGATAAAATCTTAACATAAATGAAAATTATAAACATTAATGGGTTTTTAATGTATTTATATTCCATATAAAATCTGTAAAATATTAATTTCTAGCCTAATACAGGTATATTAATTCAACCTCAATGTTGTTAGATTTAAATATAGAATAATCATTATTTATTCACTGAAACCAATATATCTTCAAGTATAAATACCACCCTCCCCACCCCATTTTGATCCACATTACATGAAGATCCTAAAATATCTACCAAAACACCCCCCAAATATACCCATATCTATGTGATTCTATTATCATCAAATTTAAAAATTAATGGTGCTAAAATATCACTCATGTAGGTGATATTCATGTGGTATTTTTCTCAAAACACCTCTCTAAATTTCATTTTCTTCATCTTTCTCCTGACCTCATTCATCAATAATTTTTTAGTAATTCCATAATAATATAAATCCATTAATGATATGTGTATTTTATAACACATTATAACCACCACTTCTATTACATCCTCTTATTCAAACAAAGAGAATGTTTTCCAAATTTTGACGGATAAATGCCTCCACGAATACTATTGTTTTTCATTTTCCATTAATTCATTCATTGATGGTCATAATTAAATTAATCTTGTTTTATAAGTTTATATTCAGTATATAATGACATATTTCATGTTTTGAAACTAATATGTATTGAATATATTCAATAAACCAAAACTAGTTTGTCATGGATGGAAACCCCACCATATGTAACTACACATTTTTCCTTAACATTTTATCAAAGAAGTCATTATAATGGAAGAAAAATGATATATCAAACCATTTAAAATTATTGAAGTGAATTAATAATTTTTATTTTAAAATCTGGGATATTGTTTCTATTTTACATAAAAAATCATAACTATATACAAATGAAAATAACCTAAAAATCATAAATTTAACTCACCAGAAACAATGAATATAATGATATATTATTATCGAATGGGTGATTAGATGTTCTGAAAGTATCAAATAAGGTATCATAACTATGATTAGAGTTTAATAATGTGTTAGTAACTTCTTATAACACTTTATATAGGAGGATCAAGTTCTCAAAACAATAGGTAGGTGTGATGTAATAATTTCTATTCTAACTTTCACTTCCGTGCAATATATGCCTTATTATAAACTATTATTTTTTCATGGTGTTTATATACATACAATTGATTTATTATATCTCAATCATCATTATATTATTATTTTTATTTAATATTGAATATTATAATTATTACTTTTATGTTCCACACAATTCGACTGATTACAAAGATGTAAAGGATTTATCAACCCTATTTATATTCTTTTTTGCTAATCTCAAACTTCTTGATTTTTTCATGATAATATTATATTTCAATTAAATTTTTATTAACATAATTTATTATTTTATTATTTCTTATATGGATATATAGTTTATAAAAATAATAAATTAATTATATTATCACTTTATTGATAAAATATTTATGATAGATTTTTTTAATAGTTAACATTTAAAATATCACTTCCAACTCTCTACATCTACCATATCCATTATTCCTAAAACTATTGTTGAAAATTTATTTACTATTTTACTATTATTTTATATATAAATTTTTATCAATTTTTATTATTTACAGAATGTTTTTAAATTAATATTTCATCATTTTCTAAATGAGGTTGTTGTTTACCTTTCTAAAAAATATCAACGAAATGTTTTTTATCTTAAATGGAATGGGTGGATTTTACCACTATCATAGTAATTTAATTATATAATTATTACAATATAGAATTAAAGGATATTTTAAAATAATATTTTTTCTTCTATAATTTTATGTTATTTAAAAAATATAATTTTAAAAATAGAAAGGATATATTCTTTAATAATTACATCAATCGATCATTCAAAATTATTTTTCCATTTTTGATAACATTTTACGATGTTAAATATTCATTACTAAGATATTATTTAATAAAAAAAATGTTCATTTTATGGTTTGTTTATTTTTATGATGGAATGATATTTATGAAACATTATTCTATTTTATGGGTTATGTTGTGAAGAAATGTTTATGAAACTCAAATTTTTTCATTTGTTGATTTTTGTTTTTTGTTTTTTTCATTATGTAATGGGGGATACATAATAAACAATGATGAATGGAACCAATATATCCATCCAATTGATTTTGTAAATATATAATATCTATATAAATATAGAAATAACCTGAATGGTGATTGAACACAGTTTTGAAATGACTGGAATTATGATTGAACTCGGTTCAGATAGAACTATAATAAGAAATGAAATAGGTTCAATAATAGATGTTGTTGGACATTATAGTCTTTAGAGTGAACCTAGACTGCGAATATAATTTGTGTAGTAAATTGAATCTACTATTTTTGTGTTTTTAAGGACCATTTCATAGTAATGAAATGATTTAATATGCTTATATGTTTTCCACATTTCCATGTCTTATGCTAAGTTAGTCTTTATGATTCATCTATTTTGAATTTTTATTATTTATTATATGAAATAAGATTAAGATATATTATAATAAGGGTATAAATATAAAATGTATGTTAGTATTATTAAAATATTATTTTTATGTTATGATTCATATCTCCATTGATTACCCTTACAGAGCATCGAAGCTCAACCATTTCTTATGTTTTTTTCATATGACACAAGGAAAGGTTCCATGATATATATTTAAAATAGGTTATAGTTACAATGAAGTATGAATGATATTATTTAGATATTTTATGATATATTTGTTTTTTTCATGTTTTAAAAGACAGTAAACCCATATTATTTGTGCATGGTTTTTTTGTAATAAAAATAATCATCTATTTAGATGTACTATCTATGTATGAAAAGAGAGGGTCATTAAAATATACTATATTTTAATAAATATAATTATATCATGAATATCATTTATATATATTATATATATCACATATTATTATTAAACCCATCTGTAGTACATTCCATTTAATGTGTGAAAGTATCACATCGCTTTGAGGAAGAAATAATCCACATGTCCACATGCGATGCTATCATATTCACATAAAATGTAAATCATGAATGTATGTTTCATATAAAAATTATAGAATTATTAAGAAATATTAAATATCATATATATAATATAAAACCATTAGGTACATCATAGTTCCTAACCATGAGATTTGGTAATATGAATAATGAATGACATCATTTCTATAGTTGCTTGTCCAAAGGGGACATAAATTTTGATTTCATTACCCATTTTGTTGTAAGTGTGTGTAAATATAGGTAAAATAATTAACATAATAACATTCCTATATATTGGAAAAAATATGGTTATTATATAGTCATTTAATAATAATAATTCATTGGGTGGAGAAATTAAAAAAACAAATGTGATCGATGAAAAATGTTACCTCTTTTTCGGGTAACACCTTATCTTTAACAACAAAGGACATCCTTGGTTTTCCTTCATAAAACAATTGAGGGTTATATGACATGTTTATGGATCTTGGTGACATCTTTATAAGGTATTTTATTATTCTTTGTTTTTTTGAGGTCTTAATAAGGGGGTAGAGGGTGGCCTTTATAGGGGGGAGGACACAATTGGTATTTTTATAAGATCTGAGTGGTTCCCATGTTTAAATTGTCCCAAAATTGTAAAAAATGGAATATAATAGATACATTGATGTTTAATATTTGAAATATGGCCATAACATAATTTTTATAAAAGTATATAGAAATTTTACACGGTATATTAATGTTTAATCCTTAAGTGAACTTGTTTATACCTTAATCACTGTAATTGATTTCAATTTCATTCAATAATATTCTTAAAAAAGAAACTTATTTGAAATTTATTAAATTAAAAAATAATTAGTATTAAAAAAAGGAATATATTTTTTCATTTTACAATCATTCAATTTGTAGAAATTATTTTAAAATTAATCTCACAGACTGGATGATACAGTGCAATTTTATATTGAAATGTTGAAATGATTGAAAGTTTTTATATATAATTTTAATGTCATTTTCTTCTTATTACAAAAATTTGATTTATTGATTTATAATTTAAATAATTACACTTTAAAACCATTTAAAACATATAATTTATGATTATAAATTATTTACATGCAAATGTTGTTTTTAATTAAAATATAGTAATTTTCATTATTCATCAAAACATTACACTTCTAATAAAATAGCAAAAACACACATGAAGTAAATTTTTATATTATTATTTGAAAAATTATGTTTATTTTGAATAATTAAATGTTAAAATGGTTCGAAAAGTATTTTTAAAAAATTTTATTTATTAAAATACGAAATAAAATACCTTTTAGAAAAATACATCCATGTATGCATAAAATTTATTTATTCTTATCATAATACTATAAAAAATAATAGATGATATTGAAAAATATTTAATATTTAATATTTATATTTATTAAATATATCTCTATAATAGTGATTAATTTAATTTATTACTAGAAAAATCTTTTGTGTGAATAAATATAGTCTTCTATAAAAGATATCATTTATACTAAACTTGGTTTCATTTTCATTTCCAATTATTTGATAATTAAAGAAATTCATTTTATATAATTATTTGAAAAATATACACATAATTTATTTAATATTATTCATTCCCCAAAATCCAATTTATAGGTGATCACTATCATTATAAATATTAGTATTACTAGTATAATTTTTTCTAGTAAGACTCGGTCTGTCCTGTAACACACATAATAGAATAAACATGATATTATGTGAAAAACAATTATGAACATGGTGTGGTATATAATTCAATACAAAGTATGCAATTCATGTAACTCATTTTACGATCTTATTTAAATTATCATTAAATATGTTATTTCATAATATCGTGGGATATTACATAAAATATAATGCGAAACTACATTTTATAAGATATTTTTTTTCAAATTGATAAACATTAATATGCATATATCGAATAAATTACTAATAAAATTAATTTTACTATAATATATATTTTTGATATATATAATATATTTATTTTCTTTAAATGAAGAACGTCATATTTATTTTTTATACAACAAATTTTATATATATAATGATCTCTTTAATGTTCCCAATGCTTTAGTAAATTGAAATTTATTTTCTATGAGTATAAAAATGAAAAATCTGTAAAATATATGTGATAAATAACTAGTTTCATTTTTATATACCTGATTATAAAATTTTAATTACTAGTTATATATATAGATAACATATCCTTGTAAGATTTATTAAAAAGATAATCTCTGGGCATAGTCTAGTGTGGTGATTCTACTATCATGAATCTCATTGAAATTTTTATGAGTTTTAATTTATCTCACATATTATTTCACTCATACCATAATTTTAATGATAAAAAATTTCTTGGGATATGTTAAAATAAATTGGATATATATTCCTTCTAAACATGAAAAAATGAGCTCAATAAGGGTTACTTCTCTTACCTGATGCAATTTCTATCCTTTTTCATTATACATATCATATTTTGGTTACTCTATTTTATTCCCAAAAATATAAATATTTTATTATGAAAATAAAATTTTATTATTACATATCAATGTTTCATTTTATTTTAGTGTTTAATTTAGTAAAATATTTTATCATAATATTCAGAGAAGGAAAATTCATAGTGAATTTTATGGTCATTACATTATAAAACCTCTTAGCTATCGAACTGTAATTGTAGAATCCAAAAACATTATATAAAAAAGAAATCATATTTTTTGCGTATTTTTGTTTCAATTTCCTACTACTAAACTATAATTTTGGGTTTCTAAAAAATAATTATTCCTCCATGTATTGTGTGATTCTGGCTTATCTTTTATTATGACAAATTTTTTACAATAAATACCAATACTTTTGTCCTATAATTACATCTCCTTTTATATGGAATTAATTCCACTTATTATTCATTGTATTTAAATTACTATACATTTTCATTATATCATGAACAATACTATAAATCATTGTCTCCCATTGATTATTTGATCATTCTTGATCCCTGAGATTTCTTATCATATCGATGACTGCTCCATTGTGTTCCCCTATCCATTTGATCGTATATTCTATTATGCATGTTAATAAAACAATATATATTTCTAAATATTCCTCCATAATAATAAGCTCAATTATTTTATCTTAGTTTCTGACAATCTTATAATTGATATTTTCAAAAATACCCATCAACTGAGGTGTCTCCACTAATTTCTAATCTATAAAACTTATGAATCAAATACCATGAGAATATATTTTTTATTTTTCTATTACAATTTCCTATCTATTCATGTAGAACTTATAAATATACATTAATGTATAAAATTACATCAAAATTATTATCATTACCAATACATTTCTATTTTTTGTCCCTATTTATGATAGACATAAGAACATTATTATTTAATATTTTCAATAATTTATCCAATTCACTCTTGTTTTTTATATATATCCTTTTATGAGTACAAGTGTTTTCATTAAGAAATTATTCTCGTTAATATTATTTCAATCACTTACTAAAAATATATCATTTATCTTCCATCATATTTATATTTATTTGGAATGTTTCTTGTATTGTATATAAATATTACACATTAAAACAATGTGAGCGTGAGATTTACATTAGCAACTCACATTTACATTTTAATATTTAAATAAATGATTAACATATTTTTTTAAAATCATTTATCATGTTGAACCTACACAATGGACTACATATAAATCAACTTGAATAAAATTCATGTGATTTATCCTTATAAATATTTTTTATTTTACTGCTCTCCTTGTGAGGACCTCACCTTAATAATTACATATTCTTCTGTTTTTGAAATATAATTTACATTTTAGGGATATTTTTTTAGAGTTTAAGATAATTAAGAAACCCCTTCATGAATTCAAGGAATATATTATATGTTGAAACATTTAAACAATGTCCATTTTTGCACAAATATAAATAAACTATTAAGAGAAAAAATTATTTTATTTATGAAAAATCATCACAATTTAATCCTTTAATTTCTACATGTCCTTAATATTATTTGAACCCTATAAAAAAATTAAAACATAATATGATCAAAAAAATCATATTAAATTATTTAGAAGAAATTAAATAGTAGTATAGGGAAAAACATGAAATCCATTTTTGGTTATTTTGTAAAAACAGAAACCAAAAATTTTCACATCATAATCACACAAATTGTTTTTCAAAGAATTCTTCCATACCCCATATAAATAAAATAAAATTAAATTAGTTGACTTAGAGAATAATTTATATAAAACCCTTTTGAAACATCATTACATTGGAAAAACGTCACGATTTACTTCAAAAATTATTATTAAACAATTCATTGGATATATATAAATGGGATCACCCTTCTATTGAACAATATCAGGCTCACCTATAAGATATAATGGAGATCTTCTATTTTTAGAAGTTGTATCATACATAAACATTTTACATGTCCTATAATGTGGATCAACACTCTGTATAAGATATATCGGGTTCACCCGTGAACTATAGTAGGGCTCAACCCTTTTTATATGCTATAGTAGGCTCACCTATGCACTATAATGGGATGAACTATTTATATATGTTGTATCAATCTAATTTTTTTTCATATAATTCTCAGGTAATATTTTATAAATAATAAAATTTCATCATAAATATTTATTAAAAACCCTTTTAATCCCAAATTAAAAATAATTGCATATAAAAATATCCTTTACATTCAAAAATAAAATTTAAAAAAAAAAATCCATTTTCATCGGTGAGATGTATTCAATTTTTAAATATATAAAAAATAAAAGAAGGAATTTCATTTAATAAAAACAACAAGGTTTAATTGGAATATAGAAATTATATAATTTCATGGTGGTGGTAAAAGTCATTGTATCCTTGTATTATAAGAATAAAACATTACTTTTGTAGTTTGTCACAAAATTATTTATATAACATTTAAATAGTTTTATTTTAATATCCATTGAATTATTTTAAGAATTATAATAAAATTTCTGTTATAATCCATTTAAAATAAAACCAAAGATAATATCATGAATATTGACATGGAATAAATGATTTTGAAATTATATGTTTGGTGATTTAAAAAGTTATTTTTAAATCAAAGTGTCTCATAAAAAATTTATTTATTTGAATCGTAAAGGCTATGACAGAATAACATTTGGAAAATATTAAATATAATGAGATTATATAAATTAAAAAATATATATAGTAAAGGGTATGTTAATACACCTCATACTAGATGTGGGTGTATAACATATTTTGATCCATTAATTAAAAATATTTCACTTTTTCATGGTTTCAAGTATGTTCATTTTGTTGTTTCAGGATCAATTTAAATGTTTATAATTATCGATGCAATTTTATAAAGGATATAAAATTATTGAATTAGAATTAAACAGTATTAATGAACATAAAAAGTATCAATGATACCGTATATAATTTTTAATTCATATATGATGATGAATTATTTAAAAAGATATTATTGATAAATGCTTTGTTTATTTTGGATGTTTTTCCAATCATCGTAAACTAGTTTCATTTAAGTTAATATTTTATTTATATAATAGTTCCATAACATCAAATCGGTTATGATAGAGCTGTTATAATATTATTTAACCATAATTATACTTTTATAACCATTCATGAATGATGCAATGGAAATCAAAAAATCATTATTCACAGAGATGGTAAAACCCCACAATTTTTATAATAGTTTCATTTCTTTTTTTATGGTTGGGGTCGAAGAAACATTTTATTATTTAAAAACAAATTTTGACTAGGTATAGGGACACCCATTACATTTCTCGAATGCCTTGTGGGCATGTATTCCATTACATGGCCCTTAGGAACATTTTTTTGGACCAAGTCCCATTCTATAAATAGTACAGCTATAATACCCACCTACTACATTACCCGCATAGTAACTACTTATACTACAGTTTCTTACTGCCGCTATAGTGCACGATACTACTATAGTGCCTCTTCTACTATAGTGCCACCATAGTACTGCTATATTACTAGCACCTAATGGATTTGAACCCCCATTTTTGATGTAGGATTATGGGGTTCTTACCACTAAGCCAAACCCCAACTACAGTAGTTTCTTTTATTTGAATAAGAAAAGGTGAGAAATTACATGGATATGAGATATTAAATTATCAAACTTAATCTCTATTATATATATTATTACACATTTATCATTACTTTTTTTATGAAGGATTTTAGGGGAATGTATAAGAAGAAATGAAATTAAGAGAGGGGTTTTGAAGAAATTACCTATAGAATATCACCTCAGTAAATGATCCCATAATGTCTAAGTAAATGTTGATTGGGTTACACTAGTAGAACATAAATTTGGATATAGTTTTGAGGATAGGTTCTGGTAGATAATTCGGGAGAATAAATTATTTT
The DNA here is from genome assembly GCA_963277665.1 of Viscum album. Lineage (NCBI taxonomy): Eukaryota > Viridiplantae > Streptophyta > Magnoliopsida > Santalales > Viscaceae > Viscum > Viscum album. The sequence continues at coordinate 326,662,380 of OY728143.1, forward strand.
TAGGAGAAATGGGATGGTGATTGATGATTTTAATTAATTAAATAATGATTATTTTTGTTTAACGACTAACAAATTGAGGGGAAATTAACATCCAAGAATATAGAATATCATTAATGTTTTAAAGGAAATTTAGAGTTGACAAATTCCTAAAAAAACATAATTGTTTTATTTTTAGGTATTATTTTCCTTATCCTTTTATCTTTCATCATTTCAATTTTTTTGCAAATTCTTTATTATATTTTTTTTACATGGTATATTTTTATATATAAAATTATCAATTACCATAAAACCTAATTTGAGACATATTATTCTAAACATGGAATAAATTTTATAAAATTAATATAACATGATAGGTTAAATTAGATTTAATATTAATCCTACAGAAAAATGATAAAGCAGGTTTTTAAGTGAAAAAACATCTGATGCATGATGTTTTTCACAAACATTTTAAATGGGAAATTTATTCCAATAAAAAGAATTTGTTTTATTGTTGTATAATTTAACTAATTTTACATTAAATAAAATTTTATATAAATTTAATCAATATAAATAAATTATTCAACAAATATTTTTTAAATAATATTCAATTTTTATTAGTATTAATCATAAAATAAAACTTAATGATAAAATAATTGAAAATTAAAAAAAGGATATTCTAATATTTTTTATTTTAAAATGAAATTTTATTTTTACAAATATTATTTATAATATATTCAATATTTTGTTTTAAAAGATGTGCACTGTCAAATGGTGACAAAATTGTTTTTTATAAAAATATATTGGTTTATGCATAAGATAAGTTTTATTATTATCGTAGTCTTATGAATATTATCGGATGAAATTAAAAATAGATTATTAATTATATAATATATAAAAAAAATTGATAAATTTTTTATAATGATTAATTGATATTTTTATGATAAAATATCAATATTGGAAGGAAATGATTTTCTTCTAAAAACAGATACTTTATATTCAATTTCATTTTGTTTACATTTATAATTAATTTTTAACCAATTTTTTTTAATTAAAAATTTTAAAATATATTTTCATAATATAGTTATTAATCATTCTAACCATTCCAATGTCATTGATATAACTATATAATTTAAATAATAATATGTAGTCAATTCTTTAGGATCCATGTTTAGTATCTTGTGTGATATTTAACATAGAGTTTCATTTTAAAATCTTGGGACATTACATTTTCCCCCTCATTAATAAATTCATTCTTCTAAATTTAAAATCATGATAAAAAAATACAAGGTTTTGAATATTGAAAATATATTTTTTTAAACCCCACATCAGAAAAAGGATGAATAAGGGTTCTTTTTGAAATGTCATAAAAGAAGGTATTAAGGTCACCCAAAATAACACATACAAGGGTTCTATATTGAAAAACATGGACAATGAGGGGAAACAAAACCCTAATTTTTTTTATGGATATTGATAGATAAAATGTTCATGATAACTAAACTACCATAAAAATAAATTTGTAATTTGTTAAGAGTCAATATATTTCTCTGTTAGAAACGTATAATGATAACATCTTTCCTTCAAAAAAATTTCATGAAATTATGGAATTATTTTAGTAGTTGTACAAATAATATATGAAAAAATAATTACTTGAAATGTATAATTTCATCCATTAATCAATTCAAAGAACAATTTCATGTTTTCTCTAAATGAAGAGTATTCAAGATGAATTTCAACACCAAACACAACTAAATTCATCCTCTATGGATCACAGTGTCAAAAAACATATAATGATTTATTAATCAAATATTTATTCATAGACTAAAACTAAAATTTTAAGTACAATATAATTTAATTCTCCAAAAAAATAAAATATTATTTGAATAAAAATTTATTTAATAATAATAATTCAATAGAAATACACAAAGTTTGACATATATCATTCAAAAAATAACTGTCCATAAAAATTTTCAAAATATTTTTATATTAAATTGAATCTCATAAATTATAATTATTTGATCACATTTAATTTCACGATAATATTCATCTCCAAATAATATCAATCACTTTTAATTTCTCATACTAAAATTTTATTCCCCACATCTACAAGTATCAAGAATATGTTAATTATTTCAAAATAACAAAAAATTCATAATAAAATAATATGTGTTTAAAAAATATGAACTAACCATTATTCCTCAAACAAAATCCCATAGTATTCAATTTAACATAATAATATAGGGTTCAAAAAATAGTAGAGAACCTCTGATATAGCATTAATAAAATAATCCTAAAAACATTTCACGATTCCTTAAATATCTAGACGATAAATCATGTGTTACCAAAATAATATTATTTCTTATCTACGAAATTGATTAAATATAAAAGAAATGACATATTAATACATAATATATATAGTCCATTTATTGGAGATACACCCCTATCTCCCTTTGGTTATAGGTTCAATTCAAATGGAATTGATTGATGAAAAGGGTTCTAAAATGGTTTGTAGGTTGTCCTTTTTCAAAAATTATACGATTCTTATAAAATTAACCAAAACATGGTAAAATAATTAATATAACATTATATATTCAACGTTATTTAAAATTTTCATCCTCAAAATCTATATCAAACTTTTTATTTTGAATCCCAAAAAGGAATATTCCAAAAATATATGAAAATCAATGATTATATAAACTATAAAATATATTAATAACTTTTTAAATGATGTCCAAAATATATATTCATTGTTAATAAAATATCATTTTCCAAATAATAACCAAATGGGATACATGTACCATAAAAATTTATCAAAAATGGTAAATTTATCCTAAATGTAACCCATTGATAAAAATAGAAATATATGGGTTCCTAATAATTTTTATATATGAACATACTTCAAAACATATCGGGCCCACTACTGCTTTCACTTGTCATGGCCCGTCCTCGGGGCCCGTGCCGTGACTACCCCAAGCCCGCCTTCCATAGGCCAGGGGCTGGCGACTAGCACCAAAGGCGTAAATCCTGATAACTGGGAAGGCATTGCCTTTATAAAAGTAACAAAACACCATAATGTAAAAGCGAAAGTAAAACACTAAGTACAAAAAAAGAAGTGCTGAAAGTAAATGGGCCAGAATACAAACCCAAAAGAAAGTACAACTGCAACTGAACAATGTACAATAGAAAAAGACAACAGCTGGAGGGACGGATGTGGCTCCTGGGTCGTCCTCCTCGGATCCTACCTGAAGGGTATGTACAGATGGCGCAGCTCCTGGATCGTCCACCACGAATCCTACCTAAAGGGTAGGTACAAATAGCCTCTACAGTGCTCTCATCCGTCAACCTCTTCCGAGTGTCGTCTCGCCCTAAAGTCCACCTCCGGACATTGACTCGTCGTGTAGTCCACCTCCGGGTATTGACTCGTCGTGTAGTCCACCTCCGGGTACCGTCCAGTCCTTGAACACTCGGCCTCTGTCAGCACTGCATGTCATCTGCAACCAACACAACGAGGTGCGGGCATAGACCATGCAGGGGTGAGTATAACGATACACAGTAGGGACCCCGAGACCCTCAAGGTCTCACTAAAACCAACAAGGTTAACCACAAAGAAGATCTCAACAGATAACCTTTATTTAGGTATATGCCCATACATATACCTAAGTTATCAAGTAACCCATATCAATCATGAGGAAACACAAGCATTATGAAATCAACGGATAACCACTACCCAGGTATATGCCCATACATATACCTAAGTTATCAAGTGACCCATCTCATTCATGCGGTAAACACAAAGGTCAAAGATTCAGCTCAAACCAGGATTTTCATTATCGAAACCATAACTGCTGAAGAGCTCCGTCTCTGGAGTGTACAGTGGTCCTATCACGACTCCGAGGTACTTCTCACTAACCTAAGACTGCTGAGGTACTCCTCCTGTCGAGTACCGCGGGCCAGCCATCCAAACACAGTAGTGCTTCCCGCCGGGGTATACCACCCAAACACAGTAGTGCACACCCCCTAGTAGCCTACTGAGGTACTCTCCGGACGAGTACCGCGGGTCTTCACTGTCACACAGGTAGTTCTCCGTTCTCCATGGTTCTGCACCCAAACAAAGTAGTTCTCCGTCCACTGGGCTAGTCGACTCACTCCAAGTCGAGTCGGTCAATCAGTCGTCAGGTCTCAGTCGATTACACGGTCTTCGTACTCCGCACGCTCGTCTCTGGGAGGGTCCGCTCCACGGGCTACAAGTTGATACTCCAAGTATCTCAAATTCCCATGAAGAAGTATCTCAAAGGACCGCCTCGTCCAGGGGTATCAACGCAACAGACGGCACGTCAATCGGACGCCCGGTCTGTGAGTTATTAGCCTTTTCTTCCCCGGGCCCCGGTTGGTTTCGTGAGCAAACCAAATCCGGCCATATCTCAACTGTACCCCGAACTCTCATAGGGTATACTCATAGGGACCATTTCTCAACGTGATCACCAACGCTGCTGACGGTTCGTCAAGCGGACGTCTGGTCCGAAAGATATCAGCTTTTCCGTTCCAGGGGCCCGGTTGGTTTCGTGAGCGAACCAACCCGACCACACTCCAATGGAATCCATACCTCGAGCGGAGTAGGCCAAAAGATACGTCTCACTTAGATGAAACCATCAAAGTCGATGGCACGTCAATCGGACGTCCGGAGCTCAAGATACGAGCGTTTCCGCTCTGAGGGCCCGGTTGGTTTCGTGTACGAACCAACCCGGCCGAACACACAGTTCTCTGAAACCTCGAGTGCGATATACCAAAACGACCGTCTCGATCCGAGCATCGCGTTGCCGCTGACGACGAGTAGTATGGAGGCTCTCAGCTCAAGTTATGGGCAAAAGACTGAAAATGGTCCGGAAACGGGGAGTCTGGGCCCGGGTCGACCCGAACCGGGTCGTCCCGGCCGGCGCGGCCCGACCCCGCCTGGGCGCGACCCGGAAGAACCGGCTGGTCGGCTCGGCGGCTACGGCCGAGCCGAGGGTGGGGGGCGCGCTGCCCCCACGGATGAGAAGCGCGGCCCCTCGTGGGGCCGCCCCGAGTCAACCGGACGTGGCAGTCGGGCCGCGTCCCTCCACCGGTTCCACGTGGCCACAGAACCGCGTCGCCGGAGCGGCATCAGTCGCGGCAAGTTTTTCCGGCGGCGCGCTGGGCGCCGCCACGCCGGCGGGAGTTTCCGCGGGCCACCGGACGCACTCCGGTGGTCTGTTTTGTGTGTGGTCTTCTCCAGTGGTCATCCCGGGACCCGATCTTCACTGCGAGGCTCTCAAATCATCTTCGCGGACCGCTTCGTCATCACCCGTCAAACCACACGTCAAAACGAAATGTGCCGTCTTCGCGGTTCTCTGGCGCGGCGTGCTGGCGCCGCGCCCCTTCGTCGTGGCCCGACTCTATCCGCGGATATCATCGGGTTTCATTGACGTGGCGCGACGGCGTCACGTGCTTGTTCTTCCTTTCACGGCGCAGCGCGACGGCGCCGCGCATATCTTCCTCATGAAACCGCATGGTGCGACAACACCACAATTTGTCGTACCAACCACAAGAAACCAACACGAAAAAAGGAGGAGGTTTGGCCGTGTTTGTGCGGTCCTACCCCCTCGCGTTATTCGATAACAAATTGTTTTAATCCACGATCATCATCAAGTTGGTATTCACGAACAATTCAATAAAAAAAATAACAATCCTCAACATCAAATCGCATTAACGAACAATCCGCGGATCAACCTAGATTTGGTTGGTCCGCGCTCAACGTTATTTTCTCAATGATAAAAGGACACAAAAAAAATCCCCTACCTCGTCGAAGTCGTCGAGTGAGGGTTCGACGTGGATTTTCTCGTCGTGGAAGAAACGTCGTGGAAGGTGAGTCGTCGGTGTCACGTCGACGATCTCTGGGGGTTTGGCGTTCTTCGTCGGAGGTCGTAGCATTCTCCGCATTCTTTGCGTTCTTCGTCGAAGAACGCAGAATTCTCCCTCTGCTCTCCCAAAGGTTTTACACAACACAAACACCTCAACAAAAATAAAATAAGTCCTCAACTTATTTTATTATCAACTTACGAATTTGATCCACAAAAGATAAGAAACGAACAATTAATTTGAAGAATTAATTGTAAAAATTAACTGCCCAATTAAATTGGGGTGTTTCTTAACCAGAAAAACACACGGTTGACTTCTTTTAATAGGGGGGTGTGGGTGCGTTACTTAAGAAGAAAAGAAATGGTGGGGCTCGTGCGGGCCCCACCTCACAAATATCCTACCAAGTGGGTAGGATATTTTTAATTGCACGCTATCCGCTTCAACCCAACATAAGCAGCTTTTAAGTGGTCTTTAAGTGGCTTTAAGTGAAATAAAATAAAATTGTCATACAACTTTATTTTATTTCTTAACTTATACCCCCAAAATTAAAAATCACAACCGAGCAAACCCAACTCCAAAAGATGTGTTTCTAAAAAAAACTGGCGCTGCGATTTCATCGGTGCCCTTAGAATTTGATTCCGAGCACCAGTTCAAAAGTTAGAAAAACCCACTCGTTCATTCACTGTACGTACCCGAGCCAAACTTGGAAAATTGATTTCGGGCACACCGGGCCTCGGAATCAGGCGCCGTCAGAAATTTAGTTCTTGTAAAAGTCCAATGAAAATTTATGAAAAAATTTCCTTTGAAATTTCCTGGTCTTTACATTACTCCCACCTCAGGGCTTTACGTCCTCGTAAAGCTTTATCACAAACTAAGGTCACTAAAGTGGTAGAAAGCCTGCATCTGAGCCTTTCGCTCCCATGTGCTCACCTGGAGGTTCCCGTACTGTCAATGAAAGTACCCCCAAGGAATCGATCGTCCCCGTAGGACCACCCCTGTCGATCCTCGATCGCCACTGGAACCTCCGTGCATGTCGCCCTATCGTCGATGTCCAACTCCCTGAGGTTGATGATGTGCGAAGAGTCGATCACGTATCTCATCAGTTGAGATACGTGGAAGTCGTCATGCACCAGGTGCAACTGAGGTGGATGGGTCAAGCGGTAAACCACCATGCCTACCCAGCTGAGGACCTATGAAGGTCCGCTAAACCTTGGAGATAACTTGCCGCTTTGGCCACATCTCCGAAAACCTTGTAGAGGTGAGACCCATATAAGGAAGTGATCATCATCCTCGAACTACAGAAGTTTCCTATTCTTGCTAGAACTGAAACTCAAAACAACTGCTGCCACGGGGGTAAGGTTGACCGACTCAAGAGTGATCGGTCGCACCCAACTATGCATGAGTTTATCCCTTGCTGCATGAGGTTTCCTTTCTGCAGACCAAGGAAAACCCATCCCGGCGTCGTGGTTAAACCAAAACCTTTTTTCCTAATACCGTCAATTTGTGTATGAACTATGATTGCCCAGTCCATACTCAAACCAACGTCGTAAGGCCTCGACACTGCCACCAAGAGATTCCAACCGAAACTCTCACCTCAAGGGTCTGACCACACCATCGGTGTATGTGTGATTATCGAGTCTCCTCCACAGGTATCTCTAGATGTGAGGCTCAAGTCCACGGCTTACCGGAAACTCTAGGTCTGGGAGCAGATTGTGAAAGTGAGGAATGATTCATATCGACGTCTGTTACTACAGCAGCTATTAGTGGACACAGACTGTCCCTTGAATCATTTTTAGATCCATTGGGTCATACTCCTTGACCGCATGCAGCCGCACTCTTCCTCCGCCCTCCAGCTCCCTGAGCCTGGCGGGGATAACTAAGGCGGGTGGTTGTATCATGTTAAGATGTACACCACCTCATACTTATCTCCTAGTTCGGCCTCCATGTCTGCCGCTGCGCAGACTCAACTCTATTTAAAGCTTCCTCTTCTTGAAACATTTAACATGCCCGAGTCTCTAAGACTGGCACCAGTCTTCTGTTTCTTACTGCTGTGCAGTATTCATCCACTCCTAGATGAACTGCACCTCCTTTGCATACGATCTGGAAGAGCTGCTAAAATTACTCATTTATCGAAAAGAGAAACCTGGTCTCATCCACTGGATGAACCACATTCGCTGCCTAATATAGTCAATCCCAACAAGAATAATGCATTAATGCCATGGATGACGTCGTAAGGCCTCGACGTAACTACCAAGAGATCAAACTGTCACTCTCACCTCCAAGGGTCGAGTCACACTGTTGGCATCAGTGTGAGGTCACTGGGTCTCCACCAGTAGAATTCTCGAATGTGAGGGTCAAGTCAATAGTCTTAACCAGGACCACTCCGTATCAACCAAACAAAAGGACAAGAAAGCAAACAAAAATAATTGCCTTTTTATTATTTCAGCTCATAATACAAAGACACAAATACAATAGCAACATGGAAGTAGAAGTATAAACGACGTATTCACTAGTTCCTATACTATCCAGATGCTCCCGGAGCTCTACTGCCTTGTCTACTGCTCGGCTGTTGCTCAAGCACTCGTCGCTGTTTCTGCCTCGGTGGCTCCTCTAACGCATGCGGATCAACTGTACGAGGAGTCGGACAGTCACGTGCTAGGTGATCCTTTCCGCCGCAGGAGTAACACAACCTGTTTCGGGCACTCCTGGCTCTGACCCCACCCCAGGTGCCCCGCACCACTAGTCCTAAAACCCGAGATCGGCCAACTACTGGTCTGGTCCTCCTGGACCTCTGCATCTTCTTTTTATTTCCCACAGATGATTTGGCTACTAATCGAAAACCCTGCGGCAAAGGCAGAAATTCATGTACATGCTCGGGGTGTAGAGCTACTAGCACAAACTCCACCCTGAAGAAGGTCTCGAAGTCTTCCCTTGTGAAGGCCATCCCGTCGCAAAACTGGAACAAGTGGCTCCACCACCTGCCTGCTGCTTCCTGAAGAAGGCTGGTAGCAAAGATCACCATGAGGTCTGCCAGCGTCCCCACTAGCCTGAAGACTCTCACCACAACCTCCAGCCAATCCTCAGCCGCCTGCGGGTCCGTCTCTCCCCAGAACCTGGGTGGCCTCTGGCGCTGGAACTCGTGCAGCGCACTCAAGTGGCGTGCATCACCTACTGCTGGGGTTGGTGGCATTGGTGTCCCAATGTATGGTAGTACCACTAGTGCCTCAACTGCAAGAGGGCCCTGTACCGAAGCCTCGTCACTCGGCAAGCTGTCAGTACGCACGTCCCTCTGGGCTCTAGCTGGTCGTCCGAGAAAAGGAATCCTGAACGAAACAACGTGACATGGTCAAACGATTATACCTGGTGAATTGACCTGGTTCGAGCTATTTTAAGGGAAAAACTTTGAAAACACACACGCAATCAGTGTTTTCGTGCACAAAGTCATAAATCAGTTGTCAGGGTCCTGGTGTATGGATAAATCAGCCGCCCGCACCAACACTGGACTCCCTGAATGGAAAACCACACTCGGTACCCTTAACACTATTTTTTCACAGAAATAAAATATCAGAGTTATAAGTTATGCGGTAGAACCGAACTCCTTTGATACCAATTTGTCACGACCCATCCTCGGGGCCCGTGCCGTGACAACCCCAATCCCACCTTCCATAGGCTAGGGGCTGGTGACTAGCACCAAAGGCGTAAATCCCGATAACTGGGAAGGCATTGCCTTTATAAAAGTAACAAAACACCACAGAGTACAAGCGAAAGTAAAACAGTATGTACAAAAAAAGAAGTGCTGAAAGTAAATGTGCCATAATAAAAATCCAAAATAAAGTACAAATACAACTGAACAATGTACAATAGAAAAAGACAACAGCTGGAGGGACAAAAGCAGCTCTTGGGTCGTCCTCCTCGGATCCTACCTGAAGCGTAGGTATGGATGGAACAACTCCTAGATCGTCCACCATGAATCCTACCTGAAGGGTAGGTACAGATAGCCTCCTTAGTGCTCTTGTCCGTCAACCTCCTCCGAGTGTCGTCTCACCGTGAAGTCCACCTCCGGACACTGACTCGTCGTGTATTCCACCTCCGGGTATTGACTCGTCGTGTAGTCCACCTCCGGGTACCGTCCAGTCCTCGAACACTCGGCCTCCGTCTGCACTGCCTGTTGTCTGCAACCAACACAATGAGGTGCGGGCATAGCCCGTGCAGGGGTGAGTATAATGATACTCAGTAGGGACCCTGAGACCCTCATGGTCTCACTAAAACCAACAAGGTTAACCACAAAGAAGATCTCAACAGATAACCTCTACATAGGTATATTCCCATACATATACCTAAGTTATCAAGTAACATATCTCAATTATGTAGAAACACAAGGATTATGGAATCAACGGATAAACACTACCCATGTATATTCCAATACATATACCTAAGTTATCAAGTGACCCATCTCATTCATGAGGTAAACACAAAGGTCAAAGGTTCAACTCAAACCAGGATTTTCATTATCGAAACCGTAACTGCTGAAGAGATCCATCTCTGGAGTGTACAGTGGTCCTGTCACAACTCCGAGGTGCTGCTCACTAACCTAAGACTGCTGAGGTACTCCTCCTGTCGAGTACCGCGGGCCAGCCACCCAAACACAGTAGTGCTTCCCACCGGGGTATGCCACCCAAACACCGTAGTGCACACCCCCTAGTAGCCTGCTGAGGTACTCTCCGAACGAGTACCGCAGGTCTGCAATGTCACACAGGTAGTGCTCCGTCCGCCATGGGTCTGCACCCAAACAAAGTAGTTCTCCATCCACTGGGCTGGTCGACTAACTCCAAGTCGAGTCGGTCAAGCAGTCGTCAGGTCCCAGTCGACTACACGGTCTCCGTACTCCGTACGCTCATCTCTGGGAGGGTCCGCTCCATATGCTACAAGTCAATACTCCAAGTAACTCAAATTTCCACGAAGAAGTATCTCAAAGGACCGCCTCGTCACAGGGGTATAAACGCAACAGACGACGCATCAATCGGACGCCCGGTCTGTGAGTTATTAGCCTTTTCGTCCCCGGGGCCCGGTTTGTTTCGTGAGCAAACCAAATCCGGCCGTATCTCAACTGTACCCCGAACTCTCATAGGGTATACTCATATGGACCATTTCTCAACGTGATCACCAACGCCGCTGACGGTTCGTCAAACGGACGTCTGGTCTGAAAGATATCAGCATTTCCGTTCCAGGGGCCCGGTTGGTTTCATGAGCGAACCAACCCGACCGCACTCCGACGGCATCCAAACCTCGAGAAGAGTAGGCCAAAATATCCTTCTCACTTAGAGGAAACCATCAAAGTTGACGGAACGTCAATCGGACGTCCGGAGCTCAAGATACGAGCGTTTCCATTCCGAGGGCCCGGTTGGTTTCGTGTACGAACCAACCCAACCGAACCCTGAGTTCTCTGAAACCTTGAGTGCGATATACTGAAACGACCGTCTCGATCCAAGGATCGTGTTGCCGCTGACAGAGAGTCGTTTGGAGACCCGTAGCTCAAGTTACGGGAAAAAGACCGAAAAAGGTCCGGAAAGGGGGGTCTGGGCCCGGGTCGACCTGAACCTGGTCGGCCCGACCCGGGTCCGACCCGGCTAGACCCGGCCCGGCCAGCGCGGCCCGGCCCGGACTGGGCGCAACCCGGCCAAACCGGCGGGTCGGCTCGGCTGCTACGGCCGAGCCGAGGGTGGGGGGCGCGTTGCCCCCGCGGATGAGAAGCACGGCCCCTCGTGGGGCCGCCCCAAGTCAACCGGTTGGGGGGTGCAGGTGCCTTAATTAAGAAGAAAAGAAACGGTGGGTCTCGTGCGGGCCCCACCTCACAAATATCCTACCAAGTGGGTAGGATATTTTGAATTTCACCCTCTCCGCTTCAACCCAGCTTAAGCTGCTTTTATGTGGTCTTTATGCGGCTTTAAGTGAAATAAAATAAAATTGTCATACAACTTTATTTTATTTATTAACTTAAACCCCAAAAATTAAAAAGAACAACCGAGCAAACGCAACTCCGAAAGTGGCGTTTCTAAGCAAAAACCGGCGCTGTGATTTCATCAGTGCCCTCGGAATTCTATTCCAAGCACCGGTTCAAATGATAGAAAAACCCGCTCGTTCGTTCACTGAACGTACCTGAGCCAAACTTAAAAAATTGATTCCAGGCACACCGGGCTTCGGAATCAGGCGCCGTCAGAAATTGCGTTCTTTTAAAATTCCAAAGAAAATTTAGGAAAAAATTTCCCTAGAAATTTCCGGGTCTTTACATCACTCCTCTCCCAAATAGACCATAATCAACTATGTTGCTAGTAAATTACATTTATATATCTTTTTATTTACAATAATAATTATTTACTTCATATGTAACTATCGTTATACATATAATATCATAATTTCCTTAATCATTGCAACTAAAAAAATCACTATTGAATTTCATTGTGCCACTTCATTATTGGATTGTTCAAGACTCATATATTTGTAGTCAAGAACAATGCTTCCAAACATACCACACTAGTAACACATCCCAGATCTAGATATACATACCCCAAAATGTATTTTACCACACTTGGAATATGTTTTTTGATTACCAATAGAATTTTTAGTCAGTTTTTTCTTAATTTTTTCAATATTGTTCCATTTTTAAACTTTTCCTCTAATGAAACTTAAGTGTCGAGAAAATGAAACTCAAATTTATCATCAGAGTGAACTAATTTCTCATAACAACCAATTTCACAAGAGGCCTAATCTAATCATATACTTAGTTTCAATTCTAAATAAAACCCATTCATTTTGTTATCAATGTCCAAATAATTATCGATAACTTTCCTTGCTACTCATGTGATTTTCTTTCATACGTGGCCACTAAATCATCATCATATGGAATTAATTCAATGAATTGTTTCTCTATCATATTTTGAAAAACCTTAGATAACTACAAATGATGGAATATATTATTAAGTGATTCCCATTACATAGAATCAATATAATATTTGTCTTTATTAACATTATCCAAAAGCCACCATTAGTGAGCATCACCTTGAAAATAATTAAAAGAAAGAGATACCTTTTAATATTCTGAACATCCCACGACATCAATTGTTATCTCTAGAAATTTTTTACATCATTCTTCTAGTAGTCGGTTTGATGATATACTCAATGATTTGGTTTGTTTCCTTATGAAATTATTCACTATGGACATGTCCTATCATAGTATATTATATTCCCCACTATCATGGATACCATCACTACTTATAGATTTTGTAAACTGATCAATCAAAATAGTAATATGTTTTCTTATAATTCCAACCATCTTGAGATATTCATTTGGAAGTGTGTTTTTTAGCTTAATACCTTCCGACTACATCTTCCATGATTCCTTTTCTAAAAAAAATTTAAAAAAATAAATTAGATGAATAAATAGAGTAATATTATAAATAATCATAATTTCAATTTAACCGTATTTTAATATATTCTATGTTCATGTTGTTAACACTATCCTATAATATAATGTTATCTAAACCATCATTTGTTTCCAACTATAAGGACTCAACATTAAACATTACATATTATTATTTTTTGAACTGTAAGTCTAATCTAAAGATATTATGGTCGATTGAATTATAAAATTGTGAAAAAATATAAAAAGTAAACCCAAACAATTAAAGTGGACACATGTACACAGTGTATATTTTTTCATAATAAACATAAATATTTAAAATAAAATAGGGTTTCTAATTATGAAAAATATCAGAAATTTTCTTCTTGATCTCATCCTTGTAAATAATCTTCTATAAACCCTTATAAAATATTTTGGAATCATGGTATGATCATAGTAAAATCATTATGTTATTTAAAATATAAAAAAAAGTACTCCAATTAAAATCATGATACAAATTTATGGTTATGTTGTGAAAATGAAAGAATTTATTTTCACTGGAAAAAAACACATGATTTTCTTGAATATATACATTAAAACCCAAATAAATACATTAAAAACTATTTTTGTTAATATAGAGCACCAATTACATAAAACAATATAAACTTGATTTCAATTGAAATAAACTTATAATTGAAATCCAATAATCTTTTTTTCCAATGTACAAGTGATCCATAATCAGGATATCCCTTCATATAAGAAATATTTGGTTCATCTATTAGCTATTGGAGGGGTGGATCATTTGAATAAGATATATTGGGATCACTCATTTTTCATTAATAAAACACTGTCATCATAAAACCATTTGAAAAAATCTATTAACAAAAAATATAATACACTTTCATATAACAACATACATTTCTTTTTAAATAAAAATTTTAACACTAAAACAACAATTTCATTTCAAAAACATAATCAATTCTGAAATACCAAAAAAATTGATGAATTATTTTTATTTCAACTAAAATATGGTCTTGAAAAAAGTATAGAAAATAGATAATAGTCAAATGGGTAAAAAAAATTAATTTTCAGCATGTGAGTTATCAATAGACTGTTACTTTTATAGTTTTTCAAACCATTCCATATAAAACAAAAAAAATATTCATTTTGAAAATCATTGAATAAAAGTAAAAAAACACATAAATATTAAATCCTATTAAATTTATATGAATATATAAAGTAATATCAATAATATGGTCATGGATGATATCATTTTGAAATTAATTCTTTAATCTTTTTAAAATATATTTTTCATTCAAACTGTATATACAACATTGAATTTTTTTAATAATAAAACATGTGAAGAAATAAAATTTAAATGTATTAAATAACATGAAAATAAATAAATTCTCAATATTAAATAAAAAATGGGTTGTGTATATACCTCATACAATTTGGTGGGTGTATATCATAAACATTTGACTCAATGAATGGAGATTGAGATGAAGTCCCTTAACATAGTTTTAAAATCATCCATACACATTAAAACATCATGTATAACAGTTTAAAGAATTTAATAAAAATATTAATGAACAATATTTATATTTATAATACCTTATATAATGATTATATATCATATTATGACCCCTTTATTAATAATATTTCATTATTTTTGTGGTTTCATGTATGTTCATTTCATTGTTTCAATATCAAATCACTTATGTAAAATTAAGGATGTTTTAGTAAAATGGGATTAAAACTATAGAAGTGGAATGAAATAGTAGTTATGATCTTACATATGTTGTAATTTTCCCATGTATCATGTTTATTTCCTGTATAATTTGTATTCAATTGATAAAATATTAATGATAAAAGATTTGTTTATTCTTGTGTTCTTTTTTTAATCATCAAGAATTTTTTTTATTTAATATTATTTTTAAATGTTAGGTATATAATATTAAATAGTTATAATATACTTATTACTATTTTATGGTACTTTAATAACAATTTTATGAATTACCATGAAGGCGGTATTAGAAACAAAATCATTATTCATGGTGAAAATAAACTGCCATAATTTGAACAATAGTATAATTTCATGGAAGAAGAGAATATGGGAAATGAAATTGATATGAGATATTATTTTAGGAAAATAAAAATATTTTATATAAATTATTATGGAGTTATAATTCCATGTTGGATGATGTCGGTGAGTAAAAATTATAAGTGGAATATAAATTAAGAGATGTGTTTTGAAAAAACTACCACATGAATATGACATCTATGAAGGATCCCAAAATGACCATGGAAATGGACTTTGTGTGAAAAAAATAGCACATAGATGTTAGTATAGTGAATAATATAGGGTTTAAAATAGTTTTAATACACTTCAAGGATTGTGAGAATAAATGTGGTTGTATTTAAAATTGAGGAGGTTTGGTTTTATGTGATTAAATAATGATTATTTTTTGTTTAAAGCCAATCTGATTGAGGTGGAACTAATATCCCCGAATTTCACTGATAATTAACATTTTATTGGATGGGTTGATTCTATTAATAACCCAAACACCATTAAAGGTTGTATTTGTTAGTAATTTTATGACTTTAACTTTTATCTTTAACAATTATCATTATTTAATAAATACTATAGAAATTAATTTACCTATAATGGAAAATTTTTTATTCATAAAAAAGAAGTATAAATTAATACCTTATTTGGAATGTATGATTACAAATATGGATTCATTTTCATAAAATTCTATTAACATAATCAGAAAAAATATTTTAAATTAATCTAATATAAAAAAGAAGTGAAATTATAAAGTGACATTTTCAATAAAGTAATATCTTTATATATGTAGTTTCAATTTCAAAATGACTCCAATGACCTATATTCATAATTTATGTATTACTTTACTATTTATTCTTCAAAACCAATTAAAAATATAATATAAATATAAATATAAATTAGATGAAAGAGTAGTTTTCATATAAAAGGTCATATTTTCACTAATCATCCTCTAAATGTATCTTAGAAGAGAAATATCAATAATTTACAATAATTTAATTTTAATATTTATATTTTAAAATAATAGCAACATTTTTCAATAAAACTTATAAATGTATAAAAATTATTTTTAAAACAACTGTTCCATCAAAAGGTAGAAAATTATCATTTTAGAAAAATATAGCTTTCAAGATTTAAATATGATATATTAGTATGTTATGTCTATAAAAATTATTTAGTTAATTTAATAGAAATTTTTTATTATATAAAAATCAATAATTATTATGATATTTTACTAATAAATATTAATATAAGTTATAAGAAAAATGCCATTTTATTTAATGATTGTTCCTTAAAAATTACTTATTTTATATATTTTAAAACAAGAAATCATTTTATTTTCCAAATTATTATTTATTTTTAGTATTTTAAAGAATTAATAAAAAAATATTTATCTTTAAAATCATACATTACAATTCAGAACAGATACTCAGTATCCATTTTTTCGAAAAAAATTATCAAAAATATTTTAAATAAATGATTATTCGTTATGCTGATATATCATAACATTTTACCATGATCCCATCCTTATCCAAAATATTCCATAAACCTTGGGATAGAAATTTCAAACCATTAGATGAGAAAAAGCGACGAGTAGGGTACAAAATGAATAAAAATCATTTATTTTATTGAAAATATGAAAATGTATTAAAACCATTTCCCTAAAAACAAACTAGAATTCATAGAAAAATCATGTAGGTGCCTCAAGATATCATTTATTTTATTCTCATCCCATATATGTTAAAAAAATTTCTTTTACCCATTCTAAAATGAGTTAAAAAATGAACTTTATAACCAGAATTTTAAAATAATGTCCATTAAGAAGATTATGTTATGAAAAATTTTGAAATAAATTCAAAAGTTCCCTTTTAAAACATTAATATCTACATAAATAAATTAATAAAAACCTTTTATCAAAACATATACTAGTTATGTAATGATATATATTAATAAATCATAAAAACATTTAAAATGATGTTTTCAGTTAAAAATTCCCTTACAACGAGTTCGAATCTTAATGTACAATAATTTACTTCTGAGATAATAAACATAGATTAATAATTAATTTATTTATAGATATTTAATATTTATTATTACTTTTATATCACTTATTGTCTAGTTATATCAGTTAATTAATTATTTATTTTATTATCTATTGATTTTTTGATATTCGGTACTTTAGTACAAAAACTGTTTTTTATGATACCAATAGTCAAAGTGAATAGTAGTAAATCCTCCCCAAAATTATATTCATAATATAATGATTAAATTTATTCATAAATTAAATTATTCAATCCATCTATTATATATCTATATGAAAAATGAACTGTGTTACAATCATTTACATTGTAAACCATACATATGCATGAGTTACATTTCAATTTTTGAATGATAATTATGTAAAGAAGTTAAGTTTTATATTACTTTTATAGAATTATAATAATTTAATTGTTATCATATTTATCAGTTAAATATACTTACATATATATCATCATTTTGATTTGGTGATGAATAAAAAAAATCGCCACGTGGATGTGATAGTTCACATGTACATAGGAATGACGTTTTCATTTTCATGTTCATGGAATGTTATAATGTCAATGATATATTACTCTTTTATAATGATAATGATTTCATTAATTTATTATATAATATTCAATCCCATAACAATAACATGTCTTCACATATAGTGGTGGAAAAAGAATTATATTGGTTTCCATGGTGGTAGTCCTCCTTGCAAAAGAGCATTTAATTATTTTTCCAATTTGATGGAAGTGGAGACTAAATTAGGTGATTATATTAAAATTGTAACATATTTGTATATTGAAGATTTGGTATTTTTATTTCAACATTGTGTAATAATATTTTAATTACTTTGAGTAATAAGTAAAACATAACTATTTGATTATAACAATGCATCTTCTTTGAATGATTTCCTTCTAATAACACCTTAAAACCCCTATGGTTGGTCTTATTCCAATAATATTAGATTTTGAATATGGTTTGGTATTCTAGATTTTTAATTTGGTAAATATTGGTCTATAAAAATTACTTTTTATGTGGAATGGGTAGATATGAACCGATTCCATTTTATATGAAAGGGGTGGGGGATTCATGAAACAATTCAAATTATTAAATTAATATAAATTAATTTTATCTTATAAATGGCCCAAGATTAAATTATTTAAAATATTGTTTTATAATGGTCTTCAATTAATTCATCCAATGAATATTATATATGTTGTTATTTTTTTTAATCCATATCATTTTAACCCTTATTTTGCTAGTTTATCTTTTATAATGATATCATGTAATTTATACTTTGAGGGTTAATATTTATACTATAAAATGAAAACAATCATAAATGGACCACTGGTGAATTTTTTAACCATATCCAAAAAGTGTGGATGATATTTATATTTTTATATATTTCATATAATTTATAAAAATATTTATTATTTAGAAAAATAATTAATGTCTTTTTTGACATCATTCATTACTTGAATTTTCAAAAATATAACAAAAACATAATTATTCCAAAAACAATTGTAACTAATCAAAAACATGTAAAATTCATCCATAATTTTTTCTAAACTGGTTTTAAATTTTTTTTATTATAATATATTTAATTACATTTATTTTATATTTCTATAAATTAAATAATTACTGCATCATCATGGTGGTTGCTGTTAATTTAACTATTTATTCCTTAAAAAATAAAAAAAATCATGATGAATATAAAAAATTCATATTTCAAAATATTATTTATATTCTAACGTATCCCATATGTAACACCATATTAGAAATATGCAACTTGTTAAAACAGATGTATGATAAAATTGACTTTTTTTAATAAAATAATGTTTATGGATTAAATTCATGCATGTGGCTTTAAGAGATAATAAAATCAGAAAAATGATTATTTAATTCGATAATATATTATAAAATAAAATTATTAAAAGTGTTAGTGTAATTTTATAATTTTTTATAATATTATATTTTCCCTTAATAATACAATTTACTCTTAAGGGTGGTAATAAATATTACAAAATTTAATATTCATATTCTCCAAAAAATCAAGGGACCCTATTTAAAATATCTAAAAATTATAATAATATATGCAATCCATTTTTCAAAATTCTAAACATCAAATTTGATAAGATTATTAAAAAATTCATCTCATTGACAGGATGAGAAAACGAGTTTATAAACTGAAAACATTCAAAAACATTTAAATGTTTTTACATCAAATTCAATGTAAAATTGATTCCAAGGACCCAAATTATATTAAATAATAAAAAATTTATTTAGTTATAATTTAAAACCACTAAAAATATAATTTATCACAGTAAATTATTTAGATTAAAAAGATGTTTTCAATGATTTCTTTAATTTTCACTATTATTCAAAACATTGATCTATTTCTAAAACAAAAAAAAACCAAATTCAATTCAATTTTAAATTTTAAAATAATATTATAATTTTTTTCAGATATAATTTATAATATTTTAAATAACTGATTTGAAAACAAGTGTTCCATTAAAAACAGGAAAAACATAAATTTTTAAATATTCTTATTTTATTTGTAGAATAGAATTTTTTATATTAACATGTCATTAAAAATATAATATGAATTAAAAAAATATTAAACATAATGTATATATATATGTAATATAATTCAGAAGGAGTGATTTTATTATTTTATAAACACAATTGTTCACTTTTAAAATGTTTTTCAGAAATTGTTTTCCATATATTATCAAAATGAATTTATTTTAATATATAGATAATTGGTCAAAAAATAATTAATTATATACACATGGGTATAAAATATTTTTAAAATATAGTCAATCCAGTTTTTACCTTACATTCTAACAATAAGTTATAATTATTACACATAAATAATTATATTTCGATTTTTTTAAATACTATTTTGGGTAATTAAGTCTGCAATAGAACATAGTATTTATTTTTTTAAATATAGGGATGTTACATTCTCCCCTTATTGAAAATTTCATCCTTCCAATTTTTAATTCAACATCAGTAACTAAGGTTTGAAATTTCAAAATACATTTTTTGAAATCCCACCTCAGAATAATTATTATGAAATTATTAACATTGAAGGAATGAAAATGATGTACAATGTTTTTCGGAGATTATGAATAATACAGTTCCATGAATGTAAACATTGAAATAAAATATAAAACTAAATATTATGTTATGATGTAGAATGATATAGTACATGTTCACAAGAAATTTAAAAATAACAAAACCATAAAATTTTTATGGGTTAGAAGGTCATTAATTTTATAGTAGTGAAGTAATCAGATAACAATTTTGTTCCAAAATAATTTTCAAAGTGTTAAGGAATTATATTAATAATTGGAATAAGAATATAAAAAATTATAATTACATGACATGTATTACTTTATAAATTAATTAATTCCCTCCAAAAAACCTTATTTTTTCTAAATAACGAGTATTAAAAAAATCACTCCTAAAATACTAGAATAATCATCTAGAAAATCACAAAACTAAAAATTATTATCTACTTATTTCTCATATCTTCAAACATTATCCAAAACCAAAATGTTTTTTAAAGATAAAATGTTTCACCCAAATAATATTCCTTATATGAAACACTACTTCTATATCGAAAGTTCCAAAACAATACCCAATGTTCATTACATAACATGCAACAAATAATTTTCCATTAAATTCCACTAAACAATCCAAACTAAGATTAAAAAAATTAGAAGAATTTGATAATCTTTTCTTCCCAGATAAATTATCACATTTATATCTAAACTACTTCAATCTATCTAAATGTCTCATTCTATAAATATATTTTCCTATATCATATAATTATCACGATATGGTAATTATTTCAATAATTGATCTGAATCACCTTATGTCCACAAAAAAAATATATATTCCAAAAAAATTTAATTAACCCATTAAACCTCATTTAAAATTCCTTAGTATTATATTTCCCCAATCATAGAGGATTCTGGGGATAAATAATGTCTTCTAAAACAACCTTAATCAATTATTCACCAAAATAGGTCCCAAATCCACGGTTATATATTCGATAAAAAAAATAATTTCCAAAAATAAAATAAATATTAATCAGTCTGATCATTTATCTAAAAAGAGAAAAATCATATAAACCAGGACATCAAGTAGAAATGTTGTGGGTGATGCACCCCAATCTCCTTTCTGTTGTTGGATCGATTCACACAACATTCCAGACGTGATGGGATTTCACCCATCATGTATGTTATCCTTTTTTAAAATATATATATATAACTCCTATAATATTACATAAATATTAGATATATTAAAAAAATACCATTAATATGTTTTATAATAAATTTTATCTCATTTCTTTCATCTTACAACATAAAAATAAATGACCAACTATTACCTCAAGAATACAAGTCTCCAAAATTATGGTTATTCATCTTATAATTTCATTAAATAAATCCCAAAAAGGGATTCGATGAAATTAAAATTATTATCAACTAGGAAGTTTTCACATTATGATGATATCCAAAAACTATGAACAAAAAATCATAATCCCCAATGTTTTTGTAACCATACACTAATACCAAATGTAAGGAACCAGAAATAAACATTACATATTATAGTTAATTTTGAATAATAATTCACATTATTTTAAGAATGATCATTTAGTTATAGTGTTATAATTATTTAGGAAAAAATAATACATATTAAACGAAAACATTACAAGTTATTATGTATAATTAGTATCCATTTTATCTATAAAAAATAATTCAAATCAATTATGATTTATTTTTTTGATATTTCTTCACATTTTCACTTTGATCACATCATTATCCCAAAACATCCTCCAAACATATAAAAATTAATTTTAAAAATGGGATGTGAAAAAAATATTAGTAAGTGACATAAATAATGAAAATTACATGTTCAGTGATAACATGAAAATCCATTAAAATCCTTTTCCTAAAAACTCATTTACATGCATAGAGAAATCATAAAAGTGTTTTAGGGTATCATTACCATATCACCATTACATTCACAATTAAAAATGGAAAAAACCTTATTTTTTTCATCCATATCTATAGTTCCCAATAAATTTTAGATCTATAATGGGGATCACCCTCATATATTTTATATTAGGCTCACACATTTCCTAAGATCTATAATGGGGATCAACCTTTTATATTAACCATATTAGGCTCACCAATGATATATAATGGTGCTAAAAAATTTAATAAAATTTAAAATGTGAAAATAATTAAAAAACCACTAAAATCCCTTTCAAACCCATGTAAAGAAGACATTTGGATATGAAAATTCTATTTCCATTTAAAAATCACATTTAAAATATAAATCCAGGAATATAAAAATAAAACTATTTTATTTGAAAATAAAAATTAAAAAATATATAGTAACCCTAAATGCATTAAATATTTATGAAATTGTGAATTTTTTTCACGTATTAGGTGTTAAAAATCATTTCATTTGATCATTGTAAGAAGAGATGAAATATGTACTGTATAAGACATTTTTAGAAGAAAGTCATTTCAAAGATTCTATTAAAAATTAATTTGAGAGAAATTATGAAGTTACAATTAAAAAAATCCATTTCCATATAAATACATTCCTATAAAAAATTAAAACAAGGATATGAAATTGATAGATTGTGAATAATAAATCGATCAAACATTTAAAATGAGGTTTTTAGTTAAAAAGTCTCTTACACAATGTCTATCTGGGAAAGTACAATAATTATAATTTTCAATATTAGAGATATGATTATTATTTTATTACATTATAAAATTTACATTTTTATTATTCCTTTCTGATCAGTTATTATCATGTTATAACATTTACTGAATTATTTATGTTAATGTTAGATGTTTTGTCAATATTCGGTATTTGAGTCCAGAATGGATTTTGTAAGATGTCGATAGTCAAGAAGGACATTATTCCATTATATCCATAATAACATTAATGAAATAATAATCACAATTATTTAGAAATTATTCTTTTAAATCAATCCATTACACATGGATATGAATAATTAATAGAATTACAATCAAATAGATGGTATGTTGTACATACACATAAGTAATACATCCATATTTTAATGATCATTATGGAAACATGGTGGGTATTATTTCATAGATCTTAACATATCATAATATAATGAATATCATATTTATATGTTATATATACTTATTTATATCATCCATGTGATGTGGTGATGAAAAAACACAATGCTTGGTAAAGATGATAGTTCACACGTACACACAAATGACGTTATCATTTTCATGTTCATGGAAAGGTAAAAAATAAAAGATTTATTATTCATATATAATAATAAAAAATTTATTATGATAATGTATAAACATTATTTAATCATTAAAACTAATCTTGATATAAGGTGAGGGAAAATATATTATATTAGTTCATGATGTTTTATTCCACAGTGAACATGAATGAATAATTATTTTCTATGAGTTGGAAGTGGAGATGGATTTATGAGATGATATTAAAACAATAAAATCAATTTAGATATAGGATATTTAAGTTAGTATTTCATAAAGATTGACTAATATTTGACAGAAGTGTAGGAATAAATAAAACATGAATTATTGATTAAATCAATAACACTTCTATGGAAGATCTCCTTTTCGTAACAACATAAAATAACTAGATGTGATGTTCATCCAAAAATATGATCTCTAGAATATGGGTAGAAATTCTGAGAAGATATATTTCATGGATTAGAGGAACCAATTTTTTTTATATGTGATCAAAATAAAAGAATCTGTTAGCTTTTATATGAGAGGGGAGGGGAACTCTTAGAATTATTCAAATTATTAGATTAATGAAAATGACGTACAAAATCAATATGTCTTAAAACTGACATATTTTGAAATTAGGATGATGAGGTGTCAAATTAAATTCATCAAATGAAATGTATAATGGTTTTAATTTTTTAATCTATATCATTTTTTTTAAACCTTATTTTACCATTTTTATTATTACCATTAAATCAAGTAATTTACAATTTCAGTGTTAATATTGTAACTATAAAATGCCAAACATACCACTAATGGATAATATATAATATGTTAATACTTATCCAAATCATTTTGATGAAATTTATATTTCAATAAATTATTTATCATTTAAATAAATTATAATTGTTTTAAGATAACATTTGTGCCAATTTCAACAATATTCATTACATCACTTTTTGAAAATATTATTACCACATGATATCTTCAAACCAACACATATAAAAAACCACTAAAGGATGAATGTCGTATATAAAATTATAGTATGCCATTAAGTATATAAACATATATTTATTTTAGTATCTTTTTTAAAGCCCCAGCCTTAAACAATACATACTCTTTAATTATGTTAATAATTCGCATTGAGGATCTTTTCATGTTTAGATATTAAGAGAATTTGGTCATAACATATACATAAATATTTTAGTACTAAATGATGACACATATACTCAGTATCCATTTTTTCATAAAATAAAGACTATTAAAAGAAAAAAAACTTATTTCGTTACATGTTTTAATCATCATGACATTTTCGTGATCCCATCCTTGACCCTATTCCACTTTATGTCATGTGAAATCCATTTCAACAACATGGGATGAGAAAAAAAATATCAGTATGTGATACAAAAAGAATGAAAACTGTTAATTTTTTAAAACTACAAGTAAACCATACATACTTGGTCCTAAGTAATATTTTTCAATTTTTGGAATAAGTAAATACTTTTCACAGAATAAAAGCTCATTGTTTACCCTTTTGTATCCAAAATATTGTCATAAAACCCTTATAAAGAACACAAAACATATAAAGTTAACTTGGTACATAAACATACATAAATGGAATAACCATATGGTCAACATCCACTAATATCACTAAATAGAATAGTCATATGATTGTATTCTATTCCAAATGCATTGGAGGTTATAACATAACCACACGTCCTAGTTTATCATGGAACCACCCATTATTTGTTTTATCACATAGCCTCCTGTTAAATGTATGTGTACCATTATAAAATCATAATACATAACATATTTCATTTCACTAACTACATTTCATTTGGAATCATATGAAATCATTTCATGATATAGAAAAACCCAATATATTCCCAAAACCATTTTCAATTCCAATACACCCAAATATTTAATAAGGGATTTCTTTTACTTTTAAAATATTAAGGCTTATAGAGGCATCCAAATAAATATTAGAGTGACGAAGAGTTTATTGATTCCACAAATGTTAGAATAATTTATTTTATTGTTTAGTAAAGAAAATGGGAGAAAAAAATATTCCCTTTGAGTGAATTTAAAAGTCAAAAGGTTTTATTGTATAGATTATAAAATAAGGAGGTGTATATTATCAAAACATTCCTCAATTAAATTGGATTGAGACGAAGTCCCTTACCTCATGTTCGACATGACCTGTTTGTTCATTAATTTAATGAATAATAAAATTAAGTTAATTTATTATTTCATTAGAATATTTTTCAAGTTTATTATTTTGTTTATATCACTTCTTAACTTGCAATAATAATTAGTTAATTATTTGAGTTCATATCGGACATTTTGGGGATGTTTCAGAATATGAGTCAAAAATGAACATTTTATAATAATAAATTATCCATGGGGGAGAAATTATATAATATCTAGAATGATATTAATGACCTATATACTTCATATATATCTAGTATATATGTATTTAGAATAGTCTATATCATTTGGATATAAGAAAATTAAATGCACCATTCTTAGAGACTGTAAGCCGTTCATACGCATGAATGCAACTTCTATTTTATTTTTATCATTTTAAAACGAGGGAAAACCAAAGGATAAATATTTATATTCTTACTATAGTATAATATCATATTTTATATACAATACATATTTTCATTAACACCATCCATTTTATGTTATATGTATGGTTTGAATGAGTCATATAACATTGGGCGGGCGGTAGTCCTCACTTAGTGAAATGAAATTATCATATATATATACAACATAAAAAGCATGAAGTAATGTTATAAATTTGAATTAAAGATGCATAGAGTTAAAATAAATACAATAAACATAATATATAATTATATTTCTATCATAATGGCCCCATAAGAGGTGATATAAGAAGATTGATCAATCATTGTTTCGTGAGGCAGTAGTTCATGGTCCACAAAAACATTATGTTGTATACCCATTATATGGAGGTGTTTGTAAGTGCAGTTGGAATACATTTCATAAAAACAACCTGGTATATTAAGGATACATGTTTTTTATGTAAATAAATAGTAAAAACTCCATATGGATTGATGATGTATAACAAATAAGAGAACTTGAAGGAATACATTATCTGTAAATTTGGTAACTCCCTTTGGTTTGAATGAAAATAATTTATTGAAGTTAATTTTCCCAAAGGTAAGGATTCTATGAGGAATAGATGGATCATGGGAGCTTTTTTGGACATAGTTTTGATGATCCATGGAGTTTGATAGGTGCGTGTATGGAGATAGAGGTGATAGCCTTTTATAGGATGGAGGAGGGCTCTTCTAGAAAGATTGAATATATTATTATTTATAAAATTGTTTTCTTTTTAAAAAGGCCAAAACATATTTAATTAGAGGATAATGTGTATATAAGTTGAAATAAAATCATCCAATCATAAATGGATATCTTTTGAAAAAAATTAATCCTTATCTTTTTTATTTAAACCTTTGTTAGCTTATTTAACTTTACCATTTTCTCTGATATATTCATATTATATGGTAATAATATTTAACATAAAATGACAATGAAACCACTAGTGTTTCATTAATTACATTATCATACTTATCTAAGTAATTTGGTTAAATCATATATTCTTAGTATTATTGTATCATTTAAAAAAATATTTATTTATTTAAAAACTTATTTATGTCAATTTACATAATATTCATATCAAAACTTATAACAAACCTATAAAAACAAGATTCTTTAGAATAACCTACAATAATTCAAATACAACATGTTTTAATCATCTCTAATATTAATGTATTTCAAAAAAAGTTTCCAAAAAATCTATTTTAACATTTAAAATCTCATTTATTTAAAACATTCTTTAATTAGGTAATCATTACAACATCATTAGGTCATAAATAAATTTATTTATTTGATATCTAAAAATTATAAATAAAATACCATGAAGTAAGAAATACTTTTTTATTTTAATGAAAATTTATATTCGAATATATCATTTATATAACCCACATTAATTTTTTTAAACAATACAATAAATGTTTATGATGTTTTTATTTTTACTTTAAATATATACTTATTAATGTAAATATCTTTCCCAAGTGGCATTCAAAGGCCAGTGGATTCACCCAAATATTTTATTGGTCGTCCATTACTCATCCAATATATTTAGGACAAGTGTCATTGTAATTTTATATTATTTTAATAATATTTTTACATTGAATTAACCTATTTACCTTTAACAACGGTAAATAAAAATCAAAAGATACTATTCACAAAAACTTATTTTCATCCCATGGAACCAAATTTTTCTTTTTTTTGTCAACCATTTTTGTCATATTTTTTAAAATCAATTTAATGAAGTGGTAAAACTACATTTAAATAACAATGTTAGTTTTTAAACAACTAAGCATCATTTTTCACTATTCAGAAAAAATTGATGGTTTTATGATAAATACGAAAAAGTTACCATAGGATAAAATTGTTTTTTTGAATCCATGAATTATTCCCATTTTTAAAATTTAAAAACATAGAAGTTTCATTAATTAATTTAAAATTAATTATCAATGGAAAAACCAAAAAGATTGTTTTTTTAAAATAATAAATATCAAAATATTGAGATTTTTTATGTCCAATTTTAAGGGGAAATTACATCCAATGAAGAAAATTGGATTAAATGGTAAAAATATAATATAATTAAACATTAAAAACAATTAAAAATAATAATATAACCATATTAGTAAATTATATTAAAAGGCTGTTTTGAATTAAAATGCAGTATTTTTCACTATTCATTAGAAAATAAACATTATCATAATTTTTTTTACCCAATTTATATTTTGACTTCACGGTTCAAAATAAGAAGTTTATTTTGGAAAATAGAACATATAAAAGTTACATGAAAGTATATTTAAACAAATTTCACAATCAAAATGCTGTAAATCATCCATTTAAATAATATTAGAGTATTTATGCTTAAAATTGGATTCATAAACATTTTAAGCTTCTAAATTTTATGGGATAAAGGTAAAAACATTTAAAATTATTGTATAATCATATTGAAGTTAGCACTATTTATTACCGATAATTCAACAGCTATGTGTTAACTAGAATTAAAAATAATAATTTTATATTATTTTTTTTAGTATAACTCCACACTGTGTACAACAAAATATTTACAAGAAACCCGTTGTTTCGTATCAAGTACCCAGTCAAACATAGAATACTTTTTAAGGTAAAATCAATAGTTAATTAAAAATTATTAATAAATAAGAAAATTTCATATCCTTTATTTACTTTGGATGTTACATCCTTCTCACCTTTTGGAAATTGAATCCTCTCAATTTTATTCACTTATGAAATTAATGGGGGTATTTATCCCCTAATGCATTTTCAAATTCCCATATTGCCTCTTCAACCATATCAGTTTTCCAAAAGTTCATTACCTAATGAATTACCTTATTCGGCAACATTTTTCTTATTCGGTTATGAATTTGGACTGGTTTTTTTATAAGAAAGATTTTCTCCCATATGAACATCCTCTGGACTCAAAACATGAGATAGATCTGACATATACATTCTCAAAATTTATTCCTAAAAAAATTGAATACCTGGGATGAACATGGAGGTAAAGACACTCTATAGGCAATAGATCGAAATTTCTCCATGATTTCATACAGTCCAATGATCCTCGAACTCAACATTTTTTTCTTCCCAAAACGCATCGTACTTTTCCATTGATAAACAATGAGAAAGACATGATCTCCTACCTCAAAAGAAATATCCTTACTATGATTATCCACATAAATTTTCTATATACTCTGAGCTATTCTCATGTGCTTCGGAATCATTCGAAATTCTCATGCCATATCTTCTATGGATTCATTTCCTATCAACTTCCATTCACCTACTTCATCACAAAAACCTGGAGTTCGACACTACGTTCTATACAATGTCTCAAATAGAGACATCTATAAAATGGTAAGAAAATTGTTATTATAAAAAATATTCAACCAAAAAAATATGTTGGTAATAACTTTCCTATTAATCCATTGAAGAAGAGCGTACCATATCTTCCAAAGTTTGATTTTTTCGTTCTAAATGCCCATCTGATTGTGAATGTAAAGATGCACTAAAATTTAATTCAGTACCAAACAACTTTTGAAGGCCTTTCCAAAAGTTATAAGTATACCTAAGATCATGATCAGATACTATTTAGGGGAATAATCCATTTAACCTCACTATTTCATTATCATAAAACAGAGAAAGATGATCTAGAGACAATGTATCTTGAATATGAAGAAAATGAAAAGTTTTAATCAATCGATCATCAACTACCCAGAATGCAATGTTACCTCCTTATGTATTTGGTAACCCACAATTATTTCAATTGATATATTTTACCATTTCCACGTTGAAATTAGAAAAGGATGAAGAATTAGTTTTGGTAACTCTCACTCTTCTTTAACCAAGTGTCAAGTCAAACATTTCACAGTAACATTAGCGATATCTATTTTCATTCCATCCCACTATAAGTACTCCCTAAGATCTCTGTACATCTTAGTAATGCCTGGATGTACTAAAAATAGAGAACTATGTGCTTTACATAACAAATTATTATTTTCTATGAATCAAAAGGCACACATAATCTCTTTCAAATCCATAAAACACAATCTCTGTAAATATTAAACTCAAGTAACATACCCTTCTGAACCAATTATACCTTTTTCTGCAACTTGTTGTCATCATTTAGTGCTTTTTTAATTCAATCTGCTAGAGACAATTGTACTGAAAAAAAATCAAAATAGTGGAATTTCCTACAGAAAAAACATCCAATCCAAAATTCATCAAATCAATTATCAAAAGATCTCATTCCAAATGTAGCATGTTTATGGTAGAATTTCTCTTTCAACTCAAAGCGTCAACCACTTTATTGTCCTTTACTGGATGTTAATGGATCGTGTAATCAAAATCCTTTATTAATTATAACATTATCCTCTCTCTCATGCTTAAATCCTTCTGAGTAAATATATACTTCAAACATTTGTGGTTAGTATATATTTCACATTTTACTCCATAGAGATGATGCCTCCAAAATATTAAAGCAAAAACAACAGCTGAAAATTCCAAATCATGTCTAGGGTAATTTAAACCATGGGGTTTCAACTGACCTGAAGAATAAGAAATTACCTAATCATTGTTAATTTATAAACAACCACATCCATTCAATGAAGCATCATTTTAGATAAAAAAAATTCAATCTCTATAAGGTAGTTTCAAAACTAGAGCGTTGACCAAGAAAAATGAGAATCTTAGTGATATTGGTATGTCTTGTCTATTCTTCAACAACTTCAGTTTTAGAAGTATCAACATTTATGCCTTTTTTTGAAACAATGTGTCTAATGAAAGAAATTTGATGTAACCAAAACACATATTTTCTGAATTTACCATACAATATCTTTCCTTTTATGTTTTTCATGAAAAACCTATAATGAATTTTGTGTTTTTCATTACATTTAGAATAAACCCAAATATCATCAAAAAACACAAAAACAAACTTATTGAAGAACGCATGGAATATTATATTCATACGATCCATGAATACATTGGTGGAATTGGTTAACCCCAAAGGAATGTCTATATATTCAAAATGGCCAAATCTATTACGAAACGCGGTCTTCATAATGTCTGCTTTTATTACATTCAACTGATGGTACCCCGACCTCATGTTAATCTTCGAAAAATACTGTTCTCCCTAGAGATGATCAAACAAATCATTGAAATGAGGTAAATGATAATTGTTTCTAATAGTGATTTTATGCAATTTTATATAATAAATACAATGTCTCATTAACACTTATTTCTTTTTAACAAACATGATATGAACACCCCATGGTGATGTGCTGGGTCGAATGAAACCTTTATCTAATAACTCATGAAATTGATTCTTTGACTATAAAAGTTCAATTTGATCCATTAAATAAGAGGATTTTTAAAATGGTTTGGCATCAGGAACAAATTCAATAGTAAATTCATCCTCCTGATAAGGTATTATACTAGGAAAATTATCAGGAATAACCTCAATGATATCATTTAATATTGTCACATAATTAATCTAAATATATCCTTTTTTTCAATAATATTTGTAGTGTAACATTAATTTCAATCTTTCACTAGTTTCTCAGCTTCCTTATATGATATCAGAAGTAAATTTTCATTCCTGTACACAAACTGAAATTATTTCTGAAATGAAACTACATTAGCTTTGTAGTTAATCATTGCATAATAAATGGAAGTCCAATCCATGCCCAAAATATCATCAAACTCTATAAGATGAAATACAAAATGGTTTTTTGGTAGATTCTTTACCCACACAAGGAAATGAAGATTCTTATAACGTCTTTTTCTATCAACTTTATCTCCCAGTGTTTTATAATAAGTTCATGATTCATATCTAGATATGGATTTATCATTTTACTAGAAAATTTCCTAGAAATGAAATAATGTGTAGACCCTGAATCAAACAACACATTGGCATAATCTGAAGAAAAAAATAGTGTACCTGATACTACTTCAATCTATGGACCAACATCTGTTAATGTAGTCTCAATGTATTTTACCCCCCATTTCTTTTTATTGTTAGTATTCTTTCCATCATTTGAGTTCTTAGTTGGACACTCATTTGCATATTGAACCATTTCATTTCACTTAAAACATCTTACTGTTGTCATTTAATTTCATTCTTGATCATCATCCTTACATTTACAAGCAATATGACCAAACTTACCACATTATAAACACTTTACAACTTTGATAAACTTTCTCCAAGATGCTTTTTACCACACTTATCAGAAGATGGATATTTAATTTTCTTACATCTTTGATAATTTGATGAATTCATTCACTTTTCATGCCAACACGACCTATTATTTTTACTTCTCTCTTGGAACACATGATCTTCAGAAAAAACTACTTCTAACTTCTTAGAACATATGAAAATATTCGTATATATCTTTAATTAATGAGAGTCTAATGCTCTTCGATATTGTAGCTTCAGTCCTGAGTTAAAAATATTTATCTTACTATCACAATATCTGATTAAATTTAGAGAATACATTGCCTGCAGATTGATTTTTTCTTTGTAAGAAGTCATTGAGTCTCTCTCCTATCTCAATTTGAAAAATTGTTTTTTCATCCTATGTTAAATAACCTTAGGAAAATATTTCTCAAGAAACATTCCTTTTAATTCATCCTAACCAAGAGAATCAGTCTCATCACTATACTGTGTATTTTTTACCATCGATCACCACTTACCAGATTCAACTTAAAAATGGTAAATAGATAGACTATCATTTTCATTGTATGTACAACCCATGACATTAAATTCATTTAATGTTCTTTGATCCACCCTTTATTCTAAATAGGGTTAGATGATCTTCGTAGTGATGAGGGTGTTTCCTCATGAAATGCTCCACAGTACGCATGTTAATCTGGGTTTTATATGGTGGGTCATATGCATGTATACCACAACCATTTATAGCCTGAGACAACTGTTCCATTACTACAACAATCTATTGAATTCTTGATTCTAACCATCTCAAGATGCTGGTTTGGAAGGTTATTCTCCTCTATATGCCTTCCCAACATAGATTTTTTGTTTCCCCTATAGGAAACCATTCCAAACAAAGAAAATTATTAGGTGAAGATACCTGGTAATATTTATATGCTATATCATTTCAATGTTACCATAAATTAATTTATGGATTTTAATTTAACAAAACCCTAACTCCTAAATTTATCAAAAATTTCCTCTGATACCATCTATAAAGCCCCATCCTTTAATAATACATAATCTTGAATTATTTTAATAATTCATATTGAGGTTATTTTCAGGTTTAGGGCTTTAGAGAAGTAGGTCATAACATGTACATAAAATTTTTAATATTACATGTAGACACTTCTACTTTGTATCCATTTTTTCATAAAATAAAAACTCTTAAACAAAAAGGAACATGTTTAGTTATATGTTTTAATAATCGTGACATTTCTTTGATCCCATCCTTGACCCTATTCTCCTTTATTTCCTTTGAAAAAACATTTCAAAAATTTGGGATGATCATAAAAAGCTCAGTAAGGGATACACAATGAATGAAAATAGTTTGTTTTTCAAAATAGAAAGTAAACCATGAGTACTTTATATAATATGAATTACTTTTCACATTTATGAAGTAGTAAATACTCTTCACATAATAAAATATCATTTCATTCCCTTTTTTAACCACAATATTACCAACAAACCCAAATAATTTATACGTAACATACAAAGGTAACTTGGAACATAAACATACATAAATGGAATAACCATGTGGTCAACTTCCACCTATGTGACTAAATGTAATACCCATACAACTGACTTCCATACCCAATGCATTGGAGGATATAACGTAACCACCCATCTTGGTTTATCACGACACCACCCTTCATTTGGTATATTATGTAACCACCCATCAACTGTCCAAGTACCATTATAAAATCATAACACATAAAATATAGAATTTCACTAATAACATTTCATTTTCAATCACACGAAATAATTTCAAGATATTAAAAAATTAAATCATTTTCAAAAAAAAAAATCAATACAAAAACCCCCAAAAAATAATAATATATTTGTTTTCCTTTTAAAAACATTAAGTATTATAGAGGAATCCAAATAATGATTAAGGCGGTAGAGAGTTCAATGTCATCGCAGACGTTATAAACATTCCATTTTTTATTTAGTAAACATATTCATAGAAAAAAGACTCCCATTGAATGAAATTAATACTCATAGGGGTTTATTATATAATTTATAATAGAAGGATGTTTATATTATCCAATCATACCTCAATTAATTGTGATAGAGATGAAGTCCCTTACCTCAGGTCCGGCATGACCTGTTTGTTCTTCAATTTATTGAATAATAAACATAAGTTAATTATTTTTTTCATAATATCATTTTTGAAATTTTTTATTCCTTTTATATCACCTATTACCTTGGTATAAAAATTATTTAATTATTTGAGTTCAAATCGAACATCTTGTCGATGTTCTAAACCTGAGTCAAAAATGAACTTCTTATAATTATAAATTTTCCTTGTGGTCTAAATTTCATTATCTCCAGAATGATATTCTGGATTTATATATATTATATATATTCAGTATATATTTATTTAAAATAGTCCATATCATTTGGATATATGAAAATGAAATGCACCGTTCATGGAGACGGTAAGTTGTATGTACGCATGAACGCGACTTCCATTTCATTTTCATCATTTTAAAATAAATGAAAACCAAATGATATATATGTATATTATTATTACAGTATAATATCAAATTGTATATACATTACATATGTTCATTAACATCATCCTTTATACGTTCCATGTATTGTATGAGCGAGTCATATCACCTTGTGGGGGTGGAGGTCCGCACTTCTTCAAATGAAATTATCATATATATACAAAATTAAAAGCATAAAGGTATGTCATAAAATATAATTAAAGAAGAAAATAGTTAAAATAAATATCATAAATATAATTTATAATTACAATAACATCATAATACCACTATAATATGTGGTACGAGAAGATTGAACAATCATCGTTTTGTGAGGCAGTAGTTCATCGTCCACAGAAACATTATGTTTTATACCAATTTGATGGAGGTGTGAGTAAGTGTAGTTAAAATAATTATTATATAAATTACTAGTATACTGAGGATACTGTTCTTTTTATGTAAAAAATGTGTAAAAAGTTCATAGGAAGTGAATAATTAAAATAAAATAAGAGAACATGGGGGAAGACGTTTCCTTAAAATTGGGTAACTCACAACAGTTTGAACCGAAAGGATTTATTGATGTTTATTCAGCCTATGTTAAGACTTATAGGTGGAATAGAAGGATATTGGAAGCTTATTTGGGAAAATGATGGATGAGCCAAGGGTCTTTATAGTTTTTTGTAATAGCATAGAGGTGATAGTATTTTATTTCAGGGAGGAGGGGATCTTTAAGAATGTTTGAAAATATTATACTATTATAAATTTTTTCCGTTTAAAAATTTCCAAAACTTATTTAATTAGATTATAAATATGATATAAGCAAAAAAATAAATTATCCAATAATAATTGGACATTTTTTGGATAATTGTTAATCCTTATCCTTTTTATTTAACCCTTTGTTAACTTATTCAACATTTTCATGTTCTCTTTTATATTCATACTATATGTTTAATATAGTTACCATAAAATGAAAATAAAAACACAAGGGGTTTATTAATTACATTATCAAAATTATCTAATTAATTTGGATGAATATTAGATTTGTAGGATTGTTATATCCTTTAATAAAAAATTGATTTATTTAAAAACTCATTTATGTCAATTTAAATACAGTTCATATCAAGAATTTTTTAAAATATATATTAACTTGATTCATTAGAAAAACATACCAAAATATAAATATCAAAAGTCATACTCATTCATAAAATTCCTGGAAGGCATAAAAATTTCCAAATAAATTTATTTTACCATTTATAATCTAATTTATTTAAAAGCTTCATTAATGAGATAATCATTACATCATCATTGTTTGATAAAAAAATTTATTTATTTGATGTCTAAAAATTATAAATAAACATATCATGATGTATGAAATATTTTTATCTTTATAATGAATATATATAGTCAAATATATCAAATATATAACCCCTTTTTAATATTTTTTTTTCAAAATCAGACATCTTTTTGATATTTTTATTTTTCCATTAAATAAAAAGTTATTAATGTAATTATCTTACCCAATTGGCATTAAAAGGCCACAAGTTTCACCCAAAAGTTTTGTGGGACAGACATGACTCATCGAAGAAGGTAAGGTCAAGTGTATAGGTAATTCTATATTATTATAATATTATTTTTACCTTAAACCATTATTTACATTTAACTGTAGTAAATAAAAATCAAAAGTTACGGTTCACCAAAATTTAGTTTCAACCCATTGAATTGAATTTTACATACTTATAAAAACCATGTATATCAGATTTTTGAAATTCAATTCACATATCCTATATGTTTTCCTTTAAATGAAAATTTCAAATTTTTGACTAATAAGTAGTATTTTTCAATATTCATAAAAAATTGAAGGTTTTCAGAAATATTTAAAAAATCCTCCATTATCTAAATTTGATATTCCAAATCCAAAAATGAAGCCTATTTTTCTAAATTCAAAACATATATGTTGTATAAATTAATTTAACATTAATTTTCATTGTTAAAACTACAAAGTGTGTTTTTAAGAAATAATAACTATAAAAAGATTGACATTTGTTTATATACAATTTCCAAGTGAAATTATTTAAAATGACCAAAATTGTATGAAATGGTTAAAATATAATATAATTACAGTTTAAATACAACTTAAAAGATAATCTATCAATAAAAATAATTAGATTAAAAGGCTGTTTTGAATTAAAATGTCATATTTTTCATTATTCATTAAAAATTGAACTTTATCTGAAAAATACCAAAATTTTACCCAATGTAAATTTTTATTTCAAAATTCTAAATAAAAAGTTTATTTTGACAAATAGAACATATATATGTGAAACAAATCAATATTTAAAAAGGGTTCTCCATCAAAAGGCGGTAAATGGACCTTTAAAAAATATTAGAGTATTTATGCTGAAAATTGGATTGATTCACATTTTAAGCCTCTAACATTTATGAGATAAAGGTAAATATATTAAAAAAAATGTATCATAAAATTTTATTTAATTTTGTTCATTACCTTTAATACAACATCAATTTTTTAACTACCACATAAAATAATAATATTATCTTATTATTTTTCATTATAAATAAACATTGTGTGCAACATAAGATTTCAATGAAACCCATTGTTGTTTGTCATGTATTCAATCAAACATAGCTTCCCCATTAAATTAAAATTAATATTTAAATCACAAATTTTAAGAAATATCAAAATATCATATCATTTATTTACACGGGATGTGACATCTTTAATAAAATGTATTTGATATTTTCACTAATTAAACAATTATTGAATAATAATTGTTAAAGAATATAATATAATTATATATTTTATAATAACTCATAAAAATTTCCATGATTAATATGTATATATTTTATATCAAAAACCATTTTATAGTTTAAAAAATCTTTCATATAACTACAATGTAGAAATATATAGTAAAAATAGTATGATAAAATTGAATTTACTTTGAATTAAATACAGTAAACTGATAAAGGATATATAACTGGCTCTAAGAGATCATATAATCTGAAAAAGAATTATTTTGTTCTAAAATTACTCAGACAATAAAATTAGGAAAAATCATGTGGTAATTTTTATAGCATCCCGCCTTTTTATCACAAAAACTTTCATTACATTATACAAAACCGAGGATCTTTAAGGATTAGTGTCTTTGAAACCAGGAACTTAAAACATGAAAATATAATAAATTCTTCTTAAAAACGTGAAAGGCTTCTCCTTTTCTTCATCCTAAGTTCATTACTGCATCTCATAACCTGGGGACATACATCAAAAGAAAGGGTGAGCAGAATTCTCAGTAAGGGAAACAAGGGGAAACATTTAACATGTGAACTTGAGATACATCAACAATGTTATGAAAAAGAACTTTAAGGGATGAGAAAGAAATCATGAGACATATCATAATAAAAATAACGTATTTCATAAATTGAAGATGTGGATACAACATTTAATATTGAAAAAAATTTCCGTTTCACCAAGGTCCATCCCCAAGGTGTCATTACAAATTACCAAGGTTATTGACCAAGGCGTCGTTAAAAATGGTCATCCCTAGAGATTAAGTCTTTACCCAATTCATTGGAGCGCTATCAAGGCGCACCATTAAAGTTTTCTTTATTATCATGTGATCCACATATATAATCATCCAACATTTAATAAACAACCTATATAGCATAAAAGAATTGGGTATCCTTTCATAATCATAATGTTTTAAAAACTACTTTAAAGACACGATCTTTATGTCACTCTAATCCAACGAAAATGGAAAGCGGGTTTCATGTATGTAAATACCTTAATTAAAATAAATTTTTTGATATATATCTGAGTACCCCATTCGAAAAATATCTTTGTGTATTCACTTAATAAATTAAAATAATTTGAGAAAAAGAGAGAGACATTTTGAGATGAAAATTCTGCAACATAACTGCTATGTTACAGGGTTTTAGAAAAAAACGAAAAGAGTGGGGACATGAGTCACCCACTCATAAATTATTAATAACACAGTAGAAGGACTGAATATAATGGATATAAGAACATGGTAATTAAATTTTCGATATATACCATATGAATTGAAAAACATGGAAGGAAGAAAAAAATAAGATTTCTCTTAAGAAAATTTGGCAGCCTAACGACATTACTTAAAACTTCAAAAAATGAATTGATGAGGTCAAATAGGGTCTCTCATAATATGAACATAAATGATCAGTATGATAGATATATATATCATACCCCAACATAATAAAAAGGAACATGAAAGACTTTACATTAAAATAGATCTTGAAAACGAGAATGGTGAAATAATCCCTTAAAAATTCGGCAGCCTAACAGCGCCACTTAAAACATCAAAATACTGAATTGAAGAGATCAAATAGGGTCTCTAATAATATGAAAATAAAATATCAGTATGATAGATATAGATATCATAACACAACATAATAAAAAGGATAATTAAAGACTTGACATGAAAATACATCTTGAAAACGAGAAGGGTGAATGAATCCCTTAAAAATTCGGCAGCCTAACGGCAACACTTAAAACATCAAAATATTGAATTGAAGAGATCAAATAGGGTCTGTAATCATATGAAAATAAATAATCAGTATGATAGATATAAATATCATACCCCAACATAATAAAAAGGAAATTTAAAGTCTTGACATTATAGTAGAACATTGAAAAACGTGAAGGGTGAAAGAATCCTTTACAAAAATTCGGCAACCTAACGACGCCACTTAATCATTCATAAAAAAAATGATGAGAGTAATAGAGTATATCACATAATATGAAAATGAAAATGGAAGTAGGATTAATATAAAATAACATCCCCAACATAAGAACACGGATCTTAGAATAAATGACATAAACGAGAGTACTTGAAAAGAAAGAGAGAGGTAGGATCCCTTACTTTAAAACATAACTCTTAAAACTCAAATCTTTGGACCTTGAGAACTTGGGGGAACCTAGGGAGGACTCATTTGGAGGTAATGTGAGCACAGCTTCGTTGGGGGAGAGTTGGGAGTCTAATGGATGACAGGATGTCTTGGTATGTATAGGGAAAGTGAGGGGACAAGGCATTAATGGCCAAGGGACACCTCACAAGTGGTTTTCTCAAAACCATGGGCTCTCCTATGGTATTTCCCATGGAGTTAGGCCACATGGGTACCCCCATACAATAATTCATCACCTTTGGTCGTCCAACCCTTAAAATATCTCATTAAATCATCATGACACAATTATGATGTCATTAAACATACCGAAACCCAAAAACTGTATTTTTACTATTCACTAAAAATTCATCTTTCTCAGAAAAATCCGAAAATTTAACCTTAACCAAATATCGATGCTCTGATTAAAAAAATGAACTCCATTTTATAAAAATAATGTTCTAATTTTTTTTAATTTAATTTTTAATTAAATAGACAATTCATCGTAAATTCATTTTTTTCAGAAAAAACCCCAAAAATTACCTTAACAAAATATCGATGCTCTGAGTTCAAAATTGAAATAATTTTTATAAAAATAATTTTTTAAATATTTTTAATTTAATTTTTAATTAAAAAACACTATTCACCTGAAAAAACTAATACTTGACTAATAATTTGTGAAACTGTTATTTAACCATTTTATTGAATCACATTACTTAATCAAGGTGCCTAGATTATATTAATACATTCTTTAAGTGAAATTACTAATCCACTTGGTCACATTACTAATCCTAAGCATAAAATCACTATTCATAATTTACTATTCATCAAAAATTATGTTGATCTTATTAGACTCTAAATTTTTTACTTAACATAATTGTAGAAGACCATTTTTTGAAAATAATTACACATTTCTAATTATTTAAGGTTTACATAAATTTTTTTAAAAAATTTCCTTTCTCTATAATTCATCAAAAATATGCATTCTATATTTATCCGGACATTTGAAAATTCATAAACATCATCATAAGAAGAAATCAAAATTTTTATTAAAAAAAAGGATTACACAAGGCAGTTACGGTCTCCTTACATCGCCCCTTATAACACCAGCATAAGACCTAAATATAAGGTGTGCTAAGGTGAGAGAATCCGAGGGAGGCTCGGCCAACATCGCACGAGTAGTAATTTCTATCAGTTTGAACTTCTCGCGAAGCTGATTCCGTTCTAGCTTCACATGATGAAGTTCGTCTTGGGTTTGGTCCAGAGAAAAGCCCAGTGGTGCTACCTTCTTCCCAAGTTATGTTAGATGAGTTTCGATCGGTACAAGACTACTGGGTGAGGCCATCGAATCTTCTTTCTATATTATTTAACCAAGATTATTTGTATTTAGAGACAATAATCGAAATGTTTAGTTTCCAGTGGTCATATCGACCAATGGTCATATAACAGTCAAAACCCAACAGTTTCATTTTAATTATACTCATGTTGTCAAATGAAACAGTTTTGTTGTGTATAAAAAAATAAAATAACACAAAAAATCAGGAAACAATATTTATTCAAAATTTTATTTCGTTACAGTCTTCCCCCCTAAAGAAATTCTGTCCTCGCAATTTTTTAAAATTGGGTTTTGA
Organism: Viscum album; assembly: GCA_963277665.1. Lineage (NCBI taxonomy): Eukaryota > Viridiplantae > Streptophyta > Magnoliopsida > Santalales > Viscaceae > Viscum > Viscum album. The sequence continues at coordinate 326,703,873 of OY728143.1, forward strand.
AATTTCATTGAAAGTCCCACATCAGAAAAGGATTTAGTAAAACTATTACTTTAATAGAAATAAAGGGAAGTTCAAAGGTAACCCAAGTTAACCCACACTAGGATTCCATGTAGGAACACATGGACATGGAGGAGAAAACAAAGGGTCAACTTTTGAAGGAGAGTGATAGAAAACAGGATTAGGAGAATGTTAACCGTGAGAAAATCACAAACTTATGATGTGTGTAAAAAGTCTTTGATTACCTAGTAGGAAATGTAAACGAACAACGTTTTTTTACGTTCCATTTCATAATTTTCAGAAATTCATTTAATACATAGAACAAAAACATAAAGAAATATGCCTACCTTCAAGTAGAGATTCATCCTTTAATACGTTTCTTCCGAAACTAATGTTTTCTCCAAACGATGATCATTCAAAACACATGGTCTCTTCAAAACACAAGAATCATCTTCTTGAGAGTCACATAATCCACAAAAGATTAACTATGAATTTCTCCTATCTTTAAACATTATCCCAAAAGAAGAAAGGGTAATATAAAACAACTCTTCACAAATAAAGAATCCAATAGGAAGGGAAACTATTTTTAAATCTTCAAAGATCCATGGTACTACCCAAAGTTCATCATAGACCATTCCATAAATAACTGTCCTTAAAATTCTTCAAAATAAACCAAACTATGATTGAAACCCAATTCTAAGAATGATCTCATAACATAGTCTTCCAAGATAGACATTATCGTTCATCTTCAAACAAAATCAACCACTCTTATCATCTTATAACAAAAGTAACTAACCCAATCACATTTTCCGCAAGATAGGTTAGTCATTTCCAAATGTATCCTAAATTACAATAATTCCACCTTAAATTCGTAGATTCATCAAAATATAAGTCAACCTTTATTCCTCAAATAAAATACTGTAGTAATCTATTTACCTCGATCATATAGGGTTCCCAAAATAGTGAACATCTTCCAAAAATAATAATCACCTTTAAATCCCCTAATCACCCTCTTTTTTTGGGAAAACAGCTTCACTACATCAACATGTGGTATATAACAATAAATGTTTTCCTTAATGATATTAAATCATCTTAGGTAGTGACTCGATGATCTTAGAAAACATAAAATATATCCTCATATAGCATGAACTAAAATACAACATGACATAGAAAATTAATGCAAAGAAGTTACATGTACTTCAGTCATCATGATCCATCTCACCATAGGACTTCCATTGTTTTCGTTTCCTCGATGATTATTCATACTCATCATGCTTCTCATCCATTCCAAGAGAGCATTGCCTTGGATAATGTCTAACTTCTCCAAATTTACGACATCGAAAAGTATAAGGTACATTAGATCGAACCTTATATCCATTCATCACATTATCCATTTTTTTAAACCAATTGGATACTCTATACCCTATCTTCCCACACATAAAACATCTCCCGGTTCCTTTGTGACATTCTCCTTGGTGCCTCTTCCTACACTTTTTGCAATTAAGAAATTGGGTCTTCTTTCTCTTATCAAATTTATCAGATGAAGATCCTTGAGACTTTGTCTTCTTCTTCCGTGATGAATTTGGGCATTCAACTAGGTACTGATTATTAATTGTGATTTTTGGTAGCTGGTTTGGTATAATCACAATATGTTCAACTTTATCTTTCATCATCTCTATCAAATTAATAGGTAAATCATCACATTTCCTATCACATTGGTTGTTGGGACATGCTCTTCCATTTCCCGCCATTACCTAAGAAAAAAACGTATAATTAGGGGGCTTAAATACTTATCCAATAATCATGGAAAGGAAACTTTAAGAATATAAGGATAAAATTGTAGAGGAAATGTATACCCTAACCTGTGATCCCCTAGGTCCCAATCTAGGTTATCCATGATCATATATTCTTTTGTGAATTTTTATTTTATTTTATCTTTGTTTCTTTAATAATAGTTCATAACAAGCTTATGAGTTTACCAAAACATATCCCCCGGGAGTGTCATAACCAAGAGTGCAGTAAGGCCAGTTGTCATGTACCAGTTCCCGTTCGAGTCTAGCTCAAAGCGGTGTTTTGGGTTTTACCCCTATGTACATCTGTGCTAGATCCACCTCTACCTGCTCGTATCGAGACAAGGATATATTTTCTTGGCAAACCCTTACTCAATACTCACCAAAATACCAGGAAAATTTCCTATATTTAAACTTTTCTGTAGGTTTCTTCCTAATGTTTTCATATCCTAATTTCATAAATAACTAAACCACACTTTGATACCAACTGTAGCATCCTGCATTTTTATGACATAAACTTTCATTACATTTTACAAAACCGAGGATCTTTAAGGTTTAGGGTCTTGGAAACCGGGAACTTAAAACATGAAGACATAAAACATTCTTCCTAAACACGTGAATGTCTTATCCTTATGTTCATCCTAGGTTATTTACTGCATCTCATAACCTGGGGACATACATCAAAAGAAAGGGTGAGCAGAATGCCTGGTAAGGGAAACAAGGGGAAACATTTAATATTTGAACTTGAGATACATCAACAATTTCATGAAAAAGAACATTAAGGCATGAGAAAGAAATCATGGGAATATAATAATAAAAATTATGTATTTCACAAATTGATTATTTGGCTACAACATTTAATTTTTAAAATCATTTCCTTTTAACCAAGGTCCATCCCCAAGGTGTCATTATAAATTACAAATGTTATTCACCAAGGCGTCGTTAAAAATGGTCATCTCTAGAGATTAAGTCTTTACCCAATGTATTGCAGTGCTATCCGGGCGCAACCTTATATTTGACTTTATTATCTTGTGATCCACATATATAATCATCAAACATTTCATAAAAAACACATATAGCATAAAATAAATGGGTTTCCTTTCATAATCATAACGTTTTAAAAACTTCTTTAATGACATGATCTTTATGTCACTATAAACCCACGAAAGAGGAAAGCGGGTTTCGTGTATGTATATCCCAGAATTAAAAATAGATCATTTTGTTATATATGTGAATACCCCTGTAGAAAAAAGAGCTTTGATTATTCAATTAATAAATTAAAATATTTTTATAAAAAGATAGAGACATTTTGAGACGAAAATTCTGCAGCATAACAGCTATGTTAGAGGGTTTTAGAAAACATTGAAAAGAGAGGGGACATAAGTAACCCACTCATAAATGATTCATAACATAGTAGAGGTACAGAATATAATTGATATAAGTACATGGTAATGAAATTTTAAAGACATACCATATGAATTGAAAAACATGGAAGGAAGACAAAAATAAGATTTCTCTTTTGAAAATTTTGCACCCTAACGGCGTTACTTAAAAATTCAAAAAGTGAATTGATGAGGTCAAATAGGTTCTCTCATCGTATGAACCTAAAATATCAGTATGATAGATATATAGATAATACCCCAATATAATAAAAAAGAAAATGAAAGACTTGACATGAAAATAGATCTTGAAAACGAGAAGGGTGAAAGAATTCCTTAAAAATTCGGCAGCCTAACGGCGCCACTTAAAACTTCAAAATACTGAATTAAAGAGATCAAATAGGGTATCTCATCATATGAAAATAAAAGATCAGTATTATATATATGGATATCATACCCCAACATAATGAAAAGGAAAATGAAAGACTTGACATGAAAATAGATCTGGAAAATGAGAAGGGTAAAAGAATCCCTTAACAATTCGGCAGCCTAACGGCGCCACTTAAAACGTCAAAATACTGAATTGAAGAGATAAAATAGGTTAAATCATCATATGAACATAAAATATCAGTATGATATATATAGAGATAATACCCCAATGTAATAAAAAATAAAATTGAATGACTTGACATGAAAGTGGAACTTTGAAAAATGAGAATGGTGAAAGAATCCTTTACAAAAATTCGGCAGCATAACAGTGCCACATAAACATTATTAAAACAAAACGACGAGAGTAAGAGAGTATCCATCATCATATGAACATGAGAAGGTCATTATGATTAATATAAAAGAACATCCCCACAGAAGATCATGGATCTTATAGGAAATGACATAAATGAGAGTACTTGAAAAGAAAGAGAGAGGTAGGATCCCTTACCTTAAAACGTAGCTCTTAAAACTCAATGGTTGGGACCTTGAGGGATTGGGGGCACCATGGGAGGACTCATTGGGAGAAAATGAGACCAGATCTTTGTTGGGGGAGATTTGGGAGTCGAATGGATGAGAGTATGGCTTGGTATTTATAGGGAAAGTGAGGGGATAAGGAATTAATGGCCAGGGACACCTCACAAGTGGTTTTCACAAAACCATGGGCTCCCCCATGGTATTTCCCATGGAGTTAGGCCACATGGGGACCCCCATACAATAATTCGTCACCTTTGGTCAGCCAACCCTTAAAATATCTCATGACATCATCATGACAAAGTTATGATGTCACTAAACATACTGAAACCCTAAAACTGTATTTTTATTATTCACTGAAAATTCAACTTTCTCAGAAAAATCCCAAAATTACACCTTTACTAAATATTGATTCTCTGATTTCAAAAATGAACACCATTTTATTAAAATAATTTTCTAAATATTTTTAATTTAATTTTTAAATAAATACACTATTCATAAAAAATTCAGTTTTGTCAGAAAAATCCCCAAAAATTACATTAACATAATATCAATGCTCTGAGTTCAAAAATGAAATCCATTTTATAAAAATAATTTTCTAAATATTTTTAATTTAATTTTTAATTAAAAAACACTATTCACTTGAAAAAACTAATACTTGACTAATAATTTATGAAACTGTTATTTAACCATTTTATTGAATCACATTACTTAATCAAGGTGCCTAGATTATATTAACACATTCATTAAGTGATATTACTAATCCATTTGGTCACATTACTAATTCTAAGAATAAAATCACTATTCATAATTTACTATTCATCAAAAATTATGTTGATCTTATTAGACTCTAAATTTCGTACTCAACATAATTGTAGAAGACCATTTTTTAAAAATCATTACACATTTTTAATTATTTAAGGTTTATATAAACATTTTTTTTGAAATATCCTTTCTCTAAAATTCACCACAAATATGAATACTATATTTATCCGGACATTTGAAAATTTATAAACTTTATCATAGGAAGAAATCAAAAAATTTATTTAAAACAACGGATTACACAAGGCAGTTAAGGTCTCCTTACATAGCCCCTTATCACACCAGCATAGGACCTATGTGTAAGGTGTGCTAAGGTGATAGAATCCGAGGGAGGCTCGGCCAACATTGCACGAGTAGTAATTTCTATCAGTTTGAACTTCTCACGAAGGAGATTCCGTTCTAGTTTCACACGATGAAGTTCGTCTTGGGTTTTGTCCAGAGTAAAGCCCAGTGGTGCTACCTCCTTCCCATGTTCTGTTAGAAGGGCTTTGATCGGTTCAAGAATACTGGGTGAGGCCATCCAATCTTCTTTCTATATTAATTAACCAATATTACTTGTTTTTAGAGACAATAATCGAAATGTTTAGTTTCCAGTGTTCATATTGACCAATGGTTATATAACATTAAACACCCAATGGTCTCATTTTAATTATACTCATGTTATCAAATGAAACAGTTTGGTTGAGTATAAAAAATAAAATAACACACAAAATCAGGAGAGAATATTTATTCAAAATTTCGGGTCGTTACAATTTTAAATTTTTTTAGAATATTTATTTTACCATTAATTACCTGATTTACCCTTAACTATAGTAATTGTGTTACAAATTTTACTATTTATATAGAAAAAAATGGACCAAGTAACATAATTTTGATCCAATAATTTGAAATATATAATCTATTTTTGGTAATCTAAATCCCTTAATTGGGTAATGTTAATTTAAAATTAATTCTATAATTGTGTGACAAAATGTTTTATTAAAGTGAAAATATTAAAAATACTGAAATGTTTTAATATACATTATCAGTATAAAATTAATTAAAATGACACAAATTGGATTAAATGACAATATATTCATTTTTTTTGTAATTTAAAACTGATAAATAATCAAATTATACAATATTAATTATTTAGAAAAACTCATTCTATTAAATTTTATTATTTAAATCAATTCATCCAAACATGAAACTGATCAGAAAAATACCAAAAAATCAACCTGACTATATTTTAATTTTTTATATCTAAAATAAGATGATTTAGTTTTCAAATATAATTTATAAATTTTTTGAGAACTAGATTATAAACATGTGAGCCATCATAAGGATGAAAAACTGTTTTTTATTCGTCTTTTATACGTAAAATTCATTTTTTTTTTCATTTATCATTTCAATAAAAAATATAATATGAATGATAAATACTATATTTAATATTATATATATGTATACATCACTAATATAATTCAATAAGATTATATTGATTATTTTATAAAAACAAATCTTAACATTAAAAGATTTTTGTAGAAAATTATTTCCATTTATATTCAAAGGGTTTTATTGTCCTTGTAATTAATTGGTCACAAAATAATTGATTATATTTACATTGGTAAACCCTATTTTCATAATTCATTTAGTCTTGTTAATACCTTAAATTCAAATGGCCAGTTTATAATGGTAACATTAGAATAATTATTTTTAGTTGTTTTTTATGCTCAAGTGGCGTATCATGGTATATATAGAATAAAATTTCTTCTAGGGTTACTACATTATCAGCATGAAATATATTTTCTATAAATACACATCCATTATAATCAAATGGTTATTATTTTAATTTTCAATTAATTTTTAACCAATGAATTTATATTACTGACATTTTTAAACAATATTTTCCACTTTTTAATTAATATCATTCATTCCCACATATCCTATAAGAGGGAGAAACCATTTAAATTTAAATAATATTATTTATCATATATTTAAGATCGACGTTGAGTATCATATAATTTATTGAAAATAGTTTTTTGTTTTAAAATCTCATAGTTTTATACTCCATACCCTGAAAAGAAAATTATCTCAATGTTAACAACATTATTTTCTAGAAAAAAATTAGAACACCAATAATATATCAGTACACTCAATAATTATCCACACAATTATCACCGTAACATTCAAATAATGAACTCATATAATAACCCTAACCACTTTCTATTACAAATATTCATGATCTTAGAAAATATTCTCGGTTCATTTCTTTTCAACTATCATATTATCTGATCCTCTTGTATTGTACGAATCATTATATCTTGTATATATTTAGTAAATATTCTATATCTTTACATAATTAACAACTTATTTTTTTATCTAATTTCATGGGAATATTAATCCTACTTTTTATAAAAAAACACTTAAGTCAAATGGTCAATATTTAGATCGAAAAATTTCCTCTATAGAATTGGGAATTGATATATAGAAATTCTACCTATATAAGAGAAACACAGTGTGATCATGATTACCATGATCATTTCCATTTATCCCATTAAAATCATTGAAAGACCGGATTATAAATTAACTATTGATATCAGGATAGCACATTGAATTATAAATTAAATCAATACATAACTATATAATGAATCAAATTACTCCACTATGACCACATTCTACAGAAACTCAATGATTTTCATTCCTTATGTGGTGTAGTCCTATACCTATATTAATAGTGTAATAGTCTATAATTATTCATGATCACCTACATATAAAATACATTTTCATAAATTTATTTTTTCATATAAATCATGAATAACATTTTTTATTTCTTATTGTAATGTATAATTTTTTACGAAATAGAGGTGCAATAATAATTAACCACATGACCACATGGGAATTGTAGTGTGTTATATGACTTTTCTGAATGGAATTCTCAAAAGTACATCAAACATTTTAAAACTCAAAGTCATAAATTCTCTCTAATTACCCAACTGTTTGGGATTATATTCTATTTAATTTTTTTAAAAACAAAATTAAAATTTTCATATTAGGTTATTCTTAGCATATATATATATTGTTCAATTGCATTTTTTATTGTAATTATTAAAATAGGTAAATCTCATTATTATTTTTTGAAATATAATATAAGGGGGATTTTATTTTATTTTTATTATATATTATATCATTGAAATTTTTAAGGATCCTCTTAAAACTCACCATACAACAACATAATATTTGATGAATGTTAGATCATGGTGGGTGATAAAAATCGACTAAAAAAGTGTGAATTAGTCTACCACAATAATATAGGCTAAGAGATATATTCCATAACAGAAATATATAGGAACTTTTATTTAAAACATGTAATTATTTATGTGTGTGAGATAGAAAATGAGAGAGTTTATGAATTAAATAATAGAGTTAAGGGGTTTTTAGTTCTTTTTATTGAGTACTAAATTCATATGACTTTGAATACACCATGTGACTATTACTAATAATAGAATCATACTATTTCTATCCTCTTAATGTATTATTTGTTATATAATAATCCTTTATAACCTAGGCTTTTTATATTTTATCCTCATATGGGATGATTTTGCCTAAGATATTTACCCATTTCATTTTTTTATGATATATATATTACACATTTTATCCCACTTGTAATGCTAATGTTTTAAATTAGATGGTATTATCAAAGAGACTATATCTTTCATATAATCCAATTGATAAATGTATATTAATTTTTGAATTTATAAGTCATAAATACTCCCAAAAATCTCAGAATCTCATCCTTAATTTTTAATTTTAAATGTTTTCATTATTTCTATTCCTTTAGAATTATTTTTCATAATCCAATTTTTTAAATTCGTACATTTAATAACCAATTAGGAATTGTATTTTTCTTGATTATTCTCAACAGTAACTTGAATTAATATAACAAAAGAAAATACAATTGTTCATTATTTTCATGACTTTATAAGATATATAATTAATCTTTTGATTTTATAAAGCTATAAATTTTGAATGACTTATATAAATCTGATAAGATACATTGTTGACCCCATATTTTTTCCCATGACTATTTTTTGATATAATTATGTTCTATCAATCTATATTTATAGGAATATAATTCACAATTTACAATCCGTAAGAATAAACATATGAAATCTATAATAACATTATCTAACTCAAGTATCCATATAAAAATTTATGAAACACCTATAATTTTCATGGATCTATTATTGTGTTAAAATAATTTTCCAAAATGATCACTTTAGATTTTTTTGGGTAACCATTTAATTTTCTTAATATCATTTACTCTCTTTTACATTGATTTTGAAATATTTTTTGTAATAAAAATTCTTATTTTAAATTAGAATATTAACATAAATGACTTATGGGGAGATAATTAAAATTTAAATTCATATACGAAGGGTTTTTTTTACAAAAAATATTAAGAAATGATATATTTCATTAAATCATTACAATACATATTATTCTCTTAGATCATTGTTTATTTGATACAAAAACTATTTTAATGATGATAATAAGATATAGATATAGTAAGGATATGAATCACACAGTAGTAGGATCTATAAGGTTACAAACTCATCTTATCATGTCATAATTTTTTTTGTGTGCAACATTTTTGGGTCATGTTGTATATTTAGAAATTTTTTTATCTAAAATAAATTAAAATATGGAGGGATAATTATTATTTCCCTATAAATATTCATGTATAAAAAATAAATTAAAATGAAATAAATTATAAGTAAGAATCTCTTTAGTATGTGTGACCTTCTATCTATTTCTTTAAGGGAATATGTGTTAATGTATATTTTGTGAATTCTTTCCTCAATATTCACTAGTTGACCTACCTTATAATATCTATTTTATCTATCGTGTATTATTTTTAATATCGTTACACTGAAAACATAAAAAACCGGATTATCTGGTTATATTGATTTCTCATTTCACTATATCTTCCTCAATGATCATTATTATTCATTGAATCTAATATTTAAACATATTTGTCGATTTTTTATGTTTGTTCAATCCGATATTAAATTTATCTTCCATACTACTTGGATGTACTAATTTATTTCTTTGAAAACTATTTAAAAGAATGCCCATTCAAACTAAATATATTGCATAATTTATCTGACCAAAATGTAATTGTTGTCACACCATGATGTGTTCAATATGAATTTTCCTATAATTGAAATCCTTGATTAATGTACACGAATATATATCTACTTATTCTTGAACATATTTTATCCTAAGAAATATATTTAATAGTTACCATAATGTGTTATATGTGGCCTATTCAAAATTCTATTCTCTATAATTCCAAAGCTGTTATCTTAAGAGGAATTTTCGTCATAATCATTCCATAATAAAAATATATTCTATAATGGAATAATCCATACCAATTTAATCATTTATACATATGGATAAACATAAAAATAATTATTCAACTTACCAAACACCAACTTGAATATATTTTTTCATTTTTTTTATTAACATCTTCACAATTACTATAGATTATTATGTTATTTCATTACCTTGTTATAGTGATATTCAAATAATCCCTCAGAGTTAAATATATTCATAACCTAAAAATTCTCTAGAATAAATTTTTCCATAAAAAACATCGATATATTGATGGAAATAAATATTTTGTTTAGATCATTTTGGAATCCTTTTTTATTAGTAACGAATCAAAAGAACTTCATTGGTCATTTTCATGCATAATTATTTCTTATAGAATATACCATATCACTTTTTTTGAATGGTGATTAAAAAATCATCCTTTAATTAGTGTGGATTAATTTTCAATAATTAAAACATTTTTAGATGTCAAGTATACATGAATTTTAATACAATGTGGGGATTAAAAATACTAGCAATGTATATGTGGCCGTAATTATTATAAAGAACGAACATCATTTATTCCATTTTGTAATGCTGTATATATCACTCATAGGGGAGATTAATGTTCTCATATTGAATTAATATTATATATATTTGGCCTCCTTGATGTGGTAAAAAATATGAATTTTAAGGATATTATTTAGATGGATTTATAAAATAAAAATCAAACATTTCGACATAGATAGATCAGTTTTTAGTATCATTATTAGGATCCATTTGGATCTATTTCTAAATTATCTATAAATGTGGAATCCTTCCTCAGATGACACTAAGAGTGCCCAGAGATATTGGGTCACAATATTTCATGCTTGGCACCCTACAAGAAAGAGGTTGTTTACTAGTAGTGAGTTCCTATAGGCTGTTAGAAGGGGAGACTATGTCATCATGTATCAGAGTAGAGCACATCGATAGATAAAAAATAATAGGTAGTAGAATCATAAACATTAATGAAAAGAGGACTATCAACCAACTATAGGTAAATCATAAGTAAAAATGTAAGAGTAGTGGAATAATTAATAACCATAAAATAAAAAATAATGAGAATTTTTTTAGTCAATAATAGATAGAAAAATATCATGATAATGATATCATCTTACTACATGAAATTTATACACATGGAAAGGGGGATAAAATCATATACCACACATGATAAAAAATATTGAAAGTCCAAAAACAACAACTACATGCATCAATATCATTGTGTTTCACCTATTATACCATACTACATCCTAGAAAGGTCAATCATGCATTGGATTCTAGCCACTTCCCATACATTTTACATCCAATTAGGAATTATGAATTTATACTAAAGGAGGCCTAATATGTGTGTGATATATAATCAGTAGTCCTGGTCGATAAATGGCGAGCTTCTCTCTCAATAATGTAGAGCATCTCTCTCAAAAATTTCATGGAGATCCTTGTGATCGTTTTACGGAATCGTGAAATGAAGACATTGTTGGCCACATTGAAATGTTTTCTCAATGTGTGGTGAAGTATCCTCAGTTTCAATTTGGCGGTATGATTCATGATTAATTTGTTAGGGAGGTTTCTTTGGAACCTCCTACTTTACATCATGAACCAAAGCAGAATATCACATCTTTGGGGTTTTCCATTTTATTCTGTGTATCTGACAGAGTTTCTACGGCATGCCTATGCCAATTATGGTTTTATTGGCCTATGTAGTGTCCGAATTCTCGATGGTGGTGAATGGGTGTTCGGAGGCTCTTATACTCTATTTGGATATATGCATATGTAGGCGGTGAATGTGGTCGGGGGCTTGAGAGTCACGTTGGAGGCTCGTCAGCGGTGATTGAAGATGCAGGAAATGTCCAGAGGATATGGGATCTTGGAGGAGAATCTAGTTGGGATCACAGTGATGGAGGCCATATCCAGTGGGGTGATGGTCAGTTGGAAAGTGGGAGTGCTGGTGCCTTTGACGATGGATTGTGATTCAGTCATGCTGGGTGGGATGCCGGTGTGATCAAGCTTCTCTTGCGAGGTAAGATGGACATTCTGGATCTGGAAAAGACAGTGGTGCGTGGATATGTTCATGAGGGGATACAAGTCTGCAGGACCCTGAGGTGTTGGGATCATGGCGGTTCTTGTGGCCGACAACGATGTGTTGGGAAGAAGCTATTTAGGTGAGGTGCTAGTGTCGGGTACATAATTAGTGCGGTTCTTTCAGGGATGATGATGCGTTAGTGATGAGATTCGGTGTCCACAAATCAACCTGTCAATGGGTCAAGGAGAAGGCTATTTTGGGATCACGTTGGTGGGATCTGGCCTCGATGACTGCTTGAAGTTGCTCCATTTCAACGGTGAGTCTTGTTCGTGGGTGGTTATGGCTGGTGTTATGGCTTGTTCATAGGTGGTGATGGATATCGCTAATACAGACGGTGCACCAGATGGTGGTCAAAAGACATGTGGGAGCCGATGCATTTGGCAGGACAAGTTAGTGGATGATGGTAGGGCTTCGTGTCGGGATGCTTTCTGGGTGTGAATGCTGCTGGTGTCAAACTTGGTGGCATGATAACTGGAAACAATAGTGATTGATGGTGCCTCGGGGGTTGCTTTCACCTTAGGGTATGCGGTGAATTTAAGTGTGCATGAGGAATTTAGGGTCATGTGATGAGGATGAAAAGTGAAGCACATAGCTGGATTTGTGATTTTGGGGATTTCATGCGGGGAGATGGTGACAACCGGATTCCCAGTTGGGCACGTGGAACGGAAATCACAGATGCAGTTTGTTGGATGGACAATCATAGATGTTGTTTTGTTGGATAAAACATGTGTTTCAGTGTGTTGTGAGTGATTTTTATTATTCTTAGGCTTTTGCATTGGTTGGCTTGTGGCCGGTGTTGGGTTGTCTTCTTGTGTTTGGTGCTGTTTGTGCCACATTTTTGTTTTGTTGTGTTTGTATTACTTTTATTAATAATTTTTTTGGGACCGAACACTCTCAGATCCCGAATCTTCTTGGTATAATCAATGGTCCATCAGAAATATAGTCTAGATCCTTCCATCTTGTAATATATAAAATTATTAGTGTTCAAAAATAAATAAATGTAATTTTATACATAAATTATGTTACAAAGAACCATGTTCCACTTGGAACACATCACCTACTCTACCTATTTCATCCTAATATAGATTTCTATAAATATTTTTAATAAGAACATGTGTGAAACATGGTATGTTCGTATTGAAATAAAATTTCAATAGATGAACCATCCTCATGTTTTTTTCTTGGATGGCACATACCATATGTTTTAGTTCCTCATTCATATTTATCTAATATAAATAACATGTTTGTAAAAAATTAAGAATAACCATGAGTTCATCTACGGTAATCCCGAGGGATTTACAATTATAACTCTAGTGTCCCTGTATATGTTTAATTCATTTTGAGTCCTTCTAAGGTGACCCATGATTGAGAGTATATGTATCACTCTATGAATGGTGTTAAGAAAACAAGAACTAACCTCTGAGACCATCTCTTGTATAGAACATATTGGTACGATTCTCTCTTATATAATGGTACATACATCATGTCACTAAGCCTATCCATGTGGTATCCCCCAGAGAAACCAATGTCACACATATGGTGGTAATGATGACAAATCATGGAGAGCCTGTTCCTGGCATAGCTACTGTCACCCCTACTCTATTTACAAATCCATTAACTATTATAACTAAGTCAAGATGATCCCTTCAAATGTATCCTTATGTCATAACCCTATGTATTATCATTGAATTATAGAAAGAAAATTATTTATCAAAAAAATAACATTTAGTAATGCATGAAATTACAACATGTTTTGTAAAATGGACAGGTCATTCAATTAGGTATTCCATTTATGGAATATGGTGTAGGGGCCTAACTCATTGTACAATCTCTAATAAAATCAATTATGAAATTAATGGAATTTATTATAGGGTAATCACACCTTGTGTGGTGTCTTAACATTTATATTAATGGAAGATTAACTATTGAGGAATAAGAATTCACATTGGGTTTTCACAATGGAAGGTGAACGAACTAACGGTCGATTCTCACATCACAAGGTTCATGTTAGGTATGGCATGGGATTTAATTCAATTCATTTAACAATTTTGAGGCATCACTAGAAGGGTATAGAAAATGAAAAAATGATTCATGATATAAAATTAAATGAAAATGGGGAAATAACTTAAAACACATACCTTAGGATCATATCACAATCCTCATTAAATATCGTCCTTCGAATCAAACTTGAACAGGAGATATCAGAGAAATCATCTTATGTCCAAAAAATAGGAAAAATGAGGTCGCACCAAAAAAGAAACAAAATTGAGATGAGAAAATAGAAGGTGATGATATAAGAGAGTAGATCATTCCTAAATAATTATATTTTTTTTAAATGTAGAGGATTCGTATTTTTTTCAGTAAGGTATAAAATCTTTAAGAATAGGAGTAGTGGGAGATCTCCGGAGTGCGAAAAGTTAGAATAGAGAAAGAGTAGAATAAGGGTGGGTATAGAATCATTTTATGGTATAAAATTTAATTTAACCCTCATATACTAGGTAAAAGGTTTGGGAACATGGTTGGCCAAACTATTATCCAATCATGTTCCCCTTAGTGTTTAATATGTCACCTCTCAATGGATAACTGCATAGTTTGTTTAACCATTCACAAGATGATCAAATCCCACTAGCCAAACTCCTTCTACAACCCTCATAAGCATGTACCATGGGAATACGATTGCAGAAAACCATGCAACCTTTCTTTCTTCTTCCACATCCCCCATATGGTTAAGGTGTCCATGCAATAATGGGTGAAAGATTTCTTCTAGTCATGTATTGTAGTCTTATTATCCCAACATTGGGGATCTGGGCTCTATTGAAGCCCAAAAATCCCCATAACATCCATGACTCATTTAGGAACCCCTATAATGGCCAATTTATGAAATTTAAGCTAAAATATTATAGTCCAAACAATTGGTAAATGTTGGGACATGAAAACCACCCCTCCTTAAGACAACTCATCTAAGTGTTCCCCTTATGATAGTGGTGAAATGATGGATGTGAAATGACCTTTTCACTATATATATTCAATGAACTCATAATCCCATGTCTCTAAATTTACTCATATTTTCCTCCATTGTACTCTAACTAGTGAAGAAACCTGCCTCACAAAGCCTCCGTACTCTGGTCAAAAATATATTTTAGACATTCCCCGAAATGCACATCTACCGCAAACACAATATACTCAATGTGAAACTTTTTTGTGGTGTTTTCATGATAATAAATATGTCATGATATGTGGAAGATGTTATCTGTGGAATAGTACCTCTAAGGTGACTACCACTGAGAAGCTACCTACATGAATCTCCGCTATGTTGAAAATCCCAACGTAATTTGGTGATAATGTTACTTAACTCTGAATTTTTTTATAACCCAATCTAGGAGAAACCTGTAGAATGGCCCAATATTCCACCTGAAACTATAGATTTTGATATAAATGGTCTATATTAGGATTCTTTTTAGACTAAGTTCTATCCATTCACTTCTGAATAATATGTACCTTTTCTGAAGTTTCCTGAACGAGATGAGCACCGAGTAGCACCGACTCCCATAACTCTAAGTAGCATAGTGGAAAATGGAATGAAAAACTATAAGGTTCCTGATATGGATCATTGTGAATAATATTATAGAAAGTTTAATTTTAGTAAAACTCCTCCATATGTATATGTTTCTCCAAAAAAACCTCCCAAATCCGAGATATAGATTTAGAGAATATCCCAAAACACTTGTATCATCCACTCATACTACATGCCAATTTTAGGGTGATATATTGTACACATGAACAACTATGAACCCACTAAATTATGTAGATGTTTATAGAACAATGAGGTAAATGGTGAATCTCGGTTTGATCAGATAAAAAGTGGAACACCTTGAAGGCTCACTGTTTCCCCAATATAAATCCTCTATATATCATCAACTATGAATGTATCTCATCTTTTTAGGAATTTTTCGAACATTGTTAACCTATCAATGATCATCACGAAAGCATCAATACCACAAGAATATCTCAAGAAATAATTTAATATAATTTATGGTCATGTTATTCCATTTCTACTCAATGTTAGAGGGGTGTTTTAGAAGTCTTATGGGTCTTCAATTCTTTGTCATCTTCGGAAGAAATTTGGAACACATTTTAATGAATCCTAATATCTTCCTCTTCATACCTCTACACCAATAATCAGGAAGAGTGTTTTGTTATATCATGGTAATAGAATGGTGAACATCACAAATATTGGAATGATATTCCCTCATAAACTCGCCCCATATATAATAATTCATCCAAACATTCCCATGGTAGAGTACGTCTCATTCCTATCGAATAACCAACCAGAAGGTGGGTTCCCACCTATGATACCCCCCATTAGGTCCATTCCATTAGGATAAAAAAATTTCCTCATCCACACCTACTTAATAAGAGTGGTTTTACCATCCATAACTGCCAAAACAGGCTACCCATATTATTTCTAAACCACCAGTTACATCATAAAAAAAATTCGTCACCATCCAGTCACTGATAGCCTCATGAATTAATTCTATATGCTTATTCTGGAGGAAGATGTTTCCCATGAAATTAACCATCCTATATGTATAATAAATCTCAGTGTTTGAATTACTACACATACTCAACCAACCTACAATATGCGAGATTCATGTCCTACTTTGTAGAGATGTATTTGGGTCTTTTGTGATCCTTGTAAACAATGAACCACTCACCCAATAGATAATTCTTCCAACATCATAGCGCAAGAAACACAACATCAATAACTATGTTGTTCATAGGGTATTCATACTCACGACGTCATAGTGAGAGGACACACATACTGCATCTTGATTACCCTACATCAAAAAACCTCCCATCCTCATCCCAGAAGAAAAACTATAGATGATATAACTCTTTCCCACCCCTAGCCAGATCAGGATATACCCTGACACGATTCTTCCATTTACATAATAAATCATTTCCTCTAAATCATTAGTCCCTAAAAAATTCATAAATTTCATTTTCATGAACATAAGTAGCACTACATAGTGTAACAAGTCTCGAATAAATTTCCTATGAAATCATATTATCCCTAAGAAGATGTGTATATCAAACATATTCATGGGATTGTACTAGGCTTCCAGGGAACACAAATTCTCTATGACTATAGATAAACATACATCAGATCTGATATTATCTAATAAGTATACCCTATTTTTACATTAATGTCATTTGCATAGATTTTAATAAGAAATATTATATCTCATTGTATTCATGATTATCTAAATATGGTTAGGAGGGTTGTTGTATGTTGTGATAATACACTAATATTACACCACTGATACTACCGCAACTAATTCTATGTTTATGTGGAAAACCTGATTCATCAAAGTAATAAAATCATATATCACATTCCTGATGTTGAACGGTGGGACCATATACTCATACAAACCATACCAACTCCAGAATGTTGTATGTGGTTATCTCATAGTCTCAAACAAATAAGATTTCATTATGACAAAAAATCTATCATAGAGTTAATAGTCTCTCCCCTGAGTAGTTTGAAGATCTTTTCTATACAAGGCAATGGGTATTTTTTCTTCATTGTATGTGGGTTCATCATTAGGTAATCCACACACAAAGTGGAGGTACCATCCACCTTCTTTTCAAAAATAATCATAGATCCACAATGTGATGTGTGGGGTTGTATAAAACACATTTCCTCAAGATAATCATGTTATTTCCTATGTTCTTAGAGCTCTTTAGGTTCCATATTATTGGGATGATGGAAATTCATGTTACACCTAGCACTATATAAATAGTTATCTCAACCTCTCTCTAATGAGGTGTGAAATATAAAAAATATGGGGTGATACTGCTTATGTTATCCAAAATAGAATGAAATTAAACATGCTATATTCCCAGATCTCTCACAAAGACTCTCTCCTTATGCTATTTCACCCTTTTTAACCCATTATGCTCGGGTCTAGGATAAATCACATTGATAACTCATTCTCCCTTATTAGTATATGTTTCACACATACTTGATGTTAAGGAAACCCATATATAGTATCAATAAAACATGATAAAAATATGGAACTAGCATGTCGATATAGAGAATGAGGTCGATCCCAATTATCTCAATGATGAAGAAACTATTAGGGAATGGTACCTGCCTATATTTAAGGGGGAATCAATACACTAATATATATTCTCAAATATAACCCAATGTGCTTTATCAAGTGTCATCGTTCCCCTATGTTTCTATATTTATATTTAAAAAAAATCTATAATTTTAAAAGATATAAATGATTAGGGTTCACCTATATCGAATATGGAAGAATCTAATGTAGTGGAAACCCGAATAGTTTATCTCTCCAAAGATGTCCCAAGGATCATTTCTTCCATTGTAGGCTATAATGGATAGATATGGCCAGAACTGTGGCCATAATATACTGTCTAGAAGTCCTGGGAAGGTCCTCTATACTTTCTTTGAGTCTATGATTCCAGAGTAAAATTTCCATGACCATATCCTCGGACAAATTAGATAGTATAAGACCATGTCCAATCCTGATATATAGTAAATAATCATATACCTAAAAGTGGTGTAAACAATAATCCAGTATCATAGGATACTAGAAGAAAATATTTGATGAATCGCTCAAGGTAACCCATTCCAGTTAAATCTCTACACTTGATACAAATCCTCATTCATTGGGGAATCATATGTCTTGAACAATCAAACTAGTGACACACCACATAACCATCAGTTTATTAAACATGTTTTGTATTTCTACCTTGTGTACCATCAAAATTAAATTTATATCCACTAAATAAACCAATTCAATACCTATATTTTGAACCACCCCATTTAAAATATTTGGATTCCCTCGGGTTTATATCATTAATGATGTCATGCTTCACTCTATCTGAAATAGCGGTTAGCTGTAAAAAGTTCAACTAGGATGAAATATTATATGTGTGACCATCATTAAATCACCACTTAGTCATTGTCTTGTCAATATGAAATTTTGGTTAAAACATATTAATTTGGTGAAGTTATTATAATACACCATCACTAAAATGTCACCTTACCATAGTTGTGTGGAATCCTAATCACATTCAATTCAAACATTATGAAGAATAAATTATCCAACGAAGACTATATGGATGTCCACCCATACCAAACCCTAAGTTTGACTATCCTGAGTGATAAAATACTACCATTACCATGAATAGTCAAGTAACATGTATTTGTTATGATTGAACCTATGATCTAGAAACATAACTATATTATCTAAGATAGATAACACAATTTGCATTTATGTATTAGTGTATAAAGGATGGCCATTTCTCAAAAAGCAGGGATGATAATCCTGCTAGAACTCCTAATTCAACAGTACCATGGTAGGGGACGGTTAGGGAACAACCCACACTAAATGCATGAAACAGAATAAATATATCATGGAACTATGAATTTGAACCATGTGGAAGATCTTTGAGAAATAAATCATGTTGAAAAATTGGAGTTATCAAAATTCTCTCTTGTCCCACTACCTCAATACATTACTCTTTTCCACTCATAGCATTTGATGCTGGGATGTTGTGGTGGAATAGATATGTAGTTTCAATGTTCACTCCTGAAACAATATTTATAATAAATATGGAAATATATAATAATAAGAGATGTGAATCATTCCTTCCCATAAATTGGGAACACCTCCTAACCTACCCTCATATATCAATTTATGCGGTCTGAAAAGTCATAGAATCCTAAATAGATATATTATACTTCCCACTAATAAGGACTTGTTATAGTCAATGTCCCATATCCCGGTATAGGTTCTAGTATATATAGTGTCTAATGTATGGTTTAGAGGAAAAACATTTAAATTGTATTTGGTATCATCATCTAGCAGAAACCCATTCATTTTAAAACATTAATTTATTGATATTTATTTTATTATATATATATTAATTTAGATAAATATGTCACTAATTCATAATTTATATGGGCATATACACCTTATTATTTGAAATTGGTTTGTAAAGATTCTGTAACATTTCATATACATATGGTATCAAGATTTAGGGGTCATATAATGTGATTTTTTCAATGATCATCCATTCATGATATATAAAATCATTGGGATCATCAATCTCAACAACAATCCATTATTCAAAATAACTAATGTGGAAAATTTTCTTAATTATGGTGTCCCCATTAATTTATGTGAGAAAAAAATAGAATTATGTTGGAACATTAATCAATTCCATCATTTCATTCCATCAAGAAGCTCTTGTTCACAACATTACATAAGAAATAAGGCAATATATAAATAACATTTAATAGAAGGAATGCATGTCAGAATGTGGATATGGCATGGAATATTTCCTGTAATATTAGTTATCTAGTTCCTAGTATGATGCCTGAATTTTTATGCCCCAATATCATCCAATCATGGTCAATAATACTCCCCCTAAATAGTATAAAAACCTTACCAGAAAAAACTATTTTTCTTCAAAATAATGAAATATATAAAATCAAAATATTCCAACCAATAATTGAAATCAACAAACCATAGATGTTTAGGATTCCCCTATATGTGGGTTTTCTAATTCTAGGTGCTTACTCATACCTAAACACCATTATTCCAAGTCACATGTCTAATAACAAATTTTTATGTTCAAAGTAAAAAATAATGATATAATATAACATTATATCTTCCCTCCATGGATTCCACTTAGAGGTTCTCTGAGATGGTGGTCCAGAAGGCTTCATGTGCACCTCTCTATATGTCATGGCCTACAGACTAGTAGTGAGGTCCTAAGGTGTGTATGTTGGGAGACTATTCTTTCATATATCAGAGTGGTGGAAAATGATGCATAGAAAATAATAAATAGAATAAGAAGTCACTATAATCACAATAGTTCTAGTGACATGACATAGTGGATGTAGCAATAAACAGAAGATAATAATAGAACAATAAGTAACCATGCATTAGAAAAGAATAGTAAGAAGATGAAAAAATAATATTATAAAAATATGAATATCATGATGTTATCTAACTAAATAAAATGAGTACATGAGGAACATGGAAAACAAGCATATACCATATTCTATAAAAAACACAATTTCCAAAAACAACTACAACTAGTATTAAAAGCATTGGCTCAGTTTGTATCTCTCATAACTCATCTTAGAAAGACAAATAATGATCCAGATGTTGTCTTAGAAACTTTATCAATACCTATTTTAATAAAGTATACATGGGTGAAAAATTTGTCCAAATTGGGTATGAGATATACTCATTAGGCCACCAAAAATCGTATATAGATAAATCCATTCTATGATATATATAATGGAAAATGTTCTAAAATAATTAAATGAATGTAAATAATAAAATAAGGTACACAATATTGGATTCTACATTGAACACAAGTCCAACACTTACTACATCAAACTTAGGTGGATATATATTAATTGAGGTAACCTTATTTATTGTGAATCATGGTAATAGAGGCATGAAAATAATATTGATGGGTAGAACATCTGCAAAAATTTTATTTGGATTGCTGAGTGCATCTTTAGAGTTTGAGTTTCACAATTTTATTTAATTAATATAATTAACTATTATGTAAACCATTTGGAGGAAACCAGAGCTCATCCAAGGTGGTCCCATTGTATTTACAAATATTGCACTAGGGGAATTGTCTATGTCTACTTCAATGGGATTCCATACAAGGTGACCTATGAATGTGATCATGAGTATCACTCTAGTCGTGGTTTGAAGAAAACTAGAACTAACCTATGAGTCCATCCCTAGTATCATACATTGGTGTCTAAGTCTCTCTCTTGGAATAGTATATCCATCACATAATAATGGAAATCCCTGGGGTTTCCCTTTGGGAATTGGTTCCACTCTTATAGAGATAAAAAGGAAGATGCACAATGATCACATCCCTGAAGTATATAATGTCACCAAGGCTATATTTTGAAATCAATTACAGATTCAATATAACACATGATGAGACTTTCCAAGGCATATTTATGTAGATATGCCTTATAATTACAATGGAATAGGGAAATAGAATTATTCAAAAAACAAAACCATATAATTTATCAAAGAACCAAATTAAAAAAAATTATTTACTTGACTAATTAATTTAGATAGGTATTCCATTTATGGGACATGGTATATGGTTATAAATCATGGACCACATTCTTATTAAAAATGTATTAATTTATTTATGGAATTTATTATATTTTTTGAACTCATGTGGTGTTTTATAATTTAAATTAGTATGGACAAGCATTCAAGGAATAATAAATCACATACAAATGTTCAAAGAAATGTGGACAACAAAACTGTTTATTCTCTACTCAAAATGGTAGAATAATGCATTGTAAGGCCTTAAATTTAATTCATTTATACATTTAGAGGCATCGCTGGAAGAGTTAAGTGTCTGAAAAATGGTGAATGTTATATAAAACATAAAAAAATTAAATTTTCTAGGCCACATAACATAAGTTATTAGAACTCTCCTCATCCAGTGTCTTTCTTTGAATCGAGTTAGACTGAGAGTTATTAGTTAAATCAAAAAATTCCCTAAAAAGTGATAATGTGGTTTCTCTAAAATATGTGACCTAATGATAAGAGAAACTAGAATCATGATAGAAGAAAATTGATTAGCTTACCTAAATATTTCCAATGATTTCGACAGCAGATGATTTTGAGATCGTATGACAGACGTAGAAAAAAGCCTATGGATAGGAAGGGGTGAGATCTAAGGCATGAAATATTCTCGAACAAAGGATGAGGATAATTATATTGGTTATTAAATAATTTTTGGGTAAAAGAAATAATTTTCCTTTCATTTAGTCGGCCGAATGGTTTGAAAACACAGTTGGCCAAACCATGCACCAGCCTTGCACCCCTCACTAATTAAGGGGGAAACCCGCAGTAGCTAGGAACATGGTTTGGCTAACCATTCAAATAATGGACCATGTACACACTAAAAAATCCCTCTTAAATCCTTTGGGTTGTGATCCAAGTGTGTATGATGTCCAAAAACTTTTTGGACCCCTATTCTGTTCTTCCACACACCTCCAAGATTAGTGTGACTGTGCAAGCAGGGTAGTACAGTTTCAACTAACTATGCAGCCCAATATAAATATATAAACATCATTTTTCTAGGATTCATACAAGAATAAAACCCCATAAAAATATTTTGGTGTCTTTCACGAATCATTAAAATGAAAAAATGGAATTGATTCCTATAAAATCGTTCGTACCATTAGGAAAATTAGGGACATTACAATACATTTGCAGGTAAATAATGGAAATAATCAGATGAATTACTATCATATGTTACATAAGGGTGATTTATAACCCCTATATGGATAATATTATTGTGTATAACATATGAAATATTTTTTTGCCTCATGATATAAAAGATCTTTCCATTATTCATGATGATGTGTTCTTACTATGGGATGGAGATCACATATAAAAATTGTTTAAATGGAAGGTGTGGTGGGACAAACTATTAAAAAGATTTTTTATGGATTATACCTATTATGTGTATTAAACTAAAAAAAACACATTTATTATATATATATATAGACATTATATTATTGATTTTTTGTGTTTTAGTTATTTATTACCGATACTCTCGTTGATATTTCAATGCGATTCGTATAGTTATTGATTCAACCCATTATTATAACATAGATAATGAATGATAACGATGATGAAGAAAGATCATCATTGAAATGCGAGATCAAAATGAGACTATTTATTGAATATCATTGTTATAAAATATTGTGGATGTTGATATTGAAGGATATGGGTAATAAGGTTCCCCATTGTGAAAAATTATTATATTTCCAAAGATGGAGACCTTTATATCAATCTGTATATTAGTAAATTATGAGGTTTTATATATAGAAAATATTTTTAAGGAAAATAAAAATGATGTTTCCAAATTTTTTATTTCATTGTTCAAAAATTTAGTAATTGTTGGTAATAAAATATAGTAATGGAATCCCTGAAATGTAAGAAAATTTAATAGCTCAATGAAAATGAGGTTATGCCCACTAATAATTCTAACCACAATGAGCCATTTTAATAGTCAACGTAATCATGAAACACCAAACAAATATTCCATGAATTGATATTAATCATAATTAAATTAAATAGTGATTCCAATAATATAAAGATTAAAATTCCTAGAGATATTCTTGAAAACGAATTTGGGTAATCACATGATGATTTCACCAAAAACAATGGAAAACACATGTAATGGAGTATTATGGCCCCTCAATGTGTTTTTTAAACATGTTTTATGATTAAAAATATTCAATAATCAGTAAATATGAAATGAAGAACTATTCTAGAAGGTTTTTATCTCAAAAAAATATGTGGATTAATGATAGTAATCTATGAATAGAGAGAATCATATATCCTATAAATATATTTGTGGGATTAATTAGACCAATGTGGTGAATAGAATTAACAATGAATGAAACTAATTTTTTATTGGCGTGACATTAAAATAATAAAAGGGGGTTGATCTTATGGATAGATTGAATGTGGTTAATTAGATTAATGGTGTATATTTAAATATTTGGGAGACAAGGTTGTTCCATATGGGACAACATTCTCCTTTCAAAAACTAATTTATGTGATTATAATAAATATTTAGATATTTATAATTGAATTTCATGATGATATTTTTTAAGAGAGTATAATTTTTTTTAAAATAAAATATTTTATTAAAACAATAGTTTATATTATAGGATCACTTGGATATTACACTAATTTATTGATTTATTTATCTGATATTATTCATTGAATTTTATCACTCTACCTTGTGGTGATTAAATAATATTTATATTATCAGAATTTTATTCTTCACGTTCATAATTTCTTGAAAATGGGAATATATTTCAAAGTAGTTGTTGAAATATACTCATGGGAAGAATTTCTGTCGCACCCACTATTTCAAAAATTTATTTATTTTATTAATATTATTTTCGCTAGTTAGTTCAGGTCGAAACCCGACTTTAGATTTCGAGTTCTTTGTGTTTTGGTCTAGTTTGCGTCCAGCGCAACGCGACCGAAGCTGCGTGGCCTCACCTGGGTCGCCGCGCGGCCCCGCCCGTTTCACCACACGCCCTGCTTAATGGTTAATTAATTAAATGAAATGGATCAATATAATAAAACAATAATATTAATGGTGTTAAGAATATAATTTGTCTTGTGTCGTTATTAATATTACTCTTAATAATAATAATAATAATAATAACAACAACAATAATAAAACTAATAAGGATTAATAGTTTGTTTTAATGATAAAAATAAATATATTATAATTTGAGGTGTTATTATTATTAATAATAATACTAAATTTAGGTTTTATTAAGTTTTATTTTATTTATTTTTATTTTATTTTAATTGCTTTTTATTTTAATTGCTTTTTTATTTATTTTATTTTAATTTCTTTTTTTTACTTATTTATTTATTTATTTTTCTTCTCCTTTTTCTTTTTTTTCTCCTTACTTTCCTTTCCTCCCAACGCTTTAGGGTTTTTTTCCGGCGGCTGCTACCCCTGGATCCCGTAGCCCCCCCTTCCTTTTTCTTTCTTCTGTTTTCCACAAAACCGACGGGACCTCTTCCTTTCTGCAGCCCCGATCGCCGCTCTGCCCTCCCCTCCTGCAAGGACCGCCGTCGCGCCCCCTCCACTCGCCAAACCGGCTGCACCCCCGCACATCCTTGACCAGCCGCGCCCTCCTCTCCCTGCATGCACCTCTTCGGCTATCCCCGACTCTGGCGTCCCGCACTCTTTCGGCGCAGCGAACTGCCACCGCCTTCTACATCCGGTGACACACCATCTCCTTCGGCCATCCCGACAAGTTTCCCTTCTCCCTCTCGGCAGCCAGCTCGCACCGCAACTCCCCCATGGACGGCGGTCCCTACTTCCCCCTTCGGATGAGTATTCCCCTTTAGAATTTGAGTGTTATTTTATTTTTTTTCACTATTAATTGTTCCAGCGGGTTTAAGTATATATTTTAGGGTGTGATCTTAATTTGTCTTGGTTCAAATTCTTATTTATAGTTCACCTTTTGTTCTTTTATGGTGCTCATTGGGTGCGGTTGAAGAGTTCAATAAATATCTGGGATAATTCTTGATGTTTTGGTTCAATTTCTTGTTTAGGGTCTAATTGGTTTTGTTGAGTTGTAGTTGATGTGCGACGGATGTTGCGCACAACAGTTGTGAAGTCTGCGATGACAAGGTAGGTGGTTCCATGCCATACCATCTCTAGATAATTTAATTGCTCATTAATTAAATTATAATGTGTTCTAGTGATAAATTGCATGATGTGAATTTTATTTTTTTTTGACGTGCTTCGATATGCATATTGGTGAATTTGAGTTGTTGTTAAGTAAATGCCAACGTTTTCATGTGCGTTGTGTCATCGAAATGTTCAAACCCGTTATAGTTAATTGTTTAGGTTGTGCAAATTGTGTTTTCAAGTACTTTGAGGTGTCTGTGTCATTAAATGTAGATTTTCAACCAAAATGAGTCACTTTGGGTGTGTTTTCCGTGTGGCGTACTTTTGGAACTAAATTCAAAAATTGTTTGAACAATGGGAAAACATGTTTTAGTTTGTATAAGCTGCACTTTGGTTTTAAAGTGACGTTCGTATATGAAATTGAGTTTGTCGTTCTGGTGCAAACCTTTTCTTTCCAATTTTAAGTGTTTAATAAATTGTTAATTGCACTTATGAAATTATATGTGGAGCGTGAGAGTTGTTTTTGACAGAATTATGTGCGCGTTAAGTTTTAAAGGTATTCTTACTTGTGAAATTGGACATGTCTCATGTGAAAACACCTATTGTGCTATTTTGAAATGTTCTTCTAATTGTTTAAATAGTTTATCAAGTCACGCAAGTGATCTGGACTATGTGATAAAATGGTTTTGGTGTGCGTGTGTTTTTTTATAGTGTTTGGGTATGCAAATGGTGAAGTGTATGTGTAATGTTTTGTTTGGTTTGAGATATGTGGAAGCGATATACATTATGTGAATGTGAAACTTATTTGAGCACAAGGGAAACCCTGGGTATCTAGGTGGGAAGACAAGAACTAGTGTGCTAGTGAACCAGATGGGTATCGTCCCTGTTTCACTTAGCTGGATTGACGATTGCAACACTAACTAATCATATGATTTCTGAGGGTCGTGGGATTGTAAGCCACGTGTTCTGAGGGTTGTGACCTTCTAAGCCACGTTTTCTGAGGGTCGTGGCCTTCTAAGCCACGTTTCACCGAGACACGAGGTTCTAGGGTCCCACTTGAGCTAGATGAACCTTAGGGGATTTACCCGTAGTGCTCTACCATCTTTGGCGTGGTTCCTTCTGTCGGCATATGGAAGACCACTTGAGTATGTGTGTGTGTGTGTTAGCATGTGTGTGTGTGTGTGTGAGTGAGTATGTGTGTGTGTGTGAGTGTGTGTGTGTGTGTGTGTGATCATGTGTGTGTGTGTGTGTGAGTCTGTGTGTGTGTTCCCATATTGAACATTTCTCTTCCCCTTTAAAAATCGTTTTTGTTAAATGAGTTCTTTTTAATGTTTTTCTTTTAGCGTTTAGCTTGTAAATGTTTTCTTTAAAAGAATTTTTAAATTAAAATTTTGAATAAGCACTTTAAATTGTCTTTTGATGTTGTGGCATGGACCCATTTCTCAGTGGCGTCCTACTGAGCTTTTAGCTCACACCCTGCATACACCCTTGGGTGTATGTAGTTTCTGTTTCTTCTGTCTTCCAGGTTGCGACTTCGTGCTCAGTGATGGTGGTTCAGGTTGCAGCTGGTCTTCTCATGCAGAATGGTGTTGATGTGGTCTCACTTCTACCGGGAGGTTGGGTATGAGTTTTAGTTTCTGCTGTCGTCTTTTCTTTTTAGTTATTTCTTCATGTTGTAGACTTTAAACTTGTTCATAGTTTAAAGGCACATTTTGTTGTCTATTTCTAATTTCAGTTTATCTATCTGGTTAGTTGGTTTTTCTGTCTTGTATTTCGGGTAAAACCGTTCCCACCTATTAAACTTGATACCCAAGCACTTGTGCCAGCCCGTGGGGATTGGGAACGCCCTTCGGGCCTTGTCGCGGACCGGGTCAGCGACGGGTCGGATGGCGACCCGGCCTGGTTCGTGACAAAATGGTATCAGAGGGCAAGGTTTGCTCTCTTGGGTCTTTCTCTTTTGAGATAGAGTCAGACTGGACCAAAATTAAGGTTGTCGGAACTCGGCGTTCTAGCTACGAGCAATGTGCCTGGCCAGCACACCTCGTGGAAGAACTCGAGTAACCAAAGTGTGTTGAGGTTTGTCTGTGTTTTTGGTCATTGCGGTTAATCTTGTCCATGGGAAATGAAAAAGGGGTAAGGTCAGTGTTCCTAGTGAGCTCGCAGGGTCTGTCAAGCCATGTGGAGCCACGGACGCTGTCCTAGAATGCCCTTCGTTGCAGTGGCATGACTGGCGTATGGCCGCCAACCATACGTTCCAGTCACCCTCTGACACGAGTTTTCTCTTGCGTCATTTCTCGTCTCTTTGTTTTGGATTCGTGAGAATTTGGTTTTTAGGTAAATATGTTTCGGTCTGGGAAAATGTTTTCAAATGAAAGGCTTTAAAAAGAAAATGACGCGAAAGGTTTGGAAAGTGTGGGTTGGATGTTTTGGTTTTGGAAAAAAAAATGGAATGGTTTGTTTTTGACCCTTGGTGTTCTCGTGGGAAACCACATGCATGAGTGTATATGGAAAAAATGGTTAATGGCACGAGCGGATGAGTGCTCTGATGGATATGAGGTGGGTGCCAGTGCGGCACGAGAACATGCATGTGCGAGGCCCATGAGACACCATTGGTGTTTGTGCAACTCACTGGCTTTGCTTATTTTTAAAATGTCTTGTCAAAGAAAATGTTTGGTGTTTTAGTAAACAGTGTTTGTGTGGCGTGTCCTTGTGTTTTTGAGATGTTGGATGTGTGGCGTTTTGAACTGAGTATTATTTCTGAATGGTTTATGTCCCGAGTTTGAGTTCTTATTTGTAAGTTGGTATATAAGTGTGTGGTTAGTAAATTCCTTTGAAGAGTACATTGGGGAGCACTTGCAGTGGTTTCCCCTGCACGTTTGGTGTTTGCTTGTGGTATGTCTTGAATGTTGGACCAGTTTGGTTGGGTCCATAGTTTTCTTTCTTGACTAGTGTATGCCCCCATAAAGCATTGACAAGTGATTGAAGTACGACTACGGGGAATTCCCCGTTGGCCGACACTCCAGTTGATCGAAGGATTCTCTTTTTGAATTCTGGAATTAAACCCACCTTTACTTTTTACAACTGAGTGGATCCTCTCGCCCTGGGATGACAGATGCGAGGGGAGTTGAACAGAGTTTTGGTTTCTTTGAGTTGCCTGAGTCATCGAGTATGAAATTTGACGTCGTTACGCTTGAAGGTTTCCCCTAGAAATGGCGAAAGAAATTCCAGTGGGGAAGGGTGAAGGCGATTGAGAGATGTCAGTGCTTATCGATGTTTTGAATGGTCGGTAGTGTTTACATTAGCCGCAAGGGTCATGTTCGGTGACGTCTTGCAGCGTGAGACCTCTTTGATAATCAACAGTGGTTTGGAAGAAACCCTAAGTCGTCGGTGTAGCCTATCGTTCTAAATGACCTCTGATCTTTGGTTTGTCTTGTTTAAGAAAGAGGTTTACGTTAGGCCACTAGTGTGGCAGACCCAGTCACATGGGGATGCTACAGTCAATTGCATGAATCATGTGTTGTTTAAGACTTAGTTTGAATTCCTTCTCCGTATAATGTTCCTCTCAACAGTAATGGTCATGTTCGGTGACGATTTGCGGTGTCGTGTTCTCATCCAGTGTGACAAAGGGTGATGCGCATGCACCATTGCAGCTTTTATGTTGGTTAATGTTTTGTGTATGATCAGTTGGATGTCATGGTGTGTTGTGTCTGATGGTGTATCCTCAGGTGCAATAGGATTTCGTGTGACACCAAAAAGGAGAAGCTCCGTTCGGGAGTTTTCCATGCCTGACTACGAGGCAGAATATGCTTCAAACATTAGGTCTCCAGCCATAGGCCTCGGAGTGAAGCTGGTGCGTGGTCAGGAACCCCGAGGGGGTATGAGACCCCGACTTTATTTCTGTCATCGGTGTTGAAAGTGAATGCAGCTCAAATTGATTTCTATGGTTGTTCTGCTCCAAACGAACCATCTGGTTGCAGAAGGTTTTCATGATCATGTAGAGGCTTGTTCGTCTCGTTGACTTGAAGTCTTTGGGGTTGCGTCCCATTGGATGCAATCACCTTTAGTGGTCCTTGAGAGTCTGTTGGGGAAAAATCAGTCCCAAAATTTTATAATGCTCATCCCGGGATGTGGATGTGTTGGTCAGGTCTTAGGTCATGGTTCTGACGCCCGGGTGGTTAGGCCCCTCCCTCCCCGCCCCTTGTGGTGGGGTGTTTTATCACCATTGAGAAGTTTTTCAAAGTTCTATGCATTTTGTTAGTTCTAATGGTGGGGAGTCCTCATGGACCTCCCCATGCTGGTTTTCTAGTCTCGCCTTTGGCGTTGGCAGGTTCTTAATGGTGGGGAGACCCACATTGGGTCTCGCACGAATGTCTCTAGGATGAATCAATGCTGGACATTTCTTTAATGGCGGGGAGTCCGCTCGAACCTCCCCATGTCGGTTGTCCACTCTCATTTCGAGCATCAGTGACTTCTTAATGGTGGGGAGCCCCTCAAGCTTCCCCATGTTGATCTATAGCTTCTGTTTTCAAAGATAGTTTGTTGATAGTGATAGGAGTGTTCCGAGGACGTGGTTTGACCTCTTTTGTTCATATTATCCAAGTGGTGTGGTTTCGGTTTCAGAGTGCTTGAGGTGTTTTGGCATGTGAAGTTGGCTCTTGTGGGTTCAAGAGTTCGTTTTCTAAAACAATTGGCTGGAGGAGTTCTAGCTTTTTGGGGCGGGCGACACATATCAGAAAGTCTTGTTATGCATTTCTTGATGTTGTCTTTGAGTCACTTTCTCTGAGCACGATGCTTCTCTCTCTCTTTTGTTGATGTTTGTGGGGATCCTATTTGATCCTTAGTGGGGTGTCGTTTCCTACTTTGGGTCTCAGCCTTAGTTGCGGCTTTCCAGGGGCAGAAAGCTTTATGGTGGGGAGAATTGTCACACCCACTATTTCAAAAATTTATTTATTTTATTAATATTATTTTCGCTAGTTAGTTCAGGTCGAAACCCGACTTTAGATTTCGAGTTCTTTGTGTTTTGGTCTAGTTTGCGTCCAGCGCAACGCGACCGAAGCTATGTGGCCTCACCTGGGTCGCCGCGCGGCCCCGCCCGTTTCACCGCACGCCCTGCTTAATGGTTAATTAATTAAATGAAATGGATCAGTATAATAAAACAATAATATTAATGGTGTTAAGAATATAATTTTTCTTGTGTCGTTATTAATATTACTCTTAATAATAATACTAATAATAATAATAATAACAACAATAATAATAAAACTAATAAGGATTAATAGTTTGTTTTAATGATTACAATAAATATATTATAATTTGAGGTGTTATTATTATTATTATTAATACTAAATTTAGGTTTTATTTCATTTTATTTTATTTATTTTTATTTTATTTTAATTGCTTTTTATTTTTATTTTTTTTATTTTATTTTAATTTCTTTTTATTTTATTTTACTTATTTATTTATTTATTTTTCTTCTCCTTTTTCTTTTTTTCTCCTTCCTTTCCTTTCCTCCCAACGCTTTAGGGTTTTTTTTTTCCGGCGACTGCTACCCCTGGATCCCGTAGCCCCCCCCCCTTCCTTTTTTTTTTCTTCTGTTTTCCACAAAACCGCCGGGACCTCTTCCTTTCAGCAGCCCCGATCGCCACTCTGCCCTCCCCTCCTGCAAGGACCGCCGTCGCGCCCCCTCCACTCGTCAAACCGGCCGCACCCCCGCACCTCCTTGACCATCCGCGCCCTCCTCTCCCTGCATGCACCTCTTCGTCTATCCCCGACTCCGGCGTCCCGCACTCTTTCGGCGCAGCGAACCGCCACCGCCTTCTCCATCCGGTGACACACCATCTCCTTTGGCCATCCCGACCAGTTTCCCTTCTCCCTCTCGGCAGCCAGCTCGCACCGCACCTCCCCCTTGGCCGGCGGTCCCTACTTCCCCCTTCGGATGAGTATTCCCCTTAAGAATTTTAGTGTTATTTTAATTTTTTTTCACTATTAATTGTTCCAGCGGGTTTAAGTATATATTTTAGGGTGTGATCTTAATTTGTCTTGGCTCAAATTCTTATTTATGGTTCACCTTTGGTTCTTTTATGGTGCGCATTGGGTGTGGTTGAAGAGTTCAATAAATTTCTGGGTTAATTCTTGATGTTTTGGTTCAATTGTTTGTTTAGGGTCGATTTGGTTTTGTTGAGTTGCGGTTGATGTGCGACGGACGTTGCGCACAACAGTTGTGAAGTCTGAGATGACAAGGTAGGTGGTTCCATGCCATACCATCTCTAGATAATTTAATTGCTCATTAATTAAATTATAATGTGTTCTAGTGATAAATTGCATGATGCGAATTTTTTTTTGACGTGCTTCGATATGCATATTGGTGAATTTGAGTTGTTGTTAAGTAAATGCCAACGTTTTCATGTGCGTTGTGTCGTCGAAATGTTCAGACCCGTTATAGTTAATAGTTTAGGTTGTGAAAATTGTGTTTTCAAGTTCTTTGAGGTGTCTGTGTCATTAAATGTAGATTTTCAACCAAAATGAGTCACTTTGGGTGTGTTTGCCGTGTGGCGTACTTTTGGAACTAAATTGAAAAATTGTTTGAACAATGGGAAAACATGTTTTAGTTTGTATAAGCTGCACTTTGGTTTTAAAGTGACGTTCGTATATGAAATTGAGTTTTTCGTTCTGGTGCAAACCTTTTCTTTCCAATTTTAAGTGTTTAATAAATTGTTAATTGCACTTATTAAATTATATGTGGAGCGCGAGAGTTGTTTTTGACAGAATTATGTGCGCGTTAAGTTTTAAAGGTATTCTTACTTGTGAAATTGGACATGTCTCATTTGAAAACTCCTATTGTGCTATTTTTAAAAGTTCTTCTAATTGTTTAAATAGTTTATCAAGTCACGCAAGTGATCTGGACTATGTGATAAAATGGTTTTGGTGTGCGTGTGTTTTTTTATGGTGTTTGGGTATGAAAATGGTGACGTGTATGTGTAATGTTTTGTTTGGTTTGAGATATGTGGAAGCGATATACATTATGTGAATGCGAAACTTATTTGAGCACAAGGGAAACCCTGGGTATCTAGGTGGGCAGACTAGAACTAGTGTGCTAGTGAACCGGATGGGTATCATCCTTGTTTCACTTAGCTGGATTGACGATTGCATCACTAACTAAACATATGATATCTGAGGGTCGTGGCCTTCTAAGCCACGTGTTCTGAGGGTCGTGGCCTTCTAAGCCACGTTTTCTGAGGTTTGTGGCCTTCTAAGCCACGTTTCACCGAGACACGAGGTTCTAGGGTCCCACTTGAGCTAGATGAACCATAGGGGATTTACCCGTAGTGCTCTACCATCTTTGGCGTGGTTCCTTCCGTCGGCATATGGAAGACCACTTGAGTATGTGTGTGTGTGTGTGTGAGCATGTGTGTGTGTGTGTGTGTGAGTATGTGTGTGTGAGAGAGAGTGTGTGTGTGTGTGTGTGAGAATGTGTGTGTGTGTGTGTGTGTGTGAGTATGTGTGTGTGTTCCCATATTGAACATTTCTCTTCCCCTTTAAAAATCGTGTTTGTTAAATGAGTTCTTTTTAATGTTTTTCTTTTAGCGTTTTGCTTGTAAATGTTTTCTTTAAAAGAATTTTTAAATTAAAATTTTGAATAAGCACTTTAAATTGTCTTTTGATGTTGTGGCATGGAACCATTTCTCGGTGGCGTCCTACTGGGCTTTTAGCTCACACCCTACATACACCCTTGGGTGTATGTAGTTTCTGTTTCTTCTGTCTTCCAGGTTGCGACTTCATGCTCAGTGATGGTGGTTCAGGTTGCAGCTGGTCTTCTCATGCAGAATGGTGTTGATGTGGTCTCACTTCTGTCGGGAGGTTGGGTATGAGTTTTTGTTTCCGCTGTCGTCTTTTCTTTTTAGTTATTCCTTCAAGTTGTAGACTTTAAACTTGTTCATAGTTTAAAGGAACGTTTTGTTGTCTATTTGTAAGTTCAGTTTATCTATCTGGTTAGTTGGTTTTTCTGTCTTGTATTTCGGGTAAAACCGTTCCCACCTGTTAAACTTGATACCCGGGCACTTGTTCCAGCCCGTGGGGATTGGGAACGCCCTTCGGGCCTTATCACGGACCGGGTCGGCGCCGGGTCGGCGCCGGGTCGGATGGCGACCCGGCCTGGTTCGTGGCAATTTCTCCAATAAAATAAAATATATTATTATATGTATTTGTTTCCCTTGAAAATGCATTCATTGAAACCAAAAGGATAAAAGTCTCCATTAATATTCAATCACAAGGGTGGATAATCTCTACATTAATATTTTATTTGAACCCAATAGAGTTAATATCACACTATTATAATATAGAAGAATATTATGTCACCCATACTGGTGGAGATATCAAGTTACAATAATAATTACCTAATAAATATTTTCTATTAATGTATTAATTTTATAGGTTTAGAAAATAAACTTATATCCAAAGTAATTTTAGAAAACAATAAAAGAAAATAATAATGTAAATATGTCTATTAATTTCATTATGTTACAAAAATTGTTATATGTGATTTAATATTATTATAATATATAATATATTTTTTATAATAACACATTTTTTTAATAATTATGTTATTAGAGGGTGGAATGAATATTTCAATTTCACACATTGAAGTCTTCTTCTTTGGATCACTTAAGAAAATCTCATGAGGTTGAGGTCATTTTGTTTTAAGGTAGATTTTCCTCAGTCATT
Organism: Viscum album; assembly: GCA_963277665.1. NCBI lineage: Eukaryota > Viridiplantae > Streptophyta > Magnoliopsida > Santalales > Viscaceae > Viscum > Viscum album. The sequence continues at coordinate 326,739,299 of OY728143.1, forward strand.
GTAATGGGTTTCTTATTTTCCTATTATAAAAATAAGTTTTCTTGTTTTTATTCAATAAATGTGGTTTCACAACCAACCTATTTTAATAAAAGTCTAACCGAAAGGGGAATATTTACATCCCCACAATATATAATATATGATGATTATCCATGTCATGATAGATTTTTTTATCAATGTTGAAATAATTTCTAATCATCAACCATGAAATATTTTAACTACATAAATAATATTAACATACCAAGGGTGGTTGATATGTCCATGAAAGTTATAAATAATGTAAATCATGTATTCCATGTTATTATTTTGGATTTGTTACTCGTATGGAGATTGATTTTTTCGTGATATTTTTTTATTCACAACATATAAAGTTATATGTTTTGTAAAAAGGTTTCTTCATGAAGGTGACTATAATGAATACAATAATAAATAAATTGAATTTTTATGGATAAATTTTTCATTGTTTCTATATTAATTAATGAGTTTTCTTCAGTGGATTTCAAAAATTTCAATAATTTTTCATTTAGATGTCAGAAATCATCATATTTATTACAAGATCATGTTAGATTATAGAGATAAAGAACCCATAGATAGTTTAATATTTATAGTATAAAATATGATAATGATTTTAATACTCATATTGATTTTCAACGAACATTTAATTTTCAAAAATAATTCACAATGAATGATATACGAGGATATCTCATAAACAATATCCAAATCATTTTTTGTAGAATAACTTTCATAATGTTTTTATCAATACAGTCATCATAAAAATTTGATTTTTATGAACAATACTATATTTAATATATATATATATATATGTTGTATTTGTGTCAAGAAGGTACTATTTTTTAGAACTATGTTTATTAAAATGATTTAGTTGATTCACATTTTAATTATTTGGATAGTAATGAAAAGTGATATAGAATGAGATAAATAATAAACCATGTTATTTATGTGATTCTATTACACCATGATGAAGATTAAATATAATTTTCATACAATAAGGTTATAATATGGAGGAGATAATTTTAATACTTGAGTAAAAGGATAATGGTTTCAAATAAGGAAACAATATGTCATGAAACTCATTATGAATTGTTTTTGTATGGTAAAAAAGAAAAATTTTAATTAAAAAAATACATGGTAGTTATAATTGTTCTTTTCTAATATTGAAGGTGGTTGTTATCATATAAAATACTTGTGATTTAATATATTATGTTTTGGTGATAATGAAAAATGTTCATTATAGATTAGGATTCTAATAAATAGAGATTAATTCCCACACAATGAGAAAAATTACACTAAGAGGGGACATAAGAGGATCAGTTTTATGAACCAGAAGGACTTTGGCAAGATATTGACATAGTCAATACTATTTTTAATGAACCAAAATAATTATTATATTAAATTAAAGGAATTACTAGTAGGCCTTACAATGTTGGTGTGAGAGAAAATGAAATTCTAAATCGGTCACATCTACCAGGTTGTGGTTTTAGTTAATGAAATAATAAAAACAGCAATGTGATAAATGAATAATTAATATATATATATATGAATAATCGAGTATTGGATTTCATATATTGATAAGGTTAAATACACCATGTTTTTATTTATCATTATTTTTTTTAGTATAATAAATTTTAATGTTTATATATCATGAATCCATAAAAAGTAAGTGATATACTACAGTATTAATTTGATATATCAAATTAATTTACAACATGATTTTGATTTGGTATTTGATAATCATAAGACATTATGGAAGAATGATAAATATGCAATTCATGGATCGATCATCATGATTGATAATGAAATATATAAAATAAATAATTATATAAATTTTGGGTCATACTACTGGAGTACTTAGTGGAATGATTTTTCATGTGAATACATGATGGAATAAAATAAATGGGGCAGTCCACCAAACTACGTCATCATTAATAATATATTATTTTATACAGTGTTTATTAACATGATGGAACATGGGGATGATGTGTGAACAATGAACTTAATGTAAAGTATCTTTTTTTATATGAATTATGTTGATTCATCTAACATACATATGATATAGATAATATTCTTTCACCATCTATCATTTTATTTAAGGTTTATAACAAGAAATTAATTTTGATAATTTGATTAAAATAGTTATAAAAAATGTTACTATCTAACTAGTATAATGTTGGTGAAATCAATGTAAAATATCGTATCTAGGTAAATACATTCTTACTCTATATATCTGTCATAGTCACCATAACATCCATGTATATTATCATCTGATTCATCTGTAAAATATCAATGTTGTAAATGAGTTTCATAAGTGATAAAAAATTATAGGTTTTATGTTATACAATTAATTCACCAACCCCATTAGTGATTGGGTATCCCAAATATGAAAATGAATTGAAATCATAGTGTTACCTTTGATTAATATTAAATAATAGTATACCATTCTTTATGTCCTAGTTTAAATGTTTTCCCTTATATAAAAAACTGAATTATCATATCATCTGTTGGAATAGTACGATCATTAACAAAAAAAATCATATCAAATATATATGATAATGTTTAATAAATATTTGATATAATTTAATTATTTGAATTAAACATTCATCATAATATATTAAAGTCATTATATAAATACTATTGAATTTATACACACAAAAAACATCTAAACATTAGATGAAATTTAGGCATTACTGGTCATAACGTATGCAAATGGGAGACGTAAATATTTTTTAGTAGTGATAAAAAAATCAATATTAGTGACATGGCCTAAGGATTAAGTAGATAAATGATTTATATAAACTAATTTTATGTATATTCTAGTTTAATTAATTTAATGTCATTTTTTAATATTGAATTCCTTATATAAAGAAAATTTATTTTATTCTAATAATATAAAATATAATTTGTAATTATTTATTTTTTGGGAAAATAATTTCATAAATTGTCTACTTTTTTCAATAGGAAAAGGATTCGAGATTTTGGTGATTTGTGAGGAAACTTTGAGCTTCTGAGGATTTGGATGGAGATTTAGGATTTAGATACATCGTTTTGGATGTCACAAAAATAAAAAATAAAAAATATAAATATGTTAATTATCAAGATATATTAAATATCCCATAATGTATTTCTTGTGACTTATAAAATAATTAGAAAATCATTACTGGCCAAAAATTTGACATATTTTTAAAATAGGAGGAAAACACTCAATTTCACATATAAGTGAGTATGATATTAATGTCACTCATAGAAGTTTCATATATTATTTAAAATATTATCAAGTAATCCTATCATATTTAATCTTGTATAAAGTTATATAAAACAATAATTTCTTGCAACATATCCCAATATTGTTATAATATTGGTTTTACATTGGGAAAACCCATAATGAATCTTCATTTTTTTCAAACAGTCTATCTTTAAAATATTATCCCACATTATTGTATATGTATAGGGTATTTATATATTAATGATGAATTTTGTTTTTAAATAATTATAAAAATATAATATTATATAAATAAGAAAACATAATATATTCATTACACTACCCAAATATATTTATGTCACGAACAAAAAAATTCACAGGCACACTTTTAGTGTAATTTAATTTCATATATTCATGTATTCCTTGTGAAGTGATAATGCCATGGAAATAATATAAAATTCCCTGTGAAAATGAGAAATAACATGATGAAATATAATTTATTATTTTATGAAATTACATATTCCATGATTTATGTTTATAGAATTGCATGAGGATTTAGAATGGTCTAGGTATCATATGAGCAGACATGTTTTATGGTTGAGGGGATTTTAATAACACGGATTGGGTGACTAGGTCATCATATTAAGGAAACATTAGTTGTCTATATGGGTGTGTAATGAAGTTTTATATTTGATACTTGGCTATGTTGAGGGAAGGTAAGGAGGCTATGAGGCCATGATGCTATGGGGCATGGTTATGATAGGGGATAGTAAGGGATGTTTTTATATGCAATATTTTTACTGTTTTCCCTTTCTATATAATATACATACATATACTGTTATATATAATGGTTTTGTAACAACATTTTGGATATCAATGGGTTCATCCTAAAGAGATTGATGGAGTGTCAAGTGCCTGATGTTATAGTGATGCCAGAGCATGATCAGGTTCATCCCAATGATGGGAAGGCATATCATGAGATGTAGGTATAGGCTCAGTGGTAGGATCAGGTGTATGATAATGTGCTGGTAGGGTAGCTTTTGGGGTTGATAATATTCGGGCTATTTCTCGATAGGAATCTCAGATCTAGTCAATTAGGTGTTTTGTATAAGATCGATAGAGGTGCTCAAGGAATAGAGACCACTATTGGCTACCATATTCATAAGATTGAGTCATTGAACCTGCTACTTTTTAATGGTGAGTGTGACATATGTGCGGCTATAATATTGATAGATATCCTGAATATTCTCTTTGAGAATCTCTAGATGACTCTAGGGAAGACGGTCATTCTAGTGATGTACATGCTGAGAGGACCAGATAAGCTCTGGTGGGATATGCAGGTGCAAGATCGCAGACACAATAGTCTTTCCTAGAAGAACATTGAGGGTGGGTTTTTTGAGAACCTTTTCTCTCAGACACAAAGGGGGGAGAGTTCTTGGGTGCTCTTGAGCATTTAGGAGGGTGAAATGTCTTTCATGGAATATGCAGCTACATCCAAATAGTTGCCTCACTTTTCACTATGTATAATAATAGATTACTAATCAAGGGTGAGGGGCTTCAAAGATCGATTATGTCACAACATTTGGTTGTAGGTATGAATATTTTGGCAAGACTCATTCTTAGAGGTAGTGAAACAAGAACTCATAGATGAGGGAATCTAGAAGGACATGTTTCACTTGGTTCGAGTGGTGGATTCATGTGATGGTTCAGATGACAAGAAACAAGGTCAGGAAGAATTTTAGTAAAGTGGGTAGGCTAATGACCCAGATAGACAACCACATAGTAGATCTGAATTGGTGTTCATTCATTGGATGAATTCAAAAAACTTCGAGACTCAGTTTTTAAGGCCTCAAAAGGTGTGTCGGGCATGTGGAATGGTTTGGAATCTTGAAAGGTTCTATAGGAAGCCTTCTCAAACAATCGCTGATCGAGGACCATGATATAGTGTGGAGTCTGGGGTCAGAGCCGAATCAGTACCAAGTGAGGGTAGTTGAGGTTCAGCTACATGAAGTGGTGTAGCATAGATAGAGCGACCCATCCACGAGGTCTATGGTTGGTGACTAGTGAATCTCCTTGTCGGGGAAAGGATTAAGAAAACCATTTATTAGGCCATTTAATTGTTGTAGAGCTGCCATGGGCTAAGAATTCTAGTGAGATGATGAAAGAAAGATGTACATCGAAGGCATGGCCACAGTTTTTTTCTATTTTTTGGCATATCTGGTTGTAGCATGTACATTTTGAGTGAACAATAATAACAGGTTGTATATAGACTGATCAGAAACTGGTCAGTGGGATTAAACCATCTTTGATTCACGATATTATATATATGAGATTCTTGGAATCTATAGAATTGTTGGATGTGTGTTTTGCGGTGCTTGGGCATCGAGGCCACTGAGTGATGCGGGTTACTTGAGGTGCCTCAGGCATCTGGGCATCAAGGATGTGTTTTGTGATTAAGTTATGAGGCACTAAGTTTATCTTGATCATCTATGGGATGCATAACCTCATTGTTCCATAGGTTTCATGGGCTTGAGGTAGACACTTAAACAATGCAAGAAATGATATGTGTTATAGGTGAAACAGGAGAACCTGATGTGGTGTAGGGGCGATGAATCATCATTAGAGAAACATGGGTATTGAAAATTAGGTTTATAGATAATTATTTGATGTGAAAATTGGTCTAGAGTTATTTTGAAATGTTTCTTTACCACAGTCGGAAGAGAAATTCGATAAGGAATTGATTTATGGGGAAAGTTCAAAAGAACCCAATTCATCCATTGAGTAAAGAATTTGTTTTGGTTGTTTTTTAGAAAAAGATGGAAAATAGTGTGAGTATTAGCTAAATTCATTTTATATGACCTTATTGTGGGTTACATTCCATGTAATCAGATTACACTCTGAGTAATGGTTTGGCTCAATAGTGGTCATACATGGAATGAAGGGATGTTAGTAAGGAAGTGAGGACCAGACATGTACTTAATGTGTAATTACCAATACACCTCAGGTATTGATATTTGTGGGACCATATAATTACATGGAATAGAGGTTGGTATAATAGGGATAAACTACCATATACAAGTTGTTTATGGTCAAGTACATGATGTGTAATTTTTTTTTTGTTAAAACGAATAGTAGTGTTAAAAAATACCTTATGATTACATTGAACCATTTTTGGTGTCTTTTTTCTATGATTTTTCTATCCTTTAGGGGGAATTTTAAAATTCAAGAGATGTTATTGACAATCCATGTTGACAAAGAATCATGAAAAATGAATTAATGATCTGGAGGGAATACAAAAGAGAAGATACATTGTGGAGCCATTTTCTAGTGTTTTCCAAATATTTAGAGTCAAAATTTGGGGATTTAGTGAGCATCACAATATGTGTATTTCTTGAATATCTAATATAAATATTGAAAATGAATGAGTATTGAAAATATGGGATTGTCGTAGTAGATTTTGGGAAGACTTGAAGAATGTTGACGATGTTTTTTGTTATTACGAAGAGCATGACGAATAGCAGAGGTGAAGAGATTTGGAAGTATGATTTGGAGCGCAATATAAGAAGGAGAATCACGGTAGTGCAAAGGATTATGGAGAACTATGGAGGTGCAAAGGAAGTAAGAGTATTTCAGTGGTACAAAGGATTTTACGAAATGCTTTATGATTATGATGAACTTTTCAAATACAAGAAAATCTCCATGGTGCTTCGCAAAATAGAGTGTATGTCAGAGAAATTTTCAGAGCTATGTGAGTTTAGATGACGTTGCATTGACTATGCATAAAAGGCTAAACAGTCTATTGAATTTCCTATAGATAGACCTCAAACCCCTAGATAAAAATTATAGGGACCAAGAAAAAAACATTAAGCAATCAATTTACATACGAAATTCGCAAAGTAGGGATCTTTGTGAAGGGAAAGGGAACTCATCAAGGGAGTTGAGTTCTGTGAAATGAAGGCACTTCGTGAAGGCCAGTTTGGATTTGTGGAGGACATATGCTTCGCAAAGGCTTGTTTAGCTTTGAGGAATCGTAATGACTAGTGTGATCTTTGAGAAGCAGTGATACCTTCATTTTAGAGAGCTATGCGATCTAGTGAGCTTTGTGAAATTGGGAGCTCAATGAACCTGTGAGCTTCGTGAGGAGGTTGGATCATTGCAAAGGCTTGTTTGAGATTTGAAAATGTGGGAGATTCATGAAGGAAAAGTTCTTAGCGAATGAGTTTCAAAACAAAATTTCCCAGTGTTTCAGAGGAAATTTGGTTTCATCTGTGGATGAATGATGGAATTTAAAACAGCATCTAAGAATTGTTGAGGATGCATCTATTCATGAAAATGAAGATACCTATAGGTCTATAAACTCTGAGTGGATCCTTTCCAAGTGTAGTGAGGAAAGGAAGAGGAATAAGGTTATCCATTCAACCAACAATGATCCACTGAAAGAGAAATAAGGAGTGACCCTTGTGAAAGATCTACGCTGACCCAAAACATTATAAAGGCATTGATCCTAGTCATAGCAGTGATCTGGCATAAACATTATTGGTAGTGTGCTTTAATTGATTTAGTACATCTGCGCATTTCAATTGTAATCTCTTTGGACATAGACCTATGATGATGAACCATGTAAAAATATATGTATCATTAAATTTTAATTCCTTCATCTCATTAAAAGAATCATTATCATCAGATAAATAAGCGATGAATAAGATCAATAGTAACACAAATGTGTTAAAAAAGTGACCCTTATAAATTTTAGGTCAAGATCCAATGGGAAAGGAAGAATTTTAAAAAATAATATTCATATGATGATTCACCTCACTCTTAGTGTATTTAGGAACCTTTTGGTCCAAACTAGTATGAACATTTTTTCTTAGAATGACAATAGGCTCCTCTCCTAGTTCTCTAGTAGCAGTGCTAGAGAAATATATTCCTCTCGATTTGTCATATGAACTCCGATTCAAACATTTTCAGATATATTGGAACCCCATTGGTGATTTTTCTATTCAAAATTCTATTTTCTTCATGATTTATTCTCTCGACATAGTTATCAAAGCCTCAATGTTAATGCTCATTAAGTATATATAATTAGTTTTAGGTCGAAATGGATGTTGACGACCAATAAGGTGACTCATATGAGTTTGACGAATGTAGTTCACATATTTTTTTTGAGTTTTCACAGACATTTTAGGGTTGAGGACTTTTAACACAATGAATGGTTTTCAGGGGACCCATGTTATAGAAATTTATTCTGACTATTAGACCATGTGTGATGCTAGGGCATGGCCTACACCAGATTTTCTTGAGCTAGGCCGGGTGAGATGCTATTGATCCTTCAGTTATTTTTGTTGGGGGAGAAAGATTGGTTATAATTGGTTATTTTATTTTAAAGTGGTATGATTAAATTGATTATGTTTTATAAGGTTAAATAGAGTCATTCAGGGCCTCAGTGCTGTTATGTTATAACTACTAGCTAGTGCAATTGAAACTGTATAAATCCAATTTCTTATGTACTAGTGTTCTAACATGATTATACATATATACAATGTTTGGGATTACATATTTTGACACCATTATTATTGGGACGGGAATGACCTGATGTTGGGATGGAATGTCTATTAGGATTTAGTGATGTTTTTCACTGGTTTGCAATGGCTTGAATTTTATTGGGTAGTTTGGACAATTGGATTGGGCATTGTGGAAGTTGTTTTGAGTTAGTGTGATTATCAGGCTGAGGATGGAACTTGATACTTAGACTGTATTTCTATCATATTTGAGTGACATGGTCATAGGGGAAGATGTTTCCAGAGATGGTGTGTATTTGGTTATTCATTGGGTTATTTCCACTGACCCATGATGGGAAAAGTGACAATTGAGTCGTGGACATAGGGCTAGACTCTGGGAAGAGGTGGTTTTGACCAATCATGTCAGTAGAGGCCTAGGATAGTTGAATAATAGGTAATTATGGCTTGGGTTCATTCAATATAAATCCACATGGATGGTGTAGAGCGCTGGGTGTTTAGCGATGAGGCTATAGGGTTGGGTGTATGGCTCCCCAAGCTTGGGGCATGGGACTAGATATTTATTTGAGGGTAGAAATCACTATTTTTCCAGTTTTTGTGTGATGGGATGACGTGATATTTTTATCAAGGTTATATGGGACCAGGAGACTATTATTTGGGTGTGCCTTTGAGACATCACAACAATGAGACATGAGGTTTCATTAGGCACGTGGTTCCTGGCTAAATGATTGGAGTGGAAGCTAATGGTTCACCATGACATTGTGACTACAATATCACATTGGAACATGGGACAATGTATCTATTTTATTTTTATATTCTGGTGTTTATCGAAGTATGTAACCCCCCTAGTGGCCACTGAGCACCAATGGAGGTTGTATTTATTATTTCATTGAACTAGTTTACATTTTTAGTGTTATTGTTTAGTTAAACACTTATTCATTGTATGTTCCATTGTGTGTTATCCCACTAGGATTCTCCGCACATGCAACATAGGCCCTTAAATATGTGTGTAGACTTTATGGGTTTCTATAAAGGTAAATGGTCAGCCTTTGTAGTTGGAGAATATTACTATTTTTCATGTAGTGTGGCATGGACGTCGAGATCATCCCTATATGGAGTTTTAAAGTTTTTTATATTTCATTACTATATCCACATTTTTATTATTATATGTAGCTACAATGGTTATTCATTGGAGCCCTTTTTATATTGACATGTATAAACGTCTATGGATGCATGACTTGTCTTTTTTATTTGAGGATACAAGTGAATTTTATCATGTTGTTCAGTTTACTCTCTACTACAGTTTTTTCTATATTATTTCTACTATTTATTACTATTTCATTTTTTCATCTGCTTTACAGGTCTTCTTCGAGTTTACTAATTAATTTATTTACACTTCATGTGTTACTATTACACTTGTACTAGTGCCTTATCTTTTTCACAGATGGTATAGCCTCCATAATCTACCTATTTACACCCTCACTGTTAGTCGTCTTCCTTGGGAATTTGCGGAGGTGCACCAATGGCGAGTGGCACCTAGCCAATTACTACTGTTCATGTGTTTGTTCCAGTCGGCGAGACACTATGGATATTTACCAATTATTATAAACACTACTTTATTTGGAATTTATTTATTTAATTAACATTAATTATTTTATTGATATTTAAATTGATATCTCAATGGAGATATTGGTTTAGGATTGATAAATGAGGCATTGAATGATTAGATACAGGTATAAATGAAAATTAGGTTTGTAAAAAAGTGATGTAATTCATCCTAATTATTAATGATTAAATTTTGTTTCCCATGATTTAAATGGTATTTTTGATCTTCTTGATTGTTTTAAGGGTATGTACCACAAACTAAAAATATAGATAATGGGTTCATGTTAGTAAATAACTTTTAAAGTTTGGATGATGATTAAATTACCATAGGTAATTATTTAAAGATGGATTAGATATGGAAATGTATTTTCCAAGGGCTAGAGTGGAACATTACATATGATAAATGGATCTAACCATTATGAACATTATTACATTATCATATCTCAAAATTTCATTTTCTAATATAAATTTTAATAATATTTGTTAATCCTTAAGAGTTATGATAACACCACTAATGTAAGAAGTGTGACATGATATTTAGTGTAAGGGTTGGGTGTGTTTAGGTGTCACAGTTATTTTTAGTCAACATTATGATGGATATTTCATATCATCCAATATTTTAATCCTATTATGATAGAGACTTTCAAAAAGGTGTTTCCCTATAATTCTCGATAGATGATGAGTAATGTAGAATGTTACAAATATATTAAATGGATGAAAAATATCTAATTTCTGTTTGAAGGTTGATGAAAACACCAATGATTTTCCACCCACGTTTAAAATATCTGAGAGACCATAAAAATACATATAATTAACCACCCATGGTTAGGACAACCATTAACCATGGAAGCCATATGGAATTTTATTCCCATGGTTAGACTTATACAATGTTTTTGATTCTATCCAAAATTTACATCCCACTGTCCAACAAGTGAAGAATCTTTAATTAAATCTAGAACTATTTACCATCTTTGTATATACCAAATGATAATTTTAAATTTAATATCTTGTTCCTCTATCTTTTTTACAAATATAAACATCTCCCATGTGAAGTGAATAAAAATTTAATTTTTATTGTCATGTTGTCCTAGTGAGAACCATATTTCTCAACTATTATGACAGTTTTTGTCAGATTTTTTTCTATAAAATATGAAATTATATTTTTATTACATTAATATACAATCATATTATCAAATTTCAAATACTATTCACTATAAAAATAATGTGATAATGTAATTAAATTATTTTTAACATTAATGATATATTAAAGTTCCTCACTATAATGAAACCCTAAAGAATTAGTGTCCATATTTTTAAATAATAATTAAATTCTCTTTATATTTCTTCCAAATAAGAAAATTGTTAGTTTCTTATATAGTTATTTATTATATGAAACACATAAGTATTTTTATGAAGTGCAAACATAATTGTCTCAAAGAAGGGATCCAGTGAGGATTTCCTAACAATTTATAATTCAACAAGTTTTATTGCAATATGATATTAATCGATATTAATTAGATTTTTGGTTATTTGGATTTATATTGTTATTATTATGTATCAGAAATTACATAACATAATTTATGTTAAATTTTTTTGATTAAATATGATTTTTGTGAGTTATCATACAATTTATCTGTTATATGTGATATTAAATTAATTGAAAAATACAGGTCTTTATTTTTCTTATTTTATATACTAGAAGAGGATATCTGTAGCCTATTTATTCAAATCATTCATTATAATAGAATCCATGGACATATAAGTTCACATGTAAGATTTGTTAGAATCTCAAAGAATGATAAATAAATAATGTATGTTAATAATGAAAATATTTATCGTATATGATGAGATAATGTCAAAAAATGGACTATGTTATGTGAAAATGTTCATAAGAGGTTTCTATGGTTTTTATGATATATTAATTCAATAAATCAACATTGAACTGTTACCATATTTTGATCAAGAACATAATGAAAGAAAACTAAATTAATCTAAGAATTCCCCCTAGAGTGATCTAATAATAAGTGTATCTAGAACATCATTATATAATTTTGAATACAATATTATGATAAAATTAAATTCATTTTTTCTTGAATAATATGATTTATAGTATTTTTAATTGTTAAAAATAATTTAAAATATATTCTATTTTGGCATATAGGAATGTACTTTTATCTCATGACATGTTATAAATGTGGTTACAAATAAATAATTAAATACTCAAGAGTTTAGAGAATGATTAATAAATATTATTAATTATTTTAACTTAATATCATCAAACAGATATATATTTATGGGTTTAGGTAGTATGATATTTTTTATTGAAAATATAAAATGTTGTTGAGTAAATAATAAATCTATATTTCAATGAATGATAACACCAATGAATAGATAACTAGGTATAGTTAATGTCTTGATAGAAATGATACTTCAATAATCCAATTTTTTGGGATATAATAGTAATATTAAAATTATTATTTTTACATGGAGAATTAAATTAACTAAATAATTCTAAAAGGGCCTATGTGGAAACAAATATCATCATCAAATTTTTATAAAATAATAGAAATAAAAGAACAAATAAACAATAACAAGATCATGAACTTAGGGGGAATAATGTACAGTAACCTAAGGAAATCCCCTATATTAATAATAACCCCTCATGTTTAAAAAATTATATGTTATAAAAGCAGGATACTCCAGAATATTGAACCCCTAATGAAGTAAGATGATCATCAAACATATTACCACCATCCATCTGTGTTTCATGAAACTGTTGTTGGAGAGAAGGCCTCGACAGTTCATGATTGTCTAGGTAATCAAATATGGAGTATAAATAGTGCCATGAAGTGTGTTCGGGAATATCAAAAAATCAGTTTCTACTTCTGATATAACAACGCCCCTCTGTTGCCAATGGTATGAATATTGACAATAGTGATGTCCTCTTTTGGAGAGAAGAACCGAAGCCAATGTGAGCAGTGAAATAACGATAACAACACATAACATATTTGTTATCAATGGTGAATGATGTTTGAAATATGATCCTAACAAGATATCACTAAACTTTTTGGGATCATTGTTCATATATTGTTGGAGTAGAAGTAGATATGTCAATATGAATATCCACAAGGATTATATTATATAATGAAATTAAATTAAATGTTAATAATTATACATATAATTCATTCGTCATATTTTTCTAACGACTCAGACTACATTTCCCAAAGATAGTGCATAAATTATTTCAATGTTATATGATTTAAGAGAATGAAATTTTAAGGAATGATCTATTTAGTGGTATTTTGGGACTAGATAATTAAAATATTTTAACAGTAAATTTGAAAAATAAAACATATCATGAAAAATATTTTGGAATCTTTAATAATATTTCAAGGTTCCATTCATCAAATCAAGGGGAAATAAAAACATAATAATGTCTCATATCTGATTCGCACTAATGAAAATCATAGAGTTGAAGAAATCCTGATTTCAAAAGGAATACTTATTTTCGACGATTTAATAATCAATGTATATTACATTTAATTAATAAATGGGCATTAAAATACATCCATGGAAATTATCAGAAAAACAATCACATGGACAAAAATTACAGATATTATAATGAATGAAATACATAATGTTGGAAATCATAATATTTTCATCAATTACACATTCTAAGGAATCATAAAATATTTGGTTAGGTATTTTCTACCTAAAATTTCAATGAATCAGTTTTTATAAATCAAATACCCAAATAAATTTTCAATATAATTATGTTGTGAGAGATATTGATGCATTATATGGCTACCTATTACTGGGGCCACATGTGAGGTACATATGTCAAAATAACAATTCTAAATTATATTTACAATATAATACATAATAAATATATTAAATTAATAAATAAATACACCTAATGAATAATGGATATGAACTATATATTTTTTCTTCCTAAATTAAATTACCCTTTTTATAATTGCCCTCCATTTAACACTATATATAGAAATTATATACATTAAATTAATTAATTAAAAGATTAAATAATTTTTAATACTAAAATCATTATCATGAATGTGATAAATAATGTCTAATGAAAATAGGAGGGTTACAGAGAACACGATCACAAGAAAGTAAATGATCAAAAAATAAGGTATAATCTATAATGAATTATAAAATTCCCATAATTCATATGAATGATGTTATTGAAGTAAAGTCACTTATTTAGAGAACAATACTGGGATTCTGAAGTGAATTTTTATTTTGGTAATTCCATACAGAACTTCTTAGAATTTTAAAATTTAGTTATTAATACTTTCAAAAAAAGTTCAAATATTTAGTAAATAATTTATTTTTATTTTAATTTCAAAACTAAAAAAGATTATTATAATGAAAAAATTCAATTTCAATGGATGGAAACATTAATATGAATATAAATAAAAATTAATGGTCATTGTGGTGGGAAAATACATTCATATAGTATATACTAAAAAGAAAAATCCTTCCACTCTTTTCCAATGTGGTAAAAAATGTGAAAAAATTTAAATAATGTCCTTTTAGGCCATTATCAAGAAATTAAAAATAGGTATAAATAAGAAATTGAAAAAGACTAAATTGTATTTAAAAACAACTTAAACAAATAATAAGAACATAGATTTTAATGATAATATGTTCGACCTAGAATAAGAAATAATTTTTTTTCTCAAAGAAATTCATTCAATGTTAGAGAACAAAAATAGTTGAAATGATGGAAGAAAGAATAAGGATCCTAAGAAACTGGGGAGTAAAATATCTAGAGTTGAATAAGAAAAAGATAATATATGTGACATTCTAGGATGGACCACCTAAAATATTCCTATGTTAGGGTAACAACATGAACTCATATATGCCTTCCCATATTCCCAATGATTATATCTAGTAGTTAGTATATATCACAGTTATATGAAGATTGTTCCCTTAAAAATTAATCCTAGTGCTCATCATTAAATATCTAAAAAATTTGATATGAACAGAAAATATAGTAGAAATCCCATAAAACTACTAACAAATGTGGGAACCTACTGGACCCTCATAGTTGAGAATATAAAATCATTTTATTATCTAAATGAATCATCTGGTAGAACATAACATCAAAAACTAATTACAAAAGAAAGAATCATATATAAAAAAAGAAACAATATTCAATACATGCTAACTATGAACAAAATGAAAATCACTACACTATATCCTAACTCCTATATCATCCCATCACATCCACAACTTCCTTGACCTGCCATCTAGTACCATGATCTAAGATCCATGATGTACTTGTGTCCTGAATAAATAAAATTCAATATTTACCAATGTACCTTGGAGCCCAAAAATATTATAAAGATATAGGGGAATTCAATGACCTTATAGTATTCTCTATTAATTTATACAAGTCCTTTATTGTTATGATTATGTGGATTGGAATGAATTAAATATATATAATATATTTGTTCTTATGAAATACACCCATGTGAATAAAATAACATGAAATAAAAAAATCACAATTTCATACTTACTTTAGAACTATGATGGAATCCACCTCGCATCAACAACAAATTCAATTTCATCTTTCTCTTCATGTAAGTATAAATTACATTAAATAATCCATACAATAACTATTTCATACCCATGCCAAAATTGGTATTAGTAACATCAAAATTTGTGCACCCCTTGGATCGTATTTGTCGCTAGAGTCACAACAACTTTAGGTAACCAGATCTATCCATATTCACTTATGGGGGGGATGATGAAATCATTGATACCAATCTTTAACGTCTCTATATGGGGAAATAATTCACAAAAACCAACCCTATAGATTATGAGGTGGCCAAGAAAACACACTTAACCATACCTGCATGTTTTGGGGTGGTCATTGTCAGTCTCACTGACCCATCCTCTTAGGTTCGTGGATGGTCAATTCTTATCCCATCATCCAATCCACACATTTTCTAAGGATTATAAAATACATCATATAATTCCATCCTTGCATGATCTTTGGAGGCCACTACTAAGTACCCCATCCTCATCCATGTGCACTGAGGGAGAACACATCAAATATAGGGCCATCACATATGTAAATAGAAACCAAGGCATTCATATAATCCCATAACTTAGTAGCACAAAATAAGGGAATAATTCATCTTGACCTCACCCCAAATGAATATATCCAACTTTTCCCATCATTTTAATATACCCCTCTTGGACTCTGTCACTTTCTCAATGATCACCCCACTAATTTTATACCACAAGAAAACATTATTATTCAGAACTCCCATCAAAGAAAAATGAATGTAGTTATACTAATGTCAGTACCCAAATATAAGTAACCAATTGACCAAGGGTTTTAAAATTTCTAAGTCCATCTTACGTAAAATGTAATAATTTGACTTACTTAATTCACTCGACCATCATTATGTATTCTTATTTAAACCCACACTCAACTCATGTGGCCTTATATAATTTTATGTTTATCAAAATAATTATTTATAGTAACATATAATTAATAAATAAATTAAAAATAAATATTCATGTAGTCTATAAACTATCCAAGTGGTCCTTAGAATCCACATAGTGTACATTATAAACACAACAATCCTTCAATACCCTACAAGTAAAACATTAAAACATAAAATTAATTATTTAATTACCACCAAACAACCCAATAAGAATAGTATATTCAAACCTAATTGGGTTGTCCAATGACATCATAATCATGATCAAATAAGTAAAATATAAATCAATCACACCACTGAATTTTTTTGAAACACTTAAATTTATAAAATTGAACTGATGACCAATTTTAATTAATTGATTTCAAAACTCATATTTAAATATAGTAACGACATACCATATTATAAATTGTGGAATAAAAATTTTAATACTATCTCTTGATTCACTCTATGTACCACTGTAAAACTACCCTTATGGGGAAAGGAATTCTTAATGATGTTTTAAAAACTACCATTCAAAAAAAATTATATTAAAAAAAATTAGGGAGTGCCATGGGGGATGAAGAAGAGGTAGATATTGAGAGATATGGACTCAAAATTTAATGATGAAACTACCCTAGAATCACCCTCAAATAGTTAAGATTCAATGGAAGAAGAAGTGAGGGAGAGATTCGATAAAATAACCCTACCAAAAATGTATCTAATAGATCATAATACATATTCTTACAAAGAGAAACATTTCTACACTAATAAACACTAAAACCATCCTCGCCAAATAGCTAGCGGATCTCACTAGAAGGTCGATGATTCATCTGGGGTGTCATATGTATAACGCCAGTTATACAATGGACCAAGTAGGGGTGCTGGGAAACTACCCAAACCATTTTCCAGCAAGTATCCTACATGACATCGTGGACACCCTGACCACAAACAAAACCTCCTTTCTAGAAACAGTGATACCCATATAATCCCTACTCTATTCCCAATCCACCTCATAATTGGGTTAAAATGACTCAATTTATAACCCAAGTATAATCTACCAAAACGGGTCAACTACTAAAAGAAATTTTCATATTCCCTCAATAATATACATCACATAATGAATTTGGTGATTACAGCCTCCCCACTATAACACATATCAACCTCGATAATCCATGGTAATGTTGAAACCACTTTCTCTAACTTATCACAATCATCAATTTACAGATAACTCGCCATTTTATATCTCAAACCAACATCGAAATTCTAGCATACAACTCCTAACACCAATCATTGACACACCATATATAATTGAAATTTCCTAGTTCATTCCTCTAAACGCATCAAACATATACTATAAGATACTCGCATTATGACTTCAAATATCCCACATCCAATTCCAAATGACATTAACATTTAGTACATCCATGTAAAACATTCCATGAAACCACCCATCCTCACACTCAATTAAACCATTCCATCAAACAAACACAATGTACTACTCCAAGAGGAATTTCCTCACCACCAAAAAACACATCGTGGTACAACCTGACACTCATGAAAATTTCCTTCAACGGTCTTGTAGTTGACCACATTCATCACCACTATTAACCATGAGTGTAAATTCTTTTTCCAAATGACTTACCTTTTAATCATACTACCACCACCCCAACATTGATTCCCTCACATTGTCTCCAATGAACCCGACACCCAAATTCTTATAATTAGTTTATTAATTCATCATAATCCATGGACAATTTCAACCATATGATTGAAAAACACATTTTAATGAAATCCTTTATCTAATAATGGTTACAGACCCAAGAACAATAATGAGCTTCCCCCCACAATAGTATCATTTTCACCATTATTAATACCATAATAATCTGCTATCTTAGATATCTAGAGTCAATGCATTTTTTTAATCATCACCACAAAACATCGTTATAATAATCTATTTCACTCATTAAATCCAAGACACTATAGTGATGTGTAAAATCCATAAAATCCCTTGGATTATGGATCACTACACCATAAGATTCCAAAATATATGGAAAATAATATTCAGTTGTTCATAAAAAATAAGAATCTCCTAGAATAAGAACACATCAATTAGTCCTAACCTGAGAACCAACCCAAATATAGGTAAAATTACCTAACCTACATAATCATAAAAATCATATCAAACATGTATCAGGAGTCCAATCCAAGAATCTTCCAAAAACACATCTTACTACTTAGGTCTCTTTCAAATCATATACGAGGATATTACATGTGACACTCCCTAGAATACATCTAAAAATACAACCACTAGATACTTTATAAAAAATCCACGGTGTTCCACTTGAATGAAAAAATAACCAATAACATACACCATGAAAACCATTGATGATCCAAGAAAGCAAACTATATATTCACCAGATTCTCTTTATGCACTACATCAATCCAAAAGAACACACCCCTCAATATCACTCCATCACTCCCAACAATATCATCACACGATATTATAAAAAAATGAAATAATACAGGTTTTCCTTGGAAAACAAATAAAGTTCAAAAAACCATTTTCTCAAATGTATAAATTTATTATTTTGAAAAAAATTCAATAAAAATATTACACACACCATAAATCCAATACGGTTTCCACAACTCCCCTACGAATGAAATTTTTTCTAATCAAAAACAATAATATATAAAATCTTGGGCCTAAATGATCCATTTTATGAAAACCAATCATGTTGTGAAAATGCATTTATGAAGAAAAATTATAAAACCACTTTGGATTATCATTAAAAATTCCTATTGAAGTACATATTACATATATATTTTCATACATTTTATCTAATCTAAAAAACAATTATCTTTGTAAAAAATTCATCTCCCTGAGTCCCTTCGTTAATCCCAGATTATATTAACCTTTTAAACACTCTTCCCACCACTTCATGAGTTTAATTTGAAAAAACATATTTTTTCTAAATCCATTATTTCAATAATTCATTGGAATATGGTTGCCAACACGCATATCACAATCAAATAAATATAACCCACTAATCTATTTTAATATAATCACCAATATAATTTATATGAGGAAACATTTTTAGGTGATATATTGATACTATTTATATGCATATTGATAAGGCTATCATACCTAACAAAATCACCTAAAAGAGCACATATCATGTTCCAATAATGCCACTACCATGGTGTATTAACAACCAAGTAGCTCCCAACTAATACATATGTCTATTCTCATGTACTAACCATTCCATATTGTGATACAAGATCCAACAGAACATTAAAATAATAGTTGAGATCCTAGTCCAAAAATTGGGCATCCCATATAAACATGAGTTCTATCTAATATACTTTTATATATGAATTTTCTCAATATTTAAAATATATTTTGATATCATATTTCAAATTAAAATTTCTAAATCTACCTAAAATATTATCTAGATCCTTTTTATCAAACCCTATCCCATGATTACCAAAAGGAGACTATGCGGGGTGTTCCACATAATCTCATGTAGGCATTCCTGTATGTTAGCTGCTACTAACTAACAGAAAGTGAATAATGAATTCATATGAGGATTGTTATCTCCAAAAAAATTCATGGTTTCATGTATAAATCTATGGAAGTTTTATCATTATTGTCATTACATTGGGTGAACCTCTAACTTGTAGAAAAACTAAGATCCACTATATACCCAAAATGTTTTCTATAAAACCAGTAAACTATCTATATGATCTATCAAACATAATATATATGTAAAAACTAATAAAAAATTTCATGAATAAAATAAAAAAAGGCACATTGGCTTGTGCATGTTTACTTTAATAGAAAATAAAGACTCTGTCCTCTAATCAAAGACACATATAATCGAATCTAATTAATTAAATTCATGATCATCTATTATGTACCGTGATCCCATATCCACATTGTACCTATGTCATAGAATAAAATATCATTGTCTACCCATTTTTACCAGAACCCACATCGTGTAAATATATATAGGGTGATTCCAACAACCAAGTAGTTATCCGCAGTGCCTCAATCAAACTTAGTTATATAATAATCAATTGTATGTACATGAGATATAGTTACAAAGAGCATCTTTTCACATGAAACACACCCACTAATAAAAACAAGATAAACAAGAAAAATAGTCACAAAAACATTCATACTTCAGTACCTTGTCAGAATAAACCATGTCTAACAACCCATGATATACCAAATTCATCTCCAAGATGTGATCTATTCAGTATTGTGGTCCATCAAATAGTAACAACAGTTGAACATCTATAAGATAACATGATAATGAATTCATCCAATGGATTGTTTCAATCACATTTTTCATGACCTCAACATGTACAATAATCCATACTTTAACCCTTAGGGAGGACAATCAAGTATCCCAAAAACATCAATGTTGACTCTGGGGAGGTCAGTCATGTAGATTTTTCTATTCTCATATGTTCTGGGGTGTTCATAAAACACCCTGAATATCTATTCATGTTCTAGTGAGGTCACCATCAGTCACACCATCTCAACCCAGTAGGCATGGGGAATCTATATTTGATCACAATTTCACATCCAAACAAGTTATATAGATTCATAATCAATCACATTGACCAATCCCTTTGGGTTCTTGGGTTACCATCATCATGTACACTAACCCATTCCTACTCATATAGGGTGGTTACAATAATCATGTGAAAAAAAATAAAGAAAATATCACTAAGGCATGGTTCCCATCCCACAACTCACCAACACATTGTATAAAAACCATTCCCACCAGACCAAGTCTCAATTCCATGAATACACCTAGGTCCCATGTGCCTGTCCATCCCCCTAGAGGTCCATCATTTCAATGGTGTCAATAGAAGGCATTGAATCCATGGTAAAATGACTTTAGTAAGAAAACACAACCTATGTTTCATCAAGGATATTATACTAAAATTTATAGACAAATATAAATACCCAATTTACCAAGAGATAAATCAATTTTAAGGCCCCTACCCAAAATTGATGTTACTAACATTAATTTTGTTTCGTTTACCTCAGTTATTAGGTTCGTAAAACTATGAACTAAATCTTATGGTCCTATCACATATAAATAATATGGACAACAATTATCTATAAGTATGTATAAATAATAAAATAATTTTAAAAAATAGCTTAAAGCCTTATCAATCACATAATAGAGGATTATATAAATCTAGGAACTATTTTGGCCTCAAAATAGTCCTCAAAAACCAACGTATCCCATAAATATCATCATATTAATTAATTAATTACACTAACCCGAATCCCAAATTTTCATATTAAACTCTTAACTCACTAGGCAATTACAATGGTGCCAATCCAAAAACAATTAGGTGTGTTTCACTATCAATACACCCAGGAATATAATAAAATTATAAACCCCAATTTATACATCTAAATTGATGGAAAATGTTACATATGAAATCATAAATTTAATCAAACAAAATCATACCATTTCATAAATTTTGAAATGTGACTCTCTTACAATATCTCATGATTCCCTCTATGAGTTGCACACAAATTCTACTTGAGAATCAATGATTTTTCAATGACCCAATGATGTATTGTTTCCAAAACCCAATCCATTCATCAAAAAATCAGTGAGATATAATGGAAATAAAAATAAGAGGATAATAAGATATATTTTGATATAATTTCATGGTTCCTTACCCCTGGTATCACCCCACACGATGGGGATTTGATGGAGAAAGGGGGATATAAGTTCATAAAATGATGTTCTTCTCTGGTCCCCCAAACCATCTGAAACATGATTAGTACCTACCAGGAAAATACCAAAGATCCCCCACTAAAACACCATTGAACCATGATATCCAGGGCTCATGTGGGACTCACTAGGTAGCTAGTGGATCCACCTGCAACAGTGTTCTACAAAATCAGTTTTCTGGTGACCCTACTTAGAGAGATAAACTACATCATAACTCACCGATGAACTAGTGGGGTTCAAATTACTTCTTGGTGGAGTGGTGGGTAGTATTTCCACCCTAAAACAACATTTATATCCCAAATGAAATTGATTAAATACTCACACTATGCACAACACCGCCTCCAATAATTCTCTAATTACAAAAAATCCAACCAAAATCTCATCTCTTATAACAGGAAATCCACTAAATTTAAAATTCATATTCCTGTAGGTTTTCCAACCTTGGTTGATTTAAGTACTTATAATATAAATCTTCCATCATAAATTTAATCTTGAAATTTTATAAATTAAATATCGATTGTAAAATAATCCTCTACCGATTTGAAATTTTTTATGAAAAAACCCATGATACTGAAAAGATAAAATGAAATATTAAATATGTTTAATCAAGATGAAATATTTATATAAATTTTTAATGGGGTATTATATATAACATTTAAAATTAAAATTTATTCATAATATAAAAATTACTTCATTATAGTGAAAATTGTATGAAAAATAATTACATTAGATTCATTGTCGGTAATACCTCTAATACCCTCATGAGTAGTCAATATAATGTTATAAAATAAATTCATTAAATCTATTTTCACCAATAATATATTTATTAATGTTCTTTTATAATCATATTATAATCATTCGTTGAATAGATCACTCTTATGTCAACCATATAATGTTGTTTGGTCAATTTATCTACAATTTATTCTGTATATTTACCATCGTTAAAGGTATTTTCAAATGGTTACTTAATATCTAGAATGATAAAAATTTCAAGAATATAATATTTATTTATTCTTTTAAATCCGATAATCATCAATGCAATACAGTAATGTGAAAACAAATTTTATCACATATTTGAGATTATAGTCCATTGTCATGCATGAATGACTCTATCATTTTCCAAAAGATAATTTTATAATATGTTAGATGATATGTAATATTTAAAAATATTAATTATATCATAAATATATTATATATTTATTAATTCTATATTTACCATAATCCACATAAATATTTGATGAGAATTAAAGTACACTACTATATTGAGATGGTAGTTCATGCATATAGAAGAGCACTGACTTCATGTACAATAAGATTAAATGAATATTGAGACTGGATTTTCCATTAACAAAACAACCTAAATCATTTTAAAATATACTGATTTAATTTTTATAATATGGTAATTGAATATTATGAGAAGGAGTAAGTAAAAAGGAAGTTGAAAACCCCTTCAAATAAAATACACCTTTTCATTTCTTAACCATATTCTGATTATTATTAAATACATATTGAAGTGGAATACCAATGGTTCTAGAACCTATATGTCAGAAAAGTAAAACTTTTACGTCATTTCTATATGTATTTATTGAGATATGTGTTTCATGACATTTGGAGAACAGATGAGAAGATGATTCCTCTTATAAGTGGGTTGGGTGGAAAACCTGTTTATAGATAAAACATTAAAATATAATATATTTCTCAGTAAATTAAAGTTGTTATAAATTATAATATTTTTTAATATGATAATATGATAGTTTAATTAATACAAAAATATTTCTTTTAATCATTTTTTTGGGTTTTCTTGAAGCCTTATCCATTTATTTTATCACCTTTAACACTATTTACCCTTAATAAATGTGATAAATATTTACCATAGTTACGATTTATTTTGAAAAAATAACTAAATTTATTAACTAATAAAAGTTGTTCCAATTCAAAATATTTAATCCATTTTAAAATATTCAGGATCTAGAATTGGAAGAAGTTATATTCAATATATATTCATGATACACAAAACAAGGATTTTTTTCAAAAAATATTTCTCTATCCCAAAGTTAAATTTATAAAAAATAATATATAATTGTATCAAACACATAAATTATAATAAATTTCATTAAATAAATTATTTTGTTTTATAAATTTTTTTACACAAAACATACGGTCTTAAATGAACCATGATATACTATTCAAATATTGTTATTAAATACCACTTTTATCACCTATACATTATAATGGATTATATGAATAAGAATAGAAACATTATTATGAGAATTTATGAATGTTCTATGTAATGGAATATTATAAATTATTTCTTGTGATATAATTATAGAACTCTAATTATTAAAAATAATCTTGTTTTACAATGAAAGTTCAATTTTTCAATGTATTGTTATTTTCTATATGTCATGTGTCTCAATCAAAAATAAACTAGGATTTAGTTTAAATATATTATTATTTAATTTATAATAAAATATTATTTACTAATACATGGAATTTTAATTTGTCAGTTGATGGTAAAAAGTGTTATTTTGCCTAAAAATGTTTTCTTGTGCAACTAATATTATATTAATAAACTCATTTAACCTGTATTGATGAATGATTATAAATAAAAGTGTATATAATATATAAAATAAAATATTTTGCATTTAATATTTTAGTTTTCACTAATCCTATTATAAAATAAAATTTGGATTTATGTTAGGGAAGTTGTTTTTAAGAAAAACAATATTTTTTGTGTTTAATGAACTTATTTTAATATTGTTTCACTTATAGAAAATTAATTTGATAAAAAATTCCTTATTTTTAGTCATAATGTTCAAAGTTATATGTGATTTCAAATTATCTTTTATTATTTAATAATTTTAACTATGTTAAATATTTTGCAACAATAATGGTTTAATATATTGATGAAGTGTTCAAGAAAATAGATTAGGGTTCAAATGGAATAAGAAAAGTATATTACATATTTTATAAATTTATTTAAATCATATATCTTCCTATTGTTTTTTTTTGAGTAAATTTGTATCAACATTCCATTTTTTCTGTAATTATTATTACTCAATATTCTTCATAATTACAAATGTCCCACTCCATCACTTATAAAAGGCAACCTTGTGTCCTCTCAAATACAAACCACTAGTGACATTTTACTCAACAAAGATAAAACCAAATACCCTTGTAGGATACAAACCCTTTTCTAGTAATATTTTTTCTTCATAAATTAATGCATTTTTAAGGATAAATATTTAATACAAATGGGGATTCCCAAATAGGTAAATTATATTCTTACCATCCTTTTCATGTTTTGTTCTCTATTAACCGTAAAATTAAATTATAATGAATTTAAAATGATTATAAAAGTATATACAATACAATAAATTGTTTTTATGTTAATGGTACATCCATTTTATATCTTCTCTATATCAAATAAATAATAAAAAATATAGTTATTAAATGTGTACAGACTACAATATCTATAATGGAATCTATTTTAATTTCCCTTCTATTATCACTTTGATGTTAATATAAATTAATTTATTAGAGTGAAATTATTTTTGTAAAATAATTATTATAAAAAATATGTAATATATTACCGCCATTCTTACCCTTCCTTATAATTGAAAATTGTAACATCACTCATGAAAACAGGTTGACATCCACCTCCACAAAGAGATGAGATTGAAGATTCATATTCACATTAAATAAATGGAAATAAGGATATATTTATTTAATATATTTGAAATATATAATATAATAACTTCTTTTTAATGGTTTATTATTATTTACCTTTCTTTTATTCAATCCATAAATGAGAGGAAACATCCCTCATGTATACGTACATACTATAATTACAACAAAGTGATGTAATTAGTTTTTCATAATATAAATATATAAATTGTTTTAAAAGTATATATGACAAAAAAAATGTGATACTTATTATATGAATCATATTTTATATATTATTAAACCTTTATGAATGAGTGAAGAATATGACTATCAAACTGAGACATGAATGGAAAACATACTAATTTTCACCCAAATATTTTTTTAATTAAGCATTGTTTATAAAAGAGGAATAAGAAATTATAAGGGAATTATATATATTGATATGAATATGAATATTTATTGGGAAAATATTTGTAATAAATATATATTTATTATATATTTGGTGTGAAATAATAAAATTTAATACAAGATATGATATATGGGATTCATGCCTCAAATTTATTTCCATGAGACATATGCCATATATAACTATTTTATATTTTCTGGGATGTATATACATTAAATTAATTTAAATTAAAATCAATTTTCTTAAATTTATATGATTTTAAAAATAAATCTATATTTCTCTCTTTTATGATGTTTTAATTACGATATTGAAAAACTTAATGTTTTTTTAATCTCAACATTTCATCATTGATACATGATTCATGTTATAAAAATACATGTGTTTATATGGTGTATATACTAATACATTAACATATTATATCATTTATATATTTATATTAATGGTATTTATAGTTTTATTTCATTTATTTACTTTAGGAGGATTTCAAATTAAAATTTTACAAATGCGGTAATAGTTTATGTTACAATGCCATATCCTTTTAGGATTGTGTGTGTTAAATTTATATAGAAGGAAATCAACAGATTATTAACCTTTAAAAAAAATTATTTTCCTTTAAAATTATTATAACTATAATTTTAAATTATTAGTAACAATTTCCTCTATATGATACATAAAATGGTCATGTTTTCTTGTTATGACCATATGTCCTCTTTTAACGATAAAACATTTTCTCTGTGTCCATGTTATTCATAATATTTTATGGATGATTATATCATACATAAATGTTTTAGAAAGATAATTTTTAATAACCATACATTTATTTACAAATAATTAAGAGAAATAATTTAAAATTATTTATGTGTGATTTACTTGGACATTATAAAAAAGTGTTGAAGGAATGTTCCCATTTAATATATATGGTATGAGCAGTTTTTTCCGCTGACATATCATTTATTTCCATTATATGTTCTAATATTTATTTCAGTGGTTATTTTTATGGGATATATATATTGTGATTTTATTGATACAAAAAGTAAATTATATGATCATTTATTATAGAAAATTTTGATAACGTTTTTAAAGGAATTCTGAATATATTTCAACATCCTATAAGGATTTTGATGCATCCATGGGGATATGCTTTCATTATATCGTTCACTTCATTTATATAGGTGACTTATTCTGATGATGTTTTGATGATGACTTTATAAAATCAATTAGGTTCAAATGGGCTAATGTATATATTGTTAAATAATGATTGTTCTTATAATATCATTAAATTTCTTTCTTTAGATTTTAATACATTATGAATCTGAATATGTTTTTCCTTAAATAAAAATTTTGACGAGAGTTTTTTTACATGAAACACAAACTAAAATTAATTTTGACAATTTAGTCAAGAATATTATATGAATAACAAAACCCTCTGTATTTTAAAAATGAATTATTTAAATAAAAATTCAAATAAAGTAATATTAAGAACACGTAATGCTCCAAAATGTAATTTCATTTTAAAAAATTTTTCCTTTATAGATATTTTAAATTTAGTTATATTTATATATTAATTGGAAAATATTAAATTCCATTTTGGATTTGGCCATTCAATAATTTCATAGGGTCAATTTTTGAGTGTTTTTATTAATAATTGATTTGTTGGTAAATAGTGAAATCATACTTATTTGTTTAAATAATATCTCACTTATAAGTATTTCTTGAGAAATTATATATTAAAAAAATATTTATAAATTTTAAGTAATAATTTTAAAATACAATGTTGAATTTATAAAAGCCAATTTTAATAGTTGGGAATCATGACTAATAATTTTATATTAAAAACTATTTTTATTCATATATATTATATATTTTTTCCTCACATATAGAAATAATAAATAAAATAATGATTTATGTTTTAGATAAATATACCAAATTATATAATATGTTATATTTTATTTTTCTATATATAAATATTATTACTGTAATTAATTTTAATCATCATAATAATGAAAAATTGTTATCTCAAATAATAATTTTATTGAAAGTATTATTATTTTTTGTCTAATAATGTTAAATATAATTTCTTAAATTATTTTACTTATATAAATTTTCAACCTATATATAAATACATTTACACTCATTACATTGTTAATAAAAATGAAATAATATTAAAAACACTTAGTTTTGTAAACAACATTTTTCAACAAAACATTTCTTCTATATTTTGATGAATTTAATTTTAAAGATAATTTTTTATTATTTAGATATGAGATTTTATTTTATGGATCATAAATATATTTTTATCAAATAAAAATTGGATATAATATGTTCTAATTATATTTTTTGAAATATAAATTACTATGATAAAAACTTGTTACTATGGTAAAAACGAAAATTGTTAAATGTACAAATCAAGAGATAACAAAAAATTAAAATATTTTAAATAATTTGATGAAATTATTTTTATAGGTTTTAATGACCTTATATTACCTAATGAACTATTATATCTCAGTTTTTGAACCATTTACCACAATGTATTTTCATTTTCTTGATGAAAAATAATTGGTGTTCACAAAATTCCCCTTTCCTCACTTATAAAAGAGGATTAATTCTACCCTTTCAATGATAAAC
This sequence comes from Viscum album, assembly GCA_963277665.1. Classification (NCBI taxonomy): domain Eukaryota; kingdom Viridiplantae; phylum Streptophyta; class Magnoliopsida; order Santalales; family Viscaceae; genus Viscum; species Viscum album. Next base: position 326,768,557 of record OY728143.1, read on the forward strand.
AAAAACTGATAAATATTATAGAAAATATTCTTAATTTTCCACTTCACTTATTCCTTTTCCTGACATAATTCCCTTTGTAACCATAAGTTATCACAAGACCATCATTTTCAAGTAGTCATTCAAGAGGATGTTCATGGTTTGAACATGAATATATCAAAATCTATATCCTTTTAATCTTAATCATTATATTAAAAAATATCTTAAACAAATTAATATAATTAAAACTTTATCATTATTATATATATGTTTTATTATATTTTTTCAACAATCATATTTTATTTATTTCAATGAACTTTGAAAAATAAAACAATGTCGATCATGTGTATGTGCAGACAATTGCCTCCATAAGGTGACATCATCTATTTTTCATCAATTTCTCTCTCTATTGGTTATAAGGATTGATTTAATGAATAAAATTTTCATGTATAATGTTTTTATTATTATAAATAGTTTAATTGAAATCCAGATTCATGACCGTTCATTCATTTGGAAATTAAAATGGTATCTTTGTATTGTGTGAAATGTTGCACCCACGAAGTACTGTGTTACATTTTACATCTACTTCATTAATGTAAAATAAAATATTAAAAAATATAATTAAACCCATTAAAAATATCTAAATAACAACATTATGACTCCATACTAATGATATTATTCTAAAATAAAAAACTTATGTAACCATATTTATCCGTTAATTATGTAATATTCATGTTTGGGATATTCTGACCACCTACTTTGAAAATTATATAAAAAATATTTCATCGATAAATAGAGGAACATTAATAAAAATATTATTATATGTTAATAATAAAATAATTATTGTTTTGTAGTATTGGAAGTTATTAATTAATTATTTAACATATTTTTAAAATACAATCTCCAATCGAAAAAATAACATAAATTTTCCATCATTGATTCCAATTTCCTAAAACATAAATAAAGTACCTAAGTAATGTGATAGTATATATATATATATATATATATTATTTATTCAATTTCATATAATTTTATTGGGTTTGTTTTTTTATTATTGAATAATGAGTGCAGGGGTCAACATCATAAAACAAGCATGAAAAGAGAAATGTTATTGATAGTCAATATTAAAAAAAAGTTCTACATAAATAATATATTTGTAACAATTGTCCATAAATAATTCATATAAATTTTAATGATAAAGTATTTTTAGTAAATTATTTTAGTACAATATACTTAATATATCAGGGGTATGTATTGAAATGAAAACTCATCGGGATGTCTCCACATTCACCCTATGATTCATACACTCTTTCTTCCTCCTCCAAGGGTTTTTTCAATTTCATTATACAATGATGAATGTAATCACATCTATTAGAATCTACTTGTCACCTTTGTATCATCTATTCCTACCACTTAATGAATTTTTAGTTGTTCATATCATATACCTCTAACAAACCCTCATTCTACCTAATGTTGTTGATTAGCACCCCATTCTGGGTATATGTGCTTGTGCTTCAAAAGGTTTGGGTCGGTTTTGTGAGTGGAATTTGGTGTTAATATTCTCCAATTCCCTGGTATGAGAACCCATCATTATCAAAACCATTATTTTTTAGGTTTGATGAGGGTTTTAGTTAAAAACAAGATGGTGTTGTGGGAGTTAGTAGTTGTCTTTGTTTTTGTTCCTCATTAGTGTTGGCTTCATTAAATCCTCAATTTTTTTCTTTTTTATTAATTAGATGTTCTCTATTTTCATCCTAGTATTTCATTTCATCTTTGATTTGGGTATGTTTTTGAAATATATGGTTTTTTTCTGTTGGATTTTTCTACACCATGATGTATGCATATTGATCAGTTGGTTGTTTGGATATTTCTTCTTATGGGTGGTAGTGATTTCTGATGGTGGTTAATCTAGATGTCTGATGATAGATTATTGTTATAATGTTGTAATTATAGTGGATCTCATGGGTTCTCTTCCTCAATGATGAAAATTTTGTCTCAGCTAAAATATTATTTATCATGGTGAGTTCTGGTATATTAGTAGCATAGTTCCTTGAAGGTAAGAATTAAGTTATAGGGAATCCATGGACCACATCCAAGGCATTAATCGTATCGAATCTTCTATAAACTATTACTCCAATGCCCGCATCCCAGTAATTCTATTGTAGTGATAAAAAAGTTTGTTTTGGAATGTTTTGTTTAGGAATCCAATGGTATCTAGGAGGTGTGACCAACATTTTTTTTCGCCTTTTTTTTCGTATGATAGATCTTTATTATAGTTCATCGATGGATGCTCTGATGTTATATGGTTTTCCATTATGGTGTATTTATTACATAAATGAGAGATTTTAGTGTTTAATTATTTTTGGAGAACTGTTATTAAAGATGGTTATGATTTCTAATAGATTTTGGGATGTGAGGTGGTACATAACCTAAGGTGGTGACGAGAATTTAAGTTAATATTTTTAAATTATTAATTAGAAATGTATTTCTATGGTGGTATTTATAGTTCAATATTATTTTGTGAATGGTTATATTAGGATTCCAATTAACCGAAGATGTCATTTTAAAAGTTTAAAAAACTGATCGAGGTTTATTTTAATGAAATTTATTATTTAATGTAATGTAAATTATATGGTGTTATCTATGGTGAATCATGTTTAGAATTCGAGAAGTGTTTTTTTAGTTTTGGAGATAGGATTGGTTTTATGTAAATGGGGATATATAACATTAATCAAAACCCTAAACCTAATTTTTAGGGGTATTTAAAAATATAGGATATCATCTTGATGTTTTGGTAAAGTAGGTATTTTGTAGTTATAAATGTACTTTAATCCTTATCTATATACTAGAGATTGGATGTGGTTGTGGAATATATTATCCTTGGGGAAATCAAACTTAATATTATTGGATAACTAAATACTCAATTGTTAATCTAGTTCATGGTTATTGGTTCATACATTGCACACATGGAATGCGACTCTGAGGGGATATGCATTTGATAATTTACATTCTCTCTATGAACACATCTAAAAGATTTATTTCTTAATTTTTTATGATATTAAATTGTAAATTTTAATATAACACAACTTAATGTTTTGTACATTCAACTAATAGTGTTATATGATGAACCCATTATGATAAATTGTCAAAGTATCAAATGATTGGGTAATTAGATAAGACATTTATGGATTGAGCTTTAATATTCATATAATCATTTTCTCTGGTTACACATGATATTATCACAAACAATTTATGTTTCATATTTGGTTTGAAATATGTAAATAAAAATGTATATGTGGAAGGTATGTATCAAGAAACTCTTAAAATATAGCTATAGAACCATATATGTAAAAAATGATTGACAATATTAATATATTCCAATTATGATGGGAAATATATGTTGCCTAGTCTACAATAAAGAATAAAATTATTTCTATTATATTTTATAACATGAGTCCATATTATCATTATATATCACTATATAGTATTACTAATAAGTGATAATATACATTTTTATGATGTAATTTATTTTTGAGGGTGGATTATATTCTATGAGATTTTAGAATATATATTCTCTTAAATAATTACTTTATTGATAACAAATTTCACAAGAAACACAAAACTAAAATAATATGTGTCATATTCAATAAAAAATTATTGTATAAATAGAACCTATTGTAGATAAAAAATACCAATCTATTATAAATGAAAACCAAATAGGATTAAAAGAACATAATTTTTTAAAAATGACTTTTTCAACAAACAATTATCTTTCACATATTGTTTTTAATATAAAATATATATTTTAAATTTTCAGCAGTTTAATTTGAAAATTTTAAAATCAATTTTTTTATTAAAAATATTAATATTATCTTTTTGAGAGTGTTATAAATATTTCTAAATTATTTGATTTTTTGATCAATACTGGAATAATGTTGATATTTATAATACCATCAGTTTTAATAAATAAAAAAATATATAAAACATTTTAAAAAATTTATATATCTAAATTAGAATATTGTATTTTTAAATACCATGTTTAATTTATAAAACACAAAATTATCATTAACAAAAATATTGCTAATATTTTACTATAAATTTTTTTTTTATTCACATATCTTAACAATTACTTTTCATAACATGTAAATACTTACACAAAAAATGTATTCCAAATTAAAAGAAATCATATTATTAAATAATGAAAATTTTATTTTTAAGAATACAAATATATGTAATAGGATTAAAGTTAATTACGGTGAAAATGTTAGATATTTTTTAAAAAATTATTAACAGTGTGTAATATTTTATATCAAATAAACTAAATTAAATTATCTTAAATAATGAATATGATAAATTTTCATCATGTTAATTTAAAATCATTAAATTTGATAATTTATTTTAATCAATCCTAATAAAAATTAATAGAAATTAATGATAAGAATACTATTTTTACAAAAATGTTTTTCTATATTTTAAATGTATTATATTAAAATATAATTTTAACCTATATATATATTGTGTTATTTAACATGGTGTATAATTTAAGTTACATATAATTAAAATCTGATTATATGTTTTACCTAATATTGTAATAAAATATGACTATTTGTGTAAAGACTAGTTACAATGGTAAAAGTAATGGTAAAATGTATAAACTACATGGTATGAAGATTGAAACAATATCTAAAAGCATAGAAAAATGGTTTTTATAGGATCTAATGACCTTATATCATCCACAAATCTATTATTTATCACTTTTTAAACCGATGACCTTGGAATAGATTCATATCATTATTTTTTAGTAATAGTTATTCACAAACGTTTTCTTTTCATCGCATACAAAAGGGGATCATTTCCACAGTAAAAGATGCATATTCACTATCAAATTTCTTTGAATCGGTTCTTAATATTTCTCATCTAGAATTCAATTTCAATAGATAAATAATGTGTTCACCATATGTTAGCCTATGGACTTCTTTTTTAATGACATATTTAGGAGGATATTCAAGGTCACAATGTGTGTGTAACTTAATCCTTCCTTTTATTAATAATTATTCAATTATAACCATATATTATCATTATTATCATATATTCACCTCTATATTATTATTATATTAATGTGTAATTATATTATTTTAAAACCCATAATTTTTTTTATTTTAATTCACTATGAAAAAACAAACTTGATCATGAAAACGTGTGGACTACAACCCCATCGATGAGACCTCTTTCATTCCACACCAAAAACTAGCGTAAAAGGGTTTTTATAACATTCTGTTTCAATTTTTAGGTATTCATAAAAAATTATTTTCTATCTCTCGTTGGTTGGGATTCATTTGGGGTTTCTCTAGGAGACATTTTGACAGTTTATGATGTTTCTAGGAACATGTATGGTTGTCTCATATTTTTTCCAAATAGTGCTCCCAATCATAGTTAACCGTGAAACCCAAATTATTGGAATTTGTAATTGTTGGGTAATGATTATAAATATGTTTTAACTCTTAGTAGAACCCCTTTGGACTATTTAAAATAAGCATACATTTAGTCTACATATTTTTTCAAACAGTGCGGCTCTACCATGGAAACCATGCCTATGGGTTTTTAATTAATCCAAATTTGGGTTAAAAATTCATGAACACCACATTTAGGTCCCAAAATGACTGGAACGAACCATAACCAATATATTCTTTCATTAAATCTCCCATGAAGCCTAATTTTTCCCATAGACCCCTCCTAGGTTCAATTCAAAGATTGGGGAATTACAATCAATCCTCTCTTAGTGAGTTTAGTCTTCTCATTCCCATTCATTCATGATCTATCATCTACTCGCTATGGTTCTGTGAATATCCGTGTCGATTTTTTCATCTAATACCAACTGTTTTGGATCTAAACATATGATCAATTTATATATCATCTTTGATGTTGTTCTCTGTTTGATTTTTTTTTTCTATTACGATATTTGTTTCAAGATCTCATGATCGTAAGGTAGTCATTTCTTCCAGGATGTACTAGTTTTATTAACACATAATTCATTTAATTAATTTTAATTATTTAAATTAAATTAATTACATTAATGTAAATAAATTTTTTTAATTTTTTTAAAATAATTCCATTGAATTTCGGTTTAAAACTAGGGGTTTTACAAGAAATTGGATAAAACCCATTCCATTGAATTGGGGCGTGTGTATAAAAAATTGTGAAATTTGAATTATTTAATTTAAATTTTTTATTAGAAGGAAACATTTTGAGTTTAAATTTTAAATTTAACTATAAAAAAATAAATTTAATGGAAACAGTTTGAAAGCTACCAATTCCATTTAATTGGTTTTTTATTGTACAATTGATAAAATATAGTGCAAACATAAATTGTTGAATTTAATTTGATAAAGTGTATTATGAAATTCAATTTTGAATTGATTTCAAATTATTATATTATGGAAATGGATTAAAATGTTTTCGATACAGACCTTTGGGTTCTATCTTGGAAAAGAAGGGTTTTTTAACAGAAACTCATGTTATTGTTTTAAAATGGAAATTGGAATATTTGAACTGGAGAATGAGACTAATTGTATCTTAATGTTTCATTAAATTAATTTCACATAATTGTTTTTTAATATATCACAAGAATGACTTAGGTAATTAGTTATTTATTCTGATTGAACATTACACTTTACAATTTCCCAAAACATAAATGAATCATGTCACATACCTTAGCCAGTGGTGAAGATTCCACATTGCTTGAGTTCAAAGGTATATACGTACATATTTCCATGTGACCTTGAGTGTGGAATCCCAATTTCTTAGATCTATCATACCTATTTAGGCATATAACTATGTTCCTTAGTTTTTTGTATTTCAAATGAATATATTTCATTATTGAATGCTATTTTACATGATTACTAATTTATATAAATTATTTTATATAAAAAATCATTTAATACATTTGCGAAAAGTGACACTATTTTTGAAATGATGGATCAATTGAAATGGATATCCCTTTCTTATTGTAATTCCATAATTTGATAGGTAATGCATGAATTATTTTAGTTATTCTTATAAAATGTCAGAACCATGTTTTTAGAAAATTAAAAGCTCTCTTAAATTAATTTAATATTGGAAACTATTATATAATCCTTCATGAGACCCTATTGGGATTTTTATCTCACACCCTTCTTATCTGTTCATGTGTTTGTATATTATCACATTCGACATTTGAGTTGGGGTAAAGAACCACTTGTGGTGGCTTTAGATGTATATCTGTGGACTTGGTGAGTTGTGTGTATTGGGACATAGGATGTTTTTCTTATTTTTTAGTGTTTTTGGATGTAGTACATAGGGTTGATATACATATTTAAATTCTGGTAATTCACTCCCAGTGGAGTTTTATTTCACTTGATACTGATGTTTTTAGTTCATTTACACATTTTTAGTGGCATTATCATTCACACTTTTTTATGGTTCTACGTTCTAGTCACTGATCCATGGGGATTGGTAACTCCCTTAGAACTGTGTCCAAATTGTGTTGGTTATTAGTATACCAAGGTAAAAGTTCTAGTTCATGAGAATGTGTTATCAATAGTAGCTTATTATTTTTTCTTGAAGTTAGTATGCATCTACATAATCTTTTAAGGACATCTGTGTATGTACATCTATCACCTCAATGAACCTTAATCAAGTAGGGGTGTTAGGGAAAGCCATACTAAGGAATTTTTATAGTATATTCACTTCTTTTGATTTTAGTATATTAAAAACCAAATAATGAATTTATATTTGTTGTGATTAATTCCCATCATTCTCTCTTTTACTATTAATATGATGTACTCCTTATTTTCTACTAATATTTGATAATAACATTTATCTAAGAAGATGTGTGAATTGGATCAATAAGGAATATGATGCTAAACCATTGCGGGAGAATCCTCTCGGGGACCAGAATTTGATTGAGGTGATTGTGCTTAATCTCTATTTCATAGTATAGGCACCACCTCCAGTTCCCATTCAAGATGAAACTATAGAACCTCATTGGGTCATTATAATGAATTTTTCTCACTAGTTCATCGACTAGAAGACATTGTTGTTAAGAGGATAAAATGATCTTTGTGAGGTTGGGGAGTGGTTGGGGAAATTTATATTTTTTGTGGTTATAGACACACCTGATCTAATCATGCATATTATATCCCCTTAATGTAATATGCACTCATAAGAATATGATGGGACATGATACTGGTTGGGGGATTCAACAAGGGGATGATCAAGCTATAGGAGTACATTCAGATCTGGAATAAGCTGACTCCTTCATTTGAAGACCTGATAAGGGAGGATCCACACTCTCAGGTATCCACTTTATCCTAGATGTTGTTTAGGGATATGAACTCTGGAAGAATTCAATTGGTTTTTTGTGATTCTTCTTTCTTCCTTAATGTGTGTGGAAATGTTTGAGGGTCAGACTGGCTCAGATGGGCTAGAGCATGCTACTTTCTCCACTATAGGTCATTTGGGACTTGGTTGAGTTTGATGGAGGGATTTGGCTTCGGGAGGGACCATGCATGCATGGGATCACCGAGTGTTCCTGCATTGGAGTTGGCGGTTGTCGCCTTTTCTTGGTTGGGACTGTTTCTGGTTTTCTGCTTGGGGCTGTTTGGTGCTTGTTGAACTTTTCGGTTTTTCACATTTCCCGCAAAAGTGTTTTTCTAAATAAAAAAAATAATTTCCGCCAATGAAACAAATCTGGATTTTTCAAACCAAATATTATTTTTAAAAAATTCAGAACTGAATAACATTGTCTAAAACACCTCAACAGGACAATAAAAAAAGGTAAAAACCCAAAAACAAGAATATCCCAAGAACCTCAACATGGAAATAGGCATTGTCCTCAAACCATCTCCACAACAACGCATCATGAATGACCGGTGAAAACCCGAACTGTTGGCACAAAATTTGTACCCAAACCTACAACAACAAAAATAACCAAGTCTACTTACACCCAAGGGTGTAAGTAGGGTGTGAGCCAATTCCCAATAGGATACCACCACTAAGAGATTCCATGTGATAAACATTCAAATATGAAAAGCATGCAAGATTTCAAAAACATGTAATTTCTAGTTTCAATTTCTAAAAGATGCAACTTAAAAAAATGATTTTTCAAGTTGGATAATTTAAAGAATCAACACTTTTAATATAAATTCAAAAGCTACTAATTTTTTCTAGACAAATATACTATATTATGAGGGTATGTATAAAGGATATAATGAGCACAAGCAATAGAAAATAACCCCTAGGCACTAGCTAGCTGTGGGTCCAAGGTACCTTGTATCTCGATGAGAGTAACCAGAAAAAAATATCCATTATCTGCATGAGCCACTATTAGGGAAAGTTACCATAACCTAGTGGTCCCCAATCATCATCATAATTGTTTAGCTAGAGTTATAAGAGTCAATATTTCTAAGTGAAACTGAGGTCAAACCCCACGGATTCACTAGCATACAAGTACACGTCCACCCACCTAGATACCTGGGTTTCCCCTTTGTTCTCTAACAAGTTCATCAAGGTAAGAAATATAGTTTTCACATGCAAATATCTCTTCCACATCGAACATTAACCAAAAATCCCCATGTACATACCACATGTCACAAATTCCACTTTTCATTCCAATGCTTTTTGAAATCAAACTGACACCAAAATAGCCCACAATATTTTTTGTATAACTTTCAAAATTCAACACATCCTTTAAAAATTTTATAAAGTCCCTCCAAATATGATGAAAGTCACATAATATCCCACCCACTTGTTTCATAAAATCATTTTTATAAAAAAAATCCATTTTTCACATCGCACTCAAACAAACATCCCACATCGCATTCACACCTCTTTCACATTTCAGTAAATCCATTAAACATTTTAATAAAACATTTCCAAGAGGATACCCATCAGATGAAAGTTCTATTCACATTTATAATGATTCATTTGAAAGTATAAACAATCCAAAACAATTTTACAATATGGTTTCACCTCTTACATAAATTATTAAACAATTCAAAATTTCATAAAACAATTCTAAAAAGTGCACCAAATCATTTCACATAAAACCCAATTCAAAACCTTATTTTAAGGACAAAATCACACCAATGAAAATTCAAAACATAATTGGAAGACGCAAAAACATTTATTAAACTACCCCCAAGTGTTATACAAACAACTCAAACAATACCAAAAAAGATCCACTTGAAAAGAACACGTTTTCCAAATCACTTTCAAGATGTACAATAAGGTTTTACACCTTAAACCCATTAAAAAAATCTTTAAAACCTAATGGCACACCAATACCCTATCAAATAGTAATTTTCCACCCAATAAAGATTTATTAAACTAATTTAATATGTTATAAAACACACCCAAACAATATCCAAAGGATTACACATGAAAAACAACCAATTTTAAGCTAAAATGAAACTATAAAAATAAATGCTTAACAAAATCCAACATAAAGAATTTTAGCACCACACAAAGCATATTATGAACATGTATAATAAGTAATTCAAGATAACTAACTCATATAGAAATGATTACACATGGAATCACCTACCTTTTATGTTGAAACCCTCAAAACATGGTGCGAAACATCAACCGCACCACTATCACACCTCAAGGAAGATAAATCCAGAACTAGACCAGAATATTTGACTAAAAAGATGCCAAATAAAACCATAAGTTTGAACCTCAAATTATGTACATTAGGAACATCAATAAAGGGTGAAAGAAACCCTAAGGAATGGGAAGAAATCAAGGAAATGAACACTTAATTGAAACATCTTGAATCAAACGAACCAAATACATCAAATTTGAAACTCCAAGAAACCAAACCTGATATTGAGTCTCTAATGAGGATGATAAGGTCATTTGGGGACTGAAATGGTGGCAAAAGAGTGAAATTTGAATGATCTATGAATGAATCAACATACCCTTTCAAATCAGGACGATTTGAGGAACCCTAAGTAGTTCGTCCCTAAATCGCAATTTCAAAGAGATCCAAGGAGGGGTTAAAGGAAATGGGAGTGCGCCTGGGATTGTTTGGGAAGAGAAGGAGGTGGATTCACCAAATAATTCATTATTCCGAATAGGATATTAAAAAATTAAATAAACAATTTAAAACTGGAAAATGGGCTTTCGGGTTGGCCCAATTCTTAAATAAAAACCCAAATCCCCCATGAGTATGGATTTATAAAGGATCAAAATTTAAATTGTGGTGTTAAAATATCATGGGAGGACATTTATGAGTTGGAATTAGTGAAAAATATTAAAAAACTGAAAATGTTATAAAAGAAACAATATTCATTTTCGACTATGGAATTGGGCTCACAGTTTGGCCCAATGAATGAAAACTCACATATTCTCCATAAAACCTTTGAAAACCCCCAAAACAAATAATTAATGGAAATTAAAATAAAAATAAATTTAAAATAAGCTATGTAGGTGACAATTATCCCCACAATTAAAACTATCTACCCTAGAAAGTCACAACAATGCCAAAGAAACAACCAAACCCAACTGAGAAACGAAAAGATACCCCCTTCCCAGGTTTCTCCCCAAAGGCCAAAACACCTATAGTGATCAATGAAGGAAGAAATACTCTCACAAACCAAACTTACACCAATTTCCTGAAACAATAAATCACATTAAGTCATTATCCAAAATGAAAACTCTTCAAACACAATATGAACAATACTCAATCAATTTACCCAAATAAACAACAACATCAAACAAGGTAACACTTAACCTGCTATAACTAAACCATTGGACACTTTACAATAGCAATGTTTACACATGGATGATGTAGGTATTTAGATATCTCCGAATGATAATACCTACTTCCTAGACAAGACCAAGGAAAAATCTGAGTTACTCATATGAAGAGACACAAATGGGCTCCCCACCATAAGAGACAACTTAAATTTTTTTCCTGAGACAGAATCAGGGCACTAACAGGGGGATTCCCAAACAGACTCCCTATTACAAGGGTTATACATCCATTCGATATTTACAAAATAATATGCATGATACACAAGGTGGGTCTCCCAACCATAATAACCAACCATCTTAACCGAACGACGTGGGCCGACACGAAAAGACCCAATAATTAAGGAGATGGGACGGCTGCACGGTTAGTCTTCAAAGTTCAGGAAACTGTGCGATAACTGTGTGGATCCTTATATCTGCATGGTTTTTTTTGTTCATGGTATAAACTATCCATGTGAAAACCGTGTTCTCAACTCGTCTATATAAATTTCCAACCATTCTCCAAAGACTCAATAGATACCAAAGGGGGAAGGAATAACATTATGTGATGAAATGGGTACAAGACCCTCCACCTATTTACACTGAATGGGAACAATTGAAGAAATATGATGACATCATAGGTTTAAAATCTTCATATCTTTCATATTGAGGATATGACTTTGTAAAAGGCTTCAAACGACCCTGGGGTTTCCCCTGACTACACGCCAGCTTCTCTCCGGGACCTATGGATGGAGCTCAAAATATTGAAGCATCTTCGGCCTCACAGTTAGGCTGTGGAAACCCCTATGTGTAACTTTTTCCTTCAGTTCCACAATCAACTACAACATATACACTCATGGGTTCATCAAGACATAACACACACCATAACTCACTTTACCAAAACCAGACATTTCACTAAAACAAGGGATCAGAAGATGCAAACACATCGCACCTTGTTTCTTTGGGTGAGAAACAACAAAAGGTCATGACACTTATAAACACCTTACTCTAAGATAGAGGATTTGATATTTTTACCAAGGGAGACATACTCCCAACATAACATAAAACCTCAGAGGATTTTGTGACCTTTACCTTTATAGTCAAATGATAACACAACATCACAATGCGTCAACGAACATGACCTTTTGCAACTGATAGAAACAATAATTGGAACGGGACCTTATGCCAAGTCCCTAAAGAACAGACAAGTCCATGAAGTGGACACAATATCCTCTCATGACCAAAATCTCAAAACTGGTGGTTTAATAAAAATTCTTGATTCCATGAAACTATGGAGAACCCAGAGGCCCTCTTATACACCATCAAGACACTCATCCACACTAACAACAACAGAACACTTCCACCTTCGATGAATCAGGAAACATAAGAAACTAAGGTCTCTTTCAACCTTCCAAAAGCACTATTCCACTACAAGAGGATCCAAAAATCAATGAAATAAATGGGTGTAGACTCAATCAACAATTATTGATAATATATTTCTTATATTGATCAACTATAGGATTTTCCAATGTTGAAACAATACTGGTTGCACTTTAGTTGTGCATTAACCCTTAATGGGGGCGTACCTTATCCAATGAGAGAACCCAAGGACCCAACCAAGTTGGTCCATTGGTCAAAAGATGACACAAACCAGATCCAAACACATGAAGGGAACCACCGTAATGGCATCCCAAATCATTTTTCAAAATAGACCACTAACCGTCACTACAACACAGCTTACCGACCAAACACAAACCCAAAACACAGTTCAAACCAGAGGGGTTCTTCGACTGAAAACATCCCACAACATCAACATTTTCAAAAACTCATAATAAAAACAATACCAAACTATTCATCAAGATATCATGTTTTTATTTAAAACCATTTATTTGAAAATAAACGGTTTAGCAGTAAGCATATCCACCAATGGTACCCCATGGGCCTCACACATGAATGTATTTGTGCCACACCAGTTACCCTCTTCAAATTATTCTCGGAACTCATCCATTCATGCCAGAAACCATCCATCATCCCATATAAACCCATACATGTGGTCACTCATGGAAATACCAAAGGTTAAAACAAATATTTTTTCCACTTTTCAAAACCAAAACTGTCAACCAACATATCCTTTTTCTCAAAACTACTAACTAGGAGATCCAAATACAAATTCAAATATTACTAACATTTTTAGAAAGATGCAATCATTTATATAAGAACTCAATTTCATGTTATTCACATTTGTTTCATAACATCTCATCCCAACAAAATACCCTATGATAGTTTAGAAAACACTATTGGAAACACTTTTTTAAAACCAACATCAGAATCATTTCTACTTTCAAAAGATATGTAAGCACACCATTTTTCATTTCAAAATTATTCTGAATATTCAGTTCCACTATTTCATAAATCAAACCAATCCATATTTATTTGAAAATCATTTCACAAAAATAATACACTTCTTAAAACCAAGTCACTTTAAAACCAAATATCTAATATTTAAAAACTATAGAACACAAGACAATGTTAGAGGAAACTAGTTTCAGTGGGTGACTTGGACATAGGGTAGGAGGCCATATTCCAATCCATTAACTGTCACAGAGAGTGTTCTAGGGAATATCCCCAGCTTCACATGGCTTTCCAGGCCCTGTGATATTACTGAGACCATTAACCCAACTCTCTTTTCTTTTCCCCTAGTCATTATTAAACCACGAAAACCAAAGGACTCCAAAAGGTCCCAACTTCCCCTTGAGACATGAATCTCGTCATGAGGTGTGGTGATGAGCCACACTACTCATAACTGAAAATCCATGTCCCGACAATTTTAACTCCATAATATCCTGACTGTTCCCCAAATAACCTGACCCATAGAGGGAAAACCTCCTCTAAAACCATTTTGTCACAAACCGAATTGATCACCACCAAAACCAGCACCAAACCCTGCCCGTGACAAGGCCCGAAGGGTGTTCCCAATCCCCACGGGATGGCACAAGTTCTTGAGTATCATAAAATAAAAATTGGGAATGATTTACCTGAGTTGATAAACATAAAACAACAAAAGAATCCAATGAAAAAAATATGGATTTTTCAAACCAAACAATGTTTTACAAAAATTCAGAACTGAATTAAATAGTTTAAAACAACGCACCAGGACTATAAAAAAGGTACAAAACCAAAAAAAAAAGAACATCCCAAGAACCTCAACATGGAAAGAGGCATCACCCTCAAGCCATCTCCACAACAACACATCATGAATGACCAGTGAAAACCTGAACTGTTGGCACAGAAGTTGTACCCAAGCCTATGACAAAAAAAATAACCAAGTCTACTTACACCCAAGAGTGTAAGTAGGGTGTGAGCCAATTCCAAATAGGATACCACCACTAATATATTCCATGTTATAATCATTCAAAGATTAAATGCATGAAGGTTTTCGAAAACATGTAATTTCTAGTTACAATTTCTAAAAGATGATACATAAAAAAACGAGTTTTCAAGTGGGATAATTTAAATAATCAACACTTTTAATATATATTGAAAATCTACTAAATTTTTCCAGCCAAATATAACATACGCCGATGTAAAGTATAAAAGATATAATGAGAACAAGCAATAGGAAATAACCAATAGGCACTAGCTAGTTGTGGGTCCCAGGTACCTCGTATCTCGGTGAGAGTAACCACAAAAAATATCCATTCTCTGCATGAGCCACTAGTAGAGAATATAACTATAACCTAGTTGTCCCCAATAACCATCATCATAGTTTAGTTTTAGTTGTAAGTGTCAATATTTCTAACTTAAATACAGTCCAAACCCCAAGGATTCACTAACATACTAATACACGTCCACCCACCTAGATACCCGGGTTTTCCCATTATTCTCAAACAAGTTCAACAAGGAAAGAAATATAGTTTTCACATGAAAATATCACTTACACATCAAACATTAACCAATCATCCCCATGTACATCCCACAAGTCACAAATACCACTTTTCATTCAAATGCATTTTGAAATCAAACTGACACCAAATTAGCCCACAACACTTTTTGCATAACATTCACAACTCAACACATCCTTTATCAATTTTATAAAGTCCCTCCAAATATGATAAGCATCACATAACAGCCCACTCACATGTTTTATAAAATCATTTTTATAAAAAAAATCTATTTTTCATATCTCACTCAAACAAACATCCCACATCACATTCACACCACTTTCACATTTCAGTAAATCCATTAAACATTTTTATAAAACTTTTCCAAGAGGATACGCATCACATGACAGACCTATTCACATTTAAAATGGTCCATTTGAAAGTATAAACAATCCAAAACAGTTTTCCTATATGGTTTCACCTCTTACATAAATCCTAAAACCATTCAAAACTTTCATAAAACAATTCTAAAGAGTCCACCAAAGCATTTCACATAAAACCAATTTCAAAACCATATTTCAAGGAAAAAATAAAACCAATAAAAATTCAAAACATAATTGGAAGCCACAAGAACATTTATTAAACTACCCCCCAATTGTTATACAAACACCTCATACAATACCACAAAATATCTACTTGAAAAGAACACATTTTCAAAATCACTTTCATGATGTATAATAAGGTTTTACACCTTAAACCCATTAAAAACACTTTAATACTTAATTGCACACTAATACCCTACAAAATCAGAATTTTCCAACCAAACAAGATTTATTAAACCAATTTAATATGGTATAAAACACACCCAAACAATACCCAAAGGGTAACACATGAAAACCCCCAATTTTAAGCTAAAATGAAACTATAAAAATAAATGCTTATCCTAATCCAATATAAACAATTTTAGCACCAAAAAAAGCATATTATTAACATGCATAATAAGTAATTCAAGAAAACTAACTTATCTAGAAATTATTACACATGGAATCACCTACCTTTTATGTTGAAACCCTCAAAACATGGTGTGAAACATCAACTGTACCACCGTCGCACCTCAATGAAGATAAATCTAGACCTAGACCACAATATTTGACTGAAAAGACACCAAATCAATCCCTAGGTTCTAACATCAACTATTGGACATGAGGAACTTCATGAAAGGGTGATTGAATCCCTAAAGAATGGGAAAATCAAGGAAAGAAACAGTTACATGAAACATCTTGAATCAAACGAACGAAATACATCAAATTTGAATCTCCAAGAATCCAAACCGGATATGGAGTCTCTAATGGGGATGAAAAGGTCATGTGTGGACTGAAATGGGGGACAAAGAGTGAAAAGTTGCAGATTTATGAAATAATCATCATTCCTTATCAAATATGGACGATTTGATGAGCCCTAAGAAGTTCGTCCCTAAATCAGATTTCAAAAACTCCAAAGAGGGTGTAAAGGCAATGGAAGAGATCTTGGGTTTTTTAGGGTCGATAGGGAGGTGGAATTACTAAAAACTTCATTATACCGAATAAGATATTAAAAAATTAAATAATCAATTTAAAACTGGGAATGGGATTTTGGGTTGGCCCAATTGTTTAATAAAAACCTAAATACTCCATGATTATTGATTTACAAAGGATCCAAATTCAAATTTTGGTGTTAATATATCAGGGGAAGACATTTAAGAGTTGTAATGAGTGAAAAATATTCAAAAATGAAAAAGTTATAAAAGAAACAAAAATTATTTTTAAATCTAGAATTGGGATAACAGTTTGGACAAATTCATAAAAACACACATATTCTGCATAAAACCTATGGAAACCCCCAAAACAAAGAATTAATGGAAATTAAAATAAAAATACATTTAATATAAGCTATGTATGTAAAAAATTCTATGACTAAGCCCACTGAGTGTTTATATATCGAACCTAGTGACCTGAACCTGACAGATTATGAAAAACATTTTACTTAGCATGTGTTGTTTGAATGAGATATTATATCAAAAGATAAGATGATGTATTTGTGGTTTAGTTTAGAACTCGGATAGAATATTTACTTTCATGTTTTCTTTCTGTAGATGTATTCTTATGATGATATACTAGGTAGAGCACTTATTGTCAAGAGGCTGCAAGATAGAATGTCTAGGTTATCACAATTTACATTCCCTATATGTATCAATGTGAATTAATATAAGGGATATAAGAATCGTGATTATTATATTTGTCGTTATTAATAGTATGATCATTATACACCTCCTTCGGTTCCTGGATGTGGTCCGTTAGTTTGTTACCGTAGTGGGATGTGATGAAATTCTGAGGGTTTTCCCTGAGGTACCAAAGAACTATTGATTTGATGGACACTCAAGACACATTTAGAGATTCATCAATGTTTATTATAATTCATGTAGTCAGTTGGGTTTATCATGACCTTTTCAAACTACAGCAGAATAATATTATTTATGTGAAACAAGGTTCCAATCATATGCATCAAGAAAAAATCTTCTACATTTAATGGATGAGTCTATAGAG
The DNA here is from genome assembly GCA_963277665.1 of Viscum album. Classification (NCBI taxonomy): domain Eukaryota; kingdom Viridiplantae; phylum Streptophyta; class Magnoliopsida; order Santalales; family Viscaceae; genus Viscum; species Viscum album. Next base: position 326,786,768 of record OY728143.1, read on the forward strand.
GAAGGAAACATTTTTCCGACTACCGTGAGATGTCCCATTACTATAGATACATAATTAGTGACTACTCTATTTGAAAATAGTCCATATCACTCATTTATTTCAACCTATATTGATAATATTCTAAATCTACTTATGGAGATTTTATATTCCATAATGGATATTACTACAACCCTTTGTATTAAGAGAGATTATGGTCTATGTAGTCCCTCTTGTGTTTTCTCCCTATTAGATGTAGAGCTTTTTTATGTTTATTGATTAACTGCTTGAATCCTATTGAACCCATTTTTGAGATAGATTATTTCATTTCCAATAAAGCCCAAATCTTATGTTATCTTTAATGAGTATCCTTTACTACACCAGATAGAGTGTTTTGTGTCCTCTATGTAGAATGGGGCGAGTGGTCGATCATATCAAGAACATATTATCTAGAGTTATGAAACATTATATTAATTTTTTACTCTGATCATTATATTTAATCATTGAGTAGTGATCTCCCAACTGTAATCATCAGCTCCTACGATATGTTTCCATTAAACTTCATTAGTTTTCCCACAATAGGGGTCATTGAGTTTTCTATTAACATAATGACTGGTAGTCAACCAGTATCATTCCCATATTATTATATATAATATACAAAAAATGAATGAGGTTACATTCCTGTTGAAAAATTCTCTAATTAAGGCTTCATTATCCTAAGAATGTGACCTAGGGCAGTGTCGGATCCCTTTTCAAAGAAATTTTATTATTCATTTAAACTATGTGTTGATTACCGAAATCTGAATTGAGTTGTGGTAAGGAAAAAACATCTATTTCCATGGATTGATGATCTATTTGATTTGTTTAAAGTGGAAAAGTGGTTCTTAAATTTTTTATATTCATTCTAGCTACCATTAATTGAGGATTAAAGAATTTGACATTTATAAAACCACCTTTTCAAGTATGTATTGACTTTATGTGTTCCCTATCATTCCCATTAGTCTATCTAATGCTCCCACAATTTTCATTGAATTAGTGAACATTATTTTTCATGAGTATTATCATACCTTTTTGGTAGTCTTTTGAGATGGAATATTAGTTAACTGTATGTCCAAGGACGATCTAGTGCATCATTTGTGAACAGTTTGGAGTTTCATATGAAATCATCAAAACTATTCCATGTTTAAAAATGTGATTTTTGGATTTAATATCTGATTATATTGGTATAAGAAGTGTAAAGCCGAGGAATATCAGTTTATCCTTAAAAGGTAAATACTATTACTACTTGCGATCAATAACACAATGTCTTCTAAGATCTAGAGCTTCTTGGGCATAGCTGAATATTATAACTAGTTCGTGAAGGAATTATTGAATATGTATTATTGGATGAATAAACAATATCTGATGGGATTAATTTAAAATTTTAATCATAAATTTGATAATTATTTTGTTGAAATGAATCTAATTTTGAATACCACACTGATGATGAAAATTCTAATGGTTGGGAAGTGTTATGTGGTATTTTTTGATTAATTGTGTTCATATATGGGTTGTGTCCTCTTGTTGGGTAATAATGTTGTTTCTCATGTCTCTCGTCATCTTAGGACATAGAATAAAAAATATCTCCCACATGACCATGAACATGAAGCAGTGATACAATGGCTTAAAATTTGGTAGTATTACATTTTCTGATAATAGTTTACCATGCATTTAAAAAACAATAGATAATGTAATATCTTCTACCAAAGAGATATAAATCTCTTCTATAGGCATTGGGTGGAATACCTAGAGTATTTCAATTTTAAAATCGCATATGCCCGAGGAAAAGGGAATTTCATTGCAGATTCGTTGATAAGGAAACATTCAACTCATGTAGTGAAATAAACATAAGAAGAGTTGAACATGATGAATATCATTTCCAAATTTCTTATTGGGATCTGAGAATTAAATTTTGAGGCTTCCATGGCCAATGTTCTGTTCAAATATACTCTTCTTGAATTGATTATTTAGTAAAAACAATCATAATGATGATTTCTATTTCATTAGATTCTACCTTAATGGTGGAGAGACCATGTTTGATTGGTTGTCCTATAAATATAGAATTTTATGCTTCCAGAAATATTTTTTTATATAATATTCAATATGAAAAGATGTAATGTTGAATTTATTGTGTTCTGAGTGTGAATCACTCCCATGATACAAAAAGATCTATATAAAATGTCGAGGATGACGGGGCTTCAAATAATGAGATGACATTTTTTTAGTTTCTCTCATTGTTATATATTCCAATAGGTGAAGGTTTTTCAATAGAAACATTCAGGTTTGATTCAACCAATTCCAGTCCCTACATGAATTTTGGATGACATCTCTATGGACTTTTTTGGTTTAGTTTTCATGTAAACAGAAAAAGAAATTTTTTATATGGATTTTAATTGATTGGATAACTATATAAAAACACCTTTTGACCCATTCATGATACAACCAATGTTGGGGAGTCAAAAAATATATATGTGAATGTGATTTCTCATTTTTCATGGAGTTCCTTCTACTATAGTTTCTAATAGGGATCCTTGGTTCACTTATTTCCTTTGGAGAATCCATTAGGAGGTACTAGAATATCATGTCCATTTGATTATGGAATACCATCCTCTAACGGATGCCCAGACAAAATAGATATATATATATTATTCTGAATATGTATCTCAATTGTGTTCTCGACATTGGTGGAGCGTGAGATGATCACTCCAGGATGCTTGAGCCTTTTTAAAATATTAGATACCAATCCATGATCCTAATGACAAATTTTTTAGGAATTTTATGGCTAGACATATAAATATATATTGAGTTAGTTGGAGATTGGTGAATGTTCCTTGGTTATATAGACCTTGGTCCAATAGAAAATAACAAGGATCTATTTGATTCATCACACAATGGTGATGTAATAGATACAATATAATTGTTATGATGATCATTATTATAGACCTTTGAAATTCATGGTTTTTGAAAAATTGTTCTTGAATATTTCAACTAAATTGGGTCATTGATGGCTTGACAGGACATGGAATCTTGATCCTCATTATGTGGGACTTTTGAGGTTATTGTGAGGGTGGGAATATTTTCTTACCATTTATAACTTCAACTATAGGTTACGTGGATAGATATTGGGTCCCTGAATCTCAGTTTCCAATATATATGTGATCCATATCATGTTCTATGATGTAGTGATCTTGTCGTTGAACCTAATTTATTTGTGATTGAATGAAAGAATGGATAGTTGATCTTGAAAAAAATTTATAGTGTGTGAGGATGATACATTTGGTTCGTGTGTTATAGAACCATAGTTCTTATTATCATGAGATGTTTTAGAGGTGGAACTGATGAGAGAGAAGTGGACACTTCTTTTTAACATGGAATCTTCTGAGTAGGATTTATAGGGAATAAATATTTCTATGATGGGGAGGTTGTAACATTGTCTTTTTATTCTTAGTTATTCCAAATACCCTATTTTTGATCTTGTTTATATTAGTTTTTATTTCATTTTTCATTGGATTATATTTTGAAAATTTTGAATGTTTCAAGCTTAGTGTATGTCTGGAACATTGTTGTCATGTTGTGCTGCATATTATGAAAACCATGTAGCACATTTAAAACTAGCAGATTGTTAGTTCACAATGATTATCAAACCATGAAACTCTACCCAGGTAATTGTGCATACATGTTATTTAATTAATCGAAATTTTGATTGAAAATTTTGATGCACACCTTTAGTTCACTAAAGAACCAAAATGATCCATAATTAATTTCTACCTTCATTGGAGCTCCCAACTAGTGTTCGGGTCCCCTTAGATCACTCCCAGAAGTGATTCTAATCATGATGAATTCCATTCCACCTTCTCCAGTATAGTTTACACTTCCCATTAATATTCTATCACGTCCTCTCTTCACCTCCCTAAGGTTCTGTGAATCCCAATATTGATTTATTGATCTAATACACAGTTTTTTGGATCTAATCATATGTTTTATTCCTATATCATCTTATTTTAATTATTCATTCATTTTTTGTACATCTTTGTGATTCGATATCTTGTGATGTTGAGGTTGGTGCTTCCATCATGATTCCAAATGTAAATTAAAATTAAATTTTTTTATTTCATTCAATTTTTTTGAATTAAATTCAATTTATTTATTTTTATTAAATTTTTGTATCTTTTTTGTTGAAAAGACAACTCATTTTAATTGGGGGTTTAAAATGGTGTTTCACATGAAATTGGGAAACATCCAATTCTATTGAATTTAGTCGTGTGGAGGGAAATTTATAAAAATTAAGTTATTTAATTTAAATTTTGATTCAAAGGAAATTTATTCAATTATTTATTTCTGAAACATAATAGTGGAAGTGTATTTGATGGAAAAATTATAGAAAACACATATTCCAATGAATTTTAGGTTTATTTTTAAATTTATAGAATGCAGGGAAAAATTAAAATTTTTAAATTAAATTGTGAAAGTGGATTGTGAAATTGAATAGAGAATTGATTTAAAGTTAATATATTACAAAAATATATTATAATTAGTTTTTCATGAAACTTTTGGTTCCTTTTTGAAAAAAATAATGTTTTTGACTAGAACATCATCTTATTGTTTTTAAATGGATATTGATATATTCCAAATAGAGAATGTGATTAATTGTATTTTACGGCAGCCAGAAATAAATTTCCAATATTAGTTTTTTTATGAGAACAGGAAATCATTATGTAGGTAGTGAGTTATTTGGATCGATCTACCTACTCTACAACTCTACAAAAAATAAATATAGATTGGGAAATCTATTAGATGGTGGTTATGAGTCCACATGGGACTATAGTTAATGGGAAAAATGTATATATTTATATGTCACCATGAGCGTTGTGTCCCTATAGGCTACAACAATGATACCTTCTTAGGTATATGAACATCTTTATCACTTGTTTGTATTTAAAATTAATATATTCAATTTTTTTAACATTTTTACATGTATTCTATTTATATAATTTCATTTATATAAAAGTGTTTATTTTATCCATTTATGAAAAGTTGCATTATTTTTTAAATGTTCTATCAATTGAAAATTAAAAACATTCCTTAATGTATTTCAATATTTTGAAATGTAGTGCACAAATTATTTTAATTGTACTAATGAAATACAAAACGCCTTCATTTTAAATTTAAATAACTTTTATTTAATTAAATATTTGAAAATATTATGGAATCATTAGTGAGTACCTAGCAAGGAATTTTTTGACACAAAATAATTGTTCCTTTGGGTTTTTTTTATGATTATCTCTAGTCAGGTTTGAGAAGGGGTAAAGCACAAAATGAGGGTAGTTATAGCTATTGATCTGCAGACTTCGTGAGTCGTTCCAATTGGGAAATTGGTATTTTTCCTTTCTTTTGAGTACTTCAGGTTGTAGTAATTTGGGTAATCAAAAATATTTAAATTCTGGTACATTACACCAAGTTGATTTCTTTTTTATGAATACTTATTTTTTAAGTTCATTTCAACATTAGTAGTGAGAAAATTGTTCCATTTTCTTTTTTATGTGATGTAAGGTCCTAGTCGCTAACCCATGTAGATCGGTAACGCTAACCGAGCTATATCAGGATCAGTTCAATTATTGTCTTACTAGGGTACCCGAGAGGGTTCATGACAATATTATAATGAAATTTTAAAATAAATTAAAACATTATAATATAATTGGGATTATTTTGGGAAATATTATAATCCACCTTCATTCCCAAATATTCATTTCTCTATAAAATTGTTAACATTGTTTTTTGCAGACTACTGGATCCACAATCTAACATATCTAGTTTTTTATCTAGATCTTTATTATACATTAAACTCGATTAAAATATTATTCACTTCATAAATAAATATATATACTAATTAATCATATGTAATAATGGTATAAATGTAAAAAAATATACTTTTACCACCATAATCAACAATTATTTTTTTTTTCACGATAAGGTATGTATAAACACCTACTTGAACAAAGATATAAAACACTATGATGGGTGATTATTGGACCATAAATACTAATATTATTATAATTTATTAAAACAATAATTATTGTATTATATTTCAATAAAGTGAATCTTAAATGATTAACTTATTATTAAAATAAGATATCCATTCACTAAAATCATTATAATAAGCTTTTATTAATTCCACATCCATAAAACATAAATCAAAAAAATATGTAATGTCATAAAAAGATTATAAATAAATAAAAAATGTATATTATATTACCAAAAATGATCTTTTAAATTTGATTATACTATCAATAATATATATTGAAATTAACATCATAAATCATGCATCAAACTATTAATGACACAAACACCTAATCAAAACAATAAGCTATTAATAAATAATATATTCATATAGAATAATTTTAAATGAATTAAGTAAATTATAATGTAAATTAAAAAGTTTCTAAAAAATATTATCAATATAGTTATGCTATTATGGGATTTTTTACCGAATTTTACTAAGCGGGGAAAGAGGGTAAGGGTTCAGTCAACTATATTTTGATTATTTGTGTCATAGAAGTACATACATGTATAAAAATTTAAAATTTAATTTGATCATACAACTAAAATATTTTTTCTCTCATTATCTACGTTAATTACTTTCCAGAAACAGAAAAATATTTGATAAAACAATTCTCGAAAAAGTATAACATTGATTACCTAGACCATCATTCGCACTAATAAATATTTTATTACATATCAAAATTTTTTAATAAAATGTGTTTTATTTAATTAAATATGAATATTATATGTATTTTATATTATTCACATTTTCCCTAACCTATTTTATGAAATTAAATTCATTCAAAATTTTATTGATTTGGGTGTCTCTATAAAATGGGATAAAAATAATAATAAAGGCATTTAATTTCAGTTTTTACCGCTATTTATTTATTAGAATAATTCAACACATTATTTTTGAGGATCCATTATCTTTAACTCTTGATAATATTATATTGAAAAATATTCAATTTCAATTATCAATTATTTTTAAAATTATTGGGAAATCATATTTTTTATCAATTTTAAATGTTTTTTTGTAATCCATTGTATTTTCTTTTTTAGTTTTTCTATAGGTTTTATAACTAGTGTATTTATGTTGTGTTACACCCAGGGTTCCATTTTCAGGTAATTATTAGTTATTTTTTGTAACTTTTTATTTATGTTGTTTGTGATATTTTCAATTAAAATGTATGTTCTTTGGGATAATTAGTTTGGCTTATAGTTTGAGCTTGGATAGGGGTGATCATGTACTAACCTTGTAAAACTATTCCAATTGGGTTAGTTGAACAATAGTGACTACATAGTTAGGTGCATTAACTGTGAAACCATGTGACCCTTGTTAGATTTGGGGCCCAAGACCTTACTTCTTTGTACTTTCTAATAACATATATTCATAGTTTTTTATATTAATAAAAATATTCTCTCATCATGATTAGTGTTCTTGTAACGCCCCGACCCCAGCTACCCAGAGTCGGTGCATTATTACATAACATTGGCATGATCACAAGAAAGATCAAATCCCGAAAGACCGATTAGTTTAGTATCCTTGGAAACACTAGATATATTCATAAGTTTTACATTACATCATAAAATGAAAAACTACTACAACAACATAATGTTTCCAACGTCCACACTATAAACCCCTCATAATATCCCTGCAAGTCAATCATAATTTACTTCTTCACTACCTGGGAAATATAAAACATAGAAAAGGGGTGAGCTCAAATGCCCAGTAAGGATAACACTATAGCGGAACATTCAAAATAAGCATAAACATTTAAGGCAATGAATTACTAAAACAAAAGCCTTTTAAAATTGAACTTCAACATGGTATGGCAAAAGTAAAATGAAATAATTCCATTTACTTGTTCACATGGATATTCTACTAATCGAATAATCATATGCAATATCAATAACCACTTTCATAATGTTGGAATGCATAATGCCAGACTATCATAACCACATAGCCAAGGCCTCGTGCCAAGACTACAAATAAGATTTTGTCAAGGCCTTGTGCCAAGACACTAGTTTGTCTCATGAGACCTACCGATGCATCGAGGAGCTATAGCGGGCTCCACCCGTCACTTATTAAGTCCAATGCATTCCCATATGAAAAGGTTTAAACATAACATAAACATTCGTATTAAAACTAGCATACGAAATGTCAATACTTTCACAATAAACTATGAATGGTATAAAAATAGCACATCCACAGTCAAACATATCACAAAACCTTTAATACAATATAGAAGTTTTGTATCATAATAAATCAACTTCAAATAATCTTAAAATCCATCAAAGGATGTTGACATAGATGAAATCAAAATTCTTTTTAAAGAAATATCTCCTTTTATTTTGAAATCATTTAAGATCCATATAAAATAAAACATTTTCTTTGAAAATATTCTTATAAGCTTGTAAGGAAAGCTTTGAAGATTTTATAACGGCGTAAAATAACCGCACCCGCCGTATAAGTTAAAAAACATTCTTACCTCAATTCTGTCGAAAAGGTTAAAAAGGACCTTGTTTTGAAAACGACGGAAAGATTCCTTTATAAAACTCTTATAAAAAGTCAAAAAAAGGTATAAATGACTTTAACCCATATTCTTGTAAATAGTAAAATTGTTTTGAAATACATTTTTAAGAAACATGGATGTGGATGATAAAGAGATCCCAGTAGATTATTACATATAAACAACCTCGGATAATGAAGAGATTGTGAAATAACCCTTACCTTGTACTTTTCCTTGGTTGTGGTAGGTTAACCTCCTGTATAATGGTGAAATAATTGTTATTAAATTATACAAGAATCGTATACATTAATATGATATCATATATGATCTTTTAATATTGATTTGATAATAATATCTTAGTATTATCGTTGTTTCGGGTGTTAACTTACTTGTTTTCTTTCATATGTTTTGTTACATAAGACATGTTTGTAAAGGATAGGTTGTATATTATTCATATCCAGAATGATATCAAGTCCTTAAACATCATTTTTAAATCATAAAATGATAATTATACTTTAATGGTTATGATGGAGAATGAATCTCATCGCGTTCGTGGAGACGGTAGTCCGTACGTACGCACGAGCGACAATATCATTCTTTTGATATTAAAATAATATATAAATGGATGGTATATCATATATACAGAATCATTAATATGTTATATTTATTATTTACATGAGTTACACATCATTATTATACCCATCCAAATAATAATATATTGAATAACAATTACACCACGACGTGGAGACGGTAAGCCGTACGTACGCACGTATGGTGACATGTTATTCAATGGGTGGATAGAATACTGAATATGGTTGTACCATATTTATAATAACATCAAAGTATATAAATGATACTGGAGTCATTATTTTAGAATGGTAACAACAAAGGAAGAAGAAGTGGAAGAAGAAATGAACTTGGAAAAGGGGTGGTGAAAACATTACCTCTTCTTCGGGTTCTTCCTTTTGATTTGATCAAAAGGGCTCCATAGGTTGGCTTTCTGATCAAACTAAGGCCCCTAGGTTGTAGTGAGGGATGTTGGGAGAGTATTTGGGCAGAGTTTGGCCGAACCAAAAGGCTTTAGAGGTGTGAAGAAATGAGAAGGAGGAGTGCCCTTTTATAAGAGGGGTGAGGGGCACCTTTGGAAAAGCTAGAAATATTAATTTATAATAAATTCATATTCGGTTTCTAATGGCTCCAACATTGACTATTAAAAGGTTAAGGTGGGGATAGGTCGAAAACCACTCAACCAATAGAATTTAGACCGGTTTGGGTACTTATATTAACCTTATCTTTAAGTATTAACTCTAAGTTAATTAGTTTCACTTTTACAATGTCTCTTTGTATTTTTATATAATATGGTTAATAAACTTACTATATACATCCAAGCGACCACCAAGTGGTCCATTAATGAGGAACCTATCATAATATAAGTCTCTTGGCCGAACCTTAGATTTTTAGGAATTTAATATCAATTAATAATATAATATTTGTTTTAAGAACTCTTTTATGTCAATTTTGACACTATTCAATAGTTGATTTTTTTGTGAAACTCATAACAGATTGATTACTAATATTTCATATTATCCTATAAAATTAGTTTAATTCATTAAAAGTTTCATATTATATTTATTTGGGTATTTATAATATCAATTATTTTAATTTTTCACTATTATAGTAATTACTGCATCATCATTGTGTCATAAATAAAATAAATTATTTAATGTCTAAAAATTATAAATAAAATATCATTATGTAGGAAATCGTTTTAGCTTTCTAATGAATATTTATAATCTAAAATCCAATATGTATAACGTTATGTAAAAATTCTTCTTCTAAAAGATGTAAGCTTATGCCATTTTTGTATTCATTTTAACTTAATTAAAATAAAGTGTCATTATCACTCACAAGTGGATCCATGGGGTCCCAAAATAGACCCAAAGATGCCCATGGTCGACCATGTTTCAACCAATAGGGTTAAGACACGTTTTAGGGTAATTTAGTATTATTATAATATTATTTTTTAACCCTTATTTACCGGATTTACCCTTAACCATGGTAAATAAAATATTTACCGCAGTAATTATTCAAAATGTCTAAAAATAAAAGTTACCCATTTACACAATTTGAACATCCTGATTCCAAATATGGAATCCATTTTCCTAAATTCAAAACACAGAAGTGGCAGAAATTAATTTAAAATTAATTCCCGCTGTCAAAACAAAAAGCGTGTTTTTAAGAGATAATAACTATCAAAAGATTGACACTTGTTTATGTTCGGTTTAATTGTACAATTATGTCCAATGACCAACATTATATTAAGTGGTAAAAATATATTCTAAATATACTTTAAAACCACTCAAATTCATAATTTATCACTATTAATTATTTTGATTAAAAAAGTTGTTTTTAATTAAAATTTAGTAATTTTCACTATTCATCAGAATATAAAAGTTATCCGAAAAGTACCAAAATTTCACCCTAGGCTAATTTTGATATTCTGAATCCAAAAATGAAGTCCATTTTGAAATATAAAATATATATGATTTCAAAAATTAGGTATTACTATTCACAACGGCTAGTTTAATCGGTTGTGGTGTGTGTTAAAACTCGAAGTTGCGTATAACACACGCTACTGTATTATTCAAAGGAAAGCGTACCGTGGAAGCTTGGGATGTTTCATTTTAAATTTTTTTGATGTCCCCATTTAGTCAATATGTTTAAAATATTGTATTTAAAAAGGGTTCACTATTAAAAGTTGATAAAAGTGCAATACTGAAAATGAATTTGTTCTTGCATTATATTTAAGAAACTCATAATATGGATTCTAAAATTATAAGGATTATATAAACATTAAAATTTATCTAATACTATTCATAACCTCTTTTGAACGGCTTGTTTGGTAAGTCATGGTGTGCTTGAACTTGGTGTTTCATGTAGTGAAAGTTATTGAATTATTTTGAAGAAATAACACACTATGAAATCTTGGGGTGTTACATTCTCCCCTCCTTCAATAAATTGCGTCCTCGCAATTTGAAATTGTTCTTCGAAAATAAAAGGTTGAAAATAGAAAATATCTTTGTGGGAAAACCCACATCGGAAATTGGGTTACTAAAATTTAGTCTTAATATGAGGAAAAGAGAAATGAAAGGGTCACCACCAAATTATGATCTCGATTAGGAGAACATTGGTGGCAATTAGAGACATATAATTGGAGGAAAAACGTAAATATTTATAGGTATTGATTGAGGTCATCAATCACAAACAAGTGTAAAATTGAGGTCCTTAAATTGATCAATCTATGATGATTTGAAATACCATCGGTTCAACAAAACATAGGGTATTAGGATAACACATTTTTGACGTTTCAAAATATCATAGTTGAAATCCCACATCGAAAAATGAATTAATGAGGCCTCTATTTTAAACAAAGGGTGGAAAGTATGAAGATTACCGAAAATAACACATACTAGGGTTCCATGTAGGAAAATATGGATATGGAAGAGAAATCTAACCGTCAATTATCTGATGGAGAGTGGTAGAGAACATGGCTATGAAAAGGCCAAAAATCCCAAAGCCATAAATTTGTGATGATTTAAGGTACCATCTAGGACAACATTTTTGTTCTATGTTTCTTTTATTAATGTTGGGGAATTTATTTATGAGATTGTCTAAGATCATAAGGAGATATACTTACTTTATAATTAAAGTTTTATCCATTAATAAATTTCTACCACAAACTCATCTTTCACTCTAAAAGATAATAGAATGTAAAAAAAATTCTATTTACACTATTCGTATAGGGTTCCAAAATAAACGAATTTATAATTCATCTACATGATCTTTTAATAAAAACTACATTATTTAATCCAGGACATCTCGTGGGCCAGTGGTAGGTGATACACCCTTGTCGCCCTTCGGTTGCGGGTTCAAGTCTCGCAGCCTTGCCGGACGCGACGGGTTGCCGCCCGACCTCCGGGTTGTCCTTTTATGGCAATCCAAAATAATCCAAACTAGAACTATCCAAAATACTTCTGTCCAAACTCACAGTCCAACATTCATAAGGAAGTTAAACATAATATAGATCCTTTTTACCCCGTAATAGCATATGAATACCTTCATCATGTATTACCATATTCCTTATTGATTACATTCATGCTCCCTTATTCCATATAGAATGCTGGATATACTTCATTAATCCAAAAATGTTTTAAACCCCAACAATGATGGAATATAAAAATCATTAATCAGTTCCAAGGTAGTCAAGAATATCCAATATAATTTATCCAAAACAATCACATATTATTCCAAAATCACTACCTCAGTATCAGAACTATATTATGGTTTATCATTCTCTCAACCATATATTTTCCAAAAATCTATCCTGCTAATGAGTCACTTTTCATTGTTCCACACAATCTCAAGTCCTTAATGAAATAGTACTACATTACAATCCTTATACACTCCATAATTATTATAACAAGTACATTGTTGATACAAAGCTCAATTGACATAATCAACATAAGAACTCTAATCATTCCTCTTCATCTGTGGTAGTATCATAACTTGATTATTATCCAATAACATCATTTGCGGCATAGTCTGACGACTGGGACATAGGTTCGCGTAGTGTCCAAACTCCTTGCAAATGAAGCATTGTACATTTAAAACCATTTTCTTACCCTTGCAGTCACGTACTTTGTGCCCTTTTCCTCCACACTTATAACAAACTCCCATTCCTTTCAGGCAAGTTCCAGGGTGTTTCTTTCCACAGTTACCACATATGGGAAAATTCCTCTTTTCCCTCTTCCCTTTATTCATCTTTCTCTCTTCCATCCTTTTCTTCTCTTTCTTCCCTTCAAAGCCATAGGACTCTGTAAACTCTTTACATATCTTATCAACACATGATATTATTTCTTCATATGATGGTAATACATGGGAGACTATTTCTCTTATCAATTCTAGCTTAAGACCATGAAAGATATGATCCTTCCTTCTCTTTGGATGATGTGCATTTCTGGAGTTCTCATTCCTTCTACTGGGCGCCATTTCTAAACAACGGCATAAACTAGATCAGTTTATGAATCAAAATACATAATCCCATACTTATAAAACACCTAACATAAATTGAACTATTTATGGATATAATCCATAATCATAAGAATGTTTTCTTTGAGGAAGTATATACTCATAATCCCTTCAAAATGATTTGTAAAGAAAATGAGAGTTATCCTAAGCATATCCCCCGGGAGTGTCGTAACCAAGAGTGCAGCAAGGCCCGTTGTCGTGCACCAGTTCCCGTTCGAGTCTAGCTCAAAGCGGTGTTTTCGGGTTTTACCCCTAGGTACATCTGTGCCAGAGCCGCCTCTACCTGCTCGTATCCAGACAGGGATGTATTGCTCGGAAAACTCACAAAATCTCTACAATACCAAAATTCTAGGAAGTTCTTCTATACTAATCCTCAAAGTTAATCTTAGGTCTACGTGCTCTAATCAAAGTTTATCTAAATCTAGCTTCCAAGGTTTGTACTAAACTTCCTCTGATACCAACTGTAACGCCCCGACCCCAGCTACCCAGAGTCGGTGCATTATTACATAACATTGGCATGATCACAAGAAAGATCAAATCCCGAAAGACCGATTAGTTTAGTAGCCTTGGAAACACTAGATATATTCATAAGTTTTACATTACATCATAAAATGAAAAACTACTACAACAACATAATGTTTCCAACGTCCACACTATAAACCCCTCATAATATCCCTGCAAGTCAATCATAATTTACTTCTTCACTACCTGGGAAATATAAAACATAGAAAAGGGGTGAGCTCAAATGCCCAGTAAGGATAACACTATAGCGGAACATTCAAAATAAGCATAAACATTTAAGGCAATGAATTACTAAAACAAAAGCCTTTTAAAATTGAACTTCAACATGGTATGGCAAAAGTAAAATGAAATAATGCCATTTACTTGTTCACATGGATATTCTACTAATCGAATAATAATATGCAATATCAATAACCACTTTCATAATGTTGGAATGCATAATGCCAGACTATCATAACCACATAGCCAAGGCCTCGTGCCAAGACTACAAATAAGATTTTGTCAAGGCCTTGTGCCAAGACACTAGTTTGTCTCATGAGACCTACCGATGCATCGAGGAGCTATAGCGGGCTCCACCCGTCACTTATTAAGTCCAATGCATTCCCATATGAAAAGGTTTAAACATAACATAAACATTCGTATTAAAACTAGCATACGAAATGTCAATACTTTCACAATAAACTATGAATGGTATAAAAATAGCACATCCACAGTCAAACATATCACAAAACCTTTAATACAATATAGAAGTTTTGTATCATAATAAATCAACTTCAAATAATCTTAAAATCCATCAAAGGATGTTGACATAGATGAAATCAAAATTCTTTTTAAAGAAATATCTCCTTTTATTTTGAAATCATTTAAGATCCATATAAAATAAAACATTTTCTTTGAAAATATTCTTATAAGCTTGTAAGGAAAGCTTTGAAGATTTTATAACGGCGTAAAATAACCGCACCCGCCGTATAAGTTAAAAAAACATTCTTACCTCAATTCTGTCGAAAAGGTTAAAAAGGACCTTGTTTTGAAAACGACGGAAATATTCCTTTATAAACCTCTTATAAAAAGTCAAAAAAAGGTATAAATGACTTTAACCCATATTCTTGTAAATAGTAAAAATGTTTTGAAATACATTTTTAAGAAACATGGATGTGGATGATAAAGAGATCCCAGTAGATTATTACATATAAACAACCTCGGATAATGAAGAGATTGTGAAATAACCCTTACCTTGTACTTTTCCTTGGTTGTGGTAGGTTAACCTCCTGTATAATGGTGAAATAATTGTTATTAAATTATACAAGAATCGTATACATTAATATGATATCATATATGATCTTTTAATATTGATTTGATAATAATATCTTAGTATTATCGTTGTTTCGGGTGTTAACTTACTTGTTTTCTTTCATATGTTTTGTTACATAAGACATGTTTGTAAAGGATAGGTTGTATATTATTCATATCCAGAATGATATCAAGTCCTTAAACATCATTTTTAAATCATAAAATGATAATTATACTTTAATGGTTACGATGGAGAATGAATCTCATCGCGTTCGTGGAGACGGTAGTCCGTACGTACGCACGAGCGACAATATCATTCTTTTGATATTAAAATAATATATAAATGGATGGTATATCATATATACAGAATCATTAATATGTTATATTTATTATTTACATGAGTTACACATCATTATTATACCCATCCAAATAATAATATATTGAATAACAATTACACCACGACGTGGAGACGGTAAG
The DNA here is from genome assembly GCA_963277665.1 of Viscum album. Taxonomy (NCBI): domain Eukaryota; kingdom Viridiplantae; phylum Streptophyta; class Magnoliopsida; order Santalales; family Viscaceae; genus Viscum; species Viscum album. The sequence continues at coordinate 326,802,712 of OY728143.1, forward strand.
CCGTACGTACGCACGTATGGTGACATGTTATTCAATGGGTGGATAGAATACTGAATATGGTTGTACCATATTTATAATAACATCACAGTATATAAATGATACTGGAGTCATTATTTTAGAATGGTAACAACAAAGGATGAAGAAGTGGAAGAAGAAATGAACTTGGAAAAGGGGTGGTGAAAACATTACCTCTTCTTCGGGTTCTTCCTTTTGATTTGATCAAAAGGGCTCCATAGGTTGGCTTTCTGATCAAACTAAGGCCCCTAGGTTGTAGTGAGGGATGTTGGGAGAGTATTTGGGCAGAGTTTGGCCGAACCAAAAGGCTTTAGAGGTGTGAAGAAATGAGAAGGAGGAGTGCCCTTTTATAAGAGGGGTGAGGGGCACCTTTGGAAAAGCTAGAAATATTAATTTATAATAAATTCATATTCGGTTTCTAATGGCTCCAACGTTGACTATTAAAAGTTTAAGGTGGGGATAGGTCGAAAACCACTCAACCAATAGAATTTAGACCGGTTTGGGTACTTATATTAACCTTATCTTTAAGTATTAACTCTAAGTTAATTAGTTTCACTTTTACAATGTCTCTTTGTATTTTTATATAATATGGTTAATAAACTTACTATATACAACCAAGCGACCACCAAGTGGTCCATTAATGAGGAACCTATCATAATATAAGTCTCTTGGCCGAACCTTAGATTTTTAGGAATTTAATATCAATTAATAATATAATATTTGTTTTAAGAACTCTTTTATGTCAATATTGACACTATTCAATAGTTGATTTTTTTGTGAATATCATAACAGATTGATTACTAATATATCATATTATCCTATAAAATTAGTTTAATTCATTAAAAGTTTCATATTATATTTATTTGGGTATTTATAATATCAATTATTTTAATTTTTCACTATTATAGTAATTACTGCATCATCATTGTGTCATAAATAAAATAAATTATTTAATGTCTAAAAATTATAAATAAAATATCATTATGTAGGAAATCTTTTTAGCTTTCTAATGAATATTTATAATCTAAAATCCAATATGTATAACCTTATGTAAAAATTCTTCTTCTAAAAGATGTAAGCTTATGCCATTTTTGTATTCATTTTAACTTAATTAAAATAAAGTGTCATTATCACTCACAAGTGGATCCATGGGGTCCCAAAATAGACCCAAAGATGCCCATGGTCGACCATGTTTCAACCAATAGGGTTAAGACACGTTTTAGGGTAATTTAGTATTATTATAATATTATTTTTAACCCTTATTTACCGGATTTACCCTTAACCATGGTAAATAAAATATTTACCGCAGTAATTATTCAAAATGTCTAAAAATAAAAGTTACCCATTTACACAATTTGAACATCCTGATTCCAAATATGGAATCCATTTTCCTAAATTCAAAACACAGAAGTGGCAGAAATTAATTTAAAATTAATTCCCGCTGTCAAAACAAAAAGCGTGTTTTTAAGAGATAATAACTATCAAAAGATTGACACTTGTTTATGTTCGGTTTAATTGTACAATTATGTCCAATGACCAACATTATATTAAGTGGTAAAAATATATTCTAAATATACTTTAAAACCACTCAAATTCATAATTTATCACTATTAATTATTTTGATTAAAAAAGTTGTTTTTAATTAAAATTTAGTAATTTTCACTATTCATCAGAATATAAAAGTTATCCGAAAAGTACCAAAATTTCACCCTAGGCTAATTTTGATATTCTGAATCCAAAAATGAAGTCCATTTTGAAATATAAAATATATATGATTTCAAAAATTAGGTATTACTATTCACAACGGCTAGTTTAATCGGTTGTGGTGTGTGTTAAAACTCGAAGTTGCGTATAACACACGCTACTGTATTATTCAAAGGAAAGCGTACCGTGGAAGCTTGGGATGTTTCATTTTAAATTTTTTTGATGTCCCCATTTAGTCAATATGTTTAAAATATTGTATTTAAAAAGGGTTCACTATTAAAAGTTGATAAAAGTGCAATACTGAAAATGAATTTGTTCTTGCATTATATTTAAGAAACTCATAATATGGATTCTAAAATTATAAGGATTATATAAACATTAAAATTTATCTAATACTATTCATAACCTCTTTTGAACGGCTTGTTTGGTAAGTCATGGTGTGCTTGAACTTGGTGTTTCATGTAGTGAAAGTTATTGAATTATTTTGAAGAAATAACACACTATGAAATCTTGGGGTGTTACAGTTCTTCTGAATGGATTATGTGATAAATATCAGAGGATTAACATTCCTACTAATATGACACAGTAGTCCCCCACTGTGACGAGCAATCAATTGTTATACGATGCTATTCTTTATTGTATGTTCTATAACTGGATTACCTCTTTTTGGGGATACAAATGATAAAATATCTCATGGGTTGATACTCATACGTATTTTAGGAACCTTCTCATGGTGTACTCACTTGATTATATCTGTAGTATGATATTATAATGATTATACCCACCAATAGAAAATTCACATTTATATGTGTTATTGGATGTTAATATTTAATGATGTGTGTATTGAACCATAAACATTTGTATTATTATTAAAGATTATTTTTATTCACGTACATTGATATATTGATGAAAACCATGATGGCATTTTTTGGTGGGAAGGATATGTTGGGTGCATCATGAGTAATATATTGTTAATGAATAATTAGAAAAATACACATTCAATTATGTTCATTAATGGATGTTGATATCATAGGCCCTTTTATGGAAATGAGATAGTCTAAATAAAAACATTGACATGGTGTTCTATAGGAATATTCAATTTATGTGAAGTTAAATAAATAGACATCGAGAACATTGGTTGATTTCACCAATGTGCAACATGATTTATTAGAGATATCATCATAATGGGATTATATTACATGGTATGTGTTTGTATGTGGTATTTTTTGTCGAAGCATTAACATATTTACCTATGGGTTTCATAGAAATTTTGTATATGAAAATCTTGGAATTTAGGATGATTCCCCTAGTTCCACCATGAATGAGTCCTAGACAGTCACACACTATGTGCATCCAAAATCGTAGTTAAATAATATATTATTATGTATTATTAATAAATATGAAAAAATATCATTCCCACAAGTTGATTAATAATTATTCTTTTTTACTTGATCTAATATTTTATTTTATGAGTTATTCAATAGAATATAGTGTGATAATAATATATAATAAATATTTACTTTTTTATTTAGTGAATATAATATTCATTTATTTATTGGTCGACAATGAGGTTATATTTCTTCAATAAATATATAGTCATCATTCATGACCTGATAAATAATGTGTAGGAATTAACGATAGAGTATACCTGTTCAGTGTGGATTAATAAGTATTGAACATTATTTGATTAAATAATATTTAATTTAATTCAAAAGATATTTTCATAGAATAAAATATTATTATTTTTATTATTAATCAATGGGTTATATAGGGAGAAAATAAATAATAATAGGAACTAGTGCAATTATTTTATTTTAACTATAGTGTTATATACACAAAATTAAATTATATTACAAGGGATCTATTTGAATTGTTTAGTTGTGCACAAGGGATTTAAAGAATCTTGTCAATCCTCAGTGAGCCCCCTTCTCTAGGTAGATATGTTTATGTGAATTTATATCTCAAAACAGTAGGTTTTAGGTTATCAAGAGAAAGTTATAGTAGTGATTTCAGGGGAATAATTTTGTATTGATTTTGAAATTGGAATCATTTTTGTCCTAGATGGGTGATACATAATGTTTGTTAGAGACTTTTCCCAACTCACCAAACCAATGAAGGTTCTCAACTATAATGGGGTGAAGTTATCTTTGATTCCATACTATAAAGTGACTTTTAGGGAGAAAATGTGGAGGCTTTCCACCACCTCTATCTGGATTTTACCCAAATATATTTGCGGTTTTGTGATCCTCTGTGATGGTAAAGGACATTTTTTTGGCTGTGTTCTTATGAATGGAGATTAAGAGGTGGTATAAGGATATTTTCAACTACTTCTACCTTATAAAAATAACATAATACATTACCTCATTCTAGAAGCTATGATTCATTTACTCTATTTAGATAGCCATAATATTGTTGGAAATATTTTTAAGTTCTAATCAAACCATAAATTTCTAATCTATATATTCTTCAGAAATGATTTTAAATAGATGCAGAGATACCATAGAGAGTATCATTAAGGTTTTAACCTCAACATCTTCTACATGCTACAAAAATTGAAATTTTTTGTTCGTGGAATTAGATGGAAATTTCCAACTTAGGCTCAAAATGAGTTCAACAGTGAGTGGAATATTATGGGGCATCATTCTTGGATGTACCATGAATCCAAAAAAGTTAATTATGTTCTAATTATATCTAGTATGTAGATGATTATTTTTCTTATTGAGTTGTTATGAGAAGGTCACCTAGATAATGAGTTGTGTAAATAATTCATAAATTTTTAAATATTTTGATGCTACCTATGTAATGGAATTTATCTCTTTAAATAGTTATTTTTATTATACTTTTTCTTTTTCCACTTACATTAAGAAATGTGGGTTGTAATTTTTCCCCATTGATAGTGGAATTTATTACATGTTCCTACCAAAATGTTTAGGATGGGGTAAATTATTTTTGGGGATATAGAATATGTTGTGAAATCCCAGATTTTTTATAGATGTTCTATATTTATGAATGTTAATTATATGCACTAAGAGGAATCCTAGTTACATTAACCTCTCCAAGTACAATCCCAGAAGTTTATTGAGGAATATTTGGATTGTATCAATAGGATACATCAAACACCATAAGGATGCAATTAAATCTAGATTAACATTTATCATTTGATTAAATATTCACATATCAGCCTACTAATGGAATCAAAAAACGTGTATGATTTTGGATGAATATATATAAATATGATCAAGAGTATTAATGATGTTCAATCTACATTTATTTCTTATGGAAACCCATATTTGACCTATATATTCTTGGAAGGCCTCCATAGTTATATGGGGTCTAATATCAAACATAGTATAACATATCTTTCTGTAAAATGTGTACAAATATAGAGACTAAACTAGATTATAGAATAAACTCTCCATTCCTTCATGATAGATTTTAGATCCTCATGAAATAACCATCTAGGTATGGTATAATTTTCTTAAAACTTATTTTTTTGGCCTCAATTTTTTTGGTTCCCAATGATTCTCTTTATGAGTGGACATTCCAAAATCTATTTTTCTCTATAGATGTAAGAATAGTTTATTTTTTATGACCAGTAATAATGTAATAAATTATAGTAAATATTCATAAGATTTGGAAGTGTTCGATAAGATCTCAAAGAAATAATTAATACTATATCAATCATTGAATTTGATCTGTGTAATTCCCAGTGGGTGATTAGGTGTATATAAATGTGACACCTCATTTAATCTATCATTTTCATGGGAAGAAAAGTAATCATACTCTAATGTTTGTCAAATAATTATAGACGACTAAGATAATCGATAAGTCTCTTATCACATTGATTTTTTTTTAGTTTATGTAAATTCATAATGTTTTCCACATCTCTCAATTGAAAAGGTATAATATACACCACTATGATATTTTCATTTTTTAAGAGATTGAGTTAGAAACTGAATTATTATTGGTTGAACACCTAGTTCATATTGTTGATACCCATGTAATGGTCCTTCGAGGGAAACCTATTCCTTGAGTTCTGGTCTTATGGAAATAAGTGAATGATTAGAATGAGACATGGGAATAGAAGTCCTAGGTGAAGATCAATTGCATCAATTAATATCTAATCATTCAAGGGATTGACTTATTGTGTACATAAAGTGACATTGTGGGAATAATATTTACACCCATTGTTCGATTTCATTAATTTATAAATTATTTTTTCACTTTCAATTTATCTATTTTTTTGAGTCTTCTTCATTGAAAATTTATATTTTTTGGGTGAAATTGAAGGGCTCATAGTTAGTGTATTGTTAGAGGAGAACACCTGGTAAATCTAGAAAATTTTTAAAATGTGAAAAAATAGAACTAGTATGTTTTCATGGTTTGGTACATGTTTATGAAATTCTGGGAAGTAAACTATTCATCCTCCTTTAGTGAAGAAAGAATCACATACATCGTTGGAACTTGGTTCGGTAGACCAATCATCTGAACCTTGTGGTGTGACCAATTTTTTAATATTTTTTTTCAAAAATCTACCCCTACCCTATTAAAATCCTTTCACCCTTGTTGTTCTCCCACAACCCTCCCTAATAGACCAAGGAAGTCCCCTCATCTCGACTCTCCACCTCTTGCATCATTTTTGGCGTGTTTTTTCATTAATTTGTTAAAAGAAGAATCATCTATGTTAGTCCCCTTATCTTTTTAGGGTAATTCTTATCTTCATTCTATAGTTCATAACACATTAATGATATGGTGAAGTAGTTATCATATATTATAAATTACAAGGCATGGTACGTGATGTTTTTAGTTTATTTTGTCTTCCATAGGATTCTCACCCGTCTTATTTTTTTGGTTCCAGACTAGATCTTGTTGGTGTCAATGAATATGGTTGTTTTATTGATTATTTATCTTATTAGACAAGTTATTTATGTTTACGTCTATATTTAAATGTATCTTATATTGTGGTGTGTTAGAATCTATTATTTTAAAAGAGATATTTTTGTGGGTTTATAAAATTGTAATGTATTTCCCTTTTTTGATTCTATGAAATCTAATGATTAGAAAGTATATATTGTGTAAATGTGAAATATAGTTTCCTCCTATAATAAATTGTATAAATACCAAAAAATTATGGGTACCTTAGAAAGGATACAAGGTATAGTATGCTTGTTGAGTCATCAAGAAGTTAGTCTCATATCTATAGTAGGATTACCCTACAACAATAACTAAATTTTCACGATCGTAAGGTTTATCATAACTAGAACATGGGTTCACCCTATATAAAGGATAATTCATAGGGAGATAATTTTGTATGTTCCTAATTTATAACGACTATAAGGATCCTAAGAAGACAATTACCCTAGTTATTTATTTATTTCTCATGGTGATTACACTCATTTTTATCAAATTACTAGTTATTAATATTTTCATCAGCTCTATTTAAAAGTCAGAATCATATTTTCACCTAAAAATTATCTTTAATTTCAATAACTATCATCATTATTTTTTCTATATTGGATATTCTTGGAAGACATTATGGTATCCTACTATGAATGTGGGTATACATAAAATATACATCCAATGGGGGTATTTAGTATTTTTTTTCCTACTCAAGTAATGGGAAGGATCCTTTTTTTCGTGGGTACCCTTTTTAGAGCATTATATTGGGAAAACTGTGATGGATGAAATGCTTCCAGAGAAGCTCTTGATTCATTACAATATTTTTTCATTTTGTTCTAACAATTCCACTTCACTGATTTGGGTATATGATTATGGATGTAATCCTTAAACATCTAAATAATTTTTTGTTATTGTTCTTGTGATTGATATTTTTTTATTCCTTACATAGTAATTTAGTAATGATAATATTAGAAAATTATTCTCATGGAGATGTTAAATTTTATAGAACTTGTTTTTTTCCAATCGGGATCAGAAATTCCTTTCAGGCCATGCCACTAGTAGGGTCATGTGTCAGCCTATATGGATGCTTGGAAAAATTTATGAAATGTTTTTATCTCCTTTTATATTTTATAATGATAATATTAATATTGAAAAATTAAATATTTATTATCCAATAATTTCTTATGTCCATATTATGTTCTTATTTTGATATTTTAAAGAAACACGTTCGTTTTAATGGGTTCATTAAAAAATGATATTAATTTATTTTATGTGACAGAAATAGAAGAAAATTTATGGGCGGAAAACTATATCTATATCAAATATATTCATTTATGTTGATATCTCGGGATATATTTAGTAATTTTTATAAAGAATTTATTCACATAGATATGTGAATTTTGAGTTTCCTCACATATTTATGTGTTGGAATAGTGAGTATGTTCACATTAGTGTGGGAATAATGTGTTTTTTAATAATTTTTATTTTCTATATTTTTTCTTCATAATAATATTCGTATTCTTATGAATATGTTATGATTTCATGGATCATGTTTATTGACTTATGTTCCTATATTTTTTTGATTTATTTATTTTTTTATTGAATTATATATGCCATTATTTATGATCTATGATTTTTTTGGTTGTAAAATACCTTTGGAACATGATTATACCATTATTCTAATCTTATTCTTTGTTAATATTTTTGATTTTTATCTCTTCTGATAACCCTTACTGAACATATGTTCTCACCCTTTTCTTATGTTTATTCTAACACATGTTGTGAATAATAGTATTATATATGTTGTTTCAATAAAACTATCTTCTATATAGAATTTATGGAGTTTTGTAACACACAGTGTGGATTGGAAAGTCACTTAAAAAGTGGAAAAAATTTACTATAGTTGAAAAATAAATCAGGTTTTTTTACAATGTTTTCTTAATTTTCTATAAAGATAAAACTAAAATATATAGGAATATATTATGATGAAATCTTCACATTAAATTCCTGTAATTGATATTGTATTGTATATGGGGAATTATATGGAAAACGTATGATAATGTTATAAATAAAAGATTATATAACCTTTATTTCAATAGATTATTATATGATAAAATTTTCATTGTTCTTTTATCTTATAGTACATTAATATGTGGTTTTAGTTATGTAATAGTGGGAAAAATTAAATTTTCCATCAATTCATTGGGTACTGAATTAAAATTTATAAGAGAATATATACTCTAATAGGGAGTTTGGCCATTTTATTAAATAAATATGTCCCCCATGTCTATATAGGGATTTATCTTTGACTATGAAAATGATGGAATAGGGAGTGAAACAAATCCACAAAAGTATTTTTAAACTATTAATGTATTGGAAGTAAACATTGAGAAAATAAAAGATTTCAAAGTTTTTTTGTCTTACAAAAACATATATTTTATTCTTATGATATGTTCTAATTACTCATGATTGATTATTTATTATTATTAATTTTTATGATGTATTTTATTAATTAAGAAAATAAATTATTCCACGATTCATGATTAATGTTCATGGAATAATTGAGTAATATTTTTTTATATTATCATCATGTTCTCCTACCATCACTCTTATCTTATGCGCACATATGATCAATTATTGATACCTTCTATGATTATAATAACCATGCATCTCAGGTCACTCTTTCTTGAATTTATATTTCCCTAGGTTATAATGAAAGGTTTTATGTACGGCTTGTTTAATAAGGGTAATATTGAAACATTATTTGAGATATTGATGACCTTTAAAGACCAATGAATATTATGTATCTATTCATTAAATACATTGAACCATTATTTTTGGGGAGATTATTATTAGGATATATATTGAATATTCATTGAAAATATTCTAATATTTTTGTGTATAATGCTCGGGTCATATAATGTTGTATCAGGGAAGGTATTATTTACATAGGCTATTAGAATTAGAAAATATTCATAATACCAATAAGGATAAGTCTATATAATGGTTAACATATTAAAATGTTTGAAAAGTATAGATTTTGTGATTTTCTGAAAATGTAATCCATGTGTAGATAAATATCATTGAATATATATGATCTCATATAGTTGAACCTAGGTGTTATAACCTAAAAAACGTGGGTTTTGTATTAAATCGATATTTACAAGGTACTGGATAAATAAGCTGAACTACACACCTGGTTTTACACTCATAACAGATATTATTTTGTTATTTCATATTCTATCTATGAACAATTATGATGGATACAGATTCAAGATTTTATTATAACCTACTAGAATCTACAGTGATGTCAGACAAACATAAAGTGTTATATATTAAATAATGGTCTCATATATTAGGAAATCATATGAATGGTTTTAATAGTAATATAATTCCTCCATATGATTAATTATCCATTATTTATGAACTATGTTTTTTGGTTTTAGTAAATAAATTATATCAGAAGGAATTATATTAATAATGTATGTATAGATATTGTGGAATTAGCTGAAATGGGTAACCAATCGGGGTATATGTTGGATTGAAAAATATTATAGTTATGATAGACTACTTTCTTGATTTATGATTAACAACATGAAAAATGATTTTTTTTCTGAGATAAATAATATGAGTAAAAGTGAATTTTTTGGCGTTTCAGCTAATGAAAACTATGTAGAAAGTAATAATGGTCATTCTACCTACTAGTAATATGGGAAGATAAACCAAAGAATGCATCCATACAAAATGGTATGATGTTTTATATATACAATAAATGGAAAAATAATAATAAATTATTGAGTTGAAATAAATATATCAATATAGAGAAATAATGATTATAAAAATGAACCATAAGTAGTTCAATGTTTTAAATTTTGGAATCTTGGGAATTATCATAGCCACATCCCTAATCGAGGGGATAACTCCTCATCCAAAGTAAGAAGGAATTTCCTTTGTTATATAATCACAGATGTATATGCACACTTATCCTCTTCTCTAGAGTTGGGGACATAATATTAAGGGCAATAATAATAAGATATATAGAAATATTATTGGTATACTATTAGTAGAATTTGATGTGGTTTTGAAAATCAATTATATATCTTTACTTTGAGACTATAAGAATTTTCTAGAAAGTGACATCATATTTTATATTCAGAATCATCATGTGATCATATATAGGTTTGAGGCCTAACATGAACATCATATAGAAATAAGTTCAAGTATATGGGACTTGATACCATTCAAGTGGGGTACTTCTAACAAATAGTTGGGGTTTGAACCAAAAAAAATGATATAGAGCTATTATCAATATGGTTCAATATATGATATAAATATATAATGATTAAAAAATCATGATGTCTATGTTCACACAAATAATAGTTTAATACATACTAAATGATATGGATATAGTTCATTAATGATTTCGAATCATCTATGCACAACTCCCATGGGAAAGGTAACAAGGTGGAAAATGCATTGGGTAACACTACTAGAAAGAGAAGTTTTAGCGACCGCCCAGCGACCGCTTTTGGCGGTCGCTATTGCTTCGTCGGTAAAGCCCTTTAGCGACCGCCAATGGCGGTCGCCACTGTTTCACATCAAGGAAACAGGCGCATGCGGGTATCCTCTCGTCTCGCGGCATATTGCAGGGACACAGAACTTCCCCACCGGCTATGGCGGACACACGGCGGCCGGTGGGTGGTGCGTGCGGCGGCGTGCGGCGTGCGGGAGCGTGTGGCGGGAGCATGCGGCGGCAGTGGCGTGGGGCGGCGGTCAAGAGGGAAGAATCGTCCGACATAATGAGGCGGCGTGTGGGAGCATGCGGCGGCGTGTGGCGTCGTGGGGCGGCGTGCGGCGGTGACTATTTGCAGCGGCAAAAGTATAGGAGGGAAAGAAGAAGAAGCGCGCGCGGGAAAAAAATCGCGCTGGAATTGTAGTTTCGTATTAGCGACCGCCATTGGCGGTCGCTAATACCTTCTTTAGCGACCGCTAATGGCGGTTGCCGACTTCAGCAGGCGCAAAAACCAGAATTTTTAGTAGTGTAAGGACCATTCTTTTTATATATTGTGATGATTCATATATATATATATAATAACTATCGATATTTTGATGTTGGATAATTAAATCAAGAGGAAATGGGATGGATAATGTATTTATTAGATGTTTTTCTACCATCCACCAATGTGCGGAATAAATAGCCACATATAGATGATGTGGAACTACAGAAGAAAGTGAGGAGGTTTTGTGAGATAAACCACGAATTTGAGGCAGTGATAAAGATTAATAGATGAATAAGTGTCCAGGGAATTCTAGATTTGAATATGGATGTCACGACCCGTCCCAGTGGGGCCTACGCCGTGACTACCCAATCCCGCCTCCAATAGGCCAGGGGCTGGTGACTAGAACCGGGTAGGCATATTATTAACATGGGAGGAATTTCTTATATACCTATACAGAAACACACACATCTCCAATCCCACAATTATGAAATGAAAAAAACACTAAGGAACAATAATGCATGCATACAACTAAAACCAACCAACAGAGTTCGATGAAAGGCAGAGTATTAAAAAGTATACTGGGCTAGAATAAAAACCCACCAAAAACAAGAGTATGAAAACTGTAAAGTCCAACCTATAAAAACAAAAGGTATTGGGACTAATACTCATATTCGTACGAACGCCTCACCCTGTAGGTAACTCAAAAAGCTCGGTCCTACCCTAGCCCACCCTGGACACTGTCAAAAGGCTGCTCGTCTGCACAAGACACCAGATGTGCGGGCAAGGCCCATGCAGGGGTGAGAATGACAATACTCAGTAGAAGACCCCGAAAACCACAAAGAAGTACATAATTAAAGGTACTGTTAGATATACATAGTATATATATACAGAACATACAGAACAAACCAGATATACTCAAAACCCAGACCCGTGGTCTAGAGACAAGTCACACAACCGCATACCCCCGTTAGGGATTCTGTTCGAAGATTCCGTGATGCACTCGTTTCGGGAGAACACACTCCATGAGTCTTATAGCCCCGATGACGTCCATCCGAGAGGTTCTATTCATCGAGAACCATCACAAGTGGGAGATACACTCCTTATAGGAGATACATTCCTAAGTGGGAAGGTTACAGTTGATAGAAATCACTCATTACAGTAGACACACTCTTGAGTGGGAAAGATCCGATACACAGATGAGGATCACTTCCAGGGTCATGGCGGATACTGCGACTCATCCGAATTCACCAGTTTAGTGATACACCAGCTAGGTATAGGATCAACGCCCAGTAGAGTTAGTCCCATTGATGCCTGACTCTATCTAGGGTCAAGAATGGATAGAGGATCTCGATCCAGGTCTCTTGGATAGATTCTTGACTCTATCACAGAATGTACTGCTAAAGGGATCATACTCCTATGTGAGGAAATGATGCCTGACCTTCAGGGGAACAAGGAGAAGGGGAACTAACCCAAATGAATGATTTACAAGATACAATGAAAAAGAGGACCATGCCATCTTCCAAAAAGTACACGATGTGTAGAAATGTTACACACCGTGTGGTATGACCCTGAGTACTGCCCGGGTATAAGGACTCGTGTTGTAAATCTGTTCGCGTAGAAAAAAACTGAGTACACAGCTTGTAGTATGTTGTACACGCCATGACTGAGTGACTGGGGTTGGATCAGTGTACCTTAGCCACGTGCCCGTACACGGTCTTCAGCCCGTGTGTTTCAACTCATGTCTGTGTATCCCCAGAATAAATTTCGAGTCGCGCGTAGCTACTTTGATCATGTTGTACACGCTGTGCTGCCTAAAGCCATGTAGATCATCCTCTGTCAAGTCTTCAGTGAACGTCCAACATGCAGTGTGACCAGGGTCACACTCCATGTGATTCTTCTCTAACCCTTGAAACCCTAGCCGCCACCACCAGTACTACACGACGTGTTCTTAGGAAGTACACGCCGTGTATTCTGGAAATTTCCAAAAACATGGACATTTGCTATTGTGCCTTCGGTGATGATTCGGTCATCAATTCGTCTGCTCGATCGCCATGAAACCTTCATGTTTTGGTCGCCCCAACACCAAGAAGCCGCTTTAGGTGATTTCAGACCTCTGATCGGCTCCAAAAACATGATTTGATCTTCTTGCACAAAGAACATTGTTTTCCTATCCAGTCTTATTTGTCATCCGCCATTGTCGTCGCAGCACTTCAAGGTCGTTGTAGTGTCGAAACATCGATTTGGGACCATTGTGTTGTGAAACGGTTGCGAAACTATCCATTGTTCTTCGCCCCACATAGAACACAAAGAACGACCAAGAAAAGAAAAGGGGAATAAATCCAATAAACAAAGTGAGGAACGAACCCCCGCCATCATTCGTTACAACGTTGATCCGTTCCCATTAGTAGGCTTAAATGGAGCATGGATCAACAGTAGTAAATAGGATTGATTAATTCCCCATAAACATCCCAAATAAAAATCCCTCCCACAAGAACATTCGAATCTGTGGATCAACTTGTTCATGGTTGATCCGCGTTCGTTATTTAAATCATGAATGGGGAAAGAGGAATGAAATAACAACCCATACCTTTATAAAGGATTGATAGTTGACGAAGGTGTCATACTGCTGTCATCATCGAGATCCATGAACGTCGTTGGAATAAAATTCACATCTTTGATCCATCGTCGTTCGATGCCGAGAATTTCCTCCAAGGCTCCACGAATGTTTTCTCCATAGGTTCCTCTCTAAAATTCTTCAATGACCACTATTCTCATAATCACAAATTAAAAAAGAAAAAGTGTTTGGAATTTAATTACGTGGTAGTATTAATGAGTCCAACTTTCCATTTTTTCATAATTATGATGCGTAATTAAATTAGTAAATAGGTGTTCCATTTACCACGCTGCAGCAGATGTTTACTTAAAAATGAAACAAAATAAACTTGTGAATTTATTTTATTTCATTTTACATTAAAACGTATAATAATAAGCTTTTTCCTTCACCCCGCGCCATTCGAGGTTAGACTCATTCATAGGTAATGTCATCGTCTCGGATGCAGCGGTGCCCTCATATTTTTAATCCAGGCATCCATTTGGAAACTGCCACAACCACGGACAATCACCGACTCACTTAACTTAAAAAAGTTCAAACCACCAATCCGGGCTCACTGGACCTCGGAATGAAGTTTCTTCTTCACGCCGGGTCTCGAAATAATTCCATATAATATTTAGAAATAATACATGGAAAATATGAGTCATTACATTCTCCCCATATTGGGGATTTACGTCGCTGAAAAGCCAAAACAACGAGTACTCAAAAAGATGTGGGTATTGTGCATGAATTTGGGCCTCTCGCTCCCACATTCTCTCCTGAAGATTCCCGTACTTCCACTGGATGCATACCAAGGGAATTGATCTCCCACGAAGGATCCTCTCCTGCCGATCCTTGATCTCCACATGGTACTCAGCAAAGGTCACTCCATCCTCAATGTCTAGCTCGCCCCAGTCGACAACGTGTGACGGGTCGTGCACGCACCTCCTCAGTTGAGACACGTGGAAGACAACATGTACCTGATGCAACTGTGGTGGTAGTGCTAGTCACTATTCCACCTTGCCAACACTGCAGAGTATCTAGAAGGGTCCTATGAACCTCAGAGATAGATGGACACCTCGGCCAAGTCTCTGTAACCCTCGTCGAGGTGAGACTTGAAGAAAGATGTGGTCTCCCTCTTTGAACTCTAGAAGTCTCCGTCGTTTGTCAGCATTAGACTTCTTCCAGCTCTGTGTAGTCTTCATCCGATCTCGGATGAGATGCACCTTTTTTGTGGTAGCTTGCACCAACTCTGGACCCATGAGTGCTGACTCTCCGGGATCGGTCCATCAAAGCGGTGACCTACAGGGTCTCCCATACAAGGACTCAAACGGTGCCATACTAATGGTGGAGTGGTAGCTATTGTTGTACAAAAAATACACCAGTGGTAGTTGGTCCTTCCAACTGTGACCAAAGACCATGAAACAGGACCACAACATATCCTCCAAAACCAGAATGGTCATCTCTGTCTGACTATCTTTCTGGGGATGAAACGTTGTGCTCAAGCGTAGTTGATTCCCAAAAGCCTCCTGCAGTCCCTTCCACAACTGGGACATGAAGCGGGTGTCACGGTATGAGACTACAGTTGAGGGGAAACCATGAATCCGAACTATCTCTTGCATGTAGAGGCGTCCCAAGCCCTCTATGGAACTCTGTTCCCTAATAGCTAGGAAGTGGGCCGACTTGGTGAGTCGGTCAATGATCACCCACTTGGAATCATTCCCCATGGGCGTTCGTGGTAATCCTGTCACGAAGTCCATCGATATTCCATCCCACTTCCACTCTAGAACATCCAGGGGTGAGCAAATCTAGATGGAACCTGGTGCTCAGCCTTCACCTACTGGCATGTGAGGCATCGAGAAACGAAATCTGCTACTGCCTTCTTTATTCCTGACCACTAGAACTGTCTTCAGAGATCCTGGTACATCATTTCCACTCCAAGTTGTACTGCATATGGGGATGTATGAAACTCCCTCAGTACCTCCTCCTGTAATGCCACTGGTACAACAGTGCACCCTCTAAAAAGAAGTATTTTCACACCAACATGTGAATATCCATAAAGATCATGTCCTGTGGATAAATGAGCATGTGCAGCCCCAATGTTGACATCCCCAAGTTGTGCCTCCATAACTCATTTTTAGAGTGGAGGGGTGACAACCATCAACTGTAGGTAAGCAGCATCCTCTCCATCAATGAAGGATAACTTCCACAGGGCTAACTGCTGGGTCGCGACACTCAAGAGCTGCGAGCTCGACCTTCTTCCAAGAGCATATGCCGCCTTGTTCTCCTTCCCAGAGGTATAGACGATCTCGAAATCATAATACTAGGGGAACTCTAGCCAACTCCAATGCCTCAGATTCATATATATCTATGAGAAGATGTACTTGAGGCTCTTGTGGACATAGTTGAATATAAACTGCTCACCCGTAATGTAGTTTCGCCACATCTTCAATGCAAAGACTACCGCTGCCAACTCGAGATCATGGGTTTCATAGTTCTTATCATGTGGGATAAGCTAGCACGAAGCATAATCAATTACTGCATGCCGCTGCATCAGGACACAGCCGATCTCGGTCCCTGATGTGTCGTAGAAGACTTCGTACTCAACGCCCACCTCCGACAATCTCAAGAATGGGGCGCTCGTCAAACTCTGCCTCAACTGCTCGAAATACTTTTGGCAATTCCCAGTCCATAAAAATGGTTCCCCTTCTTGGGAAGGTCTATCATCGGTGCTGGTATCCGAGAGAAGTCATGAATTAATCTATGGTAATATCTTACCAACACGAGGAATCTTTGTACCTTCATCACGCTCCGAGGCGGCTCCCATGCCAACACAACCACCACCTTGGCTAGATCTACAGCTACTCCATCTGCTGAGATGACATGACCCAGAAAGTGGACCTCTTAAATCTACAACTTGCACATCGAGAGCTACCCATAAAGATGGTGCTCCTGGAGTACGTCCAAAACCATCCACAGGTGTCTCGCATGCTTTTCCTCTGACGCCGAGTATAGGAGGATGTCATCGATGAAGACCACCATGAACCAGTCCAAGTACGGCTAGAATATCTGTTTCATCGGCCCCATGAACACTGTAGGGGCATTCATCACACTAAACATAATCACTAGGTACTCATAGTAACCATAGCAGCATCTGAAATCCGTCTTCGGTATATCCTCGTCCGACACTCGTAGATGGTGATAGCCTG
Organism: Viscum album; assembly: GCA_963277665.1. Taxonomy (NCBI): domain Eukaryota; kingdom Viridiplantae; phylum Streptophyta; class Magnoliopsida; order Santalales; family Viscaceae; genus Viscum; species Viscum album. The sequence goes on from OY728143.1 coordinate 326,820,129, forward strand.
ATCGAAGGTCAACCTTCAAGAACCATTGTGACCCTCTTAGAATATTGAAGAGTTCATAGATTCTCGGAAGTTGATATTTGTTCATTACTATTACCTGGTTCAGGCGCTGGTAATCCACACAGAGCCTCAGACTCCCATCTGCCTTCTTGGCAAACATGACTGGGGCCGCTAAAGGTGAAACCCTGGGTCTCACGAAACCATTGCTCTGCAAATACTCCAACCACACCCTCATCTCACGAAGATCTGTGAGAGAAATCTGATATGATGATGGGGATATCGATTTCAACCTGGGGTGTATGTTGATGCCAAAGTCGATTTCACGATGGGGAGGTAGTCCTAGAACATCTTCGAGAAAGACGTCCGCATACTCCGCCACTACATCTATGAAATGAGAGCTAACAACATCTACTCCTCTAAGGGTAAGGCTAGCCATCTCATGAGTGATCAACTACACCCTACAATTCATGGTCCCATATTTCACTGCCTGGGTCTCGCTTTCTCCGAAAATGGAAAACATCACCCCATCACGGCAGACACACCGCACTCTTCGCCTAAAACAGTCAATCTGGGCATGGACTGAATATAACCAATCTATACCGATAATGATGTTGTAAGTCATTGATGCTACCACTAAGTGGTTCCAACCAAAAATCTTGCCTCCAAAGGTAGGATCACACTATCATCAAAGGTGAGTGAACTTTGAGTCTCCACCCGTAGGTGTCTCCAGGCGTAAAGATAGAGTCAACTGTTCTACTAGAATCTCAAGGTTTCGTACAAGACATGTTGTTATGAAGGAATAACTGGAACCTGTGTCCATAAACACAGAATCTAAGTTAGACAAGACATAGATCGTACCTCAAATCAACCTTGGATTCCAAGGGTTGTACGCCTCGACCGCATGCACCTATCCCTTCCCCTGTCCCCCAGCTCCCTGAGCCTGATGCGGACCTCCTGGGGGTGGTGGTGGAAGTATGTCAAAGTGTCTGCCACCACCTGTAGCTCTCCCAGCTACTCTACTACATCCTCCGCCTGGCGGGTCTACTTGTTATGTTCTCTTCCTCTGCCTTGGTGGTCCATCCACCACTTCCCTCTCAGCAGCTCGACGGGTCAGGCAATCTCTAGCGATATGTCCACTACCGTCGCATGCGTATCATCACTTCTCCCTAGGCTGACTGGATATATCCTTAGAGTCCTGGACTGTCGATCCCCTGTCATGGGTCCTCTTATGATGTTTCCCACGTCCAGATCCTGGGGCATGACGTCGGCTCCCTGCTGCTTGGGTCTCCACACCTGTCTGCCTGTTGCTAACTGCCGGCGACTGTCTCTGCTCCGCCAAGAACCTCTCGATCACCATGGTCCGCTTGAGAACTCCATCATATGTTGATATGCATATAGGCAAGACACTATCTCAGATGTCTCATTGAAGACCCTGTTCAAAGGTTTGATCTCTGAAGTACTGATCCCTGACCATATCCATCGAGTACCTGGAGAGGTTGGTGAACCTCGATGAATAGTCAGCTACTATCATACTACCCTACTGGAGATGGAGATGCTCCTGGATGTGCACAGATCTCAACGTAACCAGAGTGAACTCCTCCCTAAAGAGTTCCTCAAACTTCTTCCATGAAAGAGTCTCCTCATCTTGAGTCTGTGTGGTCATTTATCCACCATCGTCACGCCTATCCCTGAAGAAGGCTTGCTCCTAGGATCACCATCTGGTCTGCTGGTGTCCTAACAAGATAGAAGACTCTGGTCACTACCTCAAGCTAGTCATCAGCCGCCTGAGAATCGGGCTCGCCTCAGAACCTGAGGGGTCTCTGTCTCTAGAACTCATGGAGTGCACTGAGCCTACGCTCCTCGTCGGTCGATACTACAGTTACCACTGGCTGCTCCACTGGTGGTATAGCAGGTGCACAACCTGGTGGCCACTCCTGGGGAATTAATCCTTGTATCGAAGCCTCATCACTAAGGGGGTCATCCTCATGATCATGCTATTGAATCCTAGAGGGTATGTGTCACAGAGGCATCCTATAAAGAAACAACATGTACCATGGTCAATTAGTATATCTGGATAGCGGACAAAAAGGACTAGGAAAAAACAACCCAATCTTATATGATGCATGTATCTTTTTATTTCCCCAAACTAGTGTTTTCATGTACTGAGTTGAAAATTGTGTTATCAGAGTCCTGGTGTATGGATACATTGGCCGCCGCACCAACACTGCAGTCTATGGCCTGAAAGTCAAACCCATAACACGTAAAACTATTTCCCCAAACAAAACTCACAGAATCTTGGTCCTAAGGTAGAACCGACCACCTATGATACCACTCTATCACGACCCGTCCCAGTGGAGCCCACACCGTGACTCCCCAATCCCACCTCCAATAGTCCAGGAGCTGGTGAGTAGCACCGAGTAGGAATATTACTAACATGGGATGCATTAACTATATACTTGTACACACACACACATCTCTAAGCCCATAATGATGAAGTAAAAAAAACATTATGGAACAAAAATGAATGCATAAAACTAAACCAAAACAACTGAGTGTGACCAATGGTAGAGTACTAAAAATTAAACTGGGCCAGAATACAAGCCCACCAAAAACAAGAGTCTGAAAACTGTAAAGTCCAACCTGTAAATACAAAAGGTAATGGGACTGCTGCTCGTAGCCATATGAATGCCTCATCCTGTAGGGAACTCAAAAATCTCGGTCATATCCTGGCCCACCCTAGAATCTGTTAAAAGGCATCTTGTCTGCACAAGACAACAGACGTGTGGGCAAGGCCCGTGCAGGGGTGAGTATAAACATACACAGTATAGGACCCCGAAAACCACAAAGCAGAACAAAAGTAAAAGTACAGTCAGCTATGCACAATATATGCCTACAGAACATATATATAAAACCAGATATACTCAAAACCCATAATTTTGGTCTAGAGACAAGTCACCCAACTGCATACCCCCGTTAGGGATTCTGTTCGAAGATTCCGCATTGCACTCGTTCCAGGAGAACACACTCCACGAGTCTTATAGCCCCGATGATGTCTGTTTGAGAAGTGTTGTTCGTTGGGAACCATCACGAGAGGTAGCTACACTCATTAATAGAGATACACTCCTGAGTGGGAAGGTTATGGTAGATAAAAATCACTCATTTCGGGATACACACTATTGAGTGAGAAAGATATGATACACATATGAAGATCACTGCCAGGGCCAAGGCGGATACCGCGACTCATCTAGATTCACCAGTTAGGTGATACACCAGCTAGGTAGTGGATCAACACCCAGTAGAGTTGCCCATGTCGATGCCTAACTATACCTAGGGTCAAAAATGTATAGAGGATCTTGATCTGGGTCTCTCAGATGGATGCCTGACTCTATTATAGAAAGTCTTGTTGAAGGGATCATACTCCTCTGTGCGGAAATGATGCATGAATTTCAGGGGAACGAGAAGAAGGGGAACTAACCCAAATGAATGATGTCCAAGATATGGTGAAAACGAGGACCATGCCATTTTTAAAAAATTACATGGTGTGTAGAAATATTACACGCTATTTGGTCTGACCCTGGGTACTACCCTTGTACAACGGCCCGTGTTGTAAAGATGGTTGCATAGAAAAAACTGAATACTTGGCATGTAGTACGGTGTAAATGCCGTGTCTGAGTGACTGTGGTTGGATTCATGTATCCTGACCACGTTCCCATACACGGTTGTCAACCTGTGTGTTTCTACCTGTTTCTGTGTATCCCCGGGATACACAATAAGTCCTGCGTAGCTACTTCTGTCATGATGTACACGTCGTGCCACCTTAAGTTGTGTAGATCATCCCATGTCCGTGTATTTCCCAAAGTACATGCCGACTCTTCGGGGAAAGTCCAACACACCATGTGACTGGGGTCACATTACATGTGATTCTTCTCTGAACCCCGAAAGTCTAGCCGACGCCGCCAGTACTACATGGCGTGTTCTTAGGAAGTACCCGCCGTGTATTCTAAAAATTTACAGAAACATGGACTTCCACCGTCGAGCCTCCGGTGATTATTCATTCATCGATTTGGCCGCCCGATCGTCAAGAAACCTTCAGGTTTTAGTCGCCCCGACACCACGAAGCCGCTTCCGGTGTTTTCAAACATCGTATTTGCTCCGAAAACATGATTTGATCTTCCCGCATGAAGAACGCTCGAAGAATGCCCTTTTCCGATCAAGTCCGATTTTCCGTTCGCCATCGTCATCGCACCAATGAAAGGTCGATGCGGTGTTGAACCTTCGATTTGGGATCGTTGCATTGAAAAACGTTTGTGCAACGATCCGTTGTTTGTCGCCCTACGGAGAATACAATGAATGCACGAGAAAAGAAAAGGGGGAGAAATCCAATAAACAATGTGAGGAACGAACCCCCACTGTCGTTCATCATGGCATTGATCCGCTCCCGTTAGTAGGATTAAATGGAGAAAGGATCAACAACATTAAATAGCATGGATTAATTCCCCAGAAACATCCAAACGAAAAATCCCTCCTGCATGAACGTACGAATCCACGGATCAACTTGATCATGGTTGACCCGCGTTCGTCGTTAAAATCAATAACGGGGAAAGATGAATGAAATAACAAACCCTACCATTAGAAAGGATTTCTTGTTGATGAAGGTGTTGTGCTGCCATCGTCGTCGAGATCCTTGAACGTCATTGCCACAGCAATTCGCAGCTTCGATATGTCGTCGTTCGTTGCCGAGAATTTCCTCCAAGGCTCCACTAATTTTTTCCTCCAGAGTTTCCTCTCAAAAATTCGTCAATGACCATTATTCGCATAATCCCCAAAAAAGGAAATGTGTTTGTAATTTAACTACACGACGGTATTAATGAGTCAATATTTTCATTTTTGCGTAATTATGACACGTCATTAAATTAGAAAACAGATGTGCCATTTACCACGCTGCAGCGGATGTTTCCTTAAAAAATAAATAAAATAAACTTGTGAATTTATTTTATTTCATTTTACTTTAAAACGTCTAAAAATAAAATTTATCCCTTGACCCGAACCAGTCAAGGATAGACTCATTCATAGGTAGATTCTTCATCCTGGACACAATGGTGCCCTCAGATTTTTAATCCAGGCATCCGTTTGGAAACATCCGCAACCACGCACAATCACCGACTCACTTAACTTAAGAAAGGTCAAACCACCATTTCGGGCTCACTAGACCACGGAATGATGTCCTGTCTTCACGCTGGGTCTCTAAATAATTCCATATAATATTTAAAAATAATACATTGAAAATCTAAGACATTACAATAGTGGTATAGGATGAATCTCATAGTTCATCATTCTTGATTTGTCTTGGAAATATGTAAACATACAAACATCTGAAAATATATTTCTTGTGAGAGAACATGAAAGGAAATATTTAATAGTATTTATAATGATGTTTAGTATATCATAATGTTATGTCTATAAGGTAGAACACTAAGGGTATTTTATAACCATTACCAATAAATTATTTCTATTTTTAAACAATCAACAATGATATAATGTTTTGACACCCAAAAATAGATGTTGACCAAAACTCTATTTGGGTTTTTGTAAATGACTTTATAAAGTCATAAAATTTCATTACAATTAAAGAATATGTTTCTCTTCATATCCACTCTATTATAAAAATTAATATACTCTGTTGGTTTCTTAGGGTATCATAGTCTATAGTATCTAATCAATATCATAGTTTTACAGATATGTTTCGTAGAATTTTTCAACAATATTTGATGACAATGATAAAATTTTGAATTTTAAATCATCCTTAGACAGATGATAAATCATTGAGTTGAGATTAAAAACTTTCTATGGTTGATCTTTAGGACAACTATATCTTTAATTCAAGATTCCATATGAATCCTTATAAAACCCTCTATAAAATAATGTGTAGAACTGTAATGTGATTGGATGAATTTTTAGAAAAATAGTATTGGGACCAAAGATAGAAGAGGAATTGATTATTTACATTCGATACATTTGAAAAATGCATCATGATATCTCAGAGATAGATGAAAACTTATTCTAGTATTAGATGTTTAGATATAGAGATTGATAATGGTTATAAATTATCCCTAGGAATATCATTTGGGATGAATATTATGATATTTGGATAGAAGGTAAATTTGATCAATATATATATTATCAACATTGATAATTTTGATCTTATCACAGTGATAGCTTATTTTATGGAATGTTTTCTTAACCTCTCTCAAGGTCATGATGAGTTCCATGTACCACTATTGAGGAAGTATATAATAGATCCTTTATATGTATTGAACTCTAAGGAGGTATTATAGAATCACGACCATAATTTTGAGGGAAAACCAGTGGAGTTTATATATTGAAGAGAGAGAGTGTTTTGGAATATTACCACTGACCTAGTTATCATTTTTTCCGAAAAAAAATAAATTTATGGAAGTTATATGTGAACCTAAATATTTTATGAGGAAAATGTATCAAAATGTGTTTTATTGGAGAAAATAAACATCAAGGGATAAATTTTTATGATTGAATAATATTAAAACCCCATGATTTTATCTTACATTTCTCTTTAAATAAATTTTATATTTTTGATTCTTTTCTATGGATGTAACAGAAAACATAAACAAACTGTGATATAAAATATAAATATTATTATTAAATGTGATTTTAATCCCCCATCTATTTGATTGGTAGGCATGAAACAGATTAAATACATTATGAAATTTCATTATATATTTTTAAAGTAATATGTATTTATTAATTCTTTTGTAATAAGTACTCAGTATTAAATTATACACATAATACGGTTTTAAGTTAAAACATATATTTTACCGAGTATTGTATTTATCATTCTATTATGTTCATTGAACAATATTAAAATATTATTTTGATGAAATATAATCTTTATATACTTTAAAATATTAATAATGTTTCATATATTGATTGACAATTGGTAAAAGTGAATATAAATTCATTTGAATTTAAAGAAAGATATCATTAATAAACTTTTTTTGGGTACTGTATATTATCATACACTATTGAAATAAATAATGTTGATTAATGATTTTAATTTATGTTTTAGATAAAATATTTACTATAATATTTTAAAAATCATATAAATATTTATTACTATTCAAGGAATGTGTTTAAATTTAGTTTTTTGATTAAAATTTACTTTTATTAAAGCTATATTTGTTGCATTTTATATTATAATTTTAAAATGAATTGATGGAATTTATATATATTATGTATGATAAAATGATGTCTATATTTGAAATAACCATTTCCGAAGTTATTAAAGAAATTATATTAGTTTTTTACATTATTAGTTATCATTGAATTAAATATTTATAATAATGATAATGATTAAATGTTTTAATGAGGTGTTATAAAAAGAGATAAGAATTAAAATGACATAAAATTTTTACAAATACTATTGGTGGAATTTTTGTGATCTTATATCATCACGTATTTTATATTTTTCCATTTTTTGTATAACTACCCTTGAAATTCACTATATTGTTTTTTAATATTCTTAAAAAATTTACATGTGTCACTCATTATGATTATGAAGGTGTACCACCTATCATATAATATAAATACCACTTGAGATCATTATATTGACCAATATCACCAAAAATACTAACTCAATATCCATCCTCATTCACTAGTTGCTATGATCTTTATAAATTACAAGATCAATATGTCTTGATGTGTAAGACAAAATAGTTTTTCCAAATAAGATTAATGTGTTCTTACTAACCTTTTTCAAGTTTGATTCTCTATAAACATTATATGCTAATTTTATAACAACATTAACATGATGAAATAATTATTTTTACTACAAATACATTTTCTTGTTAATTGTACTTCCATTTTATATATCCATCAAATCTAATAAAAAATAAAATCATCAAAAAAGGGTATGTTCATACTATCTTTTCCATGAATTGATATATTTAATTTTTCATCAATATATCACCAAAATAGTAACATTGATTAATTTAATTGATTTTAATGACTTTTATAGAATAATTATGATTCCATAAATCTTAAATATCATCAACCTTTTTACCCTTCCTTCTGAAATTAAAATATAATGTCACTTGAGTTTATTCATAGTCCACCAGAACCCCCCAAGTGATTTCATTCATTTTTTATTTCAACTATACATGAATGTTTATAATGATTACTTTAACTAATATTGGTTATATATATTATATTGTAATGAATCATTATTTTTTATTTATTATTTACCATTATATCATTACATCCATGGAAAACTAGAGACATAACTTGTTCTTACGTATGGACATCACCTCTATGAGGTGATGTAATTCATTATTCATTAAAAAATTATATGAATAGATAAATATTATATATAATGTGTATATATTATACATAGAAAATTAATAATATTTTTTATATAATTAATCTATATCTATTGTGTAAGGACCAAAATAATCAAACCAAAACATTTGGGGAAAAGAGATGACTTTTCACCCAAACTATGATTTTAATGATAAATTGTTTATAAAAATGTACTAAAATGTTATAAATAAATTATTATATATTAATAATGATAATAAAATGTTTATATAATAGAATTTTAATAAATATAATTTTTTATTTATGAGTTTTGAATGTGTATGATGAATGAAATGTCCTAAGGAAAGGGGTTTTTTTACAGTTATTTCATTTTGACATATGTCATATTTACATATTGTTTTGTTAAAGTGGTCTTCATAATTCCCATTAGTTTATTTTATTATTTAAATCATAAAAAAAACTTATAAAAAAAAATACATGTATGGTTCTCTATCATTTTTTTGATTTCTATATTACCAAAACTACAGGGGTTCGTCATCTAAATGTTGTACAGTTGTGACAAGATTCATGTTGTGTCCCTAGTTGTAGTTATGTGGTGTATATAACACCACATTAAAATACTATAACATGACTAAATTTACACTAATTTCATTTAATTTTACATTTAATGTTCTTTATTTTAATGGCATTTTGATTCAAAAGTTTTCAATGGGATATGAGTTTATTCTACAATATCATTAATTTTACTGATTATCAATGTTATGTTTAAATTGAGGGTACATATATGATCCTGTTCCTTTAAAACCCATATATTTTATCTCATATTTTTATTTATATAATTTAATGGTATTAGAAAAATATCTATCTTTTAGGTTCTTAAAATAATAGAGAATTTTCTATTATGTTATCTCCTCCTTGGTCAATGAACAATTTCTTTCGTGTATATGTTCTTAAAAAATTCCATATAAAAATGTATTATCAATAAATATATGTCTTAAAAATTTTATTTTTGATTTCCATGAATTTATATACAAATTATAAAAATGTATTTTTTATATTATTTACATATGGATCACTTTGGTCTTCATACAAATATTTGAAAAAATGTCTTTTTTTAATTTATAAAAGAGAATAACATTTTTCCATCTAAATATAAAATTATTTTAATTTATGATTTATTTATATTTTTCCATTTCTTTTTTCAAATAATATAAATTTATCAAAATTATATATATATAAATTATTAAAGATACCCAAAAAAATAATATTTTATATTTTTTCAAGGAAATGTTTAAATGACATATTAAAAGAATTTTAATTATTGTTAAACATCCTTTAATGATTATAATGATTCAATTGTGATATATTTTTATGAAATAATCCCCATCATTTCTTAGGATTTCATATGAAAATGTATTTTTCTGGATAATTCTACAAAACGTGTTATATTACTAAGGTCTAATTTATTTATGATGTAATATGGAATGATATTATGATATCATCTACTTCATTACTCTATACAGAATATGAATATATAATGGAAAAATATTATCGAAACTCATTTCATTATATGGATTAATCTTTGATGAAATAAAGAAAAATTGTATAATCTTGCTGAACACATAAAAATGTGTTTCATTATCTTATGGGTGGTTCCACAATTAAATATCCCTATGATGCCTTGTGTAGTGATTAATATCCCATAAAATAATGCAGTGACCTCATCCCAGTAGCTTAAAACTGGTGCATGTTTTATTACATTTGAATAAGATATAAAGCGTCTCATCATGAAGGAAATAATAGTTTAGGATAATTGGTAAACTATTTTCATAATTGTTTAACAAATTCCATTATAATACACTAATTATAACCTATTTTTTTATAGGAGAATAATTTTATTCTCTCTATCATATAATTTCATATATTTTGTAGTATATTTCATGGTTTCTTGTGAAAGGAAAAAACAAGGTCTAGATGATGTACTCAGTAAGGTTTCAGTACATCAGAATATATCATGAATCAATTCTCATAATAAATATTGAAATGAAAATAACGGAACACAATTCCATGTAATCAATAATGTGAGATGGATGTGAATACATAGATAATTTCATTTTGAAAATATCCTATATAATAATCTATATTCATGGGATAATATCTTAACAGACATGAAATTTAATCAATAACATGTCTATAATAATTATATAATTCATAATAAATATGAAATGTTAAATAACTAAACATACATACCATTTTAATAACTTTAGTACCATGAAAATATAAGCAATAATCAACATGGAAATGTAAATAAATGAAAATGCACGCCATTTAAAAATACACTATGAGTGAATTTCATTGATAGATACTATCATTGTGAGAATATCAACGATAAAAATAAAATAATTATTAATAAAATCAATGATTAATTACTGTATATCATTTTTCCCAGTAACAAGTTCTCTTTTCCTTCAAGATCTTTTCTCAGGATGATTTAAAATTGAATAATATAAAACCATTTTACAAATTCTATCAAATTGATTAATCCTATGAGACTAGTGATATATCCCGGGGATATCATTATCAAAGCCCCATTTATTTCATGAAAGTACAATGATTTACCCATATATTGAATAATTGACTTAATACATTAACAATCTGTCTTATCAGCAAATATTTTTTTTGACTAAATAATATGGATTACTAATATTTCTCTATATAAACAAATGACACTATGTTTAAAAAACCATATGTAGAAATGATATAATAATTATGTAATGAACATAACCATGCTAAATAACATATATATTTATATAAATATAATATAAACATATTTGAGGTAATATAATTATTTATACGGGAGTTAATAACAACAACTATGAAGAAGGAAGTGAATTTAAATAATATCATTGGTTTAAATAATCATGAACCATATAGAGGAATAATAAATATGGTACAAAAAAAATATATCCATATTGGATTATATTTAAGAAGGGATTTTGACATTAATGAATAGAAATAAAATAAAAATATATTTGAATATTATATTAAGGAAAATATGCTTTTAATTGTGTAAAATAACATTCTATAATGTCAAAACTATTTAAAATAATTTTCTTTGAAAATCAATTTTTAATACTACGAATTACAAGAATATTAAGAAAAAAATTTCATGAAATATTACCCTATAAACATAAATATTATGTTTCAAATAGATGAATTTTATATCAGTAGGTATGTTCATACTTTTCTTATATATTAAAAAGAACATTATTTTTTCACTATAAATAGGTTATGATGATCCTTGCTTGGAAAATAATAAGAAAATTATGTTCATATAATTTTTTTAAAAGATAAAAATTATAATTTTTTATATAATAAATCATTTAAAAAAGGATATATACAATTGGGAAATAAATTTTAAAACATGGATTTGGAAGAAAACAAATTTTTAACCATTGAGAGAAAGGTAGTAATTTTTTCATATAATTCATTTATCAAAATTATTAAGTCCCTCGGAGAGGGAAATTGGTAATATTAAATGAAAAAATAATTATTGACTAGTGGGTAAGATAAATAAATAGATTATAATTAACATGTAAAATAATTTTTAATAATGTAAATTTACATAAATAAAATCCCAATTAAAATTATATTATTAAGTAAATGTTTTCAAAGATCATAACATTGAAGTGAAAATTTATCATTGAATTGATTATTGAAAAAATTTTAAATCTACAAAATACAAGTTTAAAAATACATAATATAATCAATTTTCATTATACAGATAATCAAATAATATTAATGGTAATGAAGAATTAATATAACCCAATGAACATGAATTTTGTAATGAAATTATTTTCCATATGGTAATTTTCAAGTAAAATATCTAATGTTGAAATAATTAAAATTGAAAAATAAATATGAATGATGAATTATTTTTTGAATGTATTAAATTTTATATTATATTCATGTAATATATATAAAATAAATTTATTCATGAAATACAATTATTACCCAATGAAAAAATAAGACATAATCCCTTACCCCATGCTTTCTTTTCATTTAACATACATACACCACATGTATAATTGTATAAAATAGGTTATTAACATAATAAATATGTTTTTATTTCATATTAAATACTTTTATAACTTATTATCACTGTTTTATTAATAATATTATGTTAAATCCATTGTTGTGAGTGTTAATTTCCATATTTTAATAATTATTTTGCACATATTGTATAGATATATCATATATAGAAGTAAAATAATGAAATAATATAAAATTTTTACTCCTATTATTATTTGAAAACCAATCTAAAATGATGGTTATGAAAAATAGAACATGTTATAGACATGTGGATGGTAGATCATATATACACAAGAGTATTGTTTCAATTTGTCATTTAGCATTATAGAAAAGAGGAAATAAATATTTTATATTGATATAATGATAATAATATCATAAATAAAATTTTATATAATTACATATATCATCTATGTGGGGTGGTGATAAAAAAGGAGTCACATCACTTTGTGATGGCGGTAATGCACAAGTATACAAACGATATTAATATCTTTCGAGGATTGAAAAGGAAAGAAAGAAAATGATATATATTATCTATTTATAATGTTAAATACATCATGAATATAATAATTATATAATTTATTTTATATATAAATATAACCAGTATCAGTATCACCTTCCTTGTAAATATTTAGTGAAAATCAAATTATATTTCTTCTGGAAGAGGTAATAAGCCATAGACATGAGAGATATTATCAAATCCTAATGTAATTGTAGTCCAAGTGTATATATTATAAAATAAATAAACATTTGTAATTATGATATAAATATAATATTTATATTCATTATATCCCTCATCAAACTGAATCATGAAAGGTGGAAATGGAAAAAAAGACATCTGTTCCTGATGCAGGAGTTCATCAAAGACATTATTGGTGATTTTATAATCAATTTGATGGATGAGGCTATCTTTTTAGATCATTAAATTGAAATAACACTAAAATTTATTTTATTGTGTTTATTATATCATCATTTTTAGAAACAATTTATGGAGTTGGTGGAATACCAAAAATAAATATGATCACTAGAAAAACATTAACACTTCATTGTTATATCCTTTATGTTATAACAAAACCATTTAGGGTTTTATTTATGCCCAAAATAAGTATTTTAGGATGATTGGAGGGATGGTGAGATGTTATTTCAGAAGTTAATTTCTGACCGAAAATTATTTGAAATTATGAAGAAGAAAGGAGAGGGGTGACCATTTATAAGTTATGTTAGTGGTACCGTTGTAATGTTTTGAAAAGATTCAATCATATCCATGGTTTTTTCATGACATATAATTCAAAAATATTCATTAATATAAAATATAAGTGATATGGTTGAAATATTTCTATAAAATTTGTGTTTTGTATATTATTGGTTATTTGTAAGAGTTATCTTCTCAGTTTAGCCCCGGGTAAATCAATTTATATCATAACTGTATTAATTATTTTTTAAATATTTCACTATTAATTTTGGTGAAAAATATTGTTTTTATTATCTAAAATAATAAATTATTCATAAACCAAATATGGAATTTATATTTTCAAATTCATTGCACGTATGCTGAAAATTTAAAATTTTAAATTAATCTGGAATGCATTATGAGAAAGTGGGTTTTTAAATTGCAAATGTTCAATGGATTGAAATTTTTTTATAATAAACATTAATATGAAAATGTTTCCAATGACCTAAATTGTATTAATTTATATATAATTTAACTAATATTACTTTAAACCTATTTTATAATATAGTTTAACATTATTAATTATTTTCATGAAATTTTATTGTTCAAATTAAATGTATTACTTTTTATTATTCTTCAAAAAATGAAAAGTTTTAAGAAAATACCAAATATTTTACACAAATATAATTTTAATTTGAATATATAAAAATAGAGTTATATTTTTTTCAAATAAATTTTATATAAGTGATAAAAATTAATTTTTCATTATTTTCTCAAATTTTGACTAATAATTCCTTAAAAAACATTTTTCAAAAAACATTTTTTCTCTCTTAAAATATTCTAAAATTATATCTACACAATATATAACAATAATATTCTTAATGTAGTTATTATTAATCATAGACACCAATTTAATATCTATTTTATAACAAATCTGTTAAATAATAATATCTTAATAACATCTCATGTTTTATTTAAACTCGGTGTTGGGTGCAATGTAATATAAAATTGTTGTTTCATGGAATAAAAGCTATTAGAAAAATTAATATTATTAAAAAATAAATATATCATTAAATATATAGGTGTTATATTTTATTTTGAACATTTAATTGAACAACTGATATGTTATTGAATAAAAAGATCTTTTATTAGTGTTTTTGGGTTTTACATTCTCCCATATTTAAATAACTTGTGTTCGTGAATTTAAATTTGATCTTGGTAATAAATTATTTGAAATTCAGAAATACCATTTCTCAAAAACCCAAACCAAAAAAAAGGTTATAAAAAGTTCTCTGAATAAGATATATATGGATTTTTAAATTTCATAGAGAATAACATATAACTTGGTTTCAATATAAGAGAACCTTGTTGGAATGTGGAGATATAATCAATAAAGAAAACAATAAATATTTATATAGAGTGATTGAGGTCATTGATCATATAAAAATAATTGACTAATGGAATTTTAAGGCAATAAAACCCATAAACCATTATTAATTTAATGGACAATCTGAATTACCAGATATGAATATTATAAGATAAAATTTTTTCTTCAAGATAATTTTCCTAATGCTGAAGATTTTTTTTACTATATAGGAATATAAGATGAAATAATTACTCGATACATTTATTTTTTATATTCACAGTTTCAACATTTGTTAATTCTCCACTAAACTTTTACTTCATCCAATAATCCAAAAAATGAAGGCCAAAAAGTATATTATCTTATTCCCAAACAACTAAAATTCACATTTAATGGACTATAATATAAATTATAGTGTGATGAGTCTTTCAATATGTCTTAAATTATTTTCCAATTACAATATGGTTCTTAAAATATATCCAATAAATTAATATAAAAACCTCAGTGAAACTCCAGTGGTTCATCATTAAAAATTAATTAATTCTTAACCCATTTTACTAAAAACAATGACTTATTAACAAGTACATTGTGTAGGAAAATTGTGGGAAGTAAACCATTACCATATTTTGTTCATGGGTTCAATCACCAAGGAATTTCTAGATTTGATGATTTTTTATGAAACATCTGGATTCTCATTTTTATAAAATTCCCAAATAAATATGATGGACATCCAGGAAATTGAATTAATCAATAAATAACCTTTTTTTATTATGGTTTGTAAAAAACTTATTTTTTACAAAGACATCAATTGTTAATTTACTTTTATTACAATGTAATTAATGACCATATTAAAACTAATGGTTATCAATACATAAAAACATTAATCTACAAAATTTAAGGACATTATGCATAGAACCTTTTCTAGTAAAATATATAATTTCCATATATTTCCCTAAAATCACTTTAATTTTGGTAGACACCCAAAAAAACCTAAAATTTTTTTTTTATAAATTCAATATATATTTATTCTTAAAATAATAACCCATAATTGAATCTATAAAAATTAATTAATTAATACACATATTCTTATAAAACTGAAATCAATCATTATATGTTTCACGACTTTTATAACCAAAACACCATTATTATTAAATCCTCTAAAATTTTATTTTTTCAATTCGAATACATAAATATATAATTTTTTTCCCTTTAAAATATTTTATTCACTAGTTTAAAGGATAAAATTTGGATGAGTGAATTTATTCTGATAATTCCCTTACATGACACATATAATAAAAAACATATAAATGCATCCTGAGTGTCGGATTTATTTCCATCCATTGTACTCTTAATTTTTACTTTTTAAATAAAGAATTTTACCACACCTTAAAAATATATTCGTTTGTATCTCTTCCCACTTTTATTACATTATGGATGTCGATCAATATTTCCTCCATTATCTCCACCACTTGTTCTCTTTGAAACCTCGTTCTTATTTTCTTTAGTGAGTCCTTCAGTTTGTTAATTTATATGTTATAAAACATATTTTAGGATAACTAATTATGAATATCTATGATATATTTCACTCATATCATCAAATCAGTTGGCTTATCACAATCACCACATTTTACATCTTATTTGAGATTAATATATTTTTTGTATCCACCCATTTAGTAAAAAAAAATGTATAGTGTGAGAAAAAATAATCATTTCGAAAAAACTATATATTCATTTATAGTTTGTCTAAATTAGATCAATTTTGTTCAATATATGAATCCTAAGGATTGGTCATGGTTATTCTTAGTTATAATCTATTCAAATACTTAGTAATGGTTTGTAATGAAAATGTGAATTATCCTAAACAACCCCCATGTGAGTGACAAAACTGGTTCATAGTAAGTCTCATTTACATGAATTTGGTGATGATCGATTCAATCCCAATGAACCATTTTCAGATTTAATATACCAAGGAACCTCTATTACAGAACCATGTCCAACTACAGTATCATATAATAGACATATTTCATGGAAAACCCACATAATTCTACCCTTAATAAAAACTAGAGGATGTTCTTCTTAGTTTCAAAAATGATTATCATAGAGTTCTAGTCTATAATATATATTATCTTAAATATATTTCCATGGCATTAAACTAAACATCCAATGATAAAAAATATAGTTATCCAGACCCTAGTAACCCAAGGTTGGTCCTAACATTATTACATTAGTTATGATACAAGGAATCACATCCAAAAGGGAAAAAAATTTAGTTGTCTATCTAAACTAGAAACATAAATAAGTCTTACATTTTACGTTAATTCACAAATTACAACTAAATTGTTATCTATATTATAAATTTATTTCCCCTATTATATTATTTCATATGTTACATAGTACGATTAAATAATTCCATATAAATTGTATAATATAATTTTGAGTTATAATGATCAGTAATGTTTAAGTACTATGGATGCTATAATGAATAAATTATCATTATCAAATGGAAAGGTAAATAAATATACACACATTCCATATAATTAATAAATATATAATGAAGTGAATAAATAGATAATATCAATTAAAAAATATCATGGATAATAATTAATTTATACAGTTAAATTATTAAACGCACATTCAATGTAATCAATAACATTTATATCATAATTATATAAGGAATAAAAAATATGGAAATAAAAAAAAACTAAAAACACATTCCATTGAAATAAAATGTCTATAATTACAAAATAAGTAATAATTAATATGGAAAATAAGATAACTAAACTCAAATTCCATTTGAATAATTTACTAATAATTAATGCATCTAGTAAAAATTTTATTATGGAAACTTCATGGATAAAAAAACATATTTTTAATGAATTCAATGTGTAACTATTTGATTTATGGTTTTTGAGGGACATTATGAAATTACCATAATGATCTATTATCAATAACATTTAAAAATCGTGGTTAGAAACCCATGTAACAAATTATATATAACAGATTCATCCCATGAGACTACCGATGCGTCTATGGGATATCATTTACTAGGCCCACAAGTGTCTTTCCTATGAAATAATTCCTCATATATCAAATTATCTATTAAGTTAATACACTATTTTCCTTATTATCAATTATCTTTGTTGAGTAATGATTATGGATTTATCAATACATCCCTAGATAAAAAATGATATTATTTATTGAACATCATATATAGAAATTATATAACTTTTCATGAGTAAACTAATACATGATAAAAAAATAAGTATATATAGGTTAAATATAATTTTCATTGATCATAGGAAAGTGATTAATTCAAGGGGATGTTAATGAATACAAAAATAAAATAAAGAAGTGAGTGTTAATACTATACTTGATCAAAAATATCATAATTCATCCAGAAAGAGATTAAGGATTTTATTAATTTAATATGTCCCAACTATTTTATATTTAAAAAATGGTATGTTATCATTTATGAATCTAAATTCCATTCATATATCATTAGAAATAAATTTTGAGGAAAATATAGTTTAAATTTTTAAGAACACATTTTAACTCATAAATCATTTTGGAATTATTATTTTCTCAATATTACTCTTAAAAAATTTGAATTTTTAGAATATTAGAATAAATATTTAATTTTAAAATATACATTTAAACATGAAAAAAATCCTAAGATAAATAAAAATAATGTCAGTGGTTAATTATACATACGTCAGACAACTTAAAAAGAATCTTCTATTTGTAATGACAAAAGGATAGAAAATAATGACTTTCTACAATTACAAGACGATTATATCAAAAAATAAATTTAAAAAAAATGAGAAAACAAAAATTAATTAATAAATCATTATTAAAATGATAAAAAATATTTGGAAACATTATTAGAATAAATGGTTTTGGAATAAAATAGATTTCACATTGAATAGTGAAATAATGTCCAATTTTGATAAACCCGTTTTCTCAATATTTTAAAGATCTAATGATTGAAAAATTATTACCATTACATGAAAATATAATTAATATCCTTATGAGAATAATATTAAATTTCATATTAATCAATTATTATTTTTATTCATTTAATGGATATTTAGGTACAAAAAATCCAAATTGAAATTAGTATTTTTATTAACCCTTACAATGATCATTACCATGAAGTTATAATTAATCAATGAATATATTATCTATATCAAATGTAAATACACATAATAAAATTAGAAATACAATATATGACAATCAAAATTAATTATACACAAAATCTATGAATATCAATAACAACTAAGATGCAAAATAACCAAAAGAAAATAAATTAATATATGACAATCTTTACAACTTGGGGATTTTCAAGTCTAATCCACATAGATGAAATAATTAAAAATGAAGGTTAAATGATAGATAATAATGGTTTCTTTATGATATAACATGTGATGGGGATTTATAAACACCATAAAATGGATATTGGTTCATAACAATCAAATGTGCCACAGCGAATGGAAATTAAGACAGAATCCCTTACTTCAAACATCCTTTTGGTTTAACGTTATATAAACTACAATATATTAGTAAAAAAATTTAATAACATTAAAATAACCATATTAATATTTATCATATCATAATTCATCTTCATATTACATCTTATCACTTGTTATTTAATAATCAGGTGATAATATAATTATTTTGGGTATTAATTGACTTATTTTCTCATGCGTTTTTAGTCGTGAATGATATATCCCTTGAAAATATTATATATTTCTATCACATCCATAATAATAATCATTACATAATTATCATATTTTTACAAAAAATTTACTTTCATAACCTATCATGAAATATGGTAAAGAAAAATCGATTATGTTAAAATCATGGAGACAGTAGGTCACACGTACAAATTACTAACATTTCCATTTTTCAATATAAATTCTGGGAATTGGTAAAGAAGTAATTTTTATTTAAATAATTATAATGACATCATAAGCAATGTATTATTTAATTATATATAACATTTATGTTGTTGGGTGATTAAAATATCGCCACACCGCTTAGTGAATATTGAAATCCACACACACACGAACGATGATATCATCATTATGTGAGTAAATTATTAGGAAATAAAATGATTTATGTTATATTTTAAGAATGATAAATTTTAAATTTATATAATAATTATATCATTTATATCACAAAAAATAATTATATTAATCCTTATCACTTTTCATATAATGTTTTATGGGAAAAAGAATCGCATCACTTTGAGAGTCAATAGCCCACTGTAGACACGAATGTCGTTATCATATACAGTACATAATGGAATGTCAATAGGAATATATTATATAATTTCCCAATTGGTGAAACTTTAATTTAAATATCACATATATACTTTATTTCCATCATTACGCCCAAGCATTATAGGTGGTAAAGAACAAAAACATGAATGACATCGGTTCGTGAGTAGTGAATCCACCATACACATGAATGATGAATTTTGAAAACATTTTATGATGTTTGTTTTGTTATAATTCATTAAATTAACATTAAAAATTTTATTATATACATAATAACAATTTTACTATATCATAATAGTGTAATAGGAACTGAATGAGGCGGAGGAATAAATAAAATAAAAATGTTCATTGAAAAACAATACCCTTTCTTTGTTCAACCTCATTACGTTTTAACCGAATCCATAATAGGTTATATTTCATCAACAAATAAGGATTATATGATGATAATAGGGATTTGTTTATGGTATTTTTGAAGTTATTGGCAGAACAAAAAGGGTTCTCAGGTGTTATTAATAGATGATAGTATGTTGCCTTTTTTTCAAGTCATTAGAAAACTTGAAATACGTTGAAAATATTCCATAATACCATAATTTTTACTATTCTAAAGTCACAAAAAAATTACAAATAATAGAGGAGAAAATATATAAATATTTCTATAATTTTTCTGATCAATTTAACCATAATATTCTCAGTTAAAACCAAACAAATACATTTTTACCATAACTTCAGTAATTATTCTTTACATTTAACATTATTATTATTTTAAAAGTTATTTCTAAATTATTAGAAATTAGAAATTATTATTATTAAAAAATATATAATTTATATTTATTAATTCAATTCAAATAATTATAAAATTTAATTTAAATTCAACCCCTTAGATTTAATGAGAAAGATTGTTTTTAATGTGTAAATGGTCAAAACATTATAGTGATTTTATACCAACTTTCAATATGAACATTATTTGAATGAGATAAATATGATTAATTTATATATTATTTAACTAATTTAATTTCAATTCAATTTTAAATGTATTTTAAGATTATAAATTTTTTAAATGAAAAAGATGTTTTCAATTAAAATTTAGTATTGTTCAATTATCATCAAAAAATGATACATTTTTAAAAAATCCTATTATTTCACCCCATGATAATTATGATATTGTGATTTCAAAATTTTAATTTATAATTTCAAATATATTTTATAAAATTGTTCAAATATATATATTGAAATATTTTCTCAAAGGACTTCTTATCCATCTTTTAGAAAAATTAGTTTTCTAGAATAAATTTCAATTCATTTAAAATTATTAATATATATTTTTTAATCAATTTATGAACAAAATATTCATTAATTAGTTATAAAATTTCATACATTTGGATTTTATGTCTATTCTATAACTATTATATTAACTAATAAAAATTTAACAACATAACACATTTCATTTATTTTCGGTGTTGAGTTCAACACAATATAAACTCATTGTGGCATATAACACAAGAAATCATATGAATTGAATTTATTTAAATAATAAACTATTTTATAGTCTTGTGGTGTTCCATTTTCTTTTACTATTGGTGTTTTATGTCTTATATTATATAAAAAATAGTGTTTTTATTTAGTAATTTTAGGGTGTTATAGATAATAGGACTCGAATGAGGAGTGGACCCAAACCTGTTTGGGACTTTATTCTCTATGATAGTAATGGGAGTAATCCATTGGTAAGGATTCATTGAAATGGTAAGTGAACACAATTGAATATTATTATTTACAAAATATGATATTCTTTGATGTTAAAAAATATTAATTAAATAATATTTATCACTTTCGGGTTTCCAAAAAATTTATGTACAATTTTTTTGATATGATCTCATGGAACCTAATTAATAATTTATGATTCTGGACTCTTATGAATTATTTATTTTTTATGAAAAATAGTTATTTATGAATCATAATTAATTATTATTTATTGAAATTGTATGAAATTTATAATTTATTTATACACATGATCATATATTTTTCTCACTTGTGACCATTGATTGGTATCTACATTATTCACCCTAACTGAGCAACTGGTCTCACCCTTTCATATGTTTCCATTTCCTAACATTATGAAGAAAGTATTTAAGTAGTTTATGTATAATAATTTTATTTATCGATAATATATTATACAATTATTTTTAATATCTTTAATGAAATAAAAATATTATGTATCTAGTATCCACATACACTAAACCAATATAGTTTTGATTATTTTATTATTATGATATATATTGAATAATAATATAAAATAATGTCATATTTATGTGTGCAATTTGAAATTCACACCAAAAATATTTATTCCTTATAATTTATTTATATTATATTATATAAAATGATACAAATATGACATTTAAACCAAACCAAAACTTAATGGATCCTTTCAGAAAATTGATTAAAAGGAAAGAGAAAATAGTATATATTTCAATAAACACGTTACATAGCATTAAAAAACATCAAAACTAGATTTCAATATTCAAAATTAAAATTTTAGATTCATTATAGCAATTCATAAATTTATATTCGGTTAATAGATTATATTCAAAAAACATTGTATATATTTTTATATCAAAAAATTTTATGAATCATGTAAAATATTTTTTTTCACTATTAACTGAAATATAATTTTACCATACATATTTCACCAATGAAATTCATTTATTAAAAATAGATTTATAATATTATATAATTTAGGATTGAATCACTTTTTCTATAAAACCCCTTGAATTATGTAATAGTTTCTTTGGGAAAAAATCATACTTACTATAATTAATTCTCTGGTGATACATTCTTAACCAATTAAAAGTTTTAAACTATAAATTTCAAAATATTTCACCTAATAAACAAATGAGGGTAGCTCATAAATATAACCTTTTTTATGGGGCCATGTTTCCTATTTTTACTTATGATTTCTCTAATGTACATTTACCAATTGAGATATTTGATTCCACTATTGTTTCATTATAGTGTTATAAAACCTTATTCGATCATCATAATAAGAAATATGAAGATAAAATTTCATTTATTTATAGGTGAGTATATTAATTGGTTCATGAATATACATCCTCTATAATGAGATATGTAGACAATATAGCTTTAGTTAAATTTCCATTCGATAAGCTAGGTTTCTAATTATTTTAGAAATCATAAAAGGCATCATAATAATAGGAAATGTATTGTTTTTTACTAAAAACATTATAAAAGACTTCCATAGAGAAAAATTAATGAAAACATGATCCCTTATTTGAAATTATAGATCCTTAATTATGTGTTGTAAATATCTGTTTTTTTAATTTGGGATTCTATTAAATGACTTTAAATAGTTTTTATATTCATCATTGTGTACAGATTTTTTTGGGGAAAACATTCATTTAACTAACATAATCCCAAAAATTTGGTATATGATATATTCTCCCTTAAAATGATTCATTTAGTTCCATTTGAATACCAATATGTGATTATTATAATTTGAAAATTTTAACAAAGGTAAATACTGATACAATGTGCCTTAAAAAAATGAGAACATCATTGGCATGTCTTATAATGTTTTAATAGTAAATTTTAATATTATATCTATTTATGGTAGATAAGATGTGATCAAATGAATTTTAGTATTGAGAGCCCTTTGATGACTTTCCAATATTTTTTACATAATCTATGGGTATTGAACATATACAATTGAAAACTGTTTACCATGATTTCTCACAATATTATTGATATATAGTGTTGTGAGCCTCCCTGATGCAGATCCTCCATTAATGAGAAGAAATATGTTATCTTTATATGGAGATCAAAACTAAAATATATGGACTATTTTCATTTATGATTTTATAGAAATATAATGAGAAATTATATATAAATTCATCCTACCTCCATATAAGAATAATGACATGTTTTATTACCTTTTTAATATGTTTTCACATCTATTACCAATTGAAAAACTAATAAACATCATATATTTTTATTAATTTACTATAGAATATTGTCCCATAAAAAAATTCTTCTTAAATACCTATATATCTTAGTGATAACATGGTATACAGAAAAATATGTGCTATGAGAATCATTATGTAATTCCTTTTCTAGCTTAGGTATTTATGGAACAGATAGCCTCATTCTAAATTTCATTACAATGTATTTATAAAAAATTATTTCAAATTCTCACCATCCATACAAGTTATTTTCTAATGAAAAATCTTATGATTATTTTAGGATATTTTTATCTTATCCCGTAAATTTGGCCAAGATATGTCATAGAAAAATAGATATGATTCCACTTCCAAAATGATTAAAATATAAAAAATTACTAAATCCTTCAACATAAAATCTTTATTACACATAAATTTATTGAAAACTCAAAGATACTCAATATTCAATGCATTGGATATATTATTTTCCATCCCATATAGTTTGTGCATTGACAAATACCAGTACAAGAGTAGATCATGTCAACCATGTTGTCTCAAATTTTTCTCTATTTTTTAAAATGAGTATTTCATTATTTCATGAACAATATATATTTAATATCCTCAACCATATAAATTACACATCAATATCCATATGAAAAATATTATTACTATGAAATCAAGTTCATTAGTTAGATATTTTTGAATATGAAACTTTAACAATCTTAATGAAAATGAAACTGCACTATCATTCTGTATTATAAAATATATATATATATATATTTTATTAATATATATACATATAAAATAATTCATTCATGATGGTGATGTCAATGTCTTTCATTGTCCATTCTCATATTTGGTTCTTAATAAATTTCGTTACATTCTTTTAACTAAATGAATATAAAAAATAATGATATATTAATTTCATATATAGATATTGCATATTTTTAGATGAATAATCCTTCTAGTATAAAAATACATGCATGAGGATCGTAAAGTTCAAGTGCCATATTATAATCAAAAACATAAATATTAGGTTTTTAAAATATCAACATGGACTCAAACTTATTTAATCAAAATTATATCCCTTTGAGCATTCCAAACATAACACCCTTCTTAATATCCTATAGAAAGGAAACATACAAAAAGGATGAGCTTAGATGATCAGTAAAGGTAGACATGGAAGAAATACATTTACTATCTTAAAAATTAATAATATAATAATTATGGGTATGTGATCCTAATAAAAACAAAAAACATTTATTACCAACCTATCATGGAGCTCAAACATGAGTTAGGGAATAATACATTAAAAAGATCCATAAGAATAAAACATAATAATAACTCATAATTGTTCAATATATTCAATTAGAAAATATCAGTTTCATCATCATAAGTATAGAAAAAAAAACTCATATGTCAAGGTTATCTACCATGAATCTCATATCAGGCCTTATCACATATTTCCCTTAATTAATCTTTCACATCGACTAGTTTCCCATCACAGATCTTGCACATGAACTTGTTTTAATTAAATATATCATGATATTGGATTTATTACACAACTAATTAGCCGGAGTTATAAGTCCAATCCATAATAAAATTAAAAACTATACATATATGTGACCCAGACTATAAATCATTCATCAAATCAAAACCCATGTAACAAAATGAGTTTTATAAACACTTCATCATCACATAACACATAAAAAAGATATAAGTCTCTTAAGTATATTTATATATTAAATATAAAAAATTAATAGAAATAATAATAATAGTATCCTTGGTTCAAATCAACAGTAAAGCTTATGTTCATTAAATAATTTCATCTTATAAATAAAATTATACTTTAAACATTAATTGAAATAACTCATACGAAAACATTGAAATCATTTTTTAAAGAGCAACAAAAATTTCATGGAAAATATTTCATTGTAAAAAAAATTTATAACATAAAAATTTATGATTAAATTTATTAAGGATTTATGATCGTGGACAAATCCATTCATTATTTTTATGTTAAAAAATATATATTCTTAACATTTCTAGAAAAGTAACAATATACCTCTTTTTGAAAATGACAAAAAGACTCCATTAAATCTGTTCAGTAAATATTAAAACAGTGGTCAAAATAACATTTAATATTCATAGGAGAATATTAAATACCTTTTTGAACAAAAATTTTTATATCATGTGTGTGGAATATGAATAATCCCAAATTGAGATTAAAAATGATATAATCCTGAATATTGGTGAGATTGTGAAATAAACACTCACACCTTTATAATTAATAAAATAATATTCTACATGAATGAAATAAAATCATATGGTTATAAAAATACCATAATATTCATAATAATACTCATAAATTAAATTCATGTGTTTTATATACACCTCAAAGAATAAATAATTGGTGTATAAGGCATGTTTTCCATTAAAATAAAATTGAGATAAAAAACCCTTTCCTAAATTCTATAATTTTATTATTCTTGTTCAAAACTAATATATAATAAATATTGGGTTATTATACATGTACTATGTAAAACTATATCAATAATTACATTTATTATTTATTTATAATATCTATCACAATTTTATTAATAAATAAAATCAATTTACTATGTGATATAAGCTTCATTTCCCAAGATTGATTTAGTTCTGTAGTTATAGTCCATATGCATTGATCATGGACATGTAATTTTTTGAATAATTATAATGTTAACTGTATCATATTTATTCATTAAATTTATCCTTATTACTAGTAATGTGAAATATATTTGAAAACTAATTTCATCACATCGTGGAGATCGTAATATATATGTTGGCATGAGTGGTGTTATTATTTTCCAAACGAATTTGTGGTAAAAACTTTGATATGATTTTTTCAACACATAAGTATAATAGTGGCATAAATATCATTTATAAACATGTAAAACATCATTATTTACATTCATTAAATATGTTGATGAATACTGAATAATATAACTACTTTGAGATTGTTTGCTATATATATGCATGAGTGAAACATGAACTTCTTGTTCAATGGGGAAATGGGTTGTAAAATGATTTTTTCATAATCAAAATAAAATTTGTGATTAATTAAGGCGATGAAGTAATTATTATTTTTATATGTATCCTAGATTTTTAGGATTTATATAAGGGTTGAAAATGAGAGTGATCAGTTTACGATATTACACCTTCTTCGAAATATCTCTTTTAGATTTCCTATAAAATACTCCAGAGAAGGTCTTTTAGGAATCCCATAACCTCTATAACGTGTATATGGAAGTGGAGAAGATAATTTGAATTATTTTTCTCAATATATAAGAATATTTTTTTGGAAATGGGATGAGTGATGAGGTGTCCTTTTACAATGAAGGTGGGGGGAACTATGGAATATCAGAAAATATTAAATAATAAAAAAATATGTGATAATCCCAAGTCCTCAAAATGGAATGATATAACAAAATAATGTGGCATAGTATTGAAATACCATAAAAAATAATTATAGATATGTTTTTTAGAATTTTAATACTTATCTATTTTCATTGACTCTTATTTAATGTGTTTTAATTTTAACAATTCTAACTACATTTCCCATGTTAAAAGGTGTAGATTTTAGCACATAAATTGTAAAATTATCTATAAAGGTAAATTTATGATATTTTACACCATTATTTATCCCATATTACCTTATTTTTTATGACCATTAATAAATTTAAAAAAATAATTTTTTCATAAAATATCATTGTTGTCAATTTTGATACTATTCATTACATAAAATTTAAGAAAATTAATATACTAGATTAATTTAAAAATATTCCATTAAAACACATATAATATCTCATATTCGCCTTTAAAATTCATGGATCACCTAATGTGCTCAAATTATATTTATTTTTATATTTTTAGTAACACTTAATTGATGTTTCCAATAATTGAATAATTACTACATCATCGATGTGTAATAACATATGATAATTATTTCATCAAGAAAAATAAAAAATAATTTCATATAATGAATATAATATCTTTATATTTCATAAACTTTATATAGTCGATCATATCATCAATTTAAAAACATAATAAAAATATTATTAAATGTTTCATTGTGACATTTTGTACTCTCTTTGAATTTAATAATATGTAGGTCATTTTCATGGATAAGTGTCCATTAAATTATACTATTTTATGTATAATGTAATAAGGCACGAATTAAATTAACCGAATAACGCTTTTCATGTTTTAGTGTAGATTTATTATAATGAATTAGCCTTAAACACAACGTAATCTTGGTTTAAGTTAATAATTCACATTGAGGATATTTTCAGGATTAGAGATTGATAGAATTAGATTATAACTTATATATAATAATATGAATATTACATGTATAAACATCTACTCACTATCCATTTTTTTCTAAAATAAAAACTCATAAAAAAGAATCATGTTTATTTTCATGTTTAAACAACATGAATTTTCTTTGATCTCATCCTTGACCATTTTCCTCTTTATGTCCAATAAAAACATTTCCAAAACATGGGAAGAGCATAAAAATCACATCACTGGATAAAAAAAGGAAAACTATTGTTTTTAAAAAAAAATTCTAAATAATGAATAATATATCATAAATTAATACATTTCACCTTAAGGATGTAGAAAAAGCACTTTACTAAATATTAGCTAATTTATTTCCCTCCTTTTGTAACCAAAATATTACTATAAAAACTATATAAATCAACATATAGCTTAAAAAAGTAACTTGGAACATAAACATAAATAAATGGAAATTTAGGGATATTAGGAGATTATTTGTGAAGAGTATGGATAAGAAAATGGGCTTCAGAGGTGTGAGTAATGGGTTAGAGGTGATGGCTTTTTATAAGGGGGACGAGGGGAACTTTAAGAAAGTTTGAAAGTATTATTTTATTATTAAATGATTTTATGTTTCGAAAGGTCCATAACTAATTAAATTAAATTATAATATGACTATTCTTCTAATTAAACTCATCCAATAATAATTGGACATGATTTGGATACATTTTAATCCTTATCGTTTTATTCAACCGGTTTTTACACTTAGCATTTTATAATGAATTGAACACTTTGAGAATCAAAATAATTAACAAGACATGAAAAATATAAAATTAAAGAGTCAAACAAATATATTAGTACATATGATAACAATTTTTTTAAATAATAGATTTTTTTAAAATTTTATAATAATTTATAAAATATTTTATATTTTAAAATATGAATTATGTTGATTTTGACACTATTCATATCATGACATTACAAAAATGCATAACAAACAGATTAATTATAAAAAAACATCATAAATATAAATATAACATGCAACTAGAATCCATAAAAATAGTGGATGACATCAAAATAACCAAATTTCATTTATTTTAACATTTACAATATCATTTATTTGACTCTTTTAGTAATGAAGCAATCACTGCATCATCATTTTTTTCTTAATTAAATTTATTTGTTTAGTATCAAAAATTTATAACTAAAATACCATGATTTAGGAAATATTTTTATCTTTTGATGACTCTTTATAGTTTAAAAGATAATTTATATAACCCATTATAAATTGTTTTACTAAAAGATATATGTATATGTTATATTTTCATTAACATTTAATTAATTTTAATAAAATGTCATTCTCACTTACAAGTGGATCCATGGTGTCCCAAAATCTACCCAGGGTTGCCCATGATAGTACATGTATTTTCCAATAGTGTTATCTCACATGTTAGTATAATTTAATATTATTATAATATTATTTGTTACCCTTATTTACCATATTTACCATTTAACCATGGTTTATAAAAAAAATTATCAATATTACTATTTATAATTTCTAAAAATAAAAGATAAATATTTTAAAAAAATACCTCCTAATTCCAAATATGGAATCTATTTCTCCAAATTCAAAAAAAAAGTTGAAAAAATTAATTTAAAATTAATTCCCATTGTCAAAACCTAAAATCTTGTTTTTAATAAATAATAAATACCCGACGATTAAAATGGGATGATTTCAAATTAAGAAGTGAAATTATTTCTAAAATACTAAAATAGATTAAATAGTAGAAACATAATATAATTACAATTTAAAACCAATAAAAATGAGTATCTAATGATATAAATAAATAAGATGAAAATACAGTTTTAAATTAAAAAGAAGTACTTATCACTATTCATTACAAATGAACATTACCAAAAAATACCAAAAATTTACCTAAAGTAAAATTTGGAGTCCCAATACTAAATAAGAAGATTATATTTTCAATTGGAAAATATATAAGTGATAAAAAAGGGAATTAAATTGGATTCTCCATCAAATGGCTGTAAAACTACATTTTAAAAATGTGAGAGTATTTGTGATTAAAATTGGATTAATTCTCATTTTAATCCATTGAATTATATTAGATAAATGTAAAAATATTTAACAAACATTTTTAATCATAGTATGGTTAGTTATGTTCATTCCCACAAATATACTGTCTAGTAATTAACTAACATTTAGAATAATTATATTATATTATTATTTTTCAGTATGACTCAGGCTTCTATGCAACATGAGAATTTAGATAATCCCTTTGATGTGTTTCAGGTACGCCATTGAACATAGCTTTCAATTTAGAGTAAAATTAATATTAAATTCACAAATATTAATTAATATGAAAATGCCATATTCTTTAATTACATGGGATGTTACTTCATTCCCCCTTTTGGAAATTTCATCCCCTAAATTCTATTCACTTATCAAATTAGTGGGATATTTATCCCTCATTGCATTTTCATATTCCCTTGTTGACTCTTAAGATATATGGGTTTTCTAAAAAACATTTGCCTAATGAATTTCATTATTCCGAAATAATTTATCTCTTCGGTCAAGAATCTGAAGTGGTTATTCCTCATAAGAGAGATTCTCTTCCAACTGAACTACCTCTAAACTAAAAACATGAGATAGATCCAGAATATAAATTAACAACATTGAAATATGAAAAACATTGTGCTACTTGGATAAAAATCAAGGTAAATCCACTATATAGGCAACTGATCCAACATTCTCTAGGATTTTATAGGGTCTAATAATCCTCAGACTATGATTTCCATTTTTACCAAATCATATCACACTTTTCCATGGAGAAACACTGAGAAATACATGATCACCTAACTTGAAATAATGATCCTTCCTTCGGTTATCCGCATAACTTTTTTTTATGCTATATTCTTTCCTCATGTGTTATTGTATCAACTGGACGTTCTCTTCCATCTATTCTACCAATTCTGGTCTCATCAGTTTTCTTTTAACCTACTTCATCCCAAAAATCTTGGGTTTGACACCACGTTCCATATAATGCCTCAAAAGGATCCATCTGTATACTTGAATGAATACTATTATTATAGGAAGAGTAAAACAATGAAATATATTGGTCTGAACATCCCCATTAATCCATTGAGAAAGAACATATCATATCATCTAATTTCTTAATTGTTCATTATGACTGACCATATAATTGAGGATGAAAAGATTTACTGAAATTTAATTCAGTACCCAAAGGATTCCAAATACCCTTCAAAAAGTTACAAATGAACATGGGATCATAATCAAATATAATGTAGAGGGGAACTCCATGTAACCTAACTATCACATTAAAATTCAAACAAGAAAGTTGATCTAGAGAAATAGTTTCTCGAATAGGTTGGGAATAAGCATATTTATTCAATATATCAATAATAACCAAGATTGCATTATTAACTCCTTACGTTCTCGATAATCCCATAATAATTTCAATGGATATATTTTTCCTTATAAAATTTGGCACCGGTAAAGGCTGATGAATCCCTTTTGGTAATTTTTGCTCTTCCTTAACCTATTGAGAAGTCAAAAACATCATAGTAATTTCAGAAATGTCTCATTTCATTCCATCCCACCCGTAATACTCTTGAAGATCTCTGCACATATTAGTATTATTGCGATGAACTAAAAATGGAGAACTATGTGCTTCACATAACAATAATTTCTTCAACTATGAATCACAAGGAACACATAACCTCTTCTCATATCTCAAAATAAAATTATTATCCATGTTAAATTTAGGAAACTTACACTTATAAACCAACTATACCTTTTTCTATAATAAAATGTATTCCTTCTATTGTTGATTAATTCTATTTTATAAATATTATTTCATTGAAACCTTAAACAAACCAGATGAATTTCTTTCACCAACAACATTGATTATATAGTTCATCAAATTTTTAGTCAAAGGATCTTATTCCAAATGTTACATGATTAATGTATCATTACTCTTTCGCCTAAAAAAACCAACCACTCTATTTATCGTTTCTAGATGGTAATGGATCGTATAATCATAACCATTGATAAATATAAACCATATCCTCTATCTCATGTTTAATTCCTTATTAGTGAATATATAGTTCCAACATTTTTGATTAGTATATATTTCACACTTTATGCCATACAAATGATTCCTCCATATTTTTATTGAAAAAACAATAACAATATAATTACAAATCATGTGTAGGGTAATTTCACTCATGCGGTTTCAATTGACGTGAATCTTAAGCAATTACTAGAAAATTCTGCATTGGCACATAATCAATTCCATTCAACGTAGAATCACTATAGATAACAAACTCACCATTTCTAGATGGTAATTACAATAATAGAGTATTATCTAATCACATTTTCAATTCCAAAAAACAATCAACACTTTCATTTGTCTAGATAAACATAACTCATTTTCAAGTTAACATAGTCAATGGGAAGATAACCGTGAAAAATTCTCAACAAACCATTTTTAACAGCCTTCCAAAAAAAGAAAAATATGAATCTCGGTAATATTTTTAGGTCTTATCCATTCTTCAGAAACTATTGTTTTATATGTATCAACAGATATTCCATTTTTTGAAACGATGTAACCATGGAAGAAAATTTTTTGTAACCAAAACGCACACATGATGACTCTCCCATACAATTTATTTTCATTTAATTTTTGAAACGAAACTATTAATTGACATTTATATTAATATCCACATTTGAAATATACCAAAATATCATCAATAAACAGATCAACAAACTTATCCAATAACTCACAAAAAAAATTTATTCATATAATCCATGGATATAATAGGTTTATTGGTTAAACTAAATTACATAACTAAAAATTCATAATATCTATATATAGTATGAAACATGGTCTTTAGAATCTATGCATCAAGTACTTTTAACTAATGGTAACATGACCTCAAATGAATCTTCGAAAAATAATGAGATCACATGAGATGATCAAAAAATTCATCAATATGAGTCAAATGATACTTTTTCTTATCAATGATATTATTCAAGGATCTATTATCAATGCAATGTCTCATTGAAAAATCGTTCTTTTTAACAAACTAGACTAGATCAACCCATGTTGATGTGATAGGTCGAGTGAAACATTTTTCTAACAACTACTACAATTGTTTCTTTAAATATTAATGTTCAATTTTACATATTAGGAAATGGGGTTTAGAGATTATCTTATCATAAAGAACTAAGTCAACAATAAATTAAACTTATAGATTATGTATAATACCCTTAAAATCACCATGAAATACATCAAGACACTCATTTACTAATGGAACATCTTTAATCTGAACAATTCATTTATTTTAAGAAATATGTGCAAGGGAAAATTAATTTCCATCTCTAAAAATTTTCTCAGCTTCTAGATATGTTATTAGAGGTAAGGGTACATTGTTGTACACAATCTGAAAGTATTCAAAAAAAATGAACTTCTTTAGATCTACAGTCAATCTTATAATGGTAAAGAGTAAGCCAATCAATTCCAAAAATATCATCAAACTCTACCAGAGTAAAAAAAGGATTTACTGTAAATTCATTCCACATATAATGATTGAAAGATTCATATAATTTATTTTTTGTTAAATAAATCCCCTATGTGTTTTTACCACAAGTTCCAGATTCATATCTTGAGATGGAATTCCCAATTTACTAGAAAAGTTATAAAAAATAAAAGAACCTTTAGATCCGAAATCAAACAACAAATTGGAATAATATGAAAAAAAAATATATCTGATACCACTTCATTTGATGGTCCTACATCAACTATAGTAGTAGAAAAATATTTTTTCCCCCAACATTCTTCGTTTTATCTGTCTATTTTCCACCCTTGGTAATCAACTTTTGAATCACATTTGAATAATGTCTAAACTCATTGCAACTAAAACGTCTAACCTCAGGATTTTCATTGCCTACTTCATCATATTACTTATATTTACGAGAAATATGAATAGTCTTACCACACTAGAAGTACTATCTTTATTTTGTGATACATTATCCAGGATTATTTTTAACCACAATTTTTAAAAAATAGAAATAAAAATTTATTTCCTTCGGGATAATTTGATTCATTTTTTCCCTTCTCTTTCCAATATGAACCCTTCTTTTACTTCATCTATTTTTATATCTGATCATCCAAAAAATACATTTTTACTTTCATGGAACATCTATCATGTTTCTCAAAGAATTTGAATTCTTGAGAGTCTAGTTCTCTTCGATATTGTGGCTTCAGTCTTAATTAAATACGATTTTTCTTACTATCAAGATCTCACAAGAAATTTGAACAATACCTTGATAGTCAAGTGAACATTTCTTTGTAAGCGGCCAATTATTCACCCACCAACCACAATTACAATAGTTTTATTCCATCCTAAGCTGAACACACATAGGAAAATATTTATCAAGAAACATACATTTTTATTATTCCCAAAAAAGAGCATGAATCTCCTCATTGTCCCTGATATTTTTAATCATCGACCACTACTGTAATTCTTCTCCTTCAAAATGATAAACAACAAGACTATTCTTTTGATTTTCTATACAACCCATGAGATCGATAATATTTTCTAGGGCTTTGATCCACCCTTTATCTTGAAAAGGGTCATATTATCAAATAAATAATGGTGGATATTACCTCATGAAATGCTCAAATATTGACATGTTCCTATATGGTCGATCAGGATAATATTTTGCATGGATAGAACCAACATTTATATCCTAATTCAACAATTCTATCCGTACAAAAAATTGTTTAGTTTTTATTTTGCTTATCTCAGGTTGAATTTTTTTTTTGGTAATTATCCTCTGTATGCCTTCATAATACTGCTTCCCATTTTCCTCTAAGGAAAACCATTTTGAACAAAAATATATTAGATGAATAATCATAGTAATCTTCAAATCCTATATCTTTTCAATTTTACCATAATTTAAAAATCATTTATAGATATTCTATTAAAAAAAATTAAGTCATAATAATGTCTAAACCTCTATTTGATACCAATATAATAAAACATCTTTAAAAATTACATAATAATGAATTCTGTTAATAATTAACATTGAAAATATTTTCTGGTTTACAGCATTAGAGAATTATATCATAACATGTACATAACAACTTGAATATTACATGTTGAAACTTCTACTCAGTATACATTTTTTTCATAAAATAAAAACCCTTAAAAATGAAACATGATTAGTTCCATGTTAGATATAGGATGACTTTTCCTTGATCCCATACCTAACCCTATTCCACTTTATATCATGTGAAAACATTTCAAAAACTTGGTTTGAGGAAAAAAGATCAGTAATGGATACACAAAGAATGAAAAATTTTAGTTCTCAAAAGAACATGTAAACCATGAATACATTATCATAACGTAATACTTTTCTTCTTAAAGATGTAACAAAAACACAACACTGAATATATTATAATTTCATACCCTTATTTTATAACCAAAATATTAACATAAAACTAATAGAAAGCAACATATATCATATAAAAGTATCTTGGGACATGAACATACCTAAATGGAATGACCATAAGATTGATAAACACACATATCACTAAATAGAATATTCTTACGACTAACTTTCATACCCAATGCATTGGAGGATACAATGTAACCACCCTTCCTTGGTTTACCATGAAACCACGCGTCAATTGTTATTTCACGTAACCTCTCATCAAATATCAACGTACCATTACATAATCATAACACATAAAATATTACAAGAATCAACATATTTTAGTCACAATATATCATTTCATGATATTGGAATACTCAATCCACTTAAAAACCCATTTTCAATATGAAAACAACCAAAAATAGAATAAGGTATTTTTTTTCTTTTTAAAAACATTTCGGCATAGAGAGGATTCCTAATAACGACTACGGAGGAAAAGATTTCATTGTCACCAAAAATGATAAAAACATTCCTTTTTTCATTTGGTAAAACACTTCGTTAAAAAAAATTCCCTTTGAACAAATGTAAATATTAATGTGTTTTATTATACCCTATGTATAATAAGGAGGTGTATATTATCAATATATGCCTTAATTAAAGGAAACTGAGATGAAGTCCCTTACCTCTTGTCAGACATGACTTGTTAGTTCATTAATTTATTGAATAATAAACATATGTTAATTTATATTTTCATCAAAACCTTTTTCAAGTTTAATATTCCATTAATATCACTTTTTACCAGGCTATGGAAATTATGTATTTTTTTAGTACATATCGGAAATTTTTTCGTTGTCCGGAACTTGTATAAAAAATGAACTTGTTATAATTATAAACAGTCAATATGGTCAAAATTACATTTTATCCATAATAATATTAATTATTTTTTTATCATATATATCATATATATCCTCTATATATGTATTTATATTTTCCATAGCATTTGGATAAAAGAAATTAAATTCACCATTCACGGAGACTGTAAGTTGTATATATGTATGAATGCTACCTTAATTCAATTTTCATATTTAAAGGAAAGAAAAATAAATGAATAATAGGTATATAATAATTATAGTACAATAAATATGCTTTATATGTTATATAATTTAATTAGTTCCATCATTAATTTGTTCCATGCATAGCATGACCGAGTCTTATCACTTTGAGGAGGTGGTAGTCTGCACTTCCTTAATTGAAATTATCATATTTATACCACCTGAATAGCACAAATGTATATTATAAATGACAATTACAGAAGTATTTAGATAAATTAAATATAAAAAATATCATATATAAAGATAGTTACATCATAATGGTCACCATAAGAGGTGGTAGGAGAAGATTGAACATTCATCGTTTTGTGAGATAGTTGTTCATTGTCCACATAAATTGTACATTCTATTCCCATTAGACGATGGTTTCTGTAAGTATAGTTTAAATCCTTATCATACTAAAACCATGTCTATTTAGTACACGTGTTTTTTTATGTAAACAATGAATAAGAATACCATAGGGAGAGTAGAAGTAAAATTAATTGAAAGAAACTTGAGATAAGAAGTTACCTCAAATCGGGTAACTACTGTGGATTTGAGAAAAGGGGGTATCTTGAATTGCCTTATGACTATACAAGGCTTCTTATAGGAACAAAAATATGTTGCTAGATTATTTGTGCTTATTATGGATGATCCAAAATGCTTAAGAGGTGTGAGTAATGGGATAGAGTTGATGGCATTTTATGATGGGGAGGCGGGGCTCTTTATTAATGTTTGAAGGTATTTTTTGATATAAATTTATTTTCACTCTAAAAAGGTCCAAAAAACATTAAATTATAATATAATATGACTATTTTTCTAAATAAAATCATCCAATAATAATTGGATAGGATTTTGATATATTTTAATCGTTAACTTTTTTATTTAACCCTTTTTTACTCTTACAAATTTAGCAAGAATTTAACACTTTGAGAAAGAAAATTTTTACCAAAACATGAAAAATATAAAATTAAAATGTCAATAATAGAATATTAAATTTATGATAACTAGATTTCAGAATAATAGATATTTTGTAATTTAAAAATATTTAATGAAATATTGTATATTTTCAAATAAGAATTATGTCAATTTTGACACTATTCATATCATGCCTCTTTAAAAATATATAACAACTTTATTGATTCGAAAAAACATAATGAATACAAATATAAATTCTATATAACATCTATAAAATTCATGGATGACCTCAAAATAATAAGATTACATTTATTCAATCATTTATAATATTATTCATTTGAATATTTTATTAATGAACCAATCACGACATCATCATTGTGTCCTATTTAAATTTAATTATATAATATCTAAAAATAATAAATAAAATATCATGATTTAGGAATTAATTTTATCTATTTAATTAATATGTATAGTAGAAAATATAATTTATATTACCCCATTTAAAAATTGTTTTACAAAAAGATATATGTTTATGATACATTTTCTTTACCTTTAAATTAATTTTTATAAAATGAAAATTTCATTTACAAGTTGGTACATGGGGTCCCAAAATCCACCCAAGGATTCCGATTGTCATATAGGTATCATCCAATTGATTTAGAAAATGTTTTAGGGTAATATAAGTTTTTTATAATATTAATTTTTACCATTATTTATCAGATTTATCCTATAAGCATGGTAAATAAAATATTTACTGAAGTTAGTATTCCAATTATCTAAAAATAAATGCTATATATTTAAACAATTTTAACCTCATGATTTTAGATATGGAATCCATTTCTCTAAATTATAAACACATATGTTTTATATATTAATTTATAATTAGTTCCCGTTGTGAAAACCAAAAAGCGTGTTTCATAGAAATAAGAAGTATCAAAAGATTACCTTCTGTTTATGTCTAATTAAAAATTGTAATTACTTCTAATTACAAAAAATTGATTAAATGGTAAAACATTATATATATAAAATTTATAACTAAGTAAAAATATAATCTAACCATATAAATAAATAAGATGAAAAGACAATTTTGACTCAAAATGCAGCATTTTTCACAATTCATTAAAAAATGAACATTATCAAAATAATTCCCAAAATTTTCCCAAATTAAATGTTGAAGTACATTTTTTTTAAAAAATTTTATTTTATCTAATGGACCATATATAAGTGGAAAAAATATATTTAATATGGGTCCTCCATCAAAATGTGGTAAATCTACTTTTTAAAAATATTAGTGTATTTGGGCTTAATATAAGATTCATTCTCATTTTGAGCCTTTATAATTTATGGGATAAATTTAAAAACATTTAAAAAAGATGTTTAATTATAATATTATTAGGTATGTTCATTCCTGCATTTGTAATGTCTAGGTGTTAACTCCCATTTATAATAATATTATTATATTATTATTTTTCAGTATTAGTAAGCCTTGTGTGGAACATGAGATTTTGGGGAAACTAATTGTTGCTTGTCGGGTACTCCATCAAACATATAATCCTATTTAATATAAAATAAATATTTAATTCACAAATATTAATAAATTTTAAAATTATATTTTCTTTATTTACTTGGGTTTTTAATTTATAATATTGATAATGTTATTGTTACCCATTATTATTTAATTTACCCTTAACCATCATAGTAAAAATTAATATCTTTACTCTTTATATTGTCCAAAAATGAAAAGGAACCTATTTATTAAATTTAAACCATATGATTCCAAATATAGAATCCATTTTCAAAATTCAAAATACCTAATTTTAAAATTTTAATTAAATATTTATCTCATTGATGGAACAAGAAAACATTTTTTTAAAGATAAAATTATCAAAAGACTGAATTATTTTTATATCCAAAATCAATGAGAAATAAAAGTAATGAAAAAATATGATAATTTGATAATAAATTAATCTAATTTTAATTTAAAATCTATCAATAATAAAATATAACACTATAAATTTTTTTAATGAATTTTTTTTTTCAATTAAAATTATGTATTTTCCACAATTCATGAAAACATAACTCTTATTAGGAAAGATCTAATAACAAAACAAAAGTAAATTTTGATATCCTAATTTCAAATAAGTTAATTATTTTATCATATATAATATTAAAAAGTATAAAAATAAGGTTTAAAATAATTTTAATCAT
Organism: Viscum album; assembly: GCA_963277665.1. NCBI lineage: Eukaryota > Viridiplantae > Streptophyta > Magnoliopsida > Santalales > Viscaceae > Viscum > Viscum album. The sequence goes on from OY728143.1 coordinate 326,860,332, forward strand.
TGAATAATGATAAAACATCTATAACAAAAAATAGAGTTTATATGAATAATAATGGAATTTTTTATGTCTAGAATACACATAAAGTGAATGTTAAAATTTTTATTGAATATTTTATATATATTTCATTAATATAATTCATCAATTGTTATTTTATGATTTAATGGATTATTAAAAATTTTGAAAAATTAAATAAATTTTCAGGATACATTTACTTTAAATACAAAAATGGGTATTAATTTTCATATATAATTGATCATTCACAAAAAAATTAAATTATATTTACCTATGTAAATAATATTGTTATAATATTTTTTATTCTATTTGTACATGTCATTATAAAATCTAGGTTATAATTTTGTTTTTTAAATAATTATAATATTAAAATGATGATTCATCGAAGATCAATGTCGCTTGTAAGAGAACCTTAAATTGGTGTGGTATATAACACAATACATTAATGAAATTAAATTTATCTAAAAATATGATCATAAAAACAAGGGTTGTAACATTCTACCCCCCATAAAATAAATTTTTTCCTCAAATTTCATCACATGCATACATATATAAGAGGATTTCTTTCCCCCATCATGTCCTCATTTTCCCATATGGCTTCTTAAAATTGATTGTTTATCCAAAAAAAACTATTACCAGATAGGTGGTCTTTTTTCATAGAACATTATCTGCTATGTCCAAATTCTATATTGGTTGTTCCTGAATAGATAAATCATGGTAAAAATGTACAACCTATGATTTTAGTAAATGTGAAGGATCAGGTTTGTGCTTCCTCAAGATAGTTAGATATGTGAAATCATGGACATTAGAAAGATTTTTTCAAAGAGACAATTGATAATATACTATCTTCATAGAGCCACGAATTTAAAAATTAATGATATATCTTAGGCAGAGAATTCCCTTTTATTCTAAATATCACTACTCTCTTCTAATGTTATATTTATAGAAATATCTTGTCATCTAATTCAAAATATATATTTGTATGATTATTTTTATCATGAATTTCGTCGAATCTAAGCTTCTATTATATTTTGTTGAATAGATTTTACCATTTCATCAGCTAATTTAGTCCCAATATATTTCGTTTCCTTACCTCATTCTCTCATTTTGGAGTTCTATAGTTCATGCCATAGAGGGATTTATAAGTATTTGTATCAATGTTTTATTGAAAATTTGTGTTATAATGAAAATTTTAAAATAAATTTATTGTTCCCAAAAACCCTTGAAACCCATAAAAAAGGATCACAACAAATATTTTATAGATTAATCTTTCCTTTAATATTAACCATCTATCTAAAGATGATTTAAAATTCTAAAATATTTTTACATATGCACTGCCTACTAAAAAAAATTTAGACAATGAAGATAACATTAGGGCCATATAAAATACAACAGAAAGTGTTAATCCATGAAATCCGAACAAATTCATATAGTATATTCTATTATATTATCATTGGAGAATTATTCTCTAATGACAACGATGTTTTAATGCCTTATAAGGTGATATATTATATTCCATATAAAATTATAGCCTATATATTTTTTGGGATGTGTGATGAAAAAATCCATGGTGACGGACTCTCATTTCCATTCAGTTATGCTTAATCGTTATAATATCCCCTAAAATTTATATCTAATATAAATAACTTGATGAATAACTAAGAACCATGATAAAAACCCTATAATATCTATCTCCATTCCTTCTAACAACAAACAGTTTTTGTTCATTATACTTATTTTTCACTTCCAATGTGAAGATAAAATGATAAACTTTGTTCCTCATCCAATTACTCCGTCATCATGTACACTATATTAAGAACACGTATATTGTTCTGGAACATGATTATTCCATCACAATCATGGTTGATTATAGAGAAAAAAATTAAATTGTTTTCCCACTCTACATCTCCTTTATATTCCTCATTAAACATTACATGGATAAATGGATGAACATTTATTTGGGATAGATATGATTTCCCCCTTACTTTATAATTTCATGGTCCATTCTTTTTAATTCATAAAATATTGTGTCTTTTGTGCTCCTCATCATATATAATATATCAGGGTCCTTTTGAGCCAAATAATCTTCCACCTTGTTCACTTTCCTGGTGTGGTAATGTATTAAGAAATCATAATATTTAATTACTGACAACCATCTCCTTTGGTGTATATTTAACTCTATATAGGTGAATATATTCTTTATGATTTTTTTCATTATATATCACCCACTTTTCATTGTAAATATATTACCTCCATATATTAAATGAATATATTACAAGAACTATCACTGAATAAGGATTTGGGTAATTTTTACCCTGAATCATTAGTTTTCATGATGAATAATCCATAACCATTTTATATTGCATATTAATTATTCCCAATCCCTTCATGGAATCATAAATATAAATTTTTAACCTTATCTGCTATAGGGAATTATAAGAATGAGGGAATGAACTAATCTACTAATAATATCTTTAATATATTATTAGCATCCATTCATCCAATATAACTTGTCACCCTTCTGAGTTAACATGGTTAGTGGATTGGACAATCAAGAGAAATTTTCTAAAAATTGTTCATAATATCCTACTAATTTATGAAGACTAAACATTTCATTTAAAATTTTTTGTCTAGTACATTTATCAATAACATATATCCTATGTGGATCTAATTATATTCCCTTAGATTAGATAATATGTCATATAAATTAAGTATTATGATTCCAAAATTCACAAATAGTAAATTTTTCATAAGTTTTATCCATCCCCAGGGCCTTTATCTCAATCCTAATTTGATCTTCATGTTTTTACATTCTCTTTGAATTTATAGTAATATTTTCAATAAAAACTAGCACAATCAAATCAATATGGTATATAAATAATATATTTATCTTGTCCCTGAACATAACGGGGGCATTAAGAATACCAAAATCCATAATAATAAATTCATAAATCTATAAAATAATCAAAATGTCATCTAGGGTATATCCTCCTTCACTTCTAAATGATAATATGTAGAAAGAATTTCAATTTTATGAATCTATTGATATCCATGTGGTTGATCAAATAAATCATCATTGTAGGGAAGAAGATACGTGTTCTTGATTTTAATTTTATTAAGATCTTGATAAACTATGAAATGATTCATTGTACCATATTGATTCTGTAAAAATAAAATAAGTGTAAAAAATATTATGAAATTTGGTGTATGAATCCATAATCAAGTATATCCTATAATTTATTCTTTTATTTTTAAAACTCAATTCATTCCATTCTATAAGGACTCCTAGAAATAGGCATAGCACAAGGAATGAGTTCTATTGAAAACTCAAAATTACATTTGAGGGGAAGACCAAGAAAATAATCTATGAAAGAGTAAAAAATATCTCATTGAATATGTGTATCCTTAATGCTGAGTTTCTCTCCATCCATCCGAGGTATATGACCTTCGGGCATAGGATTGAATTCCCACAACATGGAAGTAATTTCCATTTGATGTCCATTTTCATCCTTATATTGATAAATGATTATATGCTTATTCATAATATGAAATGAGAATAACTTCTTCAAAAATTAATATTATATCAATATAGAGAAAGAATATTCATTCTAAGAACCAAGTCAAATTTAACCATAGAGAGAATCATGAGATTCTCATGAATTACCTTTTCAAATACTGTAATCTAAGAACATATACAACCATGAGATGCAATCATTGTGCCATTATATATCATTATTAAATATTTAAAATTTAATTATTGAGGATATAATATGATACCCTTAGAAAATTATTTTAATATATAATAGTTTCTGGATCAAGAATCAAACAAGATAATTGTTGTTTTCCAGTAGATAATATGTGTACCTTTCACTAAATTGCTCTCCAATCCCACATTACGAATCATTATCACAAGATATTTCCCATTTCGTTGTGTATTTAGAGGTTTCTTTCCATTATCATTAAAAATATTCTGATTCGTGAACTTATTGGAACCATTTACACACTCCTTTCATTTGTAGATTCTGAGTGTGGGTGGTGGATTAGTTGGCATATACTTCTACACAATTGCATTAAATAGAAAATTCACTACCATTTGACATTCATGGGATTAATCACCAACATTCCCATATTTATAGAACCGTCCATAGCCATTTAAAAACCCCCCATTATTGATTCTTTACACATTTCTAGTATAAATATGGATATAATTTCATTCCAACATGTTATTTAATTGAGTTTTCATGAGATTCAATCATTATTTTTTTATTATCTCAATTAGAATGGTGGGTATCTATTTATAGACCCATGCTTGATGTACATGGACATTACATTACTTTTTCAGAATACTTAATACATAAAAAAAATGACACCCATGGACGGTAATAGTTTTAGTGTCTTTGGAAACTCGGAAAATAATCGTCTAATCATGGTGAAAGATCTTCAATATCTCCCATAAAGATCTTCCACTTTTGTTTTCTTACCCAAAACCTTTATTTATATCTAAGGGAAATGAAAATACATAAAGGGTGAGCTCAAATTCTTAGTAAGGGTAGTCATGATGAAAATAAAACCATATAAATTTGAACAAAAAAACATAAACATAAATATTAAACATAATGATCGAGAGTTGTGAAATAAATCGTGGAGTATGTAAGGAATAGATCATAAATTAACATTAATAATTATAGAATATCATGGGAAAATAAATGTAATTTTGGAATTAGTTAAGCATATGATATGATTTCCATAGTAGCCTAAGAATTACAACCAAGACCATCATAGTGGGAAAAATCCCTTACTGAATCGAGTTCACTCCTCGTTCGAGTCCTGTATCACTAAACCAGATTAACATTCCATTCCACCCATCTCTATATCATGAGATATAAATCATCACCCAATGAATTATAGAGAGATATATTTCCCACCCATCTCATAATGAAATATATATTACTTGTGCCAAAATTCAACATAAATCCTTCATCATAACCCAAAGAATAAAATGGGTTCCATAAACATCATCCCATCATTACATAATCCATTTAAAACAAATGGATATAATTTCATCATTATAAGAATCAATCCTTGTAAATAATAGAGACAATATACTTGAAACATAATCATACGAAATAATGTCATCTTAGATTGAAATAGTTTTGACAAAACACTTGAAATGAATTCATGAGGAAAATAACCTTTCTTCTACAAAATCACATTTTTTTCAAAAACTTCCATGAAATTTTAAAAGAAATGAATTTTGTCGAAACTAATAATGAAATATTGTAGTGTATGCTTCAATAAAAAGTAATCATTATGAAACCCTAAAAATCATTTCATGCCATATAAGTAAAAAAACACTCTCCTTGTACTTTTGCTTGAAAACTCAAAAAATTCCACTTATGGTCAACAATAGAAAGATTCCTTCCATAAAACAATATAGAAGTCAAAGAGGGGTAAACATGACTTTTAAATTACATGGAATAATATTAATCAATTTATGAAAAACATTTTTATGGAAATGGATGAAAAGTATAACCCCAGTAAATACGTACGTATAAGAAATCGTGGATAAAAGTCAGATTGAAAAATTATCCCTTACCTTAGGTCCGATATGCTTTGTACATATCCGAACCTCCTATATAATGATTTTAATAATGTCATTTACTTTTTTTAGAATCATATTTATTGTTATGATATCATATATGATTCATTATGACATTATATTACCCGTTCTTTTGTAAATTCCTTGTTAAAACAGCGTTTTGGTTAAAAATGTTTCATTTATTGTACGTGTTTGGACTTGTTGTTATTGATATTATTAATTATGTACTGATTTAATAAATTCTTTAATGTAAAACATTTTTTAGTTATAATATATATTCATCATATAAATATATCAGATAGATCGATAAATGGAATGAAATACACCGTTCATGGAGAAGGTAGACCGTACGTAAGCATGAACGCTGTTTTCATTCCCTTTTTAATTTGAATGGAAGTAAATTAAATATATAAAAAATACAGTAGCAATATTATGTCATATGTTTCATGATTACTTATTATATATATTTTATAATCATTCTTGATTGGTTAACATGGATAATGAATCTCATCTCTTCGTGGAGACGGTAGTCCGTACGTACGCCTAAGCGACAATAATTTCTTTTGATATTAAAATCATATATAATTGGATGGTATATAATATATATATATAATCATCATAATGTTATATTTATTATTTATATCATTTATACTCATTATTATACCCATCCAAATGATGAAATGTTTGAATAACAGACTACACCACAACGCGGAGACGGTAAGCCGTACGTACGCACGTGTGGTGACTTTTTTATTCATAGGATTGATACAATACCTAATATGGTTGTACCATTTTTATAATAACATCACAGTATATAGAATATACAGGATTTATTATTTTAGAATATAAACAAAAAATATGGAGGATGTGTAAGAAGAAAGGAACATGAAATAGGTGGTGAGATATTTACCTCTTCTTCGGGTTCTTCCTTTTGATTTGATCAAAAGGGTTCCATAAAATGGATTTCTGACTAATGGAAGGCCTATAATATTAATGTAGGACAGTTTATAGAGTATTTTGGTAAGGTTTGGTCGATCCAAATGGCATGGGAGAATTGAATTTGATAGAAGAGGGAGTTCGGTTTTATAAGAGGGGTGAGGGGCACCTTATGAAAAACATAAAATATTATTTTATAATAAATTCATATTTGGTTTATAATGGATCCAAAGTGTCTTATTTCAATATAGGGTAGATATGGGTCATAACCCTCTCAATCAATAGGTTTTAGACAAGTTTAGGTTACCATTTTAACCTTATCAATTAGATTTAACTCTATGTTAAATAATTTAACTTTTGTCGTGTCTTCTTGTATTCTAACACTATATGGTTAATAAACTTACAATAAACTGCCAATAGAACCCAAATTAGTTATTAATGTCATAAATATTATTATATAAGTCTTTTGGCCGATCCTTAGATTTCTAGGAATATAATATCAATTAATAATTTTATATTTTTTTTTAAAATATCTTTTATGTTAATTTTGACACTATTTGGTATATTGTTTTTTTTCTAAATTCATAACAACATTATTACTTCGAAATAAATTCATATATCCAAACCTAATATGTTTTATTAACCTATAAAATTCTTTTAATTCATAAAAAGTCTCAAATTACATTTATTTGGGTATTTATAATATCAATTATGTTAATATTTTATTAATAAGGTAATTACTGCATCATAATTGTTTCATAAATAATTTAAATTATTTAATGACTAAAAATTATAAATAAAATACCATTATGTAGGAAATCATTTTATCTCACTAATAAAAATTTATAGTCAAATTTATCCTATGCATAACCCTATATTAAAAATGATTTAGTTATTAAACTTTGATTTTAACACTTTTAACTCTACTTTAAATTGAATAAGAATAAATGTCCTAATCTAATCCAAGTGGACCTAAATGGTCATATTTTATTCATAAGGTTTTTTGTCTAATTACACTTATCAAATAGAATTAGTAAATGTGTTAGGGTTATAATAATATCATTTTTTCCCTTAATTACCCAATTTAATTTTAACCGTGGTAAATAAAAGCAAAAGGTTTCTATTCACCAAAAATAATTTTTATGATATTGAACCACATTTTACTCCTTGATATTAACTTTGTCGATTGTATTTTCAAAATTCAACTCACAGAAGCGGTAAAATTATGTTTTTTGTAAATTTGAAAATTCTGTAAAAGACGGAAAAAAGTTCAATAAAAAATTTATATATCTAAAATTATTATAAAATAACTCCAATGAATTACATTGAAATTATATAGCTATTATGTATATATTTTTACATAAAATTAATTTAAATAAAATAAATTATTATTTAAATAAAAAGTCAGTTTTAACCAATAACTTAGTGTTTTCAAAATTCATCAAAAATTGAATGTTTTCAGAAAAATACCAAAAAATCATTCTAGGATAATTTCAATATTCGGAATCCAAAAATTAAGTCTATTTTGAGATAAATATTTTATAAAATTTAAAAAAGTGGTTATTACTATTCATAACGTCTTGTTTATATAATATTTTAATAACATATCGTTGTTTAGTGAAACTTGGTATTGCATACAACACAAGCAATCGAGAAAGGTTTCTCTTTCATGTAACGCAAGCCAAGAATAGTGTTTCATATAATAGAAGATAATAAGGTGTTGTGTATAGCACAAGATAATCATGGTGTAGCATACAACAAAACACATAAAAGAAATTAAAACGAATAATTCTCATAAAATCTCGGGGTGTTACATTCTACCCCCTAAAAATTAATTTGACCCACGAAATTCGTCGGGGTTATAAATGATTTTCTACATGAAAATTATATCATAGAAACCCACATCGTAAAAAGGAATACAAAAACATAATTTAAAAAAGGAACATTAGAAACATAATAGATACCTAAAATAACTCATCACTTGGTTTCCACATATTAGAATATAGGTGAAAATATGGATATGGAAGAGAAATCTAACCATCATGTTCTGATGGAGAGTGGTAGAGAACATGGATATAAAAAAGCCAACAATAACAAAGCCATAAATTTGTGATGATCTAACGTAACATATGATTCATCAGATATGAGGGTACTAGGACAACGTTTTTGGTTTTCCATATCATTTCTCTATAGTTGAAAATTTTGAATAAGAAGAAATACTTACTTGATTTTGTTACAATCTAGATGTTGGTCATTCCATGAACAATTTACACTTTGTATCTTAAAGAAATGAAGTTGAATTATAAATTCATGAAGTGTTAGCAGATCATGTGATAGAATGATGGGTCACTCCATCTATCTCAAAATAAAGGTTATTAAAAGTTATCAAATATACATAAGTCCATCTATGGTTAGGTTAATCATATATGATTACAAAAATGGACTTATATTTTTTCTATCACACCGCTTAATAAAATAAAACTAGTTTCTAAAAACCAGGGACTTCCTGTAGGCCAGTTCTAGGTGATAAAGGAATGTTGCACTTTAGTTTTGGGTTCGATTTCTGCAACATTGCCCGACGCGACAGGTTTTCGCCCATCCTGCACGTTGTCCCTTTTCTAGAACTACATTATTATAACATTCCTTTACTAATATAAAAAAAATTTCTAGCCTTAAACAATACTATCTTATGTCTAACTTAATTCATTCCAATAATTAGGCTTATCCAAAATACTTCAGTCCAAGAACATAGTTTAATGAAAATGATTACTAAAAATGTCATCTACCAAGAAAGTGAATAACATCATTTATCTCCCTTATATCATTAGATATATCATTACGGTCACATTATAAATATTTGAATACCTTAATCATGTATTCTCTAGTAAAATGAATACCCATTGAACATTAGTGAAAACATGAATGCTGTAAAATGATAACTCTTTCCACATACCAAAATCACAAAATTTCTATATACTAAAAACATGATATCATTGTGTCCCTATATCAGTCATGAGTTCATGAATACTATAAAACATATTATTTTTTCCTTATCCCTTCATTATTTTCATATCATATTCTTTCCAAAAATATTTCAATCACTTTTCAGGGTTACTGGTACCATATAATTATTAAAAACCACAATAAACCCTTACATAGATATTCCAATTTTCCACAATACAATAAATGAGATTCCACAACATTATTTCGGAATCTCATTACATAAACTCAAAATCATTCCACTACATCATTTTCATACTCAACATTTCCAATAGTGATCGTATGTGACTTCCCTTTGTCCTTTGCCTTAATATGTTGTTGAGGTCGATCATCATTAAACCTTGGATTAGGGCATTAGATAGCATAATGACCCATTTTCCTACACTTGAAGCATTGAAGTGTTGGTGGTGCATTCTCTACAGTCTTTTTTCTATTCTCATTATTATCTACCTTTTTCCCATTAAGTAGACACTCATCTACTTGATGACCTTGTTTTCCACACTTGAAACATTTTCTAGTAATTTTAAGACAATCTCCACCATGCTTCTTTCCACACTTTGAGCATAATGAAACATTCATCTTCTTATGAACATTGTTGAGAGATTTTTTCCATGAACTCCATCTTTCATTTCTTATCAAAACCATGAGATGGATATGTTACACCGACTCCCATTTCTACCTTGATAGCACAAAACACAATTTCTTCATAGCTACTGAAGTCTTTTATATCTAATTCCCTTCAAAGACTTGGTTTTAAGCCACTAAATAATCAATCATCTTTACGTTCTGGTTGGATGATAAATCCAGATGCATACCTTCCAAGCCTTGTAAAATTCGCCTCAAATATTCCAAAAGATTCATCATCCTTTTTATTAAGCTCAAGGAACTTGTTTTCCATCATTGATCGAAGAATATGAGGGAAGTACTTATTGAAAAACAAGTTCATGAACTCATTCTATTCCATGGATTCAATTTCATCTTTGGCCTTGTATTTTTAACTAGAGTCCACCACTACTCTACTTCACCTACTAACCGGTAAACAGAAAAAATGACTTTTTCATACTCTGATCAACGAATTATCCAAAATATCTTTTCAATTATACTAATCCATTGTTCAGAAACAAGTGTATATAAAGACCAACTGAAATAAGGTAGTTGTCTCCTCATGAAGGACTCAATAGAATATTGTTCCTTTCTCTACTTATTTGGAAGTCCAGAATGATTCATAGCTTGACTAAGTATATAAATAATATTTTCCACTCCATCTCCCATAACATTGGTTTGTTCTGGAGGAAAATCATTACATTGAACGTTACATTGATCAACACGGTTCCTTTGGGTTCCAAACATCATCTAAAACCCAAAAAGAATAGTGTGAGAGGAAAAAAACATGATAGGAATGCAACATAATAAAGGGGATTACTTTCAATCACTCACATCTTAGGATTAATTATTTGATCATTACCGTAATTCTAGGTATATAAGATATACTTATACCTATCCTTTGGGACATCCCTAGATATACCTTATAAATATCTCTAGGGATCTAATGTTTTTGCATCCTAGTTTCCAAAGGTTAACTAAACCATTGCTTTGATACCAAATGTAGAGACCAAAGCTTGACGTATATGGAAATTACATTACATTTTTGGAATATGTAACACATTACAAAAAATGACAACCAAGTACCATAATAGTTTAGTGTCTTAGGAAACATGGAACGAAATCTTCTAATAATGGTGAAAGATCTTCAACATCTCCCATAAAGATCTTCCACTTTTGTTTTCTTACCTAAAACATTTCTTTATATCCTGGGTAAAAGAAAACATATAAAGGGTGAGCTTAAATTCTCAAAAAGGGTAATCATGAAGAAAATAATACAAACCATATCCATTTGAACATAAAAGAAACATGAACATAATGTTCAAACATCAAGATCTTGAGTTGTGAATGAAATCTTGGAGTATGTAAGGCATAGATCAAAAAAGAAAATTAATCATGATATAATAACATGGGAATAAAAATTGTAACTTTGGAATTCATTAATCACATGATATTATTTCCATAGTAGCCTAGGCATTGCTGCCAAGATCATAATAGTTGAAAAAGTCCTTTATTGAATCGATTTCACTCCTCGTTCCAGTCCTGTATCACTGAACCAGATTAACTTGCTATTCCAGCCATGTCTATCTCATGAGACATAAATCCTTAACCAATTAATTGGAGGGAGATATAGGTCCCACCCATCTCATAATGAAATCATTCTTACTTGTTCCACAAAATAAACATAAATCATTCATCATAACCCAACGAATAAAATTGGTTTCATAAAGATCATCCAATCATAACATAATCTATTTAAAAAAATGGATATCATTTCATCATAAGAATAATAAAAAAATTTAAATAATTGATACATTAAAATTGAAACAGAATCATAATAAATAATTTTATCTTATATGGAAAATAGTTCTGACAAAACACTTGAAATGAATTCTTGATGAAAATATCCATTCTTCTTCAAAATCAATTTCTTTTCACAAAATGAAATGAAATTTTAAAAGAAAATATTTTTTTTAAAGTAATGATGAAATATTTGAGATGATGCTTCAAGAAAATTAGGCATTATGAAACTATAAAAATCTGTTCATGCCGTATAAGTTAAATAAACATTCTCTTCTTACTTTTTCCGGAAAAGTCAAAAAGTTCCTCGTATTGTAAACAAAAGAAATATTCCTTACATAGCACAATATAAAAGTCAAAGAGGTGTAAACATGACTTTAAATAAACTTGGAATAATATAAAAAAATTTCTGAAAAACATTTTTATGTATATGGATGAAAAACATAACCCCAGTAAATACTTACGTATAATAAATCCCGGATAAAAATGAGATTGCAAAATTATCCATTACCATAGGTCCGATTTTCTTCGTACGTATCCTAAACTATTGTATAATGATTTAAATAATTCAATTGAATTATTAAATAATCATATTCATTTTTATGATATCATATATGGTTCACTTATGACTTTATATAACATATTCTTTTGTAAATTTCATGTTAAAGTAGCGTTTTGGGTAAATAGTTTCATTTATCGTACGTTTTTGGACTTATTGTTCTTTATATTATTACATATATCCTGATTTACATAATTATAGTATGTAAAAAATTGTTTAGATATAATATATATTCATCATATAAATATATATTATAGATCTATTAATGGAATGAAATACACCGTTCATGGAGACAGTAGACCGTACGTATGCATAAACGATGTTTTCGTTTCCTTATTAAATTGAATGGAAGTAAATGACATATATATATAAATCATGTAGAATTATTATTTCATATGTTTCATTATTACTTATTATATAAACTTTATAATCATTCTTGAATGGTTAACATGGAGAATGAATCTCATCGCTTTGTGGATATGGTAGTCTGTACGTATGCACGAGCAACAATATCATTCTTTTGATATTAAAATCATATATAATTGGATGTTATATCATATATATAGAATCGTATTAATGTTATATTTTTTATTTATATCATTTATACTCATTATTATACCCATCCAAATGATGAAATGTTTGAATAACAAACTACACCATGACATGGAGAAGGTATGTCGTACGTACGTACGTGTGGTGACTTATTCATTCATAGGATGGAAAAATAACTAATATGGTTGTACTATTTTTATAATAACAATACAGTATATAGAATATACTTGAGTTATTATTTTAGAATCGAAACAAAAAATAAGGAGGAAATGGATGAAAAAGGAACATGAAATAGGCGGTGAGATATTTACCTCTTCTTTGAGTTATTCCTTTTGATTTGATCTAAAGGGTTCCATAGGTTGGATTTCTGACTAAAGGATGAATTCTTGGATGAAGGGAGGACAGTTGAGAGGGTATTTGGGCTGGGGATGGCCGAGCCAAATGTCTTGGGAGAAGTGAATTGGAGAGAAGAGGGAGTGCCCTTTTATAAGAGGGGTGAGGGGCACCTTAGGAAAAATATAAAATATTATTTTATAATAAATTCATTTTCAGATTATAATGGCTCCATTTTGGCTTATTTCGAGGCTAGGGTGGGGATCAGTAAAAATCCTCTTTGTTTTAAAAACACTTTTATGTTAATTGTGACACTATTTGGTGATTTTTTTTTCTAAATTCATAACATCATTATTACTTCAAACAGAATTCTTCTAAACAACCCTAATATGTTATATTAACCTTGAAAATTAGTGTAATTCATAAAAAGACTAAAATTACATATATTTGGGTATTAATAATATCAATTATGTTAATGTTTCATTCATAAGGTAATTATTACATCGTCATTGTGTCATAAATAACTAATTATTTAATGTCTAAAAAATATAAAAAAAATATCATTACATAGGAAATAATTTAGATTTCTAATGAATATTTATAGTGTAATTTATCTTCTGTATAACCCTATATAAAAAATGTTTTACTTATTAAACTTTGATTTTAACTCTTTTAACTCATCTTTAAATTAAATAATAATAAATATCCTAATCTAATCCTAGTGGACCTAAATGGTCATATTTTATTCCTAAGGTTGTTTTTGGTCGAATTACAGTTGTCCAATAGAATTAGGACATGTGTTAGGGTAATAATAATATCATTTTTACCCTTAATTACACTATTTACTTTTAACCGTGGTAAATAAAATTAAAAGGTTAATATTCACCAAAAAATATTTTTATCTTATTAAACCACATTTCACACCTTGATATTAGCCCTATCTCTCAGATTTTCTAAATTAAACTTACAGAAGTGGTAAAATTATGTTTTATGTAAATTTGCTAATTCTCCTAAGAGGTGGGTAACAGACGGTAAAAAGTTCAAAAAAAATGTTATATAGCTAAAATTATTATAAAATGTCTCTAATGAATTAAATTGAACATTTATAGGTATTATGTATCTACTTTGACCTAAGATAAATTTAAAAAAATAAATGATTATTTAAATAAAAAGTCGGTTTTAACCAATAACTAAGTGTTTTCACTATTCATCAAAAATTGAATGTTTTCAGAAAAATACCAAAAATTAAAGCTAGGCTAATTTCGATATTCCGAATCCAAATAGAAAGTCCATTTTGAAGGAAAAAATTTATAAAATTTCGAAATATGGGTATTACTATTCATAATGGCTAGTTTATATAACATTTTAATAACATATCGCTGTTTAGTGAAACTCGGTATTGCATACAATGCAAGCTATCGAGGAAGGTTTATCTTGTGTGAAACACAATCCAAGAATAGAGTTGAATATACTACAAGATAATATAGTGTTGCCTATAGTGCAAGATAATCTTGGTCTAGCATATAACAAAAGACATCATAGAAATTAAAATGAACAATTCTCATAAAATATCTGGGAGTTACAATCTCCAATTTCAATTTCAACTGTTAGGGAACATTAAACAATTTAATTGTAGGAATTTATGGTTCTTATAGATAAAACCCTTTGGTGACATGATTTTAATACACTAACAATCCAATCAAATATACTGTTAAGTCGGATAATAATAACAAATGTATACCTTGTTTGTCTTGTATGATTTTCCTCAAACGCATCAACAGATTTTTCATCCATTTTTATTATCTCAAGGAACTCCTTCTCAATCTCTGTATGAAAATCATAGAGATATTACATACTAAACAATATGTTCTAGAAGTCGTCTCATTAAATGTATTCAATTTATTTCTATTTCCTCATATTCTTGAGAATATTCCACCATTCATTTGCTTCACATTCCCGATGATAAATAGTTAGGAAAATGTTTTTATATCCCAAGCAATGATGAGTTCAAAATATTTGGTCAATGGTGTTGATCCATATCTTTTCCACTAGTGGTTCATTATATCAACTAATAGAAGGTGGATGTTTCCACATGAAATATTCAATATTACATTGTTCTATTATTTGATGATTTCGAAAATTAGTATGATTCATGGCCTAAAAATGTTGTATTATCATAGTAATAATTTTTTATAGTCAAGATACCATAATTTTTTGTTTCTTATTTGGACATTAATTTCATCGTACATAAAATTCGACATTAACATGATTTATTCGGGTTCCTTCCATTAACTAAAACCAGAAAGCGTATTGTGATAAATAACACCCAGAGTAAAAAATCATGAAAAATAATTTAGAATGTCTATTATATCATGAATTAATCTATGAATAATTTGGTTTTAACCATGATAATTCATAATCATTAAAAAATTATATGATTTTATCTTATACACAAACATACCCTTAGGGTTCTTATTATGGTTTTTTGATACAAATGTCTTACAGATAATTAATGGTGTTCACTAAAAGAAATTATAACGACCCAAGCTCTTTAAATATAGATATTTAATATTTTTATATTAATATTTTTTCATTATAAAAATACACTACTATTAATCACAATGAATTATTTAAATTTTTTATATAAAAATATAATGATGTAGTTAACAAATTGTCTACATCACCTCCCACTGATTTCTTTATAAATAGATCCATTTTTCATGTAACACATAACACCCTTCTAAATGTACTATTAATTGTAAACATAATAAAAGGGTGACATGAGATGCTCAGTAATGGAAAAATTGGAAGATAAAATTTTATTATATTATTACGTCATAAGATAATAAATATGTGAATGTGATTATGATCATAACATACAATGTTAATACCAAACATTTCATGGTTTATAAACATAACTTATGGAATAAAACATGAACATATATAATAAGCATTATTCTTTTTCAAAACTCATCACTAATAAATTTGTTCAATTAATAATTTTTTTGGAATCAACATAAGTAGAAAAAAAATTTCATATGTAATGGTTAACTACCATGACTATAAGATCAAGACTTATCACTTATTTCCCTTAATGGATCAATCACATTGACCTATTTCCCAAAATAAATCAAGCACATCGACGTGTTTCCCTTAACAATATCATGAGAAATATTTCAATACCAAATTAATTAGTGGGATATATAGGTATTAACAATAAAATATAGGAATATATACATATGTTTACCAGAAGATTATAAATCATTCATCACATCAGAATCAATGAAATGAAATGAGTTTCATAAACACTTTATCCTTACAAAACTCATGTAAAATAAATTTAATTTATAAGTATCATTATAGTATAAAAATTAACAATTCATAAAAATAATAAGAATCTTATGCTTGTTTTTTATCCCCTTTAAATAATATGTAACATCAAATTAGGTCATCATAAATGGGAAATGATTTTTGAATGATTACTTGAAATAATTGTTCCGGAAAATATAAAATATTTGTTTAAAGAGACAATTTTTTAAATGGAACTAATTTCAATTAAAAATAAAATTATAATAATGTAAGGTAATATTCAAGGAATTAAGAAATCAAGATGGAATTGTAATCCATTCATTCTATATAAGTTAAAAAAATTCTTTTAATATATGTTTCAGAAAAGTTAACAAATAATGTTAATTGGAAAATAAAAAAAATCACTCAAAGCACTTTCTAAATAGTAAAAAAAATATTTATATAATAATATTAAAAAAAAATTAATTTTTATATTGAAAATATTTATGTGGAATAAAAATATTTCCTATTTGAGATTTAAAATAATACAATCCTGAATGTTGGTGAGATTGTGAAACATACACATACAATATTATAATTAGTAGAATTGTATGCCCCATGAAAAAATGAGACTTTTATTGAAATAAAAATAACATACTCTTCAGAATAAGATACATAGAAAATATTCATGTGAATTATATACACCAAACGAAATAAATATGTTGAGTATAAGTCTAGGGTCTCGTAGAAATAACAGTTTGACAGAAACCAACTTACCACATGTCTCATGTTTCCTTGTTTATGTTAAAACATCCTATTTATTATATATTAATATATTATAAATTAATTATTTAACCATATGTAATTAATATCATTTATGATATGTTTATAACATCTTACCACCTGTGTATAAATTTTTAAAGACATTATTCTATGTTATATTTACCTCATTTTCCATTAATGTTTTGGTTTAGCAGTCTTGATCTTTCTATATTGATCATGTCAAATAATTTAAAGAATTATAATTATGTTTTATATATAATATATTCATAAAATACATCCTTATTACAAACCATGTGTATTATGTATGAAAAATGAATCATATCGTATTGTTGAGATCATAAAACCTATGTACACACAGGAGACAATATCATTTCCCAAAAGTTAATGCGGTAAATGATAGATATGATATTATAATTACATGAGTATAATAATATCATAAATATCATTTATTAACATTAAAACCAAATATAATTCCATCTGAAAAAAATATGGTTATGAAAAATAATTGGTATCACTTTATAAGGATGGTAAGTCTTACGTTTGGACGAGGGGTACATTAACCTCATTTAGATAGAAAAAGGGGTATTCTAATTGTCTGTTTTTAATAATAATAAAATCTCAGAATATTTAATATTTTTATGTTTTTATTTAATTATATATATAATATATTTAGTGTAGGTATATGATAATATAAAAATAAAATGATCGGTTAGAGTGATTATCTCTTCTTCGAGATGGATCCTTTAGATCTCCTATAAAGAACACTATAGTTAGTCAATTGGGAAGAATAGATCATCTAGACATAAAAAAGAGAACTGGGTAAGTTATTTTTATAGATTTTGGGAATGTATTAAGACTCAATTTAGTGAAATAAGATTGAAAAGGAGGTTTTCTTTTATAATGAAGGCGGGTTGTAGTTTTGGATTTTCTCAAAAGAATAAATTATAATAAATTAAATCTCTATCAAAATACAACCAAATGGGAATTTATTTGAATATAATTTGTTATTGGGTGATAATATCATCAATCAATATATTTTAGGAATTCTTTTTGTAATTTTAAAACATTTTTTTATTAACCCTTAGTAATCCAATTTTAATTACAAATAAAGAAACAATATTTCCAATATTAAAACAAATATATTTTAACATATAAGGTTTTAATTGAACCATAAACGGAAAATTTATGATAATTTACACCATTATTTGAACCCTCTATCCTTATTTATTATTTTTTATGATTTTTAACATATTAAAAAAATTTATTTTTATAAAATATCATTAGTCTAGATTTCTGCACTATTCTATACATTACCGTTAAGAAAATAATTAACACCAGATAATGAAAATAATAATTTAAAAAGCAAATAAGATTTTATATTCACTTAGATAATTATTTTTTTCCTTAATTAATTAATATTATATTTCTTTTTATTTTGTTAATATCACTTATTGGAGTTTTTGATTAAATGAATAATTATTGAGTTAACATTATCTAATTATCATAGATACTCATTTCTTCAAAAAAATATAAATTAATAATATGTGATGTAGATAATAATTTTGGAATTAAGAATAATATTTTTATTCAATCATATCTCTTATTTAGCCCCATATTTAAAATAGAATACTTAATAATGGAATGAAAATAACATATTTTCACTCAATTTTATTTTAATAATATCTATGTAATTTTTTGGAAATATGTCCATTAAAGTAGTAAATAATTTCCATTGCATGTTATGGGTTTAATAATATTCATTCAATAGCCTTTTTTACTTGTTTTATTGTAATTTTAAAATATATGTAATATTATTTTTTCCCTTAATTACGAAATTTACCCTTAACTATAGTAATAAAAACTAAAAATGATACTATTAATTTTTTTAAAAAATATAAGGTATCTATTTAAAAAATATTAAAATTATGAATCAAAATATGGTATAAATTTTAAAATAAAAATATCAACGAATTTGAAAAAAATTAATTACAATTTAATCCTATTGATGGAACTAGAGAACTTGTTTTTAAAGAGAAAATATTAATATGATTATAATGTTTTTATTCCAAAATACAATGTGAACAAGATTTCATTGACATAATTTTTATTAAGTTATTATAAATTAATATGATTATTCTTTTCAAGAAATAAAATAAATAATTTAACACTATGAAATAATTTTAATGAAAAATCTATTTTCATTTAAAATACATCAAATATCACTATTCATCAAAAAATGAAACTTATTAGAAAAATACATAAAATTCCACCATAGTAAACATTTTAATCCCTATTTTTACTAATATGTTTATATGGTCTATTATAAATTATAAGTGTCAAAATATATTTTTAATACAAGTGCACCATAGAAATGGTATAAAAATATGTTATTAAATATATTATTTTTTATTATTAACTAGATATGTTATGTGTAGAAAAAAATAAGATAAATTTTTAACATTATATTTAATATTTTATATATACATCATTAATATTATCCAACAATATTTATTTTTTTATTTATTGGTATAATAAAATTATAGAAAATTAAATAGATTTTCAAGAAAAAATATACATTTATATTATAAAGGGATTTCATTTCCATTTATATTTAATTATTAAATAATGAACAATTTATATACAAATGTGGAAACCATATTTTCATTATTTAGTTCATCATGTGTATACAATCCATTCTAATGGATTTGTTATATTAGTATTATTTAAATAACTATAATAATAATATGATTTTTCATAGAAACTCTGTGATTAATATTACTCAAGTTTAACATGGTGTGATGTATAAAAAAAGAAATCAAATTAATTTAATTAATTTAGAAATAGGTGATAAAAACTCGGGATATTACATAACACATTCACATCTTGACATGGTAAATGGGAAAGCTAATCATTCCTTTATTAAAGACCACAATAACGTCATGTTAATGCAAGGAGAAAACATATCTTAGTTATTTTCAATGCAATGTTTAATAATATGACTACCTTTATACATGATATATATTATTATATTCCATCCATAGAAACAATATGATGGAAAAAAATATTCTAAAGCCAAAATTTAAACATACAATATTTTTTATAAACATCTTCTATCTGTGAGTTTCAACAAAGAATCTCAAATCGATTTTACGTTCCTCATAGATTTAAGAGTATAAGAAGAAATCATTGGTAAATATCATAAATAATTTTTTAAAAAAATTTCATGATATAATATTCAATATATGCATACAAATAGTTGATTAATTATTTTATCCAAAATGAATCACAACAAATTCGTAATGGTCATTCCTTCCATGAAATATCATCATTGGAATTCCATCCATCCGTACTCACAGTTAATGACACCCCAAATGAAGATAAATTGATCTATGATATTAATATCTATCATTTTGATCAAGAATTTCATAAATATGAGGTAGATAATAATTTTTATTTGTAATAATTTAATTAATTTTACAATAGTTGATGAAAAACCGTTTGCATCCGTCATTCTTCTCAACAAAAAGATAATGGGATCCCCAAGGTGAAAACAAGTGGAATTTCAAAAACATATTTTTGAACTAATTATTTTGTTTGTTCAGTTCTAGTAATTTTTCATTGTTCATTCTATTGAAAGATATATATATATATATATATATATATATAGACATCTTTTAAATTTGGTTTGGTTCATTGAAAAAAAAATTCGTGCATAGGTGGATTTTCTAGTAACTATTTAATAAAAATATTAATTTATTCATTCGTAACATATATATCTTCTATTATAATTTCATATTTTCAATCCATAGTGATTTTTCTTTTCATATCATAAAATTTCTATCAAGATAACTACTAGAGGTGGATTTAGACATTGTTTATTTTATAAAGTGTCCATTATGAATACAAGGGATTTCAAATCTACATCATTGATCATAATACCATTCTCTTGAAAAGAAATTATCAAATTATAAATTTAAATACAATATAAATTATGGATTATATCATAGTCAACTATATCTATAATGGTAAATTTTTCAAATAAAATATGAATATAAAACAAAATGGGGACTAATCAAAAAATACATAATGAAATATTATTTCAAATTGCTGTATTGATTTAAATAAAATTTAAGTCTCTGGAGAATTATTTACGGTTATTTGAAAAAATTTATGGTATAAAAGTTCTAAAAATTAAAATTAAAATATGTAATTAGAAATCTTAGAATATAAAATCCATTTACATTACACAAAATCATTAGTAACATGAACTTTGGATTTAAAAATTGAATAATTTTTTCTTCACACATTGTCTCCTTTTTCGTATTGGTTTCCTTTTAATATGTGATATTAGTTTTAATAATTCTCCATCGCCCTATAGTTAAATAAATAGATAACAATAGTTTATTTCTTTCCCTTTAATTCATTAACAGAATGTACATTATCTCTAGACTTGTTACGATGCCAAATTTAAATTATGATTTTACCATAATGTTTCATTAAATTATTTTAATAATTTTGTAAATCTAGTCATTTCATTTGTTTTAATTAAAGCAATTATTTTTCTATAGTGTTCATCCGACCACTTATATTCCCAATTTCCAATAAAAATATAAAAATTGGAAAAAAAATTTCTATATTTATAAAACATTGTACTATGACATCATACGATGAAAATGATTTAGAGAAAAAATAAATTTTAATATTTTTTATTACCATCAAAGAAGAGATCAACCTTTCTTTTTGGGATATATATTTGCTATGTTTCATACCTTACTAATATTATGTTCCAAACTATGTATTCCTTAAAAATTTCCTTTTCCATTTTCATTTGTCTAAGGAACGTCTTCTCCATTATATCTCATTTCTATTGAGTAAAATATATATTGTACAATATCACATAAAAAGATCTCACCTAGAAACAGTATATATTATCATCATCATTATTATTCTGAATCCATAAATAATATTTATAAGTATTTATCATCAAAAATATACATTAATAATAACCATTTATGTCACGACCCATCCCATGGGGCCTGTGTCGAGACTACCCCAAGCTCGCGTTCCATAGGCCTGGGGCTAGCTACTAGCACCAAAATGCGTATTCCCTAAAACCGGGAAGGTATTGCCTTTATAACATGTAAACAGACTCAACCAAGCACACATAAACTTATGAACACGAGTAAATTACATATCAAAAAGAGTACTGAATGTAGGAGGGTCTAGAATACAATCCCAACAGTAAATGTACTTCTACAAATATAATACAATAAAACTGAAGAGAGAGAAAGATAGCTAATGGGTCATCCTCCAGGGTTCCTACATAAAGGGTTGGTACAGATCTCCTCCTCAGCACTGCACGTTCACCCGTATTGTCTGTGTACCGACACACCGTATGCTCCACCTCCAGGCACCATCCACTCCCGGTACCCTTAGCCTCGATCAGTGTTGTTCGTCGTCTTCAATAAACACAACATGGTTCGGGCATAACCCATATAGGGTGAGTATAAAGATACTCAGTTGGGAGCCTGAGACCCTCAAGGTCTCAGAAATTCAACAAAGTATAATCCACAATGCATGAAATCAACTGAAAACCCGACTTAGGTATATACCCATACATATACCTAAATTATCAAGTATACCCCTCTCAATCATGAGGAATCAAATGGTCCAAACCAAAATCCCAAATCTCAAATGGTCCATAAATGAAGGAATACCAAAAAGGTAAATACCACATATGTACGCCACATAGAATAATACCACCATGGTATTAAAATGAAGGAAAGTACCACATAGGTATGAACTTAGATCACACCAGGTATAACATAGGTACAAAAGTAGGGATGATTAGACGTATTTACCGAGTCATCATACTCTATTAAGAGGCATACCCACAAATGATCCCAAATTCTAGATCCACACTAGATCCTTGTACATCGTCAGACCCACACAGGATCCTAGTACACGATCAGTACATCGTCAGACCCACATAGGATCCTAGTACATTGTCAGTACATCGTCAGACCCACACAGGTTCCTAGTACGTATTTAATACATCGCCAGACCCACACAAGATCCATGTACCTTATCATTACATCATTAGACTGACACAAGATCCTATTACTTTGTCAGTACATCATAAAACCCACACAGGATCCAAGTACTTCACCCGTACATCGTCAATACATTGTCACAGCCAGCTATAGGGTACCCGCACTAAGCTTTCTCATCTCTGGGAGAGTCCACTCCTCATGCTACTAGTCAATATTCCATCTTCCACGAAGTCCCATGAATGAGGAATCCCAATGTACCGCCACGTAAAAGGGGCCTCAACGCAATAGCTGGTGCGTCAATTGGACGCTCGTTCTGTTAGTTATTAGTCTTTTAGTCTCAAGACCCCGGTTGGATTTGTGCTCAATCCAACCTGACATTACCCCAACAATATCCAATTCTCATGTGGTGTATTCCAAAAGAACCATCTCACTCCATGGCTTTCGATACCACATATGGTTCGTCAAAAAAATGCACAGTTCCATATTTATAGAGAAACATTTGGGATGGCTCGAAACTAGTCTGGGTCCATTATGACCCGATCGGAGTGACCCGATGTTACCCAGCCTGGGCTGACCCATTTCGGTTTAGGTGTGGCCCGGCCCCTACTCGGCATCCGACCTGGCAGCCCAACTTTGGTGGCTCATGGTTCGGTGGTGCGACGCGGTGCGGACATTCTCTGCGGATGGCCAGATGTATAACCATCCTCTACGCGTGGTGTGGTCGCATGTAGCACCTTCGTCGGTGGTCAGCTCGTTCCGCCGTCCTCCCTTCACCGTCGCAGCACATGCCACAACCCCTTGTTCTCCAGGTGGCAAGGACGTGTGCAGCCGCCCCCATCGTGCCTCCAGCCTTCGCTTTCCATCTTCTTCTATCACAAATATTTCATCAAAACCACAAGGTATTGAGGATAGGTCGGCCCATTTTCGTTTGGCCTACACCCTCCGCATTAGAGCAGTAGCAAGCAGTTTACATCATTGGAATCAAAAAGAACATCATGAACGGGTAAGGGAGGTATTTAAAACACAAAAACCTACCTCTAAGGTTCATTTATGTGTCCTAAGATGAAACTGGTGAATGAGAATTGGGTTCCAATGATCGCCACCTCCACAACATGCTTCTGAAGTCAGGCTTGTGCATCGTCTTCTTTTTTGGATCCGAATAATGTTATATGATGTAGAAGGATTTCTTCGTTCATAGGAGATGTTCTTTTTTGGAGATTAGTTTCTCCAAGCCCTCCCAAGCTTCCCCCTTTGTGAAAAATTTCCATCCTAGAAACATATGAGGTGCCAACTTATTAAATTAAGTCTATCAATTTAATTCACGTTGTCACTTTTAATTGTTGACACAATTAATTTTCCCACGCTGGCATCATAAATTTGGAGGATGTTAAGTGGCTAACTCTTCAATAATGATGGAGTTCAAGAGATTTCTCCCATTAAGAGGGTTAGGGTGGTCCCCACCATTAGGAATTCCAAATAGGGGTTTCAGTTCAGGTGCTTCCACCACTTTAACATTCACATGGGAGGTTAAAAAAAATAAAAGTTTATTTTATTTTATTTTTATTGCCACAAAAAAGTGAAAAACAATCATTCACCCTCGACCCACTACAGTCGAGGTAAAAGTCTCCATAAGTGAATACTAGTATTGCGAGTTCAACAGTTTCCTCAGATTTCAATTCTGAGCATCGATATAAAAGATACAAAAACCTACACGCAAGTTTACTAAACGTACCAGAAAAAAAGTTCAGAAATTCATTCTAGGCACACCAGGCCTCAGAATCATGTGCCATCAATTTTCACAGACTCGTAAAATTTCCATATAATTAAAAAAATAAATGGAATTTCTGGGTCTTTACATTCTCCCCACCTCAGGGATTTACATCCCAGTAAGACACAACTCAAACTAAGAAAACAAGTGGAGGGCACTCCTGGAAAACTGTGTTTTCCCAACACTTTTATATCAAAGTTTTGAATAAATAGTTGGTATACTTAATTTTCCCAATGGTTTTTCAAACCATTGGGATAATAGGATGAGAACAAACATCTTCCAACTATTTACACAAACCATTTGATAAAATCTATATGTATACCAACAGTTTTTAAAAATAGTTGGTAAATACACTCTTTCCCAACGGTTTTAACAAAACTTTGGGAAACTCTCCCCCAAATAGAACCACATATAGAATCCCTCCACGATATTGCATCCTTAATCCTAATCACTCATGATGCACTCTCGACGCACTCTCTTCACCCCAAGGTATCTCTCAAAGCTCTCTCTACAATCAATGAGGTAATTGTTTACTTTTACACTTCTAATCTATAATTGGAATGTCTTGAATCTTTTTTTTTTCTTATCTATTATAATTTCACCTAAAGAAGGTCTACGTGGTCTCCCTTTTCTTGTATTTCAATTTCTATTATCATGTTCCCTTGCCACAAGACCCTTCTGCTGGAGTTAATCATGATAGTGAATGTTTATATTAATTGATGTGATGTGTGCCTTGGGTAGAAGTTCCTTCTAGTGAGAATCCTTTCCATTTGTACAGTAAGGAATTCTAGTGTGCCATGTAGATAGTGAAAACCCATTTGACGTGTTAAATAATTTTGGTTCTATTTTTTTGGGTTATGTTATCTCAATTCTGAGAGGTATTGGTTGAATAATGAATCTATTATTAGGGTGTATTTCTTGAATATTGTAGTAGAATCATGATTCATCGATTACATGTATAATGTGATAACATGTTTCATTGATTTTTGATATTTAACTTATTGTCACTATTGATAAATGTAAGATGTTGTCTTGCTGTGGTTTTGTTTTGGTAGAATTTTTGTAGTGACACCACATTATAAAAAGATATATGGTGACATCCCTAGTTTTTTTATTCATGTAGAACATGGAATGTGTTTGAAATGGATAATGGTCTGAGTGACTCATTGGGGTTATATTATTGAGTGAGGTGGGTAAGTTTGAAATTGTTATGTGAGTACCTTGTGGCATATGGGTATGGTTACAACCTAGAGGGTTGTTATGTTGGGATGTGGATTAGGGTGGTTGATGAGATTGGCCATATATCAATTTTGTCTTATGGGATTGTGTATAACATTAGGATATTTCTAAGTTATAGGGAATTCCTTGGGTGGTATTTTATGGTCATATGGGATAAGAAAATTGATGATGATTTTCTTATAGAAATATCACTTAGGAGGGGGGTGGGGGCTATCCAGGGGAGGTGAGTTGTCCACCCACACCCCCCTTGGACAACCTCCCTAGACACCACCCCACCCCATGTACACCCCCACCCCCTAGACACCCCCACCCCTTGGACACCCGCACCCCCATGGATAGCCCCCCTAGACACCACCCCCTCCCTTGGATAGCCCCCACCTCTAGACATCCCCCCTAGACACCACACTACACCTCCCCCTGGACAACCCACATCCCCTGGAAAACCCCCCTGGGTGACACCCCACCCCCTGGACAACCCTCCCACCCCCTGGATAGCCCCCCAGGACACCCCCACTCCCCAGACACTCCCTGGATAGTCCCAATCCCATGGAAAACCCCCCCAAGACACTACACCTCCCCCTGGACACCCCACCCCCTGGACACCCCCACCCCCTAGACAACCTCCTTGGACACCACCACACCCCCAGGATAGCCTTCCCACCCCCTTGTACAGCCCCCCCTGGACAACACCCTAACCCCTTGGACAACCCCCACCCCTTAGAGCTATTAATAAGGGTATCCCTCTATTTTCAACCTTTCTCCATTTATTTCACTATCTATAATGATCACTAACATTATTTCCTATTTCTAAGGATTTTATAAAATTTTATGATTCACACTATTTGATATTGAATCAATGTTTAATACTTGATTGGTAGATGTATGTGAGTATATAGAAGATGGTTTATAAACGATCCCTTAAATGTATCATTTTTTTGTGTTAATTATTATGTGTACTATCATTGACACACATTATTATTAATCTAAAATTTAAAAATAAAATTATTTGACTATACATTATGAAATTAAAACTCTCTCGATCCATGGACAACCTATTTGTGTAGAATCCTAAATTTTATCCACCCATGGGGTGCACTTCACTTGGGAAACTAATTGGGGAATGACTGGTATGACTATAGGGGTGTTGAGAATGATTTATTGAACATTATTGAATGATTGGGGATGCCTATAACACATAATGGGACTAGAGGCATGTGCCTATTAAATGATACCTATTGAAAATGAATATAAATAAATTTTAATATAATTTTTGAGTACATTTTCTTTGATTAATCATTTGTAATTCCTTGAAGAGTCCAACCAATGATTCATGCTAAAAATACAGCTTTTAATTCTATTTGAAAACCACCTTGGATTCATGATGATTTTTTATAGAATATCTAGGGGAAATCTACATTGGTTTCATAGTGATTATGATTTAAGAAGCATTGGGGATGTCCCCCTTATATTCTAAACCAGAGTCCTATCTCTTTACGTAGGCTAGGAACTCATTTCTCCAAATAAATCCATCTACAACCAATCAATTTTTTAGTTCTACATTCCAAATTTGTAAGGAATAACATAGTTTTAATTTTTTCCATCTATTAATATTTGTGTCTATTTTGATTTGACCTAAACCAGGTGGTGACGTGTGTGGCATTACATACCCAATATGTGTAGTTTGATTTGTTTTCTATTTTCGTTTTACAATTAAAGTGTCATGATTATAATAATCAACATGATTTGTTGTCTTCATAGCCACTCCTTTTATGTAGTTAGTGAATCATATAGACTGTGGAGGTTCTTGTGAGATGTATCCCCACTCAAAGATGGTGAATAGTATTTTTAGTAATATTTTCTTGAGGTGGGAAATGGATATAAGGATGATCCATGTGAAGGGATTGGGGATGGTTAAGGTAGTGGGGTAGGTGGTTTTCTTTTTTTAGTGGGGTGATATGGTACTTTATGTGGAAATTAGTTTGGGTGTTATGAAATTTATTAACTTTTCACAATATTTAAATTTTTTAGCATCAATAACTTATTGAAAAAATCTCTTTACAAATTATGCATCATTTATGAAAAGCCATCACTTTGTAATATATTGAGCAATATTCTATCAGGTCTATTATGTCTTCTTGTTTGTGAAAAATGAAAAACCTACAAAACACATCTCACCTCAAATTTAGGCACACATAACTGAATTTGTATATCTTTGCATTATTTTAATATTTCACTACATCAACTATAAACCCATTTCTTTATCATTTCCATATATATATTTTCAATTAAACATCAATCTTATTAAATTTCTTACGATGAAAAGACATATTTCAATTGCTTTTACATAATGGATAGAAGTTTGATGTCTGAAACCGATCAGATCTCAAGGTATTTTGAAAACAATATTGAGATCTTTTTAGATTTTTCGTTTCACAATGCTTCAGATATTGGTCTCATACAATGCCCATGTTCCAATTTTATTGGTAGACCTTGGTTGAGCAGTGGAGAAGTCAGCTACCACATAACCAAATATGGTTTTCAAGAAAAATACTATGTGTGGTATCATAATGGGGTGAAAATTATATCTCAAATTGATGATGATAGAAATGAAAGGACTAAAATGGAGAATTTGTTAGATGACTGGTTTCTGTTTATTCATCATCATGAAAAAGATTGGATTTCGACTCAAGAAGACTTCAATATGAAGAAAAATGATCCATCTAATTAAAATAATGATATTGTTATGGGGAAAAAAATTAATGATGCTACAATGACTCTAGTATATTGTAAATGTGATAAAATGAAAAGGATGGAATTTTTAATTCGATTGTTTCATGGGAAAACTATGTTTGGGAATTCTAATATAGAATTTGATTATATTCTTACCTTATTGAAATATTTCATTCTAGATGATGCAAATATTACCTCAAACTACTATATGGCATGGAAGTTAGTTGAGGAACATGTATTTTCAAGAAACAAATTCATGCTAGCCCGAAAGATTGTAGTTTATTCGAGGAAGAAACCGCTGAATGAAATGATTGTATAAAATGTGGCACATCCTGTTGGAAGTCAAAATCAGATTGAACACCATCCTGTGTGCCACAAAAAGTAATGTGGAACTTCCCATTGATCCCCATACTCCAAAATATTTTTATGTCTGATGAAATATCAATAAAAATTAGATGGGATGATATCGAGAGAAATAAGACTAATGATGAGTTGGATCACCCTGTAGATGGATTTTCATCAAAGATATTTGATGCTCGATATCCTAATTTTGCAGCTAACATGCGTAATGTAAGGCTGGGTCATTCATGCGACGATTTTAATATGTTTGGGGAGATGCTTACTTCATATAGCATGTGGCCAATTTTTATATACATTTATAATCATCACCCATGGTTGGGTATGAAAAACCCATTCACTTTCATGAGTATACTCATATCTGGACCTTCTGATCCCGAGATTGATATTAACGTATACATTTAACCTTTAATATATGAGTTGAAACTTCTTTGGGATGTGGGTGTGTGCTTATACGATGCATATTCAAAAGCCATACTTCATATGTGTGATTCTCTTATGTGGATGATCAATGATTTTATAGCTTATGCAATGATGTCCAGATAGTGCACGGAGGGAAAACTACCATGTCCTGTTTGTATGAAGAATACATGACCCAGATTACTGAAACATTGCTGTATTTTCAGTTTTATAGGACATCGATGATTCTTGGAAATGGCCCATCCATATAGAAATAATCATCGAAGATTTGTTAATGCCATAGAGGCCAATTATCCACCTCAGTGTATGTCTGGAACTGATGTGCTTAATGAATTGAATGATATCAGTTTTTCATTCTGGAAGAGTAAAATATAATCTGGAAAGAGAAAGAATGTTTCCACTGAAACATGTTACCATTGGAGGAAGAGGAGTATCTTTTTTGATTTTCCTTATTTGTCAACCAATTTGCAACGTCATTGCTTAGATACAATGCTCGATGAAATGAATATATGTAAAATTTTGTAGTCGATACTTCTTAATTTTAGTAGAAATACCAATGATGATTTACAGTCTCGAAATGACTTGGTGGATTGGGGCATCAGACCAGAATTGCATCATGTTTGTATCACTGAAAATAAAATGGCAACATTCATGTGCTTATTATGTGGTGACAGCTCCGGAAAAAAATTTCTAGAAGTATTAGAGACTATTAGAGTTCTTGATGGCTATTCAAGTAACATATCTAAAAGGGTCAACAGAAGAGAGTTGAAGTTAAAATCTTTGAAAAATCATGATTAACATGTTCTTCTCCATGAGTTGATTCCAATAGAAATCTACAATCATTTGTCTAAAAATTTAGGGGTTATTGTTATTCGTTTGTTTCATTTGTTTAGAAATCATTGTGATAAGATGTTGTCCAAGTCTTTCTTGCAAAAAATGTTGAAATATGCCCCCATTAATTTTTTGTGATTTGGAGAAAATATTTCCTTCATCATTTTTTAAATGCATACTGCATATGACTTTCCATATTCCCACTGAAATACTTCTGGGAGGACCTGTTTATTTTTATGGATGTATCCAACTAAAAGAAATATGTACACATTAAAGTCTTATGGCTGATTCAAAAATCATCCTGAAGGTTCTATCGTGAACAGTTACTTGGATCAAGAATGTATGGATTTTCGCTTAATGTATTTTTATAATCTTACTACAATAATTAACATACCAATGAGAAATGAAGAAGAAAATTATGAGAAAATTGAACCTAATTTTCCATCACTTCCTCAAATAAAATTAATTCCTGGATCATATAAATTGAAGACATTAAGCCTTGAAGAGTAAGAGATGGTGCATCGCTCAATCTTGTTCAATTGTGATTTGTTCGATGACTACATCAGCTAACTAAATTGAATATTTATATCATACTTATTTATCATTTAATCTACACATATTTCTTATCTACAAGGAACATAAAAAAAATGATAAATCGAAAGTATCATTCGTTATCTTTGAGAAGGAGGACGAATCTTCCTAACAATGATTTTTTTTCTTTTTTAAAATTGAAGGTAAATATATTACTATTTAAAATAATTAAATAAATATTTAATTGAGTTTAATATTCATTTATATTTTTGGTATTTAGTTTTACGGCTGACTCTGTCTTTGTGGAAATAAGATCTCTGGCTTTTGGTCCAAATACCATGGTTCGTGACTGTAAATCAATCCATATCAATGGGTACAAATTTATTGTCACTGAATTAGAAAATAACATGAGAACACAACATAATGGTGTTATGGTTACTACCACAACAGATTATTATGCCAGTGCATCAGATAGTAGACCAAGATTTGAAAATGTTTGTTTTTATAGAGTCATTGGAAAAATAATAATATGGTATTATTACTCTCATGGATGAGTCACGATGATAAGATGTCATTGGTTTGATTCAATGAAGAGAGAGGGAACAATTAATAATGATTGTGGATTTCGAGTAATTAATATGACTCACACTCTTTTTAATGAAAAACCATATGTATTGGCATCAATGGATAAACAAGTTTTTTTATGTCAAAGACCAACTTTGACCAGAATTTGGGGTCATAGTTGAAGTAATTCCATGACATGTTTTTAATGATGTTGATAATGGAATTGACACATTCCCTAATACAATTGGAACCAATCCATTTATTTCTTTTGATGACTCTAATAGCTCAATTTTCAAAGTCTATTGTCAACCTGATGTTGTGGTGGAAAATATATTAAATCATTCATCCATGTTCTCAACACTTTTTGGTTTTCCACGAGTTGGGTAGTTAAGGTTGGCACAATTCAAAGTGGTTTAATATTGATTACAAATATATTTTATCCTACATGACTATTATGTGAATTTTCAATGTTTCTTAATTGGAATTTTTAATTTAATTGCATTTAATAATTTGCAATTGAACAGTTTTAAAACCTAGAAAATAAGAATTTCTAACATGGTGAACATTTCAATGATTCAACTGTTATTTGTATAAATTTTTTTTGACTCTATGACCTATCTTTAACATTTTACCAGGTAATAAAGATGATGGTTTTTATTCTTCTACAAAACATCTATTGAATCCCACATTATCTACAAGAGCTAAAGAAATTAATTTTTTCTTTATATTTGAAAAATGCATTACCAATTATGAATATGTTACAATCAATGTTCCATGATTATAATAGACTGATGAATCTTAGTAAATAATCATCCTACAAAAAAAATTAATTTGTTTATTACATCTTGTATTATTTATTAACATAATTGTATATTTGTTCAAGATAACCTAAAATAATGGTTAGTAAAATTATCGGGGAATCCCCCTATTCTCTATCATTTATTTTGATTTTTGGGTTACACATTAGTTATCATTTTCAATTTAATTACATTTTTTTCCAATGCGGGAAATGAAACCAATTGAAGAGAGTTGATGAAAACAGATTATAGACAACCATCGTCACCTAAATGAGTTGTGAATTCCACCACTAGTGCTTATAGTGAGTGTTTTATTTCGTATATATTTATTTAAATAATATATAATTTCATGTGATTAATTTTTTTAATCATTTTTTCAGGATCCATCTAGTAGGTGACGATTATTCAATGAGAAGCCTAATAGTGGTCCCCATACTCAGGGTGTTCGTACGAGGGGGGTGGTACAGGATCTAGATGATCAGGTAGGTGTACCTCATTAGACGTTTCACCTCCTACTAACATATCATCCATCCCACATTCTGATCTCGATGTGCGGTTAGGGACACATGGGATATTTAGGCCTCCCATGTTTTCACCACCCTTTACATCTGAGACTCCTCACCCATCTGTACCATATCTAATAATGATTCCCACTCCACATCCATCATTTGGTCTTCCATCCATGTCATCTTCATTTAATTTTTCTTTCATTCTCTATAGGCTTTTGTATTCATCTTCATTGACTCACGATATACTTGAATCTGTCCCAGAGGATCATACATTTGGACACACTCCATATATATAGGGTGTTCCTTTAGTTTCTACCAATCCAGTGGTGCCCATTGATCATACTACCGTAGGTATACATATAAAACCCTAACAAATTATTACACCATTATTTATTTTTATTATAATAATTATTGATAAAATATTTCTATTTCATTCATAATAGATACATCTACAGATAGGAGGTAGGTTCGAGGTGTACACGCATGCATGCGGTGTGGAACCGCCACACGCAGTTGATGGTAGAATACCATAACGATAGTCAAATGATTGAAAAATCAGGGCAGCAATTTTGGAGTTTTTTGGCGATGCTCGCCAAAGACTCTGACATCATTACTATCATCCCACTCTCAAGGAGACTACTTCTAAATGATGTTAGGGATAAATCCTTGGTAGTGATATGTGTAAAAAAATCTATTGTATTTAATGAAATATATTAATTAATTTATTTATATGATTTAATATTTTTGTGTCAGATGTGGTTTAATTTCCCCAATGGTGGGGATGCATGGGTAGCACGTCTAAAGGGTTTAGGAAAGCTTTTGAGAGCTTATAAGCATGCGTTTTACATTGGACAGCATGCTAGAGTGGGAACAGTGTAATAGGAGGTCCCTTTCATGTATGGTTGTCCATTAGAACAATACTGAATGATGATTACTCAATGGAAGACTATCCAATTTACGGTATTAATCAAATTAGATGTATTTACATGAAAATTTTCATGTTTTTTGTTAATATTAATTATTCAATTTTATTTATGATCCATCTGGAAGAAATAAAAAAAACATTGATGCTAAGAAATAAGTTCACACATTGGGATGTACTATGAATCCAGATCATGAAAGACAGTATGTATGACAGTTTATAATTTTTTTTACTTGCACTTTCTATTTCTTCATCCATAATTTATTCGATATCTATAGTTATTATATAAAATTTTAGTAATGGAAGTACTGTTTTTTTGTATCCTATTTTTAATTATGGTTTCCTACATTCAATGTTATTATAGAGGCATAAATTTAATTTATATGGACTTGTGCCTCGAGAAAAAACTATTTTTCTTGAGTAGATGGAAGAAAGATGGAAGTGCGGTTAATGGACTGACTCAGCTGCAGATTGTAAGTTTTACTTTGTAGATTTTAAATTTTAATCTCTATTTTAGAACTTAATAATAATTTTATATTTTTAATAGGATTCTTTAGAGGCCCTTGATTCCCAGAAATATTTCAATTTTGAGCAAAACGATCTCTTACATTAGGTGTTGGGAGATGATCATCATGGTAGAGTACGCTGTCGAACTGGGAAGAATATACTTTCGATGAGGTATTAGTCCTTCTCAAGTATGATTTTTAGTGCCAATGAGTTTCAGTAGGTTAAGGAACAGGCTGAACAGGAGAAAAAAGGGTCATAGAGATAGTAGAACAATCTTCTAGGGAAAACACTGCATTTATGAAACTGATGGATGTCTTACATCCAACACTTTTACCAGAGACCATCATTGCTTGTGATGAATATATATCATCGATGTGTTCTATATATGGTGAACTAGGTGGTAGTTATAGTGGTGTTCGAGATGATGGAGAGGATGAGGATGAGGCAGAGGAAGAGGGAAATGAGGAGGCCAAGACTGAGTACAAGGACGAGGAGGGGGGCGGGGACAATGATGGGGATGCGGATGAAGATGAGGGTGAGGGTGATGGTGATGGTGATGAGAGTGATGGTGATTAGGGATAGATTGATCCATTACATTTATGACTGATATTAATGACCTTTGATTTTTATTGATTTGTAGTTCTTTAATATATGTGTGATTAGGTTTGTCCCATTATATTCATTTTTTTAGATATAAATAATAAAACATAACTTGATGATTTGATGTCACTGATTCACCCCTCCCCTAGGCAGCCCCCACCCCCTGGACACCCCTCACCTCCTGGAAAACCCATAACCCCCTAGACACCCCTTTCTGATTGTATTGATACATTAGGAAACCAATATATGGGTCATTTGTGACATGTACAAGTCAACCCTGCCTCAATCCGAGGAACGGTGTGGCCGGTATCACTCAAAGTGTCTCTCATTTGATTAAAATGGACACTGTTTTAAGTAAAAACAACATACATATGAAAAACTGACCAAACGTATTCTGGTTGTGTTGATACATTAGCACAGGTATTCATGGGACATTTGTGACATGTACGAGTCAACACTGCTTAAATCAGAGGCACGGTGTGGTAGGTACCACTCAAAATGTCTCACCGTTATTTTAAATGTACAACATTTTAATTGAAAACAACAACTGACATAAGGAAAACTAACCAAACGCATTCAGATTATGTAGATATATAAGGAAAACAACTCATGGGTAATATGTGATGTGTATGAGTAAACCCTACCTCAGTCCGAGGCATAGTGTGGATGATATCACTCTAAGTGTCTTTATTTTGTATAAAATGGACACCCTTTTATGTAAAAACAACTAGCTTATGGAAAACATGCCAATCATATAAGGATTGTATTTATAGATTGTCACAATGATCCATGGTTCACATTTGACATGTACGAGTCAACCCCACATCAATCTGAGGCATGTTGTGGCCGGTACGACTCAATGTATCTCTCTTTTATTTGAATTGGACAACATTTTAAGTGAAAACAACAACTGGCATACAGAAAACTAAACAAAATCAATCATATTCCCTTGATACTTTAGGAAAAAAAATACTTGGGTCATTTGGGACGTTTAAGAGTCAACCTTGCCTCAATATGAAGCACGGTGTGGCCGATAACACTCAAACTGTCTCACTTTTATTTGAAATGGAGGGGATTTTAAGTGAAAAAAATATCTTTCATACAGAAAATAGACCAAAAAAATTCTGATTTTATTGATACTTTAGGACAACAATACATAGGTCATTTTTGACGTGTACAAGTCAAACCTGCTTCAATACGAGGTATGGTGTGGATGACACCAGTCAAATTGCCTCACTTTTATTTGAAATGGATAGGATTTTAAGTGAAAACAACAACATGCATAGGGAAAACCAAACAAATGCTTTTAGATTGTATTGTTACTTCTGTAAAACCATCCATGGGTCATTTTTGGAGTGTAATAATCCTCCCCACATCAATCAAAGGCACGGTGTGTCCAGTATCACTCAAAGTGTCTCACTTTTTTTTAAATGTACACTATTTTAAGTAAAAACACTAGACATTCCGAAAACTGTCCAAACATATTATGATTATGTGGATACTTTATCATAAGGATCCATGGGTCATTTCAGACATGTACAAGTCAACCCCATCTCAATATGAGGCATGGTGTGGCCGGTACCACTATAAGTGTCTCACTATTATTTAAAATGGACAAAATTTTAAGTGAATACAACAATTATCATACGGAAAATGGACCAAAACATTTGTATTCTGTGGATATTTTATGAAAATGATACATAGGTCATTTAAGACGTGTATGAGTCAACCCCTCCTTAATCTGAGGCATGGTGAGGCCAATACCACACAAACTGTCTCACGTTTACTAGAAATGGATATGATTTTAAGTGAAAACAACAACTTGCATACGGAAAACTGACAAAATGTATTCAGATTGTCTTGATACTTCTTTATAACAAAGTTCCATGGTCCAGCCTCACACAATCCACTTCTCTTGTGAGGAACTCTTATCCCCATTCTAAAACACATGACATTTAATATGCCAATACCACCCTTAAACAGTGGGTTCTAGGACCAACCCAAAGTCCCTTTGGGACCCCCATACCAAAGACCTAATTTAATATTCATACCCACTACCCAAAATGGGGATTCATCTCACATAAATCCCTGGAGAACAAATTACAATTAGCCACACACCCCATTTTTCCAATTGAACAGTCTTTGAAAATCAAGTAGGTTGTTATGGTAACCCATCTTATATGTCGAGATTGGCCAATGTTTCCCACTAACACATCAGGAACCATTTATACATGTATATATAGTCATTATAAGAATATAAACATCCCATGTTCTTCCTATAACTCATCCTAGGTCTAAGAACATGACCACTACCATTGTATATCTTATGGGTATAATGATCCTTGTCCACTCTACCTATGTTTTTCTATTGGTTTTAAGATAGCCAACCAAGACCATGAGTAAACATACCATGTGGTTCCTATAACATGAAGGATTTTTCTCTTGTGTGTATTGGTGTTATGGTTTGAGTGAGGAGTGAATTCTAAATTTTTAATACTATTATGGGTGTTATTGCTTTTCAATTCAAAATTTCTGAATTATAGATGTATTGGATTCTAGCTATATTGGTAATGAATTATAAATTTTGAATATTATAATGTGTATTGGATTCTGGATGTATTAGATTTTAATTTTTTATTGGTTTTATGCATGTTATTGCATTTCAATTCTGGATGTATTGGATTGTGTATGTAATCGATTTTGGATTTTTCTTGTGTGTTGTGGTTTGAGAAAGGAATGAAATTTAAATTTCTAAATTTCTGAATTCTAGAAGAATTCTAAAAAACCCATGTAGGCTTTTGGATTCTAGTGGTATGTGTTCTTGCAGGTCATGGAGAGTTTCCGGTTGGAGGTGGTTGTTGGCTGCTGTGGAGCTTCAACATTTGTATACCAATGGTTTTCTAAACCGTTGGTACAGACATATACGAATGGTTTTCAAAATCGTTGTTATAGACTTATACAAATGGTTTCCAAAACCATTGGTATAGCCTTACAAATGATAAATATTTTGGAAAAAAAATTTATGTCCTGAGCATTGATGAGTTTAAAATATTTTTTCCATGGTGTTGATCCTTATCTTTCCCACTAGTGGGTCATTATATCCACTAATAGAAGGTTGATGTTCCCACATAAAATATTCAATATTAAATTGTTCTATTAGTTGATGATTAGAAAAATTGGTATGATTCATAGCTTAAAAATGTTGTATTATCATATAAATAATATTGTACAGTCAATATCCCATAAAGATTGTTTTCTCATTTGAACATTAATTTCATCATACAGAACATTTGACATTTATAAGATTCATTCGGTTTAATTCTATTAACTAAAACCAAAAATTGTATTGTGATAAATAAAAACCATAGTAAAAAATCATGAACAATAATTTAGAATGAGTATTATATCATGAATTAATTTATGAATAATTTGGGTTTAACCAAGATAGTTTATAATCATTAAAAAAATTATATTATTTTATCTTACACATAATTATACCCTTAGGGCTCTTACTATGGTTTTCTTATTATAATTTCCAATGGATAATTAAAGTAATTCACTAAAACCAACTATAACGTCCTAAGCTCTTCATACCCAGATATTAAATATTTTTATATTAATAATTGATTCACTATAAAAATACACATCTACTAATCACATATTTATATTTAAATTTTATACATATAAAGATAATTATGTTGTTAAAAAAATGTCTACATTATCTCTCGCTGAATTTATTATAATTAGATCCATTTTATCATGTAACACATAACAACCTTATTCATGTCCTATTGAGTGTAAACATAATAACAAGGTGACATGAGATGATCAGTAATGGAAAAAATTGAAGATAACAATTTTTTATATTATTAAATCAAAATACAATAAATATGGGAATGTACTCATGATCATAATATAAAATTTAAATACCAAACACGTCATGGATTATAAACATGACTTCTGGAATAAAACATTAACATAAACTATAAGAATAAAAATTCTTCATAAAATATCACTAATTAATATGTTCAGTTAATGATTTTTTGGCATCATCGTAAGTAGAGAAAAAAATTTCATATATAATGGTTAATTATAATAACTCTCAGATCATGCCTTATCACCTATTTCCCTTAAAGGATCAATCGCATTGAACTATTTCCCATCACAAATCATGCACATAGACGTGATTGCCTTCACAATATCAGGAAAAATATTTCATTACCAAATTATATGGAGGGAGATATAGGTCTTAACCATCATATATAAGATACTATACATATGTGTAAAAACAGATTATAAATCATTCATCACATCAGAATCCTTGAAAGGAAATGAGTTTCATAGTCACTTCATTATAACATAACTCATGTAAAAATAAATTGTATTTATAAGTATCATTCTAGTATAAAAATTAACAATTCATATAGATTATAAGAATCTTATCCTTGTTTTTAATCCCCATTAAATAATAAGTAACATCAAATAATTTCAACATAAATGGAATATGATTTTTGAATAATTACTTGAAATTCTTTTTGATGAAAATATAAAATATTGGTTTAAAGAGACAATTCTTTTAAAGTAAATAATTTGAATTCAAAATAAAATTATAATAATGTAATGTTATTTTCAAGGAATTAAAGAATTAAGATGGAAGTGTAATCTGGTCATTCTATATAAGTTAAAAAATATTATTTTCATATGTTTATTGAAAAAGTTAAAAAAATTATGTCAATTGGAAAATAAAAAATTTCATTAAAAGAACATTATAAATATTAAAAAAAATAAAAAATATATATAGGATAATATTAAAAATTATTTTTATTTTTTTCATGAAAATATAGATGTGGAATAAAAATATTCCCTAATTGAGATTTAAAATAAGACAATCCATAATGTTGGTGAGATTATGAAACAAACAACTTACAATATTATACTAAGTAGAATTATATACCCCATGAAATAATGAAACTTTTATCGAAATGGAAATAACATACTCATTATAATAAGATACATAAAACACATTCATGTGAATTATATACACCACACGAAATAAATATGTTGTGTATAAGGCTTGGGTCTCATAGAAATAACAGTTTGACAGAAAAAAACCTACCACAAGTATCACGTTTCGAAGTTCATCTTAAAACATCATATATATTATATATTGATATATTATAAGTTAATTGAGTAACCGGATATCATTAAGATTATTTAGGATTTGTTTATAACATCTTACCACCTGTGTATAAATTATTAAAGTCATTTTTGTATGTTATATTTACTTCATTTTCCATTAATGTTTTGGTTTAGCAGTCTTGTTCCTTCTATATTGATCAAGGTCCAATAATTTACAGAATGATAATAAAGTTATATATATATATTATATTTATAAAATACTTTCTTATTACAACCCATGTGAATTATCTATAAAAATGAATCATATCGCATTGTGGAGATCGTAAACCGTACATACATATAAGAGACAATATCATTTCCCAAAAGATAATGTTGTAAATGATAGATATGAAATTATAATTAAATAATTATAATTATATAATAAATATAATTTATAAACATTAAAACCAATATAATTCCCTATGAAAAATTATGGTTATGAAAAATAATTTTTATCGCTTTGTGGGGACGGTATGTCTTACGTATGCACGAGCGGTACATTAAGTTCATTTAGATAGGAAAAGGGGTTGCATAATTTTGTGTTCATAATAATAATAACATCTCAGAATATTTAATATTTTTATGTTTTTATATAATTATATATTTCAAATATTTAATGTAGGTATATGATAATATGAAAAGAAAATGATCGGTTAGAGAGATTACCTCTTCTTCAAAACGGATCCTTTAGATCTCCTATAAAAGACACTAAAGTTGATATTTTGGGAATACTATAGCATGTAGACATAAAATAGGGATGTGGGTAAGTTATTTTGGTAGATTTTGAGAAATTCAGCAGACTCAATTTAGTTAAATGATGTTGGAGAGGATGTGTCATTTTATAATGAAGGTGAGCGATAGTTTTAGACTTTCTCAAAAGAATAAATTATAATAAATAAATTCTTTATCCAAATACAACCAAATGGGAATATATTTGAATATAATGTGTTATAAGGTGAGAATATCATCAATAAATATATTTTAGGCACATTTTTTGTAATTTTAATACATTTTTATTTTTGATTAACCCTTAGTACACCAATTTTAATTACAAATAAAGTAAAAATATTTATAATATTAAAAGTAATATATTTTAACATATAAGGTATTACATGAACCATAAATGAAATATTTATAATACTTTAGACCACTATTGGTACCCTTTATCATTATTTATTAAATTTATGATTTTTAACTAATTCGAAAAAATGTTATTTTTATAAAATATCATTAGTCTCAATTATTACACTGTTCAATACATTACCATTAAGAAAAAAAATAATACCAGATAAAACAAAAAAAATAATTTTAAATTCCAATAAAATTTTATATTCACCTAGAAAATTATCTTATTTCAATAATTAATTAAGATTATATTTCTTTTTATATTTTTAATATTACTTAATTGAGTTTTTCATTAAATGAATAATTAATGAGTTATCATTGTGTAATTTCCATGGATAATTATTTATTAAAATAAATTAAAATAAAAATCATTGTTGGAGATAAGAATTTTAGAATTAAGAAAAATATATTAATTCAATCATATATCTTATTTATCCCCATATTAGAAATTGTATACTTAATAAAAGACTAACTATAAAATTTTTTCACTCTATTTTCTTTTAACAATATCTACGTAATTTTCTTGGAAACATGTCCATTAAAGTAGTAAATAATTTCCATTACATGTTATGGGTTGAATATAATTCATACATTAACATTTTTACATGTTTTATCGTAATTTTAAAATATTTGTAATATTATTTGTTCCCTTAATTACCAAATTTAACCTTTACTATTGTAATAAAAAATAATAATGAAATTGTTTATATTTTTTAAAAAAAATAAAAGGTATCTATTTAAAAAATACAGAAATTATGATTCCAAATATGGAATAAATTTTTTTAAAAAATATCACCAAATTTGAAAAAAAATATTTTGAATTTAATCCTATTGACCG
The DNA here is from genome assembly GCA_963277665.1 of Viscum album. Taxonomy (NCBI): domain Eukaryota; kingdom Viridiplantae; phylum Streptophyta; class Magnoliopsida; order Santalales; family Viscaceae; genus Viscum; species Viscum album. The sequence goes on from OY728143.1 coordinate 326,902,766, forward strand.
AATGTGAAAAATTGTTTTTAAATTAAAAATATTTAAATTATTGGAATGTTTTTAATCAAAAATTCAAAGTAAAAAATATTTCAGTTACCTTATTTGAATTAAATTATTATAAATTAAAATGATTAATCTTTTCATGAAATCAAAAATATAATTTAACACTATTAAATAATTTGATGAAAAATCATTTTGCAATTACAATACAACAAATTTCACAATTCCTCAATACATGAAAGCTATTAGAGAAATACATAAAATTCCACCATAGAATAAATTTTTATCCTTATTTCCACTAAAATGTTTATAGGATCTATTATAAATTATAAAAGTTTCAAAATTTATTTTTAATACAAGTGCACAACAAAAATGTGATAAAAAATATTTTATGAAAATTATTATTTTTAATTATTAACTATATTTGTTATGTGTAGAAAAAAATAAGATAAATTTTTAACATTATATTTAATATTTTATATATATTACATTAATACAATCCAACATAATTAATTCTTTAATTTATCGTTATAATAAACTTATTGAAAATTAAATAGATTTTCAAGGAAAAAAAGGATACATTTATATTAAAAATGGATTTAATTTCCATTTATAATTATATTTTCAATAATGAACAATTTACATACAAATGTGGATACCATATTTTCATTATTTAGTTCATCATGTGTACACCTTACATTCTACAATATGTGCTATAGTAATCTTATTTAAATAACCATAATAATAATATGATTTTTCATATAAACTCTATGATGAATGTAACTCAATCTTAACATGGTGTGGTGTATAAAAGAAATTCATCAACATAATTTAATTTATTCAAAATTATTCGATAAAAAATCGGGATGTTAAAAAACACGTTCACATCTCAACATGGTTAATGGGATACCAAATCATGCCTTTTTTGAAAAACCACAATAATATCATGTTAATGCAAGGAGACAACATATCTTAGTTATTTTCAATGCAATGTTTAATTATATGACTACCTTTATATATGTGATATCTTCTTATATTACATCCATAGAAACAATATTATGGAAAAAATATTAAAAAGCCAAATTTTAAACATACTGTATTATTTATAAACAACTTCTCTTTGCGAGTTTCAACAAAGAATCTCAAATGGATTTTACGTTATTCCTAGATTTTAGAGTATAAGAATATATCATTGATATATATCATAAATAAATTTTTAATATAATCTATATATATAATATTCAACAAATCCATACAACATGTTGATGAATTAGTTGATCCAAAATGAATCATAAAAAATGCATAATGGTCATACATTCCATGAAATATCATCTTTGTTATTCCATTCATCCATACTCACAATTTATGACATCCCGAATGATGATAAATCTATCAATAATATTAATATCTTTCATGTTGATCAATAATTTCATAAATATTAGATATAGAATAATTTTTATTTCCAATAATGTAATTAATTTAACAATAATTGATGAAAACCCTTGTGCATCCATCATTCTTCTTAACAAAAAGAGAATGGTATCCCCAAGGTGAAAACCAGTGGAATTTAAAACACATAATTTTAACTATTTATGTTGTTTATTCAGATCTAGTAATTTTTCATTATCCATTCTATAGGATATTTTATATATATATACATATATATATATATATATTTTGAATTTGGGTTTGGTTCAATGAAAAACAAAAATTCGATCTAAGGTGGATTTTTAAGTAACTCTTCAATAAAAAAGTAATTTATTCACTCATACCGTAAATATATTCTATTATAATTTTATATTTTCAATCCATAGTATTTTTTCTCTTCATATCATAAAATTTATATCCAGATAGCTTCTAGAGGTGGATTTAGACATTGTTTATTTTATGAAGTATCCCCTATGAATACATGGTATTCCACATCTCGCTCATTGATCATAATCCCATTCTCTTGAAAAGAAATTATCAAATTATACATTTAAATACAGTATATATTATGGATTATATCAAATTCAACTATCTCTTTAATGTAATTTTTTTTCAAATATCATATGAATAAACAACATAATGGGGACTAATCGACAAATCCATAATGAAATATTATATAGACATGTTGTATTAATTTAATATATTGTTTTTAACTCTATTGGGAATGATTTAAGGTTATTTAAAATATATATATGGTATAAAAGTTGTAAAATTCAAATGTGAAATATATAATTAAAAATAATAGAATTGAAAATAAAATTACATCCCACCACATCATTAGGATCATGAAATTTGGATTTAAAAATTAAATAATTTTATCCTTCACCCACTGTCTCCTATTTCTTGTAGGTTCCCTTGAAATATGTGTAATTAGTTTTAATAATACTCCATCTCCCTTTTGTTGAATAAATAGATAACAATATTTTCTTTCTTTCACTTTAAATCATTATCCAAATGTACATTATATCTAGACTTGATACAATGTCTAATTACAATTATGATTTTAACATGATGCATCATTACCAAACTTTAAAATTTTTGTAAATCAAGTCATTCCATTTGTTTTCATTAAGGAAATTATTTTTCCATATATTTCATCCAAACACTTATATTCTCAATTTAACTTTAAAATATAAAAATTATAAAATCATTTTTCTATATATATGGAACATGGTATTATGATATCATATGATGATAATATTTTAGAGAAAAAATCAATTTGAATATTTTTTTAATACCATCAATGAAGAGATCAATATTTATTTTTGGGATACATATGTTGTATGTTTCATAACTGACTAATATTTTGTTCTTAACAATGTATTCATTAATAATTTCCTTACCCATTTTCATTAGTCTAAGTAACGTCCTATACATTTGATCTCATTTCTAAAGAGTAAAATATTTATTGATCAATATCACATAAAATGATCTCAAATAAAGATCATTCTATATTATCATCATCATTTTTATTCGGTATCCATAAATAATATAGATAAGTATTTATCATCAGAAAATGTACATCAATAATAACCTTATATTTCATGACCCGTCCCCCCTAGCCTGTGTCGTGACTACCCCCAGCCAACCTTCCATAGGCCAGGGGATAACAACTAGAGATTACCACTCGAGCGATGTTATCCGAGCCACCCCAAGAGTCTGTCACCATCGCATACCTTACCCTTAGGTCTTATGAGGCTTTTTTAAGAATTTATGTAACAAATAAGTAGTACTATGTTCATATACATTTTTTTTAATAATGAATATAATTTCTAGTCATTTATGATACATTGTAAATAGTTTTTAAAGTACAAATGGTGTTTTTAGTTATTATTTAATTAAGAAATATATTTTATTAAATTAAGGGATTTTTTAATTAAATAATATTTTAATAAAATAATAATATTATTATTAAATTAATTTTTATGAAATATAAATGATATTATAATTTTATGAATGCAATTAAAACTTTTATTAAGGTTTGAAAGCCATTTTTATCAAAACCCGTGAATTTTCGATAAATGTCGGTTTTTATATTAAAAGTGAAAATTTACATATTTAGAAAATTATTAAGATAAAATAAATTTTATTTCTGGAATCAGGACGTTGAAATTATCCAATGGTGAATTTTTCATAATTTTCCAAGACAGTCAAAATTTTGGGTAAGAATTAAATACCATTTAAATATATAATGTGTTTTATAACATCATAATGACCCAATACTGATATAATAAAATACTATAATCCTTATGTTCGTCCAATATATTTTTTACCATTAAAATAATGTGATGTTGGGTTGTTTGACTTACTCTTCAAAGCATTAATGGACCCCTCAAGACTTATTCAACACCTTGCCTTTTTAAAAAAAATTCCATTATAGTGTGACTCACCTCCACATAAGCAACCCAAATATTTTAAGAAGATCGGACCATGGCCTTATAAAATATTATTTTCCTCTTCCATTTTCCAAAATCCATGGGCAAAAACCATGGTATGGTTTGTGGTTTGGATTAATTTAATATATGGGTTCCCAAACCTAAATAATAAAGAATTATCTCACCTTTCCTATATAAAGCCACCCAAGCTCCCACTTCCTCCTCACTCAAAGCCCTTGGAGTTCATCCAAACTCTTCCCAACTCTCTCTATAATCCTCCCAAGGTGCCCCAATCTCCCATGAAGCCTCTCACAAGCCTCTCTCTAGCCTTTGGAAGCACACTTCCAAGTAAGGGTTTTTCTTCCTTTCTCATTTTTGTCAATTTTCATTAAGTTGTATTGAAGTTTTAATTTCAATTATGAATGTTGGGGTATGGTTTTCCACCTCCCCCATACTGCCCTCTTATTTTTTTAATGTTGGGATACCCCTTTCTCTCTCATTAAATGCCTCCCATGTACACCTGTTACTATGCCGAAATTCCGAAAGGAACTTCTCTCTCTTCTTTTACATTCAAGCAATAATTTCGTGTCATGAATCTAAAATCCATTAAAATTGTTGGGAAATGTATCTATATGACCTCCTTACTGTCCATTACATGTAAATATGATTAGGAACCCCTATCTCTCTCATCAACCTTTTTTATGAATTATTATGTCACGCTGTTATGCTTCCGAAATCGCAACGATTTTCTAAACCAATGCCATTGTGTAGTGGATACCATGCCCATTTCTCCATCAAGGGTATCCACCTTTATGAACCTCTAATTATCGATTACAAAGTATCATGTATTAATTACACATTCCTTTATCGTGGAATAAATGATTCTGTTTTATGGATCCATGTTTTATGATCCATGTGGCATAATTATGCATGAAATGAAATGTTTAAGAAGGGTGTTCCCTTATAGCGCTCCAATGCATTGGGTAAAGTATAATATCATGATACGTCATGTGAAATGAGTGATGACTCATTCTAATTCAATTGCAACGAGGGTTTACTCGTGCTTCATGTTCAATGAGGATTTACTCATGCTCCATGTGAAATGAGCCTTGGCTCATGCTAATTCCATGATAATTGTTGTTACCACATTTCAATGTTATGATTATCATGCTTTATCATGCCTTTATGTTCATGTTTCATTTATGACCTATTGATATTACCATTGTCTAACATGTATTGTAATCTTCATGTTATTCCATTGTACTCCCTTACAGATATTTATAGCTCACCCTTTTCTTATGCATGTCCTCAGGTTATCCCATGCAATGCTAAGTACGAGGTAATGTAGTATTCATGTAAAGTAGGTTTTCAATAAAGATATTGTATTTCGTGTTTTAAGTTTTTATGTAATGATCCTAAGCTCCAAAGACACTAAAACTCTTGATCTTCTTATTGTATCAAATGATGTTTTATGTAATAAATCATGTGTAAGTTTGTAATAAAAGCAGGGTTGTCATAGGGTCCATTCCTACCCAGTTGGACCAACCCAGTTTGACCCAACGAGGGCCGACCTAGTCCGGTTCTGGTCAGACCGATCTGCTGGGTCTGGCCCAGCCCACACTGGGCATACCACGGTGCGGAAGCAGTGTGGCAGTCCGCCGCGGCTAGCCAGATGGCCAATCGTCCTTTCCATGTGGTGTGGCCGCGCTCTTCGCATTCTCTGGTTGACGGCTTGGACATCCATCCTCCCTTTGTTGTTGTGACATAAGATGCATCCCCTTGTTCATCGGGCATGGTAGACACGTGCTGCCGCCCCCGTCATGCGGTCAGCCACTGGTTCCCATATTCCTCTGTCGCAATGATTTCCTCAAAATCCACAAGTGATTGTAGAGAGGTTAGGAAATGTTAGTTATGCCTAAACCCTCCATGTTAGAGTGGTAGCAAGTATTTCATAACATTGGAATCACAATGGACATCATGAACGGGTGAGGGAGGAATTTAAAACAACATACCCTACCTCAAAGTATTGTTGATGTATCATGAGATTAAAATGGTTATGGCGAAGAGGGTTCCAACGATCATCGCCTCCGCAACATGCTTCAGAAGTCGAACTCATGTGTCCTCCATTTTTTTTGTTCTAAAGAACATTATTGGATGGAAATGGTGTTCTACATTTAGAGGAGCAGTTCATTTTTTGGGATGAGTTTCTCCATGCTCTCCCAAGATTTTCCCTTTTCCAACAATTTCCATCATAGAAAAATGATAGGTGCCAACTAATTATATTAATTTTATCAATTTAATTTACGTGGCCACAATAATTGTTGGCAAAATTAATTATACCATGATGGAATAATAAATTTAGAAGAAGTCCATTGTTTATCTCTTTATTAATGAGGTAGTTCAACAGGTTTCTCCCATTAAGAGGGGTCGGGTGGTCCCCACCTTTAGGAATTCAAAATGGGGGTTCTAGTTCAGGTGGTTCCCACTTCTTTAACATTCACATGGGAGGTTTCATGAAAAATAAAATAGAAGATTATCTTCTTATATTTTTATTTCCACAAAAAAGTAAAAACTATTTTTCACCTTCGACCCACTATGGTCGAGGTAATTGTCTCCCTAAGAGAATATTTGTGATGTGAGTTTGACGGTGTCCTTATATTTATATTCCATGTACTAGTTTATAATTTAAAAAACCATCTTGCACGTTTAATGAATGTACCAGAACAAAGTTCTAAAATTCATTCCTGGCACAACGATACTCGGAATCACATGCCATTAATTTTCACGGACTCGTAAAATTCCCATATAATTAAAAAAAATAGAATTTTCGGGTCTTTACATTCTCCCCCCCTTACCCCTCAGGGTTTTACGTTCCAGTAAGTAACAACTCAAACTAAGGAAACATGTGGGGGTACTGAGCACGAATTTGAGCCTCCCACTTCCATGTGGTCTCTGGGAGGTTCTCGTGCTACCAATAAACATTAACCAAATGTATCGACCACCGAGGAAGGACCCACTCCGGTCAATCCTCAATATCAACTGGAACTTATGTAAATGTAACTTAATCATCAATGTCTAGCTCATCGTGGTTGATGATGTGATAAGGGTCATGCATATATCTCCTCAGGTGGGATACATGGAAGACTTCATGCACCCTGTACAACTGAGGTGGAAGAGATAGGTGGTAAGAAACCACTCCAACTCTGCTGAGGACTGAAAATTTTCCGATGTATCTCCTAGATAACTTTTCATCCCATCCAATACTATACAAACCTAGTCATGGTGAGAGCGGTAGGAAGACGTGGTCACCATCCTCGAACTCTAGAGGTCTCTGTCTCCTGTCGAGATAAGACTTATATCTACTTTCTGTAGTCTTAATCTGCTCCTGGATGATCTAAACATTCTTTGTGGTAGCCCATACAATCTATGGTCCCACTAGTGCTATCTCCCCTTGGTTAGTCCATCACAGAGGTGATCTGTAAGGTAGTTCATACAAATCCTTGAAAGGGGCCAAACCAATGGTTGAGTGATAGCTGTTATTGTATAAAACTCCACCAAGGGAAATAGATCCTCCCAGCTATGACCGAAGTCGAGAATGCAAGCACGTAGCCTATCCTCGAGGGTCTGAATGGTCCCCTCAGTATGTCCATCCATCTTAGGATGGAAGGCGGTGATCAAATGAAGTTGTGTCCCGAAATCCTCCTACAACTCTTTCCATATCCATGAAGTGAATCATGTATCACTATTAGAGACAATCATGGAGGGTAATCCATGAGCCACACAATCACCTAAAAATAGTGGCATCCCAAGATCTCTACTGAACCCTACTCTATGATCGGTATGAAGTGGTCCGACATGGTGAGTCGGTCGATGATCAACCAGATAATATCATGAAACCTAGATATATGGGGAAGTATTGTCATGAATTATATGGATATCACGTCCTGCTTCCGCTCCAGAACCACTAAAGGTTTCACTAATTCTGATGGTATCTGATGCTCTAACTATATTTTCTGACAAGTGAGGCATCGATAGAAAAAATCATCTACAGATTTATTCATTCTCGGCCACCACTACTATCATCAGAGATCGTGGTACATCTTTAATACTCCTGGATGTACCTTTAGAGGGGTTGTGTGGAAATCCCTCATCACTTCCACATGAAGATACAATAGTACCATGATATGTCCTCTAAATTGATTAATGTTCTCCCCACCTTTAGAAAATCCTTCAAGTGACGGTCCTATCGATAACTGAGCACATCGAGCCTCGCAGTTAGTATCACCATGCTGCTCCTCCCCGACTCACTGAAGAAGTGGGGGAGTGACTCTAAGAGACTGAAAAAAAGCTTCTCCATATTGATCCACAAAGGATATCTGTAAATTAGCTAGCTGCTATGTCACCTCACCTAGCAGTTGTATACTAGATATCTAGATGATTGCATCTGCTACAACATTCCCTTTCCCAGGTGTATAGATTATCTCAAAGTGATAGTCCTGGAAGAACTTGACCCAACATCGTTGTCTCAGGTTCAGGTCCTTCTGAGTGAATATTAACATGTGACTCTTGTGATCCGAGTTGACTGTAAAATGCTCTCCCACCAAGTAATGTCACCGCATCTTCATGGTGAATATCACTCCTGCTAACTCTAGGTCATGTGTAGTGTAGTTCTCCTAATGTTATCCAAACTGTCATAAACCATATTTGATCACTACTCGGTCCTACATCCGGACACATCCAAGCCCATTCCCTGATGCATCATTGTAGACAATGTATCCCACTCCCTCCTATGGAAGCCTCAAGATGGGGGCAGTATTCAACCTCTACCTCAGCTCCTGAGAACTCCACTAGCATCTCTTCGACCAAACAAAGGGTTGCCCCTTCTGCATCAATGCTAATAAAGGCACTGTAACTCTGGATAAATCTGGAACAAATCATCAGTAGAATCCATCCAAACCCAAGAAACTACATACCTGCATCACACACCTAGGTGGATCCCAAGCACGAATCGACTCAGTATTCACTGGATCTACTACAACTCTGACCTCTGATATGACATGTCATATAAACTGAACCTCATGGATCAAGAAATGGATCTTTGAGATCTTACCATAAATCTGGTGCTCTTAGAGTATATCCAGAACTATCAATAAATGATAGGCATGCTCCACTTTTTTAGCCAATTAGATCATAATGTTGTTAATTAAGTCCACCACAAAGCGATCAAGGTATGGCTGAAAGATCTTGTTCATGAGTCCCATGAACACTGCTGGGGCATTGGTTATACCGAACGACATAACCAAGAACTCATAATGGCCATACTGACATATGAAATCCGTCTTCTATACATACTTATCTTGTACTATGAGCTAGTGATAGCCTGATCTGAGGTCTATCATCGAGAACCATCGTTCTCCCTTCATCTGATCAAAGAGGTTTTCAATCCTTGGGAGTGGGTACTTATTCTTCACGGTTAACTGGTTCATGGGCCAATTGTCATGACAAAGCCTCAAGATCCCATCCACCTTCTTAGTGATCAAAATTAGGTCTGCCCATGGAGATACACTATGATGAATTAATCCATCCCCCTATAAGTCCTCTAGCTATACCTGCAACTCACGAAGATCCGCGGGAGCCATCCGATATGCTAGTGTGGATATCGGTGTCGTCTCGGGGTACAATTAAATTTAAATGTACACCTCTCTATGAGGAGGTAGACATGGGGAATCTTCAGGGAAAACATCTGTGTACTGGTTCACCACTACATTATACCTCGGACTCTCCACATCATCCACTTCGAGGGTATGTCTAGCCACCTCATTAGTTATTGGCTGCACTCTCCTCTGAGTAAGTCCATCATGTGCTGCAAAGGCTCCCTTCTCACCATTTAATGTAAACCTGGTCCCATCCGTGCAAACACACAGAACGTTGTACTTATTACAGTCAATTTTATCATGGACCGTAGATAACTAACCCATACCCATGATGACATCATATTGCATTTACACTGCTACTAGGAGCTCCCAGCTGATGCTCTCGCCTCCTAATGTAAGATCACACAACCAGAACCAGTGAGTAATCGTTGAATCCTATCCCATAAAAGTCTCTAGCAATAAGGATCGAATAAACGGATCCATCAGAATCTCCATGCTCCGAACAAGGGATGTGGAAATAAAAAAATGGCTAGAACATGAGTCTAAAAGTACTGCAGCTAAGTTGTAGTAGACACAGACTATATCTCAAATCATATCAGGAGCACTGTGATCGTAGGTCTGAGCTGCTTGGACCAGAGCTTGACCTTATCCACCTGCTCTATGTGGTTGGGGTGGACCACCTGGTGGTGGTGGCGATAACATATCGAATCATCACACACTAGCATCTTTACGGCCAGCTCTTCAACCACATCCGACTGCTCCCTGAAGACCTCCAAGGACAAACCTTTGTCTCTACCTAGGTGGTCCTTTGACCATCAACTAATCATTCGTATGGTAGTTCGGATAGTCATGAGCCATGTGACCCTACCCACCGCATGTTAAACACTGAATGTTCCTCTCATGACTAGCTCTGTCTCTGGTACCCCGCACCACCGATCCAGATTCATGCAGTCGTCCACCTTTAGGTGTGGTCCTCTTGGACCTCTATGACATCTATCTACTACCAGCTGTATAAGAATCCACTACATGATGAATGGTGGTGGGTCTCACTACTAGTGACTGCTGAACAAGATAACTCTACACTAAGAGGGATCTCTCTAACACCCCCACCAATGCCAGAATGCTGAGTGAGATCATCGATGCCCTAATCTTCTACCCGACTCCCTACTCGAGGGTTCCTCCCCTAAATAATGGGTCCAGTGCCATATCAGTGGAGTATCGTGAGAGGTCAGTGAACCACTCTGAGTACTGATCCACAGTCATGCTTCCCTGCTACAGATGAAGAAGCTAATGTATGCGCACTACGCGAAGAGTCGCTGGGACAAACTATGCCCGAAACAGGCTCTCAATGTCTTCCCATAGAAGCGTCACCCCATCATGAACCTGGAGCATCAAGATCAACCATCTACCTGATGATTCCTGTAGAATGCTGGTGGAAAGGATCACCATGAGATCAACCTGTGTCCCTACAAGTCGGAAGACTCTCAGCACAGCCTCCAAAAAATCCTCAGCCGCCTGTGGGTTCGTCACTCCCCTGAACCTGGGTGGCCTCTAGAACTAGAAATCATGCAACATGATCAAGAGGCATGCACCTTATATTGTAGGAGCAGGTGTCATCGATGGATCAATGGTAAATGGTACCACTAGTACCTCCGCAGGTTCCTCTACTGGAAGAAGGCCTTGCACCGAGGCCTCATTGCTCGATGGGCTATCAATGCATACTATACCTGATACCCTAGATAGATGTCTACGTGGAGGAATCCTAAAAAGAAACAGGTGTTCCATGGTCAATAAGTACTGCCTGGTGAGTTGAATCAAGGATATCACAATGAAAACTCTTTAAAACTCACACACAATAAGTTTTTTCATGCAATGAGTTGGAAGTTAGAAGTCAGCTTCCTTGTGTAAGGATACGTCGACCGTCGCACCAACACTGGTTTCCCTAAACTGATAACCACACTCACTACACATAAAACTATTGTCATTAAATGAAATATCAGAGTCATATGTTCTACGATAGAACTAACTCATCTGATATAAATTTTTCATGCCCGTCCCCTGGGGCCAGTGTCGTGACTACCCCAAGCCCTCCTTCCATACGCCAAAGGCTGGCGATGAGCACCGAAAGGAGTATTTTCTAAAATCGGGAACTAATTTCCATTATAACCTATAAACACACTCATCCAATCTCACAGAAAGTTATGAAAACATGTATATTTTATAGAAAAAAGGTTAATGAATGTAGGAGGGGCCAGAATATAAGCCCAATAGTGAAGCTACACGTACAACTGAAATATAATACAACTGAAGAATGGGAAAGAAAACTACTGGATATTCCAACGAGGTTCCTACCTTATGGGAAGGTATAGGTCGCCTCCTCATCACTCCATGTCCACTCATCTCCTCTGTGTACTGACACACCGTATGGTCTACCTTCAAGAACCATCCAGCCATGGTACCCTCAGCCTCGATCAGCAATGTCGGTCGTCTGCACCAAACACCACAAGGTTCATGCATAACCCATGCAGGGGTGATTATAATGATACTCAAAAGGGACCCTGAGACCCTAAAGGTATCACAAAATCCAAAAAGGATAAACCACAATGATTGACATCAACTGAAAACCCTACATAGGTATATTCCCATACATACACATAAGTTATCAAGTATACCCATCTCAATCACGAGGAAACACAGTGTCCAACACAAAAGACCAAAGCATCCCTGTTCCACAAAGGAATAAATAACACAAAGGTAAGTATCATAATGGTAAAACACATAGAAGAATGCAACCAATGTATTAACACGATGGAATGTAACACACATGTAAGAACTCAGCACACACTTGGTATAACATAAGTACAGAAGAAGAGATGATTAGAGGTAACTACTGAATCATCTTACTCTATTAAAAGGTAGTCCAATGAAGGATACCAAATTGAAGATCCGAAAATGATCATAGTACATTGTCAAAACGACACTAGATTCTAGAACACTATTAGTACATCATCTGACCCCCCCAGGATCCTAGTACACCGTCAGTACTTCACCAAACCCACACAGGATCCGAGTATGTCTTTAGTACATCGTTAGACCCACACTGGATCTTAGTACCTCGTCAGTACATCTTCAAACTCACACAGGATCCTAGTACGTTTTCAGTACATCGTTTGACCCACACAGGATCCTAGTACGTCATCAGTACATCATCATTACATCATCACATCCAGGTATAGTATAACGTTACTAAGCTTGATTGCCTCCGAGAGAGTCCACTCCTCAAGCTACTGGTTGATACTCTAACATCCACGATGTCCCACAAAGAAGTATCACAATGGATGGCCATGTAAAAAGGTTCTCAACGCAATAGATTTTGAATCAATCAGACGCTCGGTCTATATGTTATTAACCTTTTTGTCCCTAGGGCCCGGTTGGATTCGTGCTCGATCCAACCAAACCGTACCACAACATTATCCAAATCTTAAGTGGGGTATACCAAAAGGACTATCTAAATACATGGTTTTCAGCGCCATAGAAGGTTCTTCAAATGGATGCCTAGTTCCAATGTTATGGCCAAATGTATGGGATGGGTCAAAACTGGTCCGGGCCCGGTCGGACCTGGTCAGACCGTCCCGGCCTGGGCCAACCCTATCTGGTTCAAGTTGGCCCATCCTACTGGGTCCGGCCTGGCACACCAAGGGTGGCACGGCCTAGCGGCCTGGCTTGGGAGGCCCGTAGTACGGGGTGGTCGTGGTGCGGCCGGAAGGCCGCAGTACGGCGGGGTGATGCGATGCGGTGGGGCGGCCGCAGTGGGGGGGGGGGGGGGGGGGGCGCCGCGTTGCGGCGGGGCAGCCATGGTGTGGATGTCTACCACAACTTGTCGGAAGACCCTCCATCATCTCCGTGTGGCGCAGTCATGTATTGTGATCTCTCTGGCGTCAGGCTCGGTTGGGCATCCCCCCTTCGTCGCCGCGACACAAGCTGTGACCCCTTGTTCACTAGGCGACGCGAGCACACGCCTCCTCCCCCATTATGCAGCCAGCCTCCGGTTTCCATATTCCTTTATCTAATTTATTTAATCAAAAACCACAAGGGATTGTGGAGATGTCGGGACAAGTTCGTTTGGCTCACCCCCTCCACGTTATAATGGTAGAAAGTGGTTCACAACTTCTGAATCACAAAGAACATCAAGAATGGGTAAGGGAGGTAATAAAACATCAAACTCAACCTCAACGGTTCGTTTTTGTGTCACGAGATAAAAATGGTGAAGGCGAAGATGGTGCCAACAATTGTCGCCTCCATATCATGCTTCTAAAGTCGGGCTCATGCGTCGTCCTCTTTCTTTGCTCTGAAAAAAAATTATTTAATGGTGATAGAGTTATTCGTTTGGAAGAGAAGTTCTTCAATCAAGATGAGTTTCTCCAAGCTCTCCAAAGCATTTCCCTTTTCCAAAAAATTACAACTGGGAAAATGAGAGGTTCCAACTTATTAAATTAAGTCTATCATTTTAATTTACGTTGGCACAATTAATTGTACCACATTGTCTTAATAAATGTTGACAAAGTCTATGGTTTAACTCTACATTAATGAGGGAGTTCAAGGGTTTTCTCCAATTAAGAGGGTTCGAGAGGTCCCCACCATTAGGAATTAAAAATGGGGGTTTTTGTTCAAGTGATTTCCACCTCTATAACATTCACATGGGAGGTTTCAACAAAAATAAAATAGAATTTTATCTTATTTTATTTTTATTTCCTCAAAAAAGTGAAAAACTATCATTCACCCCCGACCCACTGTGGTCGAGGTAATGGACTCCTTAAGAGAATACCGGTGTTGTGAGTACAACGGTGTCATCGGATTTCAATTCCAATCACCAGTTTAAAAGTTACAAAAACCAACTTGCATGTTTACTAAACATACCCGAACAAATGTTCAGAAATTCATGACAGACACACGGGGACTGGGAATAATGTACCATCAATTTATCTGACTCATAAATTATCTATATAATTAAAAAAATTACATGGAGTTTTTGAGTCTTGTAACACCTCGAGATTTTATGAAAAATATTCATTTTAATTTCATTAATGTCTTGTGTTGTACGCTACACCAAAAGGAGCTTGCACAACACGCATCCTTGACTTGCCTTGCATTACACGCAATCGCGACCTTCCTCGATAGCGTGTGTAGTACGTAATACTGAGTTTCACTAAACAACGATATGCTATTAAAATATTATTAAAACTAGCCATTATGAATAGAAATAACCACTTTTTAAATTTTAGAAAATTTAGCTCTCAAAATGGACTTCATTTTTGGATTCGGAGTATCGAATTTAGCCTAAGGTGAAATTTTGGTACTTTTCGGATAACTTTCATATTCTGATGAATAGTGAAAATTACTGAATTATAATTAAAAAACAACTCTTTTAATCGAAATAATTAATATTGATAAATTATTAATTTGAGTGGTTTTAAAGTATATTTAGAATATATTTTTACAATTTAATACAATGTTGGTCATTGGTTGTAATTTCACATTTAAGACAGACATAATCAAGTGTCAATCTTTTGATAGATATTGTTTCTTAAAAACACGCTATTTGTTTTAAACAGCGGGATTTAATTATAAAATTAATTAATGAAACTTCTATGTTATGAATTTGGTAAAATAAACTTCATTCTTAAATTCGGAATATGAAATATATCTTAGGATGAAATTTTGGCATTGTTCTGAAAAATATCAATTTTTGATGAATAGTGAAACCACTAAGTGGTAGGTTAAAAACTGAATTTTGCATAAAACTTAATTTTACCGCTTCTGTGAATGGAATTTCGAAAATCTGAGAGACACGGTTAATATCAAGGACTAAAATGTGGTTCAAGGAGATGAAAATAATTTTTGGTGAATAGTAACTTTTTACTTTTTTTACCACGGTTAAAAGTAAATAGGGTAATTAAGGGTAAAGATGATATTATTATTACCCTAACACATGTCCTACTTCTATTGGACAAGTGTATCTCTAACAAAAACAACCTTAAGTGTAAAATATTATCATTAAGGCCCACTTGGATTAGATTAGGACATTTATTATTATTTAATTCAAAGAAGAGTTAAAAGAGTTAAAATCAAAGTTTATTTACTAAAACATTTTTTATAGGGTTATACATAAGATATTTTTGATTGTAAATATTAAATAGAAAGCTAAAAAGATTTCCTACATAATGATATTTTATTTATAATTTTTAGACTTTAAATAAATTAATTTATTTATGACACAACGATGATGCAGTAATTACCCTTTTAAGGAAATATTAACATAATTGATGTTATAAATGCTAAAATGAATGTAATTTGAGACTTTTTATGAATTCCACTAATTTTATAGGTTACTATGATATATTAGTGTTGATTTAATCAACTTTTTTCGAACATATAATTCTGTTATGACTTTCTCAAAAATCATATATCAAATAGTGTCAAAATTGACACAAAATAGTTTTTAAATCAAAATTTATATTATTAATTGTTATTTTATTCCTAAAAATCTATGGTTCGGCCAAATTACTTAGATAAGGATATATATATATTAATAATAAAAAATTTGGGGTTCGTTTTCCATGTTATAGTAAGTGTATTAACCATATAGTGAAAGAAAACAAAAAGACACGGTAAAAGTTAAATTATTTAACTTAGAGTTAAATCTAATTGATAAGGTTAAAATAACACCCTAAACTTGTCTAAATCCTATTGGTTGATAGGATTTCGACCCATACCCACTTTAGCTACGAAATAAGACCTTTTGGAACCATTATAAACCGATTTTGACTTTAATATAATATAATATTTTGAGATATTCCTAAGGTGCCCCTCTCCTCCCTTATAAAAGGACACCTCCTCCCCCTCCTCCTCAAACCAATTTGAGCACTCATTCTCGGCCAAAACCTGCCAAAATCTCTTCTCCACTTCCCTAGAATAATCCTAGAGGTCCTGGTCTTCTTCAAAGACCAATCTTAGATCTCTAAGTGGAGGATTCAAAGAGGCGTTTCAAAGAAGAGGTAATTACCATTACCAATTCTTTCATCTTTATTTCTTCTTCCTATTAGGTTGTTTCATTATGAAGTAATAACATCAGTATCACTCATATACTGATATGTTATTACAAGTATGAAACAACCCTATTTCACCATCTATCCATCCAACGGAAAAGGAAATCACCGCGCGTGCGTACGTACGGAATACCGTCTCCACGCCGTGGTGTAATCTATTTTCCACCATCACCTTACAAGGATGGGTATAAAGGTGTAATGAGTAACTATATATGATTATTATAAATTTATATTGATACTTAAATAGTATACATACACTTCAACACAATTCCACGACCATGGGAACGATATCATCACTCGTGCGTACGTACGGACTACCGTCTCCACGACGCGATGAGATTCATTCTCAATGATTAGCCATTCATGAATTATTATAAAGTATATATAATAAGTACTAATGAAATATATGACCTAATAATGATACTGGAATTATTTATATTTATATGTATGTCATCTACTTAATTCCATTCAATTCAATAAGGAAACGAAAACAGCGTTCATGCGTACGTACGGACTACCGTCTCCATGAACGGTGTATTTCTTTCCATTTACTGATTTATTATATATGTATATTCTGAATATATATATATATATATAAATCATGTTTTATATTCTGGAATTACGTAATCATGATCTAATTAATCAAATGCATAATTACAAGTTAAAAACACGAACGACAAATGAGGCGATTTTACCCAAAACGGTTCTTTAACATGAAATTTACAAAATAACGGGTAATATAATGTCATAAGTGAACCATATATGATATAATAACAATGAATATGATTCTGTAATAAGTCAATGACATTATTTAAATCATTATACAGGAGGTTCGGACACATACGAAGCAAATCGGACCTAAGGTAAGGGAAATATCACAATCTCATTTTTATCCGAGATTGTTTATTCATAAGTTTTTACTGGGGTGTATTTTATCATCCACATCCATGTTTCATAAATATGTAATATTATTTCCATCCACCTAAAAATTTTTAAATCCATTTTTACCCTTCGGTGAGTTTTTAGTAAAAGAAATGAAAGGAATCTTTTGTCGTTTTTCGTACGAGGTACTTTTTGACTTTTCTGAAAAAAGTACGAAAATAATGTTTTTTAACATATATGGCATGAATGGATTTTTAAAAAATTATTTCCAAGAATATTACTTTACAAGTTTTGATGTTTATTTTTAATCAACTTCTTTTATTTTAAAGTCGTATGACATGTTATGAAAGGAAAAATGTTTTTGAAGTAGAAAGGATATTTTCCTCAAGAATGGAGTTCAAGTATTTTATCAAAATTATTTTCCATCTAAGATAATAAAAGGGTTCTGTTTTTATCCCTATTATTACATGGATTTGATTATGTTGTGATGGAAATATTTTTATGAATTCCTTTATCTTATATTAATTGTTTTATGATTTAATGTTGTTTAAGAATCCCATTTTTATTACATGGGTTACTCTATGATTTATGATTTATGATTATGTGCCACACATAAGAAAGGATTCATTATAAGATGGGTGGGACCTATATCTCCCTCCAATGCATTGGGTAAAGATTTTATATCTCATGAGATAGACATGGCTGGAATGGTAGGTTATACCGGTTCAGTGAAACAGGACTGAAACGAGGGTTACTCGATTCAGAAAGGGACTTTGTCCACTAAGATAGTCTTGGCAATGAGTCTTGACTAACAAGAAATGATTCCCTATGATTATGTGTGTATGCCACAAAGTTTCATGTTTTAAGTTATGATTATTGTGATTACATTTCACTGCCATGATTTATCCCATGTTATGAAATTATGATCTATTTTGCAGGTTAAGATTTCCAAAAGTTATGTGCTTATGTATATGATGTGATCGATATTTCTTTTGTTTACCCTTACTGATCATTTGAGCTCACCCTTTTATGTTTTCTTTTCCCCAGAATATAAAGAAAGGTTATACGTATAAAAAAAAGGAAGATCATTATGGGAGATGTTGAAGATCTTTCACCAGGATTAGAAGATTATATTCCGAGTTTCCAAAGACACTAAACTATTACGATCCTTGTGTGTGTGTTTTTGTTATTTACTAAGTATTCCGCAAATGTAATGTAATGTCAATGTACGTCAGGCTTCGGGTCTCTACAAGTCTTTACAATTTACATTTCACTATATCTTAAAACATTAAATGAATCTTTTATCACACGATGCAATACAAAATAGATGAATTATGTTGTATAACAATACATTACTCAATAAGTTAACATTTATTTTTCATAACCATGGTCTTTCTATCCAATATTTCTTTTTTATCATCTGATCTAAAATAAATTCTATATTTCCTTTCTCATAATGGAAATCCATATATTAACCTTGGGTGTTGTTATGTTCTCACATTCTTCTTCGATGCACAATATCTGAATAATTAATAAAGTATTATTATGTATAAACACAATGAATTTTTTAAAAATACATTAATATAAAATAATGTTATCAAATATTCTAGGGTTATTCATAATTATTTGTTTTATCTATGTTCTTTGAATTTTTTTCCCATATTTCCTATAGAACATCCTTTGATAACAAAAGCTATAAACCTAACTCTAGTAGCCCAATGTTTTTGTTTAATGTTTTACAATATAATAATATAATAATAATTTAATCATGAAGGGTTAATCAATTGTGAATTTTTTGAGAATAAATACATAAGTTGTTTATATATTATATTGGAAAAATATGACACGGAATTTAGAAGATTATTTTTTCCCTTGAAGTCCATTCAATGATTAATTCTTCCTATCATAGGGAAAGGAAAACATAACAACTATTGACACTTAATTATCAATAATGGTAATTTTTGAATGGGATCGATAATAGGTACGTAAGGCATCATGAATACAGAAGAGTAAATAATAAATACAATATCCATTTAATCAATATGGGAAATAAAAAATATATCAATGGAAACCACTACATGGAAGGTAATAATTTAAATTCTAATGAAGAAAGAAATGAATCATTGATGACCTAGTATTTCTGTTAGTATTGTATTCTACTACATAATGATTTCTTCTATTAAGGCCTTATGCTAATACATTTTTTTAATTGCATAGGAATACAAAAAACCCTTGTGATTTGGACAACTATTTTTCTCATGAAACTTATAAATGCATCTAGGGGATATCTATAATTGGAATCCACCCATAACATACATGTTGTAAATTAATTCATCACATATTGAATCAAAAATATATTATATAATCAATATGGCTGATTCGTTATGAAATATTCATATTGAATCATGGATACAGACTGTCATATTTTAATACAAAATAATGTAAATTTTAAAAAAAATATTCCCTCAAAAAAGAGTATGTGTGGAAATGGTATATGGTAATTATAACATTTTAATGACATATATAAATATTATAGTGAAAAAATGTTATATAGAGGAGAAAATCAATGTCCATCTAAAACCATAGATTAATATTGAACATGATAAAAAAGATGTCTATATTTGGACACCATGTTATGTTCTTAGTGATGGTTGAATGGAATGAATGAAAATTAACTTCTTTATTGATTTTGAAACCAGAAAATAAAGTAAAAAAGAAAGAAAATCCTCAAGGTTATTTGAAATAATGGATCCCCAGGGAAACATTAATAACAATATGGATTCCATCATAAGGAAAGGATCCTAAATTAAGGAAAAAAGACACATTTTGGGGTGAGGGAACCTGCAATGCCAAGATGTACGCAACCATATTTCCATATTTCAATGTATGATTGATCTCTGTATTAGTGTCCGTCCAAGATATATATATATTTTAGAATGATATATTCAATGTTCCATAGACAAATTCTACATCAAATAAAGGATTTGTAAAATATCAAAGTCTATTTTCACTACTTCCATGTTGATATGATTTTTCTCGCTTAACTCCAACCCTATAACCATCACCTTTCCTTGAGACTAAAGAACGTGACCTCTACCATAAAAGGACAAAAATTTAGCAACAAAAGCCCCCCCCCCCCCAAATCCCTAATTACTACACCACCTATCATATCTCTCTTTAATAAGGGACAATCTGTATTGAGCTTGGACCCAGTTCTGGGGGGAAACAAACAGACCTAGTTACCCTGAATTATCCACCCAATCTGGTTTGATACACCTGTGTTGACAAGCATACCAGACTGATCTCCATGTAATTCAGTACACAAACTAACCAAATTCATGATGGTATTCTTAATTTTGAGACTAATGCTAGTTAGAGTTACAAAAATGGTCTTGTGTTGATCCTCATTCTTGGTTTTCCAAAATACCCAGCATCCTGCCACAAGGATGATTGTCCATCCTTTTCTCTCCTGACCGAGCTCACTAGCCCCATTAGACCACCGATTGAGATCATGCTTATTATTTTCATTGTGATCAACTACCACAGAGAATTGACCAAACACATATCAGGCCAAGCGAGCCAAATTGTTGTTGA
Organism: Viscum album; assembly: GCA_963277665.1. Classification (NCBI taxonomy): domain Eukaryota; kingdom Viridiplantae; phylum Streptophyta; class Magnoliopsida; order Santalales; family Viscaceae; genus Viscum; species Viscum album. Next base: position 326,923,856 of record OY728143.1, read on the forward strand.
AGAATAAATGACCACCATTTCTTGTTTGGGAGTAATAAAACATAAGAATCTAAGGGCCATCGACACTCCCATGAGAAGAACATTTTCGTCAGTAGGTAAATTTTTGTTTTTCACATGCCACAACATGAAATTAAACTTGGGGGAAATACCCTTTCACCACAAAGTCACCCCTACTGATCCCCAATACTTGGGCCCCTCCTCAAAGAAACATATGGCTTAATTGGGAAAATAAAAGATGATAATCCTTTGAAAATGAGCATATCTGGATCCTCGCTAAAGATAATTTCATTGAAGATAGAGAGATGGGTAGCATCAAGAATGGACTAATGAAAAACTAGGTACTTGCACACTTCTCTAACAAAAATATCTGGGGTTATGAAACATAAAACTACTACCTTCCTCCCACCAATCCTGACACCAGAAATTTACCCCTCCTCTCCCTAGCATCCATCTAGTATGATGAAGAAAAACCACATTATATGGGTAGATCATCTTCTACATACTTTAGGGATGTGTCATGTGCACCGCCCCATCCAGTACATATTTTTCTTGCATGAGATTTCCCCACAAATTACATCCTTCCATAGCCTCCTATGGAAATATTTCATGTATCCCTTTCATGGATGAAGATAAACTCTGCTTGTTGATACCCCTTCCTCTATTGATCTAGCCAGATGCTTCCCTGAAACCTAATTTTTTCTACCGTATTTATTTCCATCCCATATATAGAACAACATTATCTTTTTCATATTAGAAACCACTATTTTGGGATCCTTCAAAGTGGACAGGAGATGCATGGGGATAGAGACAGGGACACAATTAATCAAAGTTTTGTTTCCTCCAAACAATAGGAATTTTTTTCCTATTTATAAACTACCTCATCATCTTACCCAATATCTTAATGAAATGATGAACGTAAAGGGATTTGGGACTAACTCATGCCCCTGGAAAATATATAGGAAAGGAACCACACCTCATATTCAATCTGGCTTCTAGGATCCAAGCATTCCTGGCCGAGAGTTTATTAAAGAATAATATGATCTTTTCTCATGATTCACTGCCTTCCCACTCTAGTTACAATATTCCTCAAGAAGCTCATTCAACCCATTCACTGATCTCTTCTATCCATTAATAAATATTATAGTATCATCTGAAATAATCTTGTGTGAAATTTCCTTTGATGAATACCTTTCCTTATATGGAAGAACTTTCTGCATGCTAAGACCCCTTTGAATATAGAATCTAAGAACATTTTTAGTGATAATAAATAGACTTGGGGATATGGGATCCCCTTTTCAAATACCATGATAAGACATAAAAAATCCAAACTGCTTTCCCAAAAATGATGTAGATATCAATGATGACCTAAAGCAGTGGAAAAGTAAGTCACAGGTCCAATTAGAGAACCTCAAGCAAGTTAAAACCTTTAAAATGAAGCTCCATTCCATCTTGTCAAAGGCATTACTCATATCATTCATGATAGCTAGGTTGTTCCATAAGTTCTTGTTATTGATATCTCTAATAGTTTCTTTCACCACCCCAATCGAAGCCCGGGTATATCTCCCTTTGATGAATCCATGTTGTTATGTGGTCATCTAGGTGTTAAGGTGAGGCTCTAATCTTCTTTTTATGATGCTATCAATAACCATGTTATGTATGTTACACCTATTTATGGGTCAATACTACTCCATCAATGGGGGGTTACTCACATTCAGTATCAACACCATCTTAGTGGCAGTTGATATTTGAGGAAGGATCCCTCAATGAAAATAATCTTGCACTACTCCCACCAGGTCTCCTTTGAAAATCTCCCAGGAAGCCCTGTCAAAAGAACTAGGTATATCATCCGGCCCCTGTACACTATCTGGGATAAATGTCCACACATCTTCTCTCACATCATCATTATCAGGAAGAATTCTCAAGCACTCATCGTTAACCACCATAACACTTCTTGGAATGTCCTCGAACAAATATGATTCTTTACTTGGGTATCCATCTAACATATTATGATTAGGTTCCACCAATAAGCCTTTTGTACTATCATTATCCATTTTCGAAACTTTTTTCCAGTCGTTGGAGTAAGAACCATCCTCCCATAGAATATTTGCCTTGTGGAATCTCCTCCCCTCTTTAATGCAAGCATGAAAATAGCCATTATTCGGTCCCTCACTTAACGCAACCTAACTTGAGCTCCCTCTCTTGAAACCCACTCATGACATAACATCACATTAGATCGATGACCCTTCGTATCCCTTATTTTAGAAAATAATATTTTATTCCACTCTTTATCCAAACTATACTCAAGGAAATCCACATCCTTACAAGTCACATGAAACTCTTAATCCCCGGAAGGAAGAGTCTTCCTCCACCTTTGTTAGAGTTTTTTTATCCACCAAATTTTATTATTAAAAGATATCCATGTATTTCCTATTTGATTACAATTCAATGATTCCCTCACTACATCCATGAAACTAGTATCTTCCACCCATGTCCCAGAAAACAAACATCAGACATCTCTTGAAACTATGTAATTCAGAACAGGCCACAACGGTGAATGGTCGGCTAAGCACTATGTTGTGTGAGTTACCTTCATGTTCGTGAAAAGTGACATAACATCCTTGTTCATCAAACACTGATCAAAATGACACTAATTACGCCCCCCCCCCTTATTGTTACACCACATAAATCGATCACCCTTGTAACCCGCATCCATAAATCATATTCTTACTAAGAACGAAACAAAGGTCTGGCTTGTACTCCTTAGAAATTCACCTCCACCTTTTTTCTCCTCTGGAGAAGCAATAATATTAAATCCCCCCCAACAAACCAAGTGGTATCACCATTAATAAGTAATTTTAAATCATGCCAAAATACCTCTATTTCATGGGAAAAACATTTAAAATAGATTATGGAGAAAAAACCTAAGCACTAACTGAAATTATCATAGAGAATTTCTGGTTCGAAATGTTGAGCATTTTGACCAAAACATTGTCCTTCCAGAATAACCATATATGGGATTTTTGTAGGTTACCATGAATACATCCATGGATTTTATGATTCTGAGATTACTATTGGATTTTTTTTTGATGCATGATTTTGTTCAAAGATATCCACCATAGATACTAAGTGGTTGAAGAGTTTGTTAACAATGAAATATACCATAACCTGAGCCCCCAAACCTTGGGAATTCTAGATTAAAACACTAAACATTGAACTGAAGACGTCAGTCTTTGGCCCTAGAATTCATGAAATTGGAGGGAGTAGATAACTGCAGCGGTCTTAACAAATTACACTTCGACTGAGAGAGGGTGATAATGCCGCTCTACACTATCATGCTGAAGGCCTCCGACATGCGAGATCCACTAAGCCATACCCTGAGATCGATCTTATGAGAAACAATAGGAGACGCAAGAGGGGAGTCCAGAGGTAATGATAGCACCATCAAAGCTTCCGACATGGAATTATACTGCACCATCAGCAGAGATGGTGAAGGAAGATATGGAACAACACTAGATGAAGAAAGTTGAGAAAAATCCACTTCATCAGATCCCAGATCTATCTTGTGATGTTTGGACATATTTGATGCAGGATGTGGCCCACATAATTGGTATATACATCTCTTCTATTGGTGGGCATGCTCCACAAAATAAAAAATGTGATTTCCTGCCCTCACCTTGGTTGAACATAATCCACTCTTTACTAAAAGATGATAGGCCGAAAGGATGGGAACCAAAAGAAGAGGCCTTTTATGCCTTAGTGGGAGGGGATATGACCACCCCTTTGCCACGATCATTGAACCGAGAAGTAGGCCATGATTCATGAAACATTAGGTGCTCTACGGTGTTCATTTTATGTTTCTTTCATGGGAATTATTTGAGTAAATTTTATAATAATACTAATGTTTTATCTACGTGGATAAATGATACTACCTATTAGATGGAGTTTCCTCCTATGTCTAAAGATGGAAAAAATTATATTCATCTTTACATGTTTGATGTTGATGCTTTGAATTTCATACATAGGGTGAAGGATTATGTTCCTTTTGAGGCATCCAAACTCAAGGAAGAAAAGGGTGTTCAACCAAGTGTTTCACCGTTTGTTAAAACCCCTTTATTTGTATGTAAAACGAAAACTCAATCTAGAATCCACACTAGAGAAGATACTATGAATAACTATGATATGATAAAAAAAGAATAATTTAATAAAAGATGTGGACCCAAATGTTTCATAATATAAAAGTAAGTTCCACTGAGCTGATGGATAAACAGGTCAACAAGGATGACATACATGAACAATTTGATCCATAGATTTCTCATGAAATGATTTCTATTTAACGTTGTTGAAAGGGTAAGCATATTCTTAATGTTGAATCTCTAGTTACCACAAATATTGGCAAATATTCTATAGAATTTTATTTCAAACGAATGAAAAACACTTCTTTAAAATCCATTGTGGATAAAGAGGGATTTCATCTTGTAACATACAAGAAGATAAGAGATTTGTTTTCTCCTGAAATGGTTTATGAAACACAAAATTAAGTTATGTTTACACTTATTAAATATAATAAATGAATACTCTAATGATATACAATACGAAAACATTTGAACTTATGTTATGCCTCTTAGAGACACAACAAACTAGGAAACACCTCTTAAGGATGGAAAAATGGAGGTAAGAATGATAACTACAATGGGAAGAGATTATTCTCCTAGAAATTAAAATGCTCAACATCTCATATCTCTAAATATGATTGTTCTGATGATGAGACTATAATTGAAATGATTAAATCCTTCCATTCAAGTAGGGTTCTATGTTGAGGTTAGGGATACAGAAGTGGAAGAGTCGATTAGAATACGATTCATGCGGATAAAATAAATATAGGTGAATGGTTGAGGAAAAACATTGTTGACAGAATTTTTTTACTTTTTTTTCTTGTACTGCTTTTTGATTCACTATTACATTGATTTTTCTCTAATAAAAGTGTCTTTTCTTTTGTTCCTATAATGAAATTTTAACGAAATTGTAAATAATCCTTTATGGATATAATAACATTGGAATCAAACCCCATTAAAAGATAAAACCTCATTTTAATCATTAAATAGTAGAACTAAAATTATTTAATGATATAAAATTTCATATGGGTAATATATATATACCATATACGAGAAAATTGTTGAATAAGATATAATACGTTTCATTGGAGTGGAATTGAGATGAAAAGGCATTACCTTGGTTTATGGGTGGATTGGATAAATATTATCTTTCAGAATATTCAATATAAATTTACAAAAAAAATTATTAAGGACCATATAAATCTATATTAAATTTTTATGGTGTTCTTATAGTCATTTTTAATCCATTATATTAATAGTTCAAGCTTATGTTTACCACTTAAGTTTGTTCAATAAATTTACCCAAAATTAAATGGGTATATTTACTACGAAAATAGGTCATGTGAAGTGAATCACTCATCAATAATTGTTTATAATTTCATTAATATAATTTTAATAAATTTAATTCAATTTTTTAATAATCCATGTTAGGTGATAATTAAAAATATAATCACATCACTTCATGGAGATAATATTTCACACATACACTCAAGTGATGTTATAATTTTATATAAGAATATTGGGTAAAAGTAAAGATGACATATTATATTTAAAAAATAATAATTATATCATAAATATGAAATATATTAATTAATTCAATATTTAGAACTACCCATTTAAAAAGGTTATTACAAATTAAATACACAAAAACTCGGAAATGGTAGTTTATATATAAACATGATAAAGGATTAAATTTTCCATGTGATAGAAGTGATATATAATGTTCATGTAACATTATCATGAAATTATATTTATACGGTAAATATATTGATATATCTATTGTAATATTTTAATTAACAATTTCTATTAGGTTTAAAAATAGAGTAACATGAAAAATACCACCAAGAACATATACCACATCATTTTAAGCTTGTTGTTCTTACACCCAATGCCTTCATTTTGATTTATTTTCAAAATTAGTATTTGGAGCTATAGATGTAGAAAAATGAAATATTGAATTTACTTGGTATATTCATGGTAGAGATAATGGGATCAAGATGTTTTTAGAAGAGATGAGAGAAATTGACCTTTTATGTGGTTGGTGGAAAACATGTAAATACTTGAAGCTTTATTGTATAGTATATATATATATATTACTCCCATTATTTAGATATTAATTATATTATAATAAAATATTAATTTTTTTTTTGTAAATATAAAACCATCCAATAATATTTAGGAATGTTTTTTTGTCTTGAATCCTTGTCCATTTATTTTACCCTTTTTAACACATTTCATAGTAAACTGATGTGTTAAATATTTATCATGTTTACTATTCATTATATAAAAATAAAGATTATATTTATAATTAATATTATTTATGATTATTATAAATATATAATTAAATTTATAATATTCAATTTAAAATGTTTATAGTAATTAAAGTTAATATAGTTTGGTGAAACACTACAAAAATTGTTTCTTGAAACATTAACTCTTAAGAAAAAAATTATATTATATAAAAATCATGTATAATATTGTATCTTAGGGAATTAATATAATTATGTTAAACAAATTCACTTATTTTATTTTTAAATAAAATAATAAATGAATGTAAACTTGTGAAAACAAGATTACAAAACATTAACCCAAAACAATTTTTTTCAATAGAAACATTAATTGTATTCTATATATGCTAAAAAATGATTTCAGTGTTCAAAATTATTTTCATAAATGAATAAAAATAATTATGAAATATATTTTTTTCAATAAAAGATATTTTATAAACATTCCAGTCATTATTATATATTTAAAAGTGATAGTATTTATAAAACATGTATTTTTCACTATTCACATGAAAATAAAAAATTTCTATGAAATCTTCAAAATAAACCATAGTATAATTTGGATGTAAATAATTTAGAAAATAATAATTTTTTCATGAAATTAAAATTATAATTTTTTAACAATGGTTTATAACACAATGTTTAATTATGTTATGTTCAACATATTATATTATCTTAAAAACAATAGTTCACTTACTATAATTCAAGATAAAGTGTGACCTTGTTAGTGATATTATTAAACATTATTGAGACTCATAACACATAATAAGGTAATTGTTTCCTGAGTTTAGGAATTTTGGAGTCTCTATTGATTTTTTTGAATTTTGAAAAGAATTAATGATATTATAGGTTAATAACATCATGAATTATTTATCACTACACTAATGGTTAGATATTTACTAAGGAACCTATATCTTTTGGACGGAACACTAAGGATTTATATCATATTATAATACTATGAAAAGATATATATATATAATGATTGATATTTTAATTGGTATACATTCCCCATGGGTTTTCCCATAAATGGGATTGAAAATATAATTGTATTGTGATATGTTGGTACCTTTTACTACAACATGACAATATTTCATGAACTGGGAATTCTAAAGAAAAAATCATATAGGAAGTTAAGGATACATCCACATGGGATCTATCATGTAAATATTTATTTCAATAATCAACCACAATCATTAACCATGCATCATAATATATAGTATTTGATTGTACTCGTAGTATTGGTCAATATTGTCAAGTATAGGAGATCATGTGTGTGGAAAGTCATCACCAGCAATGATGGTACAATCACAAATGGATTTGATGGAATAATAGAAATTGTGACTTTGTATTTAATAAATATATTTTATACAAATGTATTAAATGTGGTATAAATTATTACATTCATTGTTTCATTTTTAGGTCTTATATTCCATGATTATAGAGAAAAACATGAGTGTTACTGGGCTTTCATTCCCATCACAAAATGGTTTATTTCACCATGAGTTTTTTTTGTTTAGATCTAGTGAACGAAATATCATCTGATTTCAAATAGTCTTTATGTTGTGTACTATAATTGGAATTCACGATATTTTTTAAAAATTATTTTCATGTGACTCAACACCTTGTCTTTGTCCATGAATAATTTCAGTAATAACAACACATGGGGGATTTTTATAAATATTGTTGAAAAAACCACTTTCATATAACAAATATTATATTTTTATAAAAAAAATAATTATTTATTTATATTTAATTGTTAAATAATTTTAGTATATTTTAATTTTCATTTTCCAGTTCATGAGATATTATTTCATGTTTTCTTTCACAACAATAAGTTGTTTTTTACACATATTCAAGTATGTTCATTTGATTAGTCCCTATTTTTTCACTATGAATTCAATTATTTTTATCTTTATCTAATATAATAAGTTTTATATATCATGAATGATGATGTTTTCTACAATAATATAGGGATAAATAACATATGGGAAAGAGGATCAAATTATAATAACGAATAATTAATTAATCCATACTATCAATCAATGTAGCATTATATGATTAATAATTAGATTGACTGAATATTTAAATTGAATTCCTCTTCCTGAATCTATCCCAGAAGAGCAATAATATAGGAAATCCATTCCAGTTATATGAATTTTTATTGAATGAATATATTTTAGTTTTATTCCAAATTAATGGTTTGGTGTAATTCATCTAGGTTACAGAATTTCTCAATAACAAATTCCATTTAATATAATAGGTAGAATTTACTAATTAAACATAAAAATGATTATTATTTAAGAATGAAATTGTTTATAACTTATTAACCTAGTCCATCAGTGATAGAATTGTATAAATCATAATTTTTAAAATTTACCATGATTCAATACTTTCTTTCAAGAATACATCATCAGTTGAAATTAGTTGATTCTCATTAGTTATCATCTAAAAATATTAATTAGATGAACATATGTATCAACCAACTCTGATGGATTATAATTCATAAATTAATGAAATGATCTCAGAATCACTATATCTCTATATCTATAGTTTGGGAATGTTCCATCTACCATATACTTTTCTAAAATAACATAATCCATAACCATTCATGAGGACCCCCTATGTTAAGGGTGGTTTTAGGGAGGAGTGGGGACCTTTAGAGCATATGAAATCAATTAATAAACACATTTTTTCATCTTCCCATTTTTACTTTTTGTTATCATTAAATATATTGGTGTTATTTTTAAAATAATTTAGGGACACTACTGTATGATATAGTCCCTATAAAGTTTTTCAAGGAGCTTGGATACATGAGATGTTCATCATTTTTAGCTATACATTGATCAGTCCATATTCACATGATGAAATTTATCCTTGGTCGAGAAATGAAACATTGTTTTTCCTAATGTAGTAAATGTTCAATTTTAAAGAATTTCATACTAAAATAAATTTGAATATATGTATCATGATTTAACCATTCATGATTGTGGATTTTCATACAATAATTAGGAATCCCCATGGATAATTTTACCACTTATAATCTATAACTTTGGAGGCATACACTTTTAGGATATACATTTGAATTATTTAAAATTATTGAATATATGAAACTTTTTATCCAAATATATGGTGAGATTCATTATTATTAGGATGATAATAATTACATTTTCAATATGGGATAGATATATTGAATTTTTTATGATTCAATGGGGATATCAATCACAACATGGGACAAAAGGTGTAAGAAATTCATAACTTATATCTATAACATTTATGTATGAGGAAATTGTAGAAATATGTTCATAATTTAACCCAATTAGTTTGATAATCTCCTTGGTAGGAATTGTATTTATTTAAGGAGTTTATAATAAGTGACCACACTATAGAATCAATAATTAAAGTCAAATTCTAGTGTTTTATTATCACTTATAACCCATATCTTGTCCAATTTTCAACACCTTAAAAGCCAAAGGTATTATGTTGAAGACACATGAAGTTGTATATAATCTTTTTTATGGTTTCACAACAATGATTACATTAGTAATTGTTTTATAATACCCATATAAATATGAATAAATTTGGATCAATAGATAATATTAATAGTTATCCAATTATATTCCATTAATAATAAAATAGACACATTACATTTTCTCTTGTAGCAGGCACCACTACTAGAACCAATAGTTGAATTACAAATGTGTGACATTAATGGAGGAAAATATTAATATGAAATGTTTCATGTAGGATATGTTTATATTTATCCCCTAAAAAGTATTTACATCAGATACAAAAAGGTGTAAAATAGTTCCAGAACAACTACTCTCCATTTCAACCTTATCCTCCCAAAAAAGTTCTTAATAATAGATGGAAGTAAATATAAACAATACAATATTTTCCAATATAGAATAAAACACCTAGGTACCAACTACAATCATAATATCTATAATTATTATTACAATTTCTACCTCTTAAATCAATGAAAAATATATCTGAATAATAGTACCAATAGTAGTATGAACCTAGAAATAGTCCTTTGGATACCAGGTTATTATATAATAATAAATTTTCATATCTATTAATATTAATGAATAATATATTAATTTTATGCTAAAATTTATGCTTTCACTGATATAAAACTCGACACGCAATAACAAGATTCTCTAAAATCATACGTTACACACAATGTTTATTTATATCGAAAAATACTACAAAAATAATGTTATTAATTTAAACAGTACATAACGCAAGGTTGTTGTATTGGAGAGAGTGAACAGAACTACCTAAAATATGATTATACGTGTATGTTAAATATATTTTATTTTTTGGAATAAATTTTGGAGGCATAAAATAAGAGTGAATGTGATTTTAAGCAGGAAATACTCTAATAGTTTTAGAAGACCACTTTACAGCCTTTTTATGTTTAACCATTTTTAGTTCTTGTATTAGTCAATTTTAGATGTTCTATATGACAAAATAAAAAATATTATATATAATCATCAAATCAAAACATTCTTTGGTTAAATGTGTTATAATTTTCTTATAATGTTAAATTTTTAATGATTTGTGAAAAATACAGTATTTTAATTCAAAAAAATTATTTTAATCTAATTTATTTATATAGTTACATGGTATTTTCAACTGGTTTTAAAATTTAATTGGATTATATTTTTATCATTTAATCCAATTTTGGACATTGTAAGTAATTTTACATTTAAATTAGACATAAACACATGTATATCTATTGATAGTTATTACTTCCTAAAAACCCGCTTTTCTATTTTGACAACGACAATTATTTTTAAACTAATTTATGAAAACTTTGATTTATTGAATTTGGAAAAATGGATTCCATTTTGGAATCATAATGTCCAAATACTATAAATAAGTACCTATTATATTTAGAAAATATGAATAGTTACTTTTGTAATTATTTTATTTACTATAGTTAAAGTAAAATTCTTGTAAATAATGGTAAGATATAATATTATAATAACATTGAACTACCCAAACACATGTCATTATCCAATATGATGAGATATTTCAGACCATGGGCATCCATGGGTGGATTATGGGACCCCAGGAAGAAACTTGGGATTTGAAATGACAATTTATAAAAACTAATTTAATGTAAAGTGGAATATAACGTAAACATGTATCTTTAAGTAAAAGAAATATTATATGGGATTATATAAGTTATATATTTGACTATAAATATTCATTAGAAATTTAATAAAATTTCGTATATCATGGTATTTTATTTTAAAATAATATACATTAAATAAAAAATTTAATATTGACAAAATGATGATGTAGGGCTTTCTTCATTAACGAATGATTCAAATAAATGATAATATAAAAATTAAAATAAATTTAATATAATTTTTTTTATTCCATCCACAAATTTTATGGATGATATCGAAATATTATCTTTAAGTTAACCCCTTTTTTTGAATGAATCAAGTTGTTATGACTTTATAAAAAATCAATTAGATTATATTTTCTAATGTGACATAAAATAATTTAAACAAGTACAATTTTATTAAATGATATAATAGTCCTAAAAATATAATATTTTATCAAATTAATTATATAGTGTTTAAATTTTCTATTAATTATCTACTTATGATTATATTTGAATTTTATAGTAAATATAGTTACCATATATTATGAAAATTCAAAAATATATTCTAAGAGTTAATGTATTTAACTACGGGTTAATGCTAAAATATAATGTTGATTTTCTGACCTAAAATTGTCTAAAACAAATTTTTTGAGCGTTTTTAGACCCAAATGAATATAATATTTGAAATAAATGAGTTTTGGATCATTTGAAACTGAAAATTAATTTATAATAAAATAACTTTTTGAGACCTTCGTAAAGTGCTCGTCCTCCCTCTTATAAATAGCCAGCAACAATACAAACTTACTCACATCTCTTAAGCCCCTTTATTAACAAAATACTACTCAAATATGCTCCCAACATCCCTAAATTACCCTTATAATTCATACCTTTGGATTAAATCAATTTAGTAAAGACACTTGGCTCAATGAAAAGGAGTTTCATTTTTTAGAGGTAGCATCATCAATGAAGTTCCATTCCATTATTTTACTTTTTCACTACATATTATATTATTATACAATGATTAAATTAAAAAAACACTTTTCTTAATATACTAGAATGATTTAATTAGAATGATTCAAATTACATTTGCACACACCTGTATCGAATGAATGGGAACATACTGTTTCTATGTATAGCGAACTACTGCCTCAAGAAATGATGATTGTTCAAATTTCCCCTACCACAGCTAATGGTAAAAATTATGATGGATTTTTGTATATATATATATATATTATATTATATTTCTATTTCCTTTTTTATTATTTAATTTTTCATTTATAGTATATATTTATGCATTCCATATTTTGTAAATACGATAATTTTATTTGAGGAAGTGCATACTGCAGCCCCCTCAATGTGATGTGACATGTTCATGACATAAATGTAACATATAAAGGATGTAGTGAATAAAATTATGTAAAATTTATAAAATATGATATTATGATATAATTTTAATATACTTATGTGTCATTTAATTTTCATTCCTTTAATATGACAAATAAATATAATTAATGTTCATGCATACGTACGACCACCATATCCATGAACAATGCATTTCATTTATTATTGTAAAATGTTATAGACTATTATAAATAAATAAATACTAGATATAAATGGTATTTAAATCATGAATAATGTTCTCGTGATGATGTAATTTTTACTACATAGAATGTTAACAGCAAAACAAGTTCATTTTTGACTCAAGTACCCAATATCGACAAAACAGTTGATATGAATTTAAATAATTATGTGATTTTTTATAACATGATGAAAAGTAATATGAAATGAATAATAAAATTGAAAAAGGTTCTGTTGTAGTTATAAATTAACCTATGTTTATTATTTTAGAATATAAATAATGAAAGCGGCAAGTCAGACTCAGTGTAAGGGTCTTCCTCTCAATCTCCTTTCATTGAGACATATTTTCGTTTATAGAAGAACATTGTTTAGATGATTTATTATTGTACCAATTTTCATTTAATTTAATTAAATTATTTTCAAAGTTAATGGTTTCCAATGATGTGTTTTAGTAAATAAAAAATTAATGTTTCTATATAACATACGTGGTGACAATGGCCTTTCTTCCACCATTAGAATTATTTGATATTTATCTTCCTTAACAAGTATTAATATTTTTAAATGGAAAATAAATACCATATACTCATTATACATTTTTTATAAAATAGTTTTGATAATGGATTAAATATTTCAATATATTGAGCTGATATCTTGTGATTGAAATATGGAAATGTTATCTTTCCCTTATGTGTGATTTATGTGTTATTAATATGTTATAATTATTGGGTATTATTTTCATATATGGGTGGTTCCATGATAATCTAATGGCAGGTGACCCTCAGATAGAATTCCAATGCATTGGGTATCATGTCGGAGGTAAACTTTAATGTTTCGTCTAATACATTTAAGGAATATATTGTGATGGATATTGCAAACGTAACTCCCTATGTAGTTGTGAAAGCTACAATGTAATTATGTTATGGATTCCACAAGTTAACATTATGACATATAATTTCTCTATGTTATTCATAAATATTTTGACTTAATGAGGTATGTTAAAGAGATTATGTTTTATGATTGAAAAGTATGATTTCTTGATTTGTATGTATTCATGGACTAATGTTTTCTTCCCTTATTTTATATAGCTTACTGAGCTATTATGGATCATCCCTATTTTTTGAAATGTTTTTCACTTGGTATGAAGAAGTTAACAGAATGTATGTAATCAAGAATATATTTATCAAGGAGTTAGTTGTTTTTTATTTAATTAGTTTTATTGTTGTGAAATTATTAATTACAATAGAGGTGTCCACTAGGTAATATTTAAGATGTAATCTAATAGTTATGGACTAATTCTCTAAAAATATAAACCAAAAAATATCCTCAATGTGAATTCATTACGAAAAACATTATTAATTAATGTTTAAGGTTGGGGCCTTATTATTGGTATTATAGACCAGTTTAGATAACATTTGGAGATAGGATATTGTTAAATGAAAATAAAAAAATTATTTTAACATTATGATAGGATTAAAATGATATATAATTTAAAGACTAATATGCTTTTTAATCTATGATAATTCAGTGTTCAGAATAGTTTTTCATAGTGGAAATGAGGAACCTATGGTGGGAAGCCATAGAGAGGGAAATGCCCTACCAAATCAACAACCATAAATGGTCGGAATCGTAATTGTATAGTTTTTTTGCAGTGATGGAACGTTTGAATCAAATGATAAATGGTAATTGTGTTTATAAATGACATTTCTATATATTCTAATATTAAATATGTGCATGATAGTCATTCTAGGATTTTATTTAATACCATTAAATAAAATAAACCGTATGGGAAATTCACCAAGTGTGTGTTTTGGTTACAACAAATATTTTTCCTTGGTCACATTGTGTTTAAGGATGTCATAAATTTTGACCCATCTATCAAAAATTTGTAGATGAGTGTCCAAGAACTACTAATATAATATATATTCGTAGTATTCTTGGTTTAAAATTTTATTACATGAGGTTTGTTGAATCTTTTTCTTGGATATCTAGCCTACTTAGTATGTTGACTCGAATAGGTGTTAAGTTCATCTAGACCAAAGAAGGTGAGGAATTTTTTTAGGAATTAAAAATAATACTGGAAAATGCCCTAGTTTTAGTAGTACCTTCCAGAAATAGTTATCTTGTTATCTATAGTGAATCTTCCATGGAAGGACATGATTGTGTACTAATGCAGAATTATCGGGTAATTGATTATGCCTCAGGTTAGTAGAAACCTCATGAGATAAATTATACTAAAAATGATTTGGAATTAGCGGCTGATGTTTTTTTTTCTTTAATAATTTGTAGGCAACCTACTTATGAAGTAAAACGTGAAATATATACCGATCACAAACATTTTATGTATATAATTACATCGAAATAATTGAACATGAGGTAGAGAAGATCCTTGTAATTAATCAATGATTATGATTTCGTGATTCATTAACATCCAGTAAAATCAAATAAAGTGGTTGATTCCTTGAGTAAGAAAAATAAATCTACAATAACCATGATAAATTTAAAATGAGATCTTTTGGTTTTTATTTTGATGAATTTCTAATTGAAAGTTATTGGTTCTTGGATTTCCTCTATTTTGTTTCATGTGACAATACAATCATCTCTCTCTGATAGAATTAAGCCAATGGAGAAAGAAGTTAGTGAGTTTTATAAAAATATATAATTGTTTTAGAAGGGGAAGTTACCTAAATTTAACAGTGACAATATTTATTTTTTGAGGTTTGGAAAGATATCATGTGTGCCTTATGATTCCCAGTTTAAGAAAGAGTTATGATTGGAATACCATTGTTCTATATTTTCATCTCATCCTATAATTACTAAGATTTATAGTGTTTTTTAGGAGGATTACTGGTGGGATGGAATGAAAAGATATATTGTTGACTATTCCAAGAGATGTTTGATTTGATAACAGGTTAAAGTAGAGAAGCAGTTATCGAAAGGGGTGACTCAACCTTTACCAGTTCCATAGTAGAAAAAGGAAAATGTCTCTAGGGATTTCATGTTGGGATTACCTAACACTTCTCTAGGATACAATGAAATCAGGGTTATTGTTGATATATTGACTAAATATTATCATTTTATTTATATTTGAGATACTCTATCTCTAGATCAACAATATAGATTTTATATTTATGTGATAGTACGGATACATGGAGTTACCCTCTTAATTGTATCTGATCATGACCCCCAGGTTCGCTTATAATTTTAGGATAGACCTTCAGAATTCATTGGGTATTGGATTCAATTATAGTATATCTTTTCATCCTCAATAATATGGGTAGTTAGAATGAACAATCCAGGCCTTGGAAGATATGATAATTGCTTTATCAATAGATCTCTAGGGAAGTTAAGACTATCATAAATATATGGATGTGTTTTCTTAAAATAACTTTTCTATACCAGTATAAAGATGGCACCATTTGAGTAATTATATGGAAAGCAATGTTAAAATTTAGTGTTTTGGCATGATGTAGGTGAATGAAATTTGATGAGACCAGAATTGGTAGAAGAGATGGCTGAAAACGATCACTTGATTCAGAATCACATGAGAATATCTCAGAGTAAGTGAAAAAGTTGTGTAGATAACTGTATTAAGGATCTTTCTTTATAGGTAGGTGATCATGTCTTTCTAAAATTTCTCTATAGAAAAGTTTAATGTGTTGCGGTAAGAAATGGAAGTTGATTCGGGGGTTCATTGGACCATGTCAATGAATATAAAATGTTTGATCAGTTTCATAAATAGTGTCTTTACCTATAATTTTTTCCCATGTAAATAATTTTTTTCATGTTTCAATGTTGAGAATGTATATGCCAAATCCATCTCATGTTTTGAGTTCACATGTAGTCCAGTTAAAAGAGAATATTTTTTATGAGGAACATCCAGACCATAATCTCGGCCGCATAGAGAATGTGTTGCGGAATATGGAAATTCATCACGTAATGTTTTTTTTGGAAAAACCATATTTTTGAAAAAGGAAACATGCAAATTTGAAAATGATATGAGAGATCAATACCCCCTCTTGTTTGATACATGGATATAATTGTAAGGATGTAATTCCCAAAAGGGGGAATGATGTAAGATACCAGGTATTTATATTATAATACATTTTCATATCTATTAATATTAGTTAATAATATATGAATTTTATTTTATTAATTTCACATTCTATAGTATCGTACTCAACACACAGCCAAGGTTTTCTCTGAAATCATAGGTTATACAAAATGTTGTGTTATACAAAAAAAATACCATAATAATATTGTTGTTTTGAATGGTACATAAAGCCTAGCTAATGTATTGGGTGGAATGAACATAAAAAACTTCAATATGATTATACATGTTTGTTAAATCTCATTACTTTTATCCAATTTATTTTATAGGATTAATAAATGAAGTAATCTGATTAAATGCATGAAACACTCTGATAGTTTTAAAAGATTATTTTAACTCCTTTTGTGTTGAACCCTTTTTAAATCACGTTTTTGTCTCCTTTAGATTTTATATTTTTTAAAATAAACTTCTTATATTGAATATGAGCATCACAGTTTACTGTTGATAAATTTATGATAATTTTTTGATAAGTTTCATTTATAATAAATAGTGATAAATAATGCATTTTAATTAAAACTATCATTTCATCTTATTTTTTAAAATAATTATATTTTCATTTTGATAGGTTTTAAATTGTAATTGGAATATATTTTTATCATTTAATCCAATTTTTGTAATTGGATGTAATTTCACTTTTAAATTGAAAATAAAAACATGTCAATATTTTGATAATTATTACTTTTTAAAAAACCACATTATGGTTTTTACAAATTGAATTAATTTTAAATTTTTTACTGGAACTTCTTGGATTTGAATTTGAGAAAACATATTCCATATTTAAAATCACAAGTTATAAATTTTGTAAAAAAATATATTTTATTTATAGAAATTTTTAATAGTAACTTCATTTATATACCATGGTTAATGGTAAAATATGGAAAATAAATGTTGAAATAATATTATAATAATATTAAACAACCATAACACATTCCATAATCTTAATTTATGAGATATATAGAACCATGGTCATCCTTTGGTCGATTTTGGGACCCTATGGAGCCACATCGTTCTAAAAATGACATTTTATAAGAATTAATTTAATGTAAAGAGGACTATAACCTGAACATGTATCTCATACTAAAAAAACATTATATGGGAATATATCAATGTTATATTTGACAATTAATATTAATTATATACATATAAATATTTCCAATAAAATGGTATTTTATTTAGAAATTTTAGACAATAAATAAATAAATTTAATTATGAAACAATGATGATTCAGTGAATGCTTCACTTATGAATGATTCAAATAAATGATATTATAAATATCAAAATAAAAGTAATTTTATTAATTTTATTCCATCCACAAATTTTATGGATTATATTAACATATTATATATGTTTAAATTTATTTGGTTATAAGGAATCATATTGCATTTACTTAAAGAAAATAAAATTCTTTATAGTTTTAAATTTTACAAAAAAATGAGTTTTTAAAACAAATACTAATTAATTTAATAATATAATAGTCCTTGAATATAATATAAGTACAAATAACTTATTTAATGTTTATAATTTCATTAAGTATCCACTTATATCTCACTTTTTATTTTCTAGTTAATACAATTTCCATATATTTTGAAAAGGAAAAAGGACATGGTAAGAGTCAATGTTTTTATCTAAGTGTTAAATAAAAATTATAAGTTTAGTTTTGGGACCAAAACCTTTATAAAACTTATTTATTGTGAATTTTGTTTCCTAAAAGCATCTTATATTTGAAATAAATGAGTTTGGGACCATTTTTAAACCGAAAATCAATTTATAATAAATTAATATTTCAAGACCCTTCTAATGTGCCCCTCCTCCCTCTTATAAAACCCCACCAACACTAGCCACATGATCACGCCTATAAATCCCCTTGTAACGTCTTAAATATACTCAAATAAGGTAAAAACATTGATCCATTCTAGTTATAATCATTACCTTGGGAATAAGGATATACAATAAATCCTTTTGTCTCAAATCAAATGGAGGTACACATTTTTGAGGCAGCGTCATCTCTAAAGATCCTTTCCCTTATTTTAATAATTCACCAAATATTTTATTCTTATAATTTAAGTACATAACTACTCCAAAATATTCAATACACTTGGTGTTTTTTATGATAATTATTCAAACTATACCTACACACACCTCCATCTAATAGATAAAAACATACTGTTTCATTGTATAGATAATTTCTTCCTCACAAAACGGTGATTGTTCAATGTTCACCTAACCCCTTTCATGGTAGACATTATGATGGATCTAAGTGAATATATGATATATATTATATTTATATTGTTTCTATGATTCTGTAATTTTTTAATTACACCATAACTTTATGATTTCCATAATGCGTAAATATGATAATTTCATTTGAGTAGTTGGGGTTTGGCTTAGTGGTAAGCACCCCGTAATACTACATGAAAAAATGGGGGTTCAAAACCCATGTGGCGCAGGGTACTGTAGCAGTACTGTAGCAGTGGTGGCATTATTCATCAGCGGGTACTGTAGCGGCGGCAGGGAACTGTAGTGGTGGCGATACTGTGCGGTACTGTAGCAGCATGTTACTATTCACAGAATGTGAATTGGCCTTAGAATTTGGGCCTACGGGCTATGTAATGGGCTACAAGACCACTGGGCCTTCGGGTTATGTTATGGGTTTCCCTCTACCCAGTTAAAAGAGGACTTTGCTTTGATTTAATAATAAAAATGAGGCTTCGGCCCCAACCTTTAAAAAAATGATAATTTCATTTGAGGAAGTACAAACTACCACCACCTCAATGTGATATGACTCGTTACATTCATACATTGAATGTATAAAGGATAAACTTAATGAAATTATGTAACCTATATAAAATATGATATTATACAGTAATTATAATATACATGTGCATCATTTAGTTTTCATTTATATTATATGAAAAATAAATGAATGTAGCGTTAATGCAAACGTGCGGCCTACCATCTCCATAGACTGGGAATTTCATTTATAATCAGAATATGTTATGGAAAATTATAAATAAATATATATTGTATATAAATGATAATAAAATAATTACTATTATTTTTGTGATAATGGAATTTAGACTACATGGGCAATTAACATCAAAACAATATGATTTTCGACTAAAGTACTGAATATCAACAAAATTTCAGATATATATTTAAATAATTATGTAATTTTTATTACATTATAATAAGTAAATTAAAATGAATTATAAAATTTAAAAATATTATGATGAATGTATAAATTAACCTAATATTATTTTTCAGGAATATAAAGGATGAACCATATAAGTCAGACTCAATGTAAAGGAATTCGTCTCAATATCCTTTCATTGAGGAATATTTTAGTTTATGCACGACCCTTCATTTATATGGTGTATAATTATAACATGTTTTTATTAATTAAATTTTATTATTTTCTAAAACAGTTTTTTTTCTACGAAGCATTTTACTAAAAACCTAAAGGAATATTTCTTTTTAATGTTCATGGAGACAATGTCCTTTTCGCCGCCACGAGAATTATTTGATTTTTGGATTCCATAATAAGACATAATATTAAGGGAAAAAAACTCTATATTATATTTTTACAAATGTTGGTATAAAAAATGGTTTTGAAAATAGATTTATTATGTTAATATATTTAACATATATCTTTTGATCGCAATGTGAAAATGATATGTTTCCTTTTTGATTGTTTTATGTATTGTGATTATGTTATGGTTCTAAGTCATTATTTACATATATGGGTGGTTCTATGTTAATCATATTGAGGGTGGGACCATGATAGACCTCCAATGAAATTGGTAACATGATAGAGGTAAACATTGATGTTTCTCCAATGAAATTTAGGGAATATATAGTGATGGGTATTCCAAATGTAACTCCCTATGTATATCTGATGGTTACATTGTTGGTATGTTTTGGATGCGACAATTTAATTTTATGATTTATTTTTTATATGTGTTATTCATAAATTTTATGATTTCATATGGTATGTGAATGATCCTATGTTTTTAGATTGTAAAGTATGATTTCTATATTTGTATGTATTAAAAGACTAATGTTTTCCCTTATTTTATATCCCTTAGTGATATTTTTATGGCCATCACATGTTTTTGAAATTTTTTCATTGGGTGTAAGGAAGTGCAAGATAATGGAAAAATTCTTGAATATTTTAATCAAGAAGTGAATTTTTTTTAATAAATGAATAATATTGTTGTGAAAAAGATTGATAGAGTTGAACTTTCTACATTGTAAAATTTTAGATGTATTGTAATAGATATGGTAGAATTTTCTAAACCTATAATTCAAAAAAGATCATAAATGTGAATTCCAATCTTAACGCCTGATTATTTAATCATTAAGGTGGGGGCCTAACATAGTATCAAGATCAACCCCATCAATTTAATCACAAAAGTTTTCTTCTAAATTAACTCAAAATGAGGAGTGGTGAATGAAAAATCATGATAAAAAATGAATAATTAAATGGATTATCTCCACAACCTCAAAAGCCAAGTAGGTAATATTTCGAAAACACTTTTTGACTTATAAAAACAAAGAAAATCATATGCTGCTGGTGGTAAAAATGGTGATATTGAGAAGTGTAATAGAGGTACTAGTAATGAATCTTATGATGATGAATATATGTAACATTAAAAAATTCAATAATTTTAAATAAATAAATATGTAGAAAATTATTCAAAATATCACAAATTTTTGGTATATTTTATATGTTAATAATTTTTTATGATGATATATATTATAATATTTTTGTGATACCATTTATACTAACATCTAATCAAAATGATATAATTATAAAATTATGATGAATCAAAGTTAATCAGATAATAATAAGTATATAATAATATATGGTGTAATATATATAAAATAAAAAAAAGTTAGTAAAATATCATTTTTATATTATTATATTTATATTTTAAAAATAATATTATTTATATTAAGTAGATTAGAGATTATGTTAACTAAAATTGAATGTGATTTTAATTATAATAAGATTAATGATAATATATGAATGTATATTTTAAATGTGTAAATTTTTGAATGATTATATTAATTATATATAATATATATAATTGATTTTTTAAATGTTTTTCATTTTATATAAATTATATTTTAAAAATTATATAAAATATATATCTATCTAGAAAAGTAGAATGGTCTATCTCATCAACATAATTTTAGGAGTGAGCTCAACCATAGGGGAGAGTAATCAAAGTGGGTAACATAAAATAATTATTCGAATATTTTATGAGATGTCAAGGGTGCAGGTGAAGGTGAATGTACATATACAATAGTGAACACGAAGGGTGATGGTTCCACCATGATGGTTAGAACGGTGGTGTAAAGGCATTAGTGAAGTGTGGTTCCATGTAAAAACCTCATGCTACATGCATTTGATGATTGATGGAGATGAGTTAAATTATAAAGAATTTCATTATAAATATGATTTATGATGTGGGATCAAGTAGTCTATTAATTATAGATCCACCATTAAAACATATATTTACATAACCTCTATTAAATAAATTTCACATTAGATATCTGATCATTTCAATTCATTTTCTCTATATTCAGTATTGACATTAAATTCCATGGCCGTATTACTCTTTTTATCATTTCTGTGATTTACCACTATTGGCCACCACATGACCACTAGAACATGATTTTGTTATACAGATCAGCATCCCTAACAAGGTTGTCTTCAACCTTCAACAGATAGATATACTGGTTTTACCGATATATATATATATATATATGATTGTCTTTATTTATGAGAAAATTTATATACGTATATATTTATTCATTTTCATGGATTTTTTTACTTTAGATGGTATGATAGATATGAAAAAAAAATTATACTATCTCAACACAATATATCACATGCATTTTCGGGAAAATATTGTCAGACTGTTCGATTAAGGGGGGATTTGATTTCTATAAAATCATTCTCATTGGTTTCACCATTAATCATTAACATCCATAGTAATTACTAATGGTTATCTTATTTATAATTGAGTACATACTAGATTTCCAAAGTGAGGTGGTATGTTGAGGTTTCGAACCCAATGACACATTGGAACTCACATTGGTTGGGAGGATGGGTTGCCTAGCTCATCCCACCCATTTGGGGGAAAATTATTACATACTATTGGACTTTACTATATAATTATTGTATGTTTGTGAACCACTTCCTAATACCGATATGAGACATGTTACCCTAATTAAATGAATCTTTTTTAATACATCTATTTTAAATGGGATATCTACTAAACAGTCCATATGTATATATCTGGGGTTCTTCATCTATTTCCCATTATTGGAAAGCTTCATCTACATTGAAGTTATATGACTACTAAATTTGGAATTTATTTTCATCTAGGGATTGGTTAATATTATGATGATGGGATTGATCCTTTATGAGACTTATTGTGTTTATTTTTTATAAATAGGATTACACCCAATGTAGTTTTTTAAACTCATGGAGTTTAACAACATTTGGAATGGATATAAATGAGAGAACATAGGTGCCTATATTTATCTCAACCAGTAATGATGAATACATCGTATCATATTTATGGATGGAATGAGATTCATCATAGTGTTTTCATTCCCATGGAACTTTTTCTTAGTTATATTTCCTTATATGGGGTCAGTTATATCATTCCACTATTTGGGGCTAATCCCCTGAGGGTTCCATTTAAGGTGGAGATTCAGGATGAAACTTTTAAGTCAATATATAACCACTAACCCCACATGGTCCATTCTTGGAGTGAGAAAGGAGGGGCATTGATTAATTAGTCTTCATGTATATAGATGTGGAATCATGTGCTGGGAAATCCATTATGTAGTTTAATATAGAGTTCGAGCCTCCATATGGGGGCCTATGTACCACAGTCATGTCATGAATAAGAATCATAATTGTTTTTTTGCCTTCTCTATCAACTAATGGATAAGGAATAATGATAAGTCCATGATGGATATTGGTTCCAAATGGTTGGAATGTTGGAGACATGGAGGGATACACATTAAGGTGGAATCCCATTAGATATTGGTCTTTATATAGGTATCCAACATATCCTAGTTATAGTAAGAGTGATATTTCTCATATTTTAGCTGGGGGTATTTAACGACATACACTATGTTGGATACCCATTAGTGGTTGGGGCTCAGAGAGTCCCCATACATATCCTTACAGTAGAAATAATAAGAATTATCACAGTTCTATTTAATTTGGTCTAATTAACATATTTTTACCTTATATATCCAATGGAAAAGGATATCGTGTCATAGGATGTCTAGTTGATAAAGACCAATTTTCCCCCTGATCTTTTTTATTGTCTACCTGACATGATTGGGGATGTCAGGAAATGTCCTATTTTCATAGTGATCATGTACAAAGGCAATTTCATGATCCAATTATCCATTTTGAAGGAAAATCATAAACTAAATGGAGTGTATAAAGGTCATCACATTATCTTTATGGACTATTCTGGATGATTTAAAATGTTTATGGTTGACATGATTGGAGGGAAATTCATAATCCACTATGAATTTTTCTTTGGAAATCATGGGACCTTGATGAATTTCTTAGAGGGCCTCACATGATTCAGGATGACTAGTCTATAGAACATTGTGATGCCTTGCTGACGTGTACTGGGGAGATCACATGACCTATATGATATATCATGATGTCTATACATAAGTAGTTAAACATGCCAAGATTCGATCACATAATTTGAATGGATAGAAAAGAGGGATTAGAAATACATGGCTGGGATGCCCAGAGAGAATCGTGGGACTTTCATGACTTGTTTGATGGACATCACATGATCTAATTGAAATTTCAAGGGAAACATTAATGGCTTAAGTGACATGTATTGATATAGTTGTATGATCTGTGTTAGTCATGTAATGCACATGAGGATCCTCGTATCTAAATTTTCATAAGTATTAATTATTTTTATATTCTTTTATTCCATATTTTATTGCATATGTGGCTCAACTTTTTTAAATGATAGGTTGTATTAGTTTCACAATAATCTAATAATCATATGAGAGATCCTCCACATAATTCGGATGACACACTTGAATTCCTTCATGTGATCTATTTTTTGATGATGCACAATGCCTATTTATTCCAAGTGATAATTTAAGTCATTCAATATACATTACCAGGAACAATAAATTTATATCGCAATACCAGTAGCTCCAATGATTATTCTCATGCACTTCTGTGTGCGATCAATTATATATTTATTCATTTTTCTATGGATGTGGGATTTTTTGACCTTTCCACCTCATTTATAAGTCATCTTATGTGGTTCATATCATGTATGTTTGAAAAAGATTCAGTGGAGGGTTTTTGGGAGACGTGCATCACATGATCCTACCATGGGACATTCATTGGACATCATGATGATCAACGACCATGAGAATTTATGACCTTTTCAATTTTTGTTACTCCTAGGTTTTTCAAATGGATTCATCTGGAATATGAGGACATTCAAATTGATCCCATAATGATAGTTCATAATGACATTGTTTCTTTGTTAGATGATCATGAATGATGAGAGGATTTCATAAGATTGAGTATGATTTGTTTGGGGTCATTCATGAGCCTTAGGAATCTTATCACTGGGGCCATCATGATAACTAGATAACATGTTAATGTTTCCCCAAAGATTATGTTGTCTTACCTTAGGGAACCTCATGTGAAAAATGTTGGTCAGCTAGGGAATGTAATCCCCCTTGATGTGAAGCCTATCAGATCATATCTCAGTAATAAGCTTCTTTCTTTTCCATTTTGTTCTCTATATTTATTTTACAAGGGTTAGAGACCTCAATATTCTTTGTGAGTGTTATAAAATATAATAATTACCCTTTATTATGATGAATTATGTGACCAATAATGGGTCCTTTTGTAATTCAAGATAATTGGTATGGACATGACCCTCTCTATGTCTATGAAGTATTAGGCTCAGAACCTAATTAGATTTGGATCTTAGGATGACATACTGTAATTGTTAGGTAATGTCACTGTACATTCATTTGATGTATCAGATGTTCAATTATAGACCTCATTATAGCATGCATAAATTATCAGGTAAAGTCACTCTACATTACATATAGGCATCTTATGATTCTATAATGGATATCATGATGGAATTTCTACATTATTAGGGACAAATGACCTTATTTCATTTTATGTACCTCATGTTCAATGATGGATCTCATGATAGAATGCATACATTGTTAGGGATTGTCACATTTCTTGCCTCTGATGCGTGGAGTGTTCAATGATGGATATCATGAGCCCCTGAAGATATTGACATGGATTGTCTCTATTCATTCCATTTTTCATTCAAGGGTTGAATAATATATTTCACAATGACATATGGACATTAACTCCGTTATTTTTTTCTTCATGATTTGATGTGGTGTATGTCCAATGATGGATATTGAGGCTACATGATGACATTATCCAAGATAGTTGATATGCTTTCCACTGATGCATCACATATAAAATGATGGATATTATAATAGAATGCATACATTTCTAAGGATAGTAACTATATATTCTTTTTATGTGAAACGTGTTCAATTAGGGATCATGAGATGAGAAGTTGACATGGTCAGGGAAAGTCACTCATATTTCCATTGATGGGGGATATGTTCAATGATGGATCTTGTGACAACATGAAAAAATTTCCATGGATAGTATATTTTAATTACTTTGATTCCTCACATGTTAATGGTTTTTTGAATATATATTGTGACTTATGGTGTTTTTAAGTCTATTATACATTTGATAGGTCCTTCAACTTTCATAAACAATGCACACATACCCAAAATCATGAGAATATGTCATTATACATTATGATCATCCATTTACTCATAACATGCATCCCTTCATGGAAATGTTTTTGGAAACAATATGTGGTCTTGAAAAAAATGCACCCCTTGAAATATTTTTTTGGAATGAAAATTATCTAATTCCAAGGTAAATATAATGAAAATTTTCATAAATGTAAATCATTATAAATTATTTATGGGTGAGTCTAATATATATAGGGTTCTCTGATTTTGTTTCATGGAAATTGAACCTAACATGTATAGCATAATATTTTTACATAGGGCCATATGGGATTTCCCATGTGGTTTATATATTATATATATTTATATTTATTTTCTCATATTCAGTTAGGGTAAGGCCTAGAGAACATCAATTAAAAAATTTCTCAGGACACCGTCATATAGGTTTTTGAATTAACATGATTATTATATTTTTCTATTCTTGTATATGAAACCATTTATGTATTCTAGTTTATGGTATATTATCCTGGATCATCTATTGTTTTAGTTTAGGTTACATTAGCTCATTCATTATATTATTATAATTTTGGATATTTAACATTAGACCATCTATTTATGTAGTTTAATGTTATTTTACTTTTTCCTACTATCATTGTTAAAATTTTGTTTAGAATATAGTATTCCCCATGTAGTTTATTTTCATATAGAAACGATGTCTGTTGTGAAAATTAATTTCATGTGATAAGGACATAAAATATTATTTACCTTAATGTATTTCTTCCAACTCATGATTGGTGAACATATTATAAATATAAGACATACTTGGGATGAACCAAAAAACTATAGGGTATATAGATAATATGTGGTGTTTAGGGGCCTCATATGGAATATATTCCTTTTACTTCATGAAGTTTATGCCTCTAGTTGGTAGGTTAAACCACATAATCATCAATATCATGGACATTTAGAGGTGTTCCCACCATTTTCCGATGGATATGTAATAATTATGGGGTATCATTGGATGATGATATAATATTAGTGATGTTAGGTCCACCTAAATAGTTGGAATAAGGGAGGGGAAATTCCGAACCAAAAAATTCCAATAGGTGATATGAAATTGGGCAGAAAAACCATGGATTAACCAAAACATCCTAAGGTTATAAGTTCCTTCATGGTGTTACCATGTCTCACAAGGATTATTTTTCAGTTCATGCAAGGAGGATATACCTTTATTTAGTAGGTCAAAGCCATTATATGTTGAACCATAATATATTTTAGCTATGAGTTGTGATGATCGGTCCCTACATCATATGATTTTGAGGTAATGGTAATGAGCCATCATAATGATAGGGAATATTGTTTCAAATTAATTTTTTGAGAAATGGTAAAATACATAGTAATATATCATTGATAATGTCGACTATTATTTAATTTTATTTCTACTGTGATTGTAAATAACAGTCTAATGTTCTCATGTCATGTGGTTGATTTAGGAAAATTGTTCCAATGACTAACCAATACACCCTATTTAGCTGCGTTCTACTATGGTCATGTCTATGTTCAAGAGTATGGGAAGACTATTTGCAATGTTATAAATTTATTTGATGATTGTAGGAATATATACAGAGATATTGGAATACATTCATAGTCAAACAATAGGATACTTTAACACATTATCATGGTGGAGAAATTTGAGAACTCATTTCTCTAAATTTTTCCAGGACCAATGGTTCCAACAAGCATGAAAAGACTTTTTATAAGGTCACGATATAGGCCATTTGATGATTAGGGTTGATTTATTCTATAAAATTATCCTAAAATTTGCAGTTGAATAGTTCAGTAAGTGAATAGTTTATTTTTTCTCTAGCTTCCCTTTACAGGTCTTCAACATAACCTGTTTTATGTGTGTTTCCCTAGAAATTTAATATTCTGTGATTTGGACAATAAAAGTCATGAGGTTAGGAATGTACTACTTTGACCAAATTGATGAGTGTTTAAATTTTCGAAACACATAGAAATGGTATGAGGTATTGTTACATAGTATTCCAATTAGGATTCCTAGGATCAAGATGTTTGTGCATGTGCATAATTCATTTAATTTGATTTCATATGATTTTGTTTGATTACTTTTATTATGTATTTTGATGATTTCTTAATTTATGTAATTTGAAATTTTTTTATTCTTATCACGTTTGAAATGTAAGATATATATCTATATTTTATTAGTTAATGAGGAAGTTTGAAAATGATTATCTATTTCTCAAAAATTTAATGATGTTTCTACTATGTTTTTAGAAACTCTACATCTCACTGTTTTAAAACTTTTATGTATTTATTTTAATTCAACTTCTACAGTTGTCCGATTTTCATGAAACTTGATTCTATGGAAAGATAAAATTTTTATATTTATTTCATTAGTTTACATCAAAGTCTAGAAATATCATTGGATGGACTTTTAATTACATGAAGTTATGATATTCTGTTTTGATGTAACAGTTTTTCCAGAATTGTTTTGCTTTTGTTTTTTAATGATTTTAGGACCTATAGATGTCGTTTTTAATTGATTTTTTTTGTTGTTGGAAAGATAATAATTTTTTTACAAATAATTAGTTTTGATAAACGTCTAAATCTGCTTCTAAGAGCCCTTACAAATTCGTTAATGTTTGTAAAAACATTCTATCCAGATTTTTTTTTCAAAAGTAAGGTTCATTTTTGTTTCAAAAGTAAGGTTCATTTTAGTTATCAAAAGTAAGTTTTATTTGTTTTCAAAAGTGAGGTACGTTTTTTATCAAAAGTAAGGTTCATTTTTCATCAAAAGTGAGGTTAATTTTTTATCAAAAGTAAGGTTCATTTGTTATCAAAAGTATGGTTCATTTGTTATCAAAAGTAAGGTTCATTTGTTATCAAAAGTAAGGTTCATTTGTTATCAAAAGTAAGGTTCATTTGTTATCAAAAGTAAGGTTCATTTGTTATCAAAAGTAAGGTTCATTTTTTATCAAATGTAAAGTTCATTTGTTATCAAAAGTATGGTTAATGTTCATACCCTACGTTACTATTCATACCCTACGTTACTGTTCATACCCTACATTAATGTTCATACCCTACGTTACTTTACTATTCATAACCTACGTTACTTTATTGTTCGCTCCGAAGTTATTGTTCACTCTGATGTTATTGTTCGCTCGGAAGTTACATTTCACTCCGAAGTTACTATTCACTCAGAATTTACTATTCACTCGAAGTTACTGTTCATTCCAAAGTTACTGTTCATTTTGTGCAATTTTTTTTAAAATTGATTTTCTAAAAATATATAGATTATTTTTTAATGATTTTTTATTTTTAAAATACTCATTAAATATAAGGATCACAATGAAATAGTTTTTGATGTTTTTGGTGCTATATTTAGAGAGAAAATTTAATAATGTTCTTCGACGTATTTTACTAATTAATTTTTTACGTTTTAAGATTATTTAAATTTAAATGTTTGAATTTAATTCCAGAATCTACTGCTAGTTTTCAGGAACTGTTTTGACTTCATTTAAATCATTTTAAATGGATTTAAAATTCTGTTTTGAATCTTTCAATGATTTTTTTATTCTAGATTTTTTATTGGAAGACTTATTTAAAATATTTTGAATTCCTCTATTATATATTTTATTCTACGGGAATAAAGAAGCAACAGTTCTACTATTTTCAGGGAGATATTTATGGGATCTCTTAACTTAATTAATTTTGAATATCCTAAGGAAGCAGAGTTGCTGAACCTACTAGATATTTTTATTCTCTATATATATAGTTCTCTCTTACAGAAAAAACAACAACACAATACAAGGAGAAAGTGTTGTGAACTTTGAATCTACTGTGCATTTGCAATGTCCTGGGACACTCTGCTTCACCACCTGCTCGGTCTCTCAAGCGCTGAATTAATTCCGATTCGACTACAAATTCATTGACTAGACGTGTTGAACTAAACCTCAAGAACCAGTACCTGTGCTTTAATTTTTATCTTCTCTTTCATCTGGTTCTTAGTCTGTAACACTACGTTCCATCTCTCACATGCACTCTTATTTTTCTGCTTATGCTTTTTCACACAAAAGCATAATTTTTTATTGTTTTTCTTTGGGTTGTGTAACACCCCTAAATGATAAAGTGTTAAATTACTAAATGATATGACTCATGTCAACAAGGTGCACCTTCCTTTTCAGGAGCATGTCTAGTTAGAACTCCACAGTTAAGCGTGCTTGGCTTGGAATAGTGATCAGGATGGGTGACCTCCTGGCAAGTTTCTCAGGGTGTGTGTGAGTGAGGACAAAGCACACTTGAAAGGACATGTGTTGGAATGTGGGGACTATCATATTAGTTAGATGACCCGTTCAGGCATGTGGGTAGACCCTGGGGTGGGCCCCACATGTCTGCAGGGCAACCGGGGGCAACTGGTGGGTGGGGCCCAGTTGTCACATTTGGTATCAGAGGAGGAACCCAGCCTTAAGTGCAGTGCACTGCTTGGGTTGAGATATAGGGCCCACAACGAGGGTGTTTTGCTCTAAAGGGGGCGGGGGTGAATGTAACACCCCCAAATGATAAAGGGTTAAATGACTAAATGATATGACTCATGTCAACAAGGTGCACCTTCCTTTTCAAGTGCCTGTCTGGTTAGAACTCCACAGTTAAGCGTGCTTGGCTTGGAGTAGTGATCAGGATGGGTTACCTCCTGGCAAGTTTCTCAGGGTGTGTGTGAGTGAGGACAAAGCACACCGGAAAGGACATGTGTTGGCCTGTGGGGACTATCATATTAGTCAGATGAACCGTTCAGGCATGTGGGTAGAACCTGGGGTGGGCCCCATGTGTCTGCGGGGCAATCGGGGGCAACTGGTGGGTGGGGACCAATTGTCACAGGTTGGGACTCCCGGATTCTAAAGTCAGGATCTTAGGGTTGGGACTCCCTGTATCTAAAGTCAAGACTGTTTGGGTTGTGACTCCCAATATCTAAAGTCAGGTTGTAAGGGTTGTGACTCCCCACAAAAACGTCAGTGTCGTGGTTATCCCTCCACTAGAAAAGGATTTTGTAATTGGGTTATGATTCCTCTTTAAAAATCATTTTTAGTTCACACGTATATCTCGCCGACTAGAGAGGTATAAGAGTAGAGTAGGCCCACTTTGGACCAAACTATTATAAAAAACATCATTGCGTTATTTTTTTTTCTACTGCTAATTATTTTTAATAATTAACTTTGATAATTAATTTATTTGACTAAATTTTTAATCTGGTCTATTCACCCCCCCCCCCTCTAGACCATCTTCCATTACCCTGTCCGACCTAACAATTTGTATCAAAGGATAACCTTCTTAAGAATAGTTTTTCTCTATATTTGTATTTCATTATAATTGGTTGTTCTTCCAGAATTTATCCAACAATTTCTTTTATCTGCTTTTATATTTTATTGTGCTAACCTATTCCTAGACCTCACAGTCTAAGGATAAAGATCATATATGTTTGTAGGATTGAACCTGAATGATGCCTGGATTCCTCAGAAGCCACAACATTTTTATGGCAATGATTATGGATACTGGAGATCCCGAATGGAGGCATACCTCAAACAGCTGAGCATTGAGAACTGGTCTATCATGTCAAAACAATACACACTTGTTGAAGCTGATCTAGATACTCTTATAGGAATTGATGTTACTAGATATGTCTTATATTACATAGTCATTAATATTTTATATTGTGCTATTAACAGAAGTGTTTTTAGTCATGTTTCTGCATGCAAGACAGCTCATGAGATTTAGAAGATTTTGCAAGTTACTCACCTTGGCTCTCACAAATTTATCTGAACCAAACATGGAATGCTTCATGCTGAGTATCAAGACTTCAAGATGGGGGAAGATGAAACTGCAAATCAAATGTTCCATAGATTCACAAGCACTGTGAATGGAATTAATTCACTTAGAGAATCTCTGGAAAATAATATACTTGTTGAAAGAGTCCTACGAGCATTACCAAAGAAATGGCATGCAAAGTAGGTTGTCATTGATGAAAGAAAGAACTTCAAAGAGTACACACTTGATGAATTTATTGGATCACTGCTAAAATATGAACTAGAACTGAAGAACATAGATGATGAGGAGTCAACAAAAAGAAAAGGTATATATTTTGAGTCTATAAATGTTATTTCTAATAATTCTTCTGATTCTGATCTATAGGATATTGAAAAGGAAGACATGGCTCAGATTGTAACTGGAGTCTACCAAAGAATGAAAAAGAAAGGTTTCAAATACCAGTTTAGTAGAAATACTCAAAAAGAAAAATATAAGGGAGATAAGGAAGGTGATACAAATTAAAATGCTTCAGATGTAACTTATTATGAGTGCAGGAAGAAAGGTCATATCAAAACTGATTGCCCTAAACAAAAGAATAAGGACAAATACAAAAAGAAGGATAGAAAGGCATTGGCAACCAGCTAGAGTTGTACTGAAGAATCTGATTCTAGTGAACAATCTGGAAATGACAAAGAATCTGCCAACTTTTGTTTCATGGCATCACTAGGTAAGGTTTGTAATTCTAATGATTATTCTTAATAATCTGATTCTAAATATGAATCTGAAAACACCAATGTTTTTAAATTAAATAAAGAAATTGAAAGATTATAAAAAGATATTTTCAAAGCTTCTGATTTATATAATAAACTAAAAAATATATAAAGAAAAAATTATTTCTGAAAATAAAGTAATTTTGAAAGAAAATAAAAGTTTAATAAACATTGCCTCTTATTCTCATTCAACAGTTTATGATAATTTGAAAACTGCTCCAGATTTGAATGAGAAATTGAAAAAGGAAGTTGAATGTCTTAAACAAAATTTATCTTCTTTTATTCAAGGTCGTGAAAAATATCATGAGCTGATTTCTTTGACTAAAACTAATAAAAATAAATATGGTTTTCGTTATGATAAAAGATTACCTAAAATGTATAAAACTTGTTTTGTTAAAAGTAAAAATTGTTGTAATTCAACTGTTACTTGTTTTAAATGTGGCATGAATGGTCACTATGCCAATTATTGTTCACTTAGATTTAAATAATATTTGGGATTTACAAAAACTAATATTTCTGAATCGTTGTTATCGAGAGTACCTTACAATACATGTTTAAATTCTGTATGGGTACCTAAAAATTGTATTACTAATCCTATTTGACCCAAAGTTGCTTGGGTACCAAAATTTTCAATTAATTGCTTTTTGTAGGAAAAATGCCTTGGATGTTTCCAGAACGACATATGGTCAATGGACATTGGATGCTCTAGGCATATGACTGGAGACCCATCAAAATTTACCACATAAAACACATGTGATGGAGGCGCTGTTACATTTGGAGACAATTCCAAAGGCAAAGTAAAAGGTTTTCGTAAATTTGGTATTTCAAATTCTAAATTTATTTCAAAAGTTTTATATGATTAAGGTTTAAAACATAATTTAATTAGTATATCACAATTATGTGATGATGGAATGGAAGTTAAATTTCAAAATGATAAATGTTTAGTTTTTAAAGATGATTCTTTATTATTTTATGCTAATCAAAAAGATAATATTTATACTATTGATTTTGATGAACTAACTATTCAACATGTAAAGTGTTTGAATGTTGTACAGAATGTCATCATCCTTTGGCACTGACATTTAGGACATGTTAATTTTATATTGTTTCCTAAGCTCTCGAAGCCTGAGTATGTTTTACAGCTTCCTTCTTTGAAGAAAGAACAACATCATGTTTATGACGCCTGCATGAAAGGGAAGCAACACAAAATTTCTTTTAGACCTATCAATCAAATAAGTACTAATAAGCCTCTACAGTTAGTAAATCATGATTTATTTGGTCCAACTCAAATTTCT
Organism: Viscum album; assembly: GCA_963277665.1. Taxonomy (NCBI): domain Eukaryota; kingdom Viridiplantae; phylum Streptophyta; class Magnoliopsida; order Santalales; family Viscaceae; genus Viscum; species Viscum album. The sequence goes on from OY728143.1 coordinate 326,958,777, forward strand.
AGCCTTGGTGGAAAGAAATATACTTTAGTTATTATTAATGATTATAGTAGATTTACTTGGGTATATTTTCTAGCTCATAAAAATGATACTTTATCTAAATTCACTACATTCTATAAATTAGTTCAAAATGAAAAAGGTTCTATGACTATTTCTATTCGTAGTGATAAATGAGGTGAATTTCATAATTTAGATTTTGAAAAATTCATTGAAAATAATGGATGTTTTCATAATTTCTCTACTCCTAGAACACCACATCAAAATGGTGTTGTAGAACGGAAAAATAGAACTCTTATTGAAATGGGTTGAACTATGTTATGTGAATATAATATGCCTAGATATTTTTGGGCTGAGTCTATTTTTGCTGCATGTTACATTTCAAAAAGAAATTTTATTAGACCATTTCTACAGAAAACTACTTATGAATTATTCAAAAATAAAAAGCCTAAAGTTGGTTATTTTAGAGTTTTTGGATGTAAAGATTTTATTTTAAATTCAAAGTGTAATCTAGACAAATTTGATGATAAAAGTGATGAGGTTATTTTTCTTGGTTATTCTAATAACAGTAAAGCTTATAGAATTTATAATAAAAGAACGATGGTTATTAAATAGTCTGTTCATGTTATGTTTGATTAAAATAATGTTAAAATAAATTATGATTCTAATGTTATTGATGATGAGTTTAGAGATTTTAATTTTGGTGAAGATTTTCCTCAAGATAAGAGTGAATTAATTGAGGGGAAGCATACTCCTTCTCAAACTGATCCAAGATCATGGACGATAAAAAATGATCATCCTGTTGAAAATGTAATTGGCAATGTTGATTCTGGTGTCAAAACCCCAAATTCTATTTTAAATTTTTGTGCCAATTCTACTTTTATTTCTAATTTTGTTTCTGTTGATATTCATGATGCTTTAAAAGATGTAAAATGGATTATTTCTATGCAAGATGAATTAAATTAGTTTGTTAGAAATAATGTTTGGAATTTAGTAGAATTTCCTAAATATAAGCAGGCAATTGGAACTAAGTGGATATTTAGAAACAAGCTGGATGAATCTGGACAGATTGTCAAAAACAAAGCTAGACTTGTTGCTCAAGGATACTCTCAAGAATAAGGTATAGACTTTGAAGATTCATTTGCACCAGTTTCCAGGTTAGAGGCAATTAGAATTTTGTTAGCCTTTGCATGTTTTCAAGGTTTTAAATTATATCAAATGGATGTAAAAAGAACTTTCTTAAATGGTTTTATTAATGAAGAAGTTTATGTTTCACATCCCACTGGTTTTGAAAATGAAAAAATTTCCCAACCATGTTTTTAAATTATCCAAAGCTTTATACGGTGTCAAACAAGCAACTCGTTCTTGGTATGAAAGACTTTATTTATTTTTATTAAAAAATGGTTTCAAGAAAGGAAACGTTGATCCCACTCTTTTTATTAAAATATATTCTGATGATATTTTAATTGTTCAAATTTATATTGATGATATAGTTTTTGGGTCATCTAGTGACATACATTGTAATGATTTTTCTTTATTGATGTCTTCTGAATTTGACATGAGTTTAATGGGAGAATTAATGTTTTTTCTTGAATTTCAAATTTCTCAAAGGAAATATGGAATTTTTCTTAATCAATCTAAGTATGCTAAAGATTTAGTTAAACGATTTGGTCTTGATTCCTCTAAATCCATGAAAACCCCTATGGGTACTAATTTTAAATTAGATACTGATGCATCTGGTAAATCAGTTGATTTAACTGTTTATAGATGTATGATAGGTAGCATGCTATATTTAACAGTATCTAGACCTGATATCATTTTTAGTGTTTGTTTATGTGCTAGATTTCAAGCTGATCCTAAAGGAAGTCATATTAAAGCTGTTAAAAGAATAATTAGATATGTTAAAGGAACTGTTGATTCTGGGTTATTTTATCCAAAATATTACTGTTTTGATTTAAAATCTTATTCGGATTCTGATTTTGGAGGGTGTATAATTGAACGAAAAATCACATCAGGTATGTGTCATTTTTTGGGAAAATGTTTAATATCTTGGTCATCTAAGAATTAATTATTTGTTCCTTTATCTACTGCAAGAGCTAAGTATATCTCTGCTGCTAGTAGTTGTGCTCAAAGTTTATGGATTAATCAAACATTATTTGATTTTGGTGTTTATCTTGATAAACTACCTATTTATTGTGATCATACATCTGCAATTTCTATTTCTAAAAACCCCTTACAACAATCTAGAACAAAACATATTGATCTTATATTTCTTTTCATTCGAGATCATGTGAATAAGCGTGATATTGTTTTAGAATTTATCCCTTTTGAGAATCAGCATGCAGTTATTTTTACAAATCCTTTTGACTCTGCTCAGTTTGAGAAAATTATATTTTCTCTTTGTATGTTGGAATTTTAAATTTTATTTGCTGCATTTGTTTATGAGGAGCATGTTTTCAATTTTTTTTTATTTACAAAAATGGGGAGAAGTTTTGGAGAGAATTATTGGTGAGAAATAATTTGGATTTAATCTTTTTAAAAATTCATTTATGGTTTAAATGTTTTGGTTTTGTAATCAAACAAAAAGGGGATATATTTTGTGCATGTGCATAATTCCTTTAATTTGATTTCATATGATTTTTTTGATTACTATTATTATGTATTTTAATGATATATTAATTTATGTTATTTGGAATCTTTTGATTCTTATCATTTTGGAAATATAATATATTTATCTATATTTTATTAGTTAATGAGGAAGTTTGAAAATTCTTATCTATTTCTCAAAAACATAATGAAGTTGCTACTATGTTTTTAGAAACTCTAGATTTCACTGTTTTAAAACCTTTATGTATTTATTTTACTGCAACTTCTATAGTTGTCCGATTTGCATGAAAATTGATTATATAGAAATATAAAATTTTTATCTTTATTTCATTAGTTTACAACAAAGTCTAAAAATATCGTTTGAATGGACTTATAATTACATGAATTTAGGATAATCTGTTTTGAAGTAGAAGTTTTTCCAGAATTGTTTTGGTTCTGCTTTTTAATGATTTTATGACCTGTAGATGTCGGTTTTAATTGATTTTTGTTGTTGTTGGAAAGAAAATAAGTTTTTCTACAAATAATTAGTTTTTATCAAAGTCTTAATCTGCTGTTCAGAGCCCTTACAAATTTGTTTAACTTTGTAAAAACATTCTATCGAGATTTTTTTTCAAAAGTAAGGTTCATTTTTGTTTCAAAAGTAAGGTTCATTTGTTTTTATCAAAAGTAAGGTTCATTTGTTTTCAAAATTAAGGTTCATTTTTTATCAAAAGTAAGGTTCATTTTTTATCAAAAGTAAGGTTCATTTTTTATCAAAAGTAAGGTTCATTTGTTATCAAAAGTAAGGTTCATTTGTTATCCAAAGTAAGGTTATTTTGTTATCAAATGTAATGTTCATTTGTTATCAAAAGTAAGGTTAATTTGTTTTCAAGAGTAAGGTTCATTTGTTATCAAAAGTAAGGTTCATTTTTTATCAAATTTATGTTTACTGTTCATACCCTATGTTACTCTTCATACCCTACGTTACTTTACTGTTAATACCCAATGTTACTTTATTTTTTTCTCCGAAGTTATTGTTAGCTCCGAAGTTATAGTTCGCTCGGAAGTTACTATTCACTTAGAAGTTACTATTCACTTGAAGTTACTGTTCATTCCGAAGTTACTGTTCATTCCGTGCAATTTTTTAATAAATTGATTTTCTGCAAATATATAGATAATTTTTTAACGATGGTTTTTGTAAAATCCTCATTAAATATATGGATCATAATGAAATATTTTTTGATGTTTTTTGTGCTATATTTAGAAAGAGAATTTAATTACGTTCTTCAACATATTTTAAAAATAAATGTGGACGTTTTAAGATTATTTAAATTTAAATATTTTAATTTAATTCCAGAATCTGCTGCTAGTTTTCAGGAACTATTTTGACTTCGTTTAAATCATTTTAAATGGATTTAAAATTCTATTTTGAATCATTCAATTCTTTTATAATTATGGAGATTTTATTGGAAGACTTATTCAAAATATTTTGAATTCCTCTATTAGATATTTTATTCTATGGGAATAATGAAGCAACGGTTCTGCTATTTTCAGGGAGATATTTATGGGATCTCTTAACTTAATTAATTTGGAATATCCTAAGGAAGCGGAGTTTCTATACCTATTATATATTTTTATTCTCTATATATGTAGTTATCTATTGCAGGAAAAACAACAACACAATACAAGGAGAAAGTGTTGTGAACATTGAATCTATTGTGTATTTGCAACGTCCTATGACACTATGCTTCACCACCTGCTCGGTCTCTCAAGCGCTGAATTAATTCTGCTTCGAATACAATTTCATTGATGAGACGTGTTGAACTAAACCTCAAGAACCAGTACCTGTGCGTTAGTTTTTATCTTCTCCTTCATCTAGTTCTAGGTCTGTAACACTACTTCCCATCTCTCACACGCACTCTTAATTTTCTGTTTATTCTTTTACACAGAAAAGCATTATTTGTTTTTCTTTTTCTTCGGGTTGTGACTCCTGGATTCTAAAGTGAGGATCTTAGGGTTGTTACTCCCTGTATCTCAAGTCAAGACTATTTGGGTTGTGACTCCGAGTATCTAATGTCAGGCTGTAAGGGTTGTGACTCCCCACAGAAAAGTCGGTGTTGTGGTTATCCCTCCACTAGAATAGGATTTTTTAATTGGTTTATGATTCCCTTTTAAAAATCATTTTTAGTGCACACGTATCTCTCACCGAGTAGAGAGGTATAAGAGTAGAGTAAGCCCACTTTGGACCGAACTACTATAAAAAACATCCTTGCTTTATTTATTTATTTTCCGCGGCTAAGTATTTTTAATAATTAACTTTGATAATTAATTTATTTGATTAAATTTTTAATCTGGTTAATTAACCCTTCCTCTAGACCATCTGCCATTACCCTATCCAACCTAACACAAGATTACTCCAACATCCTTTTTAGTGGGTGAATAAAATGTTGTAAAACATGGACCTAGATTATGTAGTCATAATTAATGATATGAGAAAATAATTCTAGGGATAACCCAAAACCCACTATGGTGCTGGCATCAGCAATGGTGACATCATTCTCATATGAATCTGAAAGTCCTTCATATAGGACCAAGATGTCTCTTGCTGGTAACTTTATGACCATTGGAATCAATATAATGATCAAGGGGAGAGATATATTTTCCGTTAAAATGTCCGTGAATGTTTTTTAATATATCACGTTTCTCATGAGGCAAACAATAATTTAACCGATGAGTTGCATAATGGATGATGAATACACCTCCTACCCTAGTTTAACATGGTTAATCTATTGTGGTATTTTTAATAAATATGTTAATGTGGAATGACTAACTCATTTTAAAATATTGCAGTGGGGATGTTATTTTCAAGTGGTTTTTATTACATGTGACCTAAACGTTTTTCTTACAGTTTCAATCATGAGATAAGGATTAATTACATTCCCTATATTTTAACATTTTTTAATAAGAATGATGGCTACATAGGTCTAGCATGTACATCGTTTGGAGTGAATTTTAATCATTTCATATTTTGTAGATAATCCTTGTGTTTGTGGTTTGGATATATATATATATATATATATATATATATATATATATCTTATGATGACATGAATATCAGGGTCACACTATGTTTTCTATGATAGGAATCTTACCATATATAGTTCTTGAATGAGAAAACCCTACATATGTTCGACCCATATACAGAGGTTGAATTGTGCCTATTGGTTTGTTGTATCTGGACCCGGGAGTGGAAATCTGATCATCACTAGGTATCCCATGGAGAAATTAATCATGAAAAACATAATTCCTTATAAAAAAGTTAGCTTAATATATTATGGAAAAGTAGTGGGAATCCTACTGAGAGAATTGAATATTTTTGCTGGGACAAGATACAATATCTGAGTGTCACTACATATCAAATGATGGAAGTAATATAGACATATGTATTTCATGAATACTAAACTCTCTATGTTTGTCCAAAAAAGATTATGAGGGGGGTCCATAGATTTTGGTATTTAAAACTAGGATAGTTGTTCTGGAAGTCACTATGTTCCATATAATAAAAGTATTCAAGCTAGACATAAATATTTAATGAAGGTGTTGTGGGGGACCAACACTAAGGGTAGTGGTCCCCTCGGGCATGGTCCATGGTAATGCACTATTTTGTTTCATCAAAGAGATAAAAAACCCAAAAATTTAATATCATACAACAATGATTCAGGATGTTATAATTATGGTCCTTTAGTTAATACCATACTAACACTGTCAGGAACCAATATTTCTTGATCTTGTGGGGAGGGCTTTACCAATATTTCTATGCTCACACGAGCTATACTCTTTGTGGGAAACAAGGAATAGTTAGTGTTCCCTTCATGAAATTGATGAAATTAGAAAAATTATAGGGGAATTATATATCATGTGGTGGCAAGGAAATGATATATGACCCATTCATCTCTATATATTTCATTGAAATGAAAACTAAGTGATATAAATTTATGGAAAACAATACATTTTAGTGTCATGAAGTGAGGACATCAGACGTGCAGTTTGATGTCATGCAGTAAAGAAGAAGGTCACTCAATGTGAAAGAAGATGACTTTTTCAAATGGGCCCAATAGTAGAGGTAAGGGTATCACTATATATCTTATTATTGTATGAATCAATCCACATATATTTCAAGAATGTGATATCAGCCATGCAGTCTAACATCATGTTTTAAGGATGAAGGTTACCCAATATGGAAAAAATGAATGAAAATTATCACTCTGTATGATGTATTGTGACGATGATGAATATATTATGACTTCCCCAAGGATTGGTGATCTTGGTGTCTGTACATATCATTTTTTGGGATGAATCAAGACACATATTGTTCATGGATATGATATTACCTAGGTATATATGACTCTCACATAAGGATGGGGGAATTTTATATATATATGGCAGAGAACTAAATCATGCGAGATGAGTTATTAGTTATAAAATGATTCCAATGTAATTAATTTTATTATGGTGAAAATCTCATCTTTATAGATTATATTAATGTTGTTACGATGTGTTCGATATAGTTTAACATTATGTGGTCAAGACAGATTTGTGAAATTTAACATCATGCTACCAGGGCATGTTATGCCCACTTTAGCATCATATGATCAAGATGATAATGGTTTTGTATACTAGCTATGTAAAGTATTTCATGATAAACCATACATTGATTGGGGTTTTACAAAATTCCCATATATTGATTATTGAGATTGAGCTCCAATATGATAGAACTTATATATCATATAAGGACATTCACAATTTTGTTATAGGTTTGGGGGATTATTTCATGGTATCCTTGGGCTACATTGAGTAAATAAAAGTAATATTTTAAGTAAAAAATAGTTGAAAACCCTTTTATTGAAGACACAAAAAGTCTTATTTTGAAGAACTTTGATGTTGTGTCTTGTACCAAACCTTTTATCATCACGCCATTCCAATTAATACTTCCAATTTTTTGATTGAAAATATTTTTAATGTTTTCTTACATTATTTAAATGAATTGATAGAAACAAAACTTCTATGGGAAAAACATCATCAGTTCCATACAAATTTGACTACAGAGTCTCTTTTATAGTAGTGTATGTGGTATTATTATAAGCCAAAAATCATGAGGGATCTTGTACAGTGATGACTTTTTCCATTATATAATGTCTTCTATAGAAAACTTTCATGATTCTAAATAAATACCACTAATAGTCCATTTTATAAAAATAATTGGGATGATTAGTTAGAATCAATGAGGTACTTCTGGAATATTTTATTAAACAATGTAGAACAATAGTTAGTGCCACCATCCATTAAGAATATTTGAGAGACTCCAAAATGGTGATCATATTGGAATTTAAGAAGTTGAATATAATCTATATTATGAATTCCTTGAGGGGTATTTCCTCATCCCATTTAGAAAAAAAGTTATTCTTTGTATGAATGTTCTTAAAGTTATTAGTTATGGTCAAGGGTTATTCCCCCAAAACATCCATTGCCCATACAAAAATTATTCATGATTAATTATGTTCCAATCATTGGGGTTTATTTATATAATTTTCAGGATTATATAATGCATGATACACCCTACTAAATTTAACTAAGTTATGTGCCATGATTTTTCTATAGTAGCTCAGCCTCCTGATCTTATAAGAGAGATTTGTCCCAAGATGATTAGCACCACATGATCCTTCTTGGTCTTATTACATTATAGTGAAAATGTATATTTCTACTATGAATCTATGAAGGATTCATTTGATGCATCATTTATATAGATATTTTTTATAATTTGGACTATCTTATAGGGTATTATATTCTACTCATCTTCGAATCCGCTCCCATCCAGCTTGCTCTATCTGGAGGGTCCCATTTGGAGATAACCAATAATCATTTTCATCCATCCTATGTAAGATACTGATTTATCACTCTATGGTGATGTTTTTATCTAATTTATCTCCTCAATGTCACATATAATGATCAATGAGACCATCCTATGGTGTGTGGTTTTAAGGTAGACTTCATCCTTATCAAGATCAACTAGAAATAATGCTTCCATAGCCAATGCATCATTATAGAAATTCTATGATATCAAGAAATAATTCAATTTGGGATGAGAAGGTAACTCTTTAATCAATCATATGATGTAGCTAGTGATAGATTCCAATTATTTCTTATTGATTCCATATTTACTATTTCTTTTCTATCAGTTTCTATGAATCGCCTTTGATATTCAAGTAAGATATTAGAATCTGTTGTTATCATCTAGAATCTCATTGCCCACTTGTCTGATTTCCAGAGTTGGATATTCCATGAAAATATCATCTGTATTTTTCTATTTAATTGAATTATATATCTTGAAATGGATTTAATTTTATTACAAAAATAAACTCCCTTCCGAGCCAAATGTGTGTTCAATAGAAGATGACCAAGTATATATTGTAATGGATCAATATGAAAGTCCATGAAGACTTTGTGGTCCTACTACTAATTCATCAGATTTTAAACTAAAAATTTGAGTGTGAGTTAGTTCTTCTCGACATCAGAATATTGTGTCTCATTTAATAGAATCATCTATATTTGTTAGTGGTGACTATTCTCATTTCCACATCATTTTTCTATTGGGGGATAACATGAATTGATTTTCTATTATGTACACTTATAAGAAGAATGGATTTCCATCCCCTATAGGCATAATCAGTAGTGGGTGTTGTATGTAATCATGAGACTCTTGAGGGAATTTTAAAATTCCTCTTCCAATATATATGATATCCCATTCATCATTAGATTAGTTTAGTTGAGTGATTTTACAAACAAGGTAGTGATATCAAATGTATGATAGGTTCTCTTGTATTCGCTAATGTTTTTTAAGATTCATTGATGGTGAAATTACTAGTAATAACCTTGTCTTTTCTAGGGTAACCTCAAATAAATAGTGGCATTTTAAAAGCCCACACAAATTCTATTTGTTTATCCCAAAATTACATTTTGGTGGATTATTCATCAGATTTTATTTCTATAACATGTCAAAAACTATTTTAAGATTGATAATGTGATCACAACATTGTTGGTATTTAAACCCCACTTCTTTGACATAACATATGAGTTATCTTACCAATGAGGGAATAATCATATGATGTATAAAAAATTGATAATTTTCACTATCATTAATTAATCTACACTACATGACTGGAGAGAAAATGATCCCTAGGTGTTTTATGAAGGAAGTGGCTTCACCACCTCCCAGGTCTATCATTATCAAATTGTACCCTCAATAACAATCCTATAAATAAATTACATGGAAGGAATTGGATGAACCAATTAAGATGTCTATTAATACATATGGTAATTCATGCATTGGGTAGTGCTGATTAGGATATATAAAATCAATGCAGGACGTAATATTCCCATTATTTATGATCATAGAGATGATGTTCAAGATCTATCATGGGTATTTCCCTTAAAGGATATAAATATTATTTGATCTATTCGTCAACTATTGTCTCTAAATTAGTTTCATTAGGGGGTTCATCCTCGTTGTTATCATTTTGAATCATCGATGGTCATCAGGTACGTAGAGATTTTGTCTGTCCACAGTTATATAAATACCTGGAATTCATGTATTGTTTCACACGAACATGCAACGATGTATGTTTTGAAATGTAATTTTCATCTCATTACCATCAACAAACATTGTGGAACTAATTAGTATATGTCATTGGAGTTCTTATTTTCCCATGATTATATTATTGGGATTATAAATGGTGGTGGATACACCTTCATTAGATTAGGGGGTGAATTTTTTCAGGTTATACTATTATTTATCCCCCTATGGGTCCATGGAGGCATTTTTGAATGAGGAAAAAATATAATTGAAACATTATAAGAAATAGGACGATAGAGGTCATCAAAAGAGAAATTCTCAGCCTATATTTCATGATTTTTCATAAATATATTCATGATCAAATTTTATATTACACCCCCACTAGGAAAACAAGGATCTTTGACATCTAAGATTTGGTCTGTTTCCTTAGAGATATTTATTAGCATCACATAGTATCATTAAAGCATACTAGAAGTATTTTCAAGGGTAGTCCCCAAGACAATGGGGGAATAAAAATTCATATTTTCATCTACCATTCATTATTTTCAACCTTTTATAAAATACATCCTTAGTATGTGTAGCATCACAAGACACACTAGTAGCCTTGTCACTATGTAGTATGTCAACATTCACATCGATCGGATACCTAAAAAATTGATGAAATGTGGATGGTACCACCACATGGCTAAAAATAAATTTTTTTATGAATAAGGCATTATATTTTTTGACAGCTGATATAACTACAAACACAATTTTAGATGTGAAACCAAAAACTGAGTTTCATTCTTGATCTTCCCAAAAATCCCTTTATCAGTCTCATTGTACCTTTGAATGGTCGTATTTGTGGATGTTAAATCGTCATCACTATATCCCAAACATCAAAGGGTCCGAAATGATATGAGGTTGATCATGAAACAATAATTAATCTTGTAACTTCAGATATAGACATTATTCAGTCTTCCAAAACATATTGGGGCCAGATGTATGCATGGATGACCTCTTCATGACCCATTTTGTGAAAGAGATTGAGACATTTCATTCTGATGGCATTGTATCCACTTGATACACCGTAGATGAATCAAATTTTTATAAATTTTATGTGGTATCTAGAGGGATTAGATGAGTTCCCTTAATATTATTTTGAATGATTTATAGAATCCATGTCTTATAGCTTGGATGGGTTAATTTCAAGCTATTTTAGAATGCCATAATACTCGCCAGAGGTCAGTGCTTTTCTATGTGGTGATACTCACTGTTATGTGGCTCATGAGATGAATCATTTATGTTATACATGACTATTTCATGTACATTGGTTGAGATAATGTCTCGAGCTAGTGAAATAGGTCTCTTAGGCCCATCTCATTTTATATGATGATCAGACATTCGTAACCCCACCATTCAGTTGTTTAAGTCAACTAGGCATGGATAGCCACTTGAGGGTTATATGGAACTTTAAATGCATCTTTTGGAATGATATATAATTTTCACATTATTCTCAGCTATATATATGCTATACGACGTGATGTGACCAATATATTGGGTCCAACCATTCATATAATTTCCCTTGTATCCTTTCTCTTACATATGTGGCCTCTATATTCTCAGTTATGTATGGGGAACTCATACATGGAGGCATGTAGATTGTCATAGAAGGGGACTTACATGTGTGTTATATTAAATGAACCGAATATGTGGTCTTCATTAGATAAGGGTTCTATTTTGTGGGGTGGTTCCATGCTTCAGATTTTTCATGGAAGAAAACTGTAAGAGTCAGAGCTTATATCATGTTTGAATATATATATCCCCTTATATCTATTAATGTGTTTGATAGTATAATTTATCTTCTGGAGGATTATTTTATGTCACCTCCAAAGAAAAAGAACCACTAAGGGTCTGTAGTGTTGTTCTCTCAGGAGGGCTTAAGATCGGTCAATAGTTTTTTTAGTCATGTAGCTGTTGATCATCTGTTTATTCCTAGTATGAATTTTTTTCTAATGAATTTATTCTTTTGACTGAGTAGTAGTTATATTTTTCACCTATTTCTTGGATTTATCCAACATCATTAGTCCACAATCAACCATTCATCAGACAAAATAATTTATGATATTGTAATATTTTATGTTACAAGGAAGAAAATAGAATGAGTCGGAGATTGCGTCGGGGATGAATATGTCTCTTCCTCTTTGTCCTATTATTATGATCAATGGTTGTATTCACCACTTAGAGGTTTCTTTTATGTCACCTACATAGGTGATAAATACATTATGGGACTATGATGTTGTGATTTTTGGATGGATTGAGCTCCGTAGACTATTTTTCAAGTCATCTAGCTATCAAACATTTGTCAATGTCTTGAAAAAACTTCTTCCAATCACTATTTTCTTATAACTGAGAAAAACATTTATAGGCTAGCTTCATCAGAAATTTATCCTAAATCATCAAAGTAGAATTGACCATTTTATTGAAGAAATCATCGATGATGAAGAAATCCTAAATGTTGTGACCCATCCTTCTATGAAAATATTAATAGTTCTGATTATTTATATAGGTGACATCATGGGGATTCCTAAGTTGTGGTATCTTGAGCATGTTATTTTCCATGGATGTAAGTAAATATCCATGGAATTTCTCTCTTTTAATTGAGTATGTTTTATTTAACCATTCCTCAAATATTAGTCGACCTTGCTCTTGTTTTTAATATCAACAATTGTGATTTTTGGTTTCTTCCTCTCAATATGAGAAAGTGGGTTGTTATCCACCTTCCTGGTGGCTTGGACCTTAATTTATTCTTGTTTGAGGGTAATAGAGGAAGACTATACCATACGGAGCCATTTCCCCTTTGCTGATGGAATGAGTCAATACATATCATGTGTACATTTGATGACATCATCTAGATGTTCTGTAGATTATAAACACTCATGGAATCAATTTAGATATTTCATTGGGATCATAGGATTCTTAAAGTCATCATGAATATTTTATGCACCTAATTATACAAATTTTTCATTTGATAGAGGAATTCTAAATGAATATGTTAGATCCTTCCATTTGTAAATGAAGTTATAAAACCTCTCTTTTGGCATTGGTTTTACTTCTTAAGGATAATATTTTTCATTTTCCTTAGCATAAATCTAAACAAGAAATGTAATTTTTTATGGAAGAATTGTCATCCTTTAATGAATCCTATTAGATTTATTTGTGTACTATGAAAATTCTTCCCCAATAAATGTATGTACAAAAAACCCCATCATTCTCATCCTTACTAATCTCGAGGTCACATCAATTGAACATGTTGGAAAAAAAGTTCATGAGATGTTGCTTTGGGTCTCCTATGACATCAATGGTGGAGAATGTAGTTTTCTAAAAAATAGGAGGAAGAAAATAGTATTCCAACCATTCAGGACATATAGTTTTATCAGGCATTATATGTTCACATCAACATTCAATGTATTCCATTCTGGTAGCCATGGACTTAACGGAGTTTGATGTTTCAAAGTTACAAATGACTGAGCCACCTCCTATCAATAGTGAGAGGGAAGATCCTAAATAGGGGGCCCTATTTCATATACTATTTTTTATATCTGATAAGACTAATGATTACCCTTGTTATGGAGAAGATGGGGCCACAATGTAGGGAAGAATGATTATCATAGAATTATATATTTTTGTAGACTGGCATCCTAGATCTAGAGTGAGTCTAAGATGTAGGTGACACACTATTAATAATATTGACTCCTTCTTGGTGTATATTAGAAGGGATATTCAACTATTCCTTTATATTATACCTGAATGTATTTCTTCCCCATAGTAGCTCCTCATTAGGTTGTATGGGAGTTTGGATCTCATTATCATATTATTCCAACAACTCCTCCATGGAATGAATATTGGATCTTATGGGATGTTATTGGAATGTGTCCACACTATTCCCTTTATCATTTTCATTATTCTTAAATATAGGTTTAAATTCAATATTCAGAGGTTTCAGGTTTCAGATTCTCTTGTAGTTCTAAGTATATTCAGCGTTAATTGGTGCATCTAGATCACCTTAATCTCTGGGAATACATTCTATATCATTTCCCTCTTCATTTTCAACTTGATACATATTATATTTTGTGTTGATGATGACAAAATTCTCAAAGGTATTTATGGAAATGGTAGTTTTCTCATTACTATCAATATAATGTTATGACTCTATGCTACTTATATTAGGGTCATTTTTTATCCTTTGGAAGTATTGGTCTATTTTTTATGACATTTTACAAAAAAATGATCTATAAAGTCTAGTGTTGTGGAAATAAAGAACATAAAACAAGAAAACATATAACATTATTCTAATACACTTGTAGGGATTCATCATAAGTTCTTTCTAAAGTAAAATTATTGCGTCTCATAACCTGGAGACATACAACAAAGGAAAGGTTGAGTAGAAGGCCCGGTAAGGAATATAAGATAGTCAATTTACTTGTGAAGTCAATAAGAACTTGATAAAATAAACATATACATGTGAAATGGAAGTATAAGAATATTATAATAAAATAAAATTGATTCATAACCTGATTATGTGGCTAAAAATTTTAATTTTGACATTCATGAACATATCACTAAGCATTATCTCCATGGTGTAATAAAAATTACCAAGGATATTCACCAAGGTATTGTAAAGCTTGTCCTCTCTTGAGATTAAATTCAATACCCTATGCATTGGAGGGAAATCAGGGTGCAACCATAATATTTCTTTACATTCATGTGAACCACATAGATAATAATTGAACATTTCGTAAATAACCCAATGATAATAAAATTAATGGTTTTCATTTCAAAATCGTGATGTTTTAAAACTGATTAAAAATAAGATCATTATGATAATTATATCTAACAGAAATGGAGTGAGGGTTATATGTATGTTCATTATAGAATCAAATATATAATTTTTGTTTATTTATGAAAACCCATAGAGAAGAAATTGTCCTAGGTATTCACATAAATAAACAAGATAATTTCATGAGAGAAAGGGAGAGAAATTTTGAGATGATATTTCTGCCGCATAACGGCTATATTACATGGTTTCAGAAAACATTGAAAAGAGTGGGGAAAAGTGTCACCTAATTATATATATAACTGAAAAAATAGTATGGTTATAAAATAAAAAGAAATAAATCATGGTATGGATATTTTAAGGAAATATCATATGAAAATGATACTTGAAGGAAAAGAGAGGATGTGATTTCTTTTACGAAACATTGGCTCCCTAACGACATCACTAAAAAATTCAGAAAATTAGTATATGAGAAAGGTAAGGGTCCCTCCTCAATTAATCCTGAGATGGAATATAATAATTTTATAGTATTACATTCCCACACATAATAAAATGAAAACTAGAATACATAACATAAAACAAGTCTTTATTTAAAATAGGTGGGTGAATGGTTCAATTACCTTGAAGAGATACATCAAAAGCATTAAGGTAGTGATATCAGGGGATTAATGGAACCATGGGAGGACTCCATGGGAGGTAAAAAGACCATAGGTTTATTGAAGAGGATTTTGGAATGAAATGAATGAGGGAATGGCTTGGTATTTATAAAGAAATAGAGGGAATATTTAATTAACATCCACGAGACACATCATCGGTGGTATTTGCAAAACCATTGGCATGCCAATGGTATTGGCCTCTTGGAATACCTCCTTATATATATTACTATTCACAAGATGACCATATTTATTACATCATTATTATATCATCAATGATTTCATTAAACACCTGAAACTCCAAAATTTATTTGTACTACTCACCAAAATTCCATTGTTTCAGAAAAATACCAAAAATCTATCCTAACTAAATATCGATGCTCTGAATTCAAAAATTAACTCCATTATATGAAAATAATTTTCTAAGTATTTTATAATTTAAATTTTCAATAAAATTATTATTTTTTCATAAGAAACAACACTAAAACAATATCTTTTTTTCTAACACCTTGAAAAAGTAATCATGGTCCCATAAAATTCTTGTATAAACATAAGACAATAAATTAACAATTTTTTATTACATTTTATGAAAATAAATTTCCATTCTAAATTATTAAATTTATTATAGAATTATAAATAACGTATTTATGACATACAAAAATACCAAAACGTATACTATGATTGTTTTTTCCTTTTAAGATGTTTTCTTATATTTACACATTCATGGGTGAAGATTCTATTTTTTGGCTGGTTTACTACTCATTACTATTCACAAGGGTATGTTACTATTCATACTTTACTATTTACTAAAAATAAAATTTATCTAGTTAGATTCTAATTTTTTTACTGATCACAACCATAAAGGACAATTTTTTTTAAAATAATTTCACATTATTAATTATTTAAAGTAAAAAAAATACCCCTTTTCCAAAAAATTTCAATAATATAGAACATCATTCTGTATTTATCTGGATAATTAAAATTCACAAAATATTCAATAATAATAAATAAAAAATTTATTTATACCAAGGGATCATAAGAAGTATCTAAGGATTCGTTACATAGCCCCTTATAACACCTGCATAGGACCTAAGTGTAAGGTGTGATATAGTGATAGAATCATGAGGTGGCATAGACAACATTGCCTGAGTGGGGATTTATATCATCTTGAACTTATCCCTTATGAAATTCCATTCAAGCTTCACATGTTGGAGTTCAACTTGGGCTTGGTCCAGAACAATGCCCATTGAATCCACCTCCATCTCATGCTTTGAAAGATGGGATTCGTGTGGCCTCAGTCTACTGGATGATCCCAGCAACCATTTTTTATGTATTAACCAAGAGAACTTGTATTTATAAAAAAAACTTTTAACGTAAAGAGTTTTGTTTCCAATATTCGTATTTACAAACGATCATATAACAGTCCAAACCCAATGGTCTCATTTAATTATACTCACTTCATTAATTAAAGGATATGGTTTTTTTATTATAAAAAAACATACAAATTTTGGAAATAAATATTATTAAAAAGTTTAGGTTGTTACATTCTTCCACCGTTATGAAATTTTGTCCCAAAAAGTTTAACTCGTACCATATGAAGAGAAAAGGTTTGGGTACTTTTGCCTCATAGACTCCCCTAGTTCCCACGTGGATTCATCATATTTTTGGTTCCTCAACAACACTTTAACAAGGTGGGTAGTCTGGATGAATAGAACGTTTCCTCTACGATCCAAGATCTCTAATGTATACTCCTCATATGAGTGGTTATGTTCTAGTTTCACCACATATATAATTAGTACATGTGAAAGGTCAGGTATGTAGTACCTCAAGAGTGATATGTGGAAGACATCATGAATATGTGCATGATTTGGAGGAAGTTCAATCCAATAGGCCATTGCTTCTATGAGATCAAGGATTTCATAGGGGACAATATAATTAGGGATTTGTGTCCATTTCTTCCCAAACCTCATGTCTCTCTTATGAGTTGGAATTCAAAGAAAGACTTTGTCACCAACATCATACTCCATGTCCCTTCGCCAGTTGTCATCATTGATCTTTTTAAAACATTGAGTTTCCTTAATGTGTTACTGGAGGGCATGGACATTTTTTATCATCTCTTTCACAAGATCATGTCCGAGAAGCTTCCTCTCACTATCTTCAGGCCAATAAGTAGGATTTATACATCTCTTACCATATAGAGCTTCATAGGTTTCCATTTGAATGATCAAGTGTAAGTTTATGTTGTAAGAGAACCCAACTAAAGGGAGATGTTGATCACATCCACATTTAAATTAAATTTAGCATTTTCACATCATATCCTTGAGTGTTTGAATATTCTTTCTCGATTTTCTATCAGTTTGGGGGTGATAGGCCATACTGACATTCAACTCAGTGCTCCCATCATTTTGAAGACTTCTGCAGAATTTTGATGTGAACCTCATACCACTATCTGATATGATAGAAATTGGAACTCCATGCATCATTACCACTTTCTGCACATAAATTCTATCAAGATAATGAAGAAAGAAATCATCCCTAATAGAGATAAAATTGGTAGTCTTGGTGAGACGGTCCACAATAACCCACATCGCATTGTTTCCTTTGGATGTTCCTGGTAGACCAGATCCTATTTTCATAGTGATATTTTTTCAATTTCATGCTAGTATGGGTAGTGGTTGTAATACCCCTTTAAGAAGTTTTCACTCTGTCATCATATGCTGACATTCCATGCACCTGGAAGTGTAATCAGCAATCTCCCTTTTCATATTATACCACCAATAATTATAATGACGATCTCAATACATTTTATTACTTCTTGGATATATAGAGGATGTAGAGTTATGAGCAACATCTATCATCTTATTATTTATTTTCGTTATGGATGGAACTCATAGTATTGTAAGAAATTTCAGTACACCTTCGAGATCAATATTGAACATAGGAAACTTCCCATTCTTCATGGCCTCAATCATCTTCTGTAACAAAGGATCTTGTTTCTGATATTTCTTGATCTTCTCTAGTAATGACGATTGATAAATCGTTTGGGTTAGGGTTGATAATGTCCCTTAGCTTATAATTCCCATGTCTTGCTGTACTGGGTCATTGATTAATGGATCTCATTGAATCCTCATCATGGAAAGTACAACTGGGTATCCCCTGATTAATGCATCGTCGACATGGTTTACTCTTCCGGGATGATAACGAATTGAAGAATACTTTTCTTTGAAATGTTCCAACCATCTCCTATATCTCATGTTAAATTCCTTTTGTGTGATAATATACTTCAAATTATGATGATCTATGTATATATCACATTTTTCCCATTAAATATACTACATACATATCTTAGGAGAAAAAATGACTGCAACTAGCTCTAGATCATGTGTAGTATAGTTCATATCGTGAGTCTTCAACCAACAAGATGCATAAGCAATGAATTTTTTATTTTTAATGAGGTCACACCCATGACCTTTTAGGGATGCATCACTAAAAATAAAAAAACCTTCTTCAATTGATGGTAGAGTAAACATGAGTTCAGTAACCAATTTATTCTTCTACTCTGGGAAACATTCCTCACACTCCATTGTCTAGATAAACTTGACCCCTTTTCGAGTTAACTTGGTTATTGGTTTGGAAAGCCATGAATAGTTTGTCAAAAACCTCCTATAATATCCTACAAATCCATGTAAACTATGAATC
This sequence comes from Viscum album, assembly GCA_963277665.1. Classification (NCBI taxonomy): domain Eukaryota; kingdom Viridiplantae; phylum Streptophyta; class Magnoliopsida; order Santalales; family Viscaceae; genus Viscum; species Viscum album. Next base: position 326,978,155 of record OY728143.1, read on the forward strand.
TTAGTTATTCTTGTAGGCTGAGGCCACTCCTCTCTAACTTTTCACTTTACAGGGTCAACTATGATTCCTTCATTGAAAACAATTTCCACCATGAATGAAACTTGTTGATACCTGAATTCACATTTACTAAATTTTCCAAAAGCCTCTCATTCCTTAGAGATTTCAAAATAACCTTTGGATGAACCTCAGGCTCCTTGAGACTTTTAGAATATATCATAATATCATTAATAAAAATGACCACAAAGTTATCAAATAATTCCTCAAAGACTCTATTCATCAAATCCATAAAAATAGAAGGTGCACTAGTCAGTCTGAAGGGCATAACAACAAACTCCTAATGCCCATATCATGATCAGAGGGTAGTTTTCATAATATCTTTTTTCTTCAACCTCAATTAATGATAACCATATCAAAGATCAATATTAGGGAAGAATTTATCCCCATAATGTTGGTCAAATAAGTCATAAATTCATGGAAGAGGGTATTTGTTCTTCATTTTGACCCTATTCAGTTCTCTATAATCAATGCATAGTCTCATCGATCAATCCTACTTCTTTACAAAGAGAACCAGGGCTCCCAAAGGAGACACACTAGGTTGGATAAACCCCTTATCCAAAAAATTTTGGTGTTTTTTATTTAAATCCTCCATATCCACATTTTCTATCCTATATGGGTTCTTTGATATCGTATTGGATCTTGAAATGAGTTCAATGGAGAACTATACCTCTCTTTCTTGGAGAGGTTCGAGAAACTCATCAGGAAATATGTCTATATATTCCAAGATGATGGGGACATTTTCTATCCTCAAACTCTAATTTCCATATTCTTGTTCATCGATTATATCATAAAAAAAGGATATTGGAGGTTCTTCTATACAAATATCTGGTTTAAGTATCTCTAATTGTAAGATAATTATTGGCATTCCATTCAAAACTACTAAGAATTCATTGATTCTACATTTGATCTTAGAATTTTACATCGAGAGTCAGTTCATCACTAGTATATTGTCGAATTCCAGCAAGGGATTGAATTCAATATTTTCGATAAGATTGTGCTCCCTAAAGTAAATAATAGAGTTTCTAAACACTGACGATGCATGGATAATCCAACCATGAGTCTTGGATAATTAGTCTTCTTTTAGAAAATCGGGGGTTGATTCTAAATTCATTGCAGCATGGAGGAAAACATGGAATGTGTAGAACCATAATTAAACAATGTACTTTATATATTTGAGAGAAAAAAAAGAGTACCTTCCAACACATCATTTGGCGCTTCAACGTCAGCCATTGTGATTGAAAAATATGACCTTGTTCCCTTGAACATTGTAGTGGTTGATGGTGATTCTCATCCCCTACCCTCATATTTGGATAGTGATTGGAAAAGTTCCCATGTTGTCCACACTTATAGAATTGGATATCAGGTAGGCTATTCACTATCTTTCCATTGTTGTTAGTGATGGTATATTTTGGCTTTACCTCACTACGAAAATTCTGTGTAATGTGGCCATCTCAAAAACACTTGTAGAACTTCTTGCTCCTAAGCAGGCAGTTCCATGAATGATTCATCCCACATTTATTAAACATGGGATGTTGCACATGCTTTCCTCTCCTTCCCAGATTGATGCTCCTCCCTAAGCATGACTCCATCGATCTCTTCTTGTCATTTGATTTATGAGACCACTTCATCTCCCCAAATTCCATTTCAACATTCATCACACACCACACAACATCCTCATATATTTCGTAATCTTAATTGGATAGATTCATCCAAACATGAGGTCGTAGTCCCTGGAAGAATTAACAACCTTAATATTTGGAACCATGAAAAAGCAATATGTGTAACATGAAAGCCTTTGGAAGTTCGTCTCATAGCTTCCCACAGATTCATTCTACTTCTACTTTAGCTCGAGAAACTCCTTCTCTATTCTTATTCTAATCGATCGAGGGAAATAAATGTTGAAGAATATACCTCTGAACTCTTCCCACTCCATAGCTTCAACTTCCACTCTTGGACTTCTATATTTAATTTTTTTTCACCACTGATCATTTTCTCATGCTATGTGATACATAGACAGGGTAACCATCTCTTGTTCAGAATAGTGGAGCACAAAAAATATCTTCTCCACAGAGTTGATCCACTATTCAGCAATCAATGGGTCGGTAGGTCAACTGATGGTTGGTGGTCATTGACGCATAATGGATTCATCAGAAATTTGTTCACTTCATGGTGAAAGCAGTCTATCATAAGGATTCAATTAATTCAATATAACTTGAGTCAGTAGGCTCATCATTCGCATGAATGTTTCCATTGTGGCTTCCATCGGAGGGCCATCAACTCATGGTCTTTTTCGGTCACAATTTTTATGGTTCCTCCTATTTCCCGCCATTTTTTAATAGAATAAAATATTAGTGAGAAGATTATTTTATTTATGAATATTTTATCTGAAATGGATTTTATGTCTTAAAACGTCATGCTTTAAACAAAAACATATCTCTTCTAACCCTTAATAATGATTCATAAAAAGAATATGATTAACCCAACATATCCCCCAGGAGTATCATAACCCCGAGTGTGAAAAGTCTTGTTGTCCTATTCCATGATACCCTGGGTCAATCCCAAAACTCTTTGTTGGAGTTTTCACTCCTAGGTACATCTATTCCAGAGATGCCTCTACCTTCTCGTATACCGACATAGATGTATTTACATGATAAACAAATTAATCAACACTCACCAAAATTCTAGGAAGTATTCCTACATTTAAACTTTTATATAGATTTCTTCCTAATTATTTCTTATCCTAATTTCCATAAATAACTAAACCTTATTTTGATACCAACTATGGCATCCCACCTTTTTATTACATAACTTTTCACTACATTTTTCCAATAGTGGATCTTTAAAGTCTAGTGTCTAGGAAATGAGGAACATGAAACATGAAAAAAATATTCTTCTAATAAAATTTTAAGACTTCATCATATGTTCTTCCTAAAGTATAATTATTTCAACTCATATCCTAGAGACCTACATTAATGGAAAGGGTGAGCAGGAGGCCTGGTAAGGAAAATAAGGGAATCAGTTTACTTATGATATCACCAAGAACATGATAAAAACATAGACATGAGATATGGCAGTAGAGGCATATCATAATTAAGATAACCTGAATCATAAAATTATTACATTTCTAAAACATTTAATTTATACATTCATGAACATGTCATCAGGGATCATCCCCAAGGTGCCATAAAAATTACCAAGATTATTCACCAAGGTATCGTGAGACTTGTCATCTCTAGAGATTAAATTATTTTTCCAATGCATTGGAGATATATCAGGTTGCACAATTAATATATCATTAATTTATAGTGATCCACATAGATAATAATCAAACATTTCATAAATTACCCAAATAGAATAAAAGAAATGGTTTTCATTTCAAAAGTGTGGAATTTTAAATGTGCTTAAAAATAAGATCATTATGTCATTTATAACCCATGGAAATGGAGTGTGGGATATATGTATGTCTTTTAAAAAATCAAATATATCCTTTTTTGTATTTATGAACACCCTTAAAAACGAAATAGGCCTGAGAATTCATATAAATAAAAAAGAAAATTTCACGAGAGAAAGAGAGAGAAATTTTGAGATGAACTTCTTGCAGCATAACCACTATATAATATGGTTTTGGAAATCGTTGAAAATAGTGGGGACAAGAGTCACCCAATCATATATAACACATAATATAGTATGGGTATATAATGAAAAAAACATGATTATGGTATGGCTATTTGAAGGAAATTCAATATGAAAATGAAACTTGATGAAAAAGAGAATATGTGATTTCATTTAAGAAATCATGGCATCCAAAGATCGTCACATAAAAATTCATAAAATCAGCTGATGAGAGAGGAAAGGGTATATACTCAATTGAACATGAAATGGATAGTAATAATGAAATATAAGAACATACCCCCACATAACAAAATGAAAACTAGAATATATAACATAAAGGAAGTCATGACATAAAAGAGGAGGGTGAACGGTTCCTTTTCCATGAAGAGTGACATAGAAAGCATGAAGTTTGAGACCTCAAGGACATGAGGGCACCTTGAGAAGACTCATTGGGAGGTAAAAAAGACCCTAGATTCATTGAGGATGATTTTGGAATGAAATAAATGTGGAAATTACATGGTATTATAGGGAAAGAGAGGGAATATTTAATTAATTTCTAAGGGAAACCTCCTCAGTGGAATTTGAAAAACCACGGGCTTTCCCATGGTATTTTCCCAGGGTATTGGCCACATTTGACATCTCATAACATATATTACTATTCCAAAGTCTTATAAATTTATTACATCATGATTACATCATCAATGATGTCATTAAACACCCGAAACTCAAAAATGTATTTTTATTATTCACTGAAATTATACTATATTAGAAAAATACAAAAACAATACCCTAACCTAATATCAATGATCTAAATTCAAAAAAAATAACTCCATTTTATGAAAATATTTTTCTAAATATTTTTAATTTATTTTACAAATAAAATCATTATTTATTAAAAAACAACTCTAAAACTAGACCTTTTATTGTTACTCTTTAAGAAAGTATTCAACGTCCCAAAAAATTATCGTATAAACATAAGACAATATAGTAACAATATATGATAACATTTTATGAAAATAAATTTCCTTTTTAAATTATTAAATGAATTCTAAAATTGTAAATGAAATATTTATGACATAAATAAATACCAAAACAAATACTATGATCATTTTTCACTTTTAAGATGTCTACCATATATTTATACATTCATGGGTGAAGTTTCTAATTTTTTTGCTGATTTACTATTTTTTACTATTTGTTACTATTCATAAGGGTATGTAACTATTCATACATTACTATTTATTAAAAATCAAGTTGATATTATTAGAATCTAAATTTCTTACAGATCACAACAGTAGAAGACCATTTTTTTAAAATCAATTCACATTATTAATTATATAAAGTATACAAAAATATTCTAAAATACCCCATTTTCCAATATTCATAAATAATATGGAACTTGAACCTACATTTATCCAGACATTTGAAAAACACAAAATTTACCATTATAAGAAATAACAGTTTTATTCATATTAAGGGATCACAAAATGAATCTAGGGCCCTGTTATATAGCCCCTTATAACACATGCATATGACATATGTGTGAGGTGTGCTATAGTGATAGAATCATTGGGCTACTCAGATAACATTGCCTGAGTGGTGATTTCTATCAGCTTGAACTTCTCTCATAGGTGATTCTGTTCAATCTTCACATGTTAGAGTTCGTCTAGGGCTTGGTCTAAAGAAAATCCCAGTGAATCCGCCTCCTTCGCAAGCTCTGATCGATGGGCTTCGAGCAGCCGGGTCTACTGGATGAGGCCATCAACTCTACATTCTATATTAACCAAGATAAATTGTATTTATAAACAATAATTTTAACATAAAGTGATTAGTTTCCAATAGTCATATTGAACAAAAATCATATAACATTCGAAACCCTACGATCTCATTTAATTATACTCACTTTTTTAATTAAAGGATATAGATTGGTTGAGTATAAGAAACACAAAAATTTAGGAAATAAATATTATTAAAAAGTTCGGGTCATTAAAAATATCATCCTTTGAACAAGGTCCTTGATGGAGTTTCAAGATATGTCTGCTGAACATTCCCCAAATATAATGTTTTATTTTGTGGCAGGTGGAACATATGGGATGTTGGCTATTGATATTAACCTCTCAATGTTTTGAAGACTAATTCCCTATATGGTGATTATGAAGATAAATAATCCCTCAACTCTATCTGATATGAACTATTTGGGGCTTAAATCAAAAAAAATTATTTTATTGTTGACAAACTAATAATTCTAGATCATGGTTTGATGACTATTGGGATGAGAATTTTCATAAAATTCTCCTAGCCCTATGTAATAGGTTTTATTTGGAATAACTAATGATTACACCAGGATCTTCCTTGGAGATGATAAACCCGGTGATGGTGATTAAGATAATTATTCCCCAAACCTAGTGGGACATGGTTGGTCGACAGTTTCATGCTAGTTATCATATATTTTATCAGTAATTGACGATATAAGGGGTGGAGGTAGTGGTAGATACACCTTTGGGCATGTAGGACAAGTTCCCCCCTTGATGAGTACTGTGGTAGCTGCTATTATGATCAGTTTTATGTGCAAATGTTGTGATCTTATATAAGGTGAGTGTAATGGAAGCCCATAGTGGGAGTCATTTTATATGGGAGGATTTTTGGATGACAAAAAACTACATATTCCAGGTAGTAAATGAATTATCGTTATTTTTTGGGCCATGTTTAACAGTCTACTGGTTGACCTCTCCCAATGTTATTGATGTTGTTCTATTTTGAAAGGACATGAATCCTATTTACTGAACAAATAGCACATGTGCTACCATTTACTCTGTGTTTTTCAAATTTTAGGGCATTACTAGACTCTATAAGTAGAAAGTGTTTCTATTCATGGGATGCAATAATATAAAATGATCCATACATTCCATATCCCAAGATATGAAAACATGACAAGGCTTTGGGGATCATTTTTCAAAGAGTCAAAATGCAATGGAAGAAATCATCTTAAAGATTTGCATTTTTTTCTTCCTATTTCTAGTCTCGTGACAAAAAGATAGTATTCTAGTCCAAATAAAAGGAGAGTATCTTGATTTCCCAATGGTGTCCCTTTTATCCAGGTTAAGGTAGGGTTCTAGATTTCAGTCACTGATGAGTCTGCTACATATTTTATCATATATAAGGTATTCAATACTTTTCTATCTCATTTAGAATATCATTGTTAAAAGTAATGGGGTGATGCATCATTGTGTTAAGGTTGTCTCCAGATAACTCTATCCATATGCCATTTTCATCTTCCTGCTCAATGTAATTGCATTCCTCCATCTAGTGAGACCAAAAAGGTACATCTCACAGTCACCTGCTTACAAGAGTGGTGTTTTTCTAGTTGTTTATTGGGAACAATATATGGTTGAACCCTATGTAATAATAACCTCACAATATTAAGTCTTTTGTGTTTTGATATCATCTCTATATAATGGTTTATTCTAAAAGGGATGATATCCTTGTCCATGGGAGATATCCCCATATGATGTTTGACCATGTTAGATGTTAGTAGTAAAGTACACATGATAGATATTAACACTAATGTGAGGAGAATTATCATGGTAATGAGTTCATTAGGATTTGTATTAAGGTTAGTCCGACACCTAGGGTATTGACAATATGTCTCAAATAATATTAATTTCACTGCAAATGTGAGAATTAAGGATATCAGCCTCATTCTCTATCATGGAAAGAATATTCCGACTTACCTTTTAGATAATGTCAAGACATGTTCCTATTTTATAACGGGTGAAAAAATATGTGGATATCCATATTGTGTTTTGGATGTTCGACCCCATTACGGATATGTTGTTGCATTATTCCAATAGGATTCATCATTATTAGAATGAATATGATCATGGCTCTGTGTCGGTTCTAAATTATGTTGATCAAACCTATAAGGTATTGGTATATGATTCTAATTCAAATATGAATTACTCATTGAAATATGTTGACTGACCTCTATATTTTTATTTGTTATATGTGCCTCCTAATGTATGGCCTCTGAATGATGCTGATGTAGTTATTCATTGGTGTAATTTGGGGTACAATCTTGTTTTCCATGATCTATATAAATATTCTGATGTAGCTTCATAACCATGAATATGATCATTTCATGAGTCATGTACTTTTCTAACATAGTGATCCCTTAAAATAATGAGTATATGTTCTAGATCTTGAGAATTTAGAGTATGTTTTCGGTCTTTGTCATAGGAATGTGCGCCTAACTCGAGGCATGCTTCACTATCACTTTGTGAGCCTCGATTTGAATAATTACATGAACCCAATACAGAGCCTGTGGAGTATTCCTACAATATTTCTCATTTGGAATGTTGTACAATCCATATGTATGTTATGATCCCACATGTTGAGCTCCTATTTTAATAGGAATATGATCCTAGTCTAAGGCATCACCCATCACCAAAATATTCCAATAATCATCCATGATTGGAGAAATATTGTGTTCCTAAACCAAAAGAAATACCTGTATATGCTGATTAGAGTGTTATGATACCAATGATATTTGGATTGAATTATGTGTATATCCCGGAATATGTACATGTTTTGTAATATATTGTTGGATTTCTTCACATGTTGCTATGATGAAGATACATTTTTGAAAAATGTACACAGGAATGCACACCATCAAATTTTAAATCTCAAATATATATTGGTAGATATATTCAATTGAAGATATATTGCGCTAAAACTTATTTCCTCCTTATTCAGCTAATATATGACAATAGGATTCATAGGTAATGATAGGTATATGGGCATCCCCCAATCTTTCTATAGGAGTACGCTTGTAGAATTGTTCTGATTGGGAAGGGATATGAGCATGCTCGCATGCTACTGTTGGAATATATAAGTGGGATTTAACTGAAGAAGTACTGATATGAGACCAATCCTAGTTTTCAAAATCATTCCCTTCCCTATGTGTCTTCAGTTTTTTCACTCATTAGAGTTATAGATGTAAATTTATTATATGGTTCCCTTAACAGAACACAAAGGGGTGTTTAGTGGATGAAGATGGTGATAGAGGTTGATGTGATCCCTCTTCTATGCCCCCAAAACTTGAATGTATCATTTAATGACTTAGTTTTATCCCTTTAATATATACTAATATCGGTTAACATTTCATTCCAAGGAATATATTTTGTAGTTTTTGAATGTGGAAACTAGTGCCACGAGTAATGATTCATCATTCTATAGATAATGAGAACCAATCCTTTTATAATTTAGAGACCGTTTCATGCATCCTCAAGTATTGATATTTTATAGTGTTTTTGGTATTTCAATACCATTATATTTTCCACCAAATGATGAAGGTTTTAGGTATGTGAGGATATTCGATGACCCATGGGGGTTAAAGCCATAAATGATATTCCAAAATGAATGCTAGATTAAGACGTGATCTTTGATAGAGTATTGATTATGAGAGAAAAATATATATTCATGAATACAGTAAGGATGATATTTACTGATCAATTCATCATTTTATGAATCATATGTTCATAGTAATATATTCATGGGTAACACAATTTTCATTCATTATTCATCATTCTTCTCACGTGGAATTTTCTTAGGGATTATTGAATTATTTCATAAGAACAATGGCTATAGAGGATCATCCATTAATTTTAATAATTTTAATGATTCATGATTGTTCCATAATTTTTTTCAAATTATTTGAAAATAAATTACCCCAACACATGGTAAACTAACTATTCTTTCTATTTGAGAGATTAATGTTAAGATTACTATTTATGATAGTGTTGCAATGGAAAAAAGGCCTGATACATGAAAAGTGATCATTTTTTCTATTTGATATATTCACATCAAGTTCACCATTTTCCATTCTCCTTGATATATAACACACATGAATGGGGAAAATTGGTTTGATTGTTCAAATATTGGGTGTTTTCTATCTATAAAAATATTTACATCAGCTTCAACATTCACGTTTACCTTCCGTAGAAACTCTCATAGGTTCCCACAATAATAAATAAGTATAGAACATCATTCCATTGGTAGGTGGTCACTTGGTGTTTTAGAACCAAGGGCATATAGGAATTCACATTCATTGAGATGATGGGAGGTCGAGCTCATCACACCCCTTTGAGGGAACATTTTCCTAATCTGGGACTCTATTATAGATTAAGGATTTGTCTGATAACCTCTTCCTAATCCTCAAATTGAATCATTTACCCTTATACATTAATCTATTTTTAATCAATATATGTTAAAACAGAGGTTTATTTTTGAGTCCATCATTATGTATAAAAGGTTCTTCACTAATTTCCCATTAATGGGTAGATGATTCTATATCAATTATATATAACTTATAACTATGTAATACAAATTCATCTAGGGAGGTAGTTAATATTACAAGGATTGGATGGTTCTTTTATGAGGAATCCTATGTATCCTATTTATAAAAGGAATCATACTCCATTTATATAGATTAACCAATGCAGCTTAACATCATGATAAAATGACATATATGGGGATTATTAGGCACTTGGAAGTACACTTTAACCTCATGGAGGTGTCCAATGCCTCCAGTTATTAAAGGAGGGTGATTCATTATATCTCTATCATTCCCTTGGGATATTCTTATATGTGAAATACCTTATATGGTGGTTGTTATATAATACCACTGATCAAGACATACACAATGGTTTTTCCATGGATGATGGTGATTCTTGATGTGAGTTATATGACCATTTCTAATCCTTAATCACACGTGAGATGTACTCAGAAGATGAAACAACAAATCGTAAGTAATAAGTATTATTTCATATGGATAGAGGACTCCTATTCTAGGATGGAGCATCGAAAGATTAATATTGAGAAAAGGCCTGAGGAAGCCTTCTAAAATACCCATGTTATATCATGATTCAAATTCATCACAGTTTAATTTTCTTCTATATATTTTAATGGATGAGGAATAATGACAATATCAATGAAAAAAAGAGAGTGCCCTGATTTTAGGAATTTTGGAGACATAGAGGGACTTATAAGGATGTGGATTCATAATAGACCTTAGAACTTAGAAAGACATCATACCCATCCTGATTATAAATTTAAAAAATGTTCTCATAGTTATATTGGGGGTATTGAGGTACATAACCAGAGGTGGATTCCCATTATTTCCTTGGCCTCTGAGAGGCATCCTATATAACTTATTTATATTAGTAATCATAGTTCTTATATTTCATCTTTATTAGGTCATACACTATGAATTTTTCATTATATATCCACACATCAATTTTATCATGTCCTAAGATGTATACATGGAATGTTCTAATTTTCATCCCGACATGATATAATATGTAAATGACATGTTTGATGATATTTGGACATGTTGTATTTGTATAGAAATCTTTTCCAAAGAAAATTGAAACATATTAAGTGATTTTCTGAAGAAAATAACATATTATTAATAGAATTTATGATGTACTTCACATGATTCATGATCATATTTTTAGATTATGTCACATGATCACATCTAACATGATTGGTGTAGACTCTATTATTTTGTTATACTTTTATCAAGGACATTGTGAGACCTTCTGATCTTTTATAGAGAGCAATAGATGATCCAGTTTGTTTTAGAAACTGGAACTCATGATACCAAGATTATTTTTCATGGTGAGATCACGAGGCATAGTAGATATTTCATGGTTTCTCCACCTAAAAGGTGTGACATGAATAAGGAAATTCACATGATTTAAATGAAAAACCTAGATGGATTCTCAAGACTTTGTTGGAATACCCAGAGTGCGTCATCTGACATTTTTATCATGTCCAAGAGACATTACATGATCTAATGGTAATGTTAAGGATCATTTCATGACTTAATCATCATGCCTCAGTATTTTCACATGATGAGGTAACTCAACTGAGGCTCATGATGATTATAGTATTAGTATTTTCATAAGTATCCCATATTTTTATATTGTTTTATAAAATCATTTGTTGAATTTGGGCCTTAGAGGGATTTTCACTTAATAAGTCATGTCTAGGAATTCAATATACCTAGTGGGCCCATGAGTTTCTAAATGTTTTACATGTATCATTATAATCTATTAAAAGTATAATTTTTAATATAAAAATTTGTTTTTTAAAGTAAAACTCAGAGTATGATACAATGGTTATTTTGTGTTCAATTGAAATGGATTTTCATGAAAAATATAACATTTAACTTTTTGAAGAAAAAAAATTATTGCATAATTTAATGAAACCTGTAATTTTTTTTTAAAAAAGTTATTTATTTAATAAAATTTATATTATATAAATGTAAATGTATATGGAATATATTTTTAATTTAGAAGAAAATATTTCACCTCTTCTCTTTATATCCCTTACTAACAATTCTTTTTCTCACCCAAATTTTTTAAAATAATTCACATGTTTATTGATTTGTAGATGATCATTGGCATGTAGTCTCAATTTAATATTTATATTCAGTAAATATACATATAATTATATATATATTTTGAATAATCATAGATTTATATTATATTTTTTTCTTAAATTTCCAAATCCTTAAATAAAAAATATTCGCAACCTCTATAATTTTTAGAAATAAATTTATAAAAACATATATATCATGTTTTTAGGACCAGATCATGGAGTATGGATTCATGGGTCTAGTAGTTATTATAAATATAAAATTAAGGGATTAAATCTTTATGAACACTAGAATTTTGATCATTGGGAATTGCATAAATCACTACCTGAGGGTATCAATAGAAAAGGCCTACCATTGGGGATGGTGATAAGAGTCCAGATTAAGTGATGTAGCTGTGAATTAACTACTCTAATAAGTATCAATTATATCCCACTGGAAATAATATAGAATATTATATTTTATATCATAGAAGTTTTTATATACAACTTTGGAGGCTAAAAATACAGTTTGAAGAGAATTTATAAGTCAGATACACATATTAATATTAATATATTGTATTATTATGAAATTGAAGTTATATTAGAGATATTTTATTCTGAAAATACCATAAAACATATTGAAGGAATCGTATAAATTATCTAATATATCATTAATTTCTAATATTTTATTAGTGTAACTTGTATTAGAATAAAATTTCATAAATGTCTAACTGATTGAGATATTTAAAATGAAACTTATTTTTATCAAACTCTATGTGATTTTAAAAAATCTATTTAATATATATTCAATGAAAAATTTACAATTTTATTTAGATATGTAAAATTTTGAGGAAGAAATATCTTTATGGGGGTATAATGTTATATCCCATGGTTTAATATAAGTAAATAAATATATTATTATAAAATTATTATAAATTTTTAAAAAATTACTGAGGATTTTTTTGATTTAGTGATTTTTTTTATAAATAGATACACAATTAAATATGGGTAAAATTATATTCACTAATTTATAATAAAAATCTAATAATTAAGAGATAACAATTTATTTTAGTTAATATGATGAATATATAAATATAATATAAAATAGTTTCATATTTATTAAATTAGAAAAATGGTTAATAATGGATCATTTTGATGTTTGTATATTAAAATTATAATAACAATATATCTTATTTTATTTTGAGTAAACATTATGTTAATAAAAATTATATCTGAATATAATCATCATAATATTTAATTAAATATATATATTAAATTTTTTATTGTGTACATTTGTAAAATATTATACTAATTAAATATTTTATTTATCATAGATTTATTGATTATTAATTCATTTAAAATATTGAAAATTTAAATTACATAAAATGAATATGGTTTATAAATTCCAAAACATGGGACAACTCATAATCCCAATTATAAAAGAAATCCCAACAACAATGAGGATTCCAACTCAAGCTAGGAAAATGTTTCCATCAGTGTGTGCTTGTATGGGAAGGCTGGTGTGCATGAGAACATGAACATGGGTGAAAATTCATGGGCATGGAGGGTTTCGGTGCCACCGTACTTATTAACACGCTATTTTATAGGTGTGAGTGTAGTGTGGTTTCAATATCAGACACATTGCTATTCAAATATACTAACTGATTGAGGCGAGTTAATTTATAATGTACTTCTTGATGGATCATGATTATCATTTTGGGTCATGTTAGGTGGAGTTTTATCTCCCCCTTAAAAACTTATATTTATTACAATAATGTTTGATCAATTAAATTTATTTCATCTAAAATTGTCATCCTTTCATATCATTCATGGAATATTAAACAAAAAACTCATTCTCTATTTTATTCCCCTTCTTATTTTCAAGTCATTCCACTGTCGTCTCCACATAACCACTGTCACACAAGTTTATGATAATGATAACCATCTATAGAAAGGTTTACATTAGTCTTCTATTATGGTGTTTCTAGATTGAAATAATATATTTATATATTAGTATATATTACTGTATTTATTTATGAAAATATATATTTTTTAATATATTTACTCTTTTTATATTGTACTGTTTCTTCACAAGGTATGAGAGTTGTATCGAATAATAAAATATAGTATAATAACCAAAAATTACACATAAAAAATGAATGCGACATTTTATCATCTAATTCACAGGTTTCTTAACTAGAATATATATATATATATATTATTTCATTATATATAATGTATCATATTTATTCCAAATTTTATAATTAATATTAAAAAAATAAAATCATTTTTCGGAGGTAATCTAGATTTCTTAAACATTGAGTGTGTTTTCCCAATTTTTTATGCATGCCAGTTGTATTTCTAAATTAAAATTTTAATTTTATAGTTAATTAAAAAGTTGATGTAACCCCCTGATATGATGTTTCAATTTAATTATCTATATTAATCAATTATTATTTTCTTGGCTCATGGATTTATTTTTTGGATCAAAAGGATAGAAATAGATTACATAAATAATAAAAATGTGACTATAAATGAGATCATATTAAATCATTACTGTTTGTACTAGAATTCAATCATATATAATATTTAAACATAACATATAAGTAATTATTGTCCAAATATTTTCTATATTCCTTCTAGTTTCTTATCAATATATCTACAAAAAATTTACATTATTCTAGGGAGATAATAGGTCAGTGAGAATTGATGTTTTCTCGTCAACTAAGAGGTTCATAAAAGCCACATGGTCTTTCTTGGGAAAATATACGAATTAAAATTATTTTATTTAAATATTTTTTCTTATTGAACCTATTTTAATTTTAGGGACATATATTTATTTTATTTTAAATACTATTAATACCCATATATTAATGGGTATTTATTTTTAAGAAATAATTGTTTTGGAGAAACATATATAAGGGAAATATTTTTTCAGAAAATTATAAACATTTATCAAATAAAATTTAATATAATAAAATTTATTAAATGCAATACTGATTTATATTCAATTTTTAAACACTTTCTCAAATAATTTTCAAAAACCCTAATACTGGGGTAATGTTTTATTCTTTATTTTTATTCCCTCTTTCTAGAATATTTTGTTTCCGGAATATTATTCAATAATTATAATTTTGATTTTGAATGTTAAAAATATTTTTTTGGTGAAATGTTATTTAATATTCATAAATGGTAATCATGTTTATAAATATGGACATACTCTATACTTCTCTTTGGAAATTCATTAACGTAATATAAATCATGTATATTTTTTAATTTAAAGGAATTATTAATTTTGTTTCCTATAAATATTAATTTTATTTATAATTAATTTGAATAATCGTATATCCATTAAATGAAACTATTCTTAAATCTCAAGTGATAGGTAAATATATATTTCTTTAAAATTTAATTATCTATAAATTATTGTTATCTATAAATGATGTTCGTTAAAGGTATTAGTGTTTTTGTAATTAAAAATGAAACCATTAAAAACATGTTTTCATTAATACTTTTTACATGGGTAATGGTTGTGAATATGAGGACTGGTGAGTGAACCAATGACCTCAGGGGTGGGGGATAAAATGTGATTTTTTTAGAATCTCTAATGTCTCTGTGGTTTTATTATGTTTTTTCTAAGTATTATTTTAATCGATAAAAATTTATTTCAAAAAAATAATTACTATTTTCAAGGAAAAACCTTGTTAATAACAATGGTTTTAATGTTATAAATCCAAATTTATTTTCAAAAATATGATTTTAGTTAATGTTAAGAAAAGAATATTTTATCATGTGTTTGGAATAAAATTCTTAACTTTATATTTTGGGAAAATTTCAATATTTTACCAAATATTTTTGATATAAAAATAATTTTCCTTTTATTTTATTTTTATAGTATGAGAAAACATAATCCCGCTTATTTTAAGAAACCTTATTGAGAAATGATTTCCTCCCACTATGTTTAAGATAAATATTATAGGGATTATTTTTACTAAATGATCTTTTGTTTTTTGTTTTTATTATGGATCTAGATTGAGAAAATATGGATAGTTATTGGTTGATTTTTTAAATAAACCATGATTTTTATTATATAATTTCCTTAATTATTAATGATCATAACATAAAATGTCACCAGTCATTATATTTTCTACTAATTTTTTTTTAAAATACAATTTTTTTAGAATTAGGTCTTGGAGTGTGTGTATTGGCATCATATAAAACAACATATAATGGATGAAATATTATGAGTATTTTTATTTTTAATATATTAAAATAGTGTAAGATGGCATGGCTGAAAATAGATCGGGAAGTAAATAAAAACTAACTCTTCATGGGGATGTAAGTATAGGAAAAAAATGAGTAGTTACTCTTTTATCTGAGTATATTGATAGGGGTTAATAATATACATCATTAATAATATAAAAACTCACTTGTATTCCTATAGTGTATAATTAATGGGAGAGTGGAATAAGAATAATTTATGTTTATGGACATGTTCAAATAGTTACACGTTAGTATTCCTTTTAAGGAAGAAATCTGTCAAATGAAATTTCATGAAAAAACATTATGGAGATATTATGGTTTAAAATAGAGATTAATTATTTTCTATTTTTCTGATACTATAAATAACTCTTTTTTCTTGTCTAAATAAAAATATATCTCAATATAGGAGAACCTAAAAGTTTATTTATTCCTAGAAATTTTGGATTTTATACTATTGTGATAGTGATCAGTGATTTGTGTACTACTATGAACAGGACACCTATAAATGACATTCAACATTCAGTACTAAGGATGATATGACCAGAGAGGATTTCATTTTAGGTATATGGAAGATCAATGAAGAACCCTTATGGAAACAGAATGGAATTTCTTGTTATGATTGGAAAAAAAATTTCCACCAAACATTCTAATTCCTAATATAGAGAAAAAAAGACATCCAAATGTAATCTAGATAGAGTCTTCCTCACTAATGGGATGATTATGTATGATGTAAAGTATGGATAAATATTCATTACCTTTTGAAAAAATAATTTTGTATTCCACGTGGTAATGATATAAATGTTCCGGTGTTAGTGGAATTCTCAAGAAGGATGACTTTATATTCCAATATAAAATTTATATTAAAAAATTAAATCAATATTTGTTAAAAAATCCAAGTTAACAAGAATTTATGTATAAATAATTTTTTTCTTTGGAATATCCACTCAACGGTTCTATCAAAAACATAGTTCAAACTATTTTTTAAATTGATCTAATATTGAAAAAACATTTGAACACCCAAAACAGAATATAATATATAATAATTTTTACTATGGGAAATATTATTTGAATATAATAATCTATAATGTATTAAGAAATAAATTGTATAATGATATATCTTGTTTATGTATTTTTAAAATAGAGTAAGAAATTAAATAAGAACACATGATGGAATTTAAAAACTAGTCGAAAAATTATAATCTATATCATAATCCTCACCCCCTGACATTCATCTGAGAGAATTAATTTTTATTAAATAATAAAAATTATTATTTGAAACCTTGATCATATTTTTTATATACAACTATATATACGGTAGAGTAGGCTATAAAAAATATCTTCTATAGTTATTCATGCAAGAGAAAATTTAACAATATTAAGGAAATATTATATTCTATTATGTACTATAGTATATGGGAATGTGATAACAGATGTTCAAAATAGAATAAACACAACGTGAAATTATGATAACATATAGAGAGTGAAATTGAATTATCTAAGTGTTTATATTCATCTCAATATCTCATTAGCTATGGTTGATCAATTTTCTATAAATGATTCTTCAAAAAATATTTGAATGGATATTTCATTGTGAAACAAAATAATATAATATTATGACAGTTCAGATTCATGTTTTATAATTTCATAATAATCTATTTATATGGCATACCCTTTTTCCACAAATATTTCTTCTTCAATAGTGAAATTCACCTCAAGTATTCCATTAAAAAATATTCCTTATATACTCATCGAAATAAATACTCTATTTATGAATTCTTAAATTACCTGAATCCTCATTAATTTTTTAAAAAATTTATTTTATAATTTTTAAAATTCATTAATATTTGAATTAGACATGGTCTCTTCATATTAACTTAGTCCCAATCACTTTTTCTCACACTATCTTGCATTCAAATAATCTAGCAGTCACTTCACCACGTGGTCATATGATATAGTAACTTCAAATCCTCATGTAGTATGTTTATTATCCATGTGATCCACTAACACTTCGAAAATATCATTTTATATTTTCAGGATGATTTCAATTTCTTCAACTTGTAAGTTATTGTGTTCACCTCATGAAATTTCCATTTCTCCATTTTTTTCCAAAAAAAAACATTTTACATTGATAATATAATTAATTCATTAATTATATAAAAAATATGGTTTTTAATTTTAAAAAATTAGTTTATAGTCTAAATAATCTCCCCCTTTTTATGGTCAAAAATAATATTAATTTTATGAATTATCATTATAGAAATAAATATGAAGAGAACCCATTCCAGAGAAATATTATGAAAATCCAATTATCCTCCTCTATTATTTATTATGATTAACTATACTAGAGTTATTTAAAAATTATAAAATAGAAATATAAATTATATTAGATGACGTATTCAATAAAATATCATAATTAAATTGATAATAGGGAATATGTAATTTTAACAACAGAAAACATTAATATTTAAAAAATAATTAATTTTTTTAGATAACCTATTCATGGTTATAATTTTAAATAAAATATCATATTTTAGAATAAATTAAATGATATTTTTAAATTATTTATTTCAGAAGTGGGGGTTGGTGTTAGTTGAAGTGATTTGGTGGGAGTAACATCTTAAATAACCACAAACCTAGATATATGATGATGATTTTGAACAACATTATAAGGTTTCAAATTAGAAGGACGGGTACATGAAGTTATATATGTAGGTGGTGAATACATATAAAGGGTTTTTATTTCCTAAATGGAAGAATTAGTATTATAAACATGGGGATCACAAATCATTGTGTAATCAGTCACATCTTATGATCCATGTTCCCTAGCATGAAAATAATCTTATTTATTCTCAAAAACTGTTTTCATAATAGGTGTAATAATCATTAATATCTCCCTATAAGACATGTATAACTGAGTCCTATGTGGAATTATGATATCACTATAAAAAGATCTAAACAATATTTGTATATCTAAAATTGTGAAAATTCTACACATATATAAGTAAATTTCCTTCAGATAGTGTCTATATCTGTGCTGGCCTATTTCCCATCAATTCTGACAAATACAAAAGTTTTCCCATTATGTATTTCTATTCCATAAAAACACATCTCTTTTATCTTAATAATTTAATCCAATCCTGAAATTTTATCATCTCTCATAAGTTTTATAATAAAATCGTCATTATGTTTTTTTCACATGAGTAGTATGAGATAAAACAAAAAAGGAGTAGCTAAGGTAAAAGCCTAAAAGACAACATTGGAAACCCAATAATCTATTATCAAAATAACATTAGGGATATATACATTCTAGGATCTTACATGATATATAGTATAATAATTTTTATTTATAACTACATATTTCATGAGATTTATATTCTATTGAAAATGTATAATTGGAATAGAGACCACCATCGACATTTATTCTACTCTAATTGGTTTGACTATATTCCAAATATAAATGATGTGTTCTTCCAGTATATTCATTAAATCATTTTTCAATTTATTTACTTCATCCATAGTCCTAAAAATATATTGAAGTATAAAAAAGAAGGCATAGTGGAATATTAATCAGGATTGGGATTCCAGCTATAAACCTCACTATCAGATATCAAAGGTGTTTTATCCCCACTAATAAAAAGTTCCCCAAAATCATTAGTTAAAGTAGGCCCAATGTTTTCATCAATATCATTTTCTATTATTGGCATGTATGTACATATATTAACCCTTAATGTTGACTTATATTTGAATAATTTGGGACCCATTATGATCTATTTTACTAGATGAGATGGCAGGTCCACCATGTCCTTGTGGTCTGCCTCCATAGTCACCTATTCCATTATATTACACCACCATGTCAATTTCTTATATTCACGTAGACCATGGATAAATTCCAAAAGTAGGAATCCATGTAAATTATTTTTATCTATTAACTCTATCATCCCATACAATATTTTTTGTAATATCATTCAATAATACTTCAATATCAATGAGATATTAATCTATCAAATCATATTCATGATAGTGTAAAGGTAGTGGTTAATTGAGAGATCCAAAAGATAAAATAAGATAAAGTAATTTTTTATATAATTATGATTAAAAAATTAAACCTATCCTTATTTAGAATTACATTAACCGTAAAAACCTTAGATGAATACAATATAATATCATCTATTTCTAGAATTGAAACTAATTTGTTCACCAATATCATTGAATCCTTAATATCATTTTTATTTCCATTGATCATATAAATATTTTTTACATATAACATCATCCATGGGTTTTAGTTGTCTATTATAAACCTTTAAGTATTATCATTTAGCCAGAAACCACCAAATTTAAAGATTATTTCTTCAACCATATGAATCGTACATTTTATGCTTTAGTAGGGTTGATATGTACATATCATATCAAAATTAATATATTTCTCCCAAATAAACCATATATTTTTTTATACCATTTAATGAATATCAGAAATACACTTTTCAACAAATAGTGAACAAATATATCTTTATTTATTAATATACTGACATACCCCTTCCTTGAAAAAACCAAATGTTTGAAGAGATTTAAAAACAACCTTCATCCCCCATCTATTTTTATAGAATTACATATTCTAGAATTTTATCTTCTTCTTATATCATTACAATAATTCATGATATCAAATATTCCATGATCAATAGTATAGGAACATTGATAATCCTCATACATGTTTATACGTGGTACATTCAAACACAATTTCTCTTTATTTACAATAGTTTGAATAGATTCCCTTGAATAAACTATTTCAATATCCAATTTAAAATATAAATCTATAACAAGTCAAGGATAAAATTTGTTACCATTTTCCTTACACAATTATCTCATCCATTCTTCTCGATATATTTCTAAATGAAATATTTTATTAACAGTTTCCACTCTACATCATCTTCCCTTTTAATATACAGTGAATATTTTAGCAGATGAGGGTTTTAAAGCTTGAAAAGATAACTTCATATATCATTGATTCTCTTTAATTTCTTCATTTTATATGAAGCATAAAAATATGTGACTTTGAGAGACAATATTATTTTAATAATAAATCCATTGAAATTTCAAAATAATATATTTTTTTTTGTTTTGAAAGAAGAATGGGAATGTAAATGAGTGATTCAAAAGATAAAACATATGGTTATTTAAAAAATAATTAGTGTGTGGTGTGTTGATTCATATTATTTATTTTGTTTACTCTATCATTTGGGGCCCAAAAGATATAATTAAATTAAAATAAAACCCTATAATGAAAATTCTAATAATTTTAAAAAAACTAATCATGGTAGGTTAACTATTCATAATAGTGTGAATTTGTTAGCACAATTAATCCTTGGATACTATACATATGGTTTGACTTTCCATAAGGAAAATTTGAGGGTTCATGATCGGTGAACAACCCACATTACAATCCTAATTGTTACTTAACTCTCCATATTAATAATATTATTTTGGTTACACCACTGATCATATAAAAAATTCATAGGGTTAAAAATTACAATATGATAAAATACCCATGGTAACCTAAATGTCAATATTAAATTCCTTAATGACTATTTTCATCTGATAAAAAATCATCATGTTAAAAATAAAATAGTAGAAATGAAAAATATAATATTTTAAGAAGTTGTGGATAGTTAGATATTAAAAACAACAGTAACTTTATTTAACTAACCCCATGTCATAATAAATAATATAATTTTTTCAGAATAATTAATCCTTCATATATCATGATTTATAAAATTTAATATTTCATATTTAGAGGCTTTATAACTACGAAAGTTTGTTGTACCCATAGACCATCGATAAAATTTATTGAATTAAAATATTAAGTAAAAAATATTGATATACAAGGGGGTTTTAAAAGGTGGAAGTGAAACACACCCCTCATATTTTCATCTTCCATTGGTAATAGTACTCAGGAGTCCTAAAAGACTACATAGTAGTCATTTAAATTATTTATCTCTTTTATAGATAATATTCCACTTTATTTTAATATATATAACCATGTGAATGTCTTAAATTTATATACATGGGCAAGATGATACATAAAATGAAATAGGGAATACTTTTTAATGAGGCACTCCAGGTTCTTTATGTGATAGCATTGATAATAAATTTGTCATCATATTCAATCCATTTCCCTTTCAAACTATGAAAGAAAATAATCTATATTGAATCAATAAGGCCCCATTATTCATGCTCATATGTTATACCAAACGCAATAAGTTTATGGGGAAAATATTTTAATAATCCATGGTGATTGTAGAAGAATCCTAAACCCCCAAAGAGCCCTATATATCCAAAGGAATCTTCATAAATAATATATTTAACCCATGAAGGAATTGTAGTAATCTATATAATTCAGCTATGCATGAGAGGTCTCCTCTTCCTTCTCGAAATACAGCACAACTAAATTGTATTTAGATCTAGGAAACTGTTATCCATGTCACCAACCAATAAATCAAAATCAAAATGTATTTCATTGTGTATGTCCGAGGAACCTACATGAAATGGTGGAGGGGGTTATCAAATAGTTAGTTATATCAAGATATATAGAGAAAACATATATTTCTACAGTAATAACAAGCTGGTGTTTCTATGTCTCTACACTTCTACCATATTTACTTATTTGAATCATTAGTTATTAAAGATGATTTTGAACACAAAAAATAATATCTATCATTATTCTAATTTATCTCCATATTTTATTTGAAATCATATAGCTCAAAACCTTGTGTTGGAGAGTTTCCACATTCCACTACAATATATGACAAGTTGATACATTTTGATGACCATATTTCCTTAACTGATCATGTTTGGGAATGTGATTCCTCAATATTTTTCATATAAGTTGTAACCATGAAGTTTGGGTAGAGGGTTCACTAAATTTTACCATCCATAATGGATTTTATGTCAAGAATTCACACTGTAAGAAGTAAGACTCCTTAAAAATAAAATATTCGTTTACATTTGGCATCCACATAATAGTTTCTTTATACATGTTGAATTTTCCATCCAGCTTGTGGAGTAAAAATTTCATGTATAAATCCATTGAGATTTAAGAACTCAACAACAGTAATATTAACCATGTTGGGAGGAACATTAATAGTTTTAAGAGGAATTTCCTACCATGTGGTATCCTATCAATTGATGTAGGACTCTTTAATGGAAAAATGTTTTGATTTAGTAATTATATCATTGAAACCATAACTATGTGAGGGCCAAGCATATGAGCTAAGGTATTAGAAATAACTCATTCAAAATATTCTTCCAAATCCTTAGTCATAATAAATCTATAGATGGATCATTTGAGGTTAGTAAATTCCATGTAATAATATTAATAATACCATCATTAAATATATTTTTATCCTTAATTCCAAGGCCTCACATCACAGTGGGTTTAATAAACTTATTCCATAAAATAGATGTGAAGTACCTTTCGTCTATTATCCTTTTCCCAATGAAATATCTCATCTTTCCATGGAGAAAACTAAAAAAAATTATTATCCATATATGGATAGAGAATTAATGCACAAATTTTAATGTAATCATATAATTAATGATGCACACCCTCCCATCTAGAGGAATGTATTTCCCTTTCCATTTGTCCATCTCATTGGTGAGGTGTATACATATTCCTTCAAGACACTGCATTTGTGCTTTCCACCAAAATAAGGGGACTCCAATATATTTAATTGGGATACGACCCTTCTTCACTCCAAATTTCATGATTATACTTTTATTCTTACCAATAGAAATATCCTCAGCAAAAAAAATAACTGATTTATTCTAGCTTATAAACCGACCAGCAACACCCTCATTATTTTAGAATATATATATTTTAGGATTTTCTAAAAGGGATAATTTCATCTACATATAATTTGTCTGGTCGGATGAAACTATCTCTATGATCATATATTTTGTTAATAGATTCCATTATGAGTGCGATAATTAATTCCTAGACTCGTGTAGTCTTCAGAAATTGTAAATAAGAGTCCTAAAAAGGGGTCTCCTTATCACAAACCTATAGAGAATTGGAAATAACCTTTTGGGGTCTATTAATTAAGAGTGAAAGCCTTTTAAATGTTAGGATAATATTTATTATTCTGATAAATTCATTAGAAAAACCATACCATATGAGGATATTCAAAAGATATCATCACATTAGGGTATCAAAGTCATTTGATATGTGATTTTTGAAGGAAATGTTTCAATTCATGGAATACTTTTTCATCAGAATATTGATTTGTAATGTAGTGAAAATAAATTTATAGATTCTTCTTCAAGTTTCAAATCAAAACACATTTGAGGGAATGTGATCCTTTTATATTCTCCTCAATCTGGCCATCATAATATTTCAAATAACTTTAAGGATATTTTTCCTGATATCAACCCGTCTAAATTAATTTCATCCATAATCATTATCTTTATTGAGAATTATAGAAATAAAATTTTACATAATCGTAAATGGAATATAAAGATGTGTAAATAAATATCATACTATATTTATCGTATCATCGTTCAGTATATCCCAAAAAATAAAAAAAATACTAGTGATGCCTTCCAGACCAACCACACTCTATATATGTTAAATGATGATGGATTCATTGATTTCCACTTGGTAAGGATTAATTATGAAATAATTGTATTGATCATCTTCTATAAAAGGGGATATATTCTCAATCATAGTGTAATTGATGTCAATTACATCATTAGAGTACAACCTAGTGAAATAATCCATAATAACATTATAAATATAACATTTAGATGTATGAATACCACCATTAATATTGATTACCTTTAATACTACCCTTAGCATCATTAATTTTTTATACTTTTTATTATTTAGGTGTTCTTATCAATATACTTCAACCACTTACCCAATAAGTGATATTGATAAAACCATTACTTAAAATTTAGATTATCAACTAGAATTTAAAGAGAATTTATTTACTCTCTTGATGGGTTATTTATATACTGGTGTCTAGGATTTAAAAGGATTAATAAATATATATAAAAGTTGATGGTAATTTACAATGATCTCAATTATAGAATCACCTTATTGAAAAGGTTTTCACAAAAAGTGATGTATTATATCAGTATAACTTTTTAAGGAATGGGATACACAATTACAATAAATATTTATAGAACCTATATTGTCATAATTTATAGGTACATGCTGATATTTATATCTAGGGCCTAGTAATCTGTGTTTTAACAAAATTATGTATTAATAATAACAACATTCATCTATGTACATATCTTTATTAGTTTATAGTACAATATAGTTAAACATCTTAATATTATAAGAAACTATTGGCATTTTTAAAAGACTCCAAGTTTTAGATGTGATTTTCCTTTCCAGCTTACAAAAACCAAAATTAGAATCAAAATATTTAATTAATTCAAATTTATCGACTCTAGAGTATAAAAATCCAAAATTTCTTTAAATATTGAGTTATTTTAAAATCCTTTTAAAAAATTCAACTAATATTCATTTGAATATTCACGAAAATGAGAACACAAACATACAATAAATATTAAATTGATATGGCTAGTAGTTAAGTATATTAATCTCCAAACCCTCGAAAGATAATAAATATTGTCCAATGATTTTCTATTTTCTAAGACATATATCATATAACATGTAATCATAATATTATCACAACCTTTAGTGAAATTCATAAAAAAAATTCAAAATATATTTAGTTTATTTTCATTGATTTAGGATAATTCTATATTTATTGTCACAAACATTAAAATCATTAAACAACTATAACTATACCATTAAATTCATTTCAAATTCTTTTTGAATCATTTGAGAAAAATAATCTAATGAGTGTTGGTCATACAAAAAATATTGGTAGTATTTTTTATTTAAATAGCTAAAATATCCTTCAAATATATATATATATATATATATATATATATATATATTTGGATTAGATATCCCTTTATAAACCCATTTGGATTTAATATGATGTTCAACCCGTCATAACAAGCTATAAGATCATGTTTTAAAACCAACATGGCTTTATAAAATTTAAAAACATGGTTCAAAATATGAGGATATTGAAATCTAGTGGTTTTCTCAACAAAAACATCCATAATGAGAAACCGATTAAGAAATAAAATATATACATCCGTTTTATATAGATTTTAATTAATAAGAAATGAATATGAAATTAGTATTATAAATAAATTATTTTTATATACTAGTGTAAACATTTAGTTATAAGTAAAACCATTTACTTGATTATATCCCTGTGAAACCAATCTATATTTCTTCATAATAGTTCTCCTTGACTCACCAATCATTTTTCAATATAACAATATAGTTCCAATATTAATGTAGACTATTTGTCGATCAACTAATTCGAAAAAAATGTAGCTATTAAACTAATTTAGTTCTAATTTAACAATTGTCTCCTAATATTTATTTATATTGCTCCATTGATGCTCTAGGATTCAAGACGAGATAAAAAGGCTCAATGTTAATCCTAGTTTCTTAGTGACTCAAGTGTTTGGTTACCATTAACTAGGTCTTCTATAATAGCATCAACATGATGATTGTTTGGGTTATAATGTTATAAGAAGAAATATATTAGGTTCTTTCCTTTCTTCATCTAGATATGGGTTATATTTATGGTATTTTCTCTGATATTAATCAATTAAATCAGTAGTATGTTAATATTTGTTTAGAAATTTTTACTATTTAAATTAAATATACAATCATCATGGGATTCCATTGTAGTTTTATGTTCTCGTAGATATATCTCATCAAATTTTATATATAATGATTCATCAAAAATATTATATATAATATATTAATACTCATTATTTTATGGTGATTGAATAACCCTTAAAAATTACCTCATTTAGTTTTTTTGAAAGCATGTCAAGATTATCTAATGAGTTTTGATTGATGACTATTTTTCCAAAAACAATAATGTAATTTACTTTAGATAATATATATTTCCATAATTTGTATGGTTAATTTCTAAATAAATGTTCTAATGGGAACTCCATTAATTACTTAATAAGTTCTATTAACATAATCTACACAAAAATATTTAGGTAAGTCATTTTCATTAGGAATATTCTAAAAAATTTCATGAAGGACCTATTACTTCATTCAAAGAACTGTATTTCATAAGGTATTCAGGGTGTAGATAAATTATTCAAATATCTATGTTGAGACTAGATATAATCAAATTTTTAACTCTAAAATTATAATAAATGAACACTTCTATTTTTTTAATGGTGATTACATTGGTTTCCTCTATTGATTTTTAAAATTTTTCTAAATTTAAAGGATTATAACATTTATGATCAATGAATGACACCCATATATATCTTGAATAATCACCAATGATTACATAATGATAGTGTTTTCTTACTAATGTAGAAACTACACAAGGTGTAGATAAGTCCATGTGAACTAATACTAGTTATTTAGTTTTAGAAGACAATGTTTTTTATTAAATGGTATTTTTTGGTTATTTCCCTTATGGCCGAGATTTCAAAATTTGCATTTAGGTATTTCTAGATTGAGTATATCCCTAACTAAAAAATTTAACAATAATTTTATTATATGAGTTTATTATACAATTTCCTAGACTTTTATTACACACAAAAATATTCTCTTTAAAATGAACAAAAAAAATGATGTATTTTGAGAGAATAAATAATCATAATTAATATCGGAATCATTAATACCTCATAAGAATAAAATATTAAAACATTCGGGGAATAATAAATTTAACAATATTTGTTTTCTTACATTTACTAATAACCATCCCCACATAACTTATTAATACTAAATAGAATATATTTTATCACATCAATAAACAAGACTGTTGAATTAATATACAATTACATGTTATAAATTTTCCAACACCAATAATCTTATTTTTCTTATTGTCAAAAAATTATACATGACCACCATATACAATTGCATAGATTTTGTAGTATAAATATAATCTAGTAATATATCTAGAATATCCACAATCCACGTATAATTTCTTATTATGGGATCTTTTCAACCAGGTTGCCTAAAATTAAAAAAACAATAAATGAAATTATTACCAAAATTTTATTTGGTCTATAAATGACATAAAAAAGAATTTTGAACTGAAATTACATAAACATGACTTCATAAAAAATAATTTATAGATATCTAAATAAAATCATTTTTATGTCCAAAATGTTTAAAAAATGTTTTTAGAATAATAATTTCCTATATTCATTGGGACTACGATCTTAATAATTATATAGAGAAGAAAATAGGTTTTATACATCTAACCATTTTTTGATCTATAGACAATTAAATATTTGTATTAAGTTTGTTTTTTATAACCTATTATAAAATTAATGGTTTTAATACACTCATTAAACTATTAAAAATCCTTTTTAATCCATGTTTTACTAGTTTTATATCATTATTTTTCACTAATAGATTGAATTTAATTTCGTTTTCAATACAATTATCATACCCACCATTAGAACAAAACACATGCACTATAATTCATTATTTTGTCTTAAAAATCATTCACAGTGCCTTCAATAATAGAAAAATATTTTTCTAATTCTTCATTTTAGGATATAGAGTCATCAGATATATCATTGGAAAACTAATTTTACCTCTTAATATGTACTCATAAAGAATAGATTTTATTTTTCCTTTTCATCTTGATTCTGAGTCCATGGAGCTATCCTAAAATGTACATTAAGTGGAATATGGTTCATTATTTTTTATTTTCCCTTTATATTCATAAATTTTTAATAATTATTCTTCTAACAGTTATCATTTTTATATTCATTCTATTTACAATTATAACATGTAATGTCATTATAGGATTTGTCCCTACTCTAGAAATTACTCAAATTTCCTCTTTTATCATACTTTCCTTTGAAATTTAAATTATGGAAAAACAACATGGTTTTATTGAACATGTTGAATCTATTTTCTAGATGAGACTTCTCATTATCAGTTTTTGTGAGAATTAATTTCACATGTGGTGTTAGATTTTAAAACATCCTTAGATGTTTACTATAATTTTTTAATGGAAAAATATTTTATTTTTTTTCTTCATCAACATTATTTTTCTCGTTATCTCTTCTTTATACTTAATTATCATGTAAAATAGATACATCAAAATAATTTTTCATGTTAAAAAATATTTTGTAAAATAATATATAGTAATACTCCTCTGATCTGGTGGGCATCTTCTGATCCTCAAAAATTAACATTTTTTATCCATTATTTTTTTATGTGAATTCATAGTGTTTACAATTTCATGAATCCCTTTAAACGCGTTATAAAATGATTCTTCGGTCCTCATTTTTAATTAAGCATACTTAATGGTAACTATATTTAATATCATTTGTTTAAAATTACATATTACATTATGAGAAAGAGAAAGAGTATCCAAATTTTGGTACAAAGTATCAAAAAAAGATATTCAATTAAATTCATCATCTAGTAAAACAACAAATAAATCATTTATGGATTTATCATAGGAATCATTATAATATTTACATATTTCATCCCATTATTTTATATTACAATTTAATTTTTAATATTTATATTAAATTGATCCTCATATGTTTAAACCCATTCTCTGAAAAAGAATATTTTTTTTTGTTTTCAACTAACAACAATTTTAGCTGTTAAAATAAGGTGGAATATTTCAAATATAAAATTTAGACATGTAATCCATAATAAAAAATATTTAAAAATAGTAATTAAAAAGGTAATGTAAGGAACATGATCAAAGGAATAAGAAAAGAATAATTAAGGAATGATATACTCTGATTACAAACATTGGTTTCAGTGAATAGTTTAAGAGGGGGTTAATTGAGAATGAAATTTTAAATTAATGTAAAAATAAAATAACCCTTCCCTCAATTAGATTAATAATTTATAATATAATATAGGTAAAAATAATTTTATGTTGAGGTACAATATTCTAATTTCCTAATACAAATCTTATTAAAAAAACTGAATCATATATAGCACTTGAAAAAATTTACTCAAAATAAATTTAATATTAATCATATAGATGGTAACTAGTGGGTCATTTATATGTAAAAAATATTTTATAATTATATAATAGAAAATCATATAAAGGTTTTAACTGCTTAAAAAAGATTAGGAATCAATGTAATAAAATAAGAACACACAATGGAATTTAAAACAAGTGGTTTAGATTCCATATGGAAATTAATCCTCTCCAAATTTCAATCTACTACTACCTTCCATTTTTTTAAATTAAAAAATGTGATGTGAATCCTATATCATTTTTTACAAATACTACTTGACACAAATTTGTTCAAACTACAACCATCCACTTTCGTAATTTTTTTCTGTTACATCCATTACCAACGTATAAAAAGTGAATCTATTACTATATAATATAATTATTTAACATGTTATAATATTAATATGAAATTGTATAAACATAGATAAAATGTAATATAAAATAGAGTGTTTACAATGCAGTGATGGAATTGTTAAGATGTAGCTCAATTGATGATTATCATCAGTTACTCAATTTTTATTAAATATTTTCAGATAATTTTTTTGAATGTGTATTACATGAAGAATAAAATGAATAGATTTTTGTGAAATAACATAGTTATGTAGTATAATATTAGGGTTTTTTATTTATAAAAAACAACCTTTTTATGGAGAGGTTCTCATTCATAAGAAAATCTCTTCTCTAATTATAAATTTTAAAATATTCAAAAAATAATCCTCATCCTCGTTACTCTGATGTAGCATTCTTAAAATTTCTCACTCCACTATAAAACCACCAATATATAGTGATCAATATTTATAAAAATTACTATTTGAATTTGACATAGTTGAATCATCTACACTTATGCATGATCAATTTTTATTTGAGTTACTTAATATTATGATCACCTCACCATATGGTCACATCTCTTTGTTTTCACCTCAACTTATGATGATAGGATATGGTCACATATGTTCATTATGTTTTCTAGTTAACACCAAGCTAAAAATACACATTTTGTGTCTTTGGTAGTCGTATTTCTTCATGAATTATATTGATGTGGTCACATCAATACACAATATTTTATAATTTTTATTGAATAAAAAATATTGACTATTGTAATTTATATTTTCTTTAATAATATTAGAAACATCATTTTTGAACATTAAAACAAGGATTTTCTTCTTTATGACAACAAAAAAAAAAGAGAATGAATCAACTGGACGAAAATATATTTCTATTACTGAAGATGATAATGAACTAAGGGATGAAATATCACTATATAATATATAAAAATAAGATGATGGTGAGATGATGGATCTCATAGATTAATTGGTATAGAAGATGAAATACCTCTTTT
The DNA here is from genome assembly GCA_963277665.1 of Viscum album. Taxonomy (NCBI): domain Eukaryota; kingdom Viridiplantae; phylum Streptophyta; class Magnoliopsida; order Santalales; family Viscaceae; genus Viscum; species Viscum album. Next base: position 327,009,916 of record OY728143.1, read on the forward strand.
ATTAAAAATAAGAGGATAATGGCATTGTATCAAGTTTAAAGTGGGAAGAACCATAAATAATATACTATTACTTGGTGCCACTACCCACCTTCACCATGAAGAGGGAAGGGACAACAAACTTCCATAACCTTCTTTCTTCATATGGATTGAGAAATAATTACCCCTGAGTCCCGTCTTTAATGGGCCCCAGTGTGGAGAATAGCACCAAGGGTTTAGAATCACATGTAATATGGAATGAATTACCCTTTTTATAGAAATATATATGGATATAAGAGGGTAAATCCCAAGCAAATCTAAACACAAAAGGTTAATGTAAATGAAAAACCCATTTTTCCCATATGCATGTTTAAAATAATGTTCTATAATGTTCAAGAAAATTACAAAGGAAAGTACATCCTCCAATAGCCCGAAGGCATTCAATTTTTATTGATTTCTGATAATCCACCTTTCAAGGGGTGAGGTGGTAACCTACAAGGCATGTAGGTGTAAGTATTTCATGGCCCATATGACTTATAGGTATTCATTTCCTGTAGGCTTCAAACATTACATACAGTACAGACTAACTACTTGGAACTACTCCTCCCCAGCTTCTTCATTGTGAAATTAGCTCTCTACCTTCGCATCGCTATTCAGATATGATTTCTCATGCATTCAGTGACTTTTGCTGATGGAGGTTCCGTACCCTCTCATTTGTGAAATCCGTTAAGCATCTTATATGGTGAATTCTCCTTGCCCATCCTCCTTATCGATCTTGTTACCTATTGTTCTTCTAGTTTTCATATGCATTTAAGGTGGCCCGAAGGCCTTGAGGTGGCCTGAAGGCCTTGCTAAAAAGAAGTCTTGGGTGGCATGAAGGCCTTAATGGACTCGGGGAGCAAATCAGTGTCCCGAAGGCCCAAATAGGGGAATAGTCCTAGCTGTTACAGTTCAAAACAGTACCTACTACAGTACTGCTATAGTTTCCACTACATTTCTTCTATAGTAATGCTACAGTACCCCTGAAAATAATCCTCTGCCTAGATTTGATTTTGGGTAGCTTTTATGTACTTAAGGTGTCCTCACCAACCGGGATTAGGCCCATGTGCCTTCAATGGAAGGTACCAAAAGAAGAGAAAGCATCAACAACAACTGTCCCAATGTCTAATCTAGTACGGTACCACACGGTCCTCGATGTTCTCATGGAAACCTAAATACAATTTCATATACTTATGGTGAGTGTACATGTATACTCATTTGGGAAAAAAATATCTCAAGCACAAGTGGGGAGGCATTTTAGTGCCCAGTGAGAATTTATACATAACCCAAGAACCTAGCATGAAAACTATCCACCCACCCTCACCATGGATCACTCCCCAAATAATGCAATTCTGGTAAATTAATTGTGATTTCACATCGATATTTGGGTACCACGCACTACATTCTCAATGGTTATTGTAGACATACTTCTTTTTAGAGCTCCCCCACCATTTTCACTATAGTCCTACTCTGCCCCAACAACAACCTTATCGGCCATGAAAACCACGCATCCCACCTAGAGACACTTCGGCCACCACAACCACGTGTCCCACCCATAGACACCTTGTCCACCTAAACCATACCTAACCATTCCCATAGACACCTTTCCCAGAACAATCACCAACATATCTGAAGTCACCTATGCCTCTCCCTGAAGAATCATCGGAAACAATCCTTCTCGCACACACCAAAACATACCCTTCCTGATAAATCATGGCCTATAATGGACCTAAATCAATCACATCTTTCCCGAAGAGTCTTGGGATACCCAGGACAGGGAGCAGAAAAGTTTCTAATAACTAGAAACTCATCAGAGTGTTGGGAAAATCATCACCCCCCATTAAATGGGGGTGTTTGACATTACGTTATCAACGTTGGTGGGGTGCTTATAATAAACAAAAAACAAATAACTTATAGGTAATCAAAAAATCACCCCAATATAAGGGTTCTCAAACCATCCCCTATAAAAACACCCTTATTACTATTCATACATGCACTAAATCACAACAACTGCAACGAGAGCACCACCAATTAAACACATTCTTGATATCATGTTAAAGTGACTTGGTTAGAATAAAATAAAATCCTCAAATACTAGGAAACTAAAATTCATATCCAAAATTAAATACAACACTTGACTGAAGAAGAAAACAACTAAACCACAATTTAATCATTCACACCAAGTTCTCTTATAAAGTCACAACAATGCAAGGGAACTGTGAGATCCCTCAATGTACTGGATCCAAACCAAGCCCCATCATACAAGAACAGATCTACAATCCCACAACTAAAAAATATGAGATACCATCCCCATCCACATAACCCTATATGCTTCAATGAGAGAAACCTTTGATATTACGGGAATAGTGAAAGAATGTTTCCACATTTAACCACACCATTTAACAATTTTCATTCCTTCTGTTTGGTTAATAGGGGTGATCAAAAAAAAGATAGTTATTCATTGGGTTCCCATTTAATCAACTAGGTTAACATGATTAACCAGTGTCCATGTTAAATCCACTAATTCAAAATATTATCAAGAAAACAATGGTTTATTAGTGTGCAATAAAGTACCACAAATGTACATGGTATTTATTAGGGATAGGACCATACAATTCAAAACATATAAACAAGGAAAAAACATTACAATGTCATCATCATCCAACAAAAACCACTTCATTCCTTAAAAATACACTTATTATATTTATTAATGCTAGGATTCATCCACACCCTAAGGAGAAACTATCATACCCACCCTATATGATACATAGAAAATAGAGACGAGGAAAAACATTACCTTGATGATCAATGATCATTGTTTTTTTCTCGCTCCAATAGTTTGGGTTGTATGACTTCCTATGGAATAACTCTATGGACTCCCTAGCTGAGCTGGAAGAGTTTCAACATTGAAAAAAAATTCCAAAATAGATACTCCAATTAAAAAATTAAAATAAAGGGAAAAAGGAAGAATAAAAACAATCTTCCAGCAATAAGAGGCCAGATCTTTGAGTTATGGGATATGAAATCTCAAATAGCTTAAATGGAGGATTGTGGTTCCACCACATATAAGGGTGGTTAACCAAAATGTTTTTAATTTTTATTTAACCATTATCATTGGGGATGGTGTAGATAAAGTATGTGTGTTGATAGATGTCATTTAATTAAATAAAACCACGTAAGATGGGTGAAGAATGAAAGCACGGGGAAAGGTGTGACACCAAGAAAAGCCACATGTTTTAATAACATAAGGGTCATAAAACTATTGGGGTTTTAAAACATCTATTTATAGATTTCAAAAGGGTTTAAAAAACCTATTACATCTAAAAAACCCAGAAAACTAAGAAAACAAGGGTAGGAGACTTCGTGCCACCGTAACGGTACCAACGGTTCGATGAGACATCATAATGGTGACCCCATTTCAGTGCATGATTTTGATGGTTCCAATATCACTGGGACACCATATCATTTCCACCTTCACGGTGGTATTTTCAAGGTTCCAACATTTCGGTGGAGCCTTTTGGTGGGACTGAGTTTTTGGAAAACTCATTAATGATCCACGAATGGGCCCAAGAATACCCCATAAACCAGAAATATGAAAATTTAATGGACCAGGAGGGTCGAGGACATTACATAAAATACCTCTAAAACTATTCTCATCCTTGAAAATACATGAATACACTCTATGAAAATTGTGGTGTCCGAACAACCACCACGTAAGATACCTCTCAGGGAAAAAACCCCACCCTTGAGTTGTTCAAAAGATAGAACAAACCTCATCATCCAGAAGTATCTCTCTCATATATTTAATTAAAAACTATAAAAACACAATGTAAACACAAAAACACTAAAGTCCAACCATCTAGATACATGGATTAAGGATTTCTTTCCTCAAGGTCAACATACTATCCCCTATGGGTGGCACTGACTCACCCACACATGGTTAATCTTATCCACTTTAATGCATCTAGATTTGAGAGAATGTTCTCCCCTCCCAACAGTTGGGTCTCTCCCTACACATTTATAGAACCTGGGGAACAACCAATCTCATAGTTAACAAGGTCAATCATTACATTAAATTCATTTACAAAACAATACAGAACAAAACTGAAAACAGATCTGGGTATTGGGCATGCATTTGTTCCTCCAATTCCCAGGTACTATCCTTGATAACACCATGCCTTCATAAAACAAAATGCAAGGGAATGGTTCATCCATGAAGCACCTTATCCTCAAAATACTCGATCCTCATTGGTCTCTCCATGAATTTTACATCTTCTTCGATATCTAGTCTCCCCAAGTTGAGGATATCTGAGTTATTGTGTTGATACCTGCAGTGATGAGACACATGGAAGACGTCGTGCACCCTCAATAGCGGCAGTGGTAACAACAGTTGATAAGCCACATTGTTGACCGTGGAAATAGCTCAAAAAGTCCAATGAACCTGGGAGAAAGCTTAACCCATGATAAAAATCAATTCCCCTTGCCAAGGGGAGACATTTTGGAACACATGGTCACCAACCTCGATCTCAATGGGACTGCTCCAATGGTCGGCATATGAATTCTTTCAGTCCTGATATGCCTTCATCTTCTCCCTTATAAGATAAATCATATCCATCATTCCCTACACCATCTCCAGGACAAAAACACCTGATTCCCCAAACTCTATAAAATATAGAAGCGAACAACTCAGTCTTTTATACAGGTCTTCAAACGGAGCCATGCCAATGGTATATTGATAGCTATTATCGAAAGAAAAATATACTACAGGAAATTGACAAACCCACGATCCCACAAAGTCTATAATAGAGGACCGTAGCATGTCCTCAAACATCTATATGATCCTCTATGACTATCTATATGTCTTGGGGTGGAAAACAGTGGTGTGGAATAGATGGGTGTGAAATGCATGTTTTAATCCTTTCCCAAATCATAAGGTAAACATTGTATCCAGATACGTTACTATAGACATAGTAACTCCATGCATCTACTCCACCTCATCCACATACCTCTGGGCTAAGTCATCCACCACACTCGACTCCATGACATCAAAGAAATGAGGTGATTTCATCAGACGATACACCAGAACACAAACTGTATCACAGCCTCCCTGAACCCTCAGAAGTCCCATGATTAAATCCATCAAAATGTCATCCCACGTCCACTCAAGTATATCTAATAGCTGAAATAGACCTCTTGGGATGCAGTGTTTGACCTTCACCTACTGAAACAAGAGGCACATTTCCAAAAACTCTGATAATACACACTTCACCTCGGACAATAAAAACAGATCCATAAGCCTTAATACATCTTAGATGCTCCAAAGTGTACCGCCAAGGGTGAGTTGTGGAAGTCACTAAGAACTCTCTCATTTATTTCCACTGGGACTAACAGTTTTCTATAAACCCACAACCGATTCTGCCCATCCTCCAACCAACCTTCTAGAGCATTGCCCCGGATAACATAGTCACACATCACATTAGCCTCTACTTACCACAATGGGTCTCCTCCACCTTCTATGCTAAGGAAGACTGTAGCATAATTTGAAACAGGTAGCCTCTACCACAATCCACCCTTTCATCCATGTATAATACATCAAACTCCTCTATCTCTATAGAAGAATCTATAAATTCTCACACTGCATCTTATGTGAATTCAATCTCAATGAATGAGCCACCGCCTCCCCCTTTACTGATGTGTAGGAAATATCAAAGTCATAGTATTGATGAAACCCCATCCACATTCGATTTCTCAAGTTTAGGTCCCAATGGGAGATGACATACCTCAAGCTCTTGTGATATGTGAAGACCAATAAGCATTACCCAATGAGGTAATTCCGCACACCATCAGCGCAAACACAACTAATGCAATCTCCAGGCCATGGGTGGAATAGTTATCCACATTGAAATGTATCATCCTAGACTCATAAAAGATTTCTCCCCGTAGCTGCATCTGCACACAACCCAATCCAGGGCCTAATGCATCATAGAACACTACAAATGATACCCCTTCCTCTGGAAACCTCAGTAGTCATGCACTGACCAGTTTCCCCATTAGATAACAAAAGGTTGTCTGGAACTGCTCACTCTATACAAAATACTGGTCTTTCTTAGTCAATACTATCAAAGGTGTTGCATCTCAAGAGAATCTGGGTACGAACCTCTATTAGTAACTAGTTAGACTGAGGAAACTATGAACCACTATCACAGTCATGGGTGATGCCCAAGAAAAAACAGCTTCGACCTTTAACAATTCAACTAATATTTCTTTCCAGGACCCCACGTATCCATAGATGTTCACCTCTCATTTAAATAACTTGCAGTTGGACAACATCCCATAGAGATGGTGCTCTCGGAGGACCTGTAAAACTGTCCCCTGATTCTCAATGTGATCCTCCTCTGATCATGAGTCAATCAGGATGTCATTGATTTACAAGACTATGAACAGGCCCAGATATTCTCATAAGACGGTGTTCATGATCCCCTTGTACATGGATGGTGAATTCACAACACTCAACGACATGACCAGAAACTCAAAGTGAACATATATACACATATAAAAAGTTTTTGAGATGACACCCTTCTTCACCCTCAACTAATGAAATCCTGACTGTAGGTTGATCTTAGAGAACCAGACAGCTCCCTCCTACTAGTCAAAAAGGTTTTCCATCCCTAGGTATGGCGTAACGGTTCTTGGTTGTCACCAGATTCATCCTTTAGTGCTCTACACATAGCCTAAGACCATTGTCTTCCTTTTTGGAGAACAAGATTAGAGCACTCCATGGTGATGCGCTTGGTCAGATAAAACCCTTCTTCATCAGGTCATCAACCGGTATCTGCAACTCAAAAAACTCAGAAGGCGCCATCCGATAGAGATCTATCACAATGTGATGAGCACTGTGTTTCAAGTATATCTAGAAATCAAAATCACATCGAGGGGTTAAAGACACCACCTATCTAGGGAAGGTGTCCATGAACTCCCTGAAAATGATCAAGACTTCCACCATCAATGCATTTTTTGACTCCACTGTAATTTCAGCTAATATAGAAAGATGGGGCTCCTCTCACTAGATGCTCCCTTGGAAACCTCGATCACCAATGAATGTTACATGTTGGCTGCCCATATCAATTAACACGACCCTTCTCCAGAAGCAGTTTATAACGGAATACAAAAAGACTAGAAAATATATGCCTAAAATGAAATCATATGGCTACATCTGTAGTAAAAGAAGGTCCCAATTGGATTGATGTAGCCCCATCTTCATTCTAAATCCCCAGAAAACATAAGAGAAGCTGGTCTAACCTCTTACTAGAATACATAATACCAAGGGAATGGGATGTCTCTCTACGTCTAGACTGATAGAATGGGCTAATCTAGGTGCATCAAAGGAGTGTGAAGCTTTTAAATTAAACAATGCTCATGAATGTGTGCTAAACAATCTGATCGTACATGGAATAACTTGTGTCCCTGCTAGAACTGCTACCTGTAGAGCATGAAACTATCCATGCCTAAATCCTCTTCTCCTAGGCTACCAGTCACCTCCCCAACGACACCCCAGTTGAGGTATATGAGAAGTGACCTGATGCCGGACTCTTCCAGCAATGTATTCCCTCAAAGGAGCGGGAGCTCCCTATCCCTATTTCTCCTGCTAATAGGTCCTGGTTGGAAACTCCTACTATAGATGTCGGTGCATAACTTTCCTACATCCACTGTACTTCACTCGGTCTTGAAACTGATTGATAAAGTGACCATGACTTCCATATATGAATTATCTTAACCCTGGGATCATAAAGAATGGGATAGGACAAGAAGATCAAAACTGGACATGATGGGGCTTGCTCCCCATCGACAGAAACCAGGAAGGCCCTGAGGTTGGAACCACACAGCTCACAGATTTCCCCTTCATCATGCTTAACTTGCTCCCCTCTTGTGACACAACTCCTAGAATATGAATCATCTCCACCACTTCATCCTTCATTTGAACCTCTAAATACATAGGTAGAGTGAAGGGAGTAACAGAATATTGAAGAGAAGGTCGGAGTGCCTCCACTAAATGTCTCTCTCGAGACTCCTCAACCAAAATGATGTCCGGAGTAAAAATAATGAGATCCTCAAACTAGATCCCCAATTCCCTCACTAACATACTTTCCTAAATGATAGAATATGGCTCCACCCTGTTCTCGGCCTTCATTGTGAAAGATAGGAATTACACCAAGAACACCCTCTTGATGTCAGAACACAAAACCTCATCCTCCCTCTCTTCCCCCAGATAGATCGTCCACCCCCGATGTGCCACTCCCTGCATCTATATTACAACTATAGGATCCTAGTACTCAGTTGGAGCCCAAATCAAGTATAAATCTATTACTATCTCCTTGAGCCAGCCCTCCATCTCAATGTCTGAGACACTGAACTCATACTACTCTAGGGTATACTACTGAAAGGCATGATGTGCCTTATGACACTGGTCATCCTCCTCCTCACGATCATCCCTCCTCTGATCATACAAATCAGTCGCCTTGGCCTTAATCGCATGCACCACTTGGTGTCCTCGTCCGGGTGCCATACCTGCAAGGAAAACCAGGAAATTTCTAAGACTGAGTAGTGTAGATGATCTCTATTAAAATTTTCATTAATAATTTTATTCATTTTAAACTCCCCAAACACCTAGAACACAAAAGAAATCTTGTCATTATTACTCATGAACCTTTTCTATGGTATCCAAACTATAATAATTGTGACATCACTTGTTTATTCGGAAGGTCTAGAGTCCATGCATCGAATCATGGGGGGCCCTAAATATCATGTCCTTGTCAGTCTTCACTGTCATATTTCTCACACCAAGATTACCTAACACTGCATCCCAATCATCCAATGCAATCCTCACTATGCCTAACTCTGAACTCCATTCAATCTCTCAACCATAATATCTGATACCATTCTGTCATGACCTGCATTCACCAGGATGAGGGAATGAAAAAAAACTTCCAGACTCGTCCTTCTTTAAGTGGAAGGTGAGAGAATGACCCCCAATTAACACCTTCAATAGTCCCTGGAGTATTGAATAGAACCATATGTATATAATCACATGTAATATGGAAGGAATTAACATTTTCATAGAAAATATCGATAGATAAGATGGAAAATACAAAACAACTCCAATCACAGAAAGAAAATGTAAAGCCAAAACCCCATATTATATATACATGTTCAAAATAAATTTCTATAAAGTATAATTAAAATCCAAAGAAATGTACCAAATTAAAATAAAAAAGCGACAAAAAATGTCCAAACGTCCAAGCTAGTATGGTCCCAAAGAGTCTTGGAAGTCCACCAAGAATCCAGAAAGTAGTTTTACATATATTGGGGTTATACGTGTATACTTAGTATGGAAAATATATTACTCTCAAGAACATGTGGGGAGGCATTCTAGGCCCATGTGAGAAAGTATAGGTAAACCAAGAACCTATCAAAGAAACTATCCACCCAACGTCACCAAGGCACACTCCACAAATAATGCATGTTAGGTAATGTAATATTCATATAAAATCGATATTTGGGTACCCCGCATCACTTTCCCAATGGTTATTATAGACATACTACACTTCAGAACTCCCCCTCCATTTTCTCTGTAGTCCCATTGTCACCCCAAAAAAACATACGGACCACCACTACCACGCATCACACCCACAGACACTTGGGCCACCACAACCCCGCATCCCGCCCGCAGACACCAGGGCCACCACAACCACCCATCCCACCCAGAAACACTTGTGCCACCATAACCATACATAAAAATTCCCGTAGACACCTGAACTAGAACAACCACTGCCATGCCCAAAGAAACATGGGAAAAAAAACAGGCACACACATAGGCTAACTACCACAACATGCCATGCCTGAAGATTCTTGGGCTATAATGGAAATTAGGTTGTCACATCCTGCCCAATGAGTTCAGGGCTACCTGGGAGAGGGAGAAGAAAATGAGCTAATAACCAGCCACTCATATGAGGGTTGGGAAAATCACCTTCCGCCATGAAATGGGGGTGTTCGGAAAGAAGTGTTCAATATGTGTGGGGTGTGTATAAGAAACACAACAACTACAAATTTACATATAGGTAATCAATGAAACACCACAACCTAGGGGTTCCAAAAAAAATCCCCTACACCAACACCCTTGTTACAATTTATACAGGCACAAAATCACAACATCCACAATGATAAAGCCACCCATTGAACCAATTTTTGTTTCTCCTGTTCAAGTGATTTTATTAGTATAAAATATAATCCTCCACTTCAGGGAAACTAACATGCACACCCACAAGTCAAAATAATAATTGAAAGAAAAAAAAATACAACCAAACAACAATTTAAATATTCACACATTGTTCTCTGGTAAAGTCACAAAAACAAAAGAGATATGTGAGATACCTCAATGTACTGCAACCAAACCAAGCCCCAACATACTGTCACATATTTTAAATCCAACAATTGTACAACAGAAGATTCAATATCCATCCACATCTCCACAAAAGCATCAATGTGTGCGATGAAACATATAACCAGAACAAGAAAAAGATGTTTCCAGATTAAACAACACCATTCAACATGTTCCATTCTTTTGTTAGGTTAACTGGGGTGATCACAAAAGGATTATTTTCATTGGGAATCCCTTTAATGCACTAGTTTTACGTGATTATCCATTTTCTATGTTATAACCATTCCATCCCAATAATTTCAAGAAAACAGAGCTTCATTAGTGCGCATGAATGAACCACCAACAACCTTGATTTTTAGTGGGAATAAGCCCATTCAATTCACAATATATGTACAAAGAAAAAATAATACAACAACAGTATCATAAAACACACACCCTTCATTATTTTAAATTACATTTATTATCTTTGTTAAGGTTTTGTTTCATCCACGCTCTGGGGAGACATTATCATGCATGCCCGGCATGATATAGAGTAAAAAAAAGACAAAGGAAAATCGTACATGGATGATCAATGATTGTTGTTTTTTACTCGCACTATGATTTTGGGTTAAACAACTTGTAGCTGAAGAACTCCAAGGACTCCAGGGATGTGTGGGAAGGGCTCCATCATGGTGCCTGATTCTGAAAGTGGGACTCCAAACTCATGAAGGAAATGAAAGGGATCTAGAAATTAGAAAAACAATCTTCATGTGATAAGAGGCCAGATCCTAGAGTTATTAGATATAAAATCTTGAACATCTTAAAAGGAGGATCGTGGTACCATATTCTAGGTGGTTGGTTATACACTATGTTATTAATTTCTATATTATAATTATCCTTAGGGACAATGGAGATAACATATGTGTGTTAAAGGATATATTTTAAATTGAAAAATCCATGTATCATGTGTGAATCTAGAAATCATGGGTAAAGGTTTGACAATGAGTAGAGGCACACATTTTTGTAACTAAAGGTTCACTCGACTCTTGGGGATTAAAAATTAATTTACTAGTTTTAAGAAGGTTATCCAAAAACAATTAGGTTAATAGATATGTTACATGAGAGGAACTGGAAAAACTAAAAAACTGGAAATATACAAAGCGTTGGAGACACGATGGCACCAGTTCGTTGAGACCCCATAAGAAGTGAACCTGTTTTAGTATAAGACTATGGTGGTTGAGCTGTGAAGGTACCACTATCATGGTACCACCATTTCAATGGAACCAATTAGTGGGACTGAGTTCTTGGAATAATCCATAATGATCCACTTTTGGGCCCTAAGATACCCCATACACCAGAAAGATGGAAATGTAATAGACCAGGGGTGTCTGTGCCATTACACATTGATTTTATAAACTGAAGAATAAATACAAAAATAATTAATAAAAAGATACATTATGCATAATTATCAAGATAATTTTGGTAGGATAAAGTGGATAAATTATTTGTGGTAATAAGAAAAAAGAAAAAATATATGGCATGGAGCATAAAATATATCAATGGAAGTAGTACTACATTTAGTAGTCACTTGATTTATGTTTAGAGGGAAACAATATGTGCCTTTATTCGTATTGAACACTCATACACCCATGAAATCAATTTATAAGAAGAATATTTCAATATGTGTTGATGCATGAATCATTTCCCCCATTTTAGATATTGAATGGGTGAGACCTCATTAAGTGGTTCCTATAGAGAGAGGCATGACAATTGTTAAGAATTAAGGGAATGAGTAGATTTAAATATGGATTTATACTATATGGGGAGAGTTTATTCAATATAGTAAACTAAACATAACCACAAAGATCGATCATTTGAATCATCTCTTTATGCATCATATCTTATTCAGGTTTGATGGTCTTGAATTTTATTATTTCCTTGGTAGATATTATAGTTGTTAATATATATTGTAAGACCTAGATAACCAATCAAATTACTCCATAAAATAATCATAAGGAATCTTTTTACTATAAATATATTCCATTGGTTGTTTTTAATTTTTAGAAAATATTATAATGGTGAAAGACACACTGCTTTCATGGTATTGTGGATGAGTTCTTAGGGAATAATAAGAAATTTTCTCCAATCTACTGGAGATCTATTTATGTTTTTTTTCACAACCATCATTTTTTCATGAAGATATATGAAAATAGTTAATAGTTATGAATTTGGAGATTATCAATTTCGTTGTTTAAGGAGACACTATTCTCAAGCACCAAATTTTAACATAGGGAATAGAGGATTATTTGGATAAGATTAAAATGATAAATGATCTATGTAAAACTACATGAGTGAAATGGAATAAAATATTTCATAGACATGTAAGATTATCTATTAGATTCAGAAAATATTTCTCAAGGTATTTTCATCCACATACCCAGGTGAAGGACATACTATTTTAATTTGACCTATCTTTTCTAGAATCCCTTTATATTAAAAAAGTATAATGTGTTTCACACCCTATTATTATAATATTATGTTGTGATAAGTATTTTGATATTATCATTGATTTTAAAAATTGTGATTTGGGGCTATTTTAGGGTGGTGGGTCCAACATATATCTTTGAACATCAATCATTATTGTTATAGACTCAAATTAGATCAAGTGAATTAGAAAACCATCACGAAAAAGTTTCTTATAATTATATTTTATTTGGATAAAATCAATTTTATCTTAACTTATCAAATTTTATTTTTTATAATAAAAATATATACGTGTAATAACATATCAAAAAAAGAATATCAATACTTTATTGATATGCTGATTAATAATTATTGAAGAGTTTTACATCATAAATAGGGATCATATGTTCTCTAAAATTTTCTTGCTGGTCATTTTTTAGGGTTTCAGTTATCATACATCACTAAAAAAGAGGATATAGACATTCTTTATGAATTTGGATATGAAATAAAATTTTATTTTGGATTAAATCCAATGAATTTTTTTGACATTGAGATCATTATATTCACTATGAATTTATTTCATAACTAATTTTACTGACAAAAGAAATAGATTTTCCAAATATAACAGACTATTGTTTTTGGATGAGCCTCTTATTTTAAGATATTGGTTAGATAACCTTATTAGATGTAGAATTACCAAGGATAATTCACCAAGGGTTTTAATTTTTATTCAATCATAACCTACTGGAGGATATCATGGACCTAATTTTATGATGTCTCATATACTACAACATAGTTTCCTTTTTATTTAAACTCATTATAATATTCAATAGTTCGTACAAATATTTCATCAATGTAGAATGATATGTAATATTTTGAGTATATTTTATATTAAAAAACACCTAATTATTGAGTGGATGTTTTCAATATCTCAGGAAATGATTTTATTGGGACCTACCCAAACATCCTTGGATATATATACATTTGCCCCTATATTGATTAGGTAGAAAATTTGGTCCATGAAAAATCTGAAACTCTAAATACTACCAAGGTGGTGATGAAATTTTAAGATAATATAATCATTACTTAATTTCAAATTATGTAATATCTAATTAGTGATTGGGTAATCATTTAAATAACCTCTTAATGGGGGTATTGATGGAAATATATTGGTTGTAATATAATATTATCACCCCTTGTAGCTCATGAACTAGCAGGAATGTTAAATTTCAAAATATATACATAAAAATAATAATGTAAAATAACATTAACAAAATATTAATTTATTAGAGTAGAAATACTGATGGAACATTTTGTTCTTACAAAAATACATACAATTGCCCAATTCTATGTGCTCATTCATATTTTTTATTGTAAAAACTATCAGTCACCGAAAGTGATGGAACACATTTCAGTTTTTCTATCATGAAAATGAATATTGAAGAAACTTTTACATACAATTATCCATACTGCCTCTATAATTTCATGTTATAATATACCTATAACAGTTAGGGTTCCACCCGTAGAGATAGTTTGTGATTTCCCCTATATTTGCTTAACTACCAAATACATGGTGTCTTTCTAAATTGTACAGTTCTTAGATGAACTATGATTGGCATAGAATATAGCCACCATACTAGGCACACTCATTTCGCAAGCCCAAAAACCTCATTCCATGGGCCATTATATTGTTGACAAGATTATAGTTAACACCATGGATACCCCTTATATTACATTAGATACCATTAAGTACATTGAATCTATTGTCCAGACTGATCATGACACTCTAATTAAGGTGGCCATGAGGCATCATAAGGATGAGACAATATATTTTTAGGATTTCCTTATTTCATTATTTTTGTGTCTCTTTCACTATACAAGGATTGTAGTGCATTTCATTTTCCAAATATTTTTGAAATTTATTTATACTCCATAAATGAATATACATCCCTATTTCACAAACCATACACATTCATTTCCATTCAACTCTATCTTTTTGGACTCGCGAATTTCATGTGCCATAATTTTGTTTTTGGATGTGATGCTCTTTTTTCAAAGCTGAATAAAGGATTCCAAACCAAATAACTAGTTTCCATCACAGTCCATTTTCTCCAAAAATGTTTTTGTTCCATATTCTTGTTAGTTTTTTTATAAATATTATATATTCATTGCAATCAATCAACCATTATCTCAATGAATTGGGATATTATTTTCTTTTTCAATTATAAGGATATTTTATATCTTATTATATACAAAAAATTTCTTTTGTCTTATCTTTATTGATAAAATAGAAAATTTTCATTGGATAAATACTATTTCTTTACGAATTTAACAATAATAATGTAAATATATATTAAATTATGAGGTTAAATTCATTGAATATTAATTTATGGATTACTATATGGTGGGATTTATTAAGAATATTAAATAATATATTTATCTATATTTTTATTTCCGAAAGTGATTGTTTATTGACTCATTACTTAGAACATATTTCATTTATGATTTCTCACATATTTTAATTCTAATTTTTATGAGGGTTTAAAATCCAAATTTTCAAAATTTAATTCCCATTTATTTTTAAATATGAGAAAATGGGATTTGTTTTTATGCCATAATTTACTTTTAAGTCATACCAAAACATTGTAATTATGAACCACATGTAAATTATAAATATCTCATCACTAGAAGACTAAAGTCAATGGTTATTTTATTATTTTGGAACATGATATAAGGAATTAAATTTTATAGGACTAAATTGTTTAATAGAATTGGGTGACTTGATATATAATTGATTATTATATTAAAATTACAATCATATAAAAAATATTTATTAATAACTCCATTATTCCCTGTAGAATATCCTTACATATCAATCTTATTAAAATACCAAGCATCTATGGGAATGGAATCATAAGATATGGGTGATGTCAAAGCTCATTAAGGGTATGTGTATATTGGAATATGTTATGAATAAGTACAGAATAATAAATATATAATTTTAAATTACTAAATAAATGGTTATTTATTTTATAAAATAATCATAAATATTAATATTTTGGTAATAAATTTTGATCAACGTAATTCTATATAAATAATTATTTGAACTTGAATCTTATCCATTATTATTATAACTCATTAAATAATCACATACACATCAATAAATAATCTCATCATAATTTAATTAACAATGTTAGACATCATAAGATTACTTTCCAGGCCTTAGGATGAGAATTTTTATATATATTAGTGAATCCATGTCCCACTACCCAATCTAGTTTGTCTCATTAGAGAAACAGATGCACTAATGGGATATAGTTGGCCCCACCCATCACATACAATTTGAAATGCATTCATCATATGAACAAGGAGAAACATAATCACATAATAAATAAAATTGTAAATCTAGATTATTAAATGTTAATTATTTATCATATCATTAAACATAATCATAAAAAAATTATATTGGAAACCATCATATGAATTGTTAATAATTTACGTAATCAATGAATATAATCATAAACAATATATAATAATAAAGGGAATGAAAAAAATATGACATAGTCAAATATACATATCATAAAAAGTTTAGAGAAATAATATGGCTGGTTTCATTACCAAATACTTCCTATAGATCACTATTAAATGAGGTTTTCAATCATGAGGTAATCAAATATTATAAAAACTCCATTGAAAACATTATCAAAGAAAATATATGTTTAATATGGAAAATATATTTTAATGAATAATATTTTTCATATTGTTATAGAACATAATTGTTTTTAAATAAATATAGAAACATATTATGGAATCTAAAATGAAATGAGTTGTCATGGAAATAAAAATTCTATACACTCCCTCCAAAAAAAATTCACCTATATCTATTTTAGAATGGTTAAAAGTACCACGTTCAATGAATATAAATATGATTCATTTCAACCAAATTTATAAATAATAAAACATGCGTAAAAATTTACTTAAAAACATTTGGAGCATTTTGAAAACAGTATTAACATTATTTTTATAAACAAACTACATTGAAAACAATTGATATCCATATGAAGAGAGATATAATGTACTGTTTTCCAAAATAAATGTTTCCCAATAACATTACAAAAAAATATAGTTAAATGGTGATATAATATTAAAAGTTAATGAATTACCTATGGAGAAGAATATATATTGATTTTACTTTATAAATATCAAAAATTTTCCCATAGTGGATAGATAATGATAATCAATGCAAAATATTAAATAGATTATGAAATAAACCATTTCCACATTATAAAATTTAGATTCATAACCCCCATTTAAACAAATAAAATCAATTTAAACATTTAACATCCTAAAGATGAAGATAATATCATATATTAAATTAAATGGACCTTATACATATATCACATAGAAGAAATATGTGGTGAATATGATATGTCTCATAGTTTTAAAAGTGACACAAGAAACCATTACCTCATATTCGATTTCCATTGTACATTTCCAAAACTCGTGTATATTAAATAAACATTTATTATACAAAAATTACAGAAAATTATTAATATATATATAATACCATATATTATTTATGAATAAATTTCTATCACTTATTTATTAATAATTCTTTATTAAAAATATTATTCTGTGTGATGACTGCTTCATTTTCTATGTATGTTTTGGTTTGGTAGTTTGGGTCCTTGTTCGTTAATCATTCATGAATAATGTATATAATTTTGAACACGGTATAAATATCATATATATTAATTATATGAGTAATTAAAATATTCCATTGAATTTAGAGATTTTAAAATGTGTTACTCTGTTTATGGAGACAGTAGGCCATATATAAACATGATTATTGCATTCATTTTTTTGACGGATGGAATGAATGGAAATTAAATAATGGTTATCTTTTATAGAATATTTTCATATCATACATATAATATATTTTTATTATATATATATATGATTATAAATGTCAAAATAAAATGGACACAATTTCACATTTTTTTGTGGAGGTGATAATTCACATGTACCCACAAGAGACACTATTATTATACAACATATTGGATTGAAAGATGGTATAAGTGAACGTATAATTGAAGAAGTAAAAAATAATTCATAAATATAATATATATACATCAATACTATCATTATATTATTCTGTGAGAAGTGGTTATGGAACGAGGATTACATCACTCTGAGAGGCGGTTGTCTGTTTAACACATGATTGATTGTTTTGTTTCCCATTTTATTGTAGAGGATGATGAAATTGGTCAATACATTACCATAATTTAATTTATGTATATGATAGATTATTATAATTATTTTATAATATATTATAGTTATTTTATGTAGTTAAATTAATGAATAAAATGAAAATTTTTGGTTAAGAATAACACCACTTCATCGGGAAACCACATTAGTTATAAATAGATATCCTTACTAGATTTGTTCTATGATAAAACCAAGTACTGTAGGTAATTTTGTGGTATTTATGGATGTTATTTTTTTCATTATTGGCCAAAATGGGGTTAGGATGTGTGAATTGGATAGGATAGGGTGTTCCCTTTTATAAGTGTGTGGAAGGACACACATGGAAATTTTGAAAAGAATAAATTGTAACCAAGATTTTTCACATCCCATCTACATCTAATATTGATCATTATAAATATATATTTGATATAAGGTTGATATATGTCCATAAAAATTGAATGGGCAACATTTATGTACATTATAATTCTTATCTTCTTAGTTTATGCCTCATGTCATTCATTTCAACCATTGCATGATAAATTATTTTTACTATTTGTACTATTCTTTATAACCAATAATTAATTTTATATTATTATATAATATTAAATATTATTATTTCGAATATAGAATCCATTTTTAAAATTCTATTAACTGATGTTTCAGAATTTAATTTATTTCTAAATCCACAATCGTGATTAAAAAACAGCTTTCCAAAAAATGATTATTCATAGATATAAAAATATTAATTAAATTAAAAAAATAATTTTTTATAAAGACAATAATTGGATTATTATAAAATATTTGAAAAATAATAATTTTCAATTAAAATTAAACAAATTATACCTTTAAAATTCCGTAATCAAAATTGGATTTTCCTACAAAAATCTGTATATTTTTACTATTCATTGAGAAAATAAACATATTGGAAACTCTCAGAAAATAATTAATTTTATTAGGTATTTATAATTTAAAATATTACACTTTTTTTCTATATTCCTTTTACAAAATATAAAATTTTAAAATTTTGTTATGTTCAAAGAATGAAAAGAATTCGTTATTTTGGGAAAATTCGTTTCTGAGGTAAATAATTATATTCAATTCAGCTAATTATTATTTTTTTTTTGAAAAATTGTTAACCAATAATTTTTTTTTCACATGAGTAAATAATATAGTTTTTATAATTTATGTAATTCTATTCCTACCAACCAGTTTGGCAGCTAGTTTGTACAAATATAATATTTTATAGTTATTTTATACTTAAGGTTCTAGGTATCACAAGATTCCAAGGAGATTAAAATTATTTAAATGGAAATATATATAATAAAGTACTAGTGTTATAAATGATTATCTATTATATGTTATTTTATCCTCAAAATTCAAAAATCAATCCTCGTGATACTGTGTCTTAGTGCATCATCATAACTTAATGAGGTTCCCCCAAAGAAATTGTTTTTCTTATGATTTTTCTAACATACATTTTCCATCCAAGTAGTTTGATTACTCAAAACTTGTTCCCTAGTTTCCAAAATCTAAAAAGGATCTTCAGAGGAAGATATATCATTTCCCAATTATATTAAATCATTGGTTTACCCTATAATTTGGTATGGCATAAATTTCCTTTATAATGATATATATAAAACCTCATGTTGTTTAGAGATCTATTTTTTAAATTTCCAAAAGCTAAGTCATATCTCCAATTTATTCCAGCATTTTAAAAGGTATGGGGTACTTGAAATTAGAATTTCCATTCATACCCAACCATACAACCTCCTTTTTTGTATAGATAAATAAATTAAAACATATTCTCCCACTTAAAATTTAAAATCCTCACTCCTTTTATCATAATACCTATTTTTCCTTCCTCAGTTTATTTTGATATGGATGTGAATAGTTTTTAAATATTCTATTTTCTACTCCAAAATACCTGATCCTATAATATTCCTTCAAAAAACATCATCATAAATGTTTTATTTATAGATATCCTTCCATATAAATCTTTATACACATCCATTTGAAAATTATAATAGAGGTTAATATTATAGGAAAAGTCTACCAAATTTATATATATATCCACAAAACATGAATGTAAATATAGAATGACCAAAAATTGTATTATAATATATTAATAGTTCATTTGGATATTCCATATGTTTTTTGGTGATAAATGGTTCTATAAAGATTCCTGGTATCAGGAGCCTTTTGAATACACATCTATAACTTCAATGTAAATCAGGGATTGGGATCAGATATAATTGATAGTGTTGAACCATGAATTATTTCATCTTCATTAATATAAATCGTTGTAATATTATCATGATATAATTAGTTTATTATAGTGGGTAATTGTACATAATTGGTGATAGGATCATTAATAACATAAATATAAATATTTTAGGATTCATTGGTAATCTAGGAAAAATATCCACATTATTACTATCCAATTTTCACATATGAATATTAATAGGTTTTATAAATCTAGTAGGATATTTTATTTCTACCTAAACATTTTTATAACCCCAACATCATGATACATGATAAGAAAAGTTCAACTCCATATAATCACACAAAACGTTTTCCTTCAAATATCTATGCATCTTGGTGCTACCATGGTGTATAAAGAAAGATGATCTATAAGAATCATCTAACAATTCCCTTTTTCGCTAATGTATAGACAAAAAATAGTATCATTCCAAATTTAATAACTCCATATTCACAATGAAGTCCTCAAAATATCCCATTTTTTCACATATATAATATTCTTTAATGATTCTCATCAAGAGGTATAAATGTTTTTCACTATAAGTATGTGTTGGATATCATTTGACAAAGCAATGATAACTCCCCTCCCTCAATAATTCCCATATCATTTTTTAATTAACCCCTAATCATATAATCACTCTTCATCCTCCATTTTGTGAGTACTCCATGGAATTTCTCTCTCAATGCATACACTACATTATTTTCATTCTCTCGTTTATAGTATATTTACAAATCATAGTTCTTGACCAGCTCTAATCGTCTTTGTTCCTTCTTGTTTAGATCTTCCAGTGAAAATATTTATTTCAATCACTTTTAAATTATGAAAATATTAAAGCATTCCCAATATAGACAATGCATCAATATCTTCAAGTAAAAGATTATAGCTGCCAACTCATGATCACATGTTAGATCATTTTTCCTTTACTACCATATTGCATAGGCTACATATTTATCATTCTAAAAAGGATACAACCAAGTCCCTTTTTCTTTAATCATTAAAATATATTAAAACAATTAATTTAAGATGGTAGATTCAGAATTAATGCATTCACCAAAATCCATTTCAATTCTTCAAAATAATTTTTATATTACTTTTTCCATAAGAGCATAACCCCTCTTCGAATATACTTGGTTAATAGGATATAAAATTTCAATTTTTTAATATATCACCAATAGCCACCTTCCAGACTAATGAAACTAAATTCAGAATTTATTTTTATTACTATACATCATTACTAAACTACATTATTCTTCATAAGTTCATCTGATATTCTATCCATGGGGATAATACAACCAACAAATTAAACATTATGGATCTTGAATTCATACTTTCTAAATTTCACATACAACTAATTTCTACTAAGAGTCTCAAGAATGATAATAAAATTATTTTCCTTGACCCCAAAGAACAAATAATAAACCAGTATATAATAAAAAATACCACAAAAATTATCAACATATTCATTAAAAACACAATTTTTTAGATCCATCAATACATATGGTGAATTTTTCAATCAAGATGGAATTACTATGAAAACGTTATTTCCATAACTGAAATAATATTCTATCCTCGGAATATCATCCTCTCTTACTCAAAATTTATGATTTCGATAATGATGGAAATTATTTGAAATATATTCTTCTCCCAAAACATGATTCATTATGTCGTATATTTGTGTTAGATAATACATTCACATTATATTGATAACATTAATGAGAATTTATTCAATTATGACATCATAGATCCATTTTTCATCTTAAAAAATTAAATGGGGCTCCATATTGTGAAATAAGTATGTGTATACATCCATTATCACAAAAATCCTCTTGTTTTTTCTCCATATATAAAAATTTGAAAGTTCTCATTTTATAATGATCCTTTTAAGTGGGTATTTTAGTAGAAATTAAATCAATAAAAACACAACTACATGACCTGGATTACTCCTAGTTAATTATTTATTAAATATTTTAATGTATTCCTATACATATTTAAATCCTCAATTATATGATTATATTTTTTATCCATAGATTGGATTTGATCTTATGCCCTAAGATAATTATTTATAAAAGCTTGTAGGGGTTGATCTATACATGAATCAGATTATGATGTTGACATTCTAAAGATAATAAATTCAATATCCTCTAAATTAATCATTACTTCCTTCTCCTTGTAAAGAAACATTATACAACATTTTTATATCCATTCTATTACAATGATTTTATAAAATTACACCATAGGTTAATAATTAATACATTCAATAGGGATCATTTATGTGACATGATGGGAACTAACAGAGTACCGTTGTTGTGATCAAACCTCCCCTATGAGTATTTTTTTATTACTCCACCATCAATAATCTAGGAAACTATTTTATTTTATTTTAAAACATGGATTATATAAAAGAATAAAATGACCCAGAATCAAATAATAATTAGTTAAATTTATGGATTTGAGTAAAGTATATGAAACAAAATTATTCAGATATTTAACCTCAACTACTATGGAAGCATAATCATTGACTTTATCCCATTTCATTTCATGAGGAAAATTCATTGATTTTGGGGAAAAAAATTTATTTTGTACCATTTCATTACAGTTGTAGAGTTTCACATTAGAAACTTCTTTCTTACCATTAAAATGATTATCCTTGGGGACATTTTTTCTACAATTGTATGAAACAACCATACCAATCAATAATGGTCCATGTTTTTTTATTAATAATATATAAGAAGTTTTAATTTCAATCTTATTTTATTACATTTTATTATATTTATTTTCCATACTTCCAAGCAACCATTATATTGACATTATTTCCTTCTAATTTATAATAAATTGTTACTTTTATCAATGTTTATATGACTTGATACATTGTCCTTTTATAATGTAATATTTAATATATTAGTTTCATTTAGAGTATTTCCTTAATCCCATAAAAGAATAATTCTATTATTCAATTTGAATTACATATGTACTCGTCTGAATGAGTTGTAGACCACATAAATTTGGCATTATTACTGGCAGCATTTTCCCATACCCTTTATCTTAAACTCAAGAATTGTCTCTCGATATCTATTCATTGTTCGTAGAGAAAACAATTTTTCAACAAGATAACCAAAAAATCATTCCACTCAATATTTGTTTCATTTTTTCATTCATGTGTTTTTGAATTCATTGCCTCCATTGATCTACATTCCATGATAGATGGAAAAAATCTATTACATTCGACTCCCTTTAATTAATCCCCAATGTGATAAATAAATTATCTGTAAAACATACCCATTTGATAGTTATTAATGTAAATGTAGACTGATTAAATTATAGAGATTTTTAAGACATCAAATTCTATAACATTGTAACACTATATTGTTGATCTGTAGGCTGCTGCATATGGGAATGTTTATTGGACATAGCTTGAGTCAGTTGTAATATATTCATATAGAGCTCCAGCCTAATTCTAATACCCATATGGTAAATCACAATATGGATTATATGAATTAATAAGATTTTTATTCAATTAACTAGGTTTCATTTATAAATAATATAACTTATATGATTAGATCATATCATTATGAATCACTGTGTTTAATTTTGAAACTACTAACAACCATAAAATAAAGTTATTTTTTTTGCATATGTAATATTATAATATTGTAAAAAGTAAATTGGAGAATATTCTAATGTTGTAAAAATATTTCAAAATTTAATCATAAATTTCATTAATGAAAATGTGAATTATCCCAATCATATCCCTTGGGAGTTTAAATCTACGTTTTGAGAAAGGCTTATTATCATGGATCAAGTGATGATTGAGTCAAAGACCAAGGTTCCCCTTATATATTTTTTACCCCTAAGGTAGATCTATAGGAGATAAACTTCCATTTATTTTATCTATACATGGATGTATTAATAGGAAATCAACATAATATATACATTGAAAATTAATTAAGACGTTATATTATACCATTAATTATTCTTAAAATCAATTATATTTTTATATTATGTAATATATTTTTCAATTAATATAGTTCATAGAGTTTCTACTAAACTCTTTCAAATAAAAACTATAAATAAATGGAATATTTTATCCTACATTCACTAATTTCTTTATTATATTTACAATAGATACAATGAGTCAAATCCCAAATGAATTAATGCTTTAATACTCTTGGAATAGTAGATTCCAAATTTAATATCAAATCAAAATTGAAAATGTGAATATAAAACCTATAATGTTATTTTATAATTCAATTATTACCTTTAGAATATCTTTCGATATAAGTTATAATACACCTCAAGTAATCATTGGGAAAGGATACATAATAATGGGTTAATCTTTAATGATTTATAAGGGCATGAATAAAGTACCATATATCTTGAATAAATAAACCATAAAGAATGAAAAATAACTAAAATGTATTCCTTTTAACAAATAACATGAACATAAACAATAATATGTAATGATTAAATGATGATAAATATAATGAAATATATATAATATCATGATCATGAAAATTATTCAAGGATATTAACAGAAATTATATAATCGCATAGATATCTATAATTAATATCCTAATGACAGAATTCATAACATTATAGATCATAACTATATCATCAAGAAATTGTTCCTTAACTACTTAAATAAATAGATTTAACATCAGTTAAATACCTATTCTAGTTTGTCCCATGAGACCTATCAATTCATTGAGGTAGTATAGCAGGGAATACCCGTTACTTACTATGTCCAATGATTTCCCTATATGAATGGGGAGAAAAAAATCATATAATTTTTTTTAGAAAAAAATCTATATGAAATTTTATTAATTGCTCCAATCATTAAACCTAAACGACATGAACATTAAAATCACAATTACCATATGAAATGTTACTATTTTCCTAATCAATAAACATAATCATAAACCTTCTTAGGTAATATAGAAATAGTATAAAAATATTACATCCTCATAAAAGGGATCATAAAAAATCTACTGAATTAATAATGATTGTATCAATAAAAAAATTCCAAAATTAGTTTATGTAAATTTATTTTTATTTTTATTTAAGAATAATAATAAGATACAAATAATGTTAAATCCCTTCTTTATGAAAATAACAATTTCATATTGAAAATTTTATTCTACCGAAAAAATAAATAAATTATTTTTTGGAAGAAAAATTACAATGAAATAGTCATTGGATATTTTAACGGATGTTCCAATTAAACTTTTGGTCATGATAGTGAGGATTTTAATATATTTTATTTTTTCAAAAAAAAATTATAACTTCTTAAAAAATCCAAAGTACCTCGTTCAAAAAACTGAAAAGGATATTACATTAAAAATATATTTACATAGTAATACATGAGTAAAAATGTGACTAAAAATTAGTTGAAAAATATTGAAAAAATTAGCATATTTTTAGAAACATCCATATGGGAGAAAAACTATTTTGAAATGAATATAGAAATAAATTAATCATTTCTTAAAAAAATTGATAACTTTAAAAAAAATTGAGGAAAATGGTACTATTATATAAAACTTTAATGAATATCCGTAGTAGATGAACCTATATTTGAATTAGTATTATAAAATAATATAAATCTCTGAACTAAGACATAAATATAAATAATCCTAAATAATAATAATATTATGAAATATATTATTAACACTTTGGTAAATTTTGAATCATAAAAACCATGAATTAAATAAATTAAAATGATATAATAAAAATCTTGAATATAAATAGATTCACGAAATAACTAATAAATGGGAATTTATATACACTACACAAAATAAAAAAATGGTAAATATATAATTTTTCTCATGGGAAGGAAAAAATATATTTGTGAATCAAATACATCAATATTGATTTTTTTAACGTGTTCAAACCTATTGTATAAAAAAATTATAATTATTGTAAAAATATTGTATATAAATAATCATACATATCATACGATAAAATATTTTTTATAATTATTTATGAAAATTTCATTAACAATTAATTTTTAAAAGAAATTTTTTTAAGAGATAACAACTTAAATTTTCACTTATTTTTTGTTTTAGTAATTTTAGACCTTTTAATTTTATCAAGGTCCCATCATCTAAAAATTTTTAACCATTATATAAATATCTTATTTATTAATAATATTATTGTATATAATAATCTAAAAAAGTTAGTGATCAAAAAATATTGCAGACTCTTTATGGAGACGGTAGGTCATACGTATGCATGAACGTTGTTTTAATTTTTTAGGCAGATCGATAAAATGAAAGGTAAATAATAGTTAACCTACACAATTAATTACTAATTTATATATATAATATATATTATGTAAATATATCCTTATTAACATACCTATGAATATAAAATCAAATTCATTTCTCATTGGTTCAGGGAGGCTATAGTCTGCACATACACTTGCACAAGGTTATAATTTTCCAAAATAATGAAAGGTAATATGGTATACCTAATATTAGAATTCCATATGTGTAATTATTTTATATAATGAATATATATATATTTATATAATCATAAATTATATCCATCCATGAAATGTGGTGATGGAAAACAAATTACATCAGCTTGAGAGGTGTTGGTCCACTGTATATACAATCGAGGATTTTGTTTCCCACTTGATTGAAGAAGAGATAGATATTGGTCATTAAATTAATATAATAACATATAATTATATGGAAGATAAGTTTTTTTATTATTTTTTCATTGTTTATTGAGGATTAAAATAGTAAAATGATGAAATAAAATTAAAACACATGGTTAGAAACTATACCACTTCTTCAGAAAAAAACATTATGGTTATACCTAAAACATTACTATATTATATTTTTTGTTAAGAAAAGGACTCTATAACACACGTAGGGATTTAATAAAGGTATTTTTCGATTTATATTATATTTGAATGGGTTTTTGAAGTGTGAATGGGATATGATCGGTTGATCCCTTTTATATGTGTGGGGAATGACACACATAGGCATTTTGAAAAGAATAAATTGAACCCATATTTTTTAATTGAAGAAGAGCTGCAAAATGGAGCATTATTGAGACTTAGATGACATACGATCATAGTATTTCTTAACAACTGAAACTGGAAATGTATTTATATCATTTTGGTCCATATATTTTTATTTTAACACATGGTAAACTAATTTTCACCACAGTCATGTCATTTAATTTTCTATAATATTTATTACGACCGAAAAATAATATTACAAAACAATATAACATTATCCATTTTGATTATGGAATAAATTTTTGGATATTCAAATCAAAAAAGTGGATGATTATAATTTAATGTTAAATTGATTCATCCAATGAAAAAATGTTTTTTCTAAAGGAAAAATTTTAATAAGTATAAAATATTTTCTATTAAAAATTAATATATACTTGATTATAATTTACGAGTATTTTTTAATTATTATATTCTAGATTTAATTATAATTTAACAAAATTTACAAAATATATATTTATTTTTTTTACCTCAATCTATATTTCAACACATAAAATTATTTATTTTATCGTTAATTGAAAAAATAAATCATTTCAAAATTTCCCATAAATATCACACTAAGAATATTTTAAAATGATGAAATAAAAAATGTCGTAAAATTTTCAAATATAGTTTTTTTAATTTTTTAAAAACTTTTATCTTAAATGCACAAAAATTTATTACATCAGTTTTATTAATTATATATTTTTCCAGAAAACATTTTTTTATTCAAATATTTATTACTTTTATTTATTATAAGTTAATAAAAATTAAATTTATTTTTTCAATTTTAATCCCAATAATTTTGACATTTTAGTTTATTATATTAATACCCAAAAATTTAACATCTTTGTTATAATGGTATACGATTTGACGGTTCTTGTTTACACATGATTGAGTGTATTGCATGATATCTAAGAGGTTGAAATTATTTAAAAGGTAATATATATCATAATATCAAAAGGAGTTTCAAAAATTGGTTTCCCCATCAATTAAACTTCATTTAATACTTGTAATGTTGACACCTACCAGATATATAATTTATTAATAATACTATATTATAACAACCCAAGAATTTGGATCATTTAAATTAACATTATCCTTAATATCCTATGTCACATGTTTCACCGAAATAATGTAGCACTCCACAAAAAATACCACATTATACTAAATCTAAATTAATACTATAACAAATATAAAATAAGAAAGTTATTAATTAATTAAAATGACATCATATAATTGTTTTACAATGATTAAAATTTAAAAATGGTTTCCATTCGAAGAGCATTTTAAATAAAAAATATTCTTTAATTTAAATTGATAAAATAAATTTATCACACTAAGATTTTTTTTAATAGTTAATATTTCAATTTGTATAAAAAAATTTAACAAACATTTATTTACAAATTTATATGAAATGAGATTAAAAAACATGATTTTTTATAATTTTATTTAAATTTGTAATAATAGCATTTCATTATATTTTATATTTTCATATAAAATATAAAAATTACTAACATTGTAATTATTATTTATTAATATAAAATAAATTTGTTTGTTATTATTTTAAATATATTAAAGGGGAAATTAGTTTATAAAATGTATTTTTTTAATAAAAATATTGAAAAATACAGTGTTACCAAATTTATAAATTTTATGACCTAATCTTTTTATTGGAACATCATATAAGTTATTAAATCATTTAAATTAATCTAAAATGTATATAATGAATAATATTATTTATATTAAATATTATTATCTAATAAATCATCTTTTTAATTTTTAGAACTGGTGTTACATTTCATTCAAAATTTAAAAGAAGATTTCATTTTTTCTTTAGATGAACAGTTTAATGAAAAAAATGATATTTTGGATATTTTTGAAAAAAAAAATTATTTTCATCAGAATTAAATTATTACTACCATTTATATTAATTATATTCATAAATATATCTTAATTAAAATATCTTTACGTAAAATAATTATTATCTATGAAATGGGTTTTACACATTTTGTGTTTTATTACTTAAATTATAATTCTGAATCTATTTTAATTTGATTTGATGAAATTAATTTAATATTTTATGTTATAATCTCGAAATTATTACAAACTTTTAATTTCAACATAATCCATTAAAATTAATTAAATTGGTTATGAATTATTTAAGATTGTAAAAGGATTAATATTTTAAAAGTTATAAACTACTGAAAAATAATAAATCCACTAATGTTGTCTCTAAATAAATATTATAGAATAGTATATACCCAAATAAAATTAAAAATTCATTATTTCACCCATATGGTTCTATTTATGTTCCAATATGTTTATTCCATTATTTTAAAATAATAGGTATTCACAAAATTTCCCTCATCTCCACATATAAATAACTAACACATACACCACTTCATGTAACACATATTCCTACGAATTTATTCCTCGAAATAATAAATTTTACATTAACATTAACTTTACACTATGATATTTAACCATTGGGTCCTTATGATTTCCCAAACCACTTCAAAATCAAGAAGGATTACAAGAGATGATTAATCTCTTCAATGTTTGTTCCATTCCTACAATTAGTTTTTCTACCATATGTACATCATTTACCACCCCAAAAATACATTATAATAAATCTATTTATGTAGTATTTATATTTAAAAAATTTATTATATTATTTTAATAACCATTAAATAGTCCATCTAAGTAACTAATAAAAAAATATCATCGATCGGGCATACCTGCGAACTTCCTTCTCTACGAAATAATGTTTTATAATTTTT
Source organism: Viscum album (assembly GCA_963277665.1). NCBI lineage: Eukaryota > Viridiplantae > Streptophyta > Magnoliopsida > Santalales > Viscaceae > Viscum > Viscum album. Next base: position 327,040,098 of record OY728143.1, read on the forward strand.
ATATAAATTTTAGTTTTTTTATCAAAAAAAATTAAAATATTATATAAAACACTAATTATATCATAATAATTCCATTATTCATTTGTTAGAATGATATTATTTGAAAACAAATAGTATCTAAACCATAATCACCAATCAAATTATAGCATGTTCCTGGTTGATTCAGTTAATCCACCTACAAGGAGGATGATGTAAAACATTATCATAGATTACTATAGAAACATAAATAATGGTATTATTTGGTATAAAATTATGAATAATGTTTGTTTTATCATTTTAGAATGATGATATTACTATTTAACACATTATTAACAGTACATCCTATATTCGTATAGAATTTCCAAAACATTAATTTCAATGATTTTTTATCATATGAAATCACTAAAATGACATGGAATTAGATGGGAAAATTATAAATAACTAAAAAATATATATATTATTTTTATTATAATAATACCAGAATAATAATAATTATACCATGTAATGGGTACCAGTATCGATATTATAAAATGTGAATGGATGAATCAAAATTACTAACACCAAAGGTAATAGATAATCCATCCATATATAATATATTTTCCCTAAATTGTTACAAGTGAATTATATAAAAAAATATAAGAATATGGTTCTTTAAATTTCTAATTAATATTTTTTATATGATTTTATAGTCTGATCAACTAACCTAGATTTCAAGCCGAGGGTTATTTGTAACACCAAAGCTTCAATTATAAATTTTTTTTTCATGAAGAAATAATGCAACAATAGACAAAATAATATTCAATAATGTTATTGAATTATTAATTATCAAATTTAGTAATTTAATTTTATTAAATTGAAATCATTTTCTAAATTAATCATTTCCAAAATAAATTTTGGTGAAATTTTGAGATATTTATTAAATTATTGATTTCTCTATGAATAGTAAAACGAAATAAAATTTTCCAAATACTATCATTTCATATTATTTAACTTTTATAGTAACATTAAATTTATAATTTCATTAGTGTGATGCCTGGGCCAATTTATTTATAATAATATTATTAATTCTATAAAAAAGTTGATTTTGATATAAAATGTATTTTATGATTTAAATTATATTTTCTAAAACATAGTTCACATTCTGTATTACCTATTCATATTAAAATTCATTTCTTCCAATACTATGAATTGAATTAAAATAAATGGTACATTTTTTTGGATTTCCGAGGTTAAAATTTGGTAACTAGGTCCCTTTAATTTATTATGATTATGAATAGTATCCATGGTAAAAATATTTACCTCGATAGGGGTAAAATTGTTAAATTATGGTTAAAATAATATCATACGGTCACAAAATCCTGGCAACGGATGAATTAATTTCATGTAATTGGAAAATTTTGGATATATCTTTCCAAAATTTAGATAATTGTATTTTAAGTGTTGTATTCCATTTACAAAGGAATTAATCATTTTTATTGTAAATAAAATTCAAAAATTATACTGTCATGACTTTAAAATCTCTAATCTATTTATAGTGGTACTAAAATAGGATAATTTGGTTATAAATAATTATTTTAAAAATTAAATAATTAATTTTTAATGCTAATTATTTTAAAAAAATTTATTATTCAAATAATTATCGTATATTGTTACATGACACAGATGAAAATATTGTGAACTAATAGAAAAATCTTGTAAATAAATTTATAGTCATTTAAAGTGTTTTTAGTTGATTTATAGTTCATTATAAAATATTTACTGAAATATAACATATTAGTGATGTTTTAAATGATTATATTATAATTCCATAAAAATATTGATGAAATTAAAGTAAAATTTAATGAATATTATCAAAAAAGTTAATAATGATATTTATCAAAGATAATATTTCATTTAATTATTTAAAAATATTAAAAAACATGAATAAGAAAAATATTATTATAAATTCTCTAAAATATTATTCCATATATATTTATGATTTATTTATTACCATATATGTGAAATTATAATACTATGATATTGAAAATATATTTTTTTGGTTATGTTCAAAACATATTACCATAGAGTTAATCTAAAAAGATAAGGGTTTAAATGGTGCAAAACATTCAAAACCCCAATTATTTAGCTTTAATTAATATTTATCATTTTCAAACATAAACATGAACCATTTTGATTCATTTTTAAAACAAAATCACTTAAAAATATTCTAAAACATTAAAAAATTTCAAGTATTCCACTATCCTCATTTATATAATCACACCACCTCTCTTTATTTATTCTCACCTGTTGATTTATATGGGTCAACCAAATCCTACTTAAATCTCTACCCAAACTCCGTATCCACATTATATATATAGCATTTTGGGTAACTCAACCCCTGATCCTTGGAATCAGTGCCTTCTACCATTACATTTAAATAATATAAAAACAATCACATAACAGATAGATTAAATATTTAGCAGTATAGGAAAACTATATACATACATGAGTCTGATATTTTTATTGGAATAAAAAAATTACAACATTTTTTTTCAATAATAAATTTAATCAATCTACCATATGAAAACATATAAAAAATAATACATTTCATTGAATCCTATGGATAGGAATAAAATAAGGGTGAACTCAAATTATATGTAAGGTTTAGGTATTGGAGATGAAATAATTAAGAAATTATTTTTACCAATATGATAAGGTATGAAACTGAACAAACACAACATTTTAATAATTTGATCTTACATATTCAATCTATAAAAGTTCACAACGGAACACACATTCCTTTTAAATAATTGGATAATGGATAATAAATTTTTCATGGTAAATAATTTAACACACATTCCATTTAAATAACTGAAAACACATTCCATGTAATAAATAAACTAATAATTAAATGAATCCATTTATTTTTTCATAATGAATATCTAATTGAAAAATATAATTTCATTTTCAATTAAGGAAATACTTAATTATTGGATTCTATCTTTCCTAGGTACATAGGACTTTTTATATCATGAAATTTCCCATGTTTTTTTAAATCATACTAGTCAAAAACCAATTTAGATAAGTATATCTAACTAATTCATACCATGGGACTAATGACTCATCTAGGACATTACATTAAATGGTCCCCAACCCATATCATTCCAGTCTAAAGCATTACTTATATAACAAATAATATATTTATTTCATAAGTAGTGTACCTTATCAAATATCTATATTGATAATAGAATACAGTTATTTCAATATTTTCATAGATAGTTAAATAACATTAAAAGTGAATAACTTATGAAAAAATGGTATAAGGTTTTGGAAATAATCATATAGATGATAAATAATTTGGATAATTAGGGAAAATTTAATGTCTAATGGTCAATAGAAAGAGAATGTTTCAAATTAAATTTATTTACTAAAAATGAATTAAATAAGAGAATGCAAATACTTCCGTTAGTCATAATGATCATAAAACATCCATATGAAAATAACCATTTTGTCTACATAAAATATACCCATTAAAGTTATATTAAATGCTTCTTGACAATGATGAATATAAATACCATAAAAAATATCATTAAAAGTGAAATTGAGGAAAATATTCTTCCCATTTGAGAAATAGTTTAAAAATTATATTATTTAAAAATAACATTGAAAAAACATTTTCATTAAAAATTACATTATAAAATATCTATGTAATCTTCAAATAAATAACACCAATTAATTCAAGAAATAGTAAAAAAAGAAAATTATAATCTTATTTTAAAAAGGATAGAAAATTTACTTGTTCATAAAGTGATACGAAGACACTGTCGAAAACAATTGTAAATAAAAAAATGGCTATAAATTTATTTTAATAAATCATTTTGAAAAGGTTCAATAATACAGTTTTTAGAAAATTCTTAAATAATATGTTATTTTATGATAATGGATTTCTGTTCAATGTGAGAAATGATGTTGGATTTTATGTAAAAAAATTAAAATTATTTTGAGTACCAATTAGAAAATAAATATTACCAAAAATGGAAAAATATAATGAATTGTTATAGATATTATAATTAATGTCATTATTAATAAAATATTCAGAATTTTTTTAATGAATATTCAAGAATATATAATCTCGATTGGAATGATATTGTGAAGTAAAAACAAAAAATAGTTTTAATGATAAAGTATAAATTAATAAATGAATAAATTATCTGTATCAACTATAAACCATGATAAAAAATTTTAAAATTAAAAATAGATAGTTACAATTCATTATAATTTTAATCACATAATATTAACAATAATTAATAAGTAATATAACCCAATGAATAGGTATCAAATTAATAAATTCCATTACTAATTAATAACCTTAATATCAAATCCACTTAAATGAAATAATTATAATTGAAACATAAAATACGATGATAAATGATTTATTCATTATATTACAAGTCTATAATTTAGTATATACACCATATAAAAGTAATTATGTATATATCATTTTAAAAATCCTCAATGAAATAAAATTGAGATCAAATCCCTTACCTTATGCTTCCTTTTGGGTGAGAGTTATTAAATATCTCGTATAATGTTTTTCAATAAGTAATTAACATATTATAGAACCATATTAAATATTATGATATCACATATGATCATTAAAAAAATTATTATTACCCATATGTAAATAATATTTCATTATTTTTATCGTATTGGATATTAGTTAACATGTTTTTCAAGTATTTTTTTACTTGATTTTTGTTCCTCATACTTTAATCATGTTGTAATAATCTCCATAATTTAAACCATGGTGAAATTATAATATATTTTCATTTTATATAAATATTTATAATAATCAATAAAATTTGGTGACAGGAAATGAAATACAAAATTCATGAACACATGATATCGTACGTCTTCATGAACATTGTTTCCTTTTTCTAGACATAGTGAGATAAATCAAACAAAATTCTATATATATATATATATTATCATTCCAATATGTTTTTTATTTCATATATATGAAATAATTTTATTATAATTAACCTTAATACATTCCATATAAATTATAAACTTATTATATCGTTTTGGAAGGTTATAATATGATGTAAATAGGATCAACATTATCATATTCCAAAAACGGAAACCATGAAGTCATGTGTGATGAAATAATTGAATATGAATAATATAATAAAAAATAAAATATATATATTATATATACAATAAATCTATCATTATTCCAAACCAAAAAATATGGTAAAGGGAAAACGAACAATATTGGACCCTGATGTAGTAGCCATACAAAAAATTGAACGATTATTTCATAACCCATTTGGTGAATTTTTTTGATGTTGTGTGTTATAACCTTAAAATAAAATCATATTAATATTTTTTTAAATAAAAATATTATAATAATAAATTAATTGTGTTGGGAATTATTTAAAATAAAAATGATTTTATAAAAACATTACCTCTTATATGAGTATCATCCTTAGGCTTGCACGAATACCATAATATTATAGATTTATAACCAATATAATGATTATATCATCATGTTATATAGGTATTTTTTTATTTTGGTAGGTATTGTTCAAAAGAACGTGGTTTGAAGGTGTTAAGTAGAGTGAATAATATGTGACCGGTTATAAGTGGGGTGAGTGGAACACCTGTAATTTTTTGAATGAGTGAAATATATCCATGTTTTTTTGATGTCAATGAGACACAAAAATTATACATTCTTGGTCTAATAATAATTATTGTCAAAAAATGTATATAAAATGGTTATTGCAATTGTTTTATGTCATTTTTACACTTTATTTCATTATTCTAACAACTAAGAATAAATGTTTTATCTTTAATCAATGTAATTAATTTTAAATGGTTTAAATAATAATTTTAGTAAAATATTATATTGACCTCATTATAAATTATAAATTATTATGAATAAAATTATATAATCCATTTTAAAAAAGTTAATTAACCTAATAGGTAATACGAAATTTAAAATTAATCCTATAGATCAGACGAGGAAGTTGGTGTTTATAGTGAAAATGGTAGAAAGTTCACAATGTTATTTTTATTAGTATTAAATAAAAAAATGATTACAATTAAAATAATTGTATTGATATATGTTTAATATTACCATTTTCAATTTAAACTCTATTCAAATTATATTTTGTCATTAAAAAATTAATTATATGAAATATAAAATTTCAATTAATATTTAGTATTTTTACTCTTCATCAAATAAATAAAATTCATAGAAAAATAACAAAAAATAACCCTAATATAATTTCTACAGTCATGTTTTAAATTTATTTTTCAACGAAAACAATAAAATTTACTATATTTAGTTTTAAAAAAAATTCCCCATTAAAAGGTGAAAAAAAACCTTTAAAAAATAAAAAATTTATGTGTAAAGTTATATGTGTTGTTATTTTATTCCTATGAAAAGTTTTGTATGATTGTAAAAACAATTATTTAATATATAATATATCAATACCATTATAATCATCCACTATTAGTAATTAATTTAATTTATTATGATAAAATTAATTTGGCACATAACATTTGTTTTTTAAAACATTTACTTTATATTATATTATTTATTATGTTCATTTAAATGTAATTGGTTACCATCTAATTCAGCCAATTATTTTTTAAATTTTATTAATCCTTTTCATACATATAATTTAACATATATGAAATAATTTTAATTATAAATAATAATATTAATAGTATTCAGTAAAAATCGATCTTGTCTGTAATACAAGGCATCAAACAAAGTTATTGTTTCATGTAATAGAAGATAAAATCAGTGCTTCATGCATTGAAAGCTACATAATGTACTTAATTTACTTAAATGAGTTAATATATCATAATTTCATGGTAGGTTATTTAACTTTTGACACCGTTTGTTTTGTGTCAAACACACTTTTTAATATCATGTTCATATTATGAAATTTCAAGGTTTTACATTCTCTCCACAATAAATAAATTGTGTCATAAAAATTTATACATTATCTCAGTAATCTATTTTATGATATTTTGAATATTATTTTTTTGATAAACCCACATAGTAAATTGGATAATATAATATCCTCTTAGTAATAGACTCTGATAAGTACACAGATCACACAAAATAACATGTAACATATATTCTATGTTAGAAAAAATTGGCGGCTTGTGAACATATGGGATTGGAGGAAAAGAATAAATAGTTATATTGAGTGATTATAGTCATTGATCATAAGAAAGAGAATGATCAATGGAATGTTAAGGGAATAAAAACCATAAATCTATTTTTTTGAATGTTTATTGATATCATAATAAATGATACTAATAAGATATCATTTTTTCCTCAAGATCCAATTTCAAAAGATGGGGAATTATTTTACATTCAAATAATATAAGAAGATATAATTAACTGATGTGTTTCTATTTCATAAGAAAAATATCATCATTTTGTTTTTCTAAATTCCATTTCCAATACATTTATTATTTTATCAAATAAATACAAAAAATAGTTTCTCTTCAAAAATAATGATATTTTTTTCTTAATATATCAAGAAAAAATATTATTGTCTATTTATTTCTATTTTTACAAACCAATATAGTTTTCACAAGTTATCTAAAATAATATATTAAACACTAATACTCTATTATAAGACCTATTATTTATCATTAATCTCTATTTCTCAACTCATTTAGCTAAAATAAATAAAACATTAATAAGGACATTCGGTTATCTTGTGGTAGGCATGAATTTCTTATCATCCTTCAGTAATGGGTCCCAACACCACCTCATTCCAGATGAAATGATTTATCACCCAAAATTTGGGTGGTATATTTTTCAAATCCTAATTAATATTATTCCTCTATATTTTCATATAAATATGATGGATATATTTTATATTAATTTAATCATTACATAAACTTTTTACTATGATTTTCATTGCAACTTATGATTTTTCTGTTTTCTAATAATTTTATTTGACTACTACTAAAATTCCATTCATGATAATATCAAACCTAATGGTTATCAATAAATTTTAACAAAAATATATATAATATGAAGTCATTATTCTAAAAATAAGTGTCAACTAAAATGATATTCATTCGATAAGTTTCTCCCAAAATATCCCTAATTTTCTGAAATTCCATTAACATAAGAACCATAAAATAGGATTTCAAAAATTTTAACGTGTGATCATTATTAAACGTAAGAACCCATGATTGTATCCATGAATAGCATGTTAATAAGTTCAAAATTCGACCTAAAATTTAATAAAATAATTAGATATTTCATGAATCTTGTATCCCAAATACTGTGGGTAAAAGGCTTCAATAATGAATCTCTTGAATCACAATAAATAAATACATCATCAATTTTATTTCAACATAGATCATTCCCTAGTCTCGAGGTCACCCTATTTAATATTTAATTGACTTGGGTAATTCCAAGGTTTTTATAATTTTTTACAATGAACTATAAATTGTTCATAATGATGGTATTTATTTCATTCCATCATACTCTTCATTTTTAATTAGTAATTATTTACCTTATTACCTTATTTCAACACATAAATTATTTATCAATTCAATTATGACACATTACCAGGTGTATCCTACCACATTTCTTACACCATGGATAATGAGCATTCTTTTTTCTTGTTCCCCACCACTTTTGTTCATAGAAAAATTCATCCTTATCTTCTTTGGTGAGAGTGTGAGTCGGTTAAGGAATATATTATTAATCATATTTCTAGGAAAACTGATTAAGTATAAACACGATATATTTTACTCCAATTAACATCCCAATTGGGTTCCCATTTTCAAATCCTTTTCATTAATGTTCAATGTTTACATGTTTCCTTCAAGTTCTATCCATTGATTAAAACCTAAAATGATATTGTGATTAATTATAATCATAGTGAAGGAACCGTATAATCAATTAGAGTTTCTAAATCATGAAAAATAATTTTCAATTGATCACCCCATTGGATTATCCATGTTTATTCAATTACATCATCTATTAAAATCATTTACAATTGTTTTTAATGAAAATTTGAATTATCCTAAGCATTTATATTGGGAGTGTCAAACCACGATCATAGTAAATCCCATTATCAGCTGTGATTAAATGATTTAATAAAAAAAGATGCCCCCTTTTAGAGTTATTACCCCAATATACATCTGATCAAAAACCATGTCCACTTTTATAATCCAAATAATTATTTATTTCATTGAAATTACACATAATTTTTAACTTTCCAAAAAATTATTTTGTTCTACAATATATAAAATAAATTTCGACCTCACAGATATTTTGAATATTCTATGTTTTCTTAAATATACATTCAATGGTTGTTCCTAAACATGATCTAATACCAACATTATTTTCCATAACCATAGAATAATAGTCAAAGATCCTACTATAATAACATTCAAATAAGATAAAATCAAACACATCCCAAAAGACTAATTAGTTTGGTAGCCTTGGTATTATAAATACAAACATGATACTTAAATTATATTTGGAATACAAAAATTAAAAAATAATTTTTTATCAAGAATAACATTTCACAATATATTATATTTCTATAGATCATTCATAATAAACATCATGTAATAATTTTTAATGGAAAAAAATAATTTTGAGTTCAACTTCACAGTAAGGGTTTAGTACAACGAAAGTAGTAATGAATCATGGAATATAATCAATATGGAAAGGTAATTAACAACAAGAAATTAAATTTAAATAATTGGATAATGAATAATAAATATAAAAAGGTTATTATTTGAGCACTCATTTTATTAAAATATCTATATAATGAATATTCAACATGTAAGGGTAAATAAATTAACAAAAAAACAATTTAAATAACTATATAACAAAAAATATATAGAAAAGAAAATAACTAAAACTCATTCCATCTATTCAAAAAATAGATAATAAAACGAATCAATATATTTTGGTCTTGGAAAATATTATAGTTAATAATAACTGAATTATGAATAAAGGAAATGCTTAATTATTGGATGTAATATTTCCCATGATCATGGAATATCCGCTCTTAAGACATTTCACAACATGATTTAAAAATACTAAGTACAACACAATTTTGTTGAGTCTATCCATCAAATTCATCTCATTTGACTACTGATTCCTTCAAGGAATTAATTTATACTATCCCATCCCATTGTAAACAAATTAAAATCATTCCATATATATATAATAATAGATTTTATTCAAAAAAAATATTCAATATCAATTTTACTTATTGTGTATGTAATATAAATTTATCAATATTTCTCTTGATAATTAAATAAGCATCAATGTGAACACCATAAAAATTCATATATTTTAAGTAAATACTTATATATATAATATATAATATGGATATTTAGTGGAAATTAAATGTCTAATGATCATAGGAAAGTGAAAATTTCAACAGAATGACTTTGAAGAAAAAAATGAATTTTTAAAGTGGAGGTCAATAAATTATGTATTCCCAATGATCAAAATACAAACATATAAGAATATGTGTGGAATTTATATAACTTATACCCCATTTATTTATAATAAAAGGTTGTTTTAATTTATATATTGAAATAAAAATGATCATAAAAATTGATCTTCAGGAAAATATCCTTCTACATTTTAAAAATATTTTCATGTTCATTTTATCTAAAAATAATATTGAATATAATTTCATCAAATATATCATTGTAAAAAATGGATGGTATCTTCAATGAAATTAGGTTGGGTAATTATATCCGTGTTAATAATAACATTCCTTTAGCATTGTAAAATCGAGAGAAAATATACATGTTAAGAAAGATATAATATGATTCCATTGAAATCATTTTGTAAACATATAAAGTAGGTAAAATGTTATTTTAATAAATAATTTGGAAAATTTTAAATAAAAATTTTCAGAATTTTTTTAGAAAACATGTTTTTGTATGAAAATTGATTTATGACCAATGAGATTAGTGATGTCGAATTTTACGAAAACATTTTCTCAAAAAAAAAATCAAGTATCATAGTGTGTAAAAATTGTGTTATTTCATGGCAAATATAATTAATAACCATAGCAGAAGAATATTAGTATGATTTTTAAACAAATATATTATAATTTAACCTAAAGGAAATTCATTAATAAATAATCTTAATGCGAATGAGATTGTGAAATAAACTATTAAAATGATCATAATGTTGAATTTTAAATTAATAAATTAGTCGATTATCTGTATCAACTCTAAATTTACATAAAATAAGAGGAAATAAAAAATATACTAAATATTCATTATAAAAATAATTATATAATATAAACAATACCATGGATTTAATACAACCTAGTTAAATGAAATTTATTTATGAAATTTTATTACTACTAGTTATCTTTAAACTCAAATACCCAAAGTGAAATAATTAATATTTAGTCATAAAGTACCACGATGGATTATTTATTCCAAATATTAAATGTCAATAGAGATGTATTTACACAATAAATATTTAACTAGGTCCAGTGTATTAAAATATTCCTCAATCTAATGAAGGCAAGCTGAAATCCATTACGTTATGCTTTTATTTGGATGAACATATTTATCCTACTACATAATGGTTCTAAAAACACATTTACTTATTTTAGATCCATATTAATATTTATTATTTCATATATTATCCTTGTATAACATATTATTATTCATTAATATGTATTGATTCATTATTTTTGTCATTTTGGGTGTTAATTTCTTTTTTTTAATTGCTTAGGTTTTTGTATATTTATCATTATTTTATCATATCCAGAATATAACCCATTATATAAATATCATATGCATTTATTGATTATTTATTCTGATTAATCCATTATATTTGGCGATATTAAATGAAATACATCATTCATGGAGACGGTGGGTCGTATGCAAGCATGGACAATATTTCCATTTACTTATCGTATTGAGATAAATAATTTAAATGATATATATAAGTATTCATTATATTGTATTTATTATCTCATATGTCACATATTTTGGTAAAATACATCCATTATACATTCTAGGAAATGTTTGAATGAATCATATCGCTTCTCAAGGTGGTAGTATATTGTGAACACGACCGACGTTATTATATTTTCACAAAATAGAAATCTTGAAGGTATGTGTGATATAATAATTATAAAGGAATAATAGAATAATATATATCTTACATAACAGATATTAACTATAAATCCATAATTATTCAAAACCATGAATGGTGTTAGTAGAAAAATAAACAACTTTGGTTTGTGAGATGGTGGTTCACTATACAAATTAATGATGATTTATTAAACCATTTTACGGACATGTGAGTCATAATAAGATATAAAATTAATTTATTAACTTAAAAATATATTTTTTATTATCATTCTATTATATTTAGGTACAATTTATGTTAGTTTTGAAGGAATTAAAATAGATATGTTTTTAGAATAACATTTTCTCTTCTTCGGGTATCATCCTTAGGCTTAAACTAAAAAATTTATTGTCTAGATTTATTTTCCAAATAATGATTTTAGGATGATTTTAGGGATTTTATAGAGTTATTTGTTCATTTCCAGGACAAACTGAAGTGGTTTGAATGGTTTAAGTGGGGAGGAGAAAGGGTGGCTACTTACAAGTGGGGTGAGTGGCACACATTTACTATATTGAATGAGTGAAATAAAACAATGTATTTATCATTTCAATATCCCAAAATAAGAATTTATTATCTATAATATAAGGGATAGGGTTGATTTATGGCCCTAAAATTGGTGTTTGGTATCTGTTTGGTCATTTTTACACACTATTATCTATGTTTAACAAAAAATTAAACTCCATTACTCCATAACCATTTTAATTATTATTAAAATAATTTAATAAACATTTAAAAAAAATAAGTTGGACATATTATAAATAATGATAATACAAAAAATTTTAATTAAATTCTAAAAATTCAATTCACAGAATATGAAATATTATATTTAAAATTAATCTAGTGGGCTTACAAAGAAGTAGGTTTTTGAAGTTTGGATTTTCCAAAGTTTAAATTGATTTTTTGTTAAATTTCATTATTAAAATGATTCTATTGCACAAAATTCATAAATACGTGTATAATTTCATTAAATTGAATTTTAATCCAATTGAGAATATTAGTTACCATTATAAGTTATTCATATGATTGTTTTATTGTCAATTAAAATTCAGTACATTTCATTTTACATCAAATAATGAAACTTCTCAAAACAAATCCCAAAATTAAAGATATGATAATATTGAAATTAATGTTTAAGAAATGAATCATAATTTTTAATATAATATTAATTAATGTTTCAAAATTTATTTAAATGTTTTTATTAAAATGTGGAAATTCTGCCTCTAGATAGAATAATGCTTTCAATGATTAAAATTTGGGTTTTTTCTCATCTTATGCATATCAAATATATTAGAGGACAAGATATTATTGAATATATAACATATAAATTTAATTAATATCATTTAATATTATAAATTAATGTAATTTATTATGATAAATTTCGTTTTTCATGTAATAATTGTTTTTTATAAAAAATTCCCTTTTATTAAATTGATTTTTATATTCATTTATAATTAATTGGTAATATATGAATTGAACCATATATGTTCATAAGTTAGTTAATACATTTCAAAAATTTCAATTAGATAACTATGATATAAAAGTCTTTTTAAATAATTTTGTAAATATTATACGGTCAAAAATCATCATACATGTAACACAATCCATTAAAAAAGTCATTTTTTCATTTAATGTGTTATAAACTTACTGTTATGAGAATTGAAACCGATATAATGTATTGAATTTATGTAAAATATTATATATAAAAAAAAATTCAAGGTGGATTATATTCTTTTACATGATCAATGGTTCCTGTCATAATGAATATCAAATATGTTGTTCATATTTGAAAATTTTATTGTGTTATAATGGTTTAACCAAAAGTCCAACACTAAACACCATAATTAAATACCCAATTATGGTTTATCTAAGAGAATTTAATCATTCATACACCTATTTAAATTTAATTTCATCTTTTATAACCACTAAATTTTTTTACCCACATAAAAATATAATCTATAGTATTATAAATTTACTTATATGTTATTATTAATATTTGAAAACATTTTTAATCCCTTTTCCATCATATGAAATGTAAAATACATCCCTCGTGTGTGACTATAGATTACAGTCTCCACGTAGTACTGTAATTAATTTTCCTAACAAATTTATAAGCATATTTTTTAATATTTATATAATTAATATAAATGATATTTGTGAAATAATTATAGTAATATAGTTATAGTATGAAATCTAAAATCTTGCCTTCCAATGTTTTAGAAGATTATAACACCACTTTTGCTTATGTGTGAACCACTACTCCCACATAGAATTATGATAAAATTTTATTTTCTTATTTACATGGAAGAATATAAGGAAATAATTAATAAAAATATATGATATATATTATATAATAATGATTTTAAAAAGTTGAATATTTATTTACCATTATTTTATTCCTTATGTCGAAAAGTGAAAAAAAATGTTTATGATTTTATATCGAATATTATATCTAGAAATGTTTAAATTAATATTACTATATATATTATTCAATGATAATTTAAAAAATGAGTTTAATTAATTTTTATGGTTATATATCAAGATTTTAATTCTATATATGTTGGATCCATTATGAAGATTAATGGATCAATATAACCAGACATAAACATACCTGAGAAACAAAATAGGTAATAGAAAATGATGGAAATTTTAATATATAATTATTAATAAATTGGAATTTATGTGATATAATAAGGTCATATATTAAATTACAAGTATATTTATAGATTTATTATAAACTAATATATAATTTCAACATATTATATTTCTCATAAATGTAAAAACATTACAATTAGGACATGGGGTGATAATTTATTTTACAACCTCATCAATATTCTGTATTGATAATATTTAAGTATTAATAAGAGGAATATTTTTATATTTATATGTTAATATAAAAATATTTTCTTCACCTATGTTTTTTTATAACAAGTTTTCATTTCAGTTTGCTCACATTGATTACTTCTAATATTAAAACAATTTCAGGAAGGAATGCTGATATTGATTTTATAATACTCTATAAATATTTATATTCCTTTTAAATATTTAACATTAAATTTTCCAAAGTATGTTTTAATAGTATAGAATGATTTTTTAAATACATCTTTACGAATGTTTAACTTTTCAAATACATTTTAGAATAAATCTTTTAATCATTTTTTGAATAAGGTACTTTTTTTATTTTTTATGTCTATAAGAATGTTTTCATTCAACTTATATGGAATAAACTGAATTTCCTTCCATAAAGGGTACACATTGCTTATAATATTTCATTTAATATTTAAATTTCTGTTTTCAAACAAAATTTCATCTAAATATTTGTGAAATTTTTAGATTTTCAGATAAATTATTAAAAAATGGTAAGGTTATTTTCGTCATAAAATCACCTAGTGATATGTTTTATGTATTTTCATATATATATATATAAACTATATTAAGTAAATTTTATGATTTACTGGACAGATAATATTTTTACATCTTTCTCAATATTACATTGATATATTATGATTATTTATATTTATTGAGGAAATTATTATCATTTCATATGATAATTTTTCAAAACGAATATTTACATTGATTTTGTTTAACTAATATCAAATGATGAATTCATGGGAATTAATAAGTGTTGAGTGGGGTTTGGAATAGCCTCCTCATTCATTGGTAGGTATCATTTTACAATGTATCTTGGGTATTTAAATTATTCCATAACAATTTATGGATGTTTTCTTGGAAAAATTTCAGGAAGGTAAAATTATGATGTCTATAATTGTTTGATCTATCATTATAAAACTAGTCACTATTATACATTTGATTACATTTTTTGTTTTGTAATCAATTTATTTAGTCCAATTTTTTAGTATTAGTTAATTTTAGTGTTTTATTGTTGTTTATGTTGACTCTATTATACATATTTTATTTAATATATGATAGATTTTAGTGTTCATATTCCCTAATAGTCCATCTTAGTAAATTGTTTATTATATTTTTCTTTTCATTATGATACAATTATGGGATATCTATATGAATTAAGGATTTAAATTAATAAATAATAATTTTATATTAACAATAACCATTTTATGTATCATTTTCAATACCTAATGTGAGAAACATGTATTTTTCTATTCTCCAAGGAGTATTAAATATAATGGTCCTTTGAGATTCAATCCCATGTACCTAGGATATTGTACTGAAATAACCATTGGATTTGGGTGACTAGATTTGTGGTGTTATTGTTATAATTAGAAGAATATTAGTAGGAACATAGTAACTAGATTTAGGAAAACATTGATGGGAGATCCAAACACAACGAAAAATAATAAGGATATGTCTAAATATTGATAACATTAAAAAAATAATAAATGTAATGATTATGTTTTTCCATAAAAATGGATTAAAATTTGAATAGTACAATTGGAAATCATTTTAAAGTATTTGTTTCTATGGTTAACATACCTCAAAATAGTTTGTAAAGTATATCATGACAATAATTCTCATTCACTATTAGTGTATCCTTAATCTTTACCTAGATTGAGAGTACCTGGGTTTTTTCTTGGGTTAATTCACTTTTTATTTAATTTCTATTTTAAAATATTTGAAAATATTGAGACTATTCCAAATGAAAAAATAATTATGTTTATAATTTTAGATATGTATAAATTTTCACGTATTTTCATGTTTGTCACCAGTTCGAAATTTATATATTATGATTTGTAATGTTAGGATATAATATAGTCTGTGAATGTTTATAGAATGGCTCTAAGATTATGGAATTGAAACTATATCAATGGATTTAATTTATATAGAGATTTTTCTTTAGGTTAAGAAAACAAAACATGAGCTAAAATTGGCGATGTATATAGAGTGAAACTGTAACATCCTAGGTAAATAATGATCATGAAATTTTATCATTTATTAATATTTGTGGATTAAGTATTATTTTTACACTAAAGGGGGTGTTGTGTTTGATGGCATACCTGATACGCAACAATGTGTTTCTTTGAAATCTTATGTTGCACACTAATAATATAATATTATTATTTTTCATGATAGTGAACACCAAGTTATTTTATTGGCGGGAATGAATAGAATGAACAAGAATATGAATATACTTGGTTGTTATATGATTTTACATTTATCCAATAAATTTTAGAGGATTAAAATTTGAATGAATCTAATTTTAAGCATAAATACTCTAATATTCTTTATAATATCAATTTACAAACTTTTAATGGTGAAACCTATTTAAATCTAGTTTTTTTCACTTTTATATATAATATTTTATAGAATAAAATTCATCTTTAAAATCGGGACTTTATAATTTAAATTGGGTAAAATTTAGGTATTTTTCGGATAAAATTCATTTTTTTAATGAATAGTTAAAAATATTGTATTTTAGTTCAAATTTAACTTTTAATATAACATATTTTTAATGTCACATTGACTTTTTAAATGGTTTAATAGTATAATTAGATTACATTTTGACCATTTAATCCAATTTTGGTCATTGGAATAAATTTCACTTCGAAATTGGACATAAAAAAGTGTCAATCTTTTGATAGATATTATTTCTTGAAAACATGCTATTTGTATTGAAAAGAGGAATTATTTTTCAATTAATTAATTAATCTTTTATGTTTTGAATTTTTTAAAATAGAAATCATTTTTTTTTCAGAATATAAAATATATCTCTGGCTGAATGTTTCGTATTTTTGCAGAAAAACGTCAATTTTTAATGAATAGTGAAATCACTTTGTAGTAGTTAAAAAATGACGTTTTCATTTAACCAAAATTTTACCACTTATATGTATTTAACTTCAAAAATCTGACATACATGGTTGTTATTATTAAGTAAAATATGGTTCAATAAGATGAAAATAATTTTTGTTGTATAGTAACTTTTGACTTTTTTACAGTGGTTAAAGGTAAATCGAGTAATTCAAGGTAAAAAAGAATATCAAATTGTTACAAATTACCCTTAAACACATCATAAACTTATTTTATGATTCATTGCCGACCATGGGCATATTTAGGTCGATTTTGGGACAACATGGGGCCACTTAAGAGTGATAAGGACACTGTATTTTAATTAGTTTAATGTAAAGACCAAATCTCATAAAAAATATCTTTTAGAAAAGTAATTTTTACAAAAGGTTATATAAGTTATCTTTTTTAGTATAAATGTTCATTAAACATATTAAAATATTTCCTACATCATGGTATTTGTTTTATAATTTTTATACATCGAATAAATTAAATTATTTTTGACACAATAATGATGCAGTGTTTACTTCATTAATAAATGATTTAAATAAATAAGATTATAAGTATTAAGATAACATCCAAATCCTGTACAATTAATATTGGGTGAAATTATTTCGATCATTAGTCATATTATAATCTACCTTAATGAGTTTTGGACCTTTAGAAACCGAATATCATTATATAATAAAATAATATTATCACACTTTCTTAGAGACCCCTCCTCCCCTATATAAAAATCGCATACTTCTAACAAATTATTCACACCTCTCAGTCCTTTTGTCTCATAAACAATCTTCCCAATTAAGCTCTATATATACATCTAATCCTCCTATAATCCTTACCTTAGGCATAAGGCACTTCAAGAAACACTTTTGGTTCATACCAAAGGGAGTTACCCAAATTAAAAGTAACAATTTATCTTTTTTTTTTAATTCTAAAACCCCTAAACTATATTTATTCCTTTATTTTATAACAAAACTAGTTTCCTAAATATACTATAAATTTTTTATGATAATTATTATAACTACACATACACACACATTCATCTAATAGAAAAAGAACATAATGTTTTTGTGGACGGCGAACTACTGTCTCACGAAACGATGATTGTCCAAATATCTCCAACTACCTCTCATGGTGTACATTATTATGAAACTTTATTTATATATGATATATATTATGTTTATTTAATCTTTATTTTTATGTATTTTTAATTTATATCATTCCTTTATGGTTTCCATTATGAGTTAATGTGATAATTTCATTTGAGGAAGTGCGGACTACCGCCCCCTCAAAGTGATATGACTCATTCATACCATACGTGGGACCTATAAAGGGTGGTGTTATTGAAATTATAAATTATATTATACTTTAATTATAATATAACTATGTATCATTAATTTTTCATTAAATTAAAATACAACATAGAAATAAAAGTAGCGTTCATGTGTATGTACGACTTACCGTCTCCATGATCGGTGCATTTCATTTCTTATCTCCAAATGTTATGTACTATTATAAATAAATAAATATACATGATATATATGATATATGTGATATCTAAATCATTAATATCATTCTATAGATAATGTACTCCTGACCACATTGACAACTTGTAAGTATAATGTGTTCATTTATAACTCAAGTACCAAATATCGACAAAACAACATTTATTAACTTAAATGATTACACATTGTTTATAACACGATAATAAGTGATATAAATGGAAGAATAAACATGAAAAAGTTATCTTAATCAAATATAAATTATCATAAGTTTATTATTTAGGAATAATAAGGAGCAAACAAGTTAAGTTGGACACGAAGTAAGGGATTTCTTATCTCACTTTCAATTCTGTGAGATTTACATTGTCTGCCACTTATTTATTTCATGTGGTGTATCGTGTACTAAAATTTGATATAAATTATAATTATTCTATTTATATTCATGGTATTGTATGATTCAATTGATGGTTATTAACATTTGTACATACGACTCGATTGAATTACAACGTGGTAAGCAGTTTTCATCTCACTTTTTTTTCCTATGAGATTCATGCTATATTTCACACTATTTTCTTCTGTGTGTCATATGTACATACAATGATTGTATTACTTATAAAATATACTAAAATATATTATTATTTACATCTTCATTTAATGATCCTTCTTTCATGTGTTGTATCATTCGTATGTTACCCAATCTTTAAGGGAACCTTTCACCCTCCGTTTTTTAAAAGACTTCTTTTTGATATGTCTTTTATTTGAATCTTATTATGTAGGGATATGTTCTTATATATCCATATTGATTTAAATTTTATGTCCAAGTTATGAGATAACCTTTTTATCCCATCAAATCATTTTCATAATTTTAATGTGGCATCGTTTGGCTGTCAAATTTTTCCATGGGAACTTCTTAACCTAATTTCAATTATTTTGGTTAAACTTGCACTTCCTGAATATGTCATCCTACGAATATCTGTGAATGACCTATAATTATTTTAAACCTAATATCGACATATATTAGGAGTATTTATAATTTTCACAAATAGAAATGTAATTCATTTAGCCTTATTTTAAGGATACCGTCTTTATAAGGGATTTCATCTCAATTTAAATTTCCATTGGGACTTTATTGTTGTTATGTACAAATTCACTCTTATATGGTGTATATAAAATCATTTTCCCTATTTTATCATGAAAACATTTATTCTCATGATATTATAAAGGTCTGATTAAATGGTATTCCTCAATTATTTGTATTCAAGAGTCTCTCATTTTGTCAAAAAGAAATTAACTAAAATATCATTTTAAATGTTTTAAAGGTTTATTATTATAAATATTTATCTATAATGTTCATGTTTTAAAAATTGTTTTTATTATTTATTTATATGGACATTAATTTTTTTAAATTATTAAAATATTTAAAGTGGTATGGAAAACTATTATTCACAAATATCTTTATTAATTATTTTAAATGGTTTTGAATATCGTTTGATAAATCCTTTATTATTTCAATATATTGAAATGATATATTATGATTGCAATGTGGATATTTTATCTTTAATTTATTATTAGTTTATGTGTTATTAATATGTTATGGTCATCCAACATTGTTTACGTATATTTTTGGTTCTGTGATAAACCTTGGGCGAGTGAACCTGAAATAGCTCTCCAATGCATTGGGTAACATGACGGAGGTAAACGTTAGTGTTTAACCTATGAAATGTAGGGAATATAATGTGATTGGTATTCCCATTGAGACCCCCTATGTATCTGTGATAGCTATAATGTCTGTATGTTATGATTTCCATATGTTACCTTTATGATTTATGATTTCTTTATGTTATTCATAACATGTATTATTTCAAAAGGTATGTGATGATTGAAAAGTATGGTTTCATATATTTGTATTTATTGATGGTATAATGTTTCTTTTCATTATTTAAAAACACTTACTGAGCTTTTTATGCTCATCCCTACGTTTTGAAAAGTTTTTCATAGAATATAAACAGCAATAGGGTCAAGGATGAGATCAAGGAAAATTCATGTTTTCTAAAACATGGAACTAGAGAAGTCTCTTTTTTAGAGTTTTTATTTTATGAAAATGGATAATAAGTAGAAGTGTCTACATGTAATATTGAGGTTTTTATGTAATAGTTATGGCCAAATTCTCTAAAATAATAACTTGAAAAGATCCTCATTGTGAATTATCCATTTAATTCATGATTATGTAATTTTTAAGGTCAGGTCCTTACATTTGGTATAAGAGGTCAGTTTAGATAACATTAGAGGTTAGGGTGTTATTTAAGCAGAAGTTACATTACCATAATGGTTAGGATTTTAGAAAGATTCATAGTTATTTTAGAAAAAGTGAATGAGTTTAAGATAACATGAATAATTATGTCTTTTTTATCTTTCCTCCTCATAAGATATTATATGATGATTTTACTGATATACTAACACATACCATTTTCATTTTAGTAAATGGTTGGATCTAACAGGAACCAAAGTAATAGTGGTTGTAAATAAAACTATGATGGTTTTCTGAATGATCAATTAAATGAAATCAGAGCTGCAATGAGAACCCTTGTGGTTATTCTCAACCAACAATCTGGAGTCATGATTGACCAAATAAACCTTGGTGATTTTTATAGGGTATCTTATATGTGAGAGACAAATCCCTACATAATTTCAGGTAATAATCATAAAGGTATGTATATTCAAGAAACTATGTGTCAAGGATGTGGAATGAAACACATAGGAAAATGTTTAAAATGGACAAGAAGATGCTATAGATGTGGAAGTGATGGTCATAAAGCAAGAACCTGTAATGGAAAAAGGAAGCACTCAGTTGAGTCTAAGAAAGGTAAAGATGTTCTTTAAGAGGGATCAATTTAATTTTTTAAATGTGGTGTGTGTGGTCATTATGCAAACAATTATCTTACGAAGATGTTTTGGGAATAGAATCTCCACGATCGTACAAATATAGGTTTACCAATCCCGAATTCCATTCCAATTGTGGATGAAGAAGCTAAAAATGACCAATGAAAGGTATGAATTATTTCTTAACATATGTTTTGACATTATGGAATTTTAGAATATGATTCATTATTCTTTTTGTAGGAAATAAGTAGTTCAAAATAATTCGGTAAAGAATGGATAATGGATCATAAAGAATGTTGAATGAGTAAAAATTCAAATTATAATTGATTTAAGAGTTATGAAAGATTCTAGGATGGTGAAATTCTTAAAAGTATTAAGGTTCTTTTGATGATGGAATTACAATGGAAGAATATTTATAGTATGTGTAAACCTGCAGTTTGATATATGAAAATGTTATTCAAAGAATAATTATCTTTTCTTCTGAGGAGTAATGGTGGAATTTTATTTTGGGAGAATCTATGTTTTTATTATGGACGTATTGTGATCTGTGTTTTTTATGGAAATTACTAACCTATCATAGAGAATATGTGATTTGGTTAATTACACTTCAGTATGATACATTAAGAGTAGACGATATTATTTGGAGATAAATGTTTAGATTTACTATGGAAGACTATGTGATAAAATCATTATGAGTTTTGGGTTTCAATCTTATTTTGGATTATTTTGAAAAATTTTATGGACAATTGTATATTGATTGGTCTTTATAGAACATTGGGTACTTTTGGTTGAATTTTGGAGATTAAGAGTAGTACTTCTTTTTATGAGGGATTATCCTTTTGGGGATTATCTGATCACGTACTAACCAATTTTGGTTTTGGTTAATGTATAAAGATAAGGGAAATATATGGCTCAAATGTTTTGGATTATGTTATTCTCTAGAAGTTGATTATAGTGCTTTCAATGTGAACAAGTCAACTTGAATACTTACCATTTGGAGAAAATATGAGTTTTTAGTAGAATTTTATTAAAGGATGACACTCTACATGACGAGTAAGTATGCTTCCTTATGATATTGGTCTTGTTATTAATAATATTTTCCAACTATATGAAATGAATCTTGAAGAAAAAATGTAATAATCCCTCTTTTATCATTAGACGTTTACCCAACCACAAATTCATGGTATTGTGGTGGTTAACCTTTCGTGATCAAGTTCTCTATCACTCTCTATTAATATATGAGAGTTAGTTTCTCTTCAATATCCAGGTTTTCATGGAATCCTAGTATTTGTTGTCTCAGGTATCCTTTTTTACTTCTCTAACTTTATTTTAAAGTGATATTTTTATTGACTCTTTTTACAATGTTGGACTTTCAATGATGTTTCTGAGCCTAATTTTAAAATTGTGAGGACGCAATTTCTAAAAGGGTGGAAGGATGTAACATCCCAGGTAATAAAGTTCAGGAAATTTTACTATTTTTATGTATTTTTGGATTAAGTATGAATTTTACTCTAAAGGGGATAATATGATAGATGGTGTACCTGATATGCAACAATGGGTTTTTTTGAAATCTTATGTTGCACACTAATAATATATTATTATTATTATTAATGATAGTTAATGCCTTGATATTGTATCGAAAGGAATGAATAAAACCAAAAACAATATTAGTATACATTTTTTAAACTGTTTTTACATTTATCCAATAAATATTTTAAGCTTAAAATGTGAATTAATCTATTTTTAAGCATAAATACTCTAATATTCTTTAAAATGTCAATTTTCCAACATTTGATGTTGAACCCTCCTTAAATATAATTTTGATCACTTTTATATGATCTATTTTTCAGAATAAAATTCTTCTTTTATAATCGAGATATTAAAATTTACCTTCAGTAAATTTTTTATATTTTTCTGATAAAATTCATTTTTTAATGAATAGTGAAAAATATTGTATTTTAATTCAAAACTGCCTTTTAATCTAACATGTTTATAATGTTAGATTATCTTTTTAAATATTTTTAAAGTATAATTAGACTATATTTTTACCATTTCACCCAATTCTAGTCGTTGCAATTAGTTTCACTTTGAAATTGGACATAAACAAGTGTCAATCTTTTGAAAGATATTATTTCTAAAAAACACGCTATTTGTCTTGACAATGAGAATTAATTTTAAATTAATTAATTAAAAATTAATGTTTTGAATTTTTTAAAATATACATAACTTTTTAATTCAGAATATAAAATATAGCTAAGGTTGATTTTTTGTATTAACCTGAAAAAAATTATTTTTTGATGAAAAGTGAAACCACTTAGTAGTATTTAAAAAACTGACTTTTTTCATTTAAATTAAATTTTAATGCTTCTATTAATTGAATTTAAAAAATCTAAAATACATGGTTGTTATTATTAAGTAAAATTCGGTTCAATAAGATGAAAATAATTATTGTTGAATAGTAACTTTTGACTTTTATTTACCATGGTTAAAGGTAAATAGGGTAATTAGAGTTAAAAAATAATATAATTATAATACAAAATTACCATAACACATGTCCTAACCTTATTGGATGAGTCATGACCATGTATGGGAATCTTGGGGTCAATTTCGGGACCCCTTGGAGCCACTTAAGAGTGATAATGACACATTATTTAAATTAATTTAATGTAAAAATCAAAATGACATAAACGAATATCTTTGGGTAAATTGATTTTTAAACTGGGTTATATAAGCTATATTTTCTACTATAAATATTTATTGGAAAACTAATAATCTTTCCTACATCATGGGTTTTTTTGGAATTTTTAGATATTCAATAAATAAAATTATTTATGACACTATAATGATGCAATGTTTACCTCGTTAATAAACGATTTAAATAAATAAGATTATAAATATTAAAATAACATCCAAAACCAGTCCAATTTTTATTGGATAAATTTATTTCGACCATGAATCTTATAATATCTACCTTAATTAGTTTTAGACCTTTATATACTGAATATCATTATATAATAAAATAACATAATCACACTTTCCTAATGAGCATGTCCTCCCCCTTATAAAAAGCCATCACTTCTAACCAATTACTCACACCTCTCAAGCCTTTTGGCATAACGTCCAGGATCCAAGTCCCACTCAATAGATTCCCCTAACCCATTTGGTCACAATACCATAAGCGCACTTCCCCAAACATTATAGGATTCCGACTAGAAGCGAGGGCCCGGGTCTGATAGTGGTGAAACTATGCCCTAATTTTTCAAAGTGTAGTGTAGCGGAATAAAATATACAACATACAACAGCAGCAGAAGCAATAAACTATACTCATTTAAAATAAACATTTGTAGTAAAGGATAACCAATAGTTATATATATAATTATGAAAAATTCCTTACGTTCTAAGAAAACATCCAGAACATGTTATACAACATTACAGTACAATACAATACATAGTACAACAAAAAAAAGAGAATAGCCGGTATCATCACAAGACTAAGCTCAGTCCCATGCTCCCCTAATCCTTAGAAAAATCATGTACCTGTATAGGGACCCTTTCCCTTATCCACACATACAGCAACATAGTCTGTTTGGGCCGAATACATGACCCAAACAAGGTGTGAGAAATAAATACCAGTAGGAACCCACCAAAGGCTCATGCCCAACTGTGTGAAAATATGCAACAATAGTGTGTAGTAGTAAAATGCAATAAACTAAGAAGTACTGAAAAATAACTAACTTAACCAGTTATATTGTCATTATTAATATTCATTTTCTCCATTTAATATAATACATCACCTCGGTGAGTGTTCTAAGTAAAAGGTCAGTGTCACTAGACATGTAAACTCTTACCTTTAGATAATCAGAAAAAAAAACCCTCAGGTAATTTCCCACAGGAATTAAAGATATTTCCCTCAGATGTACGATGTGTCTCCCTCATGCACATAGTCTATTTCCCATAGGCATGAAAGAAGTAGCCCTCAAGCCGAAATCACAACTTGCCTCAGGCTAAAGGTAACACTACCCTCATGAAAAGTAAAGACCTGCCCTTAGGATAAGCAAGTAATCGGGCCATTACCAACATATAAACATGAAATACACATGAAATTACTCTCTATTCAGCTCAATAAACATTATTACAAGGGAATACCCTTGGGTATCCAGGACAAACTGCTAAAAAGAGGAACGCACCCTTGGGGTGGTCCTCGATCCAAGTAGCGATCCCAAATAGCAGTTTGTTATCACGTTTAATTAACAATAATATAATAGGTATTTAAAAAAGCTAAGGCCTCAGCCACACAACACCCAAAAATGGGTTCGTTTCTCAATGGTACACAAAAACGCATAGCGGTTGGAATTTAAACACTAAATCACCTACCGTAAACACCCCTGAACGGTTTATGTAAACGTCGATTCCAGAACCGCCCATGAATGACGTAGATCTGGGAAAAATAAAGACATGTTAAAAACTAAATAACTTCCCCTTGGTAAAGTATTGGTACGAACTGGTTAAGGAGAAGGAGAGTCTTACCCGTATAGTTCCAACGAGATCGACAGAGGCCGAAACGGATTCCCAGCATGCGATTTAGAGCTCCTCGAATGTTCAGCTCTCTCTCCCAACTCCTCCTCTGCTTATAAGCCTTCCCTGTGAACCAGGGAGGCTACTACACATCTTATGTGAAAAAAACAGACTATACAGTGTGTACTATTGACTACAAGGCTTGTAATTTTCTCATTTAATTGTTCCTCTGGCAGCATCGCCGCACTGTTCATCTATCAACATGAGTACACGATGTGTATTCCTGATTACATGGCGTGTACTATCGCTCAGCTAGTGACTGCTTGCACAACCTTACTATTTTCCTACTGACTTACTAAATGGCATTTAAATACAAACTACACAGCGTGTAGTCAGTTTTTACACCTTTTGCCGCTAACATGGCTACACACCATGAGTACTCATCCCACATGGACAAAGTACACAGTGTGTGGAAAAGTTCACGACGTGTAGTCCCAAAATTTAGTATTTTTCCTCATTTTCCATATCTTCTCAAAAACACTAAAGGATAAGAGAAAAGAAGAAACTCATACATCAAAACTAAGAACTGGGTTCCTACAAATTTCTCCCCAAAAAGCAATTCGTCCCCGAATTTCCCTTCCACGGGTGGTGAAGATAAAGCTCAGAACATCTCTATCCACTGAGCACGTACGTCGGTCTCCTGCTCCCAGGTTTTTTCCTGCACTCAGCCATGCTACCATGGCACTCATACGAGAGGAATTGATCAGTCTCAGAGAACAATCGTGCTACTATCAATGATACAAATCAGTTGCTCCTCAAAGGACACCTATAACTCAAGCTCAACCACATCAGACTGAAAAATGTGAGACATGTATGAATGATAACGGTGCAACTAAGACACATGGAAGACGTCTTTCATGGCCCGGTACCTCTGCGGTAACTAAAACTGATAGGCAACCGGCCCGACTCTCTCTATAATCTCAAATGGCCCCACAAAGCTCGGTGAAAGTTTAACCTGTCTCCTGATCTGCCTGTTTCCCAACCTTGGTGGAACATGTAAGAAAACCTGATTCCCAACCGCGAACTCCAAGAAATACTCATGAAATTCCTCTAAAGGAAATTCGATAAACATTATTACAATGGCATACCCTCGGGTATCCTGGCCAAACGGCTAAACAGAGGAACGCACCCCCGGGGTGGTCTTGGATCCAAGCAGTGCTCCCAAATTGCAGTTTATTATCACGTTTAATCACCTATACAATTGTAGGTATTTAAAACAGCTAAGGAATCAGCTATACGATACCCCAACATGCATTCATTGCTCAACGGTACACAAAAAACGCACATCAGTTGGAATTTAAACACAATTCCACCAACCTTAACCTCCCTTGAACGGTATAGGTGAACGTAGCTTCAAGAAATGACCAAGAATAACGTAGATATAGGAAAAACAACATCACGTTCAAAACTAAATAACATCCCTGTGGGAAATAATTTTTAAGAACGACTTAAGGAGAAGGAGAGGCTTACCCGTACGGTTCAAACAAGATCGAAAGAGGCGGAAACAGATTCCTGGCATGTGATTTGGATCTCCTCAAAGGTTCTGCACTCTCTCCCAACTACTCCTCCGGTTCTAAACATTCCATGTGAATAGGTGAGTCTACTTCCCATTTTAAGAGAAAAAAACAGACTACACGACGTGTACTTTTCACATTTAATTGTTCCTCTGGCGGCACCGCTGCACTGTTCATCTATCGACATGAGTAGACGACATGTATTCCTGATTACATGGCATGTGTTGTTTCTCAGCTGGTGGCTGCTTTCGCCAGCTTACAATTTTCCTGTCGACTTATTACATGGCGTGTAAATAAAAACTACAGGGCATGTAGTCGGTTTTTACAACATTCATCGCCAACAGGGCTACACACCATGTGTACTCATCCGACATGGCCACAGTACACAGAGTGTGGAAAAGTACACGGCGTGTAGTCCCAAAATTTAGGATTTTCCCCCATTATCCTTATTTTCTCAAAAACACTTAAGGAAAAGGGAAAAGAAGAAACACGTACCTCAAAACTACGAACCGGGTTCTTACATTTGGATCATCCAAACTCTGACCAAATAAGCTCCCTACATCCATCTCCTTCTTTTAGAAGCCTTACCCTAGGCATAAGTCACTTCAATAAACCCTTTTGGTTTATACTAAAAGGAGTTATCCAAATTAAAGGTATCAATTTCTCTTAAATTTGTTGTTTTATTTTGTTTTATTTTACTTCTTCAACCCCAAAACACTTTTTATTCCGTAATTTTATAATGAAAAAAATATCCTCAATATACTAGGATGTTGTTATTATAATTATTCTAAATAACCTTAGAAACACCCACATTTAATGGATAAAAAACATTCTGTTTCTCTGGACAGCAAACTACTGCGTCACGAAACAATGATTGTTCAAATATCTCATATTACCTCTCATTGTGGCCATTATGATGACACTGTATTTATATATGATATATATTATGTTTATATTTTCTTTATGCTTCTTTATTCTTAATTTATAGCATACCTTTATGGTTTCCATTATGATTAAATGCGATAATTGCATTTGAGGAACTGTGGACTACGACCCCCTCAAAGTGATATGACTCGTTCATACAATACATGTGTCATATAAATGGTGGATTTATTGAAATTATAAATGATATTATACTGGAATTATAATATAACTATGTATTATTATGTTTTCATTCAATTAAAATAAAATGTATAAATGAAAGTAGCGTTGTTGCTTACGTACAACTTACCCTCTCCATGAACGATGCATTTCATTTCTTATCTCCAAATGTTATGTACTATTATAAATACATATATATACTGGATATATATTATATATATGATAACTAAATCATTAATATCATTATTTATATAAAGTACTCTTGACCACATGGACTACATGTAATTATAAGGTGTTCATTTTTTACTGAAATGCCAAATATTGACAAAACGACCATTATTAACTTCAATGATTACATATTGGTTATTAAATGGTAATGAGTGATATAAAAGGAATAATAAACTTGAAAAGGGTTATTAATCAAGTATAAATTAATAAAATTTTATTATTCATGAATAAAAAGAAACAAGCAATTCATGTCGGCATGAGGTAAGGGATTTCTTCTCTCAGTTTCAATTCCATGAGATTTCCAATATTCACCACGTATCTATTTCATGTGGTGTATTGTGTACATCAATTTGATATATATTATCATGATTCTCTTTATATTCATGGTTTTATATGATTCATTTTGTGATTATTAAATTTTGGTCATACGAATCGATTGAATTACAACATGGTAAGGGGTTTCATGTCACTTTTTATTCCCGTGAGGTTCATGCTATATTTGCCACTATTTTCTTTTTTGGGGTGTATGTACTACCCCTGATGGTATTAATTATTGGATATAATTTTATTTATGTGTATTTACATCTTAATTTAATTATCCTTCTTCCTTTTTGTGTCTCTTTTTTATGTTACCAAATCTGTAAGGGAACCTTTCACCCTCCTCTTTTTAAAAGACTTACTTTTTCTATGCCTTTTTAATTTACATCTTATTATGTTGGGATATGTTATTATATATCATTATTGATTTAAAAATTATGTCGAAGTGATTAGATATACTTATTATCTCATCATATCATTTTATTAATTTTAATGTGACTCTGTTAGGCTATCAATGTTTTTCAAGGGAACATCTTAACCCAATTTCTATTCTTTGGGTTAAACATGTACCTCTTGAAAATGTTGTCCTATTAATATGTGTGAATAAAATCTGATTGTTTTACACATAATATCCACTTGTATTTTGTGTATTTTTATTTTTTAAACATAATTATTTAATTGATTTATCCTTAATTTAAGGGTACCATCTTTATAAGGGATTTCATCTAAATTTACATCTGCATTAGGAATTAATTGTTGTTATGCACCAATTCACTCTTATATGGGGTATATACTATGCTTTTCTATATTATATCATGAATCCATTTAATCTCATGATATTATAAAGTTCTTAATAAATTTTATTCTTCAATAATTTGTATTCAAGAGTCTCGCATTTTGTTAAAACTCAATAACAAAAATATCATTTTAAATGTTTTAAAGATTTATTATTCTAAATCGTTCTCATTAATTTCCATGTTTTAAAAATGGTTTTAATTATTTATTTATATCGACATTAATGTGTTAAAATTAATAAAATCTTCAATGTGGTATGGGACACTATGATTCAAAAATATATTTATTATATATTTTAAATGGTTTGATAATGGTTTGATAATTCCTTGATTATGTCAATATATTGAGATGATATATTGTGATTGTAATGTGGAAATGTTATATTTACTTTATGCTTGGTTTATGTGTTATTAATATTTTATGGTTATTGAACATTATTTATGTATATGGGTGGTTCCTTGATAATCCTAGGGTGGGTGGGCCCAATATAGCTCTCCAATGCATTGGGTAACGTGATTGAGGTAAACGTTAATGTTTCTCCTAAGAGATTTATGAAAAATACTATGATGGGTATTCCAAATTTGAACCCCTATGTAGCTGTAATAGCTACAATGTACGTATTTTAAGAATTCCATAAGATACCTTTTTGATTTATGATTTCTTTATGATATTCATAAATCTTATGATTTCATGAGGTATGTTATTATTGAAAATTAAGGTTTCATAAATTTGTATTTATTGATGGGTTAATGTATCTTTTAATTATTTTATAACCCTTACTGAGATTTTTACGCAAATCCCGTGTTTTGAAATGTTTTTCACAAGACATAAAGATGAACAGAGTCAAGGATGAGATCAAGGAAAAGTCGTGTTGTCTGAAACATGGAACTAGACATGTCTCTTGTATTTAGAGTTTTTTATGAAAATGGATACTTAGTAGTAGTGTCTACAAGTAATATTAATGTTTTTATTTAATATTTATGTCATAATTCTATAAAACTCTAAACCTGAAAAGATCTTCAATGTGAATTATTCACTTAATTCAAGATTATGTATTGTTTAAGGCCGCGTCCTTATAGAAAAAAATTATAACTATATTCGGGTTTTCAAATACAATTATGTTGAATAACTATTCTTGTAGGGGGAAGCATGGTAATATTCAATATGGTGAAAAAACTTTCATTCATTTTATGGGTCAGAAACCTATGACATTAAATAAATCTACAAATTCATTTTCATATGTTTAATTGATACATTCCTTACAGAATAAAATTTAGTGATATCAAAATTAATGAAAAGAAAAAGGTTATCCTAGACATTTATCATATAACATGGGGATGTGATCAATAATGGTAACTAATTAAAAAATTTATGTATGATGAGGAAACATGGAACGTAAAGTAGAAGGATTTTAATGTTCTTTTCATAGAAAAATATTTTCCTCATGGGAAATGAACAAATATGAAGAGACCGTTCATATTCCTATGTTAAAATGAATATTAAAATACTTATATCTGTGAAGGAAGCATTACAAGGATAACAAGGAATTATTTAGACTCTATAAATAGTCATATGAGTAAGATATAATGTTTCTTTTATGGAAAAAATCCAATCCTTCCAAGGTAAAAATACTTCAAAACTATCTCATCATATAGACACATAGTCTCTTTTTTTGTCATGATAGATAAAAAATAATCAATTACTAATGATATTGAAGTAAATATAAAAATTAAAAGGGTTGAAAATAAAATTAGAAAAGTAAATATCCCAAAAGGAAAGAATGGAGGATGGAATTTACAACTTGTAAGGTTGTTGGAATGAAACACCATGATGAACTATTGTTTGGAATTTGAGTTTGTTTCTTGTGTGGTTATAATGGCCATTAGTATCATAAAAATAGAAGAATAAGTAATCTTACAATGTTCAATTCATTAATTATATTTATAATTGTTAAAATTCAAATGAGTATCCAAGGCTTTAGGGGATGTTTCCTAAAAATGGGTTGAGGGTTGAAGGCAATGATTATATGATCACTACAGTAGGGTTTCCTATTCCTAGAAATATATTGTAATGTAATTGAGTCATATCCTAATATTTAATTTATTATTATATATGAATCTTTATATTCATCCTCTTTGAAGTCTTTCATATTTTTGAATAAAACTATATATTTTTCAAGAACCTTAATAAGAGACTTTTCAGTTAAGAATCATAGTTGAAATCTCACCACAACAATGATGTGTCTGTCATTTCCCATTTGGGAAGATATATGTTTCATATTTATAAAAATTATTATTATTCACAAGATTTATTTTTATATAATTCATGGTATGTATTGGAATTCAAAATATAATGATAGAATTTAATTTTAGGAGAATAAAATTATGATTTGTAGTGATGATATAAAATTCCTTATATTTTCAAGGGAGATTCTGTTATCTAATTTATATGTACATTCATCCATGGTAGCTATTATAAATGACATTATTCTGAAAAAATAACATATATAATCTATTTAGGGAAAGGATAATCATCATATTGTGGATTTTATAATTATATATGAATATATTGATATATTTTAAAAGTAAATATAATTGCATCAACCCAAACATGAAGAAGAGTATTATATTTATTTAATCATTGATGCAATTCCTTTTTCAAATACTCCATAAATAATGAACACCGTGAAATTAGTGGATATGATAAAAAAACAAGAGTTGTGTGAAAAAGAACTTACACTCCCTAGTTATTATGCTTACTGATCCCATGTTCCTTTAATTAAGAGAAATGTAGATCATTGATGTTGTATATTTACTATAAAAAAAGAAATTACTTTAAATAATAAGTATGTATTTTCATAGAGAATGGCTAAATAAAAATTGATGATGTGGGTAAATTTTGTTTGTAAAAATTACCTTTGTACAAAATCATCCACTTTAGGAATAACAACTCAAACCATTTCATAAAATAAAATATTTAGATGAAATATTAAAGCTTTATAGAAACATATTTAAAAAATTAATATTTATAGTGTTTTGGTGGAAAATCCCCTATTCGACTCCACCTGCATTATACACTAAATGTTTAGCAATATTTAATAAATCAAACCTTTTTTAGGGGTCTAATCTATGTATAAGAACGTGTCACTTAATAAAAAGGTCCAATAGATTTCAACTAGGATCTTAAATTACAAGACCTATCAAAATTCTTAACACACACTCTTATAATGAGTGTAAATTGATTTATCTACGTATATTATTAAAAAACTTATTTTAATAAATAGTTTCAAGAAGAAACTAATAATAGTCAAAGATGCACCCTGAGAAGATGGTAGTATTCAATGTGTAGATCTAAATGATATACAGTAAAACATATAAACTTATTGAATCGTGGACTCTGATTTTATTTTATCTTCTCTGCGTAATAGAGTTTTTGTGATAGTTATCAATATATTTTCAAGTGTATGTGCATCAAATTATGTTTCAGGTTTATAATCTATTTTTATGAAGATTCACACAATTCCTTTTATATATCTTCATTGATTTTATATGTAAGCAGTTATATTATAATAATTTCCATGTTGATAATAAATGTAAATGTTTTATACCATTTTATATTAATGGAACTCATCCATTCGATTCACATATTTAATAAACATCCACTACAACATTGTTAGACACCTTCTTATTCTTATATTTCCACTTTTAACAACATAACTCTTAATTTAGTTCAAACATTGCTTAATTGGAAAATCCAATTTCTCAAGTCCTCTAAATGAATGAAATAAATTTTCAAGGTATTGGGAATGTAACCACGAAATTAATTATATTAGTGAAATATTCATATGAAATCCTACTGTTTAAACTCTTACCATATGATAAAATTATTAGATTATTTTCAAAATAAAATAGTTAATTTTATTCTTTAAACCACATAGTAGAATAAATTCAACATTTAATAGGATATTTCACTTTGTCAAAATAATATGATACATATAAATGAAACATATATTTCACAACATCTTTTTAAAATTATAAACTTTTGCATTTATACATTTTGATAGATACACACATCTTATAACATCATTTTGTATGATGTTTACTGCAAGTCAATCATTCTACTTGTAGAATAATATCTTATTTGGTAAGATAAAATTCCAACACATTGTTTTTGGATTAGGATTACATATAGTATATTCATTTAGTACATTGATTCTTGTTAGATAAAATAAATATTCATATAATTAATATTTCACACAACATATGATAGTAATATATAGGGTTATCAAAAGATGAATTACTTAAATAAGATTATAATCTAACATACAAAATATAACCTCATTAGAATAGAAATGGGGATATTTTTTCATCATCTAGACGTATAAAAATTTACACATGTTGCAATATCATATATCTTTCTACTAATATTCCCCTTATTTATTATCACAAAACCCATTAAAATGAAAAACAATCTAAAAATGTTATTAAAAAATATAAATTTAATTTTGAATAAAAAAATTATATCATGTATTTGTAATTTAATATCTCATCATTTGAATTAATTGTCCACCTCTCCAATAAATTATCATTTTAAATTTTTTTATTATCATTTTCCTTCTCCAAAAATAAGTTTTTAAATTCTACAATATTTTATTATTTTTATTTTTCCTCCTCCTTTTGGTGATATAAATAAGTTCTTGATATAGTAAAACATTGATTATTGAAAATAAAATATTATAAATAGTTAGTATTACTTATTTTGTAATAAAATTGGAATAAAAATATGATAATAGAAAAACTAACCACAAATTTCATTAATTATAGATACTGATTATCTAAAATTCCAATAGAACGGTCAACTAAAATAGTGCCATTTACTCTTTTTTGACAATTGAAATTGTTGAGTCTGAACAAATGAATCATCTTATTATTCTTCATCTTCTATGGATTCATGTTTCACACTATATATAGATTCATGATGTAAATGTTTATATTTATTTTTCAAAAGTTAAATTTAATTTTCTCGGGATAAAACTATAATTTTATTCAATTTATATTAATACATACATATTATTTCACATTGGATAATATCTGTTGAAATTCGGGGACATTTTCTTATAGTAGAGAGATTATTTATTTATTATACAAATAAATTGATACTAATTATTCATTTGGGAAGGAAAAAAACCATTTAAATTCCTATGTTACATCCATTTTCAGATCTTGAATCGATTCCATGTGTGTATATTAACACTTTATTGAGGAAACTATATAATTCTTCATTTTTATATTTAATGAAACTCCTTAAAATGATAAAGAATCATCCACTTGATTTATGGATTTTGTGATGGGTTACACTTACATCATTTCATCCCCAGACTAAACAAACAACTTCAATTCATTAACATCTTATTTTAAGACAACATGATCTTTGGAAGTCTTAATTTTTTTGGACTCTATAATTACATTAATAAAGATTCCACTTATGACATCAACTTTGAATATATTTATATTTATCTTAAATCATCTATATTAAATTCCCCTAAATGTATTTTTAATTGTGAATTCTGATCAGTATTTTGAGTGAATTTATTTTTTTGAACTTTTTTTCTTCACAAATCATCAGTTTGTTAGATTCTATTAATACTGGGTCTTTCCTTTTTTGATGGTTCTCCAGAAACAGATTGTAAAATTTCACATATATGTAATTGAGTTTTATTCCATTTCTCGTGTTCTTATTCGTCATTAATTATCTTTTGAATAGAAAAGGAAAAAAATCATTTCAGACTCATTCACAGGTCAGTCTAGAGAGAGATACGTCTATCAAGGGATTTAAACACAATATTGTCGATACTGTTCTTCCATGACCAATACATACAAATCATGTTTTACCAGAGGTGAAATCATTCAAACAACATGAAACAAGGGTAATATCATGTACTACTGATGTATAAACAAATGAGGTAATAACTTAACAAGTTTCTTCTCCTCTGAACTGAATAATGACACATACATGCCCCATATTTTCTAAAAGAGTCTCATTCTTGAAAGCATATCATATATCATTATATTTTATTGGCCTCTATACTAATGAATGAACTATAATAGAAACTAAATTAATATTCTCAAAAATCAACTACAATGAATCCTTTGGAATCGACGTAGGTTACCCTCCAATTTCTTCTTTATAACTCTTTCTCGCCACCTTATTCAATGAATAATTACTAAAAACCACTTATTCTCAAAATTAATACATTCAACATTGTCAGACCATGAATACGACTTGAGATATTGTAATAAGAAAACCATATAAAATGGAAATGATAACATTATTATAACAACCATGTTTTTTCATAAATGGATATTACATCTTTTTTTGGGAACATTTTAGACATTATACAAATAGATTAACAAAGATCATATTAGATTAGAACATTTCTAAAAATGGAACACAAACATCTATTCTTCTGGAAGACCTTAAATGTTTCCCAAAACCAACATTGCCTTTTCTAATTTTATCTATAACCTTTACTTATATCATATAGAGAGTAAACATAAGAAATTGATGAGCTCAAATGCCCAATAAGGGTAAAAAATGCATATTCGTAAGCATATATTGAGCATATGGGTATGAAAACGTTATTATCAAAATTAAAGATCATATAATTCATTTCAAAGATCATATACATGATTCGTTGAAGAAACAATTTTTGTTTATAATACATGAATCA
Source organism: Viscum album (assembly GCA_963277665.1). NCBI lineage: Eukaryota > Viridiplantae > Streptophyta > Magnoliopsida > Santalales > Viscaceae > Viscum > Viscum album. The sequence continues at coordinate 327,077,637 of OY728143.1, forward strand.
TAAATTAACAAAGTTCATGATCTATGAAATCATATTCTATGAATAGCCAAAAGGATCGAGAGACAGGCAGATACCTAGTCCCAACAAACTATTATAAAAATGAGTAAACAGTACAAAGAGACTCAAAAACAAGAAGCCTTACAAAGCCTTGTATACAAAGCACCTTACCGATCACAACAAACCAAACTGCCACAATAAGAAGGAAGAACAAATGACCAACTCGAAATAACCCCAATGATCGTCCTTTTGAAGAGAGCATCAACAACCTTATTAGCTTCGCGATACACATGAGAGACATCAATGAATAAACATTCAAAATGTCTAAGGCAGGAGGTCCAAGAAGACATCATCCTCCAAGGAACATTCCGAGATCAATCTTTCAGAATATGCATAGCAATAGAGGAATCTGACTGCAACAAAACTCTACGCCAACCATAGTGCACCGCATACCTGATATCTTTGACCATATCCCAAAGATCCGCCTCAATTTCATGATCATATCCAACATAATGAATTAAGCATCCCTTAATGAAGCCTTAGTGCATTCTGAAAAATCCACCACATCCAGTAGGACCCGGTGCACCGGATGCAGCCCCGTCCACATTCACTTTCAACCATTCATAAATTGGTGGAATCCACCAAACATACTTTACCATTCTAGGCTTCCTTTCCTTGCCACGAACAACATGATATCTCAAGAGAACAAAGTCAAATATATCATTTTTCATAGAACCGTTTTGAATCATCGAGACAAGAATGATGCATCTATGCACCACCAGAACACCATCCCAGAAGGAGGGCTTCATATTGTTAAAGACAAGATTGTTCCGAGATTTCTAGAATAAAGAGAAAACCGAAGCAACGGCAGCAATAAACAGATATTTCACTTGATCACTGAAATCAATCATAAGGTCTAAACTGAGTAGTGATTCAAATGAGCAGAAATCAAGGAAAAAGTGGAATGAGGATTTCACATACTTCCATAGGTGAGTAGAAAATGAACATTGTAATGACAAATGAGAAATAGATTCATCATTGTTATGGAAAAAGAGACATACCGCAGAAAAATGAAAGACTTTTCACTGCAGCGCACACTGGATAGGAATTCGTTTTTTCCAGATTCTCCAAAGTAGCAGATATATAATTGGTGAAATATAGGGCTGTCAAAATCCTCCCAGCCCTGAAGGAAAACCAGAGCTGACACCACTTTGAAATTATAATAAGCCCGACTGGAAAAGGAACCATTGATAGCAGGTTTCTAGATTAAAATGTCAGCATCCACATATCCATAGTTAGTAAGTTCCAAATGAAAATTCCTAGGAATTATTTCATAAGCATCAATATTTTTATACAGATTAGCAATTGATATTTTCCTCAAAGAAAGATAGAAATTAACGAAATCATTTATAGGGGATGACAGCCAAGGAGTACTCCAGCAGTTGAGCTGAGAAACAGGACATACAATCCATATCGAATGAGACATGATGTTCGAATATGAAGCCCTAATTGAAGACCACACAGATGATTTTAATTAGACACACATATTGTTTTGCAGTTGATAACCAAACCTGTCAACTAGAAATTCCAGAGAGAAATCAGGATTGGAGAGAATCCTCCAAGTGAAGTTTTGAAGGAGGGCATTATTAAATAGTCTGACATCTTTAATACCCATTCCTCCCATGTTAACTGGCTTGATACAGTTTTTACATACAACAACAACATGCTTCTTCTAGTGTACTAAGCCAGTCCAAATGAAGTTCTGTATCATTCCATTCAGTTCCTTAAGAAGGGAATCATTCCATCTATAAACAGAAAAGTAGTAGACAAACATAGAAGTGATAACCGAGTTGACAAGGAAAACTCTCCCAGCCTGGGACATGGTCGGCCCTTTCTAGCTTGCCAACTGATTGGTGATTTTCAAAGTAATACCCTCCAAGTGAGCACATTTCACCCTTCCACAAAACAATGGAATCCCAAGATAGTCAAAGGGAAATGCACCTCTTTTAACACCAAGTCTATGAGCAACCATGTTTTTCTTCTATATTCTAATTTCTTCACCGAAAACAACAAATGATTTATTCCCACTAATTACCTGACCTGAAACTTCTTCATAATGTGAGAAGATGTTCTTAATATAGTAGACTATTTCCCTATTGTCCATACAAAACAATAGTATGTCATCCGCGTAGAATAAATGTGAAGGAGAAAAAGAGTTCCTTCCTGGACTCATTCTTTGATATAAACAACTATTAACAAGGTCATGAAGACACACACTCAGATAATACTCAACCATAGAGAATAGAATCCTAGATAAAGGGTCACCCTGCCTGACTCCTCTAGTGCACTGAATGAAACCCATGTGGGAACCATTGACAAGAATGGATACATAAGCACTATTCAACATAGAAAGGATCAAACCAATGAATTTCTCTGAAAATCCATGCATCATAATAACTGAGAAGATAAATTCCCACCTTATTGTATCAAAAGACGTGGATATGTCAACCTTTAGTGCCACGTTACCATGATGAACTTTAATTTTCATAATTTTAATACACTCTGAAGAAGTAAAAAGACAATTCTGAATCTTCCTCCCAGGAAAAAAACCAAACTGATTGATAGAGACAAGATTTTTGTCAACCTCATCAAGTAGGAGTGCCATGATTTTACTGATTACCTTCAAAATAGAGTTTCCAGTGGAAATAGTCCTGATGTCTTTGATGTCCAAGACAGTATCCTTCTTTGTAATCAAAGCAATAAAATTAGAGTTCATCCCAAAAGGAAAATAGGAATGATGAAAGAATTTCATAACAACATTGATCACATCAATGTGAATGATATCCCAGTAAAACATAAAGAATTTATTTGTGAAAAAATCAGGAACAGCATCACTATCAATATTTTAAGGAGAAAAGTGCAGAATGAATTTTTTTTAGAGAAGGTGTCTTAGAGTGCTTTTTGTTCTGGTTATCATCCACACTGGATTCCACACATCTATTAATATTATTTGATTTGCTTCGTCAAGAATCAGAATATAATTTTTTAAAATAACAAGTCACCCCCTTAGCAATGTCATGTTCTGATGTAAGAAATGTATCATAAATCTTTAGAGCCGTGAGAGTTCTCTTAACCTTTTTCTCCCTGTGCATGCAGTGAAAAATTCTTGAATTCCTATCCCTATCTTGAATCCACTTGGCATTAAACTGATTCCGATCCAGATTCTATTTGAGGGTCAAGAGATTTTCAAGCTTGGGGAAGCTTGTATCTCATCTTGAGAAGGGGTTTCCTGAAGCATATTCTCATGCCAGCAACATAGCACGTAAGATACAGATTCTTTAATATCATTCAAAATATTGGATAAGGATTTTTTAGTCCACTCTTTGTGTCTAGGTTTTACAATTTTCAACTTGGAGGTTAGAATGTGTTAAGAGATACCTAATACAACTGAATTCCAAGACTCTAAAATTATTTCCCTACACCCAGGAACAACCAACCAAGCATTATTGAACATAAAGGATATTGGTTCTAACCTCAGGTTTCTAAAACAGAGATCAATCAATATGGGATTATGATTCGAGTGAAGTCTAGGAAGAGTCAAGCTAGATATTTCCATCAAATCACTCATGACGTCCATTTGCACAAAGCACCTATCTAATTTACTTTCATGACTCCCATTTAGAGTGTACCTGCTCCAAGTAAAATCTTCACCTGAAATGGGATCCTCATACAATCTACAATGATCAATGCAGATAGAAAAGTATTTTGCTGAAGCTCTGCAAAAATTGGTCCCAGTTTTCTCCTATGGCCTCAAAATGGTATTAAAGTCATCAAGATGAAGCCATCTAGTAGGCATGTTTTCAGAAATAGTGCTTAAGGTGTTCCATAATAGCCTCCTTCTGATATAATAGTTAAAATAATACACATAAGTCACATAGAAAGAGTTGGACTGAAAAGACCAAAAAAATTGTAACTGATTGTTGATCAGTTTGGAGAGTATCAATTGTGACACTATTGTGTTTCAGCACCCATAAAGATTTATTCTGATTCTCCTATTGATTGGTTGCAGTAAGAGAGTACCCTAGGGAAATCCAGTTGAAGGCCATCCATATTTCAAATTTCATTCTAGGTTCAATAATTCCCAAAACCAAGGGTTTATTGGTCATAATAAAATTCTTCAGGGTTCTGACCATGGGAGGATTCTCAAGACTCAGGCAATTCCATAATATTATCTTCATTTGTTGGATGACCTTTGTTTAGTGCAGGGTACAACATAGCTTACAACTAGGCATTCACTAGGGTCTGACTCAACCTTATCCATTGATTCATGGGATACATCTCCAACCTTGTAAGATTCAATATCATCATTAGAGAGAGGGACAAACCTATTCTCCGAACTGATGGGCATATTGAAGGAGGCGGGAAGTATCCTTTTTGCCACCTTTGACAGTGGAACCTGGGAGAATTCATCATCAGGTTCCTGCCAAGGGTGATCCTCCCCCAAAGGGCGATCATGCGTGATTGAAACCTCTATATGCTGGTCACCAGAGCCCTCATTATAGGGCAAGCACTCAGGTCTAACCGGTGCCTCCCCAATAGGATCTTAGGCATCATGGTGACCAGAAGACTTGACATCCACTAAATGCAGATCCTGTTTACCCCCAGAATCTATATTGACAACCATCATATTTTGTACCTCTTTATTGTCTTCAACATTTTCATCATTCACAACCAAAGAGTTCCCAGAGACATTAACATTCTCAACAATGGGAACATTATCAGCATTGGATTCTAATATAACACCTTGCATCTCCACGTTTTCATTAATCTTCCCTTTTTTAACAGCATCTGGGTTTAAACAGCCCGAATCAGTTTTCTTCCTTCGACAAATACCATCATCATGCCCTCGGATATTGAAAAGAGAGAAGATCTTATTCCTGTTGCATTTAGCTAATGTGTGTCCAAAAATATTGAATTTGATACAAATATTTGGTTTCCTCTCATAGACTATCTCATGATTAATACTATCATCCCTAGTGGTGAAGACAACCTCTTCCACTAGGCTATTTGACATGTCCACTTCCACGAAAATCCTCGCAGAGTGGCCAAAATTAAGATTATCACTTTGTTTATCAAGCCTAATCAGGTTCCCTACAAAAGATGCAATGTCCCACAATACTTGAGGATTCTAGTACAACCAACTTAGTTTATTAATACAGATCCATAACTGAGAAAAGGTGTTTTTGAATGAACATGGACCGAAGTTACGATCCCATTCATGAACATAGAGAAATTCAAGATGTAAGGGGACAGACCCCACACTCCATGCGCACCTTTTACGTTTGTCAGAGAGGAAAATGACATGGTATAGACCATGTACAATGGCCGTCTTCTTCCAATCACTGAAGCCCCATATTTCTGCCAATATACCTGTAAGATCGTGAAATTTCCATGGTCACACACCTTTTTGATTCACAACACGAGTTATTATTGAGAACATACATAGTTTTACCCTCTCTTCCATAGCAGCATGATTTGTCGATACATGCGCAATCCGAACCTTCCTTATAATTACTCTAGAGCTACCAACTTCACAACCCATGAATGATGATCCTCCAGCCCTATTCTCTACATTCGCAATGCTCTTCCCATGAATATAGGCATCATTGAGCTCTGATTTCTCATATTTCTGTTTCGCAGAGAGACTAAATAGATCTGAGTGCCTGATTCCATCTTCATCAGAAATATCACCTGCCTCATTCCCCTTGAATTTCCCCATCTCCTCACCTAGTTGAGGGTTAGCGCCCGATGGGGTCTCAAGTGCCCAATGGGTTATCACACGATGGGGTCTTAGAGAATTTTTTGTAAAACACCTAAACATTTAATATCTTTTCCTATAAGTCCCGGAATATTTCCCAAACATAATAGTAAACATCATGGGGAGTAAACTTACTGGGAGGGACACAACACCATCTCATGTTATAGTCATTTCCTTATAATTGAATGGGTTTCCCTATCTTATTATCAATTCATACATTATGTTGTGTTTGGGATAATAACAACTTTGTTTCTCATACATGTTTTAACATGTTATTATTATTCATTAAACTTATATGATGATTTAATTATCTATATAATTGTATCCTTCATATAATTATAAACGTATATATTAATTAATTATTTATTTATTGTGATTTATAAAATTTATAGTTTGAAAATAAAATACTCTGTTCATAGAGATGGTAGGTCATACATACGAATGAATGATGTTTTAATTTTCTAGTCATATTATAATAATTAAAATAATATGATATATTATAATTTAAGAATAAAATTTCTATTATATATATTATACATATTCATAAAAATAATCCATATTACCATCCATGTCAAATATAAATTAAAAATAATCACATCATAAAACTTCATTTTTTTATTATTAACTAAAAAAACACATTTAAGGATGATGTTTGAAACACCAACACAAAACATAATCATTAAAGGAAAACTTATGGCTATTGGAAATTTTATAGTTGAGAATTTCCCATTAAAAGGATGTTATAGATGTTTCTAAATAATTTTTTATAATGTCTTCAAATCGATGCACTAGTCTATCCCATTCTTTCATGTATTCCTCTTGTATGATCTTCCCTACATTGAAACCTATTACTAGGATACGATTCTTCTTGAAAATATAATCATTTTGTTCCTTATTGGTGTCCACCATGAATCGTATTTTATATCATTTTATCACCCTGTTCTATATAATCATTGGTCGAAAGATATTCCTCCTCCATTTTATCTCTATAATGTAGTGGTAATTCCACAGGTTGATGAGTATCCATACATATATTCTGAAGGACATTACTAATGGGATTATCCCCCTTGACCGCAACCTCTACTCGATCTATATTTCAATTTATGTTGATAATAGTTTCTCTACCTTGGAAATTAACATTCTTAGTAGAGCATGTATCCATTTGGGAATGAATATATAATTAATCCTTGAATATTTTCTTACTTCCATGCCAGTCATTCCATCTCCTCAGACTGGATAAGTCACTACTGTAAAATTCATGAGCATTGACTCCTGACAAATGGTTAAAATATTCATCACCAAACTCTTCCCTCTAGATACCATGATCTAGATTATTATGTTTAATTCTATCTACCTCATGGTAATTACATTCATTCTCTTTGCTCCAAACGTTGTTACACAACTTAATAGGTCGAAAAAATCTTCTCAGGAATGACATGTTCACTAGAAAAGTCTCATCCTGGGGACTAGCACATCCATTGTTCTCATGTCATATATTCACGAACTCTATATAAGAAGATTTTTTGTGGGCCTTTGGAACATCCTTAATGTCCATTCTAGTTTCCAATACTGGGTGAGAACAATCTAATAGGGCCAAAACAACTACAATAGTGTGGTTATCCAATCTATATTCCACTTGTGTAAAAGGAATTTTCATGACAGGTGTTGGAATACCCATGTCTCTCTTAAAACGGTCAAACATAGTATAATCTTAGGGATTTCTCTCTAAATTCTCATAAAGAACATCTTTCACCAATACTGTGTTAGAGTATTCATTCTTCTTTCCAGTCAAACCCTCTTTAGTATTAAATGGAAACATCATGATCACATTCTCTCCTAGGTTGGACTCCTCATACTAGTGACATGAAGATTCAACAACTGAAATTTACTTTTCAATGTCCCCCATGGATTGTAAAAGGAGACCCCCATCCAAGGCCATTTGAAAGACCCCGTCGACCAGTTTATACACCAGGAGACATTGTGGATGAGATGGTTTCAGGAAAAATAGAATTGGACCCAATATTCATTGAAAACCTTTTGATACCACTGAATCTCGCATTTAATCTCTATGACAATGATATCCAACTGATTCATGGATTCTTAAAATTAAATGCATATTATAGGGGAGATTGGGTGGCTTATTACATTTTCTCATGGTTCTGATCATTGGAGATGAATCAAATGTTTTATAATCACATGATGAATCAGTATATTATAAAATGGTAGGGGAAGCACATGGGGAAATATTCAAATTGCCAAGGCAGGATGCTCTCTTTTCATATGGAAATTGAATGACCACCAAAAAAGTAATAAGTATGATTGTGTCATAAATATAATAAATATAAGTAAATAAAATATTTCCCATCACAATCCCCTTCCTGAGTGGTGGTGATGAAAGAATAAAAATCATTGTTTGACAATGCGGTAGTTTTCCATAAAAATGAATGGTAATTTAGATTTCCATTAGATGGAAGTGTGTGAATGTTTAGGTCAATACATTAATAGAAAAAAATCACAGTGAATTTAGGATTCTTATGATATTATATAAACATAAAATAAATATAATTTAGGCTGTTCAAGGAAGAAATAAAACAATAATGTTTGTTGACCAAAGCTACCTCTTCTGTGTTTATCACTGTTTTAATTTCACAGAAAGACTTGATTAGTGGGATTTAATACAAAAGTAATTATTATTGTATTATGGTAAAAGATTTGGTAGGATATTTTCGATGACTTTTTCTAACCCAAATAGATTCAGTGTTTTTAATAAAAGATAAGTATATCTTACCTTTCATAAGAGATGATATGGTAACTTTTGGCAACAATCAAAAATATTAATATAAAATAAATAGATCATAAATAAATATACATACAAAATTTCATATGATACAATATAAAATTCTATAAGGTTTTGATATCATCATCCAAAAAATATGATATTTTATGATTTAATTTTAATCCGTATCTTTTTTTAACCCTTAGTTAATCTAATTTAATTTTTAATTCAATAAAAAGGTTTTCAATTTTAAAAGGATATAATTTTTTCATATAATGTGTTAATTGAGCTATAAATGTTTTATTTAAGATATTTTAGATTATAATGTATCAAATATGTCTATTTTTAGGATTTTTATGATATTAAACAAATTTAATAAAAAACTATTTTCATAAAACATCATTTGTGTCAATTTTGACACTATACATTATATTGGACTTAATAAAATATATAAGGATAGATAAATTGGAACTAATTAATTTAATATCTCCTTAATATGTCATATGATCCAAAACAATTTAGATCCTTTCAAAAGAAAAATTATTTTTATTTTAATATTTATAATATCATTTAATTGACTTTTCCATTAGTTGTGTAATTAATGCATCATGATTTGGTAATTAATTAAGTTAATTATTTATTTAATAAATATTAAAAACTTATTATATTTGGAATATAATGATTTTAAATTTATGAATAATATTTATAGTTGATAATATCTTCAATTTATCTCCATATTAATAATATTATACATATTAATAGTAAGAGTTTGTTATTTTGTCAATCACATTGTGTTTAATAATATGTAAGTAATTTTCCTGTAAAGATTCCATTAAAATGTCCAATTTAGATCTTTATGTGTTATGTGTAGAATAAACTTCATCCAATAAAATTTTCTCTTGTTCTAGGGTAATATTATAACATTAATAATATTATTTTTACACTTAATTATCTGATTTACCCTTTGATATAGTAATCATAATTACAAAAGTTACTATTCATATTGTCCAAAAAATGGATTAATGTAATATATGTTAACCTAATAATTCAAATTATTTATACCATTTTTCTATAGAATAGACACATAATTTGATAAAAATTCATTAAAATTAATCCCTTTGACGGAATAGAAAAATAGGGTTTTAAAGTGAAAACGTCAAAAAGACGGAAACACATTTATATCCAAATTTAATGTGAAATTGACTAGAATGACCTAAACTTGATTAAATGACTATAAGTTGATATCATGATTCTTTTAAACAAATATAATATATAATATATAAATATAAATTATTTTTATGAAAAAAAAATCAACTAAAATTGTAACGCCCCGACCCCAGCTACCCAGAGTCGGTGCATTACTTCGTAACATTGGCATGATCACAAGAAAGATCAAATCTCGAAAGACCGGTTGGTTTAGTAGCCTTGGAAACACTAGATATATTCATAAGTTTTACATTACATCATAAAATGAAAAACTACTACAACAACATAATGTTTCCACAGTCCACACTATAATCCCCTCATAATATCCCTGCAGGTCATTCATAACTTACATCTTCACATCCTGGGAAAAATAAAACATAGAAAAGGGGTGAGCTCAAATGCCCAGTAAGGATAACAATATAGCGGAAACTTTCATCAATAAGAATAAACATTTAAGGCAATGTATAACTAAAACAAAAGCCTTTTAAACATGAACTTTCAACATGGTATGGCATAAATAAAATGAAATAATGCCATTTACTTATTCACATGGATATTCTACTAATCGAATAATCACATGCAAAAATCAATAACCACTTTCATAATGTTGGAATGCATAATGCCAGACTATCATAACCACATAGCCAAGGCCTCGTGCCAAGACTACAAATAAGATTTTGTCAAGGCCTTGTGCCAAGACACTAGTTTGTCTCATGAGACCTACCGATGCATCGAGGAGCTATAGCGGGCTCCACCCGTCACTTATTAAGTCCAATGCATTCCCATATGAAAAGGTTTAAACATAACATAAACATTCGTATTAAAACTAGCATACGAAATGTCAATACTTTCACAATAAACTATGAATGGTATAAAAATAGCACATCCATAGTCAAACATATCACAAAACCTTCAATACAATATAGAAGTTTTGTATCATAATAAATCAACTTCAAATAATCTTAAAATCCATCAAAGGATGTTGACATAGATGAAATCAAAATTCTTTTTAAAGAAATATCTCCTTTTATTTTGAAATAATTTAAGATCCATATAAAATAAAACATTTTCTTTGAAAATATTCTTATAAGCTTGTAAGGAAAGATTTGAAGATTTTATAACTGCGTAAAATAACCGCACCCGCCGTATAAGTTAAAAAAAAACATTCTTACCTCAATTCTGTCGAAAAGGTTAAAAAGGACCTTGTTTTGAAAACGACGGAAAGATTCCTTTATAAACCTCTTATAAAAAGTCAAACAAGGGTATAAATGACTTTAACCCATATTCTTGTAAATAGTAAAAATGTTTTGAAATACATTTTGAAGAAACATGGATTTGGATGATAAAGAAATCCCAGTAGATTATTACGTATAAACAATCTCGGATAATGAAGAGATTGTGAAATAACCCTTACCTTGTACTTTTCCTTGGTTGTGGTAGGTTAACCTCCTGTATAATGGTGAAATAATTTCTATTAAATTATACAAGAATCATATACATTAATATGATATCATATATGATCTTTTAATATTGATTTGATAATAATATCTTAGTATTATCGTTGTTTCGGGTGTTAACTTACTTGTTTTCTTTCATATGTTTTGTAACGTAAGAGATGTTTGTAAAGGATAGGTTGTATATTATTCATATCCAGAATGATATCAAGTCCTTAAACATCATTTTTAAATCATAAAATGATAATTACGCTTTAATGGTTACGATGGAGAATGAATCTCATCGCGTTCGTGGAGACGGTAGTCCGTACGTACGCACGAGCGACAATATCATTCTTTTGATATTAAAATAATATATAAATGGATGGTATATCATATATACAGAATCATTAACATGTTATATTTATTATTTACATGAGTTACACATCATTATTATACACATCCAAATAATATTATATTGAATAACAATTACACCACGACGTGGAGACGGTAAGCCGTACGTACGCACGTATGGTGACATGTTATTCAAAGGGTGGATAGAATACTGAATATGGTTGTACCATACTTATAATAACATCACAGTATATGTGAGATACTGGAGTTATTATTTCAGAATGGTAAGAACAAAGGAAGAAGAAGTGGAAGAAGAAATGAACTTAGAAAAGGGTGGTGAAATCATTACCTCTTCTTCGGGTTCTTCCTTTTGATTTGATCAAAAGGGCTCCTTAGGTTGGCTTTCTGATCAAACTAAGGCCTCTAGGTTGTATTGAGGGATGTTGGGAGAGTATTTGGGCAGAGTTTGGCCGAACCAAAAGGCTTTGAAGGTGTGAAGAAATGAGAAGGAGGAGTGCCCTTTTATAAGAGGGGTGAGGGGCACCTTTGGAAAAGCTAGAAATATTAATTTATAATAAATTCATATTCGGTTTCTAATGGCTCCAAAGTTGACTATTCAAAGGATGAGGTGGGGATAGGTCTAAAACAACTCATCCAATAGAATTTAGACAGGTTTGGGTACTTATATTAACCTTATCTTTAAGTATTAACTCTAAGTTAATTAGTTTCACTTTTACAATGTCTCTTTGTATTTTTATATAATATGGTTAATAAACTTACTATATACATCCAAGCGACCCCCAAGTGGACCATTAATGATTAACCTATCATAATATAAGTCTCTTGGCCGAACCTTATATTTTTAGGAATTTAATATCAATTAATAATATAATATTTGTTTTAAGAACTCTTTTATGTCAATTTTGACACTATTCAATAGTTGATTTTTGTGAAACTCATAACAGATTGATTACTTCGAAAAAAGTCCATTAAATCAATCCTAATATATCATATTAGCCTAGAAAATTAGTTTAATTCATTAAAAGTTTCATATTATATTTATTTGGGTATTTATAATATCAATTATGTTAATTTTTTACTATTTTAGTAATTACTGCATCATCATTGTGTCATAAATAAAATAAATTATTTAATGTCTAAAAATTATAAATAAAACATAATTATGTAGGAAATATTTTTAGCTTTCTAATGAATATTTATAATCTAAAATCCAACATGTATAACCCTATGTAAAAATTGTTCTTCTAAAAGATGTAAGCTTATGCCATTTTTATTTTTATTTTAACTTTATTAATATAATGTGTCATTATCACTTACAAGTGGATCCATGGGGTCCCAAAATAGACCCAAAGATGCCCATGGCCGACCATGTATCAACCAATAGGGTTAAGACACGTTTGAGGGTAATTTAGTATTATTATAATATTATTTTTTTTAACCCTTATTTACCGGATTTACCCTTAACCATGGTAAATAAAATATTTACCGCAGTAATTATTCAAAATGTCTAAAAATAAAAGTCACCTATTTACACAATTTGAACATCCTGATTCCAAATATGGAATCCATTTTCCTAAATTCAAAACACAGAAGTGGCAGAAATTAATTTAAAATTAATTCCCGCTGTCAAAACAAAAAGCGTGTTTTTAAGAGATAATAACTATCAAAAGATTGACACTTGTTTATGTTCAGTTTAATTGTAAAATTATGTCCAATGACCAACATTATATTAAATGGTAAAAATATATTCTAAATATACTTTAAAACCACTCAAATTCATAATTTATCACTATTAATTATTTTGATTAAAAAAGTTGTTTTTAATTAAAATTTAGTAATTTTCACTATTCATCAGAATATAAAAGTTATCCGAAAAGTACCAAAATTTCACCCTAGGCTAATTTTGATATTCTGAATCAAAAAATGAAGTCCATTTTGAAATATAAAATATATATGATTTCAAAAATTAGGTATTACTATTCACAACGGCTAGTTTAATCGGTTGTGGTGTGTGTTAAAACTCGAAGTTGCGTATAACACACGCTACTGTATTATTCAAAGGAAAGCGTACCGTGGAAGCTTGGGATGTTTCATTTTAAATTTTTTTGATGTCCCCATTTAGTCAATATGTTTATAATATTGTATTTAAAAAGGGTTCACTATTAAAAGTTGATAAAAGTGCAATACTGAAAATGAATTTGTTCTTGCATTATATTTAAGAAACTCATAATATGGATTCTAAAATTATAAGGATTATATAAACATTAAAATTTATCTAATACTATTCATAACCTCTTTTGAACGGCTTGTTTGGTAAGTCATGGTGTGCTTGAACTTGGTGTTTCATGTAGTGAAAGTTATTGAATTATTTTGAAGAAATAACACACTATGAAATCTTGGGGTGTTACATTCTCCCCTCCTTCAATAAATTGCGTCCTCGCAATTTGAAATTGTTCTTCGAAAATAAAAGGTTGAAAATAGAAAATATCTTTGTGGGAAAACCCACATCGGAAATTGGGTTACTAAAATTTAGTCTTAATATGAGGAAAAGAGAAATGAAAGGGTCACCACCAAATTATGATCTCGATTAGGAGAACATTGGTGGCAATTAGAGACATATAATTGGAGGAAAAACGTAAATATTTATAGGTATTGATTGAGGTCATAAATCACAAACAAGTGTAAAATTGAGGTCCTTAAATTCATCAATCTATGATGATTTGAAATACCATCGGTTCAACAAAACATAGGGTATTAGGATAACACATTTTTGACGTTTCAAAATATCATAGTTGAAATCCCACATCGAAAAATGAATTAATGAGGCCTCTATTTTAAACAAAGGGTGGAAAGTATGAAGATTACCGAAAATAACACATACTAGGGTTCCATGTAGGAAAATATGGATATGGAAGAGAAATCTAACCGTCAATTATCTGATGGAGAGTGGTAGAGAACATGGCTATGAAAAGGCCAAAAATCCCAAAGCCATAAATTTGTGATGATTTAAGGTACCATCTAGGACAACATTTTTGTTCTATGTTTCTTTTATTAATGTTGGGGAATTTATTTATGAGATTGGCTAAGATCATAAGGAGATATACTTACTTTATAATTAAAGTTTTATCCATTAATAAATTTCTACCACAAACTCATCTTTCACTCTAAAAGATAATAGAATGTAAAAAAAATTCTATTTACACTATTCGTATAGGGTTCCAAAATAAACGAATTTATAATTCATCTACATGATCTTTTAATAAAAACTACATTATTTAATCCAGGACATCTCGTGGGCCAGTGGTAGGTGATACACCCTTGTCGCCCTTCGGTTGCGGGTTCAAGTCTCGCAGCCTTGCCGGACGCGACGGGTTGCCGCCCGACCTCCGGGTTGTCCTTTTATGGTAATCCAAAATAATCCAAACTAGAACTATCCAAAATACTTCTGTCCAAACTCACAGTCTAACATTTATAAGGAAGGTAAACATAATATAGATCCTTTTTACCCCGTAATAGCATATGAATACCTTCATCATGTATTACCATATTCCTTATTGATTACATTCATGCTCCCTTATTCCATATAGAATACTGGATATACTTCATTAATCCAAAAATGTTTTAAACCCCAAAAATGATGGAATATACAAATCATTAATCAGTTCCAAGGTAGTCAAGAATATCCAATATATTTTTTTCCAAAATAATCATGTATTATTCGAAAATCACTACCTCGGTATCAGAACTATATTATGGTTTATCATTCTCTCAACCATATATTTTCCAAAAATCTATCCTGCTAATGAGTCACTTTTCTTTGTTCTACACAATCTCAAGTCCTTAATGAAATAGTACTGCAGTACAATCCTTATATACTCCATAATTATTATAACAAGTACATTGTTGATACAACACTCAATTGACATAATCAACATAAGAACTCTAATCATTCCTCTTCATCTGTGGTAGTATCATAACTTGATTATTATCCAATAGCATCATTTGCGTCATAGTCTGATGACTGGGACATAGGTTCGCGTAGTGTCCAAACTCCTTGCAAATGAAGCATTGTACATTTGAAACCATTTTCTTACCCTTGCAGTCATGTACTTTGTGCCCTTTTTCTCCACACTTATAACAAACTCCCATTCCTTTCAGGCAAGTTCCAGGGTGTTTCTTTCCACAGTTACCACATATGGGAAAATTCTTCTTTTCCCTCTTCCCTTTATCCATCTTTCTCTCTTATATCCTTTTCTTCTCTTGCTTCCCTTCAAAGCAATAGGACTTAGTAATCTCTTTACTTATCTTATCAATAAATGATATTATTTCTTCATATGATGATAATACATGAGATACTATTTCTCTTATAAATTCTAGCTTAATACCATGAAAGATATGATCCTTCCTTCTCTTTGTATCATGTGCATTTCTGGAGTTCTCATTCCTTCTACTGGGCGCCATTTCTAAACAATGGCATAAACTAGATCAGTTTATGAATCAAAATACATAATCCCATACTTATAAAACACTTAACATAAATTGAACTATTTATGGATATAATCCATAATCATAAGAATGTCTCCTTTGAGGATGTATATACACATAAACCCTTCATAATGATTTGTAAAGAAAATGAGAGTTATCTTAAGCATATCCCCCGGGAGTGTCGTAACCAAGAGTGCAGCAAGGCCCGTTGTCGTGCACCAGTTCCCGTTCGAGTCTAGCTCAAAGCGGTGTTTTCGGGTTTTACCCCTAGGTACATCTGTGCCAGAGCCGCCTCTACCTGCTCGTATCCAGACAGGGATGTATTGCTCGGAAAACTCACAAAATCTCTACAATACCAAAATTCTAGGAAGTTCTTCTATACTAATCCTCAAAGTTCATCTTAGGTCTACGTGCTCTAATCAGAGTTTATCTAAATCTAGCTTCCAAGGTTTGTACTAAACTTCCTCTGATACCAACTGTAACGCCCCGACCCCAGCTACCCAGAGTCGGTGCATTACTTCGTAACATTGGCATGATCACAAGAAAGATCAAATCTCGAAAGACCGGTTGGTTTAGTAGCCTTGGAAACACTAGATATATTCATAAGTTTTACATTACATCATAAAATGAAAAACTACTACAACAACATAATGTTTCCACAGTCCACACTATAATCCCCTCATAATATCCCTGCAGGTCATTCATAACTTACATATTCACATCCTGGGAAAAATAAAACATAGAAAAGGGGTGAGCTCAAATGCCCAGTAAGGATAACAATATAGCGGAAACTTTCATCAATAAGAATAAACATTTAAGGCAATGTATAACTAAAACAAAAGCCTTTTAAACATGAACTTTCAACATGGTATGGCATAAATAAAATGAAATAATGCCATTTACTTATTCACATGGATATTCTACTAATCGAATAATCACATGCAAAAATCAATAACCACTTTCATAATGTTGGAATGCATAATGCCAGACTATCATAACCACATAGCCAAGGCCTCGTGCCAAGACTACAAATAAGATTTTGTCAAGGCCTTGTGCCAAGACACTAGTTTGTCTCATGAGACCTACCGATGCATCGAGGAGCTATCGCGGGCTCCACCCGTCACTTATTAAGTCCAATGCATTCCCATATGAAAAGGTTTAAACATAACATAAACATTCGTATTAAAACTAGCATACGAAATGTCAATACTTTCACAATAAACTATGAATGGTATAAAAATAGCACATCCACAGTCAAACATATCACAAAACCTTCAATACAATATAGAAGTTTTGTATCATAATAAATCAACTTCAAATAATCTTAAAATCCATCAAAGGATGTTGACATAGATGAAATCAAAATTCTTTTTAAAGAAATATCTCCTTTTATTTTGAAATAATATAAGATCCATATAAAATAAAACATTTTCTTCGAAAATATTCTTATAAGCTTGTAAGGAAAGCTTTGAAGATTTTATAACGGCGTAAAATAACCGCACCCGCCGTATAAGTTAAAAAAAACATTCTTACCTCAATTCTGTCGAAAAGGTTAAAAAGGACCTTGTTTTGAAAACGACGGAAAGATTCCTTTATAAACCTCTTATAAAAAGTCAAACAAGGGTATAAATGACTTTAACCCATATTCTTGTAAATAGTAAAAATGTTTTGAAATACATTTTGAAGAAACATGGATGTGGATGATAAAGAAATCCCAGTAGATTATTACGTATAAACAATCTCGGATAATGAAGAGATTGTGAAATAACCCTTACCTTGTACTTTTCCTTGGTTGTGGTAGGTTAACCTCCTGTATAATGGTGAAATAATTGTTATTAAATTATACAAGAATCATATACATTAATATGATATCATATATGATCTTTTAATATTGATTTGATAATAATATCTTAGTATTATCGTTGTTTCGGGTGTTAACTTACTTGTTTTCTTTCATATGTTTTGTTACGTAAGACATGTTTGTAAAGGATAGGTTGTATATTATTCATATCCAGAATGATATCAAGTCCTTAAACATCATTTTTAAATCATAAAATGATAATTACGCTTTAATGGTTACGATGGAGAATGAATCTCATCGCGTTCGTGGAGACGGTAGTCCGTACGTACGCACGAGCGACAATATCATTCTTTTGATATTAAAATAATATATAAATGGATGGTATATCATATATACAGAATCATTAACATGTTATATTTATTATTTACATGAGTTACACATCATTATTATACCCATCCAAATAATATTATATTGAATAACAATTACACCACGACGTGGAGACGGTAAGCCGTACGTACGCACGTATGGTGACATGTTATTCAAAGGGTGGATAGAATACTGAATATGGTTGTACCATACTTATAATAACATCACAGTATATGTGAGATACTGGAGTTATTATTTCAGAATGGTAAGAACAAAGGAAGAAGAAGTGGAAGAAGAAATGAACTTAGAAAAGGGTGGTGAAATCATTACCTCTTCTTCGGGTTCTTCCTTTTGATTTGATCAAAAGGGCTCCTTAGGTTGGCTTTCTGATCAAACTAAGGCCTCTAGGTTGTATTGAGGGATGTTGGGAGAGTATTTGGGCAGAGTTTGGCCGAACCAAAAGGCTTTGAAGGTGTGAAGAAATGAGAAGGAGGAGTGCCCTTTTATAAGAGGGGTGAGGGGCACCTTTGGAAAAGCTAGAAATATTAATTTATAATAAATTCATATTCGGTTTCTAATGGCTCCAAAGTTGACTATTCAAAGGATGAGGTGGGGATAGGTCGAAAACAACTCATCCAATATAATTTAGACAGGTTTGGGTACTTATATTAACCTTATCTTTAAGTATTAACTCTAAGTTAATTAGTTTCACTTTTACAATGTCTCTTTGTATTTTTATATAATATGGTTAATAAACTTACTATATACATACAAGCGACCCCCAAGTGGTCCATTAATGATTAACCTATCATAATATAAGTCTCTTGGCCGAACCTTATATTTTTAGGAATTTAATATCAATTAATAATATAATATTTGTTTTAAGAACTCTTTTTTGTCAATTTTGACACTATTCAATAGTTGATTTTTGTGAAACTCATAACAGATTGATTACTTCGAAAAAAGTCCATTAAATCAATTCTAATATATCATATTAGCCTAGAAAATTAGTTTAATTCATTAAAAGTTTCATATTATATTTATTTGGGTATTTATAATATAAATTATGTTAATTTTTTACTATTTTAGTAATTACTGCATCATCATTGTGTCATAAATAAAATAAATTATTTAATGTCTAAAAATTATAAATAAAACATCATTATGTAGGAAATCTTTTTATCTTTCTAATGAATATTTATAATCGAAAATCCAACATGTATAACCCTATGTAAAAATTGTTCTTCTAAAAGATGTAAGCTTATGCCATTTTTATTTTTATTTTAACTTTATTAATATAATGTGTCATTATCACTTACAAGTGGATCCATGGGGTCCCAAAATAGACCCAAAGATGCCCATGGCCGACCATGTATCAACCAATAGGGTTAAGACACGTTTTAGGGTAATTTAGTATTATTATAATATTATTTTGTTTAACCCTTATTTACCGGATTTACCCTTAACCATGGTAAATAAAATATTTACCGCAGTAATTATTCAAAATGTCTAAAAATAAAAGTTACCTATTTACACAATTTGAACATCCTGATTCCAAATATGGAATCCATTTTCCTAAATTCAAAACACATAAGTGGCAGAAATTAATTTAAAATTAATTCCCGCTGTCAAAACAAAAAGCGTGTTTTTAAGAGATAATAACTATCAAAAGATTGACACTTGTTTATGTTCAGTTTAATTGTAAAATTATGTCCAATGACCAACATTATATTAAATGGTAAAACTATATTCTAAATATACTTTAAAACCACTCAAATTCATAATTTATCACTATTAATTATTTTGATTAAAAAAGTTGTTTTTAATTAAAATTTAGTAATTTTCACTATTCATCAGAATATAAAAGTTATCCGAAAAGTACCAAAATTTCACCCTAGGATAATTTTGATATTCTGAATCCAAAAATGAAGTCCATTTTGAAATATAAAATATATATGATTTCAAAAATTAGGTATTACTATTCACAACGGCTAGTTTAATCGGTTGTGGTGTGTGTTAAAACTCGAAGTTGCGTATAACACACGCTACTGTATTATTCAAAGGAAAGCGTACCGTGGAAGCTTGGGATGTTTCATTTTAAATTTTTTTGATGTCCCCATTTAGTCAATATGTTTAAAATATTGTATTTAAAAAGGTTTCACTATTAAAAGTTGATAAAAGTGCAATACTGAAAATGAATTTGTTCTTGCATTATATTTAAGAAACTCATAATATGGATTCTAAAATTATAAGGATTATATAAACATTAAAATTTATCTAATACTATTCATAACCTCTTTTGAACGGCTTGTTTGGTAAGTCATGGTGTGCTTGAACTTGGTGTTTCATGTAGTGAAAGTTATTGAATTATTTTGAAGAAATAACACACTATGAAATCTTGGGGTGTTACAAAAATTCAATGTTTTTCATTATATATCAAAACAAGAAACATATCATAAAAAAACCAAAATAATTTTAAATTTTATTATAAAATTATTTGAAATATGAAGATCACTTTTTCATATAAAAGTTATAAAAGTTTCAAAATTTAAAATTCAAAATTGGTTTTCTATTAAAAGGTGATAGAATTAACCTTTTGATAACTATTCTGTTTTATTCATAAAATTTGATTGATTATTATCTTATGACTATAAAATATATTAGATGAATTTGAAAAAAAAATTACATAACATATGACATATATATTTAATTCATATTATTCAATAATTGTAATTAATTTAATTTATTCATACAGTACTACATTGGGATCATAAAAAATCATTTATATTAAATTTTTATATACATGAATTTATAATTAATTGGTAATCAATGAATTAATATTATAAAACATATATTTTTTTAATGTATGTTAATTGTATTAATAAATCAATATTTAATAGAAATGTTATATCTCATTATAATAAATAATAATTTTTTAATATATTATTTTTCTTTAAGACTCAATCTTGCGTGCAATGAAAGCTATCAAAATAACTAATCATTTTTGGTAACATAATCAAAACATATTGTTGTGTGCACCTTGAGATAATATAATAGTTTCATATAGGAGATACATGACTCTATATTGTGAATAAGTAAATAATAAATTGGTTATGTCATACAACACAAGTTATATTTAGTGATGCGTGAAATAAGAAAAATTGAAATTATTAAATTATTTAAATGAAATTATTTCAAAAAATCTCATGGTGTTACATTCTAACACATTAAAATTAATTTCTCCCTATAAATAATTATGTAATATCAATCATTTTATACAATACTGTTATATTCATAGAAACCCACATCATCAAAAGGAACACTAAAACTTTCTTTTAAAAAGGGAACATTGTAAATGTAACTATTACCCAAATATAACCATAAAAAGGTTTCCCCACAAAAGAAAATTAATGGTAAGTGAAAACATGGATAGTGAAGAGAATTACAAATATAATTTTGTGATGGAGTGTGATAGAGAATATGGTCATTAGAAGGTTAATAATGAAAGAACCTTGGTCAAATAGATCTTAAAATGTTTATTTCTATCATCATAAAAGTTGATAATTGGAAAATAATTTATTTAAAAATAAATTGAGATGAAATAGTTAATGGATTTCCTCTCATAAGTTAAGTTTTACACTTTTTACTTTGATTAATCCTATATTTATTTCTTAATACATGTAATGAATTCCAATTTTTAAAAATTCAGGAACTCAAGGATTTTAAGAACCATAAATGGATAAAAACCCATTAATTCTATATCTAATTATCATCACAACAAAATGGTTATCAAATTTTATTCAATATGCATAAATCAAAAAATAAATCACGGAAACATCATTCTAATGCCAATGTAAACAATTTCTCAAATGGTTACCCATATAATCGTTTGAAAATATTAATATTCAAAACATTCTAATGAAAGTCACTAAAATTATCATTTATCCCTCAGAAATGTGATTTAGATAATACTTGTCACAAAGTAAACATCTGAGGTCAATAATAAGGTATTATAATGAAATAATATAATAAACTAAATTACCATGATACCATAGTGAAAACATCCATGAATTCAATAATCAAATCATTAATTATACCAAAAATCCAAAAACACTATATACTCCATACGTGATATCATAAATCACTATTCCATACTATAATTTCCATGATTATCAACATTATCCCATCTATAATAAACCTATATTTATTTCATTATCTCAACATCATGATTATATTATGGTTTATCCTTCCATAAACCATGTGTTTTAAAAAACAATACATAATTTCCATTAAATAACTTATGTAGTTCATCAGAATCATTCAACATATTCTTGTAAATCATTAGTGAAAAAAATAAATTAAATAGCCCTTATATATTTCCAAATGCATATAACATTATTAATTAATAAAAAAAATTGAGAACATAGATAATTTCACTTAATCACTAATACATTTAAAAGGCTACCTCATACTATTACATAACTACTATTCTCTTTCACAATTCACCTATAGTCTCATCATCATCAGTTATATAAACATTATATGTTCTCCAGGCAGATTATCCTCATGCTCTTTCCACATAGGACATCGAATTTCACAATTCCAATTATTTCTACATTTTATGCATCCATCAATTAGTAGTACCATATATAGGCCACTATTACCATATATTGTGTTAGATGAACATTTCATTTTCCATTTTTAGTTACTTTCAATGTTCTATTCTTTTCCACTTTCCAAACATATTAATTTTCCTCTAAGACATCCATTTGGGTATTTTATCCCACATTCCAGACACAAACCAAAAATGAATCTTTTTTTCGTCCATCTTGTTCATTACAAAAATTTTATGAATAATTTTTCATTATATTCATGGGAGAGGCTGATAGGTTGTTAAGGTATACATTTTTAATTATATTCCCTGAAAACAGATTATAAATTATCACAACATTCTTCACTTCAGTGATCAACTCATTTGGGTGGTCATCAGAAAAGTTTCTATCACATTCAAAATTAATCATGATCATTATAGCTCATGATATTCACTAAACTATAATGCATATCATGAGAAACACTTATCATTATTTTAAACCCACATAACAATAACAAAATCAACTATATGTTGTCTAAATTATGACACCATCATTATTCTTTGAAACCATAGGCTTATAGTTAGAAATAATATTAGGGGTATCCCTAAATTTTCATCATCTAAGTATCCAAATCTTTATTAAACCATTGCACTTATAAAAACTATAATGATTGAGGTTTTGGATACATGTATATTACATCATTTTATCATAACATTTCAGATATTATGAAAATACATGCCAAAATACTATATTAGTTTGGTGCCTTTGGAATCATGGATCAAAAAATTAGTTTTTGGTTGTATAACTTCATTGTTTCCAAAAAAGATAAGTCCATTTTGTACTAAAACATAAAACCATTCTATATAACCTAGGGAAAGGAAACATAATAAAAGGGTCTGGTCAAATTCTCTATAGGGGTAAATAGGGGCCATATGTTTGCATATAGTGAGAATAAGTGTATGATAACATTATCATAAAAATATAATATCATACCCTACATATAAAAGATCATATAAAAGAGGAATTTCATTTATTTTTTAATCTCATAAAATATAAATTATGGGAAAATAAAGATTATAATCCATGAAATTAAATCATAAGAATGTGACAAGGAATTTGTTGGAGACATATAAACATGTAATATCATTACCTATAAGTCAAGGTTCATTACAATTGAATGAAATGGACCTTAATGTAAACTACAACTTCTGATCGGGACACAACACCATTCATAGTCATTGTAATTTCAATGTAAGGTATTGGGTTTTTTTATCCCCTCATAGTGGATTACTTTACCCATATTTTCATAGGTGATCAGGTTTCCCTATATTCAATTATGTACTGGTTTTTCCCATTTTCCATTGTGGATTGAGATCCTATAATTATTTCATTCATTATATCATGAGATATAAATAATTATCTAATTTTATTGAGTGTAATATAGGACCCACCCATCACAAAATTTAAACCATACATATGTGTTCCACATGAACCTAAATCATTCATCATATCAAAGGTGATGGAATGAAATGGGTCTCAAAAATATCATGCCATCATAACATAACAAAAATTAAAATAAATAAGCTTCCTAGATATCATTACATCATAAACATAATCAATTCATATATATAATACTAATTTTATCATTGGATCATACCCCATGTAAAACATAAGTAACAAATAATAATGTTGTCTTTTATAGAAAATGATTTTGAACGATCACCTGAAATAAGTCATGAGTAAAATATCCATTCCATTTTATAGACCATTTTTTAAATCATAAAAAATATAGACAATAATTTACATTGATAAAAAATTTAAAACAAATAAATAAATCTTCGAAATCCATTTTAAACATCAATGAAATCAATTTTAATAAAAATGTTTAAAATATATTTTAAAACACTTTTAAATCATTTTAGAGAACATTTTTATAAAGAAACACGTATTTCTAAAAAAATAGAAAACAACATTTCATGAAGCATATAATATCTTGAAATGAATTATATTCATGATAAAACATATCAATGGGAATTATAATCACAAAATAAAAGAATATAGGTGCGAACAATACCATCTGTCACAAATTAGGAAAATTGAGACAAGATTACCTTACCGATTTTATATCTTTTTCACCATAAACCCCATTAATGTGATATTATAAAATTGACATGTAAATAAATAAAAATAATGAATAAATATCATATTTTACATTCATAATTATTATATTCACCCCACAAATTAAAGAAGAGTTGAATATGGCATGAGTGTCACATAAATTAATATAAGACTGAAATCCCATTTTCACTTTGTAATAAGTTGAATCCTTACCCCATGAGAGAAATTAAATTATACCTCTATTTAATTATTATATATTTCATGATAAGACACATAAAATTTATTCATTTTATGTATATACACCACATATTATAAATAGATGGTCAACACGACTTGTGTCTCGTGATAAATAAATGTGGGACGAAAATCTCTTACATTATGTCTTGACCCTCATTATGCTCATGATAAACATCTTTAAAATATGTATAATATAATTTACATATAATATGGAAACATATTAATATATATATATTACTATATATTATTAAATTTTAACATTATATTACCTGCTTGTTTGCAATACCATATTTATGTTATGTTTCGTGTAATAACCTCTTTGTTTCTCATACATGTTTTAAGTTTTTAATCATTTTCATAATACATAGATCATGATTTCATTATCTCCATAATGGTAAACATGATATATTTATACATATATATTATTTATATATATATTAATGTAGATTCATGAAAGATATAGGTATAAAATGAAATACATCGTTCATGAAGATGGTAGGTTGTTCGTACGCATGAATCAGGTTTCAATTTTATTATCATATTAATGGAGAGAAACTAATATTATATATTATCATTTATGGATAATTTTTATTTTATGTATATAATAAATATTAATAAAATTCATACTTATTACAATCCATGTAAAATATTGGTGAAAAGAAATCACATTTCATTGTAGAGATGGTAAGTCATACGTACACACGAGCAACACTCTCATTTACCAAAATATTATATGTCATAAATGTATATATTATATTGAAATTAAATAAGAATAATTATTTCATAAATATCATATATATCATAGAAAAATATTTCCCATCATATTTCCCATCATGATAAGTGGTAACAGAAAAATGGGCAATCGTTGTTTCATGAGGTGGTAGTTCATTGTATAGACGAATAGATTGTTTGATACTCATTAGATGGAAGTGTTTGAAAGATTTTTTCTAAAACATAAATTTAAAACATATGACTATATTTAAAATAATATTATTATTATATAAATATTAAATAGAACTAATTGTGGGGGTTCAAGGACTAAATAATATAAAAACAATCGTTGATGAAGCTTACATCTTCCTCTAGTATCACTTATTTATTTTAACAAAAGTATATATTTTGTTGGATTTATAGACAAAGTAATACCTCTATAATTATGGGAAAGAATTTTATTGGAGATTTGGAATGATTTTGGATGAGACAAAGGTATTTATATGTATAAATTATAGATAAGTAGAGTTTATATTTTATAATTGACATGAGGGGAAGTTTTGGAAACTATCAAAAATTATAATTTATGATAAATAGAAAGTAATAAACAACAATAAGGCCACATATTCATATATAAGATGATATATGATTTTAATTTCATCAACCACTAACTTTTATACCGGTTTTGATGTAATTTAAACCCTTGCATATTTTACCCTTAGTTATACTATTTTATTTTTAACTATGGTAACAATGTTTTTAATACTAAGTGGATATGATTTTATAAATATAATGTGTCCATTGGACAATTAATTGTCAATTTATGATATTTTAGACCATTATTTTTCATATTTTTTCACGAAATATGATTTTTATGATTTTTAACCTTTTAAATGTTTTTATAAAAAACATTACTCGAAATTTTGACCATATTCATTATATAGAAATTAATAAAATTAACACATAAATATAACCTCTAAAATATACTTATAAAACACCCCTAATATTTTATATTAACCAATAATTTTTTTTATAACTAATATTAAGTCATAATATATTTATATTGTTATTTATAATATCATTTAATATATTTTTTCATTTATTGTGTAATTACTACATCATCCTTTAGTTATTATTTAAGAAAATATTTCAAGGCTGAAAATTAAAAATAAATTTTAATGATTTTGATAAAAAATTTATAAATTATAATAATATATATAGTCGATAATATTTTCAATTTATCACCATATTAAAAATATTATACATATTAAAAGTAATAGTGTTACATTTTGTCACTCCCATTGATTTGAATAACAATTAAGTCATTTCACATAAAAGTCTCTAATAGTTTATTAAATTTAAGTAATTATCTATTAAGGGTAGACTTAAAATTATCTTATAATATTTTTTCAAGGATTAATATCTTTTTATATTATTCATAATATTATTTTTACTAATAATTTCTAGATTTTCCCTTAATCCTAGTAATAAACATTAGAAAAGTTACTTTTCATATTGTCCTCAAATAAAAGGTACCTATATACTAAATTTGTTTAATATTATTCCCACTACTGAATCCATTATCTATAATTAATATTAAATAATTTTTAAATATTTATTTAATATTAATCTCACTGATAAGACATAATAAAGAGTTTTTAAAGTGAAAACATCAAAACTATTGTAGTGTTTTTATATAAAAATTTAATATGAAATTAATTACAATTAAATAAATTGGATAAAATGAGAAAATTTGTATTTAATAATAATTTAAAAATGTATAAATATATAATTTAACAATAAAAATTATTTTTACGAAAAAGTTTTACTCATTAAAAATCTAGTATAGTTTATTATTCATCAAAACATTATACTTATCTAAAATAATTTAAATGTAAATTTTGATATCAAAATTTTGAAGAATAAGTTTATTTTTTCATTTGAAAATTTTATGTTTTTCAAAAATTAAATTTATAATTGGTACTCCATTAAAAGTTGGTAAGTGTATATTTTGATAAATATATGTTTTTATTCACAAAATTTAGTTACTTCTTATCTTCTTCCTATCAAATCTACAAGATGAATTTCAAAACTACCTCACTAAATATATAACATATATATTTTATTATTAGCATTCAATATTTGTACATATTTTAATCTTCTAATAAAAAATGAAATTAAGAAAATAAAAATAAAAATATTTCCATTATATTCAATTAGTATATATCGTTGTTTTTAATTAATTTGTTGTCAATTAATTCATCTTATAATTTTTTTTCATAAATCAAGATAACCCTCTTCATAAACTCTAAATTCAAATCTCTTAAATATATTTTTATATAATAATATTTTAATAATATAATGATGTTCAGTAAAACTCGGTAATGTGTGAAATTCAAGTGATCAAAAGAACTTATCATTAACTGTAATAGAAGACAATCATAGTGTTGGGTGTACTAAATACTAATATAAGTGTTTCATTCTACATAATATAAACATTTTGTTACATGTAAATAAATAATAACATTGTTTATTCATATAAATCAAGCTATATTCATTGTTGTTTTAATGAAAAAAATATTGAAGAGTCCAAATTTATTCAAAAAATATATTTCACAAAAACTGTTGGGGATACAATGATTCCAAAAGAATATAAATTAAAACAATTATGAGGTTTATTCTACATGTATTTCATACAATACCAATCCAGATTAATGTTATTTTAAATCAAGAATAATGACAATAAAGTAAAATCTTGATATAACATTTTTTATAAATAACCAATATGCTGATTGACGGAAGATTGGGTAAGATTTATGATAACATTTTTGTTTGGTTCAAGGTCCTTTACAAGAATCCTTGCAATGTCTGTTATGTTGAATATATACGTCATCATCTATTGAAAACTAAATCCATCATTGGAATTCAATATAATACTAAAATCATTATAGCCTTATAGAGGAGACATGAAATTTTTTTCCTATTATAATGATGTTAAAGAAGATATTTTGAACTTTACATTAACAGTGATGGGGTCATCATTATGAAAAAAATGAAATGCTTTAGTCTTGAAAAATGACAAAAATTCTTCTCAAAAACAAACATGGTTCCACATTCACCAATAAACTAATACAATACATAGTGATTAAATACATTCCTAATTGACCAATGCAGTCGATAAAATAAGAAAAAATATATTACATATATACTTGGGAAATTCCATAACATCCTTTGACTCTTTAATCTCCTAGATGAAGCTCTATAGATCCTCTATTTTTATTCCATTGTTGACAGTAATGGAATGGTTTGAATGTTTTCACACTATTTATAGGTAATAGAGAGAATGGGGTTTCAATGGTCTGTATGTGTTTTTTCACATAGAGATGACACACTTTCTTTTGTTTTACAATAAATTAATGGAAATATAGTGATGTGAAATGCAATCATCAAAAATCATGGGAAAATTTCAAATATTATATAACTAATAATTGAAATAGAGAAAAAAAATATTAAATAAAACTTGGTAAATAAAATATTTACTTGGATAAAAAACTATTTAAAAACAAAAATATCATAAGGAAATTTTAATGGAAAGAATTAAAATATAGTACAAAATATTTTATACAAGTAAATAATTTAGTATAAATGTATAGTTATTAGTTTTTAAATAATAATGAAATATGAAATTACGTATCCATTTTCATCATGATCACATAAAAAATTACATCTCAAATCAATCTGATTGGTTCTTTAATTATCAATTAAATTTTTGTAAATGTTGATAGATCTAATGTTATTATATTTTATTTGTACACCAATCAAATTATATCCAAAATAAATTATAGTTTTTTTAATCCACAAGGGTTATGCACAAAAAAATCCATATAAATTATATTCTTCTCCATCTCTTAATATTTATACAGAGTTTTGTTTCTTACATTACTAAGATAGTAGATATTTACAATGAAAAATATAGGTTCTTAATATGACCTTCATATCTAATTTTTATCTTGAAAAAAATTACCACTTGAATATTAAGTTAAATATAATACATTTTTTTATAAAATTGAAAGAAAACAGATGGAGTTATTAAAAAAAATCGCAAAATTCATATAGTGTCATTTAAATAAGATTCTATTTTATTTTATCGAAATATTTCTGAAAAAAATACTAGACAGAAAATTTTTGTTCTACATGTTGTATGATATAGAATCCTCCAAATGATTCCTCTAAAAAACAAGTTGTAAAATTTTTTTCGAGTCTCATACATATCATGTTCAATATTTGATATCATTGGAGTGGAATAAGTCTTTTTGTTTTCAATTCCAAAATTCTTCTGTTAGTCATGTATTTATTTTCATTGGTTTAATATAAATCAAAAAAATGGTATATTTGAAATCCTGGTAGATTGGTAAATTCACCCATCATACTCATTTAAAATTAATTATGTGTTTGTTTTGAAAAATAATTACATTCTATCATTTTTTATCAAAAAATAACATCATAAACATATATTTGTACTATGAATATATCTAAGGATTTATTTTTAATAAATAATATAGGATCTTCCATTCCAATTTTAAAACCATTTGATAATAGAAAATATCTTAATATTTCATTCTAGGGTCATGGTTATTTTTTATGATTATATAGAGCATTAGTGTGTTTAAAAAAATAACATTAAAATTTTTCGTCTTTAAAACCATGAGGTTATTCTATATACACTTCCTCTATTAAAGATAAATTTATTACAGGTGATATAAAATAATTTTCATAAAATTAAAAATTAATATATGTAGTATATTCAATATGATTTATAATTGTGTATAACCCAGCTACATGGGAAAAGGTATCTTCAGGGTCTATTACTAATTCTTTATTTTAAACTTTTACAACATATCTATCTTTATTCTTATTGATTATACCATGATCATCTTCTCTGTTATTAATATACAATTTTTTAATTAATGGATCATAAGATCCTGGAAAAATACAATTCCTATAAAGTGATCATTTTGAACTAATTTTACATTCCATGAATATATAAAAACCAACTTTTAGTAGATATATATTCTTCAAAAGGTTTTAGTTCCAGGTGTGATTAAATAATAGAGAATTTTACTGGGTTCTCTATATTTCATATAATTTTATGAAATTTTCTAGGATTCCTATAATAGTTTTGAATTTATGGTATAAAATAGTTTTAGGAAATATATGAAAAAACATATGGTTCACTAGTATTAATCCATATTGGATTAGGATTAAGATCCTCAATTTTGAAATCAACATCCATCTTGTTATTAAAGCATGGTTTGTTTTTCAAGTACTTGATTAAATCATTCAACACGTTAGTTTGATTCATTTTTTATCAAAAGTATCACTTTCTTGAATCATAACAAGAGTTATTTTATAAAAAATATTTGATTTTTTTAAAAAAAACTATAAGATTTGGAAGAAGTAGAATAAACAAGGAAAATACCATCATCATCATTTTGATTTATATTAAAATGAATATCTATAGTGTCATGATGTAAACCATTCATCCAATTTCTTCTATTAATCTTACCTTTGGTTATATATTAATTCGTAATTCATAATGTTTTTCCTTAATATTATTCTTATTAAAAATATGTTAATTACCTAACACGTTATGTTGACAACATCATCCCAAAAATTGAGTGAGAATGTTATATTTACATAATATGGTTCTAAAAATCACTTTCAATGATTTGTTTCTTTCAACAAAACCATTCTTATGAGGTGTACTGGGGTCATAGTTTTTAAAATTAATTCTTTAATATGAGAAAATAAAATAAAATTCATGATTATAACATTTAAATCCATGGTCAATTTTCAAATAAAATTTTTTTTAATCTTTCTCAAATTTTAAAATATTAAGAAAATTAATAAAAGTTGAACAATATTCACTATTGATTCATAAAATGCAATCCCTAGTGAAAATTGAGAAATCATCAACAGACACATAAAAAAATATTTACCAACACGAAATTTCATTATATTTGGAACCAAAATATCCATATGGATAAGATCATCAGTTATAGATATAGTAATCAATTTAATTAGGTTAAAATAGGACTACTATTTCTTAACCATTTTACTTACATCATAGGATTTATTTTTATACAATTCAATGTTAGAAAATTTTAAATAAAAATGTATCTTGGGCAACATTTTCAAAGAGTGAACATTACAATGTCCGGTCAATCTAATCCAAATACATGATTCTTGAATTACATCATTAAATCCATTTATATATTTTCAAAATAATTAATTATGATATAAGGTACTACAATTATTAATTCATGTTGATTTTAAATATTTAAATGTATATTAAAAAACACATGTGGTGTTTTTGATAAAATTGACTAAAGAAACATCATCAGATTATTGATAAATAACTATAATTTCATGCTTGAAATCATCTCCATAATGAAAATTATTAATTAGAATAGATTGGGGATTCACAATAGATCCAATGCCAATAAATTTTTCTTTTTCCTAGTCACATTATGTGACATAGCCTCTATCAATAATGGTTAGTTAGTAATATTATTAGAATTATCCACTCATATTTCTTAAAAAAATACTATAAAAACCCATTTTTTATTTTTTTTCATATGTTTTGATCCCTATAATGAAAAAAATAAAAAATAAACATTTTTTCCCAAAATTTTTATGGCCTAGATATGTTATATATAATATACATAGGGATAGAAACCTTTTTTCGTTTTCTTGAAATATAATGAGAAAATTTTATAAAACATTTTTTTGGATAATAATCTTTAATCCCTTAAAATTACTTATTTTTCTAATTATATATATTAGAATACAATCCTACATCACAAAAATTAAAATCATTTAAATGATGATATTTCTTAAGAAACTAGACTCAAAATAGTTAATAAAAAATTTTGACATTTCACACTGACTTGTTAGTCCAATTTTTTCATAAGCAGATTATGACCAATAATTTTATCAGATAAACATACCTAGTAGTGAAAAAACATATATCGACCGTAAAATTTTGAACCTCATTCTATAGGTTCTATATTATTTTATACTTTTCATTATATATGCCTATATATATTTTCAATACATTTTCCAAATATGTTTTTTTATTTACGTCTGCCTCTTCATTGAAAATTTTATTATATATGTTTTTTAATGATTTTTTCTTATTAAAGATTTCCATGTTAGTTTCTTAAATGGTACTATATTAATTTTATTATTCAATTGGTAAAATTTCATTTTCTAATCAATACTCATATCTATACTGTAAATATAATGAATACACCTCATCCAAATTAGCCCAAATGAAAATAATTTCGTTTCTACAGAGAGATTATTCTTCAAATTTTAATGATATCCATTCACTAGAATCATTAGAAGCACTCTAGTGGGTCTTCATAGATGTCATGTATTTTATTCTATATTTTCCCATGTATAATTATTTAATTTATGAATTTTAGTTTTCATTAAGCTATGGACCATCATGATTTGTTTTTCATTGCTACTATAATTCAAAAAATGATTACTCGATGAATTGTTTTGTGTTGGGAAATGATATGGTATCCAGAAAAGGGACCTTCTTGAGATCTCATGGTTTGGGAAGCCATGTGGAGCTAGATACATTACCCTAGAGTTCTTGTTGTGATGTTCATTTGATTGTCGTATGGCCGCTAATCATTTGTCCAAGTCACCCATCATGACTAGTTTCCCCTAGAGAATCGTTTGATTTTTCCTTCATTCTAATAATTGTTTTGTAATGTTTTACTTTGGAATTTGTGAAAAGTTGAAATTGAAATACAAATAAACATTTTTTAATTATGTTCATTGTTTCCATGATCCTTAGTGTTCACCCCCGTAATGGTTTGATGGATGCCCAGGATACAGCTTTGGGTGGTGCACCCCTAGCGAATCCTCTTTTTGAGAAGCACATAGACTATGTTCTAGTGTTTCGAAAGTTGAACCCTCCTCTCTTTTATGGACATTCAGAGCCTATTGAGGCATAGGAGTGGTTGTAGAAGATTGAGAGGAATTTCAGTTTCATTGGGTTGCCTGAGTCATTAAAGGTGAATTTGTCTACCGTTATTCTTGAAGGTCCAACTTAGAAAATGGTGGAAGTCCGTGTCTCAGAATAAGACTCAGCAAGATCTAACATGGGAGTTCTTCAAGTCATCGTTCATCTAACAACACTTCTCTGAGTTGACGAAGCCGAGGAAGAGGTTGGATTTGTGTTGTCTTTAGCAGGGCATTGAAACGGTACTGGAATTCCATCGACGTTTCATAGATCTAGTTCTGTATGATCAGTGGTTTTTTGTGAATGATCTCAGGAAGGCTTGACAATTAGATTATAGACTCTGACCTGATATATTATTGAAATTGGAAGACCTCAACCTGACCACCTTCTCGGATGTTATGGGGAAAGCCTTTTTGGATGAAGTTGGGTTTGCAGGAGGACTTGAGGTGGTGAATTCTCCAGCATTGGGACGTAGTGTATAAGATGGTGATAAGAAGAATGAGAAGCGACCTGATAGTGGTGTTGCTGGAAGAGGAATCAAGAGGCATCCAGAACTTCAATCTTCTTCTCCACAGCGCAGTGATGTGATCTATCACCATTGTGGTAGGTAGGGTCACAAGAGGCCGATGTGTCTGGGTTCTATGAGACCCTACCACACCTATGAACGTTGGGGTCACATGCAGTGATTTCACCATGGTGTTTCCAAGAAGCACACTGAATCTAGACCTGGCTTGTCAAAGGTAACCTCGGCATGTCAGCAGAAGTAGGGTGATGTTTGGGGATCAATATGAGGTTTTCTCTTTGTAGTATTTTTTGGGTGGAGTAATCATCTCCTGTATCATTTTTCAGTGTTTCATTTCATTAAATTGTAATAATGGTTGTGGTTAAACAACATTGAAATTATAATTTTATTGGAAGTGTGTTTGGTGAAATTATGGTTTGTGTGTTATGTTTGGGAATTTTTGAATCATGGCTGCGAGGAATGAGATGATTCAATCATTGGTGCTCCAGCCATAGGCCCCGGAGTGAAGCTGGCGCGTAGTCAGGAGAACCTCAGCAGTGAAGAAGGGTCATGGTTTAATCCTCGTCTTTGGTAAGGCATAGTCTGTGTTCTTATGATGCTGTGACATTTTTGAGGTAGTGGTGTAGGTAGTTTGGATGTTCGATTGGTTGAGGGAATACCTACCCTACCCTTATAGTGGGGGTTTCTAGTCTGTGTGGAATGTTTTTAAGTTCGTTTAATATTGTCAGTTCTTATGGTGGGGATACCCATAATGGGTCTCTCAAAATGTCACTAGAATTAATTTAGAGTTCGCCTGATCCTTATTTTAGGGAGTCTGTTTCGGTCTCCCCATGTCAGTATATCTGAGTTTATTTTTGTGTATCGTTTGGTGGTGGGTGGCCTTGTGCGTAACCACCTAGTCTTAAGTTCTTCCTCTCAAGAAAAGGGTGGGATTGAAGTACGCCCAACAGTTCCATTCGACTAAGATTATTGGAATAATTCTCAGATGTAGTTTATGTTTTTTCTTCCCTGGTTGAAATGGAGGGTTTGGGTTCTGTTTGGTAGTGGTTATGGTGTTTGTGATTTGAGAATGACTTATAAATCAGGGGTTTTTGGTGTTCGTTTTGATCGACCAACTGGAAGCGCTTAAAATTTTTAGGTTGAGTGACACTTAAGGAGTTTTATCTTTGGGTATAGATCTTGTTGTGGATTTCGGAGGGCGGAATGCAATATGGTGGGGAGAGTTGTCACACCCCGCTCCATCTTTTATTTTATTTTATAATTTTTCTTGATTTTTAAAATTTTGTTGGGCTTCAGGTTGAGTCCCAGACGAAAAACTTTTGAGTTATGTTAAAAGGGGTGTGTTTTTCAGCAGAAGTCGTTGGGTGCATGGGCGGAGCGTGTGTTGGAAACCCCATGCGACTTCTCTTAGGAATTGGAATGATTTGCCTACGTTCGAAGAAGTAAAAAGAAAAAAGATGGTGATTTATTGTGTTATTAAAAAAAATTATTGTTTTTCATAATTTTATGATTATTATTAAAGAAGAATGATAAATATAATCATCATCATTATTATTATTATCAAGGGTTGCGGGGGGGTTCAGACCAGTGCACGGGCAATGGACAGTCAACTGAGACCGTGCTATCAGCCCGGGTACCCGTGTGGTGATTTCTGGTGTAGAAATAAGCTATCGCACGGTTCACGCACATGTAACATGCGTGGACCATGTGTTTACAGTATTAAATTATGTAAATAAAATAAAATCAGTTATTGTTGTTTTTCTATTAAAATTTTTATTAACAAATTATTATTTTTATCATTTTTAGTTTATTATTATTATTATTATTATCACTATAAATATAAATATTAAATTAATGCTAATTAAAGTTATCATTAGGAATTATTTAAATTCAATGTTATTATGATTATTATTATTATTATGGTTATATTATTATAATTATAATTTTTTCTATTATCATGATTAAGTTATTCGTTTTATAATTTACCTTTTTTTTCTAGGGTTTCTTCCCTCCCATGCTCTCTATAACCCTCCGACCCCTCTCACCCTTGCAGCACGACCCAACCCGGCACACCTCCAACACTGACTAACCCTCCTCCACCAGCGTCGTTTCCCCCCTCTTCGGCTAGTATTTTCTCCTCGACCTTGACTACTTCCCCTTCGCTGGCATAGCCTTACTGTAGTGAATCCATGACCACACCGCATCTAGATTTCATGCTCCTCGGTCGTGCCCGATACAGTGTGAACCAGATGACCTGTGTCTCCTCCTGGCGGCCATCTCCGACGACCTACGATGATGCCTCCCACCGTTTCCAACACCCTGAATGTTGTGCGCCCTACATCCATCCACGTGTTTCACCATAACACCCATATATGGATGACCCTTTTCCTGCCCTGACCGGTAGCGCTCCGGTCTGAACACCTCCCTCCTGGTCGTGCACCTATCTGGTGAGTGAGGACAAGCAATTTCCATCAATGACTGCGACCTCCCCCAGTCAGCATCCCTCTCCTCTTTCACGTGAAGCTTCACTTCGGGTAGACCCTCCTCCTTCTTTGCTATTGTTTTTTCTTTTTTCAAAGGGTTTTGATTTGGGGTTTGAGTTGTTTGATGTCTGATCTTGATAATTTTGGATTGGTTCATTGTTTTAGTGTTTATTCGTGTTTTCTTGTGGTGCGATTGACATGCATTTTCGGTTTCGCACCGGTATATTGATGTTTTCTCCCACGAGGTATGTGGTTCCATAACCTCGCATCAATTTATTAATTTAATATGCTTATTTGGTATTGTAAATGTGTTTTATGGTTAAATTTTTTTGTGCAAAATATATTTTTATAGTGTTTTGACATGCGATCAAGTGGAAAATTATTATTTTGGTGTGCTATCCTTGTTGTGCACCCTTGAAATTAATTTCAACTTATTTTAAATATGGAAAAACATTTTTTGATATGGTTATCCTGTGCATTTGGTCTTGAGTGACGTTCTGTATGAGGGAAAAATTGTGTTTTGGTATAAACCCTTGGTAAAAATATGATTTATTTCATAATCTGGTTAACTTGATTTATTCACCAAATGTGATGTGTGAAAGGGGTGTTTGGCAGGGAAAAACTTATGATAAATTATAAAATGACATTTTTAAGTGAGAAACCTATGTGTGATATTTAATAATGTTCATTGAGCTACTTAAATAATTTATTAGGTCTTTCATGTGGTGAAAATTCAGGTGTCAAATTGTTCTTGGTGTACGTATAGTTTCAAAAGTGGGAGATTTTATGTGTATTTTGGTGTAAAGTCTTATTGGATTTTCATGAAATGATCTAATAATGAGTTTAATGATTTATTAAATTATTTAGAGAGCTCAAAATTGGTATTTTGAAAGTATTGATTATGCATTTGTTTTTAATGTAGTGTGTTTTTATAAAATAAGATATGTTTTAGTGTGAACCATATTTGCTTCACTTGGTGGTGTCTTATAAATGGTGAAAAAAGTTCAATAAATAGTGCAGATGGTGCGAACAGTGTTTTGAAAACATGTCGAGGTGGTTCTTTTGCGCTGTTTGTTCATTTGGATCTTCTTAATTCCACGTTTATGTATTTTAGTTATCTTTTCGTTTGCAGTACGTTGTCAAGATTTTTTTTCGCGGTCCTGCCATCGCCATCTTGTGTGTGCATGCGTACGCTTGTGCGTGGTCTGTCGCATTGTCGTGTTTGAACTACGAGTTGAGGTAGGCCCCCAAAGACACTTGACATTAAATTTATAATTTTTTAATTTCTTGATATTTTATTAATTATAATAAGTGGGAAATAATATAAGATAATAAATTTTTAAATGATTATTTGGTGTAAATAGAGTTGTTTATTTTATACACGTGACTTGAAACATTTTCTTATTGAGCGGACACCCAGTAGTGAATTAATGCCCATTTGGGCATTAAGAAAAATTCACGGAATATTAAATACAGTTCTGGTTTATTGATAAATGATTTATTTTGAAGTGAAAACAATTGTTTTGGTTCACTTGAGAAATGAGGATTTTCCTTAAAATTGGTGAAGTCCCATTTGACACATTAATAAAATAAATTATTTTGAAAAACTCTATTTGGGGTGACTCAGATGTGATATTTGGTGTAAGTTGACTGCATGATTTGTGTGTGATGTTTCTACTGCTTGATTGGATTTGTTGACTCACCCCTTTCTTTTTTATTATATTTGTTGACATGGGAACATGGCATTGTAAGTGAATCTTATGAGAACGATTGCTGCACTAGTTTAGATTACGCACTGGCTAGTGGTCCTTAGTACGGATGACACTCTACTAGGGGATTGGTCCCCTTGGTTAGGCCATGTAGGGAAACACCAGGCATTATGGAGTTATAACGTCATTGAGAGTAGGAATGGCTTCAGGATGAGTCACATGTATAGTACGTTCTTGATTATTCACTAGCTTTTAGGTTTGACCAATATTTTCTTTAGTGTTTATTTGTATGTGGCGGACGAGTGAGAGGTATAGTTCAGTTTCTAGACCCTGTGTGCCACTTATTCCATTGCCCTTGGTGTGTTGCGTGTTATGTGTGGTTTTCCTTTTGGTTAATAACAGATGTTTGGAATTCTAAATTGTTCGTAAAAAAATTTTAAGATGAAATGCACATATTCCTTTCAATCATTAAACATGTTTTTAAATTAAAAATGGAAATGGACTAATACTGATTTTAGAAATTAAAGTGTGTGTCTGGAAACCCATATTTTATGTATGTTAGTTCAAACTTGAAATTTGTAAATTCATTATTTAAATGTAGTTCATTGGGAATATTTTGTTGGGCATTCCTACTGTGTTTTAATACTCACGTCTATAGTGTTTTTCCAATTTTTAGTTTTGTTGCAGGTTTGACGTGATCTCCTTCACCATGGGCGATAGTTGGTTGTGGTTTGGAGAGTGACTCTCGAGGTCACAAAGAGGTTTTGTCATGGTCATGTTTGTTTGTTGTTGTTGGTTGATCTATTTCTTTTTTTGTTTATTTACTTTTATTTGTTCTATTTTCTTTCTGCTATTTTATTTATTTATAAAGGAAAAAATTGTTCCCAAAGCCTATTTTGATCCCTTGGAAATTGTCTCCATCCCGGGAGGATTGGGAACGCCTTTCATGTTATGTCACGGACCGACTCTAATGACCGGTTTAGGGTCGACCGAATTTGGTTCGTGATAAAATGGTATCAGTGAAAGCCGGCTCTTGAGGGGACCTTGTTTTTCCAAGCATTCATAATTATTTGGGGTTTTCATGGTAGAAGGAGTAGACTTTTCGGGACTCAAGGCGTACAGATGAGAAGGAAATCCTGAACCCTTGCTCATTATGAATCTCAGGTTACGATGGGATGTTCGGGTTGTTGGTGTCTTATGGTTCTTTTGAATTGTTTTATGTCAGAAAATGAAATGGCAGCCAGGATAGTGACCTTCATGAGCTCACATGGTCTAGAATGACATGTGGAACCAGAGACATTACCTTAGAGTTCTCCTTGTAACGGTGGTGTGACTGGCGTATGATCGACAACCATATGTCTGAGTCACCCATCATCACTAGTTTCCCCCTAGTGAATCGTTTAAGTTTTCCTTCATTCTGAAAATTGTTTTGTAAATTTTTATTTTGAAAATTGTGAAAAGATTAAATTGAAATGGAAATGACCATGTTCTGATTATGTTATTTGTTTCTTTGTTCCTTAGTGTTCAACCCCATGATGGTTTGATGGATGCACAAGGTGCAGCTTCGGGTGGTGCACCCCTAGCGAATCCTCCAGTTGATCAGCCCATAGACTATATTCTGGTGTTCCAGAAGTTGAACTGTTATCTCTTTGAGGTATAAGAAGAGCCTCTTGAGGTAGAGGAGTGGTTATAGAAGATTGAGAGGAATTTCAGTTTCATTGGGTTTCCAGAGTCATTAACGGTATAGTTGGCTACCTTTATGCTTGAAGGCCCAACTTGGAAATGCTGGAAGTCTGTGTCTCGGAATAAGCCTTGATATGATCTAACATGGGATTTTATCAATTCAACGTTCATCCAACAACACTTCTCTAAGTGGACGAAGCTAAGGAAGAGGATGGAGTTGTGTTGTCTTCAGAAGGGTGTTGAATCAGTACTGGAATTCTATCGATGTTTCATAGACCTAGTTTCATATGATCAGTGGTTTGTTGAGAATGATCCCGGGAATGCTCAACAAATTTAGTATGAACTCCAACTTGTGCAGCGATTGAATGTGGAAGAGATCAACCTAACAACCATATCGGATGTTGTGGGCCAAGCGTTTTTGGCTAATTCTGGGTTAGTAGGAGGACTTGAGGTGGGAAATTCTCCAGCTTTGCGAAGTAGCGTAAAGGATGGTGGTAAGAAGAATTAGAAGAGACCTAATGCTGGTGGTGCTGGTAGAGGAATAAAGAGGCAACCAGACCTTCAGTCTTCTTATCCACAACACAATGTTGTGATCTGTCACCAGTGTGGTCGACAGGGTCACAGGAGGTTGAGATGTCCGAGTGCTCCGAGACCCTGCCACACCTGTAGATGTTGGGGTCACTTGTAGTGATTCTAGCGTGGTATTTCCAAGAAGCACGCTAAAACTAGACCTCGATCATCGACGGTCACCTCAACCTGTGAGCAGAAGTAGGGTGATGATTGGGGATCAATTTCAGTTTTTCACTTTGTAGTGTTTCTTGTGTGTTGTAACCATCTCCTGTAGTGGTTTTCGGTGTTTCTTTTTTTTCAGTTGTAAGAATGGTTGTCGTTGATCCTCATTGAAACTTTTATTTTATTGGATGCGTCTTTGGTGAAACTTGGGTTTGGGTGTTATGTTTGGGGATTTTTGAATCCTTACTCTGAGGCAGGAGATGCTTCAATCATCGGTGCTCCAGCCATTGGCCCCGTAGTGAAGCTGGTACATAGTCAGGAGAACCCTAGCAGTGATGAAGGGTCTTGGTTTAATCCCAGTCTTTGTTGTGGCGTACTTTTTGTTCTTCTGAGGGTTTGATGTTGTTAAGGTAGTGGTGAAGGTTGTTTTGATGTTCTATTGGTTGATCCCTTCCCTCCCTTACTCTTATAGTGGGGGTTTCTTGTCCGTGTGGAATGTTTTTATGTTCCTTTAATATTGTCAGTTCTTATGGTGGGGAGACCCACAATGGGTCTCTCAGAGTAACACCAAAATTAATTTAGATTTAGCCCGATCCTTATGGTGGGGAGTTTGTTCCGGCCTCCCCATATCAGTATATCGGTGTTTCTTTTTCGTGTATCGTTTGGTGGTGGGAGGCCTCATGTGGAACCACCCAGTCCTATGTTTGTTTATGTAAATGTTGGGACTGATGTACACCCAATGCTTCCATTCACCAATGTCTATTGGAATAAGTGTCGGAGGTAGTTTATGTTTGTTCATCCCTTGTTAAAATGGGTGGTTTCAGTTCTGTTCAGTAGTGGTTATGGTGTATGTGTTTTTAGGATGATTTATGACTCGATGGTTTTTTGTGTTAGTTTGGATCGATCAATTGGAGGCGTTTAAGCTTTTGGGGATGAGTTAAACTTAAGGAGTTTAATCTTTGTGTATATATCTTGTTGTTGCTTTCTGGGGGAGGAAAGCATTATGGGTTGGAGATTTTTCACACCCCACTCCATCTTTTATTTTATTTTATAATTTTCTTCGATTTTTAAAAATTTTTTGGGGTTCAGGTTGACTACCACATGAAAAACATTTGACTGATTTTAAAAAGTTCATGTTTTTCAGCTGACATTGATGGGTGCATGGACAGAGAGTGTGTTGGAAAACCCACATGGCTCTTCTTAGGCATTGGCATGATTCGCCTGCCTTGGGAGAATGAAAGAGTAATGATGGTGATTTATAGTGTTATTTAAAATTTATATTATTCTTCATAATTTTATGATTATTATTAAATATGAATGATAAATATCATTATTATTATTATTATCGGCGGTTGTGGGGGTTTCAGACCTGTGCGCGGGTACCGCACGGTCAGTGGAGACTCTTCTATCAGCATGGGCACCCATGCGGCGACTTCTAGAGTGGACAGAAGCTACCACACAGCTCGCTCATAGGTAAAAAGTACTGACCATGCGGTTGCAGTATTCAAATATGTAAATAAAATAAAAATGGTTATTGTTGTTTTGTTATCAAAATTTTTATTAAAAAAACATTTATTTTTATCATTTTCAGTTTATTATTATTATTATTATTATTATTATTATTATTATTATTATTTTCACTATAAATATTAAAATTAAATTATTTCAAATTAAGGTTGTCATTAAGAATTATTTAAATGCTATATTACTATTATTATTATTATTATTATTATTATGGTTATATTATTATAATTATTATTTTTTCTATTATCAGGATTAAGTTATTAGTTTAGTTTTTTCCTTTGTTTGATAGGGTTTCTATCTGTTGAGTGAGAACCGACCATTCTGGTCGACGACCACGACATCCCCTGGCCAGCATCCCTCTCCTATTTCTCATGTGGATCCACATTGGGTAGACCCTCCTCCTTCCTTTCAAGTGTTTTTGTCTTTGTTCAACGTGTTTTGATTTGGGTTTTGAGTTTTTTGAGGTCTTGTCTTGATAATTTTGGTTTGGTCCGTTATTTTAGGGTTTATTCATGTTTTCCTGTGGTGCAATTGAAGTGCTTATTTCGTTTTGCACTGGTATACTGATGTTTTCAACCACGTGGTATGTGGTTCCATAACCTCACATCAATTTATTGATTTAATATGCTTCTTTGGTGTTATAAATTTGTTTTATAATTAAATTATGTGGTGCGAAATATATTTTTGGAGTGTTTTGACATGAATTCAAGTGGAAAATAATTATTTTGGTGTGTTCTCCTAGTTTCTCACCCTTGAAATTAATTCCAAATTATTTTAATAATGGAAAAAATGTTTTGATAAGGTTGTCGTGCACATTTGGTTTAGAGTGACGTTTTGTATGGGGTATAAATTGTGTTTTTGTATAAGCCCTTGGTGCTAATTTGATGTTTTTCACAATCTATTTAAATAGATTTATTCACTCAAATGCGATGTGCGAAAGGGGTGTTTGCTAGGGTGAAACATTTGTTAAATCATAAAATTTCATTTTTAAGTGAGATACTTGAGTGTGCTATTTAATAATGTTCTTTGAGCTGTTTAAATAATTTATCAGGTCATTTATGTGGTGAAAATTCGGGTGTGAAATGGTTCTTGGTGTATGTTTGGTTTTAAATGGTGGGATTTTATGTGTATTTTGGTGTGAAGTCTTTTTTTTTCTTGAAATGATCTAATAAAGAGATTAATGATTTATTGAATTTTTTAGATAGTGCGAAAGTGGTATTTTGAAAGTGTTGATTATGAGTATGTTTTTTATGTAGTGTGTTTAGATAAAATAAGACATGTTTTTAGTGTGAACCCTCTTTTCGTCACTTGGTGGAGTTTTATAAATGCTGCAAAGAGTTCATTAAATAGTGCAGATGGTGAGAAATATGTTTTCAAAACATATCGAGGTGGTTCTTTTGTGTTTTTTGTTCATTTGGATCATTTTAAGTCTGAATTTATGTATTTTAGTTACCTTTTCGGTTCCAGCTCATTGGCAATATTTTTTTCATGGTGCTGTGATCGTCAACTATTGTGTGCTTGTGTGCGCCTGTGCGAGGCGTGTCGCATTGTTGTGTTCAACCTTCGAGTTGAGGTAGGTCCCCCACTGTACTTGCACTTAAATATAGAATTTAATAATTGATTGATATTTTATTAATTATAATAAATGGGATATAATATAAGATAATAAATTTTTAAATGATTATTTGGTGTAAAAAGAGTTCTTTATTTTATACACGACAGTTGAAACATTTTCTTGATGAGCGGACATCCAGTAGTGAAAAAATGCCAGTTTGGCCTTTAAACATAATTCACGAAATTTTAAATATAGTTCTGGTTTATTGATAATTGTTTTATTTTGAAGCCCGAACAAGTGTTTTGGTTCACTTGAGAAATGAGGATTTTCCTTAAAATTGGTGAAGGCCCATTTGGAACATTAATAAAATAAATGATTTTGGAAAAATCTATTTGGTGTCACTCAGATGTGATATTTGGTGTAAATTGACTGCATGATTTTTGTATGATTGTTGTACTTCTGGATTGACTTTGTTCACTCACCCCTTTCCGGTTTATTATATGTGATGACATGGGATCCTGGAAAAGTAAGTGAATCTTCTGAGAACGATTGCTGCACTAGTTTAGATTATGCACTGGCTAGTAGCTCTTAGTATAGATGACACTC
The DNA here is from genome assembly GCA_963277665.1 of Viscum album. Taxonomy (NCBI): domain Eukaryota; kingdom Viridiplantae; phylum Streptophyta; class Magnoliopsida; order Santalales; family Viscaceae; genus Viscum; species Viscum album. Next base: position 327,122,408 of record OY728143.1, read on the forward strand.
TGTTATGGTATTGGGCCCCTTGGTTAGGCCATGTAGGGAAACACCGGGTATTAGGGCGTTATAACGTCATAGAGGGTAGGCATGCCTTCAGGATGGGTCACATGTATAGTCTGTTCTGGATTTTTCACGATCTCTTAAGTTCAACCCATGTTTTTTTAGTGTTTATTTGTATGTGGCGGATGAATGAGAGGTATAGTTTAGATGCTATCCCATGTGTGCCATTTTTTTCATTTCCCTTGGTGTGTTGAGTGTTATTTGTGGTTTTCCTTTTGGCTAATAAAGAAGGTTTGGATTTATAAAGTGTTCGTAAAAATATTTTAAAATGAAATGCACATATTCCATTCAAACATTAATCTTGTTTTTAAATTAAAAAGGGCAATGGACTGTTACTAATTTTAGAAATGAATGTGTGTGTGTGGAAACCCATATTGTATGTAATTTAGTTCAAACCTGAAATTGGTAAATTCTTTATTTAAAGGTAGTTCATTTTGAATAGTTTTTTGGGCATGTATTTTGAGTTTTAATACTCATGCCTAAAGTGTTTTTCATGTATTTAGTTTTTTTGTAGGTTTAACTTGAGCTTGTTGGCCATGTTCGAGACTTAGTTGTAGTTTGGAGAGTGACTCTCGAGGTCTCGAGGAGTTTTGGTCATGGTCATGTTAGTTTGGTGTTGTTGGTTTTTCTTTTTTTGTGTTGTTTATTTACTTTTCATTTTTCCATTTTCTTTCTTCTGTTTTATTTATTTATATCGGTATAAATCATTCCAATAACCTCTATTGATGACCTGGCACTTTTCGCCAGCCCAATAGGATCGGGAACACCTCTTGGGTCATGTCGCGGACTGGCTCGGGTGGCCGGTTTAGGGTCGAGCCTGGTTGGTTCCTGACAAAATGGTATCAGAGTAAGTCATAACCTGAGAAAACATTGTTTTTCTAAGCGACCATCGTTATTTGGGGTCGTCATGGTAGAAGGAGTAGAATTTTTAGGAATCGAGGTGTATGGACTAGAAGGACATCCTGAAACCGTTCTCGTTCTGAATCTCGAGTTACCATGGGATGTTTGGGTTGTTGGTGTCTTTTGGTTCTTATGAATTTTTTTATGTTCAAAAATAAAATGCAAGCTAATATAGTGACCTTTGTGAGCTCGTAAGGTATGGAAATCCATGTGGAGCTGGAGACAATACCCTAGAGTGCTCCTTGTGACGGTGGCGTGACTGGCATATGGCTGCCAACTATATGTTCGGGTCACCCATCATCACTAGTTTCTCCCTAGTGAATTGTTTGAGTTTTCCTTCATTCTGAAAATTGTTTTGTAATGTTTTATTTTAGAAATTGTGAAAAATTGAAATAGAAATGGAAATGACCATGTTTTGATTATGTTCTACATTTCCTTATTCCTTAGTGTTTACCCCCACTATGGTTTGATGGATAAACAATGTGCAGCTTTGGGTGGTTTTCCACTAGTGAATCATCTAGTTGATCAGCCCATAGACTATGTTCTGGAGTTCTGGAAGTTGAAACCTCCTCTCTTTTATAGACAGAAGAGCCTCTTGACTCAAGGGTGTGGTTATAGAAGATTGAGAGGATGTTAAGTTTCATTAGGTTGCCTATGTCATTAAAGGTAAAGATGGATACTTTTATTCTTGAAGGCCCCACATGAAGATGGTGGAAGTCTATGTCTCGTAATATGCCTCGGGAAGATCTAACTTGGCAGTTTTTCAAGTCATCATTCATCCAACAACACCTCTCTGAGTAGAAAAAGCTGAGGAAGAGGATGGAGTTTTGTTGTCTTCAATAGCATGTTGAATCGGTACAATAATTCTATCGACTTTTCATAGACCAAGTTCCGTATGATTAGTGGCTTGATGCGAATGATCCCAGGAAGGCTCGAAAATTTGAGTATGGACTCTGAATTGAGCTGTGATTGAAAGTGGAAGAGATCAACCTAACCACCTTCTAAGATGTTTTGGGGAAAGCCTTTTTGGCTAAATCCGGGTTAGCATGAGGACATGAGCTCGTGAATCCTCCAGCATTGTGAAGCAGTGCAGAGGATGGTGATAAGAAAAATGAGAAGCGACCTGATGCTGGTGGTGATGGTAGAGGAATCAAGAGGCATCTAGAACATCAGTCTTCTTATCTACAGTGCAATGATGTGATCTGTCACAAGTGTGGTTGGTAGGGTAAAATAAGGTTTACTTGTCCGAGTGCTCTGAGACCCTGCCACACTTGTGTACATTAGGGTCACTTGCAGTGATTCTACCGTGGTTTTTCCAAGAAGCACACTGATGCTAGACCAGGCTTGTCGAAGGTCACCTCAGCCCGTCAGTAGGAGTAGGCGATGTTTGGGGATGAATTTGAGTTTTTCTCCTTGTATCGTTTGGTGGCGCGTGGCCACGTGCGGAACCACCCAGTCCTATGTGTTTCCTCTTAAATAAAAATTGGGATTTTAGTACTCCCAACTCTTCCATTCGACTAATTGTATTGGAATAAGGGTCAGGGGTAGTTTAAGTTTGTTTTTTCCCGGTTGCAATGGACAGTTTGGGTTCTGTTTGGTAGTGGTTAAGGTGTTTGTGTTTTAAGGATGAGTTATAACTCAGGGGGGGGGGTCAGTTTTAGTTTGGATCAATCAACGAGAGGCACTTAAACATTTGGGGGTGAGTGACACTTATGGAGTTTCATCTTTGGGTATAGATCTTTTTGTAGATTTCTGAGGCCGGAAATCATTATGGGAGGGAGAATTGTCACACCCTGCTCCATATTTTAATTTATTTTATAATTTTCTTTGACTATTAAATTTTTTTGGGGTCCGGGTTGAGACCCAGATGAATAACTTTTGAGTTATGTTCAAAAGTTTGCATTTTACAGTTGATGTCGTCGGGCGCATTGTTGGAATGCATATTGGAAACCCCTTCCGGCTATGCTTAGGCATCAGCACGAGTAACCTGCCATCGGAGAATTAAAAAGAGTAAAGATGGCGATTTATTGTGTTATTTAAAATTTTTATTGTTATACATAATTTTATGATTATTATTAAAGATCAGTGATAAATATTATTATTATTATAATTATTATCAGGGGTTGTATGGGTTTTAGACCAGTGTGAGGGCAACGTACGGTCAATGGAGTCCGTGTTGTCAGCCCAGGTACCCATGCGGTGACCTCTAGAGTGGAAAGAAGCTACCACATGGTTCATGCATAGGTAAGATGTGTGGGCCATGCGTTTTTAGCATTCAAATATGTAAATAAAATAAAAATGGTTATTTTTCTTTTGTTCTTAAAATTGTTGTTAAAAAATATTATTTTTATCATTTTTAGTTTATTATTATTATATTCACTATAAATATTAAAATTAAATTAATTTTAATTAAAGTTATCATTAGAAATTATTTTAATGATATATTATTATGATTATGATTATTATTTTTATTATTATGGTTCTATTATTATAAATATTATTTTTTCTATTATAATGATTAAGTTATTAGTAATCTTTTTTTTACTAGGGCTTATTCTCTCTCACGCACTCTCTCTCCCTCCTACCCCTGTCACACTTGCGGCGTGACCCAACCTGGCGCACCTCCAACACTGACTAACCCTCCTCCACCAGTGTTGTTTTCCCGCTCTCCTAACGGTGTTTTACCGCCGACCTAGTCTAAATCCCCTTCACTAGCATGGCCTGACCACAGTGCATCCATGACCACACACCATTCGGTTCGCATGCTCCTAGCCCCGTGCATGTTTTAGCGTGCATCAGATGACCCGTGTCTCCTCCTGCCAGCCATCTCCGATGAACTGTGATGATGCCTCCCCCCATTACTCACACCCCGATAGTTGAGCGCCCTACATCCATGCAAGCGTTTCAGCAACACACCACTATCTGGATGACCTTCTACCGGCCTTGACTGGCCACGCTCTAGTCTCACCACCTCCCTCCCGGCCGCGCACCTGTCCAGTGAGTGAGAACCAGCCATTCCAATCGATGACTGTGACCTGCCCCTGCCAGCATCCCTATCTTCTTTTGATGTGCAACTCCACTTCGGGTAGACCCTCCTCCTTCCTTACTAGTGTTTTTGTCATTTTTCAAAGGGTTTTGATTTGGGGTTTAAGTTGTTTGAGGTCTGATCTTGATTATTTTTACAGTCCATTGTTTTATAGTTTATTCATGTTTTCTTGTGGTCTGATTGACGTGCATTTTTGGTTTCACACTGGTATATTAATGTTCTCTAACATGAGGTATGTGGTTCCATAACCTCACATCAATTTCTTAATTTAATATGCTTATTTGGTTTTATAAATGTGTTTTTTGATTAAATTTTGTGGTGAAGAATTTATTTTTGGAGTGTTTTGACAGGCATTCAAGTGGAAAATTATTATTTTGGTGTGTTTTCTTTGTTGTGCACCCTTAAAATTAGTTTCGAATTATTTTAATAATAGAAAACATGTTTTGATAAGGTTATCTTGCGCATTAGGTTTAGAGTGACGTTCAATTTGGGGGAAAATATGTTTTGGTATAAAACTTTGGTGCTAATTTGATGTATTTCATAATATGTGTAACATGATTTATTCACTCAAATTCAATGTGTGAAATCATTTTTTGGTAGGGTGAAACTTGTGTTAAATCATAAAATGACATTTTTAAGTGAGAACCTTGAGTGTGCTATTTAATAATTTTCTTTGAGCTGTTTAAATAATTGATCAGGTCATTCATGTGGTAAACAGTCGGGTGTGAAATGGTTATTGGTGTACCTTTGGTATCAAAAGGGGGGGTATTATATGTGTATTTTGGAGAGAAATATTTTTGGTGTTTCATGAAATGATCTAATAAAGAGTTTAATTATTCAGTGAATTATTTAGATGGCATGAAAGTGGTATTTTTAAAGTGTTGATTATGAGTTTGTTATTAATGTAGTGTTTTTATATAAAATAAGACATTTTTTAGTGTGAACCCTTTTTGCGTCACTTGGTGGTGTTTTATAAATGGTGCAAACAGTTCATTAAATAGTGCTGATGGTGCGAACTTTGTTTTGAAAACATGTCGAGGTGGTTCTTTTGTGCTGTTTGTTTATTTGGATCATTTTAAGTCGGTGTTTATGTATTTTAGTTATCTTTTCGGTTGCATCCCATTGGAAATATTTTCATTCATGTTCCGTTAAATGTCAGCTAGCATGTGCTTGTGTGCGCCTGTGCGAGGCATGTCACGTTTGAGCTGCGAGTTGAGGTAGGTCCCCAACTACACTTTCCATTAAATTTATAATTTATTAATTTATTGATATTTTATTAATTATAATAAATGGTAAATAATAAAAGATAATAAATTTTTAAATGATTATTTGGTGTAAAAAGAGCCGTTTATTTTATACACGACACTTGAAACATTGTCTTGATGAGAAAACACCCAATAGTGAATGAATGCTCAATTAGTCTTTAAACATAATTCACAAAATTTTAAATTTAGTTCTAGTTTATTGATAAATTATTTATTTTGAAGCATGAACAAGTGTTTTGGTTCACTTGAGAGATGATGATTTTCATTAAAATTGGTGAAGGCATGTTTATCACTTTGATAAAATAAATTATTTTGGAAAAATCTATTTGGGGTGACTCAGAAGTGATATTAGGTGTACGTTGACTGCATGATTTTTGTGTGATTTATGTACTGCATGATCGACTTTTTTTGACCCACCAATTTCTTGTTTATTATATGTGTTGACATGGGAACCTGCCATAGTAAGTGAATCTTCTAAGAAAGATTGCTGCATTAGTTTAAATTACACACTGTCTAGTAGCCCTTTGTAAGAATGCCACTCTATTAAGGGATTCTGCCCCTCGGTTAGGCCATATAGGAAAAATACGAGAGTTAGGGCATTATGAAGTCATCGAGAGTAGGCATGATTTTAGGATGAGTCACATGTATAGTATGTTCTAGATTATTCACGAGCTCGTAGGTTCGACCCATGTTTTGTTTGGTGTTTATTTGTATGTGATAGACGAGTGAGAGGTCTCGTTCGGCTGCTGGCCTCTGTGTTCCTCTTTTTCCATTACCCATGTTGTGTTTCATGTTATGTGTGGTTTTCCTTTTGGATAATAATGGATGTTTGGATTTCTAAATTGCTCATAAAAATATTTTAAAATAAAATGAACATATTCCATTCAAAAATTAAACTTTTTTAAAATTATAAATGGAAATGAACTTTTACTGATATTTGAAATGAATGTGTGTGTGGAACCCCATATTTTATGTAATTTCGTTCAAATATAAAATTGGTAAATTCTTTATTTAAAGGTTGTTCATTGGGAATATTTTGTTGTGATTCCCTACTGAGTTTTAATAATCACACCTATAGTGTTTTACTATTTTTAGTTTTGTTATAGGTTTGACTTGATCTTGTTCTCCATGGGGAGACTTGGTTGTGGTTTGGAGAGAGAATCTCAAGGTCCTGAGGAGTTTTGGTCATGGTAAGGTTAGTTTCTTTTTGTAGGTCGTTCTTTTTTTTGTGTTGTTTATTTTATTTTCATTGTTCTATTTTCTTTCTGCTGTTTTATTTATTTATATTGGGAGAAATCGTTCCCACATCCCCTGTTGATGCCCTATAACTTGTCACTAGCCTAGGAGGATCGAGAACGCCTCTTGGGTCATGTCGTGGATCGACTTGGGTGACCAGTTCAGGGTCTACCCAGGTTGTTTCATGAAATTACATTTCTAATACCTTGATATTAAACTTCTATAGAGGTACATATTTCATGAGGTGTTTTAAACTAACAAAAATTATAGAAATCATTCCTTCATATTCCATAGATTATAGAATTCATTTATTTGGATTTCAGATTATAGTCTGATTTTTTTATAATTCCATGTGTTATATTCTATTAATAGAATTTCATAGGGCCTTACAAATTTAAGATAAATATCCAATCCAAGGATCTTTGGTTAGATAGTCAGTTGTCCTTTCTGAAAAACATAATTTTCGTCATTAATGTAAGGATATATAACCAATATCATTCCATTTCAGTTAAATTCAATTGCATACATTTCAAAATAGAGTTTTAGAATTCATCCTTTAATAGCTATGAACTAAAGAGTAATAATCACATATAATAGTTTTTTCATATAGAATGACTAACAAAAAACTCAAGAGGGGTGTGGGGGTGAATTGAGTTTCTATGAAATTAAATTTCAGAAAACATAACCTAGTAGGTATGATAGTTAAAATAATACCCTTAAAATCATTAATAAATAAAAAATCATAAATTAAATATACTGAACACAATACAATCGTAGTTCATTGGGGAAAATAAGTCCATAGTTTACCCTAAAAAACACTCTACTCTATGAGTTTTCTTATTTTCTAAAAAACGACCTTTTTTACAAGGAATCCAAGTAGAATACCGGTAGATTTAATTTTATATAATGGTCCATCAACATTCAACCATGATATAACTTTACAATAACTATACATATCCTCAACACATTGTCTTATAATGAGTGCACACAAAAATAGATTGGTAAACATTAGAAGAATTATTTTAGCACACATTTTCAAGAAGAAACTCATAGTAGTTGAAGACGTGCCTAAAAAATATTATAATCATTGAATTGTATCTCTTGATAATCATCATGCAAACTGATAAACATTTAGGAACAACATGGCCAAATATATTTTAACATATCTATGTACAAGAGTTTATAGTTATCATTATTATAATTTTTTCAAGTGTTTACATATATTTGTATGTTAATAATTTTTCATCTATTATTTTGGATGCAACAAACTTTTTCATGTATATCACTTTCACTAATTTTAATCATATAAAATTAGAATAAAAATTTTCATCTTGATAATCAATTCAAATGTTTGAAATAGCGTCATAATAGTGGCATACGTCCATTCTTTTGGAATATATAATAAGCTTCTGCAACCAAACTATAAGAGATACTCTCTATTGGATCATTCCCCTAACAACCACATAAAAAAAATAAAAAAATAGTTATATTGTTGAATCAAAATTAAATTTATTGATATGATTTAAAAGCATGAAATTTAATATTAATATATTAGGAATGTAATCATGACATTATAGACAATATATAACTCTTCATAAGATATCCAACTTATAGTAATATTGTTATAAGATACACATATAAGAGACATTGTATGATAAAGCATAACATTTTATTCTTTAAAGAATAATATAAGATAAATTCAATATTGTTTAGGAAATTTCACTTCATGGATGAAATATTGTTAATGATAAGGTATATATTACATTCCAAACTTATTCTAAAATTCATATCCATTTCAATTATCCTTTTCAGAAGATACATACTTCTCAAAAATTAATTATAATTGAAGCATAAAGACACCCAACCAATATCATCATTGAAATATTTCATCCATTGTAATAAAAATATACATCACAGTGATTTTTGATTCTATGTAGGTGAAAGATATTCTATCAAAACATCAAATCTCATAAGATAAAAAATAGTTTTTGTAGAATGAATATTTTACATGGTGTAAGATGATAACTTGTTGGGTTATGCTGATAGTAATTTCATCAATGAAAATATAATTTGAAACAATTACTATAAACTAATTAGAAATAAAAAAAAAATTGTATCTTGATAGCACATAAAAAATGAGATTTTTTAGAACAATGTAAGTCCTTCCAATTGTATCATCTTCTTTCCATAAATGAATTTTTTTTCAAACATTATTTGGAAAATATTTTTCAAATATTGAACATCATTATAAGTATAATAAATTATGAGTAATGAATGGAGATATCCTAAATATATCATTTCCAAAAGGTATGGACCTTACAAATTTACAATTATTATTTTTGGATTGACATATTCACGCCCTATTTTTAGTTTTTAGGATCCATCCCACCCGAAGTCGAGCCACAACTTCCCCGGACCACCTCCAATTGTCACATGGCTGAAATCTATTTTTGAGTAGCAATATCACAAACATGTGAGGAATTATCCTATAGTACCAATACGTAAACTCACTCAAGCATCTCCATGAAACAATGTCTACATCAAAGTAAAACTACAAAAAATCATGTAAACAACTATATTCTCTAAATAGAGTATAATAGTACCACAATGTAGTAAAAAGGGGAAAATACAATCCCTCCAAAAGGAATATGTAAAAAATATTTACCTTATTATAATTTGTGTACTACTTCCTAATTCATAACCTATACAGTCCTAGGTCTTTCTAACCCGGATCTATGCTCTACCAAATCTATGTTACATATAGATAATTCTAGAATACATTTGGTATATATAATACTCAACATTTATTGGTTGATAACATGCATATGTGAGTGTAAAAATAGCAAGTAGGAACCCCAAAAATCCCACAGAAAAAGGAAGTAATCTGAATCAGTCAACTCATCCAAAGATAAAGGGATCCAAAGTAAGAAGGAAACGCCAACTTGACCACTACACAACTATAAAATAATAACAATCACATTTCCCCATGGTAAATCTATAGGTGACACATATCATATGGTCACCCATAATAAACCATGAAATTCTCCCAAACAACTCTTAAATCTCCAGGTCCCATCCATTCATAATTCCCCAATGAAAAACATGAGGTTCCAATGGACAAATTATCTACAATAAATCACTCCAGAGCCTATAAATCCCATATGGAATACTAATATGATATTTCACACATCAATAATATCTAAATATATGCCACATTCCCTGATCCTTGACGTTACATGACCAATAGATGTCATTCAATCTGAAAATGTAACATTGATTCCACATCCTTTCCATTTAGTTGTGGTACCTATGTTTGAGGGAACCCTCTTCAAGAAGATCCATATGGAAAGTCACCCAATAACCAATAATATATTCAAAAATAAAGTAATGGATCCCTCCAGGGATCCATTGGGGGCACTACAAACTATAGAAGAAACACCAAACAACAAAAGTGGAATCACAATTTATCCCAAATTGAGAAAAATATTTTATGAAGAGGATTGGGAGAACCACAGAGTTATTCATAATGATTCCATAAACATCACATTGGAAATAATTACCATATAACTTTAATGAAAACTAAAGGTATTCATCTGACAATCATTACCCATTGAACTACAACTCAATCAGAACGATAAGAATTTCATACATAGAATGAGGGTATGTGCCCAGAGATCACATGGGGTTTTGTCCCCTGCTAAAAAAATCTTCCATGGTAGAAGATCGATTCCTAGGTAAATATTGAACTTGTTCTTTTCACAGATCTAACCTAATGGAAATAGAATTGACGTGAGGATCACTTTTAGGTTCTTAGTGGGATACATTTTCCAAGACACTGAATATATAGTCGAAGTGAACTGAGGCAAATCAATCGAGTATATGGGAACTAAACCATGATATAATTACACAGGGTAGTCAAAGAGGGGTCACTATCCTATAATGATGATTTTTTTCAACAGACCCTCATTTAGATAGTCTAAGGTAACTAACTAAATAAGTACCATAATAAATGACGCTAACTGAAGTGTCCCACAAGAACAATTTATGTAAAATTTCAAAGTCTTGAATGGTCGCCACCATCACATCATATGTGGAAAACTACTCATGATAAAATACTGATTTGAAATAATTTTAGTCTATAAGAGTGAAATGTGGGAGAGGGAAAGACTCCATGGGAATGACACTATGTGTACCCTCTATACAAAGTGTGAATATCTATATTAGCCCCTTTCCATGTCTCTTAATGGTACTCGATGTGTAAAAAATATATTATACAGATTATATTGTATGTTACATGGTGTGTGAAATTTTCTGAATCTCTAAAAAATTAATTCCTCATACAAGACCTCTCTAGCCATGTAACACCCAACAATACATGTTCCTCCTAGTACATGACATTATTCCCTTCACTCGGGCCACATCAAATGTACTTCTCTATAAGGGTCGGCCACCTGTTTCATCCATAAGGCTTGCATCTCTAATACATAACATGTCCTGACTAACTAGACCCATTGGACATGTCCTAAAGTTATTCTCATGTCTCTCGACATGTGTCTCTATTCCCTCTCAGGTACATTAACATGTCTACATCTATTTAAATTCAAATAGTGGTCATGTCCCTCAACCACACAACCGAGATCACTACATTTCATGTAACCCTCTTATGTGGGATGTATTCACAAAAGATTGTATTACCAAAATAGAAATAACATACCGCATGTGACCATGTACTATAAATCAAGTGTTTGAAAATTATTTATAGGAATTCCATCTCATCCAACAAAAATTTCTTAATTTAAAAGGAAAACAATTGATCGGCCCCCACAGGATCCCTAGAATTCATATATGGACTCTAAATTAATAAATACACACATGAAAAGTTCGGTCGGAAGTAAACAGGAAAAACTACCTACCTCAGGGAGAGACACTGATGCTTCATTTTCAATGGTTCTCCAGGCAAGTGCTGATCCTCGATCTGATGACGATTTGTGTCAAAAAAGGTATCTAACAACACATACCCTCCTTGTATAGTCTATGGGGAGTCCATTAAATTGGATGGAAAAACACCTCTCTCTTAGGAAGGGAATTAAAAGAAAATGAAAAGAGGATACTCATTTAATTTTTTAAAATAAATACACCTCTGATCAATGCCCTTCCAATTATCACCTTCAAATAGACACATGACACTGGTAAAGATTTTTTGAGTCAAGTTTAAATCCTATATTCTAAACCCAAATGTGGTATCATATTTCTAATTTGAGACTGTACTCAAGTGTTCTTTAACATTTACTAAATATCATCATGCACCTACAAAAATATATTTAATATATTTAACATAATCACATTGAGAATCTATGGGATGTGGGTTCTATTATAGACTCAGTACCTAGCCTTGGAAATATTTTTAGAAATATTTTGATGTCTTACCCAACAAACCTGAGTCTCTATATCATACCAAAATGAATTTTTTTCTTCATAAAAATTTGAAATACTATAAAGAAGGAGAATCACTATGTTCTCCCAGGGGAATTATTCTCTAGTGACCTAAAAAAGGGTTCTCATTCTATTGGTAATCATGAACTCATAGAAACCACAACGACCACACCACACCCAATGTCCAGCTCCAACGAGGTCAACATCTCACTACAAATTGACCACATGTTGCCTCATCCACGGTAGATGGAAGACACCAAGAACCCCAAAAACTATTGTCAAAGGTTCTAGTATCATGGAACCCCACTGAACCACACACTAAAAAAAGTAAGGGTTCAGAAACCCCAGAGATGTCCTTTCACCCTGAAATATTATCTGAACCCTTGGGAATAAAGGATCCCACTGAATAAAATACATTATCAATGATCTCCAGAGGCCAACATCATTGGTCTAGAACTACCCTTATGGATCCACAACATATATCCTCCCCCTATGAAGGGTATTAATGTTACACAACAAGCACCAGCACTACACCAAAATGAAAAACCTGAATCATTTTATCCAAATTATGAATGGGACACTTATTTGGAAGAACAACCCATTTATGGGGTAAACCACTAATGGAAAGTGACCTCCTCAACACTCAATATTGCTACGAGATTTGTGTCAATATCATTCCTAGAATGGTTGAAGTATACCCATCCATATTAAAATTCATTAAGATTATTTTCTATAAATATATAGTCATGTGAGACCCCTCAAGAAGACTATTCATTATTCATCCCCGACATCATTTAAAATTAAATTAATAACAACTATTTTCTTGTGAAACGATAAATGATTTTAGTTAACCATTTCTAATAGTCATTAGAACTAGGAAATTTCTTATAAAACTATAAATATACAACACCATTGTCATATATCTAGTAGAAAAGGTGTTTCTATGTGAACCCACAAGGTCTTATAATCTCTAACACAATTTTCAATATCTCAAAAATAGTATGTAACCCCTTTGAATCAATTATTAATGTAAAAGTGTTCTTATGGCATCACTAGGATGTATACATGGGTTAATCAAAATAAAGTGTTTGGTGACTCTTATAAAACAATAAATAAGGAAAATTAATCACATGCCATGACTTTTACAACCCATGAGCCTCCTGTTTGGTGGATACTTCTTTCTAATGATCATCATTTTTATCCCTCATGACCACCCAAACTGTGTCATAATCTGACATCATAACAAACCAAATGTTCTTGAAAACACTTGTCAAACGAACTCATATAGAAAACCTCAAAACTATATGCTATGGGAATCACCAACTCACATAAATGATTTTTTATCACATGGAATTAATGCATTTTAGTGGGTACATGTCCCTTCTTCCAGTGAATTTCAAGCCATGTCGCACATGAACTTAAAAGTGTTCCACTGATGCCCTATATAACACTAGATATCCTCAAGAAAATAGTTGCAAGAAAATGGAATCTCACATTAATATCTGACAAAAATACAATAAAAGTATAATGGATATATATCATTCCTCCAACCTCGCCTAGAGAATTTGGGTAAATAACCTACAACACCTCTAACATCTCATGACTCTATCCACTTGAACTTTAAGCTAGTCTTGGGCCTCCAGGGGGTAATATTAGTGGTAGCTGATTCATGTTACAACCACCTTATATTTAATCTATAGCTTATATTCCACAACCACTACCCACTGAATCTTTTGAAATCATTTATGACTACCATGAAAATCTAAATTTTTTTCCTCTACTAGCATCTTGATCCGCATTAAACTAGTCTATGAGATATTCATACCACTCATATGAATATAAATTCCTCATCCCCAATGAACTATGCTCTTCCTGGGGTCTACGAAAATAATGAATCCTCATAAATCAACCTCCTATTGTCTATTGGTCTGACTCAACCTTGAATACAGTAAAACCTGACCTCAAATTCCCACTATATTCACTTGATCCCTATGTATCATTATCTAACACCAATAGAGCCACCCACTTCTTCATTTGAAGATCTCAACCACCTAAACTATTAGAGGAGGATCTATGTGAAACTAAACATGTAGAAACCCTTCCACCATTCTCATCTAAGAAACACTTCCATGGGACCAAACCCCTATAAGGTAACCTCATTAAACATCAGGTCATTCCATTAACATGTATATGGAAAAAATGAAGTCTGTCATAATTGCAATATCTTGGAAAAGGACTATATGTTCCACTATCAAGAAGTATATCTTCGTAAATTACTCAATAATTATAGAAAATACCATAACCCCTATCCTATATGAAACACTAAAATCTTCACTACAAAACAATTATTGCATGTTCAGAGTCAACATGCATCTTATCTGAGTCCTGGTGAGTGGATAAATCAGGCTCCTCACCAACAACGGTGTCCCTGGCTTGACTGATAAACACTGAACAGTTCAACACGATTGTTATGAAACAAGATCAAGTCTCCCTAAAAGACAATCTAAACAATATGGTATCGAACGAGAGCCCACTCTCATACCACTCTTTCACCTCCCATCCCACTAGGGTAGGTTTTGAGAATACCCAAGCCTGACTCTTATAGGCCAGTGGATAGCATCCAAAACCATGTAGGCATATCACACACATGAGAAGAACTAGTATGTGGTTCCTGTACACACACACCCTCATACATATCTATGAAACAATATTAAGATAAAATTAAAACTACAATATTTCATTATTACAACTATATACCACAAATAAATTATGCTAGTACATGATATATATAGAAAGGGAATAATAAAATCCCACCAATATAAAACTAAAAAAAATCATTAATTCTCACAAACAAGGTATTGTTTCCAAATTCATAGTTGGAACACTCCTTAGTATATCTAGACATGATCTTGGTTCCACAGGCACCCAGTCCCCCAGGGACAATTCTATAGTACTTGTGGTATGCAGAAGTAATGTATTGTGAGGGAAGATCCCATAATGGGGTGATTACAAAAATACCCAATATGCATCACAAAAACAAAAACAAAAACAAAAAAGGTATTAATTGATAAGCATCTGTTAACTTGACATAAGCCAAAGGGAACACATTAAAGAGAGAATCTCCAACTTAACATACTCCTTTTCTATAAATAACTAGTAAAATCATTACCCAGTATATTTAAAGAAAGTAATGAAATTCCACCGTTTATCCTCTAAAAACTCCAAAATATTCAAAATAGACACCCAACTTTGATGGTCTCATCCATAAAACCTTTCGAAACAACCAACTCAAGGTTCCAATGAATTTTCCATCTTGGAGAAATCACTCTATGATCCTAGACATCCCAAATTGAATTAAATTGATATATGTTACACCATGGGAAACATTTATCCAATTTAGCATCTCTATTTTTATAGATTACACTAAATTCAAATATGTAACCATATCAAAAAATGATGGAATGATGGAATACCATGTAATTCCTTGTGTTATGTATCAGGGAGGACTTGCTCATCAGACAATGCTACAAATAATGTCACCTAGTGACACAGAATAACACGAAATCTAATGTATGTTATCTCTCCCAGGATCCAATGTGAGAAACTAATAACCCTAGTGGGATCACCAAGCATATATTGTGGTATTACATTGCAACCTGAATCAAGAACAACCTTTTAATAAGAGGATATGCACCCACATATAGTTATTTAAACTGATTACTAAAATTAATACTAAGAAAGAATCACCTTATAAATAAAATGGTGTCAAATTTTATTCATCCAGAATAAAAAATCCATTGAAATACAAATCATTTAGAAAGATCAGATCATGATACAGAGACAGAGACTCAATTCCTAGGTCTCCCTAGGGGATTTTTCTCCTACTAGAGACATCATCATTGGTAGAGGATTGATGCTTGGTTAAATATTTGTCACCCAAATTCATAAAATCATATGACTTGGAAACATGAATGTATGTGAGGATTTATCTAGGCCTATTAGATAGATACCTTATCTATGAAACTGAATCTATAGTGAGAGTAGAATGAGACAACTCACTCTAGAATATATGAACACGTGAACACTATTGAATGACAGGGAAAAGAATGGGGGGCAAAAATCCTGGGATGATTATGTGATGAAGAAAATCATCATAGATATAGAACAACATAACTCACTCAATAATTGAGGCTCTAAGCATATCTAATTGAAGTGGACCATAACATCACAACATTAGGAATCTCAGTGGCATAAAATATGGCCACAATGACATCCTATAGGGATAATACTCTATATAGGTTTCACACCAGCCTCTTTATAAGTCCCAATGAGGATATGTTAGAGTTAAAAATGGATCTAATTGAACTATGTGGAATTTATATAATATACATGGACATTCTCTCAACATTATCCCCCAACCATGTTCACTTATGTAACTCAGGATATATAAAAGATAATAAATAGTGTGTACCCAATGTCACAAGGATTATGACTGCATCTGAATCTAGAAGAATTTTTGATACCATAAGAGACATCTCTTCCATTGTAACACCCCACATGGAAAGAACCCCCAATATAAAACGTGTTCCTCTTCACCTGGCCCACGACCTGTATACTACCCTGCATGGCTCAACCAACATGTCATCCACAGGGTATGTATCTTGGGTACATGGAATGTTTGGGGTAATTAGAACCTTTTGTTACACCCTTGGGCTATTCCAGTGTCACTCAACTCACTTCAATATACCTAACATATTAGTTTATAATGGTCGTCTCCTTTAACATGGATAGACATGAAATATCCCTTGGAATCATGACTTGGATCACTACTCTGCTTAAAATCATCTCACATGGATTTTAATCCCAAAATATCATTTCCCCTGATTGTAAGATCACATGGTGTGTAAACATTCACAACATAATGTGTGATGAGATATTTCTGAAGGGAATTCCCTTGGAGCCTCCCAAAAACCATGTTTTCAATTGAAAACCAGATATCATCATTCATAGGGTCCCAAGAATTCATCAGAGGACTGTTAAACATTATAAAAGTTAATAAAAATGGGTTGAGATGTAAATATCATAATTCCACTTTCTCATGGTGAGAAATTGAAGCTTTGATTCCCACAGAATGGCCAGAATGCATTGATCATCGATCTGGGAATTATTGGCATCAAAAATGGGATCTGGCGTCACCCTATTGCCTTGGTTTGGCTAGTGGTCATCTATCACCATTGAGGAAATCATAATATAACATCTACTGATCATAAAACACAACGTGGTATGGGTTTCTTTATTTAATTTTATTTAATGAATAAAACACTACTCAATTCCGAACCATCACTCTCCTTCGACCAGATACTAAATGATGACAAACATTATGTCACACCTTGTGTAAAAAAGCATTTTGTACTATACTGTTGTTATAGATTTCTAATCAGGGACTCTACTTGGGGTTTTTTTTAATATTTAATGAATTTCATTTTGTGCATGATAAAATATATTTAATATATTTTACATCTATTCACCGATTTTATTTGACCCCTAGAATCCATCATCGATTCAGTGCCTATCTTCAGAAATATTCGTCGAAATATTCGAAATTCTTATATTGAAAATCCCATGTCCCTACATTTTAAAACTAATGACTAATGAATATTTAAATTATGTACTATCATAATTGTATTTTTTTTGTTTTTATTAATTATATCATGTGTACTCCCCATGCTATGAGGACCATGAAAAACACATTACTGTTATTCTTGTGACTATTAGACAAGTAGAATTATTTTTGAAATTTAAAAATTGTGAATTTTTTCAATTG
This sequence comes from Viscum album, assembly GCA_963277665.1. Taxonomy (NCBI): domain Eukaryota; kingdom Viridiplantae; phylum Streptophyta; class Magnoliopsida; order Santalales; family Viscaceae; genus Viscum; species Viscum album. Next base: position 327,140,166 of record OY728143.1, read on the forward strand.
AAATATTCTTTTCATGGGAATATTGTCTCTGTTTATGTGATCATAGTTTATCTATGAATGATATTTTGGGTAAAATAATGGCCTACACTAATAAAAATCATTGAGGTATTTAGTATCATTGGATTGACAACTTACTATCAATGATTTGTTTGACTATTTTCAAAATTGGCTAACCTGTTAACCAAGAATTCTTATAATGGGGTTATGTTAAAAAGGAGAATGGAATATGAATAATTTGTTGAATTATTTTTTATGGTACTATTTAATGTTATAATTTTTACTCTACCACCACAAAGTGATATATTTTGGACATATATGAATGAATCTAAGAAGGGAATTTGATATTTATTTAGGAAGAATGATAATTTCATTACCTATGAATTGATGTAGTTAGAATTATTTTTAAAAAGTTTATCTAACCCATGATCTTCTGTTTAAATATGTAATCAATTCATTGAAAATATGTTGGCATCATCACACTATCCAATAATGTGATAAATACACATATCATAAGAGGCTAAAATACATATTTTCAATATAATATATCTACATAAAGAGAATTAGATGGTTAAAGGTACTCAATTATATGTTCATCTCGAAAAAATACATCCCTAGAAATTGTAATATCATGTATTATGTGTTTAGTATGAAAGATCAAGGAGTTATTACCAAGATGAGGATTGACTGGGACCCTATGTTCAAGAATTTCGTAAACATAAATATGCATATTATTAAATAATATTAAATATCACTCCTTTAATTAATTTTTTCTAATATATATTTATTTAATGAAATAAAAAAACTAAATTGCTGATGATATTTTTCAAAAGAAAATAATTGTTTTGAATAAATGGAGGATGGAAGACATCATTTATGAAGATAGGGATTTAAAATTTATAATGATTTTATGTGTTCTGGATATAATTCTAATTAAATGGGATTTATAAGATGATGGTTATAGCTTAAATTTCTCTATACACCCTCATACTACCAACACATATAGTGATTTTACAGAACCTTTTTTAGTGGGCTAATTTTATATGGGAAAATTATTATTATGTATCATGATGATTCATTTGATAGAAAGTGATGGTAGAGAGAGAACTCCCTAAATGTGTCACACAAACACTACCTATTATTAAGTAGATATGGAATTACATTACAATGCATTCTTAACAGATTACCAATAAATCATATAATAAATTATTCCATACAGTTTTTTGTTGATCATTTCATCAAATATACACATTTCCCAACTATAAGATAATATTTACCTCTTGAATTCCTTCTAAAACTATATATTAATGAATATGTAATAATTCCTAGTGCACATATTTCAATCGTGTCAATTCATAAACCCATAATTACATCAAAATTTATGAAAATTATTTCGAAAACTCTAGAAACAGATTTATTTATGGGAACAACCTATCAGTAGCTAACAGATCGACAAAATGAAAGAACTATTTAAAATTTTGAAGTCATGCTCAGTTCTTTCTAACATTACATTCAAGGTATTTAGGATAATTATTTACATTTTTAAGTGTTTTATTAAAAAAATAGAATCAATTAAATATTCAAATAGTGTTATATAATGCATTATATTAAAAGGTGTGTCGAACACTAACTTTTTCTGATAAATTTCATGAAAGGAGTGTTGTAGGCAAAGAACTTGTAAAGGAGATACTGGTGAAGGTAAATACTATTGAAACCTATATTAAAGAAGAAAATATAAGGAAAATTATTATGCTAATAAAGGATAAAATGATTTTTAATTTCATGTGGGAGGTCATATTTTATTTATTGCGTGTCCAGGGATGGATGTTATAATATTCATTTAGAATGGAAAAATAGGCGGTAGTTACATTGATCCTTTTGAAATTCTATCTAGAATTTGATTTGTGTATTAAAATTTTGAAATGACACCTAGCCTATATAAACTACATGATGAGTTTAATAACACTATATTGAGGAAGTACATGTTAAATCCAATGCTTTTACTGACCTCCGAGTAAGTACAATTGGTTGTTTATTTATCTTATAGTGAAAAGCCTATAGAGAATCATCAAAATTGAGAATGAGTGTTATATAATCATTAGACTATGTCGGTAAACATACATTGAAAAATTGTTATGATAGAAGGTCCATTGTCAAAATCTACAGATTCTAAAATTATGTTACACCCAAATATATTCTTGAGGTGAAATGTTTTAATTTTTTAAGAAGATATTTTTAGAGGGAATAATGTAACACATGTGATTCATTTACTATAATCATTTTAATTTGAACAATTAATTTCACAATAAATGTATTTTTATTCATAAATATGATTAAGTAATAAATTATTGAATATTATATATTTATTTTTATAAAAAAATTTATTAATTAAATTCATCATATCAAAATCAATATAGGGTAATATTTTTATATATTTTTTAAATAATTATGTTTTATTTTAATAGTAAAAAATTCCCACTTTTATAAACACTATAATTAGATTTCATTATATTTCGACAGACATTATTTATTTAGTTTTATAGTGGAATATTATTGAATTTAATTTGAATAATATAATTAAGTACATTAATTTTTATAATTATGATATTAAATATCCATCTAATATTAAATGGTATTTTTTTCTAATGAAAATTTTATTTATTTTGGTGGATTATATTAAAATTATGTTTTTCACTCATTTCAATTGAATCATAAAATCATGATACCATTTTTATAATTAAGAGGTTGAAATTAATTAAATAATACCCATTTATATTTAGTCATTTTGAAATGTAATAGTGGTAAATATGTGTCACCTCTATGAGGGTAAAATAGTTTTTACAAGGTTGAAATAATAATTTTTTTTAAAAAAATAACAAATTATTTCCTTAATTTGATATTATAGGATATATTCATCCCTATCCATCCATATTTTTTATATGTGTAAATTTGTTTCCATTTTTCGTTTATAATGACATTTACATTATTTTATGTTATTTAAAATACAAAATGACTATATGTTGACTTTATTATCTCTTATAATATGACATAGGGATAAAAAGGGTCAATGTAATTATTAATATTCATTTGAAATGTGAAATAAATTTTTGTAAAAGAAATTTATTGTTATTTTTTAGTAATTCAATAACCATCTTAAATTCATATAGAACACTAATAATGTGCCTGTTCTATAATTAAAAAAATAATCTATATAATTTTAGAGCTATAAAATTAATAGTTTTTGGTTAATTATAGTTATCCACTAAGTTTATATATTTATATATAATATTAGGTACTTTTTATGTATCATATTTTAATATAACCTCAATTTGTATTACTTTAACGTCAAATTAAATGAATAGTGTAAAAAATGGCATCAATGATATTTTATGGAAATGAAATATTTATTTATATATTTTAAAAATCCCAAAAATCCCGAAATATTAAATTAGGGTTTTAGAGGGTTAGAAATATCATTATATATCCATTTATGATCTATGTTTTACATCATAATTAAATTTATGACCCATTAATATTGAAGAAGGGGTTACCATGATTTGTGTAAAAATGGGTTATCATATGGTTAATCTAACATGGTTAGTGTTAAAACGAAATAAAAACTTTCATAGAACTCAATGGATGGTTTTTAAGACCATAAAATTATTTAATTCTTATATGATCAATTATGGATCCATATTTCTATCAATGTAACTTGATAATATGTTAAACCCATTAAAAAACATACAATTATTCCACTAACCAGGACAAATCCTCCACTCAATTAGTAACATCTAATGTGCCATATATCTCAAAAAACATACCAAAATATCTCCCCAAAATAATTATATCTATTATATAGTAGTTTTTTAACCCAAAATGCCATCCCTAGTGTCCTTAAGGATAGATCCAATATATGATTCTATAAGAGAAGCTACTCATTTTTGCAACTCTTTCAAATTTATTTCATCTTGTACATCCAAAAAAATTATGTAAGAATAATAAAAAAGAAATTTTTTCTAATAAATATGATTACATATTATTATTATAATGGTAAAATCATTTTCCATCACTTTTCCAACTAATGAAAAGCAAAAAAACATCACTAGTGTATATGTACTCTAAAACATCTCTACATAGCAGTTTAATTAATTTTTTATCACCATATTACATGGATTTATTTAATCTTAAAAATAACTAATATATCTGATATTTATGAAATATTATTATTTTGTAATTATAATATAATATCTGAATCTATACCTTATAATTAATTTGAAATCATTAATATCACTAGTGCTTATGTGTGGACTACCAGCTCCACGAAGCGATGTGACTCATTTTTTCCTTCCCACTTAATATTGATGGATATTTGTATATATTTACATATATGTATTTCTTATAATAATGAATTATGAATATATAAATTTTATTTTTTATTCATCTTTATTTTATTCCATCTATCAAATAGTAAAAGTGGTCTTTATGCAAACATATGGTCAACCATCTCTATGAATGGTGTAATTCATTTTTTTAATATATATTTTTCAATGATGATTCCTAATATTTATATAAAGAATATATATTGTATTTAATTTTTTTTTAATATTAAACAGATGATGTAACCATGCTAAATACGCATTTATTAAAAATTCCATATCAAAATTCTCATGAAAAATTAAACGTTCAACACTCGAAAATGATTATTTAAAAAAAGAAAATATTAATAAATGGGAATTTAAAAGTTAAAATATGATATTATATGAAATTATATACATGTATATGGTTCTAGAGTAATATTACAATTACCATTAATATATTATATAAGAGGTGAAAATTAGAGAAAATGTAATTCTGACCTAATATATGTGTTTATATCAAAATATCATAAATAATATATGTTTTCTATGTTTATTTACCTTCTTGGCAGATTATTTGACATATCTATATTAAAACCAATTATAATTTCACAACCTTAAGCATTTCATAATCATGATTTTTAGTCAAGAAATTAAATTCATTTATATTAAGGATCTTTTCAAGTTTACAATTTTAGTTAGTTATTTCATAATTAAGATATAACATCGAAATTTATTACAAATATGGTACTTCTAAAACAGTATCTATTTCTTTCATAATATAAAGCATTAAAAATAAAACCATATTTCTTTCTTTATGAAAAATCATCAAAAATTATGAATTCACTTCCACATTTATCTTACCAAATCTTATACCCTGTGATTTTATAAAAACAGGGAATAATAACAAAAATATCACCAAGTTACATGAAATAAGTAAAGAAAATTGTAGTACATTTATACTTATAAACCCATGAAAATATTTTCAAAAAGGCATATCAATCACCCATAAAACATAAATTCTTTAGCTTTTCCCATGAAATCATAAAATTCCTATAAACACCATTGAAATCATAAATGATAAAAGTAACCTATGGAATCCATATCAATCTTATATTGTATCATTTAAGGTTGTATAGTGATTTACCATCAAAGTTACATTTGGAATATCCACCATGGTATATTCCCTAAACCCCTTAAGAGAAACAGTGCAATTTAACTATGTCTCATTACTGAATGCATTTGAGAGATATCACAGGACATCCAAAACTAGTTATTTCATTGAACCACCAATACTATTAAAAAATTATAATAATCCAAAACAAATTCATAACACAGAAAACAAGAATAATTTATAAATAACATTTTTAACATTGAAATTGTTTTTATAAAGTCGAGCAATTAAAATGTAAAATGACTTATTTTAAAATAAAAGTGTACTCATGTAGTGGAACAATATAAACATTAAATAGAATATAAATTGATAAATTATTATAATAATGTATATTTCAAAAAAACCATTTGGATTTTGTAAAATTAGTTTAATGGGTTACATTAAAAGTTGGGTTTAAAAGAAAATCCATTACCTTGAGTCTGACCCATCTGGATTGATCATTATCATCCCAAATAATAAACATAGATTAATTTTGTACATAATTTAGAACAATTATAAAATTTATTATTGTTTTCTATATCACCTAATTTGTTGTTATAACAATTACATAATTATTTATGTTCATTTTGGATGTTTTGTCGATATTCGGTACATGAGTATAAAATGTCATTAGAATGATGTAAAAAGTAAAATTGGTAATTATACTATCATATCAAGAATAATATTTATGAAATAATAATAATATATATATCCATCAATTAAAATTTTTATACAACCATTTGTGTATGGTTATGAAAAATGTACAATGATATAATCATGGAGAAGGTAGGTCGTACATACACATGAGTAACATTTCAATTTAAAAATGATCATTATAGAAATAAGTTAATTATTATTTTATCCTTCTACAAATATAGAAATATAATTAATTTCATATTAATCCTTTATATATACTTATATATATTATCCATTTGATGTTTTTTTTTTAAAATTAATCACATCACTTCTTGGAGGAGACAATTTACATGTACGCATGAATGGAGTAATTATTTTTATGTGCATTGAAATTGAAAAAATAATTTATATATAATTATATTACAATTATATTTATTTCATTAATTTTTTAAATAAATATTAATTCCATCATTATAACCAATCAGGATAGAGGGTGATGGATGGTGAATTATATCAGTTCGTAGAGGTGATAATTCACAGGTATGCATAAATGATTAATTATTTATTATTTTATGGATGTGGAAAATTATTTATGTTATGATATTAACAAAATTACATATATTTATATTTGGGATAATGATTTTTTTATTTCATCATTAATGATGAATCTTTGATGAGAGTGTAATAAGAAATTAAATAGAAACATTTACTTAAAAATGATACCTCTACTTCAGATGGTCTCTATTGATTACCACATTGACACCACTCTGGAGGGTTTTATGCCTAATCAATTGCCACTATAATGTGGTTAGGTCTTATAGAAAATTATTTTGTTATATATTAGATAAACTGAAAATTTTTTGAGGATTGAGTAAGTGACAAGAATGAGGGCCTTTTTATAAGAGTGCGGAGGGTAACTCTTGGATGTTTTCAAAATATTAAATTATTATAAATTAAATATTTTTCCAAAAGATTAAAAAAATATTTATTTTAATTAAATAATGATAATGGGTAAATCTCAATTCGTACAATGAAAATTATAAAAAATTTGATTACTTTTTATTCATTGTCTTTTTGTTTTAACCCTTATGAATTCTTATCCTGATATTATGTAATATATACTTGGAGGGTTAATGTAATAAATATAAAATGAAACAATACCAATAAATTAGTCATTTATGTGGATTTTTGACTTATTCCTATCACTTGACATAAATTAGTATTTTTATAAATTTTATATCATAAAATAAAATATATTATACATTAAAATTCAATTAATTTCAATTTTGAAACAATTCATTTATTGACTTTTAAAAAAATAACATTATATCATATAAAATAAATTAAATCATACCTAATATGTAATGGGAATCCTTAAAATTCATTTATGGAATATATTATTGTCACGACCCCCTCCCACCAAAGATGCCCCTCCTGAGCTGGCAATGGTGAAAGGGAGATAATGACCCCCGAGTCCCGCCTCCAGTAGGCCCCGGGTTGCCGACTTGCACCAAGGGTATGATTTTTCACAAATATGGGAGGCATTACCCTTTTATTATTTTAATATCGGGAAATAGGACAAGTCAACCACCAAAAATGAAAAAGAAAAAGTTTATAGAAATAAACCCAAACCAAGCCCACATGCATGTTTAAACAATTTTATAACATGGTGAAAGTAAAAGAAAGCTCAAAGTACAATACCAAAAGAAACAAGTGTGCAGAAACAGCAACAACTCCAATTGTCTGACTAGTAGGGTCCCGCACGACCCTGGTAGTCCTCCTAAAAACCTGAAAGTAAACGTAGGGTGAGCATACAAGTATACTCAGTAGGGAAACCTAAAGCTATCGTGCACAAGTGGGGAGACATCCTAATGTCCTCTGAGAACAAAACAAGAAACCTAGCAAGGAATTCTATCCACCCAACCTCACCAGCCACACTCACCAAAAACAAAATCACAATATTTAGTAGTATATAAGAACAAGTGTATTGGGTAACCCGCACCATTTCCCTTTAGTTAGATTCTCTTCCTAACGGCGAACGTCCTGACGCTGCCACACTCTCCCTGCCTGCACACACCTGGGCCACACAACCACGTATCCCGCCCGCACACACCTGGGCCTCACAACCACGTATCCCGCCCCCACACACCTGAGCCTCACAACAATGTATCCCGCCCGCACACACCTGGGCCTCACAACCACGTATCCTGCCGGAACACACCTGGTCCTCACAACCACGTATCATGCCCGCACACACTTGGGCCTCATCCTGAAGATTCTTGAGAAACAGTAAAACCTGCCCGAAGAGTTTAGGCTAGAACCACCCCAATCGAAATCTACCTGAAGGGTATTAGGTGTAAGGTCACCTCAAGCCATCACATCCTAGGGAAGAAGGAGCAGGAAGGAACTAGTAACTAAGGGGAAAACACCCTCTCACATTAAATGGGAGTGTTCGGCACTAAGTGCTCCACATGGGTGGGGTGCGATAAAACACAAAAGATACAGATATATATATGTATACCAAACACACAGCCCAACCTATGGATTCTAAACAGAGAAACTGAGCATGTGCCTCAGCACCTCTACTATGAAGCACACATACAACAAACAACCCCAACCCCATTAGGTTTTCACATTTCAGCAGAATTAGTTTATTAGTTCCTTAATGACTGGGCAGATATCCACAACCAACCACATCGATCATTCGTAAAACATATCCCTTCCATCCACAAATCAATTTAGGAAAACACATGCAGCACAACAAATCCCTTCTTATCAACCAACCAACCCATTTATTATTAATCTCGTTCCATTACCATGACCCAACATTCATTAACTCTTCAACTTTTTATTTATTATTCAAAACCCATAGTCCGTTCACATTTAAACACATCCCTACAGCCCCGCTGCAAACCACCATAACCACAAACACACCGATACTCGTACATCATCATCCCTTAATACCATTCTGTCACGACCCCCTCCCACCAGAGATGCCCCTCATGAGCTGGCAATGGTGAAAGGGAGATAATGAGCCCAAATTCCCACCTTCAGTAGGCCATGGGTTGGCGATTATCACCAAGGGTATGAGTTTTTACAAATATGGTAGGAATTACCCTTTTATTATTTTAAGATCGGGAAATAGGACAGGTCAACCACAAAAAAAGGAAAAGAACCAGTGTATAGAAATAAACCCAAACCAAGACCACATGCATATTTAAACAATTTTATAATAAGGTGCAAGTACAAGAAAGCTCAAAGTACAATACCAAAAGAAAAAAGTGTATAGAAACAGAAACAACTCCAACTGTCCGACTAGTAGGGTCCCGCACGGCCCTGGTAGTCCTCCTGGAAACCTAAAAGTAAACGTAGGGTGAGCATACAAGTATACTCTGTAGGGAAACCTAAATATCTCATGCACAAGTGGGGAGAAATCCTAATGTCTTGTGAGAACAACAGAAGAAACCTATCAAGCAATTCTATCCACCAAACCTCACCATCCACACTCACCAAAAACATAATCACAACAGGTAGTAGTATATAAGAACAAGAGTATTAGGTACCCCGTACCATTTCATTTTAATTTTCTTCTCTTCCTAATGGAGAATGTCCTGATACTGCCACACACTCCCCGCCCGCACACAAATGGGCCTCACAACCACGTATCCCGCCAGCACACACCTGGGCCTCACAACCATGTATCCCGCCCGCACACACCTGGGCCACACAACCACATATCCCACCCACACAAAACTGGGCCTCATCCTAAAGATTCTTGGGAAACAGTAAAACCTACCTGAAGAGTCTTGGGCTAGAACCACCCCAAATGAAACCTACCTGATGGGTCTTAGGTGTAAGGTCTCCTCAAGCCATCACAGCCTTGGGAAGTAGGAGCACGAAATAGCTAATAACTATGGGGAAAACACCCTCTCCCATGAAATGGGAGTGTTCGACACTAAGTTCTCAACATGAGTGGGGTGCGATAAATCACAAAAGATATATATATATATATATATATATATGTATACCAAACACACAGCCCAACCTATGTCTTCTAAACAGAGAAACTGAGCATGAGCCTCGGCACTGCTACTATGAAGCATGCATACAACAAACAACCCCAAACCCATTTAGGTTTTCATGTTTCAGCAGAATTAGTTTATTAGTTCCTTAACTACTGGGAAACTATCCACAACCAACAACATCAATCGTTCGTAAAACATATCCCTGCCATCCACAAATCAAGTTAGGAAAACACAAGCAGCATAACAAATCCCTTCTTATCAACCAACCAACCCATTGATTATTAATCATGTTCCATTACCATGACCCACCATTCATTAACTCTTCCACATTTTATTTTTTATTCACAACCCATAGTTTTTTCACATTTAAACCCATCCCTGCAGCCCCGCTACCAACCACCATAACCACAAACACACCGAAACTCGTACATCATCATCCCTTGATACCATTTATCGCAGCCCTACTGCCTATCACTAACATAGCATTCACACCAACCCACAACCAAGTCAACTGTAGCCCCACTGCACACCGGATCCACAACAACCCACAAATCACCCCCATCACATGCCACGTATCTGAGCCAACACCCACATGTTCATTATTCAATTTTGTTCAACTGGGGTGATCACACAAGGGTTCGAGATTTTAAATCAGCCAACTTTACGTGATAAACCAAATTCCACATTCAACAAATTTCCATTCACAAAAATGGTCTAGAAGATAGGGAAACATTTAATTGTGCAAGAAAAGGCCCCCAACGACCGTGATTTTCAGTAGGCATAATCCTATTCAATTCACAATATAATATCACACGATATAAAGATAAACATAACAACTTATTCATCCCCGTTATTTAACTCGTTATTATCTTCATTTTTTGGTTCAACCGTTTCTCATAAAAACAAGAGGATACCCACCCCATATGATGGAAAAATTAGAGAGACGATGGTAAGATCCCTACCTCAACATGTTCTTATCACAACACTCCCTCTGATCAACTTTAGAAGACATCTGTCGGCGTCCGTCACTTTTGTCGGGTCCCGGAAAAAAACTCCTTGGGTGAACGTCAGAAAGGAAAGACCAAAGGGAATACAACTGATACAAGCTCAGAAGTTCCACCTCGTTGTTACAATCCCGTGGCCACTGACAGATCGTAAATCGGAGCTCAGACGAAGAAGTTATGGAATAAAAGGACCCTTCGAGTCTCTTGGGGGAGCTCTGCTCAGAGGAATGGGGAGGAGAGGGGTGAGTTGAAAAGGAGGAGGGGACCCCTACTTTTATAGGTGAGAAATGAAAAAGTACACGGCGTGTACTTTATGGTACATGGCATGTACTCGTCCGTTTCACATGGTCACCACGCGGCTTCTAACACAGCTTTCAACGCGGAACGCGGCCGTTGACTGGTCAACACACGGCTTGAAGGTAACGCATACGCAGGGCGGGACTACACGGCGTATAGTATTGGATACATGGCATGTACCCATTTATTTCACACGGCTCCAACACAACACACGGCCGTTGACTGGTCAACACACGGTAACTCGTACGCGGGGAGGGACTACACAGCGTGTAGTTTCAAAATTCTGGAAACTGTGGGAAAAGTCCATTTTACCCTCCAGAATACTTCGTGGCCATTTTTTGACAAAGGAATGGGCCGGAGAGGTTCAGGACATTACAATTATGACAACTTAATTTTTTTAAATATTTATGGTATCATTTATTTTATTCATTCAATAATTAAGGAATTAATGAATCATCATTATGTTGCATTTTAATTTAGATATTTATTTCCTAAAATTCTTAAATACATTTCCATAATGTAGATAATCATATTATATTTATATATAATATTATAAATAAATGTAATAACATTAATCAAAACATATTAACAATACTTTACTTTTTTAAAATATGAGTCTGCCAATTTTGTCTTTACAAAGAATATAAAATTATAAATGTCATAGAATTTTCCCAAGAGGTTACAATTGGACATAAAATAATAACTAGTAAAATAGTTGATGAAAATAGTCATTAAATGAAACTATTAAATGTGTTAGGGTAATTTTATTTTATTCACAATATTTTTTTAACTTTTTTTACCTGGTTTACCGGTAATAAAAATATTACTACTGATATTATTCATAATGTTCAAAAATAAAATTGGACTATATAAATAATTTGTACCTTATGATTTCATATATTAAATTCATTTTACCTAATTGAAAATAGATTATTCATAGAAATTAATTAAAAATTATTACAATTGATGGAACTAGAAAATAAGTATTTTGAAGTAAAAATGTTCAGAAGTTCACAGTGATTTTATATCCAATTTAAATGTGAAGAATATTGAAATGAAAAAAATTCGATTAATAGATAAATAATTGATCTAATTATGCTTTAAAACCAATTAAATTTATATTCTAACTATATATAAAAATTATATAGAAGATATGTTTTCAATTAAAATACAATATTATTTATTATTCATTAAAAATCAATCTTATCAAAAAAATACAAAACATTATTCCAAAGAGGAATTTGATACTCCTAATTAGTAGAAGAATTTTATTTTGATAAATATTACATAAAATAGTTTCAAAACTATATTTAATATGAGTTCTTCATCAAAAGGTCGTAAAACTGTGTTTTTTTAAATATACTCCTTTTTATGAATAAAATTTAATTTGTTCATATAATATTACTACAATACAATTAAGATTAATTTTAAACATTATAATTTATATTATATATATATATATATATATTTCATTAATAGAACCCAAAATAGCGAATTGATTATTTTTAAAAAAACTTTTTCACACTTAAATAGTTTTTCTAAAAAACATTACCTTTTATATTTTTTAAGGGTTTTATTTTCATTTATAATTAATTGGTTGAAAAATAATTATTTATATATACATGTGTGAGCTGTACATTCAAAATTATGTAAATAAAATTCATTTCAGCAATTCTAATGCTAGGATTTAATGGTAACATTAATAAATATATTTATTTGTCCGTTTAACGTCGTTATGGCCCATCATTTATGCTATAAAACTTCATGATTCCATTTAAAAAATTTAGGGTGTTTAATTCTCCCAATGAAATTTTTTCTTCACAATTTAAACTCTGGATTAAAAACCACGGGTTGATGTTTCGAAATACCTATATTGAAATTCCACATCGGAAAAATATTAAATGAAACTTTAAATTTGTAATATTGAAAGGTAAGAACGAAAATTACCTCTGATAACAGATAATAGGGATCAACGTATGAAGAAATGGATATGAAAGAAAAAACTAACCATGGTGTTATGATGTATAGAGATAGAAAACAAGGTTAGAAGAACGTTAACAAAAAAACATTAAATTTGTGGTTGGTTCAAATTTCATTGATTTCTATGTATGAAATGTAAACTGATAATGTTTTTGTGTTATGATTTTTTTATTAGTGTTTAGGAATTTCATTAATTAATATATTAAGAACATAATTAAGTACACTTTATTTAAATTTACAGTTTTATTATTTAATAAAATTTCTCCACAATCACATATTTTTTCCCCAATCATGAGTATTCAAGAAGAATTTATCTTTCCTGAAACAAAATTTGGATAATCACATAATCCAAAAATGATTCACTATCTATTTCTCTTGTAATTAAACATAAAACAAAAACAAAATAGTGGGGATAATATATGATAATTCCATAAAACATAAACCGTTATATGATGAAAAAACTACTTATAATATCCAAAATTCAATAGTAATATGCATGTTCATCATAGACCATTCAATAAATTACTATCCTTAAATTTCCTCAAAAATATTCTTGACATATACTAAATCCAAAATTTTATTTGATGAAAATGAATTTGAAGATATGTTTTACAAATTATTTCCAAATAAAATCAATTAATCTTAAATTCACAAAATAAAAAATAATCACCTTGAAAATCATTAATAAATACTAATCATCTCTACAAATAACCTGAATCATCATAAGTTCACAATAAAATTATTGATTTTTTCTAAATATAATTCAACCTTTATTCCTCAAATAAAATCATATATAATTCTATCTACCTTAACTATATTTTATTTCCAAAATAGTGAACATCTTATAAAATAACATTAATCACTTAATCTCCAAATCATTATCCAATACCAAGGTTATGTATTTGATAAGAATATGTGTTAAAATTCAACATATTATATATCCATCATATGATTTTACTGATATTAAAAATTCATACTGATAGGGACATCATTTAGGCCTATGATAGGTGGTTCACCATTTTCACCCTTTGGTTGTGGGTTAGATTCTAGTAGAATTTCTGGATGCAACGTGTAGTCACCAATACTCCATGATGTCACTTTTTCTAAACTACACAATTCTAATAACATTCCTAAAATATGATAAAATACTAAAAATATCAATAACAAGTTTTAACCTCAATTCTTATATTATACCTTTTGTATTGTATCCAAAAATTAAATAACCCAAAATTACCTCAAAAATAAAGTTCATATAATCCTTAATGGTTGTCCATACCGTTAAAATTATATCCAAAAAAGAAAAAATAATTATTCCTCAAAATATAATTTACACATAAAAATATATGGATTAAATATAACCCAATATAAAAAAACTATTAAAAATTACTCCGATCATTAAAAGAGTATTAATACATTTAAAATTTTCATCATCCTACTATATACCATAACACTTGAATACCATATATAAATACTTCATAATAAATCAGTGTTCATTATGATCCTTTAACCATGATTTTAACTATTATTATTTAATACTTCTTTAGTATAGAAAAACATGTATCATGTCATTAGATTCAAAAATGTCAATACATGATCCATCAAATAATAAATACAATTAAGATGTCCAATTTAGTTTATTCATCTTCAATGGTAGTGGAAGTAGGTATTGATATATGTATATTTGTACATTCATGCTCATCCCATTCATAAACATCTCTCATATAACATATATTTTCATAATGACCATAGTCAACACATTTAAATCATTTAATTTACAACTCTGGATAAACTCCTTTCCCTTACTTGGAATCAACTTGACTCTTCTTTCTTTCATTGATGAGTATTTCTTTAAAACTCCATTATAAAAACTAAAACATATTCTCATCCCATTAAGAAATTTTCATATGTGATTATTTGAAAATTCATGACACATATGTCATTGAATTTATTTTCCCTTAAGATCATTATAACTTTGGAATCCATAGTAATTTATTTCTATCACATATGATTCATTATAAAACTCATCGAGGTTAAAGTGTTTAATCATTACTCTTGATAGTTGATTAAGAATAACCAATATAGTTATCATTACAGCTCCCATTTCATTATGTTTCTTGATTAGATAACCACTATGGTTTCCTTCACATCTATCTGTACTTTGCTATCAGCTAGATCCACCCATTTACTAAAACCAAATATTTTAGGGGGATTATATCAACCATGTACCTTGTTGGGGGAAGATAAAAATTAAGATATCAATATTCATATAATCTCAAACACATTACTTTTATCAAAAATATCTACGATTATTCGTACTATGCTAACCATTTTGGATATATATGACTTTTAACATATTCATAAATAATACCATAATCTCTAATGTTATCTAAACCGATCTATGATATGTACTATATGTCCCCAACGTTAAATATTAATTAATCTTGTGTTTTATTCATGAAATTACAATCTATAACATTTAGGTTGTTTTAACTTTATATTTCTAGATAATTAGGACATAATTAATTATAAAAAACCTATTTTATTAAATATATGATTCTTCAAAATGATAATCCATTTCTTTCATAATATATAACATTTAAAATAAAACATGATTCAATTATTTTTGAATGCAAATTCATCATAACATCTAACATGACTTCTTCATTTCCCATTACCTTCTATATATAGTATGAAAATAATTTTAAAACTTGGAATAAAGAAAGAATTATCAGTAATGGGTCTTAAATAATGAAATAAATCATTATTGCATGAATACTTATAATCCCATGGAAACATTTTATCAAAGTCAATCTTGTCACCCATAAAACATAATCTCTTAAGCTTACCAACTTAAATATCATGATTCCTATAAAACATAATATAAATAATAAATCATATATGTAAATTTTGGAATCCATATAATTATTAAATTATATACATCATGGATACATTATTAGTAACCATTATGGTTACATTTGGAATACCCATGTTGGTATATTGACTAAATCGCAATGGAGAATACCTATTGCTTAACTCTATCTCATTATGCCATGAATTTGATAGATATCATGATCTCAGATGACCCCAGTTTTTCATGGAACTACCCATACCCATAAACAATTATAATGATCCAAAACATAAGCATTACATATAAAACAAGCCTAAAGTAAAAAAGTACATTTCCACTTTGAAATCATTTTTACAAATCCACACACACAAATATAAAAATGATTTATTTAAAAATGAAAGTGTAAACTTTTAAAGGAATAATAAAATTATTAAATAGGAATTAAAGTGATAAATTATATTCAATACTTTTATTTTTTGTAGAAAAACATTTCTTTTTGATTTTGGGAAAGTAGTTAAATGAGTAACATTTAATGTGGTTTTCAAAAGAAAATACCTTACCATGAGTCAGTCCCATCGCATTCAATGTTTATCATCTTGAATAAAAAACATAGTTTAATAATTTATGTTTTTAGAACATTTCTTATGTTTATTAAAACATTTTATATAACATATTATCATGTTATAACCATTATATAATTATTTAGGTTCATGTTAGTCATTTTGTTGATTTTCGGTACATGAGTCCAAAATAAATTTATTATGATGCAAATAGTAAAAGTGGTTAACAATACATCATCTAAAAAAAATATTAATATCATAATAATAAATCTTATATATAAATTATACTTTTGAATCAAACAATATATGTATAGTTATTAAAAACGAGAAATGATATAATCAGGGAGAAGGTAGGACATATATATGCATGAGTAACATTTTCATTTTTCAAAGACCATTATAGAATGAGGTAAATATTATTTTATCTTACCAAAGTTGTCATAATATCATTAATTCCATAATAATATTTTAAATATACTGATATATATTATCCATGTGATGTGGTTATTAAAAATGGATCACACCATTTTGTGGATGTTATAATTCACACGTACGCATGAACGAGATTCTCATTTTTGTGTGAATTGAAAGTAAAAACCTAATTGATATATTATTATATTGTAATGATAAATATTCCATTCATATAAAATACAAATATTAATTCCATCATTATAACCAGTCATTAGATATTGTGACGTAAAATGGGTTTTATTTGTTCTTAGATGTGATAATTCACACATACCCCATAATTATTAATTTGTCCCCATTTTATGGATGTGAGTATAGATTCAAGAGATGATTTTAAAATAATAACATCTCAGTATATTTAATATACTAGATTTATTATTTCTTCTTGTATGTAAAATATTTATGTATTGTGGAACAACATGTAAAATAGAAACACTTAATTAAAAATGGTACCTCTTCTTTGGATGGTCCCCTTTGAGTTTCACTATGGTGTTCTACATAAGATATTGCCTCTTGAATTTAGGGAGGGATTATAAAAAATTATATGGGTATATATGGTTCATGTAAAAATGGTTTTGAGATTTGATGAAATGAGATGAATGTGTGGCCTTTTTTGGAGAGGGGAGGGCCCCAAATAGTAACTATTTTTGAAGAGGGGAGGGACACTAAGAGTAACTATTTTATCTATTTGGTTATCCAGTAATATGAGAGTTCCAATCAGGGAGGCAATGTCCCATAGCATACTGGGGTGCCATTACAACCTATTCAAATCACATATGCCTATCTAGAGATACACATGATGGTTCCTTACATTATTAAGATCCTAGATCTTATCCCATTCGTGAATACGCAAGAATCCAATATTTATGGGTATAGGTCCAAAGATCCAAGCCTTTCATTTCAACTCATCATAGGGGAACATTATATGATAATATCCCCACCCCATTGTCATCATTCTCTAGTCCTCAAAACCCCATAGCTCTGTAATCCATTTGGAGAGATCATGCAAATTCAAAAAATATTCATATTTTTGGACAAGGAATTGTTCATTTATAGATTATCTATATAGCATAAACAATTCTTAAAATGAATCTTGTTTGGTCGATACATGTGCAACCCTTCCCATTTAGGTATTTCATCTAGGTAGCAGCATGTCAGTGTCCGAGAATAATAAATTAGATATCACATCCTCCGAAAACATTTTCTTCAGTTCAACTGCAATTTTTAGAACTTTTCTTGCAGATATGGACATTGAAACAAATTCAACGATTTATTTGTGCCAAAAAAGATCACACAAATGATCAGAGCCTTCATGAATCTTCCTACCAAAAATATCACCATCAGGATAGGTCACCTCCTTTCTCCCCACTTGTTCCTCCATCAAGGGTTATCACAACATATATAATATTGGAATAACATAGTCAATGAAGTTTATATATAATATTATGTATTGGAATTGAGTTATGAAACCCCTTAGTAAGAGTCTTAACATGCATTTTAAATCCACTTCTTCCCTGAATTAAAAATATTATTTATTATATATAATACTAATAATATATTTCATGTTTATTCCATTATTAGTATTCCATATTATAATTTTTCCTATTTTCTAAATTGATATATGTAGAGACCCCAAACTTGATGTACATGGACATTAAATTACTTTTGTGGAATACTTAACACATAACAAAAACCGAAACCAATGGACCGTAATAGTTTTGTGTCTTTGGAAACTCGGAATATAATCTTCTAATCTTGGTGAAATATCTTCAACAACTCTCATAAAGATCATCCCTTTTTTTCCTACCTAAAATGTTTTTTTATATCCTGGGGAAAAGAAAACATATAAAGGGTGAGTTCAAATTCTTAGTAAGGGTAAGCATGGCGAAAACAAAACAAACCATATACATTTGAACTTCAAAACAACAACATAAAGTTTAAACATCAAAATCGTGAGTTGTGAAATAAATCTTGGCAGTACGTAAGGAATATGTCATAAAGAAACATAAATCATGATAAAGTAGCATGGGAATAAAACATTTAATTGTGGAAAACCATTCTGTACTTGATATGATTTCCATAATAGCCAAGGCATTGCTACCAAGACCATCTTTTTGGACAAAGTTCCTTATTGAATAGAGTTCACTCCTCATTCCAGTCCTATATCACTGAACCATATTAACTTGTTGTTCCATCCATGTATATCACATGAGATATAAATCTTTACCCAATACATTGGAGGGATATATAGGTCCCACCCATATCATAATGAATTCATTCTTACATTTTCCACAACCTAAACATAAATCATTCATCATAACCCAAAGAATAAAATGGGTTTCATAAACATCAATCCATCATAAAATAATCCATATAAAACAAATGGATGTAATTTCGTCATAAGAAAAGAGAAACCATGTAAATCATAGAGACATTATACTTGATACATAAACATATGAAATAATTTCATCTTATATGGAAAATGGTTTTGATAAAACACTTGAAATTAATTCATGATGAAAATATCATTTCTTCTTCAAAATCATTCTTTTTCCACAAAATGCCATTACATTTTAGAAGAAAATGATTTTGATAAAAATAGTATTTAAATTTTCTAGATAAAACTTCATGAAAACAATGTTTCATGGTAGTGTAAAAATTCGTTCATTCCATATAAGTTAAAAAAACATTCTCCTCGTACTTTTTTCGGAAAAGTCAAAAAAGGTCCTCGTATGGTAAACAAAAGATGGATTACTTCCATAACGCAAAGTAAAAGTCAAAGATGGTTAAACATGATTTTAAAAATACATATAAAAATATTAAACACCTTATGAAAAACATTTTTATGGACATGAATGAAAAATAGAACCCCAGTAAATACTTACGAAAAAACAATCTCAGATAAGAATGAGATTGGAATAATTATCCCTTACCTTCGGTCCGATATGCTTCGTACGTATCCAAACCTCCTGTATAATGATTTAAATAATTTCATTGACTTATTATAGAATCATATTCATTGTTATTATATCATATATGGTTCACTTATGACTTTATATTACCCGTTCCTTTGTAAATTCGATGTTAAAGCAGCGTTTTGGGTAAAATCGTTTTATTTATCGTACGTATTTGGACTTGTTGTTCTTGATATTATTATTACTTATATCGTGATTTAATTAATTCAAGAATTTAAATCATGATCTATATATCATATATATTCATTATATATATAATAAATAGATAATCGAAATGAAGTACACCGTTTAGGGAGACGGTAGATCATACGTACGCATGAACATTGTTTTCCTTTCCTTATTGACTTGAATGGAAGTAAATAGATGAAATATATATATACATATATCCAGTAGCTTTATCATGTCATATATTTCATTATTATTCATTATATATACTTTATAATTGTTCTTTAATGGTAAACATGGATAATGAATCTCATCGCGTCGTGGAGATGGTAATCCGTACGTACGCACGAGCGATGATATCATTCCCTTAATTGTTGAGTTGAATTATAGTGGATGATATAATATCTAATAATAATTATGATGTTATAATAACTATATATAGTTATTATTTACATCATTATACCCATCCAAGTAATGTGGTGGTGGAAAAACAGATTACACCACGGCGTGGAGACGGTATTCCGTACGTAAGCACGCGTGGTGATTTCATTTTCCAATGGATGGATAGAAGGTGGAATGAGGTTTTTTCATTTTTATAATGACATATCATTATATTATTGAAACTTTGTTTATTACATTATAATGAAAAAACTAACTAAGAAGATGTTGAAGAAGAAAGAAAACTTGAAATAATCAATAGAAGAGATTACCTCTTCTTCGACACACCTCTTTTAAGATTCCTCATAAGGCACTAGATTAGGTCTTTTGAGGAGACCAGAACATCTATAATGTTTATAGGGAAGTTGAGAAGGTAAATTGGTAGGGGTTGGCGGAGCTTGAAAGCTCAAAATTTTTTAAATAGAAGAGGGAGGAGGTTCCCTTTTATAAGGGAGGAGAGGGGAACCTTAGAAAAAACATAAAATATTATTTTATAATAAAGTTATATTCGGTTTATAATAACCCAAAATTCTTTTCTTTCTAAGATAAAGTGTGTATGGGTCGAAATCCTCTCAAAAAATATTATTTTATACAAGTTTAGGTTACTATTATAACATTTTAATTTAGATTTAACTCTATGTTAAAAATTTTACTTTTACCGTGTCTTCTTGTTTCCGTACACTGTATGGTTAATAAACAAACTATAACAAGACAAAAGAAATCCAAGTGGTTTATTATTAATAGATATGACCTTATCTATGTCATTTTTCTGAACCATGGATCTTTAGGAATATAATAACAATAAATAATATAATATTTGTTTTAAAAATTATTTTATGTCAATTTTTAAACTATTTGGTAATTTCTTTTTGTAAAACTCCTAAGAGCATAATTAGTTAAAACAAAGTTAATTAAATAAATTATAACATTTCATATTAATCTATAAAATTAGTGTAATTAATAAAAAGTCCCAAATTACATTTATTTGGTTATTTATAATATCAATTATTTTAATATTTCATTAATAAGGTAATTACTGCATCATCATTATGTCAGAAATAACATACATTATTTAATATCTAAAAATTATAAATAAAATATAATTATGTAGGAAATATTTTTATCCTTATAATGAATATTTATAGTATAATTTATCTTATTTATAGCCCTATATTAAAAATGTTTTAGTTGTTAAACATTGATTTTAACTATTGTAACTCTTCTTTAAATAAAATAATAATAAATGTCCAAATCTAATCCAAGTGGACCTAAATGGTAATATTTTATCCCTAATGTTTTTGTGGTCACATTACACTTATACAATAGAATTAGGACATGTGTTAGGGTAATAATAATATCATTTTTCCCTCAATTACCCTATTTACTTTTAACCATGGAAAATAAAAGTAAAAAGATACTATTCACCAAAAATTATTTTCTCGTATTGAACCACATTTTAATCCTTGATATTAACTACGTCACTTGGATTTTTGAAATTAAACTCAGAGAAGTGGTAGGATTATGTTTTATGTACAATTAAAAATGCTTCTACGAGGTGGGAAAAAGATGTTGAAAAATTCAATAAAATTTTTATATATCTAAAATTATTATAAAATGACTCTAATTAATTACATTGAACTTATATAAATATTATGTATCCATTTTGACCTAAATTAAATTTAAATAAAAAAATGAATATTTAAATAAAAAGTTGGTTTTAACCAATAACTCAATGTTTTCACTATTCATCAAAAATTGAAAGTTTCCAGAAAAATACCAAAAATTATCCCTGGGATAATTTCAATATTCCGAATCCAAAAATTAAGTCCATTTTAAACGATAAAATTTATAAAATTTCAAAAATTGGGTATTACTATTCATAAGGTCTAGTTTATATAATATTTTAATAACCTGTCTTTGTTTAGTGAAACTCAGTATTGCGTACAAAACACACTGTCATGGAAGGTCACGATAGCGTGTAAAGCAAGCCAAGTCAGGGTTGCGTGTAGTGGAAGATTCCTTTTTTTGTTGTGTATAATATAATCCAACCTTATTTAATTTATACATAGAATATATATATATATATATATATATATTCACTCAATGTTTTGTAGAATAACATCTATCAAACGAACTTGAAATTTTGTGTAACGCGATCCAAGAATAGTGTTCTGTATACTATAAGCTAATATGGTTTTGTGTATAGCGCAAGATAATATTGGTGTAGCATACAACATAAGAGACCAAATAAATTAAACATAATACTTCTCATAAAATCTCGGGGTGTTACATTCTACCCCCTTAAAATGAATTTCAGCCTCGAAATTTGTCGGGGTTATAAATTGTTTACTACTTGAAAGTTTCATTCATAGAATCCCAGATCATAAAAATGAATACTAAAACTTAATTTTAAATGATAATATATAAAACATAACGGTTTTCGAAATTAACTCATTACTAGGTTTCTACATTGGAGAACATAGGTGAAAATATGGATATCGATGAGAAATATAACCATCAACTTTTGGTGGAGAGTGGTAGAGGACCTGGCTATGAAAAGGTCAACAATCCCAAACCATAAATTTGTGATGATCTAAGGTACCATATGATTAATCAGATATGAGGGCACTAGGAAAACATTTTTTGTTTTCAAGATCAATACCATAATGTTGAACAAGTTTTGAATTAAATGAAATACTTACTTGATTTTGGTACAATCTTACCGTTTCTCGTGCCTTGAACAATTTCCACTTCACCTCTTAAAGAAATGTAGTTGAATTTGTCCTTTGTAAAGTGTTAGCAGATCATGCGATACAATGATAGGTCATTCCATCTGTCTCAGACATAAGGTTAGAAAAAGTTATATACATAAGTCCATATATGGTGAGATTAAACGTATATGGTTCCAAAAATAGACTTATATATACTTCATTTGTCATTCCGCTTAATAAATTAAAACTAGTTTATATTAACCAGGGACTTCTTGTAGGCCAGAGGTAGGCAATAAACTCCTGTCACACATCGGTTGTGGGTTCGATTCCCGCAACCTTGTCCGACGTGACGGGACGTCACCTGTCTTGCAGGTTGTCCCTTTTTCTAAAACTATACTATTATAACATTATAGAAATATTATCCAAAAAAAGTTATATCCATAAACAATACAATCTATTGCCCAACATAATCCATTCCAATCTTTAGGCTTATCCAAAATACTGATGTCTAATCTCGTAGTATAAAGAAAATTATTACTTGAAAGGTCACATAGCAAGCATGTGAATACCGTCATTTATCACCCATATATCATAAGATATATCTTACTGGTCACATCCCAAACATGTGAATACCATAATCTTGTATTCTTTTGAAACATGAATTTCCATAGAACCTTAGTGAAAACATGAATGTTGTCAAAAGTTTACTCTTCCCACATACCAATATCCCAAAATTTCTATATACTCAAACCATGATATCACATTGTCCTCATATTGGTCATGAGCACATGAATACTATCAAACATATTATTTTCTCCTTATCCCTTCATTATGCGCATATCAACTGCTTTCCAAAAATATTTCAATCACTTTTCATGGTTACAGGTACCATATAATTATTTAAAACCACAGTGGACCAATACATAGATATTCCAATATACCATAAAAGTACCTCAACAACATTATTCTTGAATAACAATACATAAACACTTTAATCCATTCTCTTCAATTATTGTAATGGAATAAGACCTTCCTCTATTTATAAGTAACCTCTTAGGCTAGATCCTTGAGTTGGGTAATTCCCATGTTCTCCACAGATAAGACGTTGAACTCCATAATAGTCTATCACTCTATGACCCTTCCCTCCACATAGATAACATCATCCCCTCTATTTGATGTATTCATCAAGGTTCTTCTTCCCTTCTTTATAAATCTCAATATTCCTTTCTCTATGGTCCTCACCATGCGAATATTCATAAAAGTATCTCTTCCTTTTATTTGATGAATTAGGAATACCACTAATGTTCACCTTGTTAATCATATATCATGATAACAGGTTCTACATAATCACATAATCTTTATTTCTATGAATTACGCAATTTTGTTGCACATAGTCACCAATTTGTCCATTACATTCAATGTTGACCCAATTTCTTCTGGTTTCCTCCATTTACTAAAACCGAAAACCGTGGTGTATGAAACAGTTAAAATAAAAAGGATCCATATAATCAAAAAAGTCACTCATGGGATGCCTAACTTATCACACATTCTTTAATACATGACACCCTAGTATCACCCTAGGTTATTCATGATCATCAACATAATTCTAGGAATGTAACCTATAGTTACACTGGACCTTAGGGACATCCCTAGACATACCTTATAAATATCTCTAGGGATCTCACTAAAGTTTTCACATCCTAGTTTCCAAAGGTTGAATAATCCTTTCCTCTGATACCAACTATAGAGACCCAAAACATGATGTACATGGACATTACCTTACAATTGCAGAATACTTAATACTTAACAAAAACATAAACCAAAGGACCATAATAGTTTTGTGTCTTTTTAAACTGGGAATATAATCTTCTAATCTTGGTGAATGTTCTTCAACATCTCCCATAAATATCTTCCCTTTTTTCATTCCTAAAAACATTCTTTATATCATGGGGAAAAGAAAACATATAAAGGGTGAGCTCATATAATCATTAAGGATAATAATGGAGAAAATAAAACAAACCATGTACATTTTAACTTCAAAACATGAACATAATGTTTAAACACCAAAATATTGAGTTGTGAAATAAATCTTGGCAGTACGTAAGGAATATGTCATAAAGAAACATCAATCATGATAAAATAGCATGGGAATAAAACATGTAATTGTGGAAAACCATTAAGCACATGATATGATTTCCATAGTAGCTATGGCATTGCTTCCAACACCATCTTTGGTGGACAAAGTCCCTTACTAAATCGAGTTCACTCCTCATTCCAGTCATGTATCACCGAACCAGATTAACTTATCATTCTAGCCATATCTATATAATGAGATATAAATATTTACTCAATGAATTAGAGGGAGATATATGTCCTACCCATCTCATAATAAAATCATTCTTACGTGTTCCAGAACATAAACATAAAACATTCATCATAACCCAAAGAATAAAATGGGTTTCATAAACATCAATCCATTATAAAATAATCCATATAAAACAAATGGATATCATTTCATCATAAGAAAAGTGAAACCATGTAAATCATAGAGACATTGTACTTGAAACATACACATATAAAATAATTTCATCTTAGATGGAAAACGGTTTTGATTAAACACTTGAAATGAATTCTTGAAGAAAATATCCTTTCTTCTTCAAAATCAATATTTTTTCACAAAATTCCAATAAATTTTAAAAGAAAAAGATTTTGTTGATAATAGTATATAAATATTATAGTGAAATCTTCATGAAAACAAGGCATTATTACTGTATAAAAACCCATTCATGTTGTATAAGTTAAAAAAACATTCTCCTCGTACTTTTATCAGAAAAGTCAAAAAGTTCCTCATTTGGTAAACAAACGAAGGACTACTTCCATAACACAAATTAAAAGTCAAATAGGGGTAATAATGACATTAAAAATACATATAGGAATATTAAACACCTTATAAAAAACATTTATGGACATGGATGAAAAATATAACCCCAATAAAGACTTACGAATAAACAATCTCGGATAAGAACGAGATTGGAATAATTTTCCCTTACCTTAGGTTTGATATGCATCATACGTATCCGAACCTCCTGTATAATGATTTAAATAATTTCATTAACTTATTAAAGAATCATATTCATTGTTATTATATCATATATGGTTCACTTATGACTTTATATTATCCATTTTTTTGTAAATTCCATGTTAAAGCAGCATTTTGGGTAAAATCATTTTATTTATCGTACGTGTTTGGACATGTTGTTCTTGATAATATTATTACTTATATCATGATTTATTTACTTAAATAATTTAAATAATGATTTATATATCATATATATTCAGAATATATATATATATATATAATAGATAGATAAATTAAATGAAATACACCGTTCAGGGAGACGGTAGGCTGTACGTATGCATGAATGCTATTTTTCATTCCTTGTTGACTGGAATGGAATTAAGTAGATGAAATATATATATATATAAATTAATACAGTAGCTTTATCATGTCATATATTTCATTATTATTCATTATATATACTTTATAATCTTTCTTTAATGGTTAATATGGAGAATTAATATCATTGCGTCGTGGAGATGGTAATCCATATGTAAGCACGAGTGATGATATCATTCCCATAAATATCGAATTGAATTTGAGTGGATGATATAATATATCAGAATCAGTATGATGTTATAATAACTATATATAGTTATTCTTTACACCATTATACTCTTCCAAGTATGGTGGTGGTGGAAAAACATATTACACCACGACGTGGAGACGGTATTCCGTACGTACGCACGCGCGGTGATTTCATTTTCTATAGGATAGATAGAAGGTGAAATGGGGTTGTTTCAAATTTATAATAACATATAAGTATATTATTGATACTTATTTTATTACATTATACTGAAAAAACTAATGAAGAAGAAGTTGAAGAAGAAATAAAACTTGAAAAAATCAGTAGAAGAGATTACCTCTTCTTCGACGCACCTCTTTTAAGCTTTCTCTTAAGGCACTAGATTTGGTCTTTTGAGGATACGAGAACATCTATAATGTTTCTAGGGAAGTTGAGAAGGTAAATAGTAATGGATTGGATGATCTTTAAAGTTCAAAATTGTGTAAAGAGAAGAGGGATGAGGTGCCCTTTTATAATGGAGGAGATGGGCACCTTCGAAAAAACTTAAAATATTATTTTATAATAAAGTCATATTCAGGTTATAATAGCTCCAAATTAATTTATTTCTATGATAAAGTGGGTATGGGTAGAAATCCTCTCAACCAATCGGTTTTAGACAAGTTTTAGGTTACTATTTTAACCTCTTCATTTAGATTTAACTCTAAGTTTAATAATTTTACTTTTACCGTGTCTTCTTGTTTTCTTACACTATATGGTTAATAAACAAACTATAACTAGCCAAACAAAAAACACCAAGTGGTTTATTATTAATATATATAACCTTATATATGTCATTTGGACAAACCTTATAATTTTAGGAATTTAATAATAATTAAGAATATAATATTTGTTTTAAAAACTATTTTATGTCAATTTTCACAATATTTGCTAATTTCTTTTTGTGAAATTTTGAAGGGCATTATTAGTTGAAAAAAAGTTAATTAAATAAATACTAACAAGTCATATTAACCTATAATGTTAGTGTAATTCAAAAAAAAGTCTCAAATTACATTTATTTTGGTATTTATAATATCAATTATGTTAATATTTCATTAAAAAGGTAATTATTGAATCATCATTGTGTCATAAATAACATTCATTATTTAATGTCTAAAAATTATAAATAAAATATAATTATGTAAGAAATAGTTTTTTCATTCTAATGAATATTTATAGTCTAATTTATCTTCTGTATAAATCTATATTAAAAATGTTTTAGTTATTAAACATTGATTTTAACTATTTTAACTCGTATTTAAAAAAATAATAATAAATGTCCAAATCTAATCCAATTGGACCTAAATGGTAATATTTTATTTCTAAGGTTGTTTTTGGTCGAATTACACTTATAAAATAGAATTAGGACATGTGTTAGTGTAATAATAATATCAATTTTACCGTTAATTAACCTATTTACTTTTAACAATGATAAATAAAAGTAAAAGGTTACTATTCACCACAAATTTTTTTTATTTTATTGAACCACATTTTACTCCTTCATATTAACTGTGTCTCTCGGATTTTGAAAATTCAACTCTGAGAAGCGGTAAAATTAAGTTTTATGTACAATTGCAAATGCTCCTAGGAGGTGGGTAAAAGATGGTGAAAAGTTCAATAGAATTTTAATATATCTAAAATTATTATAAAATGACTCCAATGAATCAAATTGAACATATATAGGTATTATGTATCTATTTTGAACTAAAATAAATTTAAATAATAAATATTATTCTTTAAATAAAAATTCAGTTTTAACCAATAACTCAGTGTTTTCACTATTCATAAAAAATTTAATGTTTTCAGAAAATACCAAAAATTAACCCTATACTAATTTTGATATTCCGAATCCAAAAATGATGTCCATTTTGAAAGATAAAATTTATAAAATTTAAAAGAGTGGGTATTACTATTCATAATGGTTAGTTTATATAATATTTTAATAACATATCGTTGTTTAGTGAATCTCGTTATTGCGTACAACACATGCTATCGTGGAAGGTCACGATTGCTTACAAAGTAAGCTAATTCAGGGTTCTGTGTAGTGAAAGATTTTTTTATGTGTAAAATATAATCCAACCATATTAAATTTATACATTGAATATATATATATATATATGCACTCAATGTTGCGTAGAATAACTTCTAACAAATGAACTTGAAATTTTGTGTAACACGATAAAAGAATAGTGTTGCGTATACTTCAAGCTAATACGGTGTTGAGTATAACACAAGATAATCTTGGTGTAGTATAAAACACAAGAAATCAAATAAATTAAGAAGAATACTTATCATAAAATCTTGGGGTGTTACAATATAGTTCTTTATGGTTGATGAGAAGATGTTTGGCTCAAAGTCTCCAAAACTAATGCATTATATTCCTAACCATCAAAGAAAATATTTCAATGGTTTCAAAAGCCCAATATTATTCAATGGATAGGTTAGATATAATTCAAAACTAAAATATGATTGATAGGTAATAAAGTTTTTACCATCCCAAAAACCAACAATAATAATCCTATTTTTTATAGTAAATATTAACCTAGTTTTTTAAATTTAATTTCATTGTAAAAAATGGATAATTTAACAATATATATTCAAAATAATAAAAATAATTAAATAAAAATTTTATATTAAATCTTAAAATCAGTTTGTAGGAATTTCCATAAGAGATTAGAATTCAAGAAAACATCAATTATTATGTAGGTTGGGTAAAATAACCACGGTGAATGTTGTTTCTCAAAATTGTTTAAAAGAAGAAAAAACATTGTAAATAAGTATTTTTATAAAAAACATATTATAATTCATAAAAAATGATTTAGTCTAAATTTTTTGTTTTAATTTATTTATTCAATAAGCAAGAAGATTAATTGTAAAGAAAATGATGTCTTTTGTGGTCAACCCAACATGAAGGAATTCAATATTTTTAATTTAATTTTAGAAAATACCTCTTTTATGGGTTAAGAGGGAACCATAATAAGACGTAATAAACCAATTTCACAAGGCCCATTACAGTACCCAAAGGCCTATAGGAGAAAGTTCCAATATATTATATGATGGTCCAATGACCCAACTACATTGGAATTATGCCTCCCCAGCTTTGGCAACAATGAAGGTTTCTATCTCCCCACCACTCATGGATGATTTTCTAGAATTTCCCCATTCACGGTTTTATAGTGCCTTGTATCCATGATAATTTACACATCCTCTCATTCTTCAAATTTTTATAGTTCCACTCTAGTGGCTACTACATTATATAAACCCTCTTTTAGGTCCTACTTTGGTATGGTTCACCTGGATTGATTAAAGGAGATATTCCAATAAATACCTTGTCTTATAGTATTGAAGTTGCTAATAGGATATATGGCATGATGTAAAATTGATTCCTATAGGCCCTATGGACCGGAGTCCCAAACCGGTGGATTGAATACCCAAATAATATGAATAGTTGTAGATGTTAATGTTACAAATTTTACCATATATAATACTACTATAGTAGCCCATATATATCCCCCTGTCTAGTTTCAGTCATGGGTTTCATGTATGATTACAATTGGTGATAACCACTCATTTACTACCCCACATACAAAATATTATCTTTGAGAAACCCAAATTTATACAAAATAAATGCTTTTAGATAATAGTTCATAGAGATGAAATTAATTATACACCATTATAAATGGATAAAATAGATTCTAGTACCATCATAATGTGACTTTTTTATTATATGTTATAGATTAATATGATTTCGTGATAAATAATCATAATTAAGAAAGGTGAATGTGTCTTATAAACCCTTTCCACGATCATTGAGAAACTGCCTTCCAATTGAACATAAGACCTTTATAAAAGACACATTTGATCACTACAATTGTATAATCATAATATTTTTAAAATTAAATACTATGTTCAATAGTATACTCGAAGTGTAACACCTATATTAAAAAAATCGATTATTAATATTTAAATGTGAGTATTATAACCTTTTCATTAAATTAGTATGAATACATTGTATTATCAAAAATATGAAATAGTTAATGGTATTACAATTATATAATTTATTAATTAATACATTCTAAATAATCACTCAACTTCTATTATAGTAAAATGTTTATGAAAATATTTTATTATTCAAAAATATATATTGGTTTCTTTTCATGAGACCATATTAAATTTTTTAAAAATTTGATAAATTTTATTTGGGAAAATAAATTTCATTTTTATATTAATCTTGTCAATATTTTCTTATGATTATTTTTTGATACTTTTCTAAAGAGATTGATTTATCTATGAATAATGGATAATGATAGTTTTTAATTGGATGATTTATTTTCTATAGAAGTACATTAAATGTAAAATTATAAAATGATTTATTTTTAATGTTATAATTTGATCCTTTTGTTAAAAATTAACAAATAAGGTATTTTTAAATTTATTTATACATGAATTCAGATTAATAATGTGTTATATTTAAAATGGAAATTTTTCATGAAAACTATTTTTATTGCATCTTGTTGATTTATGTTTATATTATATTTTACCACTCTTATGTGATATATTTTGAAAAAATTATTACATTTTTGGAATTAGTAGATTGAAATATGGTAAATATTTCCATTTTATATTTAGTAAATATGAATAATTACCATAGTAATTTTTGTTACCACGGCAATTAGTAAACCATATAATTAATGTAAAAAATACAATTATAAGGAATTTAAAATGACTCTAATATGTTCCAAAATTTAATTGCATGATTTAATTTCATCTGTAATTATTCAATTTATTTTTATGTTCTTTTTTTGTTATTATATGAATGATATTGTGACTTTTATAATATTTTATTTAAAGAAACATCAAAATTGTGTCACTCTATTTTTTATTTACAATAATATTTTTAACATAATTACAAGAAAATGATAAGTTCAGTTATAACTAATATTTTAAAATCATAATTGATTATATTTATCATGTAAATTTAATTTCTATATATAGTTAAATGATAATAACCTATGAATTTACACAACACGAATAGAATAATGATTCAATTAATGGAAAATAGAATAAATGATAATAAAATTATTAAAATAATTATAATTTCAGAAAATAATATTATCCATGGTTGTCTGGATAAAAACTCCATGTTAGGTATATAATAATATTTTTCCAACTATTAGACTATTCTAGATATTATTAAAATCAATGCGCTTGATAATTAAAAAATATACATTAATGATATATTCTAATAATAAATATTTCATTAAATGATATAAAATTCTTAAAAATATTAGGTGTTGATAAAATATTAGTATATTATTTATAATATCAAACATTTTCCTTTTATATGTTTTTATCACATTAATAGTAACTATGTTAACCCTCAAAGAAAAAATAATCATGGTGGTTATAGGAAGTGTTAAATTTTTAATGATGGGTTAAAAAATGACTATGATACAAAATTGTCCTAAAAATTACAAAAGAATTATTTTATTATATTATAAATACCCATAATTTTCCTATATTAAGAAAACCCCCATTTTGGATCCATTTTAAATTTAAAAATAAATTATAATACATTAACATTTTAAAAAAATTCAAGAGTTCCCCTCCCCATTCTTATAAGATGTAACCTCTTCATCCCTTTACATCACAATTTGAAATAATTAAACCATAATCTAATAAAATTACATAATAACATTCCTAACCACGTTCTATAGTACCAACATTGGGTATAAAACCAACATAATCGATCTTAAGGTGTTATAGAAAAGATGTTTAGTGAAAGATGTGTTTTATTTTTAATCGAGTGTTTTAGTTTTATTTTTTCTTATGCCTCCTAAAAATCATCATTTACTAATAATATATAGAATTAAAATTATCTTCAATATAATTAATATTTTTAATTTTAATAGGGAATCCTATATCCATCCTTACTTCAACCACAAGTGAGGTGAAACCATTTTTCATGTTTATAACATACTACCACCTCACAAACTAATATATTTCCTTTCCCTTAACCATCACTCATGGATGGATTATAGTGATTATATTAATGTTTATATATGATATTAATGATGTATATTTCAATAAGATATCATAATATATCATTCATCTTCTTAATTTTTTATTCACTAAAAAATGATAACGTCGTTCGTGCGTATGTGTGGACTACTACCTATGCTAACTGATATGATTTCTTTTTCATCACAGCATATCTTGAATGATATATATATTTATATATAAGAATATATACATATAATTTATATTATATTTAATTTATCATCATTATTATTTTATGATAAAATTATACTTAAAAGTTTCCATATTGATCATTAAAAAATTGAAACGTTACTCTTGTGTATGTACGATCACCTAAATCCCTGATTGAAACATAGTTAATTTTTTATATCCTTATTTTACGGTTATATTTAAATATAATATATATATATATCTAAATGATAAATAGTAAATTATTATTATTATTATTTTGAGTGTCTAATATTAACATCTTTGACAATAATCAACCCGCCGAAGTCATTTTTGATATATGAGATGAATATCATTAAAATTCCCATCATGAATTTATTTAATAAAGTAATTGTATATAAAATTGTATTAAATGTAATTATGTAATAATAGAAATAAAAAATATCACAATAATTTAATAAATTAACATATTTTTTTCATTTATAATAACAAAAATCATACAACATGAATTAGAATGAGGATAAGTGGCATTCATTTAAAAACGCACATGTAAAGTTCCCCGTTCAACACTTTTTTCCATTGTTAAAATGAATTTTGTTTAAACAAAAACAAAATTAATTTCATTTCATTCCATCATTATGAATCATATATTTTATGGTTCCTTTATAAGTTTCCAAGTCTCTTTTCAAATAAACTGGTTAATGTTTTATGTATATAATTTTTATATTTTAATAATTGATTTTCATTGACATTATATATATGGTTTTAATAAAATAATTTTAATATAGAATGTTTGACATAGTTTAAAAGAAAATAAATTTTGAATTTTAAAATATATGAGGAGAAAACAATTCTTAATATGATAACCATTATTTGGTATTTGGATCATTTTATAAGATTTAATGATTTCTTAAAAAAGAAAACCCAACTTTTACTTTTTCATGTTATTTTTTTATTAAAAATGTGTTTTTAAATAAAAAATGTATTTTGATATAAAAATTTGATTTTCATATGTTTTTAAAATATTTTTTCAAATGTTATTTGTTGAAAATAAATAATCATAAAAAAATTTATACGGTACTTGGGAATTATTTGTTAATAATGTCATACCAATATTTCTTATACAAATGGTTGGGCCACATTATAGATAACGTGTGATCCTGATGCATCTTATATGTCGCGTTTAAAAAAATAGTGTTTGGTGATAAAATTGTTTCTTAATCAAGGGGTGCACCATGATAACACTTATATTCGTCAGTTAATATAGGATATCTATTGATACATTAAGGAGGGACCTACCGATGCATTTCCCATATAGATATAACATGTCCCACATTATTTCTAATATGGGTTTAAAAGTGGTTATGAATGTGATCCTTTAAATTAAAAAAATTATTTTCATAGTCTGGGATTTAATGTTTTTCTTTGGGAAAAAATTATTTTGTGTTTTCATGTGAAAATGATTTTCTTAATTTTTTTAAATGAGAATTCATGTAATGGTAGACATGTCATGGGTTTTGTATTTTTACACTAGACTACTAGATTTTTCTTTGTTTCTATTATTGTGATTTTTTATATAATCAATCATTTTTTAAATATTTTTAACAGTTTTATTCGGAGTGTTAATGGAAATAAATAATCCATGTTGAAATACATCATGATTTTTCATAAAAATAAATAATCTTTTATTTTAAATTATTTATATTATGAACAAAATTGATATTGAGTAGAAGATTCCTATTTATAATGTATTTTATTCTATGTAATAATTGTAACCTAACACTCTAAAAAACTAAACATAAAATATATATGGTAATGGAAGAGAGTGGATTATAGTTTTAAGTAACTATAATTTGTAATTTTTACATTTGCGTCATTGTAGTGGGTATTACAATTGGGTTTAAACTACATTAGAGGAAACGATGATATTTTATAATAAGATAAAATTCATATATAACCATATTTGTTAGTTGGTTAGATGTAATCATAATTATTTTCTATAAATTGAATGAATTTGTGTTAAACTTAATTATTATATAATTGTGTTTATTATCCTCACAAGATTATGTATTATAATTTTATTGATATTCTCACATTATCCATTATGTTTTTTTTTAAATTGATAGATCTAGTAGTGACCAAAGTGAAAATTAATGTTAAGGAGAATTATTTTGATTTCTAAAAAGATACCAAATTGAATGGGGGGTGTAGTGGGAGCACTTCTGGTCATTTTTAACTAGTTATTATGAGTATTTCATAGAAACCTAGACATTGTTTATTTTCATAATTATTAAAGGTAAATGAATCCAGAAGGATGTTCATGTGAAAATTATCATATATATATATATATATTCCATGAACAATTTGATAGAAACATGGAAGGATGTACCCTTGAAAATTTATTTAAAAACTGTAAGATGTTTTATATGTTTTATAGGCGGACACAAACAATTAATAAGATAAGTAAAAAAATTGAATCGTTAGTTTAACTCAGCAAATGGGAATTTAGTTTTTGTTATGTTATCAATATAATTCATTAAATTTGGGGAGAATGGTCACTATTCAATTGAATTTCCAATGGGGGTCGCTCAAAAATTGGATCAGTATAATAAAAAAATATATTTAGAAATACCCAATGCTATTACAGTTGAATGAGAGTAAACTAAAAATTACATATTAATGTTATAGATTATTTAATGTCTTGTATTGTTTACATTTTTGAATCATAGAACATAATCAATATTTTTGTCTATATGAATGAATTATTAAGAAATATGATGTAAAATAAGGGTTAATATATTATTTAGAATGATAAGTTATTACGGGGTCTACATTTATGGGATTAAATATTTATTCATATATTATTGATGATCAATTGTTTAGAAGAACATATACACTTTTGGTGGTGGGATTACATGTGGAGACTTTAATGGAGTTTTGATAGATGTCTGAGGTATATGTAACGCTACATTATAATGTGAGAATTTTATTTGGATAAAAATTATGTTCTTGTTTTTCGAAATAAGTTTAAAGAAATGTATAACCATTAATGTTTATATGATCGTGGATTTTGATGTTGTTATTGTTAATACAATTTTCGGGATGTAAAATGAAAAGTATGAGATAACTTTTCATGTTAAAAAATTTAGTCAATGTTAAATATATTATGGTAGTTTTATGGGATGTTTATCACATTTATAGGAATTTTATAAGGGTTATATAAATATTTTTTTAAAAAGGATAACATGTAGTCTAGGGGACAACTGGTCACAGCCAACAAGTCTAGGAGGCCGAAACCCGCAACCGATGGGCAACATGAGTGCAATGCCTATGATTGGACAATGTCATTTCTTATTCATTATGATATTTTATTAAATTACAAGAAAAACATAATAAATAATAGTTAATATAATTTTTAGGAAATATGTCTTATTAATAATTAACCATTATACTAAATGTGATTTGGTGACTATTTTGGAAAAAGTTCAGTACTTTGGGAAACTTATCTGATTTAGTTGACCAAAATATCATATGATTTGATTTAAGGATAAAATATTGAATTATATTTTGGGAGAATATGCATTTTTAATGTTTATTTATGTTGACTCGGGTTATTTACAGAAATGATTAGAATATCTCCTAAATTATATGATTTGAACATATATTTGTCAGAATGATATAGTAAGGGTGATGATGTTTCTTGAAAATAATTTTTTTATTAATTTATGAAGACTTTAGGATCAAATCATTATGATTCTATATTATCAATATAATTCTGTAATATTTTGAGGAATTATAAGGATAGTTATTTAATGAATGATCCATGTTGAAGAGTGGATATTACTATTGAATAATAGAAGTTAAAAAATATTATCTTTGTATATTTATTTATTAGGGAATTATATTATCATGTCTTAACTATATTTTTTTCGTTAATGTATAAATAAATGAAAAATATATATTTATCCATTTATGGATAATATTATCCATTAAAAGTTAATTATTATGCCTTAGGAATATAAAATTCATCTTTAATTCACATCATCAATGGAAAAAGATGTCTCTGTGGTGGAAATTTATAAAACGATGAAATATTAATTTTCAAGTAAATATCATTAATTATAAATTTATCATAAATTATAATTAAATTCATAATCTATATGAAAATGATCTCAAAATAAGCAATTTATACACAGACTTTTGTTATAGAGAAAT
This sequence comes from Viscum album, assembly GCA_963277665.1. NCBI lineage: Eukaryota > Viridiplantae > Streptophyta > Magnoliopsida > Santalales > Viscaceae > Viscum > Viscum album. Next base: position 327,177,880 of record OY728143.1, read on the forward strand.
AAATTGCATATTAATCCAGCAAAGATTTATGTTTTTTTGTGGTTAACTTTTTCATAACAATGTTCTCTATGACTCACTATTAGTATCAGGTAGTTAGGTCATTCTCCCATATCCATGTTTTCATATCCCAATTATGTTCTAATTCATGGAATATTAATATATTTTATTCTATGTTACCATTATGATTTCTTTTGTCTCATTTCAAGAAGAAGTTTTATTAACCCCCTTTTGATGGTGTATTTCATCAAAGGTATTTTTTAAAATTCAAAACAATTTTTTTAAAGTTAAAATTTCAAGTATTAAATTTTATAATGGATGGTTTTTTATAATATCATCTTATTTTAAAAAATAAGGATAATATTTTATATCATACAAGATACAATACACTAATATTAAACATACTACAAATCATAATTATTTAAATGTCATAATTAAAACCTTATTGTTAATTTGGAAGGAATAAACATTATTTACCAAATTATTGAATATATAACAGACCTAATATTTTCTAATATATTAATTAATTCATTATAAATAAGCACTCATTTTTTGTAATTTCATTTTATTCTTCAACAAATGCGTTATTATAAATGGATTTTCTTAATTTTAAGGACCTAATATATAATATTTTAAAATTGTAAAAAAATATTTTGATTTTTTTTCATAAAAAATTAAATTTTTCATGAATATTGAATAATAATGAACATTAATTGAAAGATTTAATTTTTTTAAATTTTTATAAAGTCAAATTATAATTTTTATTGGTTTTAAAAAATTATTTGTTAATTTTTATTTAAAATTATACAATTATATTTTTTTAATTGAATATAATAATTGAATTTATGATAATAACATTTTACATTTAAAAGAGACATATTTTTCGAAACAAACTATATTTTCATTGCGCCTTTTTATTTTAATTTTAAATTAAATTAAAAAACTTTTGTATATAAAATTTTAAGAAATAGATTCTATATTTGAAATATGTCTGTTAATATTTGCAAAACATTTTACCTTCATTCATTGTCAATATAAATAGTTATATTGTTAATTATTGTTACCATGGTAATGGGTAAATAAATTAATTAAAGTTAAAAATAAAACGTTAAAAACAATAAAATGGCAAGAAGACATGCCTGAATTTTAATTAATGAGTACATATAATTCATAATATTACATGATTTTATAATCATTCATCTATTGAACATTATTAAGAAATTAAAACTTTTATGATATTTTCTTGAATGAAAAGTCAAAAATGACACACTCTTGATTATATTTAATATAATAATTTTAATATGAGGTTTACTAGAGAATATATTTGGTTATTAATACTATTTTATTGAATATAAATTCTATATTAATCATGAAAATTTATATTTAATTATTACTTAATAAATAGAATCCAAATAATTTTACACAACCCGAACTCTATAATTATTTAGAGAAAAGAAAAATAAAAAAACATCATAAAAATATTAATAGAAATAAAACTTTATTTTATAAAAATGATTTAAAAAAATATAGATGAAAAAATGATATAGATATAATAAAATATATATTTTTATTTTTTATTTTTTCCCATGTTGATAATAAAATCAATGTAATGAATAGTTCAAATAATTGATATCAATGGTAACTATTGTAAATAATTAGTTAATATCAGATATAAAATTTATAAAAATATTATATTACTTAAATTTAATATTATATGGTTTATAATATCATCCACTATCCTGTTTTGGTTTTTTTTTCATTGATATTAATTACATTATCCCTTAATGAGTAAACATTTGTGCTATCATGGAATGTGTGAAATATGTTAACAAGGGGTTAAAACTAAATTATACAGGTAAAAATGAACCTAAACCTATCAAAAAATAATTTAATGACAGTATATTGACCAACTTACATCCTATATAATACATAAATATGTTTTTATCCATATATTTTTTTAAATTTAATTACATTTATTAAATATTTTGAATAACTCCAAGAGCGCATGTCCACTCCCTTATAATTGGGAACCCATTATTACTTTTACATAACACTTACAAATCCTTTTTGTTTTAAAAATATAAAATAAAATACCTTATTAATGTCCTTAAAACATTATATATTTTCTATATAAGGAATGAAATCATCCTTAGTGGTATTAATATGTTATACAATACAGGTTGTCTAAAGTAGATGTGCAGTTTTTAATCCAGTATTTCTGTTTTATTTAATATACAATGGAAATAATGTATTACATAATCAAACATATATGAAAAAATATCTTCTATAAACATTTATTTGTTTTTTTAATGTAACAATCTTTATACAGCTCTACTTCCATCCCATGGGAAATGAAACCAACATTCATGTGTATGATGGAGTACCACCTCACAAACTATTGTAATTATTTTTTGTTTATAAACTCTAATGGATGGACTATAATGACATAATTAATTTTTAAATATTATAATCAAGGAATATTTATCATTATTTAAACATAATATATCATTTATCTTCATGGATTTCTATTCATTATGAAATGACAATGCAGATCCTATGTGAATGTGGACTACCATCTCTACAAAGTGATGTGATTTTTTATTCATCAAAAAATAACATGGATGATATATATTTTTATATTTAGATAAGTAATAATATATTTACAATATCATCATAATTTTTTAATGATAAATTCAAAATCATCATCATTCCATAATAATCATGGAAAAATGGAAGCATTACTCATGTGTACGTACGACCTTCCATCTCCATGACTGTAACACACATCATTTATTATATACATAATTCATTGTTATATTTAAAAGTTACTCAATAAATAATAATGAAAATTATTTAATAATTATAAATATGTATATGGGGGAATAAATAACTCTTTGTCCACAATAAACCTACCAAATTCATTTCAGACATATGAGATGAATATCACCAATATGAGTAACAAGAATTAAATTTATTGAGATATTTTATATAAAATTGTATTAAATTAAATAATAGAAAAATAAAACTAAAAAGGTTATTTATAAATTAAGAAATTAAAATAATTATTTCACAATGATAAAGAATGTATGGGATGACTTAAACTCAGGTTACTAGATGTTCTTTTAAGAATCCTCTTTTAATGTTACCCTCTAAACTCATATATCCAATGTCAAAAGGAATGTATTTTTAATATAAATAATTTCAATAAGATTCTAATCAATCATGATTAACAAAAAATTTAATTTTTTCCATATAATTCCCTCATTTATTTTCGGTGATTTTTTTTATTATGTGCGAACTATTATATTTCAATAAATGACTATCTTTGACTTTCCTTCAATGCTTTCAAGACGTAACTGCTTTATCTAATAATTGAAAATACTTATGAACTAAAAAAGGAATGTTCTTTTTTAACATATTCAATGACAATTTATTTTATCCTCACCATAACAATTATTTGGTTTTTGGATTTTTCACAATCCATCATGTTTTATTTAATAGAAAAAAACATCTTCCATTTATTTGGTTTTATTGTTATTGAAATTTAGTATGGGAATAAAAACTTCATTTTGATATCCAAATGATATTTTACATTGCATTAAAAGTGTTTATAAAAAATATATTTTGAAGATTTTTAATCATAATATTTTTTGTATTGTACATGGTAATTATATGTGAAATAGTTGATCCCGATGTAGCTTATACGAATGGTTGTGTCCTATTATAGTGCACGAGTGAACCAAATAATTATTATATGTTTTTTATTCCAAAATTGCACTATTTTTTTATTTTATACCTTATAAAATTGGTGCACCTAGACAGTAATCCAATGAATTGTGTAATGTAACCTGTATTTTTGGGAAATTAGTTTGATTTATAAATGTTTTTTATAATATATTTAATTATGATCAGGTTGTTTTCGACATTAGTTTAAAATTGGTTATGAATGTCATTCTTTATTATTCCAAAAATTGTTTTAATTTTATTTCATTGGGTTTTTCAAATTATAAACAAATTTGTGTGCTCCTTATGTGAAAATGATTTATCTTATTTTCTGAAATATCATTGAGGAAATGTTAAACATTTAATGAATTTTTATGTTTTTTACTAGACTAAAAGATTTTTTTTCATATGTATGTACCTTAAAAATAATTTTTCCTTCATCCTATATTATTAAAATGTTTGGGTATAGTTTTTTGTTAGTGTCAAAGTAATTTGTATTAATGTTGAAATTGGTGAATAATTATCATAAATAGAAATAATAATTTATTTTGAATGTTTTATATTTTTAATAAATGGATACAAAGTAGAGGTTTTCAGTTTTTAGTATTTAGGGTAATTATGTGATAGTTATGACCTAACTCTCTATAACACATAAGGGAAATGAACTTTGTAAATGTTATAATGTTTTTTATAGATTAAATTGACTAGAACATGGAATGTTTAATTTTGGATCATTAGAATGGAGGATAAAAGATTTGGTAATGTATAATTTAAGATGGATTTTTAAAGGATAAATTCAAAATAATCATGTTTGTCTCTCAAGAAGGATAAATTAAGGCCCCTTAATAGGAAAAAAATATTCATTTGTGTTTTCCCACATATATTTTGATTAAGGGATTAAAAATTTCTACTGGCACATCAATGAACTATAATTAATTGAATTTATATTTTCTCTTCAATATGAGAAAATAATGGATTATGAATATTTTATAATGGTTTAAAAATAACCTCTAAAAATTAAAAAACATTTAATGTCATTTTCATTATTATTCACATATTTTAATATTAAAGGCCTTATATAATAATATAATTTGAAAGTAAAAATTATCATAATCACTAGTAATTTATAATTATCCATAATATTTTGGTAACACCATAATGAATCAAAAAATATTACTTTTAATGTTCATAAAATAATTTATTTTATTTTTTCATCACATGAACAATTATTGCAATGACGTAGAGTAAGAATTCAACCTAATTATACCATTAATAAAAATTAATTATAAAGTTCTTTCTTAAAGATAAATTATTCATTTTAATAATAATTATTTATAAAAAAATCATAACTTAATTCTATTGCAATGACACATGTTATAGATATTAGAAAAATGTAAGTGGAATTTTGTAATTATTTATTCCAAAAAAATCATATAAATGTTCTAATAAAATGAAAATGGAAAAAATATCAATGATTTATAATATTAGATATATCTGGAAAAATAATTTTGACAAATGAAATAAAGGCCAATTTAGCAGATATTTTTAGACATTACCCATATTTTTAACCATTTTTACCCATTTTACCCATTGTTAAGGTGATTCCTTTTTACCTACTTATCATATTTTTATAAAATAAATTTAAAGGTAAATTTTTACCGAATTAGGAAATAAGTTTCGAAATATGGAATTATTTTTATCATATTTGAATTCTGTAGGGTAAAAATAAAATTTACTAATACTATGAAAAGTTCATTCAAAATTGGTTTTGAAATAAATATAGTTGTAATAAGAAATGATTTTACATTAAAATTATTAATATTATTTATTATAGTGTCTTTAATAGAATTATAATTAAAAAAATAAAGTCATATCATATTTAGATCATTTAAAAAATAAATAGAGTCATCCAACCATTCTATTTAATGTAAACATCCAAAACCTTTTTTAGTTATAATAAAAAACCACTTAAATTAAATAAAGGAAATCATGTGGATAATAAGTAAAAATAATTTTTTAAATAAATTATTTTACAACTTGTTCTAAAAATAAAAGCATGTGGTTAAATATAAAAAAATTTAAAATGAATTATTTTACATTTTAAAAACAACAATGATTTATAGAATGTTTTATTTTATTTTTTATCCAAGAATATATCATAATGATTTCATAATTATTTTAGAGTTTTTAAAAACTGTATTGTTCAATAATAAACAAAAAATAAACAATTTTAAAAAAAACCCTTGAAATTAATCATAATAATATTATTTCAGTCTAAATAAAAAATAATCTCATTTAATTATATTTTTATTTTAAAATTGTAAAATTTAACTTTTATGTAATATATTATAATTCAAGAAAAAAAATTCAACAGAATAAAACTATTTCTTTGTCGATTAAAAAACATCTAAAAATACTATTGTAAATATTCTTACATAAAATAAAATAATAAAATTTTATAAAACATGAAATTTTCATATTATTAAAATTAATGCATTATAATATTATTCCACCATTAAGAAATATCTTCCAAAAGAATTTATCATGATTTTACTATGAAAATGATTATGAAGTGTAAAATTTTATTAAAACATTTTTGAAAGTATTTTTAATATGTGAAATTTGTATTTTAAAATAAATCGTTTTAGAAGAAACCCTTATGAAGGAACATTAAGGAATCCATAGTGGTTGGCCTAGGAAATTGAATGTTAAATTGAAAACATATGATCGTGGATCTAAAATCCTTTTAATCATTAAAATTTCTTGTGTTGAAAAACCATGTCTTAAAATTTGATAATAAATAATCTTTCTGATTAATGGATAATGGAAATATGAAATTCACCTGGAATAACAAATAATTTTGTTCTAGAATATAGAGTATATTTTTAGGAAGAGAACATATAGATAAAGAGTTGTAAATGTTTTTATATAGGATGATAATTTTCCTAATAAGTGTTGTCATTTTATGAACAATTATTTCATCAATGATGAAAATTTGAATTGACATTTCATTTTTACTCAAGAGAGAAGAGGGCATAAATTCATAATAATTTTATAAGAAAAGATAAAGTTTATATTTTAATGTTTTTAGGTAATTTTTTAAAATTAAAAAATTAAAAAGGATAAAATATAATTAATTCATTAAATATGTAACTGTAATTTCATCCTTTAGTTATAGTTTTCAAAAAAATATTTCATATATTTAATCCTATATTTCAAATGAAAAATATCAAGGATTAATATTTAGTATAGATAAATAATTAAAATCAACGTATGGTAGATCATGAGATCTATAAAATAGGTAGAATAAATTTCTCATATAATTACTAAAACCTAATTTGTTAAAAAAAATTATTATAGTACCCTTAATTAATAAACCTCCCTATTATGATATAATGAATTAATATATGCTGTCAAAAAAGTAACTAATTTCAACATAAATCATTCCAAAAAAACTAAATATATTTATATCCTAATAAACAATAATTACCTTTATATTAATGAAATTATTAACAAAAAGTTTTATACTTAAGATCACAAACATATATAGATAACTCTTGATCTAGTTTTCATTTAATATTTTTCATTGTTTTGAGTACTTTTTTTGCATTTATCATGTGTGTGTTTGTATAGAATTAGAATCATTCGGAGGGGTCCTAGATAGTTCACAGTTGGCATATGATTTTCCAAAACTATTCACCCTTCCCTATAAAACTATGTACGCATAGAAAAATGGGAATTTAACAATTTTCATAAAACATTGAAAACTATGCTATCTATTATAACTAACCTTGTGTCCCCTAAGGAGGAGGTTCAAAGATCGTGAAAACAATGCACCATTAGTAATAAATCATGTTGGATAGGTTTTATTCCCACAAAAATTATTAAAACAATTATTGAACACACATCTTATATTGTCTAACCCACTAGGTATAACATTAAATTGTTTTACATAAAATTTGACGGTTATTCAAAGAATTCCAAGGCTATATGACCTCCGTTCATAGACAATTGATTCTCTGATTGAAGATTCTCACTGCTCTTGATAACAGATTCTCATCATTATTATTTTTCTCTCTCTCTATCTCTATAATCTTTCTCTCATCCATTGAATGGATGTTTTCGCCTATTTTTAGTGGATCTAGATCTTGGGTTTGATAGTTCTATTTTCCTGATCTTGGATCTAGGTTTCAGATAAATATATTATTCTCCCTCATGTTCGTAATCGGTCTGCTTCAATTGAGGATTTATATTGCCAAACATTCATCATCAATTATAAGTTGGGTGTTCTATATCAACAATCCCAAATTATTTGTTTGATTTATTTTTATTTAATTTTAGAAATGATATTCATCATTTAGAAATTTAAATTATAAAATTGATTTAATTAATTTTTTTAATTAATTATTTAAGGGATTGTGAAATTGGATTTATTTATGGGTAAATTAATTAATTTAATGTTGTGACTGTATAATTCATGAGATATTGGGATAGTGAAATTTGATTGATTATATTTTGAATCAATTTATAGAATATTTTGAATGTGGAATTGATGGGAAATTGTGAATTGTGTAATTAGTCAATTAATGTAGTTTATAAATAATTAAAAACATGATTTAGGAGATTTCAGACATGAACATAATGGTTTAATGGGGTATATGATTTAAATATTCTAAAATGGTATAATAATGATTTTTAATATTTTTCTGTCTTAATTAATGTGTTTAACCTTGTTTGTTTGATTGATTAAAAAGGTAAACAACAAAGTGAATGTTTTATAATAAGGTTAATGATTCTTAACCAAGATGTATGTTAAATTTTGATATACATGATTTTGTGATATATGTGATTTTGTGATATATGTGATTTTATGATATATTATTGTGGAACGTGGACTTATTATTTAAATTCCCACATTTTTGATTGGTAGATAAATGAGTTGTGTGACATGACACACTTCTTCAAAACCCCACAAGAACCAATATATGGTGTTCTAGGCCTAAAAATGATGGCAGTAGAATATAGTTCCAAATAGCCATAATACTAATTGAAATGAAATGAATAATGAAATAATATGTATTATAATGATTTTTAATTGACTACGTAATATGGATCATAATCTTTGATTTAATGAATAAAGTGTTTATGGTTTGAGTTACGTCTGTAACCTTGAATTTATATATCAAATTAAAGAATGGTTTGAAATGTGATGACTGTATACTTGTAAATTATAAGATATTTTTTATACAAATTAATACACCATTACTAATGAGATATTTATTTTGATATAATTGGGGGTGGCCTTATGATTTTTACTGACTCCCTACTTGGGCTTAATGATTGGTACCTAAATATATTTCATGGTTTTTGGATAGGATAATGTAAAGTGCCCTATATTAGATGTTAAATTCAGGATTGATCATACATGAGAGAACCAATCATTATTTGAGAGAAACATATGATTTTTTATTTTGTATATTTATTTTTTGGATTTTCATATAAACACTTTAAATGTTTTGGTTTAAAATATATAGTTTGGATATTTTATTTCCTATTTTTTCATCATGTGAAATTGGTCTATTTTATTATTTGTTATTTCATCTGGATATTTTTCATTTACTATGGTCAATAGGATACTTTGTGAAACAGGGTATAGCCTACCCATTATCAATAATATGCCCTCGATGCAAGTCAATATACTCTAACTTGCAATGAGGCATGTCTATGTTCATATGACCGACCGGCTTAGGGAACAAGTATGTGGCACCGATGTCGGGACATTACGATGTGGTATCAATTATTTTTTATTTTCTTTTCGTTTTTATTACCATTTGGGAGAGATATAATGTAGTATATATTGATTATATCCTTGTTAAGATTTTTTTCATGGGAGTAACGAACCTATTTCTGAGGGTAAAACCCTGGTGCTTAGGGTTTGATTGTTTTTATTTATGCATGTTGCTATAGTTGATGCTATTTCACCATGATTGTTACATGTACTATGTGATGTTATTATTATTTCTATGTTTATGATATTTTACTCATGATCCATAATTTGACGAGTGTTGTGTATGCATCAATCCTTATAGGCACTCAATACTTATTTTGAAACACATCATTTAAAAGAATACAAGGTTAAATGGGATTATAGAAGGTAATTAAATTGAATTGTTTCCAGTTATTGGGTAAACATTAATGATAATCGTACCTCATGTGAACATGTATGTTGTGAATTGGTGCATGATTTGATTAATGGAAATAAAAAATAGGTTTTTAATTTGAAACTTGAATAATGAGAATGAGTTTACCCTATATTATCCATGACCTATATGTGAGATGGTGATGGGTACAAACAGTGCGTATCTTTTGTCCGTGTGCCATGGAAAATTGGATGAACTGTTATGGATTAATGGAATTCCTGATTTATAATTTTTTAAATGTAATGATATGTTCTCTTGGATGTTGGTTTGTCACTATAGAGATATTCCACCATGAAAATTCTTGTTTAAAATAAGAATACAGCTTATGGATGGAAATAATCATATATTAGTGGCTGAAAAGGTACCAGTACTGCTGGGTGAAAAATTCTGGGAGAAATTCAATTAGAAATTTAATCCATTTATGGATTTTATAGAGAGAGACCCTATGTTAGTTTTGAATAGTATTTCAAAAATTAGAAAAGAGGTATCATTTGTAGGACCCTCCATTGTTTACTGGAGTGGGAGGTCCCAAGATAGATCAGTTTGGGATTGAGTCTATTTAAATGATACCTAACCACATGGAGACAACTGCTGAGAAGAGAGAAAATTTGGATACCTATATATTACAAGTTCAAGTGAAGAATTTTTGGAAGATCCAAACCGAAGACGGAAAGATTGAAATTTTCTAGTTAAATTAATTTCATGGGATGATCTTGGAGATATTTCATAAAAGGATTCTTAGTCAGGAGAAAGAAATTATTTATTTATTGTTGACAAAAGGGATCTGATTGTGATGGAATATGTCAGTCTCTTTACATATTCTCAATGCATTGTTTCATCATTGGAAGGAGATGAGGCAACTAAGGAAATGTTTTTTCAGGATGGGATTAAATGTGAAATTATGTACGAGGTGAATATCTTAAAGATGAAGAACATTCTAGAATTGATAAATTAGAATATCATTTATGAGGGGATTATAAATGAGGCTTCTGGTGGAGTGCAGGTAGTTTGTCCTGGAAACTTAGTAGGTAAGACTTCCTAGTGTGGGAAGATTCATTTTAATATTATTGAATAGAGAATAATAATTCATATTGGCCTTGGGTAAGGACCTGGTACATAGGATCTTACTCTTGCGATCTATCTCTAGTGTGGTAGGTAGGGTCACATTCGTAGTCACTTCCCAAAACTAGAAGTAGATTGGTCATATGGCTGTAGGATGGGACATCTATTGTGGTTTGTAGTAACCCATGATAAATGGCTAATGATGGAGAAGTTATAAATAATCAGGGTGTGGGAAGGGTGACTTCTAAATATTACAGGTCTATAAGATGGAGTTATATTGGACATAGATGAAAAGGTAGTGGAAGTGGTACTTCGTGGAAAGATAACACATGTCTATAGAGCAGTGAAACTCATGGGACATAGACTGTCTCATAAGGAAGAGGTGTAGGATATTTTCTTGGTGTTCATCCTAATATGGTGGATATCATTGTTTTATTTTCAATAGATATTGGAATTATTGTTGTAGATTCAATGGTAGAGAGTTCCTTCTTTGATACATGTGCCACCCTTTTTTATATATAAAATAATGTAAATTTTTTGATCCAGATGGTGGAGTTCATGAGCGGGGTTATGATGATACATACAACCCTGGGAGTATGGAAGAAATACATATATTTATTTAAGGGTTGTTATCTCAAGTTATTGTACTGTAATTTCATTTGGGATCTTTAAATCCCTGAAATGGACGGATATGACCAAATTATTGGTATGAACTACTTAGTGACATACAAATCCCACATTGATTCTTATTGTAGGTGAGTAATTTATACATATCCTTAGGGTGAAAGATAAATTTATCATTTAGAGTGGTATATCCTTAAAATTCATGTAAGGCTTGCTTCACATCAACAAAGGGAGCTCACCATGAAGGTTGCTAGTCTATTTCTGGATTATGGGAGTGTGAAATGGGATGTGTTTCAACCCATAGTAGACATGTTTCAAGAGATGTATTCAGAATACTTCATTGGGATACCAACTATAGAAGATGTGTAATTTATAATTGAGCTCATGTTGGGGGCTAATTCAGTTTCAATTCCACCATATAGAATCACAACAGTATAGTTCAAGATCTCAATACTAAACTAGAAGAGTTGATAGATATGGGTTTCATATTTCCAAGTATGACATATTGGGTTCTCTAATTTTGTTTTCACAGAAGGAAAACGAGTCTTTCTGCATATATGTTTACTATTAGAAGATGAAATAGATAAATGTGAAGAATTAGTATCCAATCCAGTGTATCTATGATTTATTGGACCAGTTGAGGAGAGATTATGGATTTTCAAATATTGGCATGATATTGGGATATCATATGTTTAATGTTTGACCTTATAAAACAATGATGTATGCTTTTAAAAGTATCTATGGAGTTTATGTGTTCGTTGAGATTTTATTTATGTTGAAAAATGATCCTAAAATATTTATTTCCTTGATGTATTGAATCATTCACCAGTATCTGGATTAGTATGTGGTTGTAATTGTGGATAACCTCATATTGAACTCTAGCACTCATTATGATAATTGAAAACATCATAAAATCTTCCATAATACTCTGAGTGAGAATCTAATATACTCCAATCTATCTATGTTTTAGTATTAGATTTATTAGGTACACCTCTTGGGTCACATAATCTCAGTGGAAGGGTTGTTGGTGGACTGAATGCTGGTGTAGGCAGTAGTTTAATAGGATCATCTAAAGAATGTTTTCATTATTTGTATCATTCAAGGGTTACTTGGATATTATTGAAGGATCATCCAAGACTTCTAGGAATTCAAATCACCTATTTTGACCTTGGAAAAGATCTTCGTTATGATTGAATTCATTGGAAAATTGGATAATCTCTTTTATGAGTTTAAGGATAAGTTTAAAAACGCACCAATATTGATCCTACCCGAGCGAAGTGAAAAGTAATAGCTTTTTTAAGGCTTCTCAGATCAACGCTGGGGATGTGTTGATACGGGGAGATCGTGTTTTGGTTTAGGGGTCTCAGTAGTTGAGAAAATTGAGTAGAAATACCCCAAACATGACCTCATGTTAGATGTATTTGTCAATTACTTGATGTGCTGGCGGCATTATCTTATGGGTGAAAAATTTTATTGTGTATACGGATCATAATATATTAAAGTATACTAATTCCCAATTATATTTGAATATTCTATAGCGTAAGTTGTTTGAGTGTATGCAATATATAATGTCTTAGATTTTCTGTTTATTATTTCTAAATATTATATGGAATTATTTCGAGACCGGCGTGAAGACAACACATCATTCCGAGATCCAGTGAGCCTAGAGTGGTGGTTTGAACTTTTTAATTTAAGTGAGTCGGCACTTGTGCGCGATTGAGGCAGTTTCTAATCGGATGCCCGGATTAAAAATCTTATCACACCATTGAATCCTGGAAAACGACTTTATATAAGAATGAGGTTATCCTTGACCGGTGCGGGTCGAGGGAAAAAGTTAATATTTGGATGTTTTAAAAAAATAAAATAAAATAAAATAAAATATAAATCTAAATGTTTATTTTATTTTATGGAAAAACCGTTGTAGTGTGGTAAAAAGTGCAGTTGTTTCCTTAATAAAATTTTCTGTCATAATGAAAAATAAATGGACTGGTGTACTCTTTATTAAGCTGTGATGGGACGTCTGTTTTATTAACTAATGGCACGTCATAATGACCCAAGAATAGGCAAGTAGGAGTCATTAATATCTTCACGTAATTAAGTGCCAATATTGTTTCTTTTTTTAAAGGGATGAAAAATCGTTGATCGTTGGAGACGTTTGAGAGGAACCTCTACCGAATCTGCAACACGTTGGAGCAAACTCTCGGTGACGAACGATGACGCATCGAAGTCGAGAATCGCTACGCCAACAATGTTGAAGGATCTTGAAGACAATGGCAGCGCAGCGCCTTCGTCAAGGATCGATCCTTTCAAAAGGTAGGGGTTTGTTATTTCAATTCTCTTTCCCCATTTTTGAATTTAAACCACGAACGCGGATCAACCACGAACAAGTTGATCTGCGGATTTGTGCATTCTTGCGGGAGGTATTTTCATTGGGATGATTTTGTGGAATTGACCCATGCTTTATGTTGTTGTTGATTCTTGAACCGTTTTCTATTAACGGGAGTGGATCAACGTCGTGACGAACGACGACAGTGGTTCATTCCTCAATTTGTTTATTTGGATTTCTTCCCCCTTATTCCCTCATGCATTCTTTGTGTTCTTCATTGGGTGACCAACAATAGATCGATGCACATCCATTCTGTGACGAAACGATCCCATATCGAAGGTTCGAAACTGCAACGACCATGTGGAGGTGCGGCGATGATGGCGGACGACGAACCAGACAAGATCAGAAAAACCGTTCTTCGAGCGTTCTTCATGCTGGAAGATCAAAACACATTTTCAGAGCCGATCGAAGGTCCGAAAACACTGGAAGTGGCTTCGTGGTGTCGGGGTGACCAAAACCTGGAAGTTTTTCAGTGATCGGATGGCCGAATCGACAATCGGAGCAGCATGGGAGGCGCGCCGGTGAATAGTGCAATTTTTGGAAATTTCTACAATACACGGCGTGTACTTCTGAAGAAAACACCGTGTAGTACTGGCGGCGGAGGCTAGGGTTTCGGGGTTAGAGAAGAATCACACGGCGTGTGACCCTGGTCACACGGCATGTTGGACCTTCCCTGAAGCTCGGCGTGTACTTTGGGTAGTATACGGACACCGAATGATCTACACGGCTTCAGGTGACACGACGTGTACAACTTGCCAGAAGCAGATACCCAGGACTCGGCGTACATCTCGGGGATACACGGACACAGGATAGAGTACACAACCGTGTACTCCATCACATGGCCAGGCGAGGCCAGCAGCGCGGGTCTCCCCATGTGCGGATTACACGGGTCGGAGTACACGGGTTGGTGACCGTGTACGGACACATGGCCAGAGTACACGGAGCCAACCCCAGTTACCCAGACACGGCGTGTAAACCATACTACTCACCGTGTACTTAGTTTTTCCTACACGACTAGCCTATGACACGTGCCGTTATACATAGGCATTACCCAGGGCCAGATAACACGATGTGTATCTTTTCTACATGCCATGTACATTTTTGGAAAACGGCATGGTCCTTCCCTTCACCGTACATTGGACATATTTCATTTGGGTTAGTTCCCCTTCTTCTCATTCCCCTAAAGGTCAGACATCATTTCCCGCTCAAGAGTATGATCCCTTCAGCAGGACTTTCTGTGATAGAGTCAAGCATCCATCCGAGAGGCCCGAATCGAGATCCTCTATCCATTCATGACACTAGGTAGAGTCAGGCATCGATGTGACCAACCTTACTGGGCGTTGATCCTCTACCTAGCCAGTGTATGACCTAACTGGTGAATCCGGATGAGTCGCGGTATCCACCATGGCTCTGGCAGGGATCCTCATCTGTGTATCGTGATCTTTCCCACTCAGGAGTGTGTCTCCCATAATGAGTACTTCTATCTATCGTATCCTTTCCTCTCAGGAGTGTGTCTCCCGTAATGAGTGTATCTATCTCTCGTGATGGTTCTTGATGAACAGAACTTCTCATACGGACATCATTAGAGCTATAAGACTCGTGGAGTGTGTTCTCCCGGAACGAGTGCATCACAAAATCTTTGAACAGAATCCCTTACGGGGGTATGTGGTTGGGTGACTTGTCTCTAGACCACAGGTCTGGGTTTTGAGTATATCTGGTTTGTTCTATATGTTCTGCAGACATATACTTTGCATATCTGACTGTACCTTTACTTCATGTACTGCTTTGTGGTTCTCGGGGTCCTCTACTAAGTATTGTTATACTCACCCCTACACGGTCTTTTCCCGCACGTCTGATGTCTTGTGTAGAGGAGCAGCCTTTTGATAGAGTCCAGGGGGGACCAGGAAAAGACCGAGCTTTCTGAGTTCCCTACAAGTCGAGGCGTTCCTACAGCTACAAGCAGTAGTCCCAGTTCCTTTTGTTCTTACAGGTTGGAATTTGCTGTTTTCAGACTCTTGTTTGTTTTCGTTTTGGTGGGCTGGTATTTTTGGCATAGTTTTCTTTTACAATACTCTACCTTTCATTGTACTCTATTGGTTGGGTTTAGTTTTATGCATGCTTTCTTTTTTCCTTAGTGGTTTTTACATTTCACCATTTGTGCTCTTAGAGCTGTGTGCATGTGTACAACTACATAGGCAATGCCTCCCATGTTAGTAATATGCCTACTCGGTGCTAGTCACCTGCCCCTGGCCTATTGGAGGATGGCATGGGGAGTCATGGCGTGGTCGCCACTGGGTCGGGTCGTGATAGAGTGGTATCAACAGTCTTCGGTTCTACCTTAGGACCAAGAGCCTGTGAGTTTGGTTTGGGGCAATAGTGTTGAGTCTTTCGGGTTCAGCTTTCAGGCTAGAGACCCCAGTGTGGGTTCGGCGGTATACGTATCCATACACCAGGACTCTGATAACTTTCTTTTCGACTCGGTACATGAAAACACTTGTTTTGGGGAAATAAAAGGTACATGCATCATATAGGAATGGGTTGTGTTTTCCATGTCCTTTGTGTCAGCTATCTAGATATACTCATTGACCATGATAGACCTTGTTTCTTTACATGATTCCTATGCGACGCATACCCACTAGGGTTCATTAGCACGATCACAAGGATGACCCCCTTAGTTACATGGATTCGATGCTGGGACCAGCTCTCTAGGATTTTCCACCATGTGGTGCACCTGTTATACTACCACCAGTGGAGCAGCTAGTGGTACCTGCATTACCGACTGGTGAGGAGCACAGGCATAGCATGCTCAATTAGTTCTAGAGACAGATACCCCCCAGGTTCTGAGGAGATACCGACCCTCAGGCAGCTGTGGACTGGCCTGAGGTGGTGACCAGGGTTTTCCGACTAGTGAGGACACCGACAGACCAGATGGTGATCCTAGGAGCGATCCTTCATCAGGGTTTGCCCATACAATGGTGGAGTCTGACCACACAGACTCATGATGGGGAGACTCTTTCGTGGACAGAGTTTGAGTGACTCTTCTGGGAGGAGTTATCTCTGGTTACGCTGAGAGTTGTATGCATCCAGGAGCTTCTTCAGCTTCAGCAGGGCAGTATGACAGTAGCTAACTATTCATCATGGTTTACCAACCTCGCCAGGTACTTGATGGATATGGTCAGGGATCATTACTTCAAAGCTCAGACCTTTGAACATGGTCTACGGCATGACATCCAAGCCAGTGTCGTGCCTCAATGCATTTCCACTTATGCTGGAGTGCTCGAGTGGGCCTTGGTGATCGAGAGGTTCTTGGCGGAGTAGAGACAGCTGCCGGCAGTCAGCAGCAGGCAGACAGATGCAGAGACCCCGGCAGTAGGGAGCCAATGTCAGGAACAGGGATCTGGACATGGGAAATGTCATAGGAGGACCCATGATAGGGGATCAACAATCCAGGGATCTCAGGCTGGATCCAGTCATCCTAGGGAGAAGCGATGCTTCACATGCGACGGTAGGGGACATCTCGCTAGAGATTGATCGACCCGTCGAGCTGCTGATAGGGAAGCGGTGGATGTACCACCGAGGCAGAGGTAAAGAATAGAGCAGGAAGACCTGATAGTTGGCGTACATGGCAGAGGATCAGGGAGAGCTGCAGGTGGTGGCAGACATTTCGACTTACTTCCACCACCACCCCCAGGAGGTCCGCACCAGGCTCAAGGAGCTGGGGGACAGGGGTGAGGACAGCTGCATGCGGTCGAGGCATATGACCCAGGGGATCTAGGGATGATTAGAGGTACGATCAGTGTATTTTTGACCTTAGATGTCGTACTCATAGACAAAGGTTCCAGTCATTCCCTTATAGCCACATGTCTTGTACAAAACCTCAAGATTCCGGTAGAACCGTTGACTCGATCCTTATGCTTGGAGAAACCTACAAGAGGAGACTTGATGATCACACATCTTTGTAGACAGTGTGATATTACCCTTGGAGGCAGGAGTTTTGGTTCGAACAACTTGTTGATAGTGTCGAGGCCTTACGATGTCATTCTCGGTATGGGTTGGTTATATTCGTTCCATGCCCATATTGACTGTTTTAGGTGAATGGTGCAGTGTGTCCACCGTGAGGGGATGAGGTTTTCCTTTTTCATAGAAAGGGAAACCCCGGAAGCACAGAATGGATTCATGCATAGGAGGGTGTAGCCTATCACTCATGAGTTGGCTAGCCTTACCCTTGGAGCAGTAGATGTTTTGAGCTCTTAGTTTCCAACATTGGTGGTGGAGTATGAGGAAGTATTTCCTGAATATGTTCTAGGATTACCTCCCCATCGGGAAATTGACATCTGCATCAACATACACCCAGGGACGATGCCAATTTCCTCGTCGACATATCTGATGGTTCCTGCAGAGCTTCACGAGATGAGGGTGCAGTTGGAGGATTTGTAGAGAAAGGGTTTCGCGAGACCCAGCATTTCACCCTGGGCGGCCCTGGTCTTGTTTTCAAAAAAGGAAGACTGGAGTTTGAGACTGTGCGTGGATTACTGGTTCCTGAACCAAGTGATGGTGAAGAACAAGTATTCACTGCCAAGAATTGGTGACCTCTTCAATCATCTAAGAGGGGCATAGTGCTTCTCGAATTTTGACCATCGATCAGGCTTTCACCAGCTACGTGTGCGGGATGAGGATATATCGAAGATGGCATTTAGATGTTGCTACGGTCACTATGAGTACTTAGTGATGCCTTTTGGCATGACTAACACCCCCGTAGAGTTCATGGGGCTGATAAACAGGATCTTCTAGCCGTACTTGGACCAGTTCGTGGTGGTCTTCATCGACGACATCCTTGTGTACTCGGTGTCAGAGGAGGAGCACACGAGACACCTGCTGATGGTGTTGGATGTACTCTGGGAGCACCAGCTTTATGGAAAACACTTGAAGTGTCAGTTCTGGATTCTGGAGGTCCACTTTCTGGGACTTGTCATCTCAGTAGATGGAGTGGCTGTGGACCCAGCCATGGTGATGGTTGTATTAGCATGGGATCCACCTCGGAGCGTGACAGAGGTGCGCAACATCCTTGGGTTGGCAGGGTAATACCGGAGGTTCATTCCTGACTTCTCCCGGATATCAGTACTGATGACAGCCGTGACCAGGAAGGGGTAGCCCTTCGTATGGATGGAGAAGTTCCAGCAGGCTTTCGAAAAGTTGAGATAGAGTTTGATAAGTTCCCATGTCTTGATATTTCCTGAGGAGGGTGGCTAGTACGTAGTTTTCTGTGACGCATCAGGGACCGGGCTTGGCTGCGTCCTGATGCAGCGGTATGCAGTGATTGCTTATGGTTCACGCCAGCTTAGGTCACATTAGCAGAACTATGTGACCCATGATCTTGAGTTGGTAGCGGTGGTCTTTGCATTGAAAATTTGGCGACACTACCTTATGGGCGAGCAGTTTATTGTCTACTCTGACCACAAGAGGCTCAAGTACATCTTCTCATAGAAGGATCTAAATCTGAGGCAGAGGCGGTGGCTATTTTTCCTCCAGGACTATGATTTTGAGATTATTTGTACTCCTGGAATGGGGAACAAGGTGGCAGATGATCTTACCAGAAGGTCGAGCTCAGAGCTGTTGAGTGAGGCCACACAACAGTTAGTTGCGTTATAGTCATCCTTCGTGGATGGATAGGTTACAGCTTACCTATAGTCGATGGTTGTCACCCCTCCACTCTTACAGCGAGTTAAGGAGGAAAAACATGCGGATGTCGACTGTGTGGCTTTACGTGCTCAATTATCCACAGGACATGCTACTGATGGATATTCACAAGGTGGGGAGCACTTACTTCTTTTCAGAGGATGCACTGTGTACCAGTGGCGTTGCATGAGGAGGTACTGAGGGAGTTTCATACATCCCCTTTGGAAATACATCATGGAGTGGAAAAGATATATCAGGACCTCTAATGGCAGTTCTGGTGCTCAGGCATGAAGAAGGCAGTAGCAGAGTTCGTTTCTCGATGCCTCACCTGCCAGTAGGTGAAGGCCAAGCACCAGGTTCCAGCGAGATTAGCACACCCCCTGGAAGTCCCATTGTGGAAGTGGTATGGAATATCAATGGACTTCGTGAAGGTCTTACCATGGATGTCCATGGAGCTTGATTCTATCTAGATGATCGTTGACCGACTCACCAAGTCGGCCCACTTATTAGCTATAAGGGAGTAGAGTTCTGTAGAGAGCTTGGGACGCCTCTACGTGCAGGAGATAGTTCGGCTTCATGGTGTCCCCTAAACTATAGTCTCAGACTGAGACATCGGCTTCACATCCCGGTTGTGGATGGGATTGTAGGAGGCTTTTGGGACTCAGCTACGCTTTAGCACAACGTTTCATCCCCAGACGAATGGTCAAATGGAGAGGACCATTCAGGTTATGGAGGATATGTTGTGAGCCTGTATCTTGGACTTTGGTCACAGTTGGGAGGACCACCTACCACTGGTGGAGTTTTCATACAACAATAGCTACCACTCCACCATCAGTATGGCACCGTTCGAGGACTTGTATGGGAGACCCTGCAGGTCACCGCTTTGCTGGACCGACCCCGGAGAGTCAGCACTCATGGGTCCAGAGGTAGTGCGAACTACCACAGAGAAGGTGCAGGTCATCTGAGAGTGGATGAAGACTTCACAGAGCTGGCATAAGTCTTATGATGACAAGCGACAGAGACCTCTAGAGTTCGAAGAGGGAGACTATGTCTTTCTTTGGGTCTCACCTCGACGAGGGTTGTAGAGATTTGGACGAGGCGGCAAGCTATCTCCGAGGTTAATCAGACCTTTCCAGATTCTGTGCAGAGTCGGCGAGGTGGCGTACCACCTATCTCTAACGCCACAGTTGCATCCGGTACATGATGTCTTCTACGTGTCGCAGTTGAGGAGGTACATTAATGACCCATCGCACGTCATCGACTAGGGAAAGCTGGACATCGAGGATGGAGTAACCTTTTTTGAGTACCCGATGGAGATCGAGGATCGGCAGGAGAGGATCCTTTGTGGGTGATCGATTCCCTTGGTGCACAGTTGGTGGCAGCATGGGAATCTTCAAGAGAGCACGTGGGAGCGGGAGGTTCATATTCTTGCCCAATACCCATATCTTTTTGAGTAGCCCTTGTTTTGGATTTTTGAGGATGTAAATCTTCAAGGTGGGGATAATGTAATGTCTTGGATTTTCCATTTATTATTTCTAAATATTATATGGAATTATTTTGAGACCGGGAATGAAGACGGCACATCATTCCGAGGTCTAGTGAGCCTGGAGTGGTGGTTTGAACTTGTTAAGTTACGTGAGTAGGCACTTATGCGCGGTTGAGGCAGTTTTTAAATGGTTGCCCGGATTAAAAATATGAGCACACCGTTACATCCGGGACAACGACTTTAACTAAGAATGAGGTTAACCTCGACCAACACGGGTCGAGGGAAAATGTTAATTTTTGGACGTTTTAAATAAATAAAATAAAATAAAATAAAAATATAAATGTTTATTTTATATTATGGAACAACCACTGAAGTGCGGAAAAAAGGGCAGTTGTTTCCTTAATTAAATGTTGTGTCATAATGAAAAATAAATGGAATGTTGGACTCTTTAATACGCAGTGACAGGACGTCAGTTTCCTTAACTAATGGCACATCATAATGACTCATGAATAGGAAAATAAGAGTCATTAATATCTCTGCATAATTAACTGCCAATCCTATTTATTTATATAAAGGGACGAACATTCGTTGATCATTGGCGACGTTTGAGAGGAACCTCTTCCGAATCCGTGGCGTGTTGGAGAAAAATCTCGGTGATGAACGAAGACGGATCGAAGTCGAGAATCGCTACACCAACAACATTGAAGGATATCAACGACAACGGCAGTGTGAAGCCTTCATCAACGATCAATCCTTTCAAATGGTAGGGGTTTGTTATTTCAATTCCCTTTCCCCATTTTTGAGTTTAAACCATGAACGCGTATCAACCACGAACATGTTGATCTGCGGATTCGTGCATTCTTGCGGGAGGTATTTTCTTTGGGATGATTTTGGGGAATTGATCCATGTTGTATGTTGTTGTTGATTCTGGCTCTGTTTCCTAATAACAGGACCGGATCTACACCATGACGAATGATGAAAGAGGTTTGTTCCTCAATTTGTTTATTTGGATTTCTTCTCCCTTCTTCCCTCACGCATTCTTCATGTTCTTTGCGGGGAGACGAACAATGTATCATTTCACATCCATTCTGTGATGCAACAATTCCAAATCTAAGGTTCGAAACCACAACGACCTTGTGGAGGAGCAGCGACGATGGGGGAAGACGAATCAAACCGGATTAGAAAGAGCGTTCTTTGACCGTTCTTCATGCGGGAAGATCAAAACACGTTTTCGGAGCCGATCAGAGGTCCAAAAACATCGGAAGCTGCTTTGTGGCATTGGGACGACCAAAACCTGGATGTTTTGCGGTGATTGTATGGCCGAATCGACGATTGGAGCAGCACGGGAGGCGCACCGGTAAAGGGCACCGTTTCTGGAAATTTCCATAATACACGACGTGTACTTCCAAAGAACACACAGTGTAGTACTGGCGGTGGCGGCTAGGGTTTCAGGGTCAGAGAAGAATCACATGGCGTGTGACCCTGGTCACACGGTGTGTTGGACCTTCCCCGAAGCTCAGCATGTACTTTGGGTCGTACACGGACATGAGATGATCTACATGGCTTCAGGCAACACATCATGTACAACATGGCAGAAGCGGATACGTGGGACTCGGAGTGCATCTTTGGGAAACGAAGACACGAGATGGAGTACTCAACCGTGTACTCCATCACATAGCCAGGCGTGGCCAGCAGCGCGGGTCACCCAGTGTGCAGATTACATGGGTCGGAGTATATGGGTTGGTGACCATGTACGGGCATGTTTCCATAGTACACGGAGCCAAACCTAGTTACCTAGACAGGTTGTATACACTGTACTTGTAGAGACCCGAAGCTTGACGTACATGTAAATTACGTTACATTTGCGGAATACTTAGTACATTACAAAAACACACACATAAGGACCGTAATAGTTTAGTGTCTTTGGAAACTCGGATTATAATCTTCTAATCGTGGTGAAAGATCTTCAATATCTCCCATAAAGATCTTCCCTTTTTTTAACCTAAAACCTTTCTTTATATCCTGGGGAAAAGAAAACATAAAAGGGTGAGCTCAAATGCTTAGTAAGTGTAAACAAAAGAAAAATCAATCACATCATATTCATAAGAACATAACTTTTGGAAATCTTAACCTGCAAAAGAGAGCATAATTTCATAACATGGGATAAATCATAGTAGTGAAATGAAATCCAAATAATCATAACATAAAACATGAAACTTTGTGGCACTCACACATAATCATAGAGAATCATTTCTTGTAAGTCAAGACTCATTTCCAAGACTATCTTAGTGGACAAAGTCCCTTTTTGAATCGAGTAACCCTCGTTTCAGTCCTGTTTCACTGAACCGGTATAACCTACCATTCCAGCCATGTCTATCTCATGAGATATAAAATCTTTACCCAATGCATTGGAGGGAGATATAGGTCCCACCCATCTTATAATGAATCATTTATTATGTGTTCCACATAATCCTAAATCAGACATCATTGCATAACCCATGTAATAAAAATGGGAATCTTAAACATCATTACATCATAAAACAACTCATATACAATAATGGAATTCATAAAAATAATTCCATAACAACATAATCAAATCAATGTAATAATAGGGATACAAACAGTACCCTTTATTATCTTAGATGGAAAATAATTTTGATTAAAAACTTGAACTCCATTCTTGAGGAAAATATCCTTTCTTCTTGAAAAAAAATTTTCTTTTCTTAACATGTCATACAATTATAAACTAAAAGAAGTTTATTAAAAATAAACATGAAAAATAAACTTATAAAGGAATATTCTTGGAAATAATGTTTTAAAAATCCATTCATTCCGTATAAGTTAAAAAAACATTCTTCGTACTTTTGTCGGAAAAGTCAAAAAGTACCTCGTACGAAAAAACGACAAAAGATTCTTTTCATATTCTTTACTAAAAACTCACTGAAGGGTAAAATTGGAGTTAAACTATTTTAAGTGGTTGGAAACAATATTACATATTTATGAAACATGGATGTGGATGATAAAATACACCCTAGTAAATACTTACGAATAAACAATCTCGGATAAAAATGAGATTGTGATATTTTCCCTTACCTTAGGTCTGATTTGCATCGTATGTGTCTGAACCTCCTGTATAATGATTTAAATAATGTCATTGACTTATTAAAGAATCATATTCATTGTTATGATATCATATATGGTTCACTTATGACATTATATTACCCGTTATTTTGTAAATTCCATGTTAAAGAAGCGTTTTGGGTAAAATCGTTTCATTTATCGTAGGTGTTTTGAGTTGTTGTTCTTGACATTATTATTACTTATATCATGATTTACTTACTTCCAGAATATAAAATATGATTTATATATCATATATATTCAGTATATATATATATAATAGATAGATAAATTAAATGAAAAACACCGTTCATGGAGACGGTAGTCCGTACGTACGCATGAATGTTGTTTTCCTTTCCTTATTGTCTTAAATGGAAGTAAGTATATGACATACATATATATATATATACATAAATCCAGTAGCTTTATAATGTCATATATTTCATTATTATTTCTTATATATACTTTATAATCATTCATAAATGGTTAACATGGAGAATGAATCTCATCGCGTCGTGGAGACGGTATTCCGTACGTACGCACGCGCGGTGATTTCTTTTTCCGTAGGATGGATAGATGTTGAAATAGGGTTGTTTCATAATTATAATAAAATATCAGTATATGAGTGATACTGATGTTATTACTTCATAATGAAACAACCTAAGAAGAAGAAGTGGAAGAAGAAATAAAGATGAAAGAATTGGTAACCGTAATTACCTCTTCTTTGAAGCGCCTCTTTGAGACCTCCTCTTAGGGAACTAAAATTGGTCTTTGAGGAAGACCATAACATCTAGGATGTTGTTAGGGAAGTGGAGAAGAGATTTTGTCAGGGTTTGGCCGAGCTTGAGTGCTCAAATTGGTGTGAGGGGGAGGGGGAGGAGGTGTCCTTTTATAAGGGAGGTGAGGGGCACCTTAGGAATATCTCAAAATATTATTTTATATTAAAGTCAAAATCGGTTTATAATGGTTCCAAAGGGCCTTATTTCGAACCTAAAGTGGGCATGGGTCGAAATAATATCAACCAATAGGATTTAGACAAGTTTAGGGTGTTATTTTAACCTTATCAATTAGATTTAACTCTAAGTTCAATAATTTAACTTTTACCCTGTCTTTTTGTTTTCTTTCACTGTATGGTTAATAAACTTACTATAACATGCCAAACGAACCCCAAATTGTTTATAATTAATATATATATCCCTATCTAAGTCATTTGGCCGAACCTTAGATTTTTAAGAATAAAATAACAATTAATAATATAATATTTGATTTAAAAACTATTTTGTGTCAATTTTGACACTATTTGATATATGATTTTTGTGAAAGTCATAACAGAATTATATGTTCGAACCAATTTTATTAAATCAACTCTAATATATCATAGTAACCTATAAAATTAGTGGAATTCATAAAAAGTCTCAAATTACATTTATTTTGGTGTTTATAACATCAATTATGTCAATATTTCATAAATGAGATAATTACTGCATCATCTTTGTGTCATAAATAAATTAAATTATTTGATGTCTTAAAATTACAAATAAAATACCATTATGTAGGAAATATTTTTATCTTTCTAATGAATATTTACAATCGAATTTATCTTATGCACAACTCTAATTTAAAAATGTTTTAGTAAATAAACATTGATTTTAACTCTTTTAACTCTTCTTTGAATTTAATAATAATAAATGTCCTAATCTAATCCAAGTGGGCCTAAATGATATTATTTTACACTTAAGGTTGTTTCTGGTCGAGATAAACTTGTCCAATAGAATTAGGAAATGTTTTAGGGTAATAGTAATATCATATTTACCCTTAGTTACCCTATTTACTATTAACCGTGGTAAAAAAAAGTAAAAAGTTACTATTCACCAAAAATTATTTTCATCTCATTGAACCACATTTTAGTCCTTGATATTAACTATGTCTGTCGGATTTTCGAAATTCCATTCACAGAAGCGGTAAAATTATGTTTTATGAAAAATTCGGTTTTTTAACTACCACTTAGTAGTTTCACTATTCATCAAAAATTCATGTTTTTCAGAACAATGCCAAAATTTCATCCTAAGCTATATTTCATATTCCGAATTCAAAAATGAAGTCTATTTTACCAAATTCATAACATAGAAGTTGCATTAATTAATTTTATAATTAAATCCCGCTGTTAAAACAAATAGCACAATATCTATCAAAAGATTGACACTTGATTTTGTCTGGTTTAAATGTAAAATTACAACCAATGACCAACATTGTATTAAATTGTAAAAATATATTCTAAATATACTTTAAAACCACTCAAATGAATAATTTATCACTATTAATTATTTCGATTAAAAAAGTTGTTTTTAATTATAATTTAGTAATTTTCACTATTCATCATAATATGAAAGTTATCTGAAATGTACCAAAATTTCACCTTAGTCTAAATTCGATACTCCGAATCCAAAAATCAAATCCATTTTGAAAAATAAAATTTACAAAATTTCAAAAAGTGGTTATTACTATTAATAACGGCTAGTTTTAATAACATTTTAATAGCATATCGCTGTTTAGTGAAACTCGTTATTGCGTACTACACACGCTATCGAGGAAGGTCGCGATTGCGTGTAATGCAAGGCAAGTCAAGGATGCGTGTTGTGCAAGCTACTTGCGTACAACACAAGTCATTAGTGAAATAAAAAGAATATTTTTCATAAAATATCGGGCTGTTACATTCTACCCCCCTTAAAATGAATTTCGCCCTCGAAATTCGTCCGGGTTATAAATGGTTTACTATTCGAAAGTTTCTTTAATAGAAACCCACATCGTAAAAAGGAATACCAAAACATGGCTTTAAAAACTAAAGTATGAAATGTAACGATTACCCAAATAAACTAATCGCTGGGTTTCCACATAGGTAAAAATATGGATATGGAAGAGAAATCTGACCATCATGTTCTGATGGAGAGTGGTAGAGAACATGGATATGGAAACGCTAGCAATCAAAAAGCCATAAATTTTTGATGATCTAGGGTACCATCTGATTCATCGGATATAAGGGAACTAGGACAACATTTTTGGTTTTCAAGATCATTTCCCTAAAGTTGAAAATTTGAATTAGAATAAATACTTACTTTATTTTGGTACAATCTCACTGTTGTTCGTGCCTTGAACAATTTCCACTTCATCTCATAAATAAATGAAGTTGAATTTGTTATTCGTGAAGCATTAGCAGATCATGTGATAGAATGACGGGTCATTCCATCTGTCTCAAACAAAAGGTTAGCAAAAATTATATACATAAGTCGATCTATAATGAGATTAATCATATATTGTTCCTAAAATGGACTTATACTTCATATATCATACTTCTTAATATAATAAAACTAGTTTCTACTAAACAGGGACTTCCTGTAGGCCAGTGGTAGGCGATAAAGGCCAGTCGCACTTCGGTTGTGGGTTCGATTCCCACAGCCTTGTCCGACGCGATGGGATGTCGCCCGTCCTGCAGGTTGTCCTTTTTCTAAAACTATATTACTATAACATCCCATCAATAATATCAAAAAAAAACTTCTATCCTTAAACAATACTAACTTATGTCCAACATAATCCATTCCAATCTTTAGGCTTACCCATAATACTGCAGTCCACTCCCATAATATAGTGAAAACAATTACCAGAGATTTAATACCATCGTTGATCCCCATAAGATATGTCTTGTTGGTCACATTCTAAACATTCAAAGTCCTTAATCATGTATTCTCTTGAATACCTTAGTGAAAACATGAATGCAGTTTAATGTTAACACTTTCCACATACCAAAATCCTCAAAATTCTATATACTCAAACCATGATATCACTTAGTCCTTATATCAATCATGAGCTCATGAATACTATTAAACATTTCACTTTCTCGTTTTCCCTTCATTATGCGCATATCATCTTATTTCGAAAAAATATCTCAATCACTTTGAATACCACATCAATAAATATTGCAATACTCAATGATACAACATTATTTTGGAATCATTCCACCACATCGTTGTCATATTCAACATTGCCAATAGTGATCGCATGTGACATCCCTTTGTCCTTTTCCTTCAGTGGTTGCTCATGTTGATCATCACTAACCCTTGGATTAGGGCATTTATTAGCATAATGCCCCATTTCCTTGCACATGAAGCATTGAAGTGTTGGTGGTGCGTTCTCTGCAGTGTTTTCTTTATTCACATCATTAGAAACCCTTTTTCCATTACTTCGACACTCAGCTGCTCGATGACCTTATTTTCCACACTTAAAACATTTTCTAGTCCCTTTAAGACAATATCCACCATGCTTCATTCCACACTTTGTTCATAAGGAAACATTCATCTTCGTTTCACCATTATTCTGAGATTTCTCCTTGAACTCCATCTTTCGTTTCTTGTCAAAACCATGAGATGGATATGTAACACCAACTTCCATTTCTACCTTGATAGCACAATGAACAATTTCTTCATAGCTACTGAAGTCTCTTATATCTAATTCCCTTCGAAGACTTGGTTTTAAGCCACTGAAAAATCGATCAACTTTACTTTCAGGTTGGATGATAATGCCAGATGCATACCTTGCAAGTCTTGTAAAATTTGCTTCGTATATACCAACAGATTCATCATCCTTTTGCTTTAGTTCAAGAAACTCCTTTTCCATCTTTTTTCGAAGAATACGAGGGAAGTACTTATTGAAAAATAAGTTCTTGAACTCGTCCCATTCCATGGACTCAATTTCATCTCTTTGCCTTGTATTCTTGATAAGATTCCACCATTGATCAGCTTCACCTTCCAAACGATATACTGCTAAGATGACTTTATCATGTTCAGAACATTGAAGAACTGAAAATATCTTTTCAGTGGTACTGATCCATTGTTCAGCAACAAGTGGATCAGAAGAACCACTGAAAGAAGGTGGACGTTGCCTCATGAAGGACTCAATAGAATATTGTTCCCTTCTCTGCTCATTTGGAAGTCCAGAATGATTCATAGCTTGTGTAAGTATAGAAATAAGATTTTGCACTCCATCTCCCATAACATTTGTTTGTTCAGGAGGACAATCATTGCATTGTCCATTGCATTGATCAACACGGTTCTTTCGGGTTCCAGCCATCGTCTAAAACCCAAAAAGAATAGTGTGAGAGGCAAAAATCATGCTAGGGAAAACAACATAATAAAGGGGGAGTACTTTCAATATCTAACATCTTAGGTTTAATTCTATGATCGTTAGCGTAATTCTAGTACTATAACCTATATGTATACTTAACCTTAGGGACATCCCTAGACATACCTTAGAAATATCTCTAGGGATCTCACTAATGTTCTCGCATCCTAGTTTCCAAAGGTTGACTAAACCTTTCCTCTGATACCAACTGTAGAGACCCGAAGCTTGACGTACATGGACATTACGTTACATTTGCGGAATACTTAGTACATTACAAAAACACACACACAAGGACCGTAATAGTTTAGTGTCTTTGGAAAGTCGGATTATAATCTTCTAATCGTGGTGAAAGATCTTCAATATCTACCATAAAGATCTTCCCTTTTTTTAACCTAAAACCTTTCTTTATATCCTGGGGAAAAGAAAACATAAAATGGTGAGCTCAAATGCTCAGTAAGTGTAAACAAAAGAAAAATCAATCACATCATATTCATAAGAACATAACTTTTCGAAATCTTAACCTGCAAAAGAGAGCATAATTTCATAACATGGGATAAATCATAGTAGTGAAATGAAATCCAAATAATCATAACATAAAACATGAAACTTTGTGGCACTCACACATAATCATAGAGAATCATTTCTTGTTAGTCAAGACTCATTTCCAAGACTATCTTAGTGGACAAAGTCCCTTTCTGAATCGAGTAACCCTCGTTTCAGTCCTGTTTCACTGAACCGGTATAACCTACCATTCCAGCCATGTCTATCTCATGAGATATAAAATCTTTACCCAATGCATTGGAGGGAGATATAGGTCCCACCCATCTTATAATGAATCCTTTCTTATGTGTGCCACATAATCATAAATCATACATCATTGCATAACCCATGTAATAAAAATGGGAATCTTAAACATAATGACATCATAAAGCAACTCATATACAATAATGGAATTCATAAAAATAATTCCATAACAACATAATCAAATCAATGTAATAATAGGGATAAAAAAAGTACCCTTTATTATCTTAGATGGAAAATAATTTTGATTAAAAACTTGAACTCCATTCTTGAGGAAAATATCCTTTCTTCTTGAAGAACACTTTTCTTTTCTTAACATGTCATACAATCATAAAGTAAAAGAAGTTGATTAAAAATAAACTTGAAAACTAAACTTATAAAGGAAGATTCTTGGAAATAATGTTTTAAAAATCCATTCTTTCTGTATAAGTTAAAAAAAACATTCTTCGTACTTTTGTCGGAAAAGTCAAAAAGTACCTCGTACGAAAAAACGACAAAAGATTCTTTTCATATTCTTTACTAAAAAATCACCGAAGGGTAAAATTGGAGTTAAACTATTTTAAGTGGATGGAAACAATATTACATATTTATGAAACATTTGTGTGGATGATAAAATACACCCCAGTAAATACTTAAGAATAAACAATCTCGGATAAAAATGAGATTGTGATATTTTCCCTTACCTTAGGTCCGATTTGCTTCGTATGTGTCCAAACCTCATGTATAATGATTTAAATAATGTCATTGACTTATTACAGAATCATATTCATTGTTATGATATCATATATGGTTCACTTATGACATTATATTACCCGTTCTTTTGTAAATTCCATGTTAAAGAAGCGTTTTGGGTAAAATCGTTTCATTTATCGTATGTGTTTTGACTTGTTGTTCTTGACATTATTATTACTTATATCATGATTTACTTACTTCCAGAATATAAAATATGATTTATATATCATATATATTCAGTATATATATATATATAATAGATAGATAAATGAAATGAAAAACACCGTTCATGGAGACGGTAGTCCGTACGTACGCATGAATGTTGTTTTCCTTTCCTTATTGTCGTGAATGGAAATAAGTAGATGACATACATATATATATATATATATATAAATTAATCCAGTAGCTTTATAATGTCATATATTTCATTATTATTTCTTATATATACTTTATAATCATTCTTAAATGGTTAACATGGAGAATGAATCTCATTGCGTCGTGGAGACGGTATTCCGTACGTACGCACGCGCGGTGATTTATTTTTCCGTAGGATGGATAGATGGTGAAATAGGGTTGTTTCATAATTATAATAACATATCAGTATATGAGTGATACTTATGTTATTACTTCATAATGAAACAACCTAAGAAGAAGAAGTGGAAGAAGAAATAAAGATGAAAGAATTGGTAACGGTAATTACCTCTTCTTTGAAGCGCCTCTTTGAGACCTCCTCTTAGGGCACTACAATTGGTCTTTGAGGAAGACCAGAACCTCTAGGATGTTGTTAGGGAAGTGGAGAAGATATTTTTTCAGGGGTTGGACGAGCTTGAGTGCTCAAATTGGTGTGAGGAGGAGGGGGAGGAGGTGTCCTTTTATAAGGGAGGAGAGGGGCACCTTAGGAATATCTCAAAATATTATTTTATATTAAAGTCAAAATCGGTTTATAATGGTTCCAAAGGGTCTTATTTCGAATCTAAAGTGGGTATGGGTCGAAATCCTATCAACCAATAGGATTTAGACAAGTTTAGGGTGTTATTTTAACCTTATCAATTAGATTTAACTCTAAGTTAAATAATTTAACTTTTACCCTGTCTTTTTGTTTTCTTTCACTATATGGTTAATACACTTACTATAACATGCCAAAAGAACCCCAAATTGTTTATTATTAATATATATATCCTTATCTAAGTCATTTGGAAGAACCTTAGATTTTGAGGAATAAAATAACAATTAATAATATAATATTTGATTTAAAAACTATTTTGTGTCAATTTTGACACTATTTGATATATGATTTTTGTGAAAGTCATAACAGAATTATATGTTCGAACGAAGTTGATTACATCAACTCTAATATATCATAGTAACCTATAAAATTAGTGTAATTCATAAAAAGTCTCAAATTACATTTATTTTGGTGTTTATAACATCAATTATGTCAATATTTCATAAATAAGATAATTACTGCATCATCTTTGTGTCATAAATAAATTAAATTATTTGATGTCTAAAAATTACAAATAAAATACCATTATGTAGGAAATCTTTTTATATTTCTAATGAATATTTACAATCGAATTTATCTTATGCACAACTCTAATTTAAAAATGTTTTAGTAAATAAACATTGATTTTAACTCTTTTTACTCTGCTTTGAATTAAATAATAATAAATGTCCTAATCTAATCCAAGTGGGCCTAAATGATAATATTTTACACTTAAGGTTGTTTTTGGTCGAGATACACTTGTCCAATATAATTAGGACATGTGTTAGGGTAATAGTAATATCATATTTACCCTTAGTTACCCTATTTACTATTAACCGTGGTAAAAAAAGTAAAAAGTTATTATTCATCAAAAATTATTTTCATCTCATTGAACCACATTTTAGTCCTTGATATTAACTTTGTCTGTCGGATTTTCGAAATTCCATTCATATAAGCGGTAAAATTAAGTTTTATGAAAAATTTAGTTTTTTAACTACCACTTAGTAGTTTCACTATTCATCAAAAATTGATGTTTTCAGAACAATGCCAAAATTTCATCCTAAGCTATATTTCATATTCTGAATTCAAAAATGAAGTCTATTTTACCAAATTAATAACATAGAAGTTGCATTAATTAATTTTATAATTTAATCCCGCTGTTAAAACAAATAACACAATATCTATCAAAAGATTGACACTTGATTTTGTCTGGTTTAAATGTAAAATTACAACCAATGACGAACATTGTATTAAATTGTAAAAATATATTCTAAATATACATTAAAACCACTCAAATTAATAATTTATCACTATTAATTATTTCGATTAAAAAAGTTGTTTTTAATTATAATTTAGTAATTTTCACTATTCATCAGAATATGAAAGTTGTCTGAAATGTACCAAAATTTCACCATAGGCTAAATTCGATACTCAGAATCCAAAAATGAAATCCATTTTGAAAAATAAAATTTACAAAATTTCAAAAAGTGGTTATTAATATTCATAACGGCTAGTTTTAATAAAATTTTAATAGCATATCACTGTTTAGTGAAACTCGTTATTGCGTACTACACACGCTATCGAGGAAGGTCGTGATTGCGTGTAATGCAAGGCAAGTCAATGATGCGTGTTGTGCAAGCTCCATGCGTACAACACAAGACATTAGTGAAATAAAAAGAATATTTTTCATAAAATCTTGGGCTGTTACAGTACTACATGTCGTTTACTTAGTTTTTCCTACACGACCAGCCTATGACATGGGACATTGTACACAGGCAGTACCTGGTGTCATACAAAATGGCGTGTATATTTTCCACACGCCATGTACTTTTTGGAAAACGACATGTTCTTTTCGTTCACCGTACCTTTGAAATATTTCGTTTGGGTTAGTGCCCCTTCTTCTCATTCCTTTGATGGTTAGGCATCATTTCCCACTCCGGAGTATGATCCCTTCTGCAGGAATTTCTGTGATAGAGTCCGACATACATCTGAGATTCCTGGATCGAGATCCCATATCTATTCTTGACCCTAGGTAGAGTCATGCATCGACGTGACCAACCTTACCTGGCGTTGATCCTCTACCTAGCTGGTGTATCACTTAACTGGTGAATCCGGATGAGTCGTGGTGTCCTCCATGGCCTTGGCAGTGATCCTCATATGTGTATCGTGATCTTTCCCACTCAGAAGTGTGTCTCCCTTAATGAGTGATTTAATCTATCATAACCTTTCCACTCAGGAGTGTGTATCCCGTAATGAGTGTAGCTATCTCTAGTGACGGTTCTCGATGAACAGAACTTCTCAGACAAACATCATCAGAGCTATAAGACTCGTGGGGTTTGTTCTCCCGGAACGAGTGCATCACGGAATCTTCGAACAGGAATCCCTTACGGGGGTATGTGGTTGGGTGACTTGTCTCTAGACCCCAGGTCTGGGTTTTGAGTATATATGGTTTGTTCTATATATTCCATAGACATATACTGTGCATAGATTACTATACCTTTACTTCGTGTACTGCTTTGTGGTTTTCGGGGTCCTCTACTATGTATTGTTATACTCACCCCTGCACGGGCTTTACCTGCACGTCTGGTGTCTTGTGCAGATGAGCAGCCTTTTGACAGAGTCCAGGGTAGACTAGGACAGGACCGAGCTTTCAGAGTTCCCTATAGGTCAAGGCGTTCCTACAGCAATGAGTAGTAGTCCCAGTACCTTTTGTGTTTACAGGTTGGACTTTGTAGTTTTCCTACTGTTGTTTGTTTTCTTTTTGGTGGGCTTGTATTTTTGGCCCAATTTACATTTATAGTAATCTACCTTTATTCATACTCTGTTGGTTGGGTTTAGTTGTATGCATGATTTATTTTTCCTTAGTGGTTTTTATATTCCAGCAATTGTGGGCTTAGAGATGTGTGTATGTGTACATGTACATATGCAATGCCTCCCATGTTAGTAATATGCCTACTCGGTGCTAGTCACCTGGCCCTGGCCTCTTGGAGGCGGGATTGGGGAGTCACGGCGAGGGCCCCACTGGGATGGGTCGTGACACATTAATATTATTTTTATCTAGAATATATGAATAATACGGGAAAACCTGTTATTGATTGTTTATGCAGGAAAATGTAGACTGTAGTTGTACATGTGTCTATTGATGGGTGTAAGATTATTAATTTTCTGGACAAGATACAATTAAATATTCCGATATTCATAGATAATATTAATATAATATCAGGTTTAGTAGATTCGACATTTTTTATCTATATTAGAGACAGACAGTATGAGTATTCTGAATGTTACACCCTGAGATTTTGGGAATTTTTTTCCAATTAATTTTTTTTTTGATATTTTTCATTTTACATAAAAATGAAATAGTTAATTTATATAAATTAATATTTTTTAGTATCTATTTAAATTTTAATCTTTCACTACAATCAATATAAAGGTTATAATTCTCTATAAAGAACATTGATTTTAGTTTATGTTATATACAAGACTGACTTTGCTCGTTATCCTGTGTAACATGCATGAGCGAGTTTTACAAAAAGAATATATAATTAATAATATAATTAATTTATTTATTTAGACTTAACCAACATGATATGGTAGATTAAATGAATAGTAGAAACTAATTTATGAAAACCTATAATTGACAGAAATATAAAATGAATACATTAGTTATGACAAACCAATTGAATATAATGAAAATATTTTTACAAAAAACTATTTTTATGCTCACAATGTTGTTTTTACCTATTAAATTAAATTACATAAAATTATTGACTTATATTAATAATATATATATATATATATATTCAATTAAATATTTTTGATAATAATCCAATATAAATTATAGGAATAAGATAAGAACAAACCACATTTAACACATGAAACCCTATATTTCTATAATGGAACTTTTACTACCTTTTAATGGAGAACCTGTTTTAAATTCAAGTTTTTGGATATTTTATGAAATTTATATTTCAAAAAAACGTATTTTTAGAAATTCAAATATTCAAATTTTGTTAGGTTTGACCTTTTTAACTTTTCTATAAAGTTTC
This sequence comes from Viscum album, assembly GCA_963277665.1. Classification (NCBI taxonomy): domain Eukaryota; kingdom Viridiplantae; phylum Streptophyta; class Magnoliopsida; order Santalales; family Viscaceae; genus Viscum; species Viscum album. The sequence continues at coordinate 327,213,890 of OY728143.1, forward strand.
AGGATTTTAATGAATAATAAAATATACTAAAATTTAACTCAAAAGTAATTTTCCATCTAATTTCATTAAAATGATAAATTTTATTAATAATTTATCCTAAATTTTTTTTTATCACATTTTTGTTTTTTTGTGAAATTTTGGTATTTTTAATCAATTTCACAGCAAAATTGGCTAGAATAACCGAGAAAACATTTGAACATTTTTACTTTCAAATCTCGTTTTTTCGTCTCATCGAAGGGATTAAATTGAAATTAATTTTATATCACTAATGTGATTGTAATTATAAAAAATTATTTCCTTATTTGTAATTGGAATAATTTATATATTATAATATTATAAAATAATTTTTTTACCAAAAATATTAGTGAAGGTATTTAAAATTTATTTTAATGAATATTATTAAATAAATATAAATAAGGGAATAAAACCAAAACTGAAGACCAAATATAAACTTTAAACTTGTCTCAAATACTTTGTATGGACATATTTGGACACTATACACCCATGTATAGGCATTGGACCATTATTGGATCCCCTTAAAATAAACATGGGTGGGGTTTCCCTTTTTGCTAAAAATTACAAGATATCACTCCACCTCTACTATAAAAGGCATCATCCTCTACCACATATGCACACATCTCAAGAAACATATTTTCGTCCAGGTTTGGAAAAAATATATCCCCAACATCCCTCAATTTCTCTTCAAATACTCCCATAGTGCATAAATAAATCCAATGAATTCCTTTGGTGAAAACCAAGAGGAGTTCCGTAATGAAGAGTTAACATCCCCCTCAGGCTCCTTTTTTTATTTTCATTATCCATACCATCCAAACTCCTTATTATATTACTATAATAGACTTCAGTATCCTCAACATTCGGATTTTATTAAGTCTTCTACCTACCAAAACACACCCTACCTTTTAATGGGAATCAAACTTATTGTTTATGTGTATAGAGAAATACAGCCTCACAAAACACTAATTATTCATTCATACTTTAATGCCTCTCATTGTGGAAATTATGATGTACACACATTTTCATATAATATTAATTATATTTATAATTACTTTAATCATGTTTAATTATTTTACGGCACATATCATTATACATTCAATCATATATAAAAATGATAATTTCATTTGAGGAAGTGTGGACTACCTCATATTAAATTAATGTTATTCATTCAAACACTACGTGGAATGTATTAATAGTTTTTTTAGATAAATTATATGATATATATGATACAATAAAAGTACTGGAATAATGATATATATTCTTATATATATTTATATTTCATATACTCTGTTTATTTTAATACGACGATAAAACAGAAGAAGGGTTAATGGGTACGTTTGACCTACTGTCTCCCTGAATGGTTTCTTACATTTTGTACTTATATATCATATATATTAAAATAATACATATATAATAAATTTAAATTATATTTATATTATTTTTTAACATTATAGAGATCATTACATTAGAATTATCACCAATGGTATAACAAATTAAGACACACGGGAAAAATAAAGTGGTTATTATCAAAACATTAAACTTAACATGGAACTAATAATAAATGGGTAATATAAAGTCCATGTAAAATGATATATGGTTTTAGATATAACAATATTTTTTTGTAAAATATGTATAATAAAGTTACATTATTATACAGGAGGTTTGAATTAGTGTTATGAGAGTCAAGACACAAGGTAAGACATTTTCATCTCACTCTTTATTTCTATGAGACACATGTCATATTCTCTGCTCAATTATTTTCTATTGTGTATATAATGCCCATGAAAGTATATAATGTCTCTTATAAATTATTATATTTGTATTTACATTACCATTTTATTAACTTATTCATTTTGATTTTGTTAAAAATGTTACCAAACTGGTACATTAATTTTGTCCCAATTTTCCTCCTTACAAACACATGTCATGTTATACGAAAATATTTTGTAAAGTGTGTAGACTATATTTGACAGTTTATAACATGAATCGCCAGTATTTAATTGCCTTTAATGCTCCAAATAATTAAATTTTCAAACATGTGGAGTATGATTCAATGTTATAATGTTTTAAGAGTTTAAAAATCTCATCATTTGTCAAGATTATTTATGATATAGTTTTCATTATTTAAATATAATGAAACACCATTCAAGAACACAAATTAATATAATTACCCAATATATATTATTTATATCTTCATATATTAGTATAATTTTTACTCTTGTATATTTAATAATTAAATAAAAAATAAAAAAAATGTGACATTACCTCTCTCTTCGGTCGGATATATGTGATTCTTAAAAACCATGATTTCTCAAAAATGTTTCCATGAATGTTCTAATATTATTCTATGATGGTTAAAATTAATTTTTAACCTTTTATTACATTAAAAAACGTTTTTTAAAATATAATATTCTTTTCATTTTCTAGTTGAGGCTCTTTTTTAATCTTTTTGAAATACAAAAGTAGTGTTCGACATATATGGATTTACCCACCATCATTTCATAGAATCATCCTTTACATTTTTAATGGGTTAGTTTTTATGAAAAATATTTAAAATCCATTTTCAATGAAATGTTTTTAAAATTATTTGATTGTTTATTTATATGTTTCCAACATATTTTTCCAGGAAAGGGATTTTCAAACAGTTTTGATCCTTCTTTAATATTCTTTAAAGTAAAAATGTTTTTTGAAATGTTATAAATCCCCCTCATGTTTTATTGAAATGAAAGTGGATTTCAAAATATTTTTAATGCATCCATTATAAGTTTTCATTTTTGTTTTCATGAAAATGGTTTTCGAAAGGTATAACTATTTAAGAATCATTTTTCAAAGGAGAAAGGATAATTTCTTCATGAAGTTCTTTTAAAATATCATTTAAAATTATTTCCCATATAAGACAACATATTTTAGTGTTTCTCATGACATTCTCAAGAAATTTTTCAACATTTCCATTCGTATTCATTCTCCTAATGTTTACATTTTATGGAACATTGTTTATAAAATGTTATTCTCTTTTATGGTTTATATGATAATGGAACCAGGTTCTTTTCATGGGTATTGATTTGATTAAATAATTATGATACATGTCTATTAATATGATTAAATGTTTGTTAAACTGATATCATTTCATGGGTTATGATATGATTGTTGATATTATTGTGGAACATGTATGCATTATTTCATTATGAGATGTGTGTGGAATATATCTCCCTATAATGTATTGAATAAATATTTATATCTCATGAGGTTGTGTAAGATAAACTTGGCAGTTATCATTTACTACTATGATAACTATGGAAGTGAACCATGACTACTAAGATTGAATGATGAGTTAAATCATACTACTAAGAAGGTTATAAGAGTGATCCATAACATCCCATATGTTATCGGGGGTAAAATTTTACTACCAAGATATAATTTACAGTGATGCCTTCTATAATATGTAAATAATTGAAATGTTCTTGTGTGTCAGCCAAAAATTCCATGTCTTATTCCTATGTTCTTCTTTCAGAGATTATATTATTTATTTCTCTATCATTAATGTATTTTTAAATACAAATATTTATTCCATGATCAATGATTATGATATTTTATATGTAGATAGGGATCTTCTAATGTTATGATCATGTTCTCATACACATATTCTCATTTTTATGATTACATGTATCCCTTTGTTTCCCCTTACTAAGAATCTAATCATACCGATTTTTTTGTTTCCATCCCCATGATATAAAGATTTTTATTTAGTATTATTTTTTAACAATGGATAAATTAATGAACAATGTTGTATATGATATTTTAGCTCATTTATGCATCGGTGCTTATGAATACACATTTCCCAAGGATCTAAACTGATACTTCCTTGGGTGTCAATTTTTGTAACGTTTTGTTTATTCTACAAAAGTGATGTAGGGACTGTGTACTTTAAAACATGGTCATTATATTTAGTAAAAGACAAAGGTCTAGATATCCTTTTGAAACTAGGATGAGAAAACCATAATGATAACTCTATGTATATGTCTAATGATAAGTCTAAGGATATGAAATGTATAGGGAAATATCTTATAAATTTGGTAAATTAGTGAGTTTTTGGTTTCATATAAAAAATCTCTATCTGTATACTATAATAGGGTGTGGACCTAGAGAGTTGTACATTGGGGTAACCACTCTAATATGATTCCCATAACATAACTCAGGGTAATATAGTAAAAAAAAATAAGCCATTCTACATACCTAGTTTAACACTCTTGGGGGTATGCATTTTAAATTCAAAGACTCTTCACAAACCATTATGTCGGATTTGAGAATAATATGAATATAATATCCAGGGATACAACTAATTATTTTTTTATTAAATTTTAGGTTTCATGGTTTAGATATCATTCTAGTAATTTTTCCTGATTTTTTTAATCTATGATATGTGTTTCTCATCATGTGCTTTCTGGTATTAGTCAGTAGAGAGAACTAGGAGGATCATGGTTAACATTGATTATTTTAGAGATGAAAATTATGGGATCTAAAAAAATTATTTCCTAGGTGTAAATATCATAAATATAATAATGAATGTTGTATGAGTATTGGTTATACATATGAAGATAAAGAAACCAAAAATGACAAGTGAAATGTATGTAATTGTCTTCCAGTATTGTTTTCATTAATCACAAGATGAATGATTATGTTTTGGATGATGAAACATGATACATTATACAAGATTCGAATTTCATATTCTATGAAATATTTATTAAGGAATATTTTGATGAAGAATGATTAATGTTTTAAGAATAAAGATGGATGAATTAACTACTTATTTTTTTGGAAGTCAATGATTTTGTTATAAGAATCATAAAATATATATGTATTTTCAGTATAAGTTTTCATAATGTTTTTCAAATATATGTTTAATTGATTTGAATATATAGAAAAATTATATATTCATTAAGGTAATATAAACCTTAATGTGACCAGTATATTGAAAAAAATTTGTTTCTCTTAGACAAATAGAATATTGATTTGGATAATGTAAATTTTATAGAACTGATTAAATTGGATCTAATTATTGATTTGTTGAACATGTTGTATATTTCATCATGGAAGAAATTTATAACTTCATAGATTTGATGAATATTTTCAATATAACATGAAATAAGTAGGCATGCATGTTTATAATAACTATTTATTGTAATTAATGTTATTAGAATGTATCAAGAAAATATATTATGAAGTTATTCACATGTTTGAAATGTAAAAATAATGACTTAATTAGTGATATATGGGAGATAGATATTATACTAATTTAGTGACCTTTATTATAATTTATTTTATCTTTCACAAGGGTTATAGGATTAATCATTTATGGAATGATAAATTAAATATTGGATTATTTTTTTTGAGAAAAATGCATTATCTCACCAGAATATGATTTATACAAATTGGATAACCTATTATAAAATAAATGGTATTGATGAAAACTGATGATAGATGAGATATAATATCAAGGATCTCATGATCTGTCAGTGCTTTAGGAATGAAAAAAATTCACCTCCCTTTTTGTAGTAATAGGTGATGTTGATCAAGGAACAAAATTGGGTAATTTAGCCACAAAATCATGAAAGTATATATTTTCATGAAATTATTTAAATTTAGGGAAAGAATTATTGAATACAAAAATGTTATCTTATTAACTCTATTTCTTATGAATCACTTGGTTCCTTAGATAATCGCATAATTATGAATTTTTTCTGTAATCTTTTTGATGAAATTTTTTGCTATAACTCTCCATCAAAACATGATGGTTATATTTCCCTTCCTTGTCCATTTTTTCACTTACCACGTATGTTATCCCATGTGGAATCCATGTTATATGTTACAATGGGTAACTGTTACTATTCAAACATTTCTTTTTAAAAGGACGTTATAGTATTCAATTTTACGATGTGGGATTATATTAATGAAACATTCAAATGCTAAAAACATATTAACCTAGATGAATTTTTGGAGAAAAATTAATATTAAATGGCTTAAAATGTAACAAAAAGATATTTTGTGAATTATGATTTTCAAATTAAATTATTCCTTTTTATATTGTGTGTTTCATAGAACAATGAATATATATATATATATATTAAAACATAATGTTTGACTACCCTTATATGAAATTCTAGGATAATCATGAACTACACATGATATAATGTTTAGATTTCCCTATAGGAAATAGTGATGTTATCTAATGTTATAGGCAAGACTCACTTTCCTTGATGGCATGTGTAACACCAAAGAGGGAGTTTTATCAAAAAATAATATATTATTAAAATTTTGTTATTTAATATATTAAGACACAACCAATAATTTAATTTAGAATTTATGAATAGTAGTAACTAAATTATTAAAAATTATGTTTTAAAAAATATAAAATTATTTCCATAGTTGTATTTAAACAATTGAATACGGATGTAATATTTTTACAAAAAACTATAATTTTGATCACAAAGGTTTTTTATTCTAATAAACTGAAATAATTACAATAATTGAGTGAAATTAATGTAATATATATATATATATATTCAATCAAATATTTTTGATATTCATACAATATATTTGATAGGAATAAGAAAAGAGTAAACCAAATTTTTTACCTCAAAACCTTTTTTTATTATAGACCTTTTACATCCATTAATAAAGCAAATATTTTATATATAAATTTAAAATTTTTTATAAATTTAATATGTAAAAATAGTATTCATTTTTTGGAATTCAAACATAAAAATTATGTTAGTGTGAAATTTTTTTTATTTTTCATTGTAGTACCATTCTTTTAATGAATAGTGAAAAATACAAAAAAGTAACTGAAAACATTTAAAAAAAATATATTTATAAAGATAAACATTATTTTTTATTTATTTTAAAGTATAATTACATCAAGTATTTATCAATTTATCATATTTAGGTCATTGGTTTAATTTTATATTTACATTTATAACAAAAACCCAGCGATTTTTTGAATTTTTTTACTTTCAAAACTCACTCTCTTATCCCCACTTTGGAATATAATATCAAAATACACTAATATATAATTAATATATTAAATATTTTAAAAACATTATACATATTTTAATGAATACATCATTGAGTTAGTTTGTGTTACATGCAAGTGCATCCTTCACCAATAACATGTATTCCCTTATGATCAGGTTTCACAAAATAGTAGGGTATTATTAAAATATTATTATATAATATAATATGATATAACATATAATTTATGTTATAATTTATTCTTATTATCAACTCAAAATGTAAAAAAATATAAATATAAAATGAATTTTTCAGATACAAAATAATGACAAATGAAGATAAGAACCAATTGGATAAAAAATATTTTCATTTTTATGATTCAAAAAGTGTTTTATCATAATTAAATTTAATTTATAATAGTTAATGAATGATATTAATGAAATATAATTGTTATATATTCAATAAAATATTTTTTATTCATCCACTAGGTTTTATATGTTTTAGACATAAACAAACTCTATTTTATGCACATAAAACCTTTATTTTAATAAACATAATTTTAGAAACATGTAATGGAGAACCCATTTTTAATATTAATTTTGAAACATTAATTTAGTTATTATCTCAAAATTAAATTAATTTTAGAAATAAAAACATAATAATTAGGTTAGGATGTATTTGTATACAATATTTTGAAATATATCATTTTTTCATGAATATTTAAGAATACTAAATTTATGTTAAACCCTACTTTTTTATCTAATATATTTATAAGGATTTATTTTAATATTAATTAGTTTTTTATTATAATTAGATAATATATTTAAAAATTAATAAAATTTATGTCATTGGAAAAATTATTACCTTGAAAATAATTATACAAACAAAGAAAGGTTTGGACAATTTTACTTTAAAACCCTGCATTGTTGTCCTGTATAATGGATGAATTTAATTTTTGTTTCAACCAATTATATGATATTAATTTTATTAAATAAGTTCCATATTTGAAATATGTATAAATTTTAAATTATAAAAAGGATAAAAAACATTTACCAAAAATATTTTGGATAATAATTATAATTAATTATTATTATTTAGGTAAACATAATCTTAATGAAGGACTAAAATTATAATTTAAGGACCCAAATGACCAATATACATGTTCAACACCCATTATCTTGAAATTATTTGGATATTAACCTACCATTATTGAGTTGTCTTATTTTTATGACATTTTTTAGGTAAACATGTTGGTACACCTAACATCTTTTCAAAAATATAGAGTCTTTTTCCTCCCTTATAAAAGGAAACCACATCTCCCCATTCAACACACATCTCAAACTAGTTAGGGTCAAAAAATTACTTCACATGTATCTCCATATTATCCATATTCTATACCTTCAATTTCCTCTTTGGGTATAATGCATTACCCAGAATCCTTTTGGTACAAACCAAATGAAGTTACCTAATTAAGAGTTTGCGTCTTCTCTCAACCTCTCTAGATTCATTTCCATTACCCAAAACCTAATATCTATTTATTGTGTGATTATATAAAAAATAGTGTCCTAAATATAATATTATGTTCTTATATAATGGTTTTTAGCTATAATTACATACACCTCTATATAATTAGTAACCAAATTTATATTTCTACGTACGAAGTACTACTATCTCATGAAATGATGGTTGTTCATTTTTTCATTAGCACTTCCCTTGTTGTACATTATATTGAAAAAATGTTTATATATGATATTTATGATATTTATTATTTCAATATAGTTTTATAATCCTTTTATAACACATAAAATTCATACATTCCATTTACGTTAATATGATAACATCGTTTGAGGAAGTGTGGAATACCGCCCATCAAAGCGATGTGATTCATTCGCACTGTACATGGAAGATATAAAAGATAGTTCAAATTAAAAATATGTGACATAAAAAAATCTATTTTATATTCATAAAATAATATATATATATATATATATCATTTTCATTATTTTCTTTTCAAACACTTAAAAAGTGATAAAGTCCTTCATGGATGAGTGGACTACCACTTCCTCGATATGATATGACTCCATTTACATAAAAATAACTATATATATGATTATGTACGATTATATAACAAGTTAGTTATTATATAATAGACATTATAGAAATATATGATGTTACTAACATTTTTTCTATAATGATCATTGAAAAATGGGAACGTTAATCATATGTACATAAAACCTCCCAACTCCATGATCATAATGTTGATTCATTCATTATAACCATATTTTCTGATTGATTTTAAAAGTCTAATTTATGTATAAATATTAATCCTATTTCCTGATTACTATTTAGGATATTTTATATCATGACCCCATCGGCCATAGTTTACTTACAAAAATCTTTTTTTACCCAAAATCTGAATTTTTTCAAAACACCTCATGTAAACATAAATGTTTATCTAGTTTTATAAAAAATATTATTAATTTCAATAAAATTGATGATAAATATAAAAATGTGTACAAATAAATTATGAAATTAACATATGTTTACTATACATGATGTTAAAAGACTTTCTCCCAAAATGAAACTCAGGGTAAGGGATTATAACCTCACTTTATACATTAGTGAGTTAAATGTCATATTCACCACATAAATATTTTGGTTGGGGTATCTACTAAACATTATTATATATTTTATCATTAATTTATTTATGTTCATGTTACCGAATACAATCAATTAATATTATTCCATTATGAGGTTAATGATTCAAAATGTTTAAAATTTCTAGGGGACAATTTGGAATGTTTTAAGATTATTTTCCTCAAAAATACTTTCAGAGATCCTTAAATCATATTTCCATTCTAGAAAATTATATTTGAATTATGCAATAAAACGTTTCATTTTACTCTCATATGGTAATTCATAAACTTTTTCAATTATTTGTACAATTTTTCTACTCTTTGTTACTCAAAATGATTTAATTTTCTTTCAGAAAACACAACATCAATTCAATCATTATTTGGAGAGCTTGTTTTCTTCTAAAAACCATAATTATTAAAAAAATTAAAAAATGATTTTAAAATGATTTGTGAAGACATTATTATCCTTTTTCTCTTTTACTAATGTTTCTATGGAATCTTTTTGTCACTTTTTGAACAAGGTAATTTTCTAAACATTTATCATTAAAAAGGAATTTTATTTTATAGCATGTATGAATTTATAAAATTTCATTCCAATGAATCTTCTTTTATGTGATTAAATGTTTATTTTTAATTAATTTTTTTTAATGTTATTTTCAAATAAATGTATTTTCAAATGGATTTTCAAAAGAAGGTTATTTTCTTCAAGATTGTTATTAAATTTCTTTTTTATATTATTTAAATTCATTAATGAAAACAAAACTTTATTTTACTGCAATTTGGGTACGATGTATTGATATTATCCATAATAATCCCTTAAATGGGTTTTGATTTGTTTTTCAAGATATAGTATTCAAATTCACATCCTTGATTTCTTTTATTACCATGAAATATTTAACTTCTTATAATCCTTGAACATTGAATTTCCCCTATTTTACTATATCTTTTATCATGTATATGTTTAGTTCCGAAATTGTATGTCATCCTTATTAGGTGTTCACACTAAGTTTTAATCGATTATATAAGTGAATCTGGATAAATATTTTTATTTTAATCAATATATATATTTAATAAGGCATGTTTTTAATTCTATTATTCAATATATGAGGAATCTGTTGGACTGGTATGACACTGGTGGGGCAGGATTAATGATATCCCCTTAATGAATTATTTGTCCCATGGAATTATTGATATGTATAGATTCCATAGATAGGTTATTACCAATTATTTTTTAATCCATATAGGGAAATGTATTGATAGTAAAGGTACTATATTCCTTGGAAATATTATCTCAGGGATAAATCATTTTCTTCATATCCATTTCATTTTATATTCATCCATGAGATTTTTCATTGATATTTCTGTGGATACATTTCATTTTTTGTTATTTAGATTGAATGTGTTTCAGTTTCATAACTTTTAAAATTAATTTTTCCTTATCTAGTTATTTGGATGGCTTTTGTTTCTGGTTATTACATTTCAATATTCGTATCACATTCCATTCAGTTTATTGATTACATGGATGGTGTGTTTTTTATTTACCATTCCATATTAACTATTCTCATTGAGTATTTATTACTTCCACTCTATTTTTCCCTTATTGAGTATTTGATCAAACAATTATCATGTTTCTTTCCCCAGGAATCCAAGAAGTATACTTTGAATGATATGCATGGATTTATAGGATATACTAGAGTTATCCTTGAAGATATTTATTTATTTAGTTTAAAAGAAATATTTTATAATTAGTGTATTATTTATTAATACTAGACTCATTATTCAATCAATTTTACAATGAAAAATTAACTCTCATCCCTTCAAAATTTGATTCCATTTAATCATGCCAATGGAATTCGTAGCGGACACTGGATCTTGACTATCTGGGGTCAGGTCTCTATATGATTTAAGTATTCTAAAAACATGACGTAATATTTATGTACCCCAAGAATGGGTGATTATACTGAATGTATGTCCTTGAGCGAAATCATTGAAGGTGTGGAGCCAACATTAGATTGGAGCATGGATGATTATGAGACCATCTATGTTATGAATTGGGTTATTGTGTATATAAGAATATATGAGGAGCTAATTATTGAATTTCATGAATCAAAGTGGTCATTACATCCACTTGTTACCAAAATGTACCATGACTTATATCAATAGTATTTATGGAAATGAATGAAAAATGATATTTTAGGGTTCATTATAAGATTCAATAAATTTCAATAGGTGAAGTCTAGGAATCATTGAATTTGTGGTATACTAAATCAATTTCCCACTATGTAATATAAGTGGGACGACATTACCATTGACGTTGTTGGGGGGGTCTCATAAGGAAGCCTCAGAAGAATGACTCTATTTGGATGATTGTAGACTATTTCACTAATTTAGATCAATTATTTCTTATACAAAAGACCTTCTTAGTAGTGTAGTTGGATATTTGTATATTAGGGAAAGAGACTATCTTCCTGAAGTTCCATGGAATATTTATTCAAACCTTGAATCAGGTTTTACTGCACTCTTCTCACATTCCAGGAACAAGAAACTTGATACATATGTTTTTTGTTTATGGATTTCAACCACTGATATGTGGTTAGTCGGAGCATACTATACTAGTTTTTGAGGTTAGGATTTAAGCATGTGTCCTGGGACTTGCTGGGTCTTGGTAGAGGCACCTAATAGTGTTGGATTTTTCTAATAACAATAGTTATCGGGAAAATATTCTGATGTCATCTTATGGTTCACATTATTGTAGGTAGTGCAGATCCCATATATGTTGGATGGAGGAAGGTGAGTTAGAGCCATTGGGACCGAATCTCATGTCGAAGACCATAGAATAGGATCATATATTTTAGAAATGTAAGGCTACAACTCAGATTAGAAAAAAATTATTCTAATTGACGTTGATGGCCCCTTGAGTTTAAAGTGGTTGATCATATATTCCTTCCATTGCCTCTTAGACTTAGTCACCACTGGAAGTAGATAAAAATAATGGTTACACCCATATATGTTGGATCATTTGAGGATGTGGGGAGAGTTGGGATACTAGCATACTGATTGGATCATATATATAGGTCTTATTCTATGTATGGTTTTTTCACTTTCACAACTTCAGTGGTATCACCCTGACCATTTTCATGTGATTGATAATGTTAATGTTGAGATTGAGACTGATTCGTCCGTTGAGGAGAATCTGATATGTATGTTGTATCATAGTGATAATGTTTTAGGTAAAAATACTATCCTAATAGTTTATATATTTTGGAAAGATGACTATTTGAAGGATGAAACATGGGAGTGACAAGCAGATATAGAGGCTCAATATCCTGATCTTTTTTCTTCAAAATCATAGAGATTCTTGGGGGTATGAATCAAGGAAGAGATATGATATTGTGTGGATATTTTGAGATCCCAGAATGTTATGAAGAATTATCATGGATCTTGTTATGATATCTTTCATATTGTATGAGGTATTTTTTGTTTATAGATTATATTGGGTTGGTTTGGGTGATAATTTGACCAATATAAAGGGGTTTTGGGTAGTGCATGATTGGCGCCCAATTATCCCATGATGTGCATCCTACCATATAAAATAATTCAACCCCAAGAAGAGGTGAATTTAATGGTTGTTGGATGGTTTCGAAAACTATAAAACTTCTTACTTATATCCTTGAATCACCTTAGGATGGGCAGCATGGTCAGATTCACAGTTAGGGGAAATCGTCGGCCCCATGTCGGAAAATGTAAAGAGAAGATTTTAATCGCCAAAAATTATTAATCAACATATAGAACCACCGTCTTATATCAAAAAACTGCAGTTCTCCACCCACAATCATTTTCTCATATTTTTAGAGGTTCCCATTAAAATTACAAGGCCTCCAAACCGTTTTTCTTTAAAAATTTATGTCAGGATTGTTGATATTAACCTCTCTTGCTATAACATTCTCATACCAATTTGTTTATCCCCCCTTTTCATTCCCTAAACCATTGATGAGATGTCTTCCTCCATTTAAAGTGGATAAAATCTTGGTTTTTATAGATCAAATCCATTTGATCATGGATCTTTATTTCAAATTTGGATCTTGTTCTTTGTTGTGTTCATGATCATTATACTTCAGTTAGAGATCTCCATTGGTGAGTATTAATCGCCAATTTTTATGTAGCTGAGCTGGCCTAAATTGAAAATCCCAAACTCATGATTTCAATTACATGTTTGTAATTTTATAATTTCTATTGAAAAATTATCAATTTAATTTCATAAATTTAATTAATTACATTGGTCATTTATTTATGGAAGAAATTATGAAATTTGATTAATTAATTAGTGAATTAATTAATAGAATATTATGATTGTGGAATTGGATGGATATTGGTTTTTAGAAATTGTATTAATTAATTTGTGAATTAATTAATTGAATATTATGAATATGTAATTTATTAGATAATGTGTTTTGGGTTATCGGTAAATTAATGTGGTTAAGAATTAATTAACCACAAGAACCCATATACTATTGACTTTTAATTAATGGGTTAAGGGGTATATAATTTAAATATTATAAAATGTTTCACTAATGATTTTTCATATTATTGCACAAGAATTAATTTTTTGAACCTTATTAGTTTAGTTTATGGAAAATGTGCACTTTAATTAAATTTTTTGTGATCTGTAATGATGCTTAACCATAATGTATGTGAAATTATGATATGTGTGACATTATGATACATGTTATTTTTTGATATATTATTCTGAGTCACAAACATCTTCTTCAAAATACCACTTGTATGTCAGTTAGATAAATGAGTTTTGAGACACTAATGACTACATAAAATACCCAACGGGATATTGAAATTTTATTTTGGGCCCCAAAATAGATGTCATTACAATATGAATCCAATTGGTCATAAAATAAATTTAAATGAAATGGATAATTAAATCACATTTATTATAATCAATTGTAATTTATTACATGATATAGTTTCGTCTCTAACACAACATGATGTAGTTTTTGGTCGTTTGGTGGTCCTTGAGAACCCTTGGGGTTATGTGGTTAATTAAAGAATAATTTAAAATTTGATACATTTTTTATGCATTGTAAATTATTATTTATACAAATTAATACACAGTTAGTGACAATATCTTATTTTAGACACTATTGGTGATGTCCTACTTTTTTGTACTCACAACCAACATGGAATTATTGATTCGTACCTGAATCAATTTCCAGGTTTTTGATCGGTTAAGGGAAGGGACCTGTTTTAGAATGATGATTTCAGATGGATAATGGATGATATAACCAAACCTGTTTTGGGACCATATAGTTATTTTTCACTATCTATATTTATATTTAATTTTAACATTGAAACATTTAATATATTTGGTATTACATATCTACTTTTTAGTTTTAGATATTTTATTTCGTATTTTGGTCATCATGTGAAACTTTTTTTGGTTTGGGTATCATTTTTTCCATTTTTATTTTTATTATTAGAGTTCTCTATTATGATACTTTGATAAATATTTTATAGTTTTACCATGATTGATATTAGAACCTTGCTATCATATGGAAACCTCTATCTTATGATGAGGATCTCCTAAGGTCATGTGACTGACCATCTTAGGGAACTGGTGAGTGATACCTGGGCCAGGACATTACATTATCTTATAACTATCATTTTCCATCCCAAAATATGAAATATAATTCAATGAAAATAAACCATATAATATTACTAAGAGTTACATGTAACGCAATAATATATTTTTTCTCCCCAAATGTCATTAATCTCTTTAAAATCCCATCACATAAAAAATCAGGGTATCTATTATTTTAAGATTATGAATGAACCAAGACTCTATTACCAATAATGATATACATAAATATTAAAATATCATCCAACAATAACATCCACTCCTTTATCATTGGAAAACACATTTTAGTAATACAAACAATAATTTCCCAAACTCATACACCCAAATATGGTTCTAAAAACATATCTATAGTATTTAAGCATTTATAAAAATAAATGCATCTCAATTTTAAACATCTATAATTAAAACATCAAAAGGAAAGATCGAGTCACTATCATACCCCATTTTCATTCAGTTTTTTATTTCTAGATAGATAGTAAAAAACAATCATGTTATTAATCCCAAGTATATAATTCACAATTTTTCTACAATAATCATCTCTTCATATCATCAATATTTAAAATATCTCATTGAATTATCTAGGCATAAAATGATTTTAGACCTAAATTATATAATATCATTCATAGTAAAATATGGAAATAGAATCATTATATTAGTGATCTTAATAAATTAGTAATGTGAAAAATATAAATTAATAATTTAATATCATTAATGAGAATAAAAAGAACAAATGTTTATAAGAAATAATTAATTTTCATTAGCATAACAGAAGAGACTTTATACCCATGGAAACCTAGATAAGAACATACGAGTCCTGAAATAATGTTTTGGAACAAGAGATTATATTTTTTATCCAAAAATCATGATCCATGTTACATCAATCTTTTTTTTCAAGGGAACCACTAGAACATATAATAATCATTGAAAATCTATATTGGTATATTAGGATATCACACATTCATCATTTATTCACATAGAACAGATAGTTCCATCATTATCATAAGAGAAACATCCATCTAGTTTACATTTCCATCTCATTATAGAAACATATATTTTGTGATCCATGTTTTCTCTTATAACTTATATTTGATTATCTATTCCACAATAACCAAGATATTGGAGAGCTATATCAGGCTCACCCATCATCATAATTAATATCAGTTTCACCCATCATAATCAATAATATCAATGAACTATAACATGATTAATATAAATAGATATTTCATTTTATCATAACATTAATTGTAAAATCCATTATTCCATTCATAAAATTATTAAAACATGGGAATTTTTTTTATATGGATACAAAATTTTAAAAATCTTTCTAGTCTAAATATAGAAAATAAATGGATGGTATAATTTTATAATATATTTATGGAATCATTGGAATATTTCATAATATTTCAATATTATAAACTTCTAGTGTCTGTAACATAAATCTGGAGGTTAATTTATTACATTTTAAGAAGATAAAAGTTATACCTCTTAATAGGACTGAATTATTATGTAGTCTTTATGAAATATAAATATACTCAAATCTTATATTATTTTGTATAATATATAAATTCTACATAGTGAAATTAATGTATTCTATATTCAGTAACTCATTATCAAATTACATCTTCCTATCCCAGGGAATGGAAAAAAAATATGTGGTACGATCAAATTCTCATTAAGGATTACGTATAGTGGAAGCCATCATAAATAAATATCGAATAATCAATATGACAAGATAAATAACTGAAAACACATTCCATTTAATTAATAACATGAGCATGAATAAATGATAGTAAAATAATGCTATATAAATAACATCATCATATTGAATACTAATCACGTATATGATAACTATTAAAAAATAATATTGGAATAAATAACCAATATCGTAATTATGGAATTAAAAAATGTCAGACAACATAAACATGACATCAAGGACTCAACCCAATATGTTATGCATAAGTTGGTTATAACTCATCCAAATATCCAAACATATTTTTCTCATGAGACCTACTAATTTTTCAAGAGTATATATCACTCCCCACCCATAAATTACAAGTCATAATTAATTCATTATATGAATAGGGTTAATAATTATTTAATATATAAAAACATAAAAATTCATACAAAAAACAACCATATGAAATGATAATATTTCCAAAATTTAAACATATACCAAATGACCTAGAAAAATAATTATGAGGTTACTATCAAAAAATGTCCCTAGTGGAGGATATGTTATATTAGGGTTTCTTCTAAATTATTAATATAAATACCATAAAGATATCATCAAAACATTCTTGAAGAATTACCCTATTCAATTGGTATTATTTAAAAAAATATAAAATTCTAGAATTTGTATAAAAATACAATGAAAATGAACTTGTAAATTAGGATTCAAATCTATGAGTTTTCATGATGGATGAAAAATTTGAGTCATCTTCAGTACTTTGAATCAACGATTCATTTCACTTTTTCAATAAAAAGTAAAAAAGTAACATATTCATAAAACTATTTTGAAGTTTCAATTAAAATCATGTTTGAAAAAGATAATCATGGGTAGAAATATATTTATTATAAAATTATTGAATATTATAATAAACAATTATTGAAATTTATAGAAAATATGGATATGGAGAAGAATAATCCTGATTGAGATGAAAAATAATGAATTTTTTACATGAAACAAATCCTTTGGAATCATTAGTATTTAAAAGATGAAAATTAATGTAAAACTTCTAATTATCAAGAATAATAATAATTGAATAAATATATTGGGTTTAATATTGAAATATCAAATAATTCTCCCATCATATTGTTAGAAATTATGAATCCTATATAATGGTAATATTATTAAATAAACCCTTACCACTTTGGTAACATTTGAACCGTAATCTCGATGAAGGAATAACATAAAATGCAACATTAAATATGATGAATATAAAAAGTTTCATGAAATTAAATATATATGGGTATGTTATGATAAAAATATTTTCTGTTCATAAATACATGTTTCTAAAACACATTTCATTTACTTTAATTTTTTTTAATTTTTTTAAATTTAAAATATTGGAGAAAATTTGTTTTCTATTATACATTCATAAAAATATAATTTTCAAATTTTTTTATTCATATCCATACCCACTAATTTAAATGGAAGGTGATTATGGTATAAAATATTACACATCATTTAGACTCAAGTTTTGTGTTCCACAATCAATTGAAGAGATTTAATTTATTTAAAAATAGATATATCAAAAAATATTTGGTGATTATAATCCCCACCCACCACTTTAATACATTGTTCCCTCACAATTTTTTCTTGGATAAAATTGGTTCAACCTTTGTTGAAAACACATATTATACAAAGGTATACTAAAAATTATGCTTTAAATAGAGAAAAGGAATTATTAAAGTCATCTAGAATAACAATTAGAACAGATTCCAAGTTGTTCAAATTAGTGGGATGTAAAATTATTGGCAAGAATGAAAATTATGATGCAAAAAATAATGATAGATTGTGAATGATTGTAGAGACCCGATGCTTATCGTACATGGACATTACATTACATTTGCGGAATACTTAGTACATAACAAAAACACACACTAAAGGATCGTAATAGTTTAGTGTCTTTGGAAACTCGGAACGTAATCTTCTAATCGTGGTGAAAGATCTTCAATATCTCCCATAAAGATCTTCCCTTTTTTTTTACCTAAAAACCTTTCTTTATATCCTGGGGAAAAGAAAACATAAAAGGGTGAGCTCAAATGCTCAGTAAGGGTAAACAAAAGAAATATCAATCACATCATATACATAAGAACATAGCTTTTGGAAATCTTAACCTGCAAAAGAGCTCATAATATCATAACATGGGATAAATCATAGAAGTGAAAATGAAATCCCAATAATCATAACTTAAAACATGAAACTTTGTGGCATACACACATAATCATAGAGAATCATTTCTTGTTAGTCAAGACTCATTGCCAAGACTATCTTAGTGGACAAAGTCCCTTTCTGAATCGAGTAACCCTCGTTTCAGTCCTGTTTCACTGAACCGGTATAACCTACCATTCCATCCATGTCTATCTCATGAGATATAAAATCTTTACCCAATGCATTGGAGGGAGATATAGGTCCCACCCATCTCATAATGATACCATTCTTATGTGTGCCACAAAATCATAAATCATGCATCATTTCATAACCCATGTCATAAAAATGGGATTCTTAAACAACATGACATCATAAAACAATTCATATAAGATAAAGGAATTCATAAACATAATTCCATCACAACATAGTCAAATCAATGTAAAAATATGGATAGAAACAGAACCCTTTATTATCTTAGATGGAAAATAATTTTGAAAAAACACTTGAAATGAAATCTTGAGGAAAATATCCTTTCTTCTTCAAAATCAATTTCTTTACACAAAACATCATGCAATTTTAAAAGAAAGAGATTTTATTAAAAATAGTCATGAAATCTTTTGGAGGAAGATTCATGAAAATAAGGCTTTATAAAACCGTAAAAATCCGTTCGTGCCGTTTAAGTTAAAAAAAACATTCTTCGTACTTTTGTCGGAAAAGTCAAAAAGTACCTCGTACGAAAAACGACAAAAGATTCCTTTCATATCTTTTACAAAAAACTTACCGAAGGGTAAAATTGGATATAAACTATTGTATAATGATGGAAATAATATTACACATTGAGGTAAAATGGATGTGGATAATAAAATACACCCCAGTAATTATCAAAGTAAAAACAATCTCGGATAGAAGTGAGATTGTGATATTTCCCTTACCTTAGGTCCGACTTGCTTTTTTAGTGTCCGAACCTCATGTATAATGATTTAAATCATGTTATTTACTTATTACAGAATCATATCCATTGTTATGATATCATATATGGTTCACTTATGACATTATATTACCCGTTCTTTTGTAAATTCCATGTTAAAGAAGCGTTTTGGGTAAAATCGTTTCATTTATCGTAGGTGTTTTGACTTGTTGTTCTTGACATCATTATTACTTATATCATGATTTACTTACTTCCAGAATATAAAATATGATTTATATATCATATATATTCAGTATATATATATATATAATAGATAGATAAACAAAATGAAAAACACCGTTCATGGAGACGGTAGTCCGTACGTACGCATGAACGCTGTTTTTCTTTCCTTATTGTCTTGAAATGGAAGTAAGTAGATGACATACATATGTATATATATACATAAATCCAGTAGCTTTATAATGTCATATATTTCATTATTATTTCTTATATATACATTATAATCATTCTTAAATGGTTAACATGGAGAATGAATCTCATCGCGTCGTGGAGACGGTAGTCCGTACGTACGCACGAGCGATGATATCATTTCTATAAATATTGAATTGAATTGGAGTGGATTATACAATATATCAGAATCAATATGATGTTGTAATAACTATGTATAGTCATTCTTTACACCATTATACCCATCCATGTAAGGTGGTGGTGGAAAATAGATTACACCACGGCGTGGAGACGGTATTCCGTACGTACGCACGCGCGGTGATTTCTTTTTCCTTAGGATGGATAGATGGTGAAATAGGGTTGTTTCATACTTATAATAACATATCAGTATATGAGTGATACTGATGTTATTACTTCATAATGAAACAACCTAAGAAGAAGATGTGGAAGAAGAAATAAAGATGAAAGAATTGGTAACGGTAATTACCTCTTCTTTGAAGCGCCTTTTGGAGACCTCCTCTTAGGGAACTAAAATTGGTCTTTGAGGAAGACCAGAACCTCTAGGATGTTGCTAGGGAAGTGGAGAAGAGATTTTGGCAGGGGTTGGCCGAGCTTGAGTGCTCAAATTGGTGTGAGGAGGAGGGGGAGGAGGTGCCCTTTTATAAGGGAGGAGAGGGGCACCTTAGGAATATCTCAAAATATTATTTTATATTAAAGTCAAAATCGGTTTATAATGGTTCCAAAGGGTCTTATTTAGAAGATAAGGTGGGGAGGTGTCGAAATCCTATCAACCAATAGAATTTAGACAAGTTTAGGATATTATTTTAACCTTATCAATTAAATTTAACTCTAAGTTAAATAATTTAACTTTTACCATGTCTTTTTGTTTTCTTTCACTATATGGTTAATAAACTTACTATAACATGCCAAACGAACCCCAAATTGTTTATTATTAATATATATATCCTTATCTAAGTCATTTGGCCGAACCTTAGATTTTTAGGAATACAATAACAATTAATAATATAATATTTGATTTAAAAACTATTTTGTGTCAATTTTGACACTATTTGATATATGATTTTTGTGAAAGTCATAACAGAATTAAATGTTCGAAACAAGTTGATTAAATCAACATTAATATATCATAGTAACCTAGAAAATTAGTGGAATTCATAAAAAATCTCAAATTACATTTATTTTTTTGTTTATAACATCAATTATGTCAATATTTCATTAATAAGATTAATTACTGCATCATCATTGTGTCATAAATAAATTAAATTATTTTATGTCTAAAAATTACAAGTAAAATACCATCATGTAGGAAATCTTTTTATCTTTCTAATGAATATTTAAAATCGAATTTATCTTATGTATAACCCCATATTAAAAATGATTTACTTATTAAACATTGATTTTAACTATTTTAACCTTTCTTTAAATAAATTAATAATAAATGTCCTAATCTAATCCAAGTGGGCCTAAATGGTCATATTTTATTCCTAAGTTTGTTTTTGGTCGAATTACACTTGTCCAATAGAATTAGGACATGTGTTAGGGTAATAGTAATATCATATTTACCCTTAGTTACCCTATTTACTATTAACCGCGGTAAAAAAAGTAAAAAGTTACTATTCACCAAAAAATTATTTTCATCTCATTGAACCACATTTTAGTCCTTGATATTAACCGTGTCTCTCGGATTTTCGAAATTCCATTCACAGAAGCGGCAAAATTAAGTTTTATGAAAAATTCAGTTTTTCTTAACTACCACTTAGTAGTTTCACTATTCATCAAAAATTGATGTTTTTCAGAACAATGCCAAAATTTCATCCTAAGCTATATTTCATATTCCGAATTCAAAAATGAAATCTATTTTACCAAATTCATAACATAGAAGTTTAATTAATTAATTTTATAATTAAATCCCGCTGTTAAAACAAATAGTGTGTTTTTAAGAAACAATATCTATCAAAAGATTGACACTTGTTTATGTCTGGTTTAAATGTGCAATTACATCCAATGACCAACATTGTATTAAATTGTAAAAATATATTCTAAATATACTTTAAAACTACTCCAATTAATAATTTATCACTATTAATTATTTCGATTAAAAAAGTTGTTTTTTAATTATAATTTAGTAATTTTCACTATTCATCAGAATATGAAAGTTATCCGAAATGTACAAAAATTTCACCTTAGGCTAAATTCGATACTCCGAATCCAAAAATGAAGTTCATTTTAAAAAATAAGATTTACAGAGTTTTAAAAAGTGGTTATTACTATTCATAATGGCTAGTTTTAATAATATTTTAATAGCATATCGTTGTTTAGTGAAACTCGGTATTGCGTATTACACACGCTATCGAGGAAGGTCGTGATTGCGTGTAATGCAAGGCAAGTCAAGGATGCGTGTTGTGCAAGCTCCTTTTGGTGTAGCGTACAACACATGACATTAGTAAAATAAGAAAGAATATTTTTCATAAAATCTCGGGCTGTTACATTCTACCCCCCTTAAAATGAATTTCGCCCTCGAAATTCGTCGGGGTTATAAATGGTTTACTATTCGAAAGTTTCTTTAATAGAAACCCACATCGTAAAAGGGAATACCAAAACTTGGCTTTAAAAACTAAAGTATGAAATGTAACGATTACCCAAATAAACTAATCACTGGGTTTCCACATAGGTGAAAATATGGATATGGAAGAGAAATCTAACCATCATGTTCTGATGGAGAGTGGTAGAGAACATGGCTATGGAAAAGCCAGTAATCACAAATCCATAGATTTGTGATGATATAAGGTACCATCTGATTCATCAGGTATAAGATCACTAGGACAACACTTTTGGTTTTCAAGATCATTTCCCTAAAGTTGAAAATTTGCTTAGAATAAATACTTACTTTATTTTGGTACAATCTCACTTTTGTTCGTGCCTTGAACAATTTCTACTTCATCTCTTAAATAAATGAAGTTGAATTTTTTATTCGTGAAGTGTTAGCAGATCATGTGATAGAATGACGGGTCATTCCATCTGTCTCAAACAAAAGGTAATCAAAAGTTATTAAATATACATAAGTCATTCTATAGTAAGATTAATCATATATAGTTCCTAAATGGACTTATACTTCATATATCATACTGCTTAATATAATAAAACTAGTTTCTACTAAACAGGGACTTCCTGTAGGTCAGTGGTAGGCGATAAAGGCCAGTCACACTTCGGTTGTGGGTTCGATTCCCACAGCCTTGTCTGAAGCGATGGGCTGTCGCCCGTCCTGCAGGTTGTCCTTTTTTATAACATCCCATCAATAATATCGAAAATCTTCTATCCTTAAACAATACCAACTTATGTCCAACATAATCCAGTCTAATCTTTAGGCTTATACATAATACTGCAGTCCACTCTCATAATATAGTGACAACGATTACCAGAGATTTAATACTGTCGTTGATCCCCACATATCATAAGATATGTCTTATTGGTCACATTCCAAACATTCAAAGTCCTTAATCGTGTATTCTCTTGAATACCTTAGTGAAAACATGAGTGCAGTTAAAAGTTAACACTTTCCACATACCAAAATCCTCAAAATTCTATATACTCAAACCATGATATCACTTAGTCCTTATATCAATCATGAGCTCATGAATACTATTAAACATTTCATTTTCTCATCTTCATTATGCGCATATCATGTTATTTCCAAAAAATATCTCAATCACTTTGAATACCACATCAATAATATTGCAATACTCAATGATACAACATTATTTTGGAATCCCATTACATAAACACTTAATCATTCCACCACATCGTTGTCATATTCAACATTGCCAATAGTGATCGCATGTGATTTCCCTTTGTCCTTTGCCTTCAGTGGTTGCTCATGTTGATCATCACTAACCCTTGGATTAGGGCAATTATTAGCATAATGCCCCATTTCCTTGCACTTGAAGCATTGAAGTGTTGGCGGTGCGTTCTCTGCAGTGTTTGCTTTATTCACATCATTAGAAACCCTTTTTCCATTACTTGGACACTCAGCTGCTCGATGACCTTCTTTTCCACACTTAAAACATTTTCTAGTCCCTTTTAGACAATCTCCAACATGCTTCTTTCCACACTTTGTGCATAAGGAAACATTCATCTTCTTTTCACCATTATTCTGAGATTTCTCCTTGAACTCCATCTTTCGTTTCTTGTCAAAACCATGAGATGGATATGTAACACCAACTTCCATTTCTACCTTGATAGCACAACACACAATTTCTTCATAGCTACTGAAGTCTCTTATAGCTAATGCCCTTCGAAGACTTGGTTTTAAGCCACTGAAAAATCGATCAACTTTACTTTCGGGTTGGATGATAATTCCAGAAGCATACCTTGCAAGTCTTGTAAAATTTGCTTCATAGGTACCAACAGATTCATTGTCCCTTTGCTTCAGTTCAAGAAACTCTTTCTCCATCTTTGTTCGAAGAATACGAGGGAAGTACTTATTGAAAAATAAGTTCTTGAACTCGTCCCATTCCATAGACTCAATTTCATCCCTTTGCCTTGTATTCTTAATAAGATTCCACCATTGATCAGCATCTCCTTCCAAACGATACACTGCTAGGATGACTTTATCATGTTCAGAACATTGAAGAACTGAAAATATCTTTTCAGTAGTACTAATCCATTGTTCAGCAACTAATGGATCAGTAGACCCACTGAAAGAAGGTGGACGCTGCCTCATGAAGGATTCAACAAAATGTTTCTCCTTCCTTTGCTCGTTTGGAAGTCCTGCATGATTCATAGCTTGAGAAAGTTGTGTGAGCATGGCTACAAGATTTTGCATTCCAGCTCCTATATCATTTGGTTGCTCAGGGGTACAATCATTGCATTGCCCATCACATTCTGCATTAACACGGTTCCTTCGGGTTCCAGCCATCGTCTAAAACCTCAAAAGAATTGTGTGAGAGGAAAAAATCATGCTAGGGAAAACAACATAATAAAGGGTTAGTACCCTCAATATCTAACATCTTAGGTTAAATTCGAAGATCGTTAGCGCAATTCTAGGACTATAACCTATACGTATACTTAACCTTAGAGACATACCTATACATACCTTAGAAATATCTCTAGGGATCTCACTAACGTTTTCGCATCCTAGTTTCCAAAGGTTGACTAAACCTTTCCTCTGATACCAACTGTAGAGACCCGAAGCTTATCGTACATGGACATTACATTACATTTGCGGAATACTTAGTACATAACAAAAACACACACTAAAGGATCGTAATAGTTTAGTGTCTTTGGAAACTCGGAACGTAATCTTCTAATCGTGGTGAAAGATCTTCAATATCTCCCATAAAGATCTTCCCTTTTTTTACCTAAAAACCTTTCTTTATATCCTGGGGAAAAGAAAACATAAAAGGGTGAGCTCAAATGCTCAGTAAGGGTAAACAAAAGAAATATCAATCACATCATATACATAAGAACATAGCTTTTGGAAATCTTAACCTGCAAAAGAGCTCATAATATCATAACATGGGATAAATCATAGAAGTGAAAATGAAATCCCAATAATCATAACTTAAAACATGAAACTTTGTGGCATACACACATAATCATAGAGAATCAGTTCTTGTTAGTCAAGACTCATTGCCAAGACTATCTTAGTGGACAAAGTCCCTTTCTGAATCGAGTAACCCTCGTTTCAGTCCTGTTTCACTGAACCGGTATAACCTACCATTCCATCCATGTATATCTCATGAGATATAAAATCTTTACCCAATGCATTGGAGGGAGATATAGGTCCCACCCATCTCATAATGATACCATTCTTATGTGTGCCACAAAATCATAAATCATACATCATTTCATAACCCATGTCATAAAAATGGGATTCTTAAACAACATGACATCATAAAACAATTCATATAAGATAAAGGAATTCATAAACATAATTCCATCACAACATAGTCAAATCAATGTAAAAATATGGATAGAAACAGAACCCTTTATTATCTTAGATGGAAAATAATTTTGAAAAAACACTTGAAATGAAATCTTGAGGAAAATATCCTTTCTTCTTCAAAATCAATTTCTTTACACAAAACATCATGCAATTTTAAAAGAAAGAGATTTTATTAAAAATAGTCATGAAATATTTTGGAGGAAGCTTCATGAAAATAAGGCTTTATAAAACTGTAAAAATCCGTTCGTGCCGTTTAAGTTAAAAAAAACATTCTTCGTACTTTTGTCGGAAAAGTCAAAAAGTACCTCGTACGAAAAACGACAAAAGATTCCTTTCATATCTTTTACAAAAAACTTACCGAAGGGTAAAATTGGATATAAACTATTGTATAATGATGGAAATAATATTACACATTGAGGTAAAATGGATGTGGATAATAAAATACACCCCAGTAATTATCAAAGTAAAAACAATCTCGGATAGAAGTGAGATTGTGATATTTCCCTTACCTTAGGTCCGACTTGCTTTGTAAGTGTCCGAACCTCCTGTATAATGATTTAAATCATCTTATTTACTTATTAAAGAATCATATCCATTGTTATGATATCATATATGGTTCACTTATGACATTATATTACCCGTTCTTTTGTAAATTCCATGTTAAAGAAGTGTTTTGGGTAAAATCGTTTCATTTATCGTAGGTGTTTTGACTTGTTGTTCTTGACATCATTATTACATATATCATGATTTACTTACTTCCAGAATATAAAATATGATTTATATATCATATATATTCAGTATATATATATATATAATAGATAGATAAACAAAATGAAAAACACCGTTCATGGAGACGGTAGTCCGTACGTACGCATGAACGCTGTTTTTCTTTCCTTATTGTCTTGAAATGGAAGTAAGTAGATGACATACATATGTATATATATACATAAATCCAGTAGCTTTATAATGTCATATATTTCATTATTATTTCTTATATATACATTATAATCATTCTTAAATGGTTAACATGGAGAATGAATCTCATCGCGTCGTGGAGACGGTAGTCCGTACGTACGCACGAGCGATGATATCATTTCTATAAATATTGAATTGAATTGGAGTGGATTATACAATATATCAGAATCAATATGATGTTGTAATAACTATGTATAGTCATTCTTTACACCATTATACCCATCCATGTAAGGTGGTGGTGGAAAATAGATTACACCACGGCGTGGAGACGGTATTCCGTACGTACGCACGCGCGGTGATTTCTTTTTCCGTAGGATGGATAGATGGTGAAATAGGGTTGTTTCATACTTATTATAACATATCAGTATATGAGTGATACTGATTTTATTACTTCATAATGAAACAACCTAAGAAGAAGATGTGGAAGAAGAAATAAAGATGAAAGAATTGGTAACGGTAATTACCTCTTCTTTGAAGCGCCTTTTGGAGACCTCCTCATAGGGAACTAAAATTGGTCTTTGAGGAAGACCAGAACCTCTAGAATGTTGCTAGGGAAGTGGAGAAGAGATTTTGGCAGGGGTTGGCCGAGCTTGAGTGCTCAAATTGGTGTGAGGAGGAGGGGGAGGAGGTGCCCTTTTATAAGGGAGGAGAGGGGCACCTTAGGAATATCTCAAAATATTATTTTATATTAAAGTCAAAATCGGTTTATAATGGTTCCAAAGGGTCTTATTTCAAAGATAAGGTGGGGAGGTGTCGAAATCCTATCAACCAATAGAATTTAGACAAGTTTAGGATATTATTTTAACCTTATCAATTAAATTTAACTCTAAGTTAAATAATTTAACTTTTACCATGTCTTTTTGTTTTCTTTCACTATATGGTTAATAAACATACTATAACATGCCAAACGAACCCCAAATTGTTTATTATTAATATATATATCCTTATCTAAGTCATTTGGCCGAACCTTAGATTTTTAGGAATACAATAACAATTAATAATATAATATTTGATTTAAAAACTATTTTGTGTCAATTTTGACACTATTTGATATATGATTTTTGTGAAAGTCATAACAGAATTAAATGATCGAAACAAGTTGATTAAATCAACATTAATATATCATAGTAACCTAGAAAATTAGTGGAATTCATAAAAAATCTCAAATTACATTTATTTTGGTGTTTATAACATCAATTATGTCAATATTTCATTAATAAGATTAATTACTGCATCATCATTGTGTCATAAATAAATTAAATTATTTTATGTCTAAAAATTACAAGTAAAATACCATCATGTAGGAAATCTTTTTATCTTTCTAATGAATATTTAAAATCGAATTTATCTTATGTATAACCCCATATTAAAAATGATTTACTTATTAAACTTTGATTTTAACTATTTTAACCTTTCTTTAAATAAATTAATAATAAATGTCCTAATCTAATCCAAGTGGGCCTAAATGGTCATATTTTATTCCTAAGTTTGTTTTTGGTCGAATTACACTTGTCCAATAGAATTAGGACATGTGTTAGGGTAATAGTAATATCATATTTACCCTTAGTTACCCTATTTACTATTAACTGCGGTAAAAAAAGTAAAAAGTTACTATTCACCAAAAAATTATTTTCATCTCATTGAACCACATTTTAGTCCTTGATATTAACCGTGTCTCTCGGATTTTCGAAATTCCATTCACAGAAGCGGCAAAATTATGTTTTATGAAAAATTCAGTTTTTCTTAACTACCACTTAGTAGTTTCACTATTCATCAAAAATTGATGTTTTTCAGAACAATGCCAAAATTTCATCCTAAGCTATATTTCATATTCCGAATTCAAAAATGAAATCTATTTTACCAAATTCATAACATAGAAGTTTAATTAATTAATTTTATAATTAAATCCCGCTGTTAAAACAAATAGTGTGTTTTTAAGAAACAATATATATCAAAAGATTGACACTTGTTTATGTCTGGTTTAAATGTGCAATTACATCCAATGACCAACATTGTATTAAATTGTAAAAATATATTCTAAATATACTTTAAAACTACTCCAATTAATAATTTATCACTATTAATTATTTCGATTAAAAAAGTTGTTTTTTAATTATAATTTAGTAATTTTCACTATTCATCAGAATATGAAAGTTATCCGAAATGTACAAAAATTTCACCTTAGGCTAAATTCGATACTCCGAATCCAAAAATGAAGTTCATTTTAAAAAATAAGATTTACAGAGTTTTAAAAAGTGGTTATTACTATTCATAATGGCTAGTTTTAATAATATTTTAATAGCATATCGTTGTTTAGTGAAACTCGGTATTGCGTATTACACACGCTATCGAGGAAGGTCGTGATTGCGTGTAATGCAAGGCAAGTCAAGGATGCGTGTTGTGCAAGCTCCTTTTGGTGTAGCGTACAACACATGACATTAGTAAAATAAGAAAGAATATTTTTCATAAAATCTCGGGCTGTTACAATGATAGTATTGTTAACCAAAAACTCAATGATCATGAGAATGTTAGAGACTATAAAATATAAACCAAATAGGTATGAAAATGACAATCGATTGATTCAGAGAGAAAGTAAGATGATGACATTTTTTTAGAACTTTTTCTAGGAGTTGAATAAATCCTTACCATCCTAAAAAGGAATATAAAGAAAATATACTCACTAGATATTTATTATTTCTTCCTTGAAAAAATTTTTAACACAATTTCATCTATTTCACCAAATTATGATTATTCAAGATGATTTTTTTAATTCCCAAAGCACTAAAAAATTTTAAAATTTCAACTAATCCACAAAATTTATCAATATATTCTACCTATATTTTAAAAAAAAGTGTTTAGCATAGTGTAATATAGATTATAACATCACTAAACTTTCATATTATGAAATAATACATTAATATCCAAAATTCAATAACAATACCAATGGTTTAACATAGATCAATATATAAATAAATATCCCTCTATCACGTGTAACATCAATAAACATAGCATGAAAGAATATTTTAATCTTATTTTTCTCTAATACACTTCTTCGTAAAACTAGATAAATGCAATATTATTCTTCCTAAAAAATATTTTCGTTGAACATAATGTTTACGTATACCATAAAACAATAAATCCTATCCTAGAATACCATTAATTACCTCGAAATCCCAAATAGTTGATCTTATTATATGTTTACCAAAATCAACTTAATATTTATCAATAAAACATTTTTTTCTAAAATAATATCATAATAACCCGGAAATTGCATAGTTGAGTGGTAGGCATAACTACCATGTCTCCCATTAGTTGTGGGTTCAAGACTCTTGGTCTTCCCAAATAATACGGGTTGTATCTTAACACACAAATTATCCTTTTTCTAAAACTATATTAATATAATTCAAACACATTAACAAAAATATTACCGCCAACCTCAAAAATTACATTTATCATCCCATCACTTTTCAATCACATGGTTATCTATATAATAAAAAATATTTTCCAAATTTTTTTTAACATTTAATTACCTCATCATCACTGAGCATATAATCCCAAAAGAATATAAATTATTTTTAATTTAATACCATAAATTAAAAACAAGTAATCCTAAAATCACATTATCACTAAACCGTATAATAAAACAATGTGTTGTATCACCATAAATTCCTCTAGAAATAATCAATGTCATATTAGACATCCACGACAAAAATTTTCAAAAGTGGCATTTATTCGTTTAAACATATAATCAACCTTAGTATTATTAAATCATGATAGTACAAAAAAAATTTAAATTACCTTAAAAAGAAAAAATATATTTTTTATTTTTTTCAACATAATCAATTTATTTCATTATGTTATGGTCCCTAATATCACATTTCGTAAATTTAGTTTCCAATGTTTCATCTAAAATTTCTTATATACCTCTATAATGACCTCGACATTAGTATCCCATAACCGGGGGGTCACATTATAAAATTGGAATGTGATAAATAAATCTCATTCCAAATGAACAAATAATTTAGAGGTATTTATAAATTAGGTACATACATAATCACTAATTACATTTCAAAACATAAAAATACAACATAGTGAAAGAATTTATTCATCATCCGTGAACACATTTATTTATTATTCCATCACATCATTGGGGAAATAAACAAAGTAAAGGGAAATCTAAATTTATCAATTAGTGTTATATATAGAAAAATATATCTTGAGTAAATCATGATTTAAAAATATTGAAATGTAGATAACTGAATAATCATGTATTTTTATCGATAACATGAGAATAAATAAACGATGATCTAATTACACAATATAACTAATCACATGAGAATGAAACTATCCATGGATATCACATTCATTCAAATTGACACACGTACATCAGTTAATAGTCTCATAATTATGGAATGCATAATAATGGGAATCCTAAACATGGAACCAATTCTAAATTCCATGACATCATCCATAAATGGGTAAGCCACTTGAAAAATATCCATATTAGTTTTTCTTAAGAGACCAACCAATGAATTTAAGGGCTATAGCAAGACATTCCTATCACTAACTCAGTCCAATTCATTCATCATATGATAGAGTTTAATAAAAATTCAATATGAATAAACATTAAAATTTAAATTCAATAATTAGAATATAAAATGTTAATATTTCCCTCAATCATATTGATCATAAATGATCCAAGGAAACAATAACGATGGTATCACTACATAATATCCTTAGTCTATCATATGTAGAATAATGGTATTTTGTCATTTATGAATATAAATACCATAAAATGATCATTAAAACATTATTGAGTAAAATACCTATTTCACAAGAAACATTACATTTTAAAACTAAAAATTTAAGGAATATTTTTATAAACATTTTATTAGAAAAGAACCTTTTAAATTTGTAAAGGATTATTCTTTTCAATAACTCTTCATGATGGTGGGGAAATTCTATTAATGATGAAGACATTGAAATAGTGGATCCATTCATTTTTTTAAGAAAAAATGGAAAGGTATTTTATTTATAGGATGAAAGGAATATTATATTATAATAATTTTCTAAATAGAAAAACATGGGTAAATATATTTAATAAATCATTTATTGTATTAAAAATGATCCTCAAATATTTTTATATAAAATAAGGATATGGAAAACAAATATTCCTGACAGAGTAGAAAAACAAAGTTTATTTTCCCTATAAAAAATTTTTGTGTCCTCTTGAGTATTTACAAAAGAAAAATGAAAGGAAAACTTATAAAATTAGGAAATATACATAGGAAAAAATATATTTTGTTTTAGGTGAAAATATCAAATAGTTCTCCCAATGAAATATTAATCATAAATAATCTTGAACAATGATAATATTTTAAAATAATCCCTTACCACTACGGTAAATTTTGAATCATATTCCCTATGAATGAATTTATTCAAATTAAACATTACATAATTTGAATATCAAAATATTATTTCTGAGATATAAATGGTAAAATAAATATTCCACATAAAAATAATTCAGTGCATAATACAAAATATGTCTCAATGGAGTAAAAATTGAAATAAAATATCATTAAATGATATTATTGTTAAAGTGGGAATTAATTAATAAATTATTTTATATTTATAATATGTATGTAAAAATAAAATAATTGGAAATAAAAAATGAAGTAAAATAATTTATTATACACATAATATTGTTATATCAATTGAATGGATGATGTAATAAAGCCCAAACAAAATAATTTAGTTATGAAACCCCTTATGTGGGACCCATAGTTTCAAGTAAATAACCCATTAATTTTAATTTTTAAGTATGTAACCTATATTGGAAAATTTGGGATAGTTTTGAGAATTTTGGATTGTTTTGGGGATTTTTAACAAGATCATGGTTGGTTCACAGTTTTGGAAAACATGAACCGCCTACAAAAAACCATTCACAATGAGAGAGTGGCTAAAGGAGAGGTGCACATGTAGTGCTAGGTTTGACCAAAACATGTGTAATCCTAGGAGAAAAAATTATAAATTGGAAATTGATATTTGTTCTGGTTGGACACAGTTTTTATAACCATTTGAAACAAACGTGTGAGGTTAATCCTTGAGGAAATGGTTTGTGCATGGTTAGTGCACTATTTTCATAACCATACAACTAACACTGCATAGGTTAAAAGTAAGGTCCAAAAATTGTGAATATAATACATTTTGATATCCAAATCCATCTTTTCTCTTTATATGTGTCCCTAAATCAATATTTTCTCTTTTGAATTTATATGTATGCTTCTCCCATCAAGCCAGATTAGATTTTAATGCTTCTCTTGGTGATTTGAAGCCATATTCTCATGGTATGTGATCGTTTTTAGTTGTTCTAAGTGGTTTAGATTAGATATACATATCTATATTACATGGATTAATATATATATATATAAAATTATTATATATAAGATTTAGGATTCCAAATACGATTTAACAATGTATTGTTATTGTGGGGGAAGATATCTAAGGTGGTTTTTGTTATTTCAACCTAGTTTCATTAGAGTTTGAGGATCATTTTCTCTTTTCACCAAATCATTTGAGGTATATGGATTAATGTTAGACTCACATATTTATAAAATTAAGTAAAATATTCAAAATGACTATTTTATTGAAATTGGTTGTTGATATTATTGTGAACCATTTTTTGAAACCGTATTTAGTCGCGGTCTTCAGAATTATGGAAATGGAGGGGTTTTTTGCAATCTGAATTATGAAACATGATATTAAAATGGTGAAATTATGTGTATTGATTCATTTTTATGTTATTAATTTCTTTTAAACGTTTTTTATTAAAATTTTGTTTTTAATAAAATATATTTTTGATTTTTTTCAATAAAAGTATGTTTTTATTGAATTGGTTGAAATGATTATTTTTATTGATTTTTTGCATAATGGTTGGGTGTGATCATTTGAATTAGGGATGTATAAGAGTAATAAGTATCCCCCATTATTAGTTGGGTGGATAAGAGTTAGGGATCTCGTTTCCAAAATGGCTAAATGTGTTTACATGCATTTTGGATGGATAAGGGTAAGGAGTCTCCACCATCAGTAATGGGATGGATAAGTGTCGAGAAACCCCCCTATAAAATGGTGGAATGCTAGATTTGTTTTTTTATATTTGGAAATTGGATTTTGTATTACAAATCGTAACCTATTAAATAGTATAAAGTTAATTTTTTGTTTCTTTCCAAGGAACTTGTTATTGTTTTAAGAAAATAGTTTTAATATTGATTTTTTTTATTTTGATATAAACTATTTTATAAATTTATTATTTATAAATTGTCTTTTATAAATTTTTTATCATGTTCATTCTTAGTGGTGTGAGTAGAAATTTCGTTTGGGGAAAACCTACAAAGTCACATTACTCACCCCTTTTTTGTCACATTGTAGATTTTGAAAATGTTTTTTATCAAGACTTGGGAAAAGTAATATAAAAAATAAAATCCTTGGTAGTAATTCATGATACATGGGATTTATTGTGGATTTAGAGCATGGATCATGCTTGTAACATTAATCAATCAATAGAGTTCTTGGGTTTTTTCTTCCTTTGTGTACTTTTATATTGCAACCTATCATTTTATTACTTGTATTTAGTTTGATTTCAATATCAATGGTTTCCTTTATATTGTGTTTCATTGATAACAATAATCATGTAGTGTTACTTTTGGAAATGAAATTTTTAGTTGGATGTTTTTTTCTAAAGGAAAATCATACCCAAATTTTTAATGAATTACTTGTAATTTATTTTCATTATTTATCACTTTAAGGATTTTCCTAATGTAAAACTAATGTCCTCCACACTTATCAAGAAGATGAGAAAAAGAGGGATGTTATGAGTAGTATTATGTTGGTACTTCCAAATTCCTTGTGCAAAAGTGGTATTAGTTTTGGTATAGACCTAGAAATTCCATATAATTTTTTTAATTATTTGTTTTTATTACGAGTCTGTGAAAATTGATAATGCTTGATTCTAAGGCCCAATGTTCTCAGAAATGAATTTTGAACCTTTTTAAGGTATGTTCCGAAAACGTACGAGTGACATTTTATATCTTTTGAACAGGTACTCAGAATTGAAAGCTGAGAGCACCGTCGAATCCTCATCACCATGATTCTCTTAAAGGAGACTTCACTTCGACCGTAGTAGGTCGGGAGAAAAAGATAAATACTTGACATTATAAAAATAATAATAAAAATACATAACAATGTTATTTTACTTTTATCCAGCGGCTGAGAAATGGTGGTAGGGCCATTGAGTTGTCAATCCATTAATGTATTTCCCCTTTTTTTATAACCACTTCATTAAGAGATGAGAGGTGAATTACTTAACTTATTAATTAACCTCATTAAATCTTCATTGTGATAAAATTTAACCCTTGGTCTATTTAAGTGAGGCTCGGGTTACAGTTTTGGCATAGACTCATCATGCGAGGAACCTCTGACAAATTGACACCACAACTTCCACCGAAGATGAATAGATGATTGGAAGTACATGGAGGGATCGATAAAGAACGACAGTGGCTTCCATGGAAAAGGATTCATCATCCAACATTTCGATGTCCCCAGTGAATCGTGAGGTAGGGAGTTTATGTTTGGAATGGGTTTTATGATTATTTTAATTTGATTTCTAAATTACTACAACTTGATAAAATAAAAATGTGGACGGTGTGATCCAAACGAACAAGGCATGAACCATCCGCTGCTTGATTTTCATTGCATTTTTCATGGGATGTTTTTCAACAGGATGACAAGTGGAAACCAGGAGGCATGCAATGATTGTGGCATCCCAATAGAGCCATAGGTGCGTCTAGAAAGATGAACAGACCAAAAAATCTCACCCGGTGGCCCGTTGATGCTCTGTCGGCACGACACCGGCACCAGTAGCCAGTGCCAGAGGCGATGGTAGTGGATGATGCTCACTGTTCGTGAAAGAGAGGCAGCTCCTGAAGGCGTCAGGGCAGACTTAAGGGGTAGATAGCATATTCTAGGTGCAGTGACGGTGAGGCAGTGCATCATTACGCGCCACGGTGGTGAAGGTCACGGATTCAAAGATGCAGTGAAGGGAGATGAACCACTCCATGCAGGTCCCACAAAATACCCAAATACACCACCTGACACTACTAATCAAGGAGCTAAAAGGACATTTGATCCATTTGGGATGTGGATTGTGCTATCCCCATGTGGTTTGCGCCAGCCGGTGGGCTTAGCCACCATGGTCTAGCGTGTCGGGTTGGACCTAGACCAGCATAGGTCACCCTGGACCGGGTCGAGTCGAGTTGCCCCGAGTGGCCCAGACCAGACTCGGACCCATTCGGGCCTAGTTTTTCTTAATGAACCATATCTTGAAAACCACATGTTTTCTTAACGAACTATCTACGACACTGGGATCCATGAAGAAAGATGGTCCTTTTGAGATACTCCACCTGAGTTTTGGAGAATGTTGTAGTATTACTAGGTTGGATCAACCTTGAATCTAACCAGGCCCTCAGTACAAAAATAAAAATAACTTATAGACTGTGCGTTCATTATATGTGTTTTATATTGCGTTAGAACCCTTATATCATGAAGGAACGTTTGGTAACTTCTTCATAGGACTTTTTTCTAGTTAAAAAAACAACGTGTGGATTCAAGAATGGTTTTCTCCATGAATCAATCTTGCTTTGATGTAGAATCAAGTGGCTAACTGAGAGATGGATAATATAGATAGATCACACAGAGGTTAGTACCAACTGATCATACGTGGGTCAGCACCTAGCCATCTTGTTTGACTCAACAACTAGTGATCATGTGTTGATCAGCACCTAGAAATCCATTTTGGATCAGTACCTAGAATCCTTGGGTGGATCAACATTCTAGTGAACCTGGGTGGATCAGCATTGTTCCCACCCTATGTGGATCAACATTCTTACGAACCTATGTAGATTAGTAGTGCGCAACCTGACAAGTACCATCCTTACAGAGGCCCATCATGAATCAATGACATATCGATCCTGTGTGGGTCAGATCCTATGTGGTTCTTACATGGGTTAGTAACTATCAATCCAAGGAGGGTCAGATCCTATGTGGGTTAGTGGGGGTTAGTACCTATCAATACTGGGTGGGCCAGATCCTGTGTGGGTTAGCGGGGGTTAGTACCTATCAATCCTATGTGGGTCAGACTATGTATGGTTAGCATTATAGCCTCTTGGCTGAATAAGAAGATCAAGATTTATGACTAATCATATGTACTTGTGTAATTTAGTTATAACTAGTTTTTTAGATGAGTCTTTTACTTTGTGTGCAGTGATTGAGATCATGCTTTGTGGTTTTACTTTTTGAAATTCTGAAAGACCATCGGGGGTCTCAAGGTCTCTACTGGTTATTGTTATACTCAATCCTTATTGGGCATCGCCCACACCATGTTGTGCCTTCTGAAGATGACAGGAATCCTTGTCTGAAACTCAGGATGCTAGGACCTGATAGTGGATGATGGTGACAGTTGATGAGGAGAGCTGTAGAGAATATATATACCTACCATTCAGGTAGGATCCTCTTTGGACGATCTCATTATTTGTTTTCCATATTCAGTTGTAGTTGTATATTTTCAGTTGGGTTGGTATTCCGGACCCTTTACTTTTAGTACACACCTTTACTACTGTTGTTTTACATTGTGGTTAAATCTTTTTATGATCTTGTACTATGTGTTTATTTAGGTTTAAAGGGATTTCATTCCCATTTTTAGGGATACATATTTCCAGTGCTAGTTTCCATCTTCCGGCCTATAGATGGAGGGCTTGCGGTAGTCATGGCTTGGGCCCTAGGGTATGGGTCGGTTTTACCAAATAAATAGGACTCTGGTCATTCCAATTAATAAATAGTGTTATGTGTTTTGAGTGTGGGTTTCCATTCGTGTGTTTTGGGAATATTTTAATTTTGATCACTTTTGATTCAGCTCACCAGGTATAACTATAAACTGTTGAGAAACTGTCTTATTTCTTGATGTTGCTATGTAGATAGCCAACCAAGAATCTAGAGAGAGTACACAATGATGTCCCACCGAGTGACAAGGCTTTGGTACAGGGCACTCTTACTGTGTCAGCATCTTCAGGTAGTGTACCAGCAGAACCCCCACTTGGAGGGATGTAGTTACCACCAGCCCCACTGGGAGACCATTCGCACCGACTGAGAATATTTCATGAGATCCAGAGACAGCTGCCTCTATGGTTTTGAGTCAAGATAGATCCTTGGGAAGCTGGGGACTGGCTGTAGGCTGTAGCATGAGTTTTTTTCTTCTTTGAGAGCCTGGAAAAGTAGATGGTGATCCTATCTGCACATCTATTCCTTAGAACGGTAGGAAGATAGTTGATCCAAACTCTCTAATTACAAGAGTTGTTTACACCATATTGTTTTTACTTAATTACCCTCTTCAGGGCGGAGTTCGTAACATCCACTTTATGCACAATGGATATATATGAGCTGCTGCACTTATAGCAGGGTATCCTATCAGTGGACCAGTACTTGGTGATATTCACTAACCTTTCATGATACTCCACTAACATGGTATGAGGCTCTTTTTTAAGCGAACAGACCTTTGAGAATGGTCTTCAAAGTTATATCATATTGTTGATGATATTTCTAAATATCACAACGTAGGATGGAGTTCTCGATTATGAATTATTGGTTGATATCCTCTTAGGTGAGCATAAACCGATGGATATATCCACCAAAAGATGACAGATTTATCAGTATCAGGTAGTAGGCAGATAGTGTAGAGGTCCAAGAAGTATAGACCTTCCTGTGGATGACCCCATGACGTAGGGTGAGAGGTGCGGATCTCATGAGGTGGAGTAGGCCAGTAGAGGAGTAGAATGTGCTCAATGTGTGGTGGGTAGGGCCACATGCCTCGCGACTACCTGACCTGTCATACCAACATTCATTAGATGATCGAGGGACTACTGAGGCTACGACCAAGGTTTGAGAGATGGTGTCTGTAGGGTTGCAGATGTGGAAAAGGAGGAGGTCGTGGAATGGGAGGTGGGTGTCAATTTGAGGTATTACTTCCACCACTACCAGGTGGTCAACCCCATCCACTGGGAGTAGGTGGATAGGGCTAAGCAAAGCTACAGGCAGTAGAGACCTATGACCATGATGCTCCATAGTTTATTAGAGATATGATCTGCATCTATTCCACCCAATCTATTGTACTTATGAAAAAAGGTTCCAGTCACACATTAATTTCCACAACACTCGTTCATAGCTTGATGATTTTGAGGGATCCATTGGCTCGACCCTTGCGATTAAAATCTCCTACAGGTGATGATTCGATAATTAAACACTAGTTTAGGTAGTGTGATCTCACTCTAGGGGGAAAGAGAATTAGTTGTGATCTTCTAGTAGCATCATTGTTGCCTTACAATGTCCTCTTGTGTATGAACTGGCTGTCCACAATTCATGCTCAGATCGACTATTTTAGGCATAATGAGAGTTTTTCCATTGAGGATGGGATCAGATTTACATTCACTAGTGAAGAGGAAACCTTTACAATGCAGATTAGATTATCTCGATTGTGGGTGAAAATGATTACTCATCAGTTGGCTAGCCTCACCATCGAATATGTTTACGTGAGGAGTCCAAGTTTTCTTGTAGTGGTTGATGAGTATACGGATTTCTTCCCTGATGGTGTTCCAGGACATCATCATGAGAGAGATGTAGACTTTCAAAATGACATGTACCCCGGTATGACACTGATATCTATGCCAACATATTGGATGGCTCCCATGGAGCTTCGTGAGTTGAGGGTACAATATGAGGACATGTAGAGAATGTGGTTCGTAAGGGCTAGTGTTCCTCTATGGTCATCTTCGATCTTGTTCGCCATGAAGGTAGATGGTAGTCTAATACATTGTGTCGACTATCAGCACCTAAACAAGGTGACCATGAAGAACAAGTATCCACTCCTGAGGATTGATAATCTCTTCGTCCAGCTAAAGATTTCTCGATGGTTTTCAAAGATAAAACTCAGATAAAGATATCATCAGCTCAGATTATGGGATGAAAATGTACCAAAGATAGCCTTATGATATCAGTATGGACATTAGGAGTTCATGGTGACGACCATTGGAATTAAAAACACTCTAGAATTGTTCATGGGGATCATGAACATGATCTTCCAACTTTACCTCGATCACTTCGTAGTGGTCTTCATTGATGACATATTAATACAGTCAACGTTAGAGGAGGTGCACTGAACACACCTAAATATAGTTCTAGATACACTCTGAGAGCACCCGTTTTATGGGAATCTCTTGAAGTGCTAGTTCTGGATATGGGAATTCCACTTCTTGGAGCATGTTATCTTATATGCTAGAGTTGCAGTGGATCCGGAGAACATAGAAGTAGTGTTTTCATTAGAGCCACCCAAGAGTGTGACCGAGGTGTGAAGTTTCCTAGGATTGGTGGGGTACACTCGATGATTTGTATCCAAATTTTCTATAGGTGTGGCACCCTTGTTACCTTTTACAAAGTAGGTACAACCCTACATGTGGAATGAGAGTTGTGAGAATATTTTTCAAGAGCAGAGGTAGAGGCTGACGAGTGCCCCCATATTGAAGCTACCATAATAGGGTGTTGGGAATGCAGTCTATTGTGAAAAATCATGGACAAGACTAGGTTGTGTCCTGATGAAGGATCGAGCAGTTATCACCTAAGAATCACGATAGTTGAGACATCATGAGAAGAACTATACTACCCATTACCTTGAGTTAGCAGTTATGGTCTCTCCACAAAAGATGTGGCAGCACTACATGTTTGGTGAATATTTTATTGTTTATTATGACCACAAGATTCTCACATATGATTTATCAAATAAGGACATGAACTTCAGATAATGGAGATGGTTGGAGTTCCTTCTAGACTATGACTTTGAGATAGTCTACACACATGGGAAGGGGAACATAGTTGAAGACACACTCTATGGGAGGTCTGGTCTACATTTACTAAGTGAACCAACAGAGGAGCGAGTCTTGATGTAGTTATCCTTCATGGATTGAGATGGAGCAGCTTACCTCCAGTCGATGACAGTTACTCCCCCACTCCTTTAGCTTGTAATGGAGACAAAACTTGAGGATGTAGACTGCGAGGCTCGATGTGCTCATATATCCTCAGGACATACTCCTAATGATTTTTTGAATGTGGGGAGAACATTAACCTCTTCAGAGACCATGCTATAGTTCTAGTGAAGCTACGGGAGGAGGTGTTGATGGAGTTCCTTATATCCCCTTTGGTGGTACATCCTGGTGTGGTGAAGATTTACGAGGACGTCTAGTGTTAGTACTGGTGGTCAGGTATCAAAAGGCAGTGGCAAAGTTCGTATCGTAATGCCTCATTTTTCAACAAGTGAAGGCTGAGCATCATGTAACATTAGACTTAGCTCAGCCACTTGAGGTACCAATGGGTAATTGGGATGGTATATCCATAGACTTAATGATAGGGCTACCATGTACATTCAAGACCAAGATTCCATCAGTGTGATCGTTGACTGACTCACCATGTCGACCCACTTCTTACCTATCTGAGAGAAAGGATCAGCAGAGATCTTTGGGAGCCTCTATGAATAGTAGATTTTTCAACTTTGCCGGATTACCTTAGTGATTTTATCATATCATGACACTTGTTTTACATCCATCTTATGGAAGTGGTTAAAAGAGACGTTTGGGACTCATCTGACCTTGAGCACCACCTTTCTTCCTCAGATGGATGGTCAGATAGAGCGGACCATTCAGTCACGAGAGGACATGATGCATTCTTGTGTACTTGATTTTGGCCATAGTTGGGAGGACCACCTACCACTAGTGGAGATCTCTTACAACAACATTTATCACTCCACCATCAGCATGGATCTATTTGAATCCCTATATGGGAAAGTATTCAAATCACCACAATGCTGGACAGACCTTGGGGAGTCAGTACTTAGGGTTCCATAGATGGTACGGTATTCCACGAAAAAGGTGCAGATTTTATAGGAGATGATGAAGACTACACAGAGCTATAAAAATTCGTATACCATCATGAGACAGATACCCTTAGTGTTTTTTGAGGGAGACCATGGAATCCTATGGGTCTCAGCCCAATGAGGATTAACGATGTTTGTTTGGGGTGGAAAGCTATCTCTGAGATTCATAAAACCATTCTAGATCTCTATCAGAGTAGGTGAGGTGGAATAACATAGATCTCTTCCAACATAGATGCAAACAATGCATAATTTTTTCCATGTGTCATAGCTGAGAAGGTACGTGCATGATTAATCGAATGTTATCGACTGACAAGAGTTGGGCATCGACGATGGGGCGACATTTGCAGAGTTCATGTTGGAGGTAGAGGATCGACATGAGTGGGTCCTTCATCGATGTTTGATTCCTCTAGTGTGATTTTTTTGGTAGTAGGAGAGCCTTCCAGAGAGCACGTGGTAGAGGGAGGCTTAGATATGTTCTCAATACCTCCCATTTGTTTCCCTAGTTTTGTTACAGATTTTAGGAAAAAAGTCCCTTAGTTGGGTAGAATTTAAGGACTAATATATTCCATAAATCTTTTTTTAATTATTTGGGATTATTAAGAGTTTGTGAAACTTGATGGAGCTTGATTTGATGGCCTGGTGTTCTGGAATGGAATGTTGAACTTTTTTAAAGGATGTTTAGTAAACATAGGTGTAGTGTTTTCTATCTTTTAAACTACTGCTCGTAATTGAAATTTGAGAGCACCATTGAATACAAAGAACTAGGATTC
The DNA here is from genome assembly GCA_963277665.1 of Viscum album. Taxonomy (NCBI): domain Eukaryota; kingdom Viridiplantae; phylum Streptophyta; class Magnoliopsida; order Santalales; family Viscaceae; genus Viscum; species Viscum album. The sequence continues at coordinate 327,257,180 of OY728143.1, forward strand.
ACATAAGGGAGGATTTAAATAGGCTATATTTTTTTGGGATAAAAAAATAAATTTTGGACTTTAAAAAATTAATAAAATAAATTAACATAAATATTTTGTTTTTTTTCAATGATTGAGTAGCAGTGGTGGGCCCACTGAGTTTTAAAACCCTTAATGGTTTGACCCTTCTTCTCCATAACCACCCCATTGGTAGATAAGAGGTGAATTAATTAACTTATTAATGAACCTCATTAATTCATCACTGTGTTAAACTCTCATCATCCATCTATTTAAGTGAGGATCGGGTTAGAGTTTTCACACGACTTCATAAAGAGAGGAACCTCTGATGATGTGATGTGATGTCTTCCACTGATGTGGAAGGAATGCTTGGACGTCATTGGAGGGATCAACGACAAATTTCGGTGGCTTCCACGGACATGGATTCTTCATCAACCACTGCGACATCTATAACAAATCTCGAGATAGGGGGTTTATGTTTGGGATGGGAATTATCATTATTTTAATGTGATTTATAAATTACGTCAACTTGTTATAATACTACCATAGTGGGAACATTCTATATGAACAAGGCCCAGACCCACTTCCACTTGATTTTCATTGCGTTCTTCATTGGATGATTATCAACTCGACCACAAGTGAAAGCCGGGAGGCATGAAATGACGGAGGCATCTCGGGAGTGAGTAGGCATGTCATGAAGGTAGAACGGACCACATGAACTCACCTAGTGGCCTGAAGAAGCTCCACTGGCATGGCACTGGTGACTGACAATGGTGGAAATGGTGGCAACTGACACTCATCAGTCGTATAAGAGAGGAGGTGCCGCAGTGGATCGAAGGTTTGGCAGGCGTGGACGGGCCATGGTTATGGAGATGCGGCATGTCATCACGTGCCATGGTGGTGCAGTCTATAGCTTTAATGCTATAGGTGAGGGAGGGTACCCACTCCCTGAGGGTTTTGCAGGCAACTAGGTGGCTCCACATGGAACTGCTAATCAAAAAAGATGAATGGCTATTTGAGCCATTCAGAAGGCAGACTGCGCGACCCCCACATGGTTCGTGCCAACCGGCGGACCAATTTTCCACACCCCAGCCCAACCGAGGCAGGGTGGGCTGGGCTGGGTTGGACTCAGACAGGGTCTGGATGACCCGAACCTAGTCGGGTCCAGCCGGAATCGATCCCATTCAAGCCTAATTTCACTTAAAGAGTTGTATCTTGCAAACTAGATATTTGTTTGATGAACCGTCTATGGTGCTATGATCCTTAGAGTGAGACGGTACTTTTTGGATAATTCACCCAAATTTTGGATAAAGTTGGATTGCGGGTGGGTTGGATCAACCCCAAATCTAACGAGGCCCACGACACAAAATATACAATATCTTACAAACTGGGTGTCTGGTTGTTTCGTTGTTTGTTGCTTTGTAACACTTATAACGTGATAGAATAATGTGTAACTTCTTCATGGGAAATCATGCCAGTTAAAAAATGAATGATGGCTTGAGGTGATATTTCTCCTTGAATCAAGTGTGCTTCGAGAGGTAATCCAATGGCTGGCTGAGAGATGGAGGTTGGAGATAGATCATACGAAGATTATTACTGAGAGATTCTATGTGGGTCAGCACCTATTGATCATGTGTGAATCAACACCTAGAAAACATGTGTGGATTAGCACCTAGGGACCATGTGTGTTTCAACATTCTAGAGACCCTATGTGAATCAACAACATAGTGAACCTATGTGGATCATCATTCTAGTTGACATGTATGGATCTGTAGTCTAGTTACCCTGTGTGGATCAGCCGTGAGAATCCCGAAGATGACCAGCCTTAGAGGAGCCCATCGTGGATTAGTGAAAAACAGATCCTATGTAGGTCATGTCATGTATGGGTATTTTAGGGTTTAGTACCTATCGATCCTGGGCGGGTTAGATCATTTGTGGGTCAATGGGTTTTAGTACTAATCGATCTTGGGCGGTACAGATCCTATGCGGGTCAGAATGGGTTTATACCAATCGATACATTGTTGGTTGGACTCCGAATGGTCAGTAGTAGTTCCTCTTGATTGAATAATATGAACACGATTTTTTGACTAATCATCTTTTCTTCTGTAATTTAGTTATACCTGGTGTTTTTGTAGAGTATTTTACTTTGTGCTTTGGAATTGAGTGCGTGCTTTTGGGTTTTATGTTGTGAAATTGTGAGAGAACTTTCACGGACTCTGGGTCTCTACTGGGTATTTTTATACTCACCCATGCACAGGTATCTCTGTAACCTTATTGTGTCTTGTTTAAACAATTTGCAGCATTGACTAAGACTCGGGGAGGAAGGACCAGATAGTGGATGGTCGTGAAAGTCGATGTAGAGAGTTGTGGAGATGAGTTGTACTTTCCATTATGGTAGGATCCTTAGTGGATAATCTCAATATATATTTTCTATTTTATTTGTAGTTGTATCTTTTTAGTTAGGCTGTTATTCCGGCCCCTTTATTTTTAGTACACTCCTTTACTACTTCCTTTTACTTTGTGGTTATATCTTGTTGTGTTCTTGGAATGTGTGTTTTTATAGGTTTAGAGTAAATGCCTTCTTGTTTTTAGGGATATGCCTTTCCAGTGCAAGTTTCCAACCCATGGCTTATGGAAGGAGGGATTAGGGAAGACCCGGATCAGGGCCCGAGGGATGAGTCATGACAGTTTTGGTTGGTCATTGACTTGGTAGTGGTTTTCAGTCTTAGAGTTTAATTCATTCCCTTATATTCCTTGATTAAGGATCATATAATGGAGTTTTATTATTGACATGTGAAATGTAGGGAATAAAAATATGTAGCTACCCTTTTTATAATAATCGTCATTTTACTAGGCTGTTCGATAATAAATTGGTTTAAATATACTTAAGGATTTGGAATCACATTATCATGGGTGTATCTAAAGTGACACACATGACATGCATTAGAAAATGGATTCCCACTATAACTACATGTTATGTATTATGTAGTGATATATGAATAGTTGAAGGACATTTAAATTTCAAAAATGTTGATCATTTTTTCAAATAGAATATTTATAAAAGAGTTTCATTTCAGTATTTTCAAAATTGGTTAATTTTCAATATACTGTAAATATATTTAAAAAATAGTCAATTTTGGAAGGAACCATTGTTATAGTACGATGTGGAAAAATTTGAACTGCTATGCTTTAAATTAATAGGGTGTTTTACTTAAAATGGTTATTTGTTTCTCGATAATAGCACTAAGGAGGTTTTCTAAGAACCAATCAAAAGTGGAATTAATAATTTGGTTTCTCCTAAGCCACAGGTGAAACAATAGTTGCTCTAAATAATCACACATTATTTTCAAACATTTTAGTCAGGATTGAAACAATATACTATTTTTATGAAATCATTCACTATTTAAGATTTTTGTGAATAAATAACAATTGACTTCATGAGGGAAGGTGAAAAAAAAAAGAAATAATAAAAGAGGATTAGGAACACCTAATTTAAAGGTGGTAGTAAACATTAGAGTAAACCTCAGGAGAATGCAAACTTCCACCAAGACCCATGATCATGCCTAGATATATTCAGTGTGTTTCACTAAGTCACATGAAGATATATTATACTAGATCATCAATAGAATACCTAAATTTCAACAATATGCTCATTTATTAGGGCAATTATTGTATTTCTGTATGGTCGTGTGTTCAGGATACTTCTCATGTGTTATAGGTGTTATATAAATAGATGGGGTACATAAAGAAGAAAATATCTCATAAAAACAGAGTTATCTATGGTAGTTCAGGGAATACCGTAACTCCTTAGATTGTGAAATGTCAAAAGGGTGATAGAGAAAAATTTTCAGTGAGCAAGAAAATATTTGGAGATGACCGCGTTAATGGGGATAATTAATTTGGACCATTGACTATGTGAGGTTTGATTCTTTTAAATTATATACATAAGCAAGTTTTGACTTATATGGGAGAGTCCCACATCTTTATATCTTCTTGTGATGGTGATTTGATGAGTTTAAAAGTAAATATAATTCCTTATGTGATAAAACATGAAACTCCTCTTGGTAAAATAGCGGGTCGAGACTTTATGTGAAGAAAATGTTATATAAACATTGATGAAGCTGAGTTCAAATTGGGTTTCTCTATACTTAAAATGGATGTAAATGAAACAATACAAAGAATGGACTAGATGATAGTGGTCAAGGATCACCTCGACAATTATAGAAAAACAAATAGTTTCAGAACTCTGGATGGAATCGATCATCTCTATAGAGGAGGACATAATATAACAAGTGAAATAGGGAATTTCATACTAGAATTTTGAATGATCTAATATTAGTTGGTAGTGATAATATATTCATTGGTGAATTATATATTTCAATGATATTGGGATACTTTTGTGGTGATATTTTTTGATGACCTAGTTGTATATTAAATGACATGGAATGAGCTTGACAAAAACATCATTACAATGTTTAGAATCTTGATGGGTCATAGATTGTGTAAAAAATTATCAAAGTGTTATTTTTGGATATAATATATATTGTTTCTTGGCCATGAAATTTTTTAAATAGGTATTTTTGTGGATCTAAAAATATAGAATATATATTCACATGGTAGGCTCTGAAGAATGTCCTTAAGATATGAAGCATCCATTGTTAAGCTAGTTTTGAAGACACATTGTTTGTGACTTCTTCCAAATTGATTCAAAAGTCACATATTTTACATAGAAGAATATTTAATTAAAAGGGGATAAAAAATGTCGGAAATATTGTTTAGTGCTTAAGGATCACCTCAAATCAGCACAAATCTTGATTTTCCCATAATCTGAACAGTGGTATGTGGGTCATTGTGATTATTTGGGATCCAGTGTGGGATTAATTTTTATCCAGAGAGATCATACCATTTAATTAGTCTCAAGATAATCAGGGGTGAATTAGAATAAATACCCAAAAATGAATTGGAGTAATCTTCCAAATTCCAGGATTTGAATACATTGCATCATAATCACTTTAGTGGGAAATTTACTTTGTTTAGTGGAATATATTTGGAAGAATATTTTCCCACAATGGGACATGAATCTAAGATAATCAATATGGATAGATTATATCCAATTTTCTGACACTGACATGATGTATACACTGAACAAAGGAAATTTGGTGGTAGATGCATTGCGCACAAAGTCATATGATCAGTTGTTAAATGAAGATTAAGATGAGTGGAAATTGATGTAATCTTGAGATAACATGCACTTGGAATGAAAATACCAAGGTGATGTGGATATATTATTTCCAGTTTCATTTTTCTTGATCAAATAATGATGGCTAAATAGCTACATACATCAAATGAATAATATGTGACTATGAGTTCAAAACTCAATTGTGGGGAGACCATTGAGGGATGAATACTAGATGAGAGTTTAGTGTTGTGTTTTATAAATCATATTCTCATACCTATTTCTTATTAGAAAAAACATATACATTCTTACCACCATTTGATATGGGATGTTCATATTGGAGTATAGAAGTTTTATAAAGAGTTGGAATAAAATTGGTGGGTCAGTAAAAATAAAAACGTGGATGAGTTTGTTTCAAGATTCTTTACTTTTCATCAGGTCAAGAAAGATCATCAGTGACCATTAGGTATGATTTAGTAATTACATATTATAGTGTCGAAATTGGAGTAGATATCCATGGATTTTTGAATAGGTCTCTCAATAATGGTTCGAAAACATGATTCCATATTAGTGATAGTGGATTTGATCATAAATCCATCTCACTTCATCTCTATTCTTGAATCACATGAGGTGGTGGATTTTTTACAAGTATAGATATGATAAGTGATAATGAAGTATGAAATAATAGTTTCAATAATTTGAAACATATATACATGGTTTACCTCTTATTTTTTGAAATCCTTAAAAAATAACTTGGGACAATGTTGGCCGTTAATATGGCCTATCATCCTCATATGGATGAGAAATACAAAAGAACTATTCGCATATTAGAAGTATTTTTACAGGGTTTGTTTAATTTATTTTGGGGTGTAATGGGAAGACCATTTTCCGCTAGTGGAGTTTTCATATAACCACTATTATCATTCCTCGATATATATGGCTCCTTTTGAATCACTGTATGGGTGTCCTTATAGTTCTCCTTATAGATGGGGGGAAATGGTTGAGACTTCACTTTCTAGGATAAGCCTTGTCCAAGAAACAACAGAGAAGATTAAATTGATTATAAATCAGATGGAGACAACATAGAGCCATTAGAAATCAAATGCGGATGACTGTTGAAGCCCTATGTCATTCAAGGGGAGTGATCATGTGTTTAAGATGATCTCTCTAATGATTATACATCATAATTTTGGGATTATGGGAATGTTATCTCATAAATAAATTGTCCCTTTTGATATACAAGAATGGGTTTGTGAGGAGAAATATTAGTTGGAATTACCACCATGGTTCAAGGTGGTATATAATGTCATTATTGTATCATAGATGGAAAAGAATCAGCCGGATCGTGACCATGTCATTCAAGAAAATCATTTTAAAATAGAGTCAAATGTTTTTTTGGTACATATCCTTGTGTAGAGTGTTGATAGTAATAAGATAGAATTTCTTGGAAAAAGGATCATCCTATAGTGGGTTTTGTAGAAACATGGTCAAATTCATTAAGAGACTTGGAAGAATTAGAAGGAAATGAAGCAACAATGTCCATAACTCTTTCAGGTAAGTGATTTGTTTATACAGTCATGAGAAAAAAAGGCCAATGATAGAGAGAATGTAATGTCCCCAGATTCATTTAAGTAACAATTTTTCTATGATTGTTATGTTTTTGAAGTATATGTATGATGCTTTATAGAGTTTGGATAACTTTTTTAGTGTTATAGGGATTTTCTATAGGTTCATGATACATCCACGATTTTCGAAAACCATGAAACACCTACAATAAATTGTGCACAATGAGATATGGACATATAAGAAGGCTTGTGAGTGGTGCATGATTTTCCAAAACCATGAAGATTCCTAAGAGAAACTATTCTATTTTGTATACTGAGATTTGGCATGTTCAGAAAATTTTATTTAAACAGCGCAAGACATCCTTGCTCTGATTATCCATGTTGAAGTGGTTGGTGTATGGTTAGTTTGTAGTTTTCCAAATAGTGTGACAAAGCATTCATGTGTTAAAAGTGAGATAAAAAAATTGTGGATCTCAAATGTTTTGATATCTAATTCTTTATTTTCCCTCCTTTGTGGCCTTAACTCAATATTATCTCTTCCCAACGGCTATGTAATCTTCTCCCATGAAGCTGGCGGCAATATGAAGGCTACTCTTGGTGATTTGAATTTGGAATATCTCAAATAGTGATATTTCATAGTCTTTCTTAGTGTTTTATCTACGATCTGTTTCTATATGCCTCATGGATTCCTATATCTATTTCCACTATATAAAACTATGATTTTAGATGAAATATTTGATTATATATTTTATTTTTATGATTGGGGAAGATTTATAATGTTGGTTTTTGGACTTTCAATATGGTTTCAATGGAATTATAGTTCAATTTTAAATATTAGAGAAATAACTCGAGGTAGGTGTATCAAAAAACAACTTTTCTATTTATAACATTGATTCTTAGGTTCAAATGGATTGTTAAAATTATTTTGAATCACTTATTGGGAACCCTCTTGACTGCCATTTTTTATAAATTATGTAAATTGGGGATTTTATTTGAATGCTAATTTGGTAACATGATATTAAAATCATGATTTTAAAATTACTATAAGTTTTTGAAATATAGAAATGTTTTTTCAATGTTTTTTCAATTAAAGGGTAGGTTTTTTTGAAATTATAGTTTGATTTGTTTTCAATAAAAGTACAGTTTTAGTGAAATGGTTGAAAATGATGTTTTTCATTTGTGTTTGGAATAATGGATTTGTGTGTTCAAGTGAATTCGGAAAAGATAAATTTTGTGGAGTCTTCAACATAATTATTAGGATGGATAAGTGAAAGGGATCTGCCCCTTCAAACATGTTGTGTGTTTTCATGAGAATTTGGGAAGGATAAGGGTACATAGTCTCCCTTATCACAAATGGCTGGAAAAGGGTCATCGATCTCCCCGTTGAAATGGTTTCATGCATGGTTGGTAATGTAGATATGTTGAAATGGAATTCATTATTTATAAATTGATATTTTAAATGGTTTTCATGTATTTTTTAATTCCATGATACATGTTATTGTTTTATGAAAACTATTTTACAATGGAATTCGATTATATTTGGTAATAAAATATTTAATAAATTTATTTATATAAACTATTTTACATAAATATTCTATAATGTTTTACCTTAGATGCATCAATAGGGATTTAATTTGTGGAAAACATTTAATTAATCATTTATCACCCATGCATTGGAACATTGGTGATTTTGAAGATGTTGTTTATCGAGACTAGTGAAAAGGTAATGTATCACACATCATTAGACATACATTGTGATACTTGGGATATTTGGTGGATTTGGATCATGTACAATATTTAGATCTTAGGGTTTTTTTGGACACCTTGAGTTTTGTATTCCTATATGTACATTGATATTTTAGTCTCTCATTATATTACATGATTTTTGTTAATGTTAATATCAATAGATTTCTTTGACTTGTTTTACGTTGATATCATCCATCATGTGGGGGTTCTTTTTGTTATGTCCTATTTTATTGGTTGATTTATTTGCAAAGGGAAAATCATCCCCCAAAATATTATTGAATCCCTTGGAATTTATTTCCATCGTTTGGAGCCTTGGGGATGTCTTTTAGGCCATGTAATGTCCTCTCTATTTCTCAAGCCAATGAGAAGAAGATGAATGTTCCAACTTAACACATGGTAAAACTCACATAAAATCTACTAAGTCAAAATCATTTTAATTAAAACATGAAATATTATTAATTATTAGGTATTAATTATATACCACATAAATTTGAATTATATTCACTATATAAACAAAACAAGGTGAATCACATCAAAATATGCCTCAATACAGGAAAATTGAGATGAGACACCATAAATTTGGTCTAACTATTCATGTATCTAATTTATCTTCATTAATATTTATATTATTCAAATATTTTAAAAAATCAAGAACATTTTTTCACATTTATTTTTACTTTTTTTTATTTATTTCAATTAAATTTTTAATTAAAAATTAATTAATTTCACATCAGATGTTTTAAGGATATTCTTTATATATGTTAAAAATGACATTAGTAGTTTTATTATGCTAAAAGGGGTCATTGTTCCATCATCTCTAAAAATATAATAAGTACATAATTATCATTTTAATATAACAATTTTACTTTTTAATCCAACCATGAATTATGGTTTTGAAAAATGAACAACATTATAATCATAGAGACGATAATCCATATTTACGGAATAGTAAAATTTTAATTTTCAACGATCATGATGGAATGAACAGAAGTATTATTTTATATATATAAATTAAAATTATAAAATAGTTAAAAATATGATATATATATATATATATGTATGTATAATACAAGTTATGTGGTTATGAAAAATAAATCAAATTGCTTTATTGATTAGTTAATTCACATTTAAGCATGAATGAAGATATAATTTTCAATTGATGGAAATATATGAAATTATAAGTTATATTATCATTAAATAATGAAAAATATTTCATTAATATTATATATATCTATATATATAATATTCATCATTAAAACCATTAGTGAATTGTAGTGATGGAAAATGAATTACATCAGTTTGTGAGGAGGTATTCCTCTGTACACATGGTTGATAGTTTCAATTCCCATTTTATGGAAGTTAAGATGAATATAGGTTAAAACATTTAACTAAAAACATCTCAGTATTTCATAGATACAGAGGTTATTATATCATTGGTTTTGAATAATATTTGAAGAAGGTGGAAGGAGAGATAAAATGACCAACCTGATTGGGAACTATACCTCTTCTTTAGAAAATATATTTAGGATTATACCTAAATCATTCCTAGGATAGTTTAAAATCCAAAAAAGGACTATAGGATGTGGAAAGGGAATTAATGAAGGTATTTGGGTATGTATTTTTTAAGCAACATTTTTAATTTGTGGAGAGTAAATGACATGAGGTTTCCTTTTATTAGTGGGGGAGGGGACAATCTTGGAAATATCCTCAAAGAATACAAAATGATAAAGTCATTATAAAGAAAATGATTCAAAATTGATATAGATTAAAATTTATTATAGTATAAGGATGAAATATTTCCAAAAATAGTAATTATAAAATATTAATTGTAAAACAACCCCTTATCTATTTGTTTAACACCCTTGTAAACTCTATTTAACAATAAATGTAACATTTAATATTAACTAGTTCTAATATTCAATATGTAAAAAAATTAAGATGATATTTTTACCTATTGTTTATTATCCTATTTTAAAATATGGAATCCATTTTAAAAAAATCAATTCACAAAAGTGGAGGAATATAATTTATAATTTAAAATCATAGCATAATGAAATGTGGTTTTCCAAAGAAAATGATTACATAATTATAAAATTTATTTTTGTACATCGAATATAAAAATGATTCTAATCAACTAAATTTTATTATTAATTATATAATTTAACTAAAATAAATTTTATATCTATTTTATAACATCATTTTAAATTTTAAATTCTCAAAATGAAAATACCGTTTTAGTATTAAATTATAATTTATTCACTACTCATAAAAGATATTCATTCCTAAAATTATAATACATTAAATGAAAGAGAATAAATTAATTTTTTTTTTCAAAAATGAATTTAATTTTTTAAAATAAATTTTATAAAATTGGAAAAATAAAATCTTATTATATGTGCTCAAGACGCCATGAAACATATTTTAAAAAATATACAGTTTTTAATTATAAATCAAAATTTATTTGTATCTCAAAACTGTAAAAAATATTAGAATATTTATAAAATATTTGATAGAATTTATTATATATAAATTACATTAAAATAATTAACAAATAGTGATTAATATAAAATTTTAATATAAAATGTCTTCACATGTTTAAAAATATTATTTTAGAAAAACAATTCAATTATATTCAGTACATTTTAATTTTTTTCTGTTTTTAATAAATTGATAACCAGCTAATTAAATTTATATATTTGTAAATGATAATAATTTTATAATTTATTTATTTAAATTCATTCCCTCTAATTAAATATCTATGTTATAATGAGATATTTTGTTATAGTTCATTTAGAATTGGAGTAGCACGTATTGCAAGCTATCAAGGTTATTAAATTTATATAAAAATAATTATATCAAAAAATGTTAGGTATTTATATAAATAGGTGAAAAAAATTAATTATAGAATTCATAAATAAAATATTTAAAATAATAACGGATTCCCATTTTATTTAGTAGCATTCTAAAATATAAAAAATCACAAAATAATGGATAAAATATTTTTTAAGAAAATCATGGAAATAATTTAAGGAATAATTTATTAATATAAATGAATATTTCTGTAATAGTTTTAATTTGGACAGGAAATGATTTGGTAATGTTATTATAAACTATTACATCAATGTGTTTAAATAAAACCTAGTTATTCATTAAAATTCAATACTTTATAAAATAAAATAAATAAATGGAATTTAAAACCCTATTTTTTTCCCTAAAAATTATTATAAACGAAATCTATTGTCTATATATACACCATAAAAATAGTGAAAGTGGAGAATGAATAACAAATCTCAAAAACTTGGATATTTTGATAACAAACCCCATTAGAATTTAGTAATATTCAAATTCAAAATCCACTAAAATCATGAAAATGACATGGATTTATACATTCCTTGATTTAGATGAAATAATATGTTGAAATAAATTTATGGGGAAGTGATTAATCCCTATGAAACATATCTTGGTGTAATACATGAATAATTTCTCAAAAAAATAAATTAAAATAAAGATATCCATTGATGTTTTTATAACTTTTGAAACAATACATTGTAAAAGAGAAAACATCAGAATAAAAATTGAATATCATAATAAAACATTTATTCATCATTAATTTACTAAATAAGTAAAATATAGAAAATATAAGTGGTAAAATTTAGATTATTTTCACTAGGATATAAAAATAAAATGTTTTATATGAGAAAACCATACAAAGAATGAAAATTGATGTGAAAAAAGTTTTTGAATTTATTAATTTTATAAAATGTAAATCCACATATAACTGGTGTAAATACAATATAAAACAATAATCAATTGTTACTATAATGAAGAAAACTTATATTTCATCCTCTTAACACCCGAATTTGTTCTCTACATGTCTTTAAGTGTGTTCTCGATCCCTACATGCAAGAAACATCTTCCAACAAATCAGATGAATCCATTTCAGAATGAATTTTCAATTATCAAAGATAAATAAAATTGAAATAAATTAATACCTAAAGAATTATAGAAAATAAAATTAAACAACTCATAAAAAAATTTACTAATCCAATACATTTTCATTTATATAAACATCATCCATTAATAGAATGATAATATTTTTCATTTAGATATAGAGCTAACTATGATTTAAAAATACTAAGAAACATGTTGAGAGTAGGATGAACCAAATCCATGAAACCTCTTGTTCCCCACCACAAACCAAATCAACCCATGTCAGCCTCAATGATCAAAATATAATTCAATTGGTATCATAGATCATGAAATATATATTATTGAGATAATAATCCTAGTAGGTCACCACAACCAGCAGAGACAATGAACTAATATTCATATATAAATTCATCAATACTGTTTAAAATTATATATATAGTGTAATATATTTATATATAATGTATAGAAATTAAAACTATTAAATAAACATTTTAAACCACATTTATATTTGTTTCTGAATTTTCATGTCACATGTTTTGGAAAAAAAATCCATCGACCTAATCCATTTCTAAACCACACAATCACTGTTAATATTTCTCAAAGACTGCACTTGTTTTATATTAATAAAAATGGTTCATTTAAATTGTTTCACAAACTTAATACGTCTTTAAAATAAAACTCCCATTTTAAAATCTATAAAAACCCACAGACAAAAGAGTCATTAATTTCAAAATTAGGTTTTTTGGAATATTTAAAATACATTACATAATGGATTTGACCCAACAAATGTGGGTTAAAAAGAAATTATTTAACCATAAATCATATGGGAAATTTAAAATATAAACAAAAAATGTTTCCATAATAATGAAATGAGGTGAAATTGTACAAAAATCACTACATTAAACTACATGAAATCAATGAACAATCCTAAAATAAAATCTATTACTTAATATAGCATGTGATTCATAATTACATTGTATCTGACAATATAAATGTGTACCGACGCAAAAACCCACAACCTACATGTGCTGAAATTAAAACCACAAGTCATCCAACAAGACTTCACAAGACTCATTGTGAGAAAAATCCCCCTTAGGTCTATTTGTTCCTAAATTGTATATGGGGCCAATAGTGGAGTTTGAGCTAATAGGGGAAACAAATTATATCTCCCAAATAGTACTTAGTTTCCCAAGACCAATAATGAAGTCAGACATTAGAACACAAAAGAAAATTAGAAACACAAGGCATAACAATATCTACCCTCACCCATAACCCAAAATAATGAATATCTTTATATAACAAATTCACCCAAATCATAAACAAGAAAATTCCCATAAAAGGAATAAAAATAATAATGTCATGGATATAATGAAAATCAATAAATGATGTAATAAATCAAGGAGAAATCAAGGTGTGACTTTCACATCAACTATTAAAAAATGTTTCAACCTGGACATCAATTCCAAAAATTACATGTGATTCCAATCCCTTTACCATTTCATAAATAGAACATAATACATTTTCATAGGATTACTAAAACCACTCGCTTCATCATAACATTTAAAAGATACCCTTCATTATCTGTATTTTTCTTTAAAACCAAATCATTTTAAAACATGAACCATTAACTTATAATCATTTAAAATAGTTCATTGTGTTAATTAAACTACCGCTAAATCACACAAACATTTCAAATAACAATTTTAAATACAATAAAAACCCATTTACGATACATTTTGATGATTATACCCCTATTTGAAACAAAATACCCTTTCAAACATATCTTCCACCCATTAAATACTAAATACTCAGTCATATTCCCCAAATTCCATTTAAAACCGTATAAAAAGATGCATGGGATTTTAAATAAATATCATAAGAATAAATAATTCCATTTCCAATATGAAAACATGGAATTTTAAATGAAATAATTAATTCAAACATCTAAATATAATCTAATAATTTCAAATCAAAAAAATGTTATCAAATATTTTTATAATTCCAATTAAAGATTAATTTATAAACTTTTATCACTCCTTTAATTTCAAAATGAAATAATTTTAAAATGAAACCTACAACAAATAGATGAGGCTGAAGTTAAATTCTTTGGAATTAGTCTAATTTAATGGTGAACACACCAATACGGATAGAAACATTTTCCATAAACACTAGACACCAAAATAAAAAGCAGTAGACATTTTGAGAACCCTAAAATTGGATTCAAGGGATTTAAAATTAATGGGATAAACAAAACCCAATATAAAAGAAAGATGGGATGAATAAAAGATAAAGACAGGGGGAAATACCTCAAAATATTTTGAAAATCACTAAAGGGAGGTCAGGAATAATGAGTTAGAAGAAGTTGTAGCACATCCTTGGATCCCAATCGTCAGTCGATGTGAGTGGGGGAGAATAGTTGTGACACCCCTAGATTTAGAGATGGGAAATGGTAAATTCCCAAAAATTAAACACATATTATACTCACACAATATTGATTAAATGTTTTCAAAACCATTGGTTAACCCTGAATTGACCACTACAAAGGTTATACAACCTATTACCAATTTCTTCCTAAGAGCTATATGATTTTTGAAAACCATGAAACTCATTATAGACAGAAAAAATCCCTATATAAATTCTATGAAACTCAACATGTTTTGAAAACCCATGAGAAATCAATAGAAAAGGACTTCTTCAACATGACATCACCTTCCATATATGAAACACATAGTTTCTAATAAACATATAGTCTAAGTAATATTCTTAATAATTCCATCAAATAATAAATTCTATCCAAAAAAATATTAGAACAAGAAATGAAATGAGATAAGATAGAATAATCCAAATTCAATAACAATATGACATTTATGTCCTCAAAACCCCACAACCATCCGTCATTCTACCCCTAGAAGTTCCATAGTAAAATATTATGGTGAGAAATAATAGATGATTAAAGTATAATATATCTAAAAAAACCACTTAAAACAATTCATCGTTGAATCCCAATAGTTGAGATCCCAAAAAAGATCAAACCATATTTCAACAATGTTTCAACATTTTTCTATGATCAATCAAATGATATAAATAAACATGATGTACTAGAAAACAGGATATTATTAACATAGTATCCCTGACATTTATAATTCCTCTAACATGGTGGAACCAAAGAAATATATAAATATATTCATCCTCAAAAAACTGGGAAACCATGATAGATAGTCACTCTAAATCACAATCAATTGTAATCCCAGAGGAAAAAAACCACCTTAATACTTAAAATAATTACAACATCTTTCACCAAAGATCATGACACACACTGATAATAGTGGTAAAAAAAACTAGATCACCGCACATAGTGCATCATATTTGTTAAACTACCAAACATTGTCTTCTTGATGAACGTCAACCAATGGATCTCCCACCCCAATTACCCAATTGAACACCCATGTTCATTTTCGTTAAAAAAAGGTGCACCTCATGGATAAATGAAAGAAAATTCATATAAAAACACTAAACAATTGAACAACACATCAAATGAGGCCTAAGAATATATACTCAAAACTAACTAAAAATAAACCCAAGATTAAGGGGTAGGATGGATGAATTCCAAAAGTGAAACAAATCATGTAATCAATAGACATTTAATCCATATGTAAGAAAAATATCCCAAAAAGAACTATCTACAAGATCCTAACAACAATGTATGAATCTAAAAATCATTATAAACACTATAATAAATGTCTAAAATATAAAACATAAACAAATGGATCAAACCAGAGACCAATTTCCAAATTACACATTAGAAAACTTCTGATGATGACTCAAATAACCACAATTGAGGAAAAATATAATATTCTCTATATAGTGGGAATTTTAATGGCTTCAAAACCCACACAAGAAGCATATAGGGGATATCTTTTTTCAATCAAAAAACCCATTTACACAATATTTTTATCATCTTTATTATTATATTCACCCATTAGGTTGTCCTAATGTTCACTAGATGGAACTCAGGCATCACCCAACAAAGATTAACATGACTATACTGCTTCAATAAAATGTCCTAATTGATAACCTATTATAATGATTTCATTATATACATGATTATATATTTACCAATATTTAGTTGAATAACACCACTAATAAATCATGATTTTATAGTACTACAGTCTTCTAGAATTTTCGAAAATATGGCCAACAATGAAATGTGATTGTAATACACCCTCATAGATTGGTCTCCCTAATGAAGGCTAATAATCTCATGCACATTGTCACCTATTACATCCTCCAAATATAACCACTTTATAACCAACATCTTGATAATCTCCCAAGACATACCTTCACACTAAAAATGTGGTACAATTGTATCCCTAAAAACATTTCTAATTATGATAAGTATGATATCATATATGAATCATCAGGTATCACAAAAGAGTTTAGTATCACCCTAATAACATCCAGAAAAACCGTTTTTCCTACTATCACATGATCACCACTAATATAAGGATAAAGTTAATACATGAAGTGTGTGATTTTGTCTGACCTCAAATAATATCTCATGTCTACCACTCCATTTAGAGTCTGGGTATGATATTGAACTAAAGAAACCATTTTGATCATTTTGGGAGGAATAAATTAACCAATATAATAAAAAAATGAATTAATTCAACATAAAATAATATAAATTATCCCACCCTAAGCTATGAATCAATAAAAAAACATCCATCCCACTAATGGGGGAAAACACTCACACCAAAATAAATTTTGTTTTTAAATAACTGTTTTCATAGTGGAAATTAAAAATTACCCTCCCTAAAAGTGCATGATTAAAATCCTGTACATCTCAACAATGGAATCTAAATAGCCTATGTGGATCACATATACATTTATCCCCAACAATAAATGTCACACAACAAACCCCTTAAGAAATTATATTTCATATTAATAACCATGAAACAATATAATTAATACAAAAACTAATTTCAATTTTCATAAAACCGTTCAAATTTACAAATAAAAAATCATTTTCCCAAAAAACCATAAAACCATGTTTTAAAACCATAATTTCCCAAAATCCAATTTTTTTTAGAACATGTATTTAAAAATAAAATACATTCACATTACTAAATATGAATTCTAAAAAAATTTACACATAAACCACACTTTAAAAAGGGAATCAAACACCCCTCAAACCCCCACCAGGTAGTAGGAATCACATTTCAAGGGATCAAAAATATAATTCAAAAGAGGATAACATGGATAGAAATGATTTTATGCATAGTTTTTCATGAAGGCTTTAGAAATTGTGTTCCAATAGTGAAACAAACTCTCTAAAAACGAAAGACTCAACCACACCAGCACCACATTATTTCCTAAGACATCTGATCGAACTTCATTACTTGAGTTATCTTATATTTTCACCATAAAAAATATCAACCCCTCCACTCCAAGAAAACATAGAAACCACTATCATTCACAATGTTAATCAAAACATCAATTCACATAAAAATCATTTATAAAACCAAATACTATATTTCAAATCTAGACATCCCCTAGTAGCATGAGGATCAGAATGTGAATGAAATAACTAGACTGTCACCAACCATACATATCGAGATATAACAACAATTATATGCATTATATAAGTAAATTACCAAATACCATGGGCTACACAATAATTTTATAATAAAATTAAAGGAAACCTATAGTAAATATACAATTTTTTAATGAACTGCCTTAGGCTGCCATACAATAGACACCCAAAATAATTTCTATATATGGCACAAAGGGAGATCCTGATACCTATGGTATATAACATTAGGAAAAATATTTTATGAAATTTATTTTTGGAAATAAATTTAATTTCTTCAATATCATGTGTTATATAGAACACCATTTTTTCATAAAATCGGAATATAGTAAAAATATTATTTTTTAAATTTAATCATATATAACTGGAGATTAAATTTGATGGTTTGAATATGGATAAATTTTTTTTTAAAATAATATTTAATTATTTTAGATAAAGTGTACCAATTTAGAAATTAGTTCTTAATTTTTTTTATTCCATTAAATGCCTCAAAAATACATTTTTCACAAAAATTGTTTTTTACTCTTTTTTGTTATAAAATAAAAAAATTATTTTTGAAACATTTAGAAATTATTTAGAAAAATTTACACAATTTTTTTAATATAAATTTAAAAATTATAATATGTATAATTTATCATAATTTTATAAAATGAAAAAAGTTTAGTGAATATTCTGAATTAAATTTTAAAAAAAACATAAATTTTTATTAATGAATTAAAAAATGAAGTATTATTTCTAGTTTTTATAAAAATAAATTTATTTAATTTAATTTAATATTAATATAAATTAATTGACTTTAATAAACATAATTTTCACTTTTTAGGTTAATACATTCTATACATACGTAAATATTCTCTTTAGAAAACCGCTTTTTTCGTCATGTCTTTGGGTTTAATTTAAATTTAAAATTTTCAACTTCTATTAAATATATATTGAAAAAAAGTTTCCATATTTTGAAAAATATTATTCAATATTACATAATAACTAAACCAAAAATATTGTAAGGAATTAATTTTAATAAAATTATGAAAATTAATTACCCTGGTAAAGGTAAAAATAAGGTTATCCTAGGTTAAAATAAAAAGTAAAATTGTAAAATTACCTAAAAAAATATTCAAATCATATTGTATTTATATATTCTTACCATATATTATATATTTTTTATAATTATCAATTTAAATAATTTTTAATATGTAAAATTTTGGTATAACTTTTTATTTTTAAAATTTATAAGTGTGTTCACTCCCAGTTTTAAAAAGGCCACACACTCCCCTCTATACTTTAATCATTGAAACCCATTTTTTCCAAGAACATACCATGTACATTCTTTATTTTATTCCCACAAATATATAATTCTTGTGAATTTATTAAAACCTATTATGAGGACATTTGGTGATACGCAAGGATGGTTTTCTGAAGAATTGGTATCGTTCTTAAATAAGAGTTATTAGTTTATTTATTCTTCCATATATGTAAAATATTATTCACCAAAAATAATATAATAAAATAATTTTATCCCATATACTAATATGTTATTATTTCAATTTAATAACCTATATTTTTCTCATCTTCCTTCAAAAGGGAAATAATCCCTTGACCGTTTGTTTGGAGGACTACCGCCTCACGAATATATGTAATTCATTTTCAATAATCACCCCTAAAATCTGAATATAATGAAGGATTTAAAGTATATATATGGTATTAATGACATATTTATAAATATTTAATTATTATATCACATCAAAATTATTACATCCCAATCCATTGGAAAATGATAATGTCGCTTGTGCATATGTGTCAACTACCGCCTCCACGAAGCGATGCGATATGTTTTTCACATTATTTTTACATAGATGCAAATAAGGAAAAATTAAAAGAATATATATGATATCTATTAAAAATTAAATATCCTTATAATATTGATTAAATCTTAAATATATTTCATTCTAACATTCAAGAAAAGTGAAACAATATTCATACATATGTACGTTATATCATCTCCAAGAACGGTGTAATTGGTTTTCATACCTATGAATTTCATAAATAAATCTAAACGTGTATATAAATATTATATATTATATTCATATCATTTTTTACATTCTAGTGATAGTAAAAAATTCATATAAATAAATATTATAGAAATATCAAACAAAAAATTACATGAAAATAAAATAAGTTATTACATAAAATTATGATTTTAATAAACAATTGTTAATTGAAGATTTATAAATGGGTGTAAGTAAACAATATATGCTATTATATACATGAATATGGTTCTTTAATACACATATAATTAATAAAATACTTGTATAGTTTGTTTGAACAAGTAAAATGAAAGTCATAACTTTAGGATTGAGGATTTTCTCCCACTGTTATTATAGTGGGACACATGCCATATTATCCACTATATTGTTGTCTATGTTTAATATTTTTCCATAACGATATAATATTATTTCTATTGTGTAAATTATGGGTATTTATATATCCATTGATTATTAATTATTTTGGGTGATTTATGATTCAATCATTACCCGATTGGTAAAGGTTTTAAGTTACAATCTCATTGTTTATCTGAATTCATTACGATTAATTTTCCAGTGATGAAATCATATGATATATATCTTACAAATAACATAAATTTTCATATCCTATATTTATTTCTTAAAAATATGTGTTTTCATTTCTTTTTACCACTTTATGTACTCATGGTTTCATAATATTTGTTTAAGGAAAACTATATTTATTTCACTCTTTGGTCGGATAAACTCTTTCACCCACATACATGTTTTTATTAAAAAATCAACATAAAGTTAAAAATATCACCCAATTATTTTTTAAGAATATTTTGAAATATGATTTAATTTTTTACATAATGTTTTAAAAGGAATATTTTTTATTTTTCAAATAAGTTCATTTTATCTTTTATTAAAAATGGGAATATAATCCTTATTTTAACAAGTAAGAAATTAGTTATATATTACACTATCATTACCACTAAATTATTTAAATAATTTTTAAAATGTTTTCAATTTTAATATTATATAATTTTTTTAAAAAAATGAGAATTGTTTAGATTTTAAAGAAGTGGTTTCAAATTGAAAATTATATCTCCATAAAAAATGTTCCAAGATATCATTCTAAATAATTTTCCACTTAATATTACATTATTGGATGTTTGATAAAATTTAATAGGGATATTATAAAATGATATAATCATTATTATCTCATTATATGGTTTATTTTTTAAATTAAAATATACTTATGAAACTCATTCTATTCCCACAGGTTATGTTTCATTTATTATTGAAGGTTTATTGAACCCATTTCATTTAGTAGGGTTATCCTATGATGGAATGTTTATGAAACATATTTCATCAAATGGGTCATAATATGATGAATATTTTATGATATTTTATTTAAAATAACTATGTGGAATATGTGTTTGTTGGTACATTTATATCACTTTAATGAATTGTTTAATATTAGTATCTCTTGAGAGAAAATGATTAGACTTTGAAGGGATCCAAGTCAAGTAAGAGACATTGTCCACTATGAAAGTCATCGAAATGAACAATGACTAGTAAAATTGTTTGAAGAATGATCCCAATCGACTTTGATTATCATGGGAGATAATATATTACTACTATGTTGGTTTGTGGAGTGAAATCAATCAACTATTATAGTCTGGGAAAAAATTCTTGAAAACTAAAAAATGAATTCTATGTTTATGTCTATTCTTGAATTCAATTTATTATTTTAGGTTTATGCATTCCACGGATTGTGTTGTTTTTTAAAGATTAATGTCTTAATGAACATCAATGTTTTATTCCATTACTTTTGATTATGATCTATTTCATGTAGGTTATGGATTTCATATGTTATTATCATGTTATCATAACCTTATACTCATTTTTTGATGATAAGTCCCTTGATTCCGTAGAATGAGAATCTAATATTACACTTTCATATTATTAATTTCCCTATCATAGAAAGATATGTATTATGTATGATATCTCTATAAAAAGTGATATATATTATGAACATAGTTGTAGATGATGTAGTTTAATGGGGGACTTGTTTTTTATATATCCATGTATCTAAATACATTAAACCAATACAGTACTCATGAATATTTTTATATAATGAATATAAACTACGTCTATTAATATGTAATATCAGTGTATGAGAGGTTTTATTCATTATAGTTGGTATCCCAAGAAATATTTTTTGGATTTTTTTTCATGTAACAAACTATCTGTATTTTTATTACAAGAATATTCATTATTTAAAATATTAATAAAACATCTTATTACACAATGTTATTTAATAAGAATGAATCAAATGTAATAATGTCCTAGAATATATGATTCATTAATGGGTCATAGAATTTCCCCTCTATGTTGAAACTTTGAAATGCTAAGCCGATATTCCTAAATATAATCATCCAGTCAGATAACGTACTATAATGGGACACATTGTATATTGACTATAAAGTATTATAACTTGTGAGAGGATGAGGAATCTTCTCAAGAAGTTTAAAAATTATAATCCTGAATATGGGGGAATATGACTGTAAAACTACTGTTATGAACTCAAATTGTTTTTACTTCATCAGATATTCCCTCCTAGGAGCATGTGAAATGGTTTATAAACATTAATATTATCACTACTTTTTATCATCACTTGTGCACATATATTTTTAGACAAAAAATAATTATGATTTATGTTCATGGTAAGGTATTATATGTTGGGTGAAATATAATTGACATGTCATTAATGGATACATCCAGATAGTATTTTTCCCATGGATCTTTATGGATATTGATATATTGGCCATTTGATTTGAATATAATCTTATCCATAAATTACATTTCCACTATGTAATAACATGTTTTTCTTCAGATAGTCATAGAAATACAAATCCATAATATAGGTTTGTGACATGTATATGCAACCCTCATGATGATATATTGTGAATAAAGGGATTATATTACATAGTCATCATTTATATGTGGTTTCATTATTCGAATAATATGTTCTCTATCTTGGTTTCCACATCCCATTTTATGTCATTAATCATGTAATTTAATAAATCCCAACAAATTTCATTATTAATGAATCTTATAGGGTAAAAATATATATTTTTCTGATGATTAGGATTAAATTCTATTTGAAATTAATTAATTTTAGAAATTTTATTCTCAGGGCAGAAAGATAATTTTATTCTTGTTTATTGATAGAAAACATTTATTGGTGAAATAAATATTAAAATTAAATATTTGACCGTTTGTCCATTAATTATATAATTTTTCGAATGGACCAAGAACATGATAGGTGAGAATTATTATTTAACAACCACTTTAATTAATGTTTCTATTGCAGAAGTTGGTGGTCACCAAAAAATAATAATGTAATGACCAATCCATTAAAATAATATCATCTTGAGTTATGTCAAGAATTATACTTAATTTCACATGGTGGATATTCTCAGGTTTTGAGATTTATATTATTATTCCATAACTCATATATAAAAAAACTAGAAAAACAAAGTTTCGTCATACAACATTATCCATTTCTTTTGTAAAACAAATTCAATTTCAATAAAACATGGATTCATTTCATTTTTATCATCATAAAATTCCATTGATCTAATCCATGACTATATTATCCATTAAATCTAATGAAAAACCATACAAAACATGAAATGAGGTTAAAAATATCATTAAGGGATAAACATAGAAGGAAAACTTCTAGTCTTACAAAACCATGTAAACCATGAATTATTAATCATACTGTAATAATTCTCTTCTTAAAGAAGTAGTAAATATTTTCCTTTAATTATAATCTCATTGCATAATTTTTTTTGGTAATAAATAGATTACCATAAAACCCATAGAAATCACTTATAATGTATAATGTTTACTTGGTACATAGTCATACATAAATGGAATAATAATATGGTTGATTTCAATACATATCAATCTAAAAAATGTAATAGTCATACAACTGACATCCAAAATAATAAATTGAAGGATATAATATAACCAACCATCTTTGTATTATCATAGAACCACCCATATTTGGTTTACCACTAAACCACACATTTATATTTTTTAAAAAGGTGGCAGTAGGGTCAAAATACTAAAGAAATATTTGTTAAAAAAGATCTTATAAGAGTATAAAAGAAGGGATCATATTACAATCATTCAAAATAAGTGGATTCTAGTTTCCTGGGAGGTCCTGCAGCCATGTTATGTCATGATCCAGCCCTTTACTAGAGATTCTAACAGACACCATATTTGCTTCACAATAAGTATGAGTTTCAATGAAATAAATGCCTTGAAGAGAACACAGACAATTCATCCAATGTATAGTAAGTCACCAAGCTAGATGATTCATTATATTCCAAATGGCCTTCACTATTGTAGTTCAATCACTTTCATTCCATAAATTCCTCTAACTGTGTTGCATGGAAAAGGAAATTTCATGAATCAGACTTAGCATTTTGGCTTCTAGAGAGGCTAAAAAAACCACAGCCTCTAAAAAATCATCCTATGATCTAACCAAGATGATTCCCGAAAATGGTTTCACATCCTACGGGGTCTAGATTTCCTTTAGAGGATTCATCTACATTGATTTTAATCCACCCTGGGAGTGGAGGCCTCCATAAAACCTCTAGCATGCATCTTGTCTGGCTGAAATTGGCAATAACCTGAAGACAATGCCGAATCATAAAATCTTCCACAGGGTTGTCAAATATACCTTCTTGAATTAACTTAATATCATGAATAATTATGAGAATCCTCATTCTACCTACATTACTGTAAGGTGAGAAATTTTTATGATGAATTGAATTTCTGTCATACCAGATTACATGAATAAGCACTGCCACCCTAACAAGAAACAAGAATTTGATTTTTTTGGGAGTCTCCATATTCACACATCATTTTAGGTGTGCATTGATAGAGTCAATAATTGGTCATATGAAATCAAAAATGTAAAAAAATATTGTTCCAGATGGTAGTATCAGTAGCACAAAAAAATAAATGGTTAGTATCTTCTCTATGTTGGTTTCAAAGATGGAATTTTTAGAAAATTTGAATCCCAAATTTTTGCAAACCAGAATCAGTGGGGACCTTGTTATAGGAAACACACCAAATAAGAGGGAGTATTGAAGGTTTAATATATGAAATATCAAAAAATTTAATCTAATTAATTTCATTTTCAGAGTTATGAAAAGAAGATTGCATATGTTTTTGGAATTTAGAAAACTATTGTGATTGGGTTCCCAAATTAGAAAATCCTCCAAGGTTCAAAAGTTGTAATTATCAATAATGTGAATGAAATTATTACGGAGAGTATCAATATGGTAATTGAGAACATTTCTGTTAGTGTTGTTGATAGATTCTGGTAAATGATCAGGTCGAAATAAATAATTTAGAGGAGCACCAGTCCAGTTATCTGACCAGAATTTCATGGAGGAGTTTCTATTGACCATCCATATAGAATTGTTCATAATGATGGAAACAATATTTCTGATGGAGGGCCAAATGGATGTGTTTAGGAAGTTCTTTTCACCATTCTTCAATATATCTAGAAACCGATTTTGAGTAATGCAATCAAGGGGTGTCATTGTGAATCATGTTCTAAGTGAGTCTGGATTGAATGGACTCATTAAAGAGTTTTAAATTTTTAATACCAAGACTACCCTTGACTTAAGGATTACAAAAATTATCTTAGGATATAGTCACCAGTTTCATGTCTGATGTGCTGCCTTACTAAACAATGTTTTTGAAATGCACATTCATTTTTTTATAAGACTAGCCGACCAATTTTAGACAATCATAGAGTAGACTAATTTGGATAGAATTACTGATTTGACATGACTAACACTCACTGTACAATCCAAAGTAAGTAATGAATAATATATATTATTATCCATTCCTATTTATGAATTAGATAGTGTTTTAGAGGCATAAAATGAGAATAAATCCATTCTTAAGCATGGAATACTCTAATATTTTTAAAAGATTGTTCTACTGCCTTTTGATGGAGAACCATTTTTAAATATAACTTTTGAAAATTTTATAAGATTTATTTTTCAAAATAAACTTATTATTTATGATTGGGACATTGAAATTTACTTTGGATAAATTTCTGGTATTTTTCTGATAATGTTCATTTTTTAATGAATAGTGAAAGGTGTTGTATTTTAATTCAAAACCTCCTTTTAATATAATTTATTTATATAGTTAGATTATCATTTTAATTGGTTTTAATGTGAAATTAGAATATATTTTTACCATTTAATCCAATGGTGGTCATTGGAATTAATATCACATTGAGATTGGACATAAACGATTGTCAATCTTTTGATAGATATTGTTTCTTAAAAACACGCTATTTGTTTTGACAATGGGTTTTAATTATAAAATTAATTAATGAAACTTATATTTTATGAATTTGGTAAAATGGACATAATTTTTAAATTCGGAATATCAAATATAGCTTAAGGTTAATTTTTTGTATTTTTATGAAAAACCATAATTTTTGATGAATAGTGAAACCACAAAGTGGTAGTTACATAAACTGATTTTTTGTTTAAATGGAACTGTACTAATTATGTGATTTGAATTTCAAAAATCCAATATAAATGATTTTCATTTTTAAGTAAAATGTGGTCCAATGGGATGAAAATAATTTTTGATGAAAACTAACTTTTAAGTTTTATTAATTGTGCTTAAAGGTAATTACTGTGATTTAAGGTAAAAATGATATTATAATAAAATGAAAATATCTTGAAACTTGTCCTAACCTTATATGATGAGCCATGGCCGACCAAGACAACCCATGGGTTGATTTTTGGGACCCCATGGTGCCAGTTGGGTAAGATAAAGACATTAATGCCTTTTATTTAAAGTAAAAGTAAAAATGACACAAACATATATTATTTTACTAAAACAATTTTTACATGGGATTATACAAGTCAGAGTTTTAACTATAAATAGTAATTGGAAATCTAATTCTATTTCCTACATCATAGTAATTTTTTAAAATTTTTATACATTAAATAAATTAAATTATTTATGACTTCATGATGATGCAGCGATTACCTCATTAATGAACGATTTAAATAAAATGAAAAGATAATGTTAAATCTAAGACTAAAACTTGTCAAGAACCTATTGGATGAGTATATTTAGAACCATTATCTCCTTATCCTCGAAATACATCAATTTGGGACCTTTAAAATTTGAAACTCATTTGAAAATAAAGTAACATTTTATACCTTTCCAAGAGTTCCCCTCCTCTCCTCTTATAGAAGGCCCACACCTCTACCTCCTTACGCACACCTCTCAAGCCTTTGGATCGGAAAATATCTGATCATTTTTCCTCTCCAAATCCCTCTCCTAATACTATAAGCCTTACCTTAGGCATGAAGCTCTTCAATAAACCCTTTTGGTTCAAACCAAACAGAGTTACCCAATTTTAAGGTAATGTCTTCACTTGTGTTCTTTTGTTTTATTTTGCTTCTCCAACCCCCTAAACTATATTTATTAATTTCTTTTGTAGAAACTCCAGTAAATTAAATATACTAGGATTTTTTTATAAGAATAATTCGAGCTACACTTACACACACCTACATCTAATGGTTAAATAACATACTGTTTCTGTGGATGGTGAACTTCTGCCTCACGAAACTATGATTGTTCAATATTCTTTTAACACCTTAAAATGAGGCCATTAAGATGTAAGTATATTTATATATGATATATAATATTTTTATGTTTTACTTAAGCTTCTATATTTTTCATTTATGTCATACCATTATGGTTTCCATTATGGGAAAACACGATATCTACATTTTAGGAAGTGCGGACTACCGCCCCCTCAAAATGATTTGATTCGTTAATACCATATGTGGTACAAATAAAGGATAGATTTAATGATATTATATGTGATAACATACTGAAGTTATACAAAAATTATGTATCATTATGTTTTAATTCCATTAAATATGATATAAAAATGGACGTAGCGTTCATGCGTACATACGGCTTACCATCTCAATGAACAGTACAATTCATTTCTTACCTCTAAATGTTATGTAATATTATAAATGCATGTATATAGTGGATATATATTCTATATATGATATCTACATAATGAATATAATTCTGGATATAATGTATAATTTACCCCATGAACAAACATGTAATTATAAAGTGTTTATTTTTGACTCAAGTACCAATGATCGTTAAAACGACCGTTATTAACTTAAATAATTACATAGTGTTAATGACATGATAATAAGTGATATAAAAGGAATAATTAACTTTAAAAAGGTTCTTATTAATGTAGAGATTATCTCAAGTTTATTATTCAGGAGATTAAAGAACGATAGAGTCATGTCGGACCCGAGGTAAGGGAACTTCTTAACCCAATTTTCATTATTTGTGTTAATCTACTACTTTCAAATTTTGTCATGATATTATTATGTCCTATCTTGTATTTTTACTTTATTTATGTGTAATTATAGTGAATACACATAATAGATCTATTTTATTTAAAAATGATCTTTGTACGGGTCTTCGTCTCAATCTCCTTTCATTGAGGCATATTTTGTTTTATACACAACATTCTTTTATACGGTGTATAAACCCCTATGACTTTTATGCTTATTCAAAAGAAATATTTTTTTATACGAAGAGTTTTACTAAATGACAAAAGGAATGTTTTTTTTCGTACGTATGCGGCAAAACTAACTTCTCCACCGATGTGACCATTATTTTAGTTTCGTCTTCCTCTACAAGCCATAACTTTTTTTTAAATGAAAAATAAATAACATGTTTTACTTTTATTTTATTTTGGTATTGAAAATGGTTTTCATAATGTTTTTATTATATCAATGTGTGGTATTGATATCTTATGATTGAAAGGTGGAAATGTTATGTTTCCTTTATGCATGTTTTATGTGATACGATTATGTTATGGTTCTTGAGCATTGTTATGAAGACGGGTGGTTCTGTGATAAAATAAGGGTGGGTAAGGCCAATATAGCTCTCCAATGCATTGGGTAACATGAAGGAGTTAAAATTTAAGGTTTTTCCGAAGAGATTTAGGGAATATACGGTGACGGGTATTCCAAACGTAACCATGAGGGTTACTCCCTACGTAAGAATGTTATGAATGCATCAAGTTACCTTTATGTCTTATGATTTCTATGATTTATTCATGATTTGATGATGTATGCTTATGTTTTAAGAGTAAAATATGATTTCATTGATTCTTATGTATACATGTACTCATGTTTTCTTTTCCATATTTTTATATCCCTTTCTGAGCTTTTTATGCTCATCCCATGTTTTTGAAATGTTTTCACAGGTCAAGGGAAAGGTACATGATGTGATGATAGTGTCAAGGAAGTTTCAAGAAAGAATCCAAGTTTTATTTTAAATATGTTCTTGTTGGTGGGAAAAATGAGTACTATCTTTTATGTAACCACTTTGTTTAAATGTGTAATGTAATGCATGTTTTATGATCTAATTCTCTAAAACTCGAAACCTGAAAATATCTTCAACATGTATTCTTGAAGTAACTCAAGATTAAGTAATGTTTAAGGTTGGGGCCTTATCGTTGGTATCAGAGGTCGGTTTAGATAACTTTAGGAGTTAGAATTCTATTAAATGATTGTCCAAAAATATTTTCTTTGGTCAAATTGAAATGATATAGAATATTAAGATTACCATGTTGCTTTATCTAATACATGTTTGTTTAGAATGGTTTTTCGTAGTGGAAATAGGGAATCAGTTCTAGGAAGGCATACAGAATGAAATGACCTTCCGAATCAGCATCCTAAGATGGTCAGAATTGGAAGTGAATAGTTTTTTGCAGTAACGGCGTAGTTGACTCAAGCGATAAATGGTGGTGTTATCCATGCATGAGATCATCCAGATAAACCGTAGAGGAACATGTCAGTGGTGGAACATTTCATGAGGCAACATCCCCGATAATTCAGAGGATCATCTGACCCTATGCTTGCTGAAGGGTGGATTAAATCATTGGAGAAAATTTTTGATGTCATGGGGTTTTCATACAATCAAAAGGTTATTCTTGCTATTTACCATTTAGAGGGTGAAGAAAATAAATGGTGGTCGATGGTTATAAATATCAGGGACGCTGAAGAGATTGATGCTCCCGACTGGGATGAATTCTAAGTTATGTTTCTTGAGAAGTATTTTCCTAAGGCTGTTCGACTTAGGATGTAAAAACAATTCGTGGAATTGAGGCAAGAGGAAGACTCAGTGGCTGCATATGAAGAAAGGTTCACTCGATTGGAAATGTATGCTCCAAATTTGATCTGAGACCTTGATAGTAAAATAAACCATTTTTATTTAGGATTAAAGCCAAAATATCGAAGGCCTTTAGCTTCTCATGAGTTCAAGATTTATGAAAAACTTGTCCGATATGCTCAGAAGGTGGAAATGGAGTTTTATGATGATCAAGTATTCGATAGCAACCAACAGAAGAAGAGACCGAGGAGGCAGGAGAAAGGGAAGAATTCTTCAAAAAAATATGATGGTAAGAAAACTATGTTTCCAGTTTGTGATAAATGTTGTAAAAGTCATACTGGGGAATGTCTTATGAATTCTGGAAAGTGCTCATGATATGGTAAGATGGGACATAAGGCTTGTGATTTCGCTGGAAAAGATCAAGGTGATTGTAAGACCAAATTTGATTTACATTTTCTGAAATGTGTTAAGTGCAATGAGATGGGTCACTATGAAAACTAGTGAACGAAAAAGAGCTCGAGTGATGGGAAGCAGTTAGACTACAAGAAAAAAGGGGTGGTTAAATCCTTTGTAACTACTTCAGCAGATGTTGGGCCATCAAATGAAGTGGAATCAGGTACTTTGTTTGTTTTTTCAGATTATTCCAGTGTGTTGTTTGATTCAGGGTCTACACATTACTTCATCTCTGAAAACTTTTCTAGTAAAATGGGAATACCATCTCAAGAAATGACTCCTGAACATGTGGTAAAAACACCAGGGGGAAATTTTGAGTAAAAAATAATTTATAAGAATCTTCCTATCCTTATCCGTGGAAAGAACCTACTTGAAAAACTTATTGTTTTACCTCTAGTAGAGTTTGATGTTATCCTGGGTATGGATTGGCTCTCTATATACCATGCCAAGATTGACTATAGAGATAAAGATGTTTATTTCCAGAAAGTCTTTCAGTTTGTGTAAAAGAATGAACTGTTATTGTTGATAACATATCAAGAGGCCTAGAAACATGTAAAAGATGGAAATGAATGTTACCTTGAACATATTGATGAGAACAAAGGAACTTTTCAGATTAATGATGTGCTAGTGGTAAATGAGTATCATGATGTTTTTCCTGATGTTTTTCCTGGAATAATACTATATCGGGAAGTTGTATTTACTATTTACTTAGTTCCTGATGCTATTCCAATTTCAAAACCCCCGTATCGAATGGCTCAAATTGAACTTTTAGAGGTGAAGGAGAAATTGCATGATTTATTAGAGAAAGTATTCATAATACCTAGAACATCACCATGGGGTGATCCTGTTTTATTTGTTAAAAAGAAAGATGGTTCTATGAGACTTTTCATTGGTTATAGAGCCTTTAATAACATCACTATTAAGAACAAATATCCTATTCCTTTTATCGATGATTTTTTTGATCAGCTCCAGGGAGCTCAGTTTTTTTCAATGATTGACCTGAGATCGGGGTACCATCAGTTGAAGGTAAAGGAAGCAGATGTTCCGAAGACCGCGTTTCTACATGATATGGCCATTATAAATTTGTATTAATGCCTTTTTGGATAACCAATTCACCTTTTGTATTCATGACCTTAATGAATAGAATTTTCCATGAGTTCATGGATAAGTTTTTGGTGGTTTTCATTTATGATATTTTAGTGTTTTCTAAAAGTAAAGAGGAGCATGAAAGAAATTTAAGGGTTATTTAGAAAACCTTAAAAGAAAATAAATTGAATGGGAAATTAAGTATGTGTGAGTTCTAGTTGCAACAAATTTCGTTCCTTGGACACATTTTTTCTAAAGATGGGATAACAGTTGATCCTGTAAAAACAAAGGTTGTTGAAGAATGGCCCACACCCACAAATGTAACTGAGATTCGTAGCTTCCATGGTTTGACAGGCTATTACCGAAGGTTTGTTAGATATTTTTCACGGTTATCTAGTCCAATGACTAAGCTAACTCGGAAGGGTGTTAGGTATCTAGACAAAAGAATGTGATGATTGTTTTCACGAACTGAAAATATGATTGGCGAATGCTCCAGTTTTGGCACTACCTTCCAAGAATGGGGAGTATGTTATCTACAATGATTCTTTATTGAAAGTACTTGGTTGCGTCCTAATGAAG
Organism: Viscum album; assembly: GCA_963277665.1. NCBI lineage: Eukaryota > Viridiplantae > Streptophyta > Magnoliopsida > Santalales > Viscaceae > Viscum > Viscum album. Next base: position 327,289,595 of record OY728143.1, read on the forward strand.
AATGATCAGGTAATTGATTATGCTTCACTTCAGTTGAAAACTCATGAGGTAAATTACCCTACACATGATGTGGAATTAGCTGCTGTTGTTTTTGCTTTAAAAATTTGGAGGCATCATTTGTATGGAGTAAAGTGTGAAATATATACTGATCAGAAAAGTTTAAAGTATATATTCACTCAGAGAGAATTGAACATGATATAGATGATATGGATATAATTAATCATGTATTATGATTGTACAATTCATTACCATCAGGGAAAAGAAAATAAAGTGGCTGATGCTTTGAGTCGAAAAAGTAATGCTTCATTAACAATGTTGCATTTGGAACGTGATCCTTTGGTTAAGGATTTGATTAACATTGTCATAGAAGTTGTTGGTGTAGGATGTCATTATGTTTTGTTTCAAGTATTAGTGAAATCTTCTCTATCAGATAGAATTAATCAAGCACAGAAGCAAGACAGTGATTTTTAGTAAAAGGTAGATCTAGTTCAGAAGGGTATGTTTCCTGAATTCAACATTGATAATGATTGTTTTTTGAGATTTGGGAAGATATTGTGTGTGAATTTTGATTCACAGTTGAAGAGAGAGTTGTTATGTGATGTTCATAGTTATCAGTTTTCAGTTCATCCAGGCAGTACTAAAATGTAAAGAGATCTTTAGGAGTATTACTGGTGGGACAGAATGAAAAGAGACATTGCAGATTTTACTGTGAAGTGTTTGACGTTTCAACAGGTTAAAGCATAGCAGAAGCTACAAAAAGGGATGCTTCAGCCTTTACCAGTGCCAGAGTGGAAATGGAAAAATATATCCATGGACATCGTTGTGGGATTGCCGAAGACACCTCGAGGTAATAATGAAATCTGGGTTTTTTTTGATCGCTTGACTAAATCTTCTCATTTCCTTGCTATACAAGATACTTTTTCCCTAGATCAACTTTCTTGGTTGTATATTAAAGAGATAGTCAGGTTTCATGGGGTTCCCCTCTCCATTGTATCTGATCGTGATCCCAGGTTCACTTTTAAGTTTTGGAAAGGCCTTCAGAAGTCGTTGGGTACTGAATTAAATTTTAGTACAAATTTTCATCCTCAATCAGATGGGCAGTCAGAACAAATAATCCATAATTTTGATGATATGCTACGTGCTTGTTCGATTGATTATCAGGGATGTTGGGACCAACATATTTCTTTGGTTGAGTTTTCTTATAATAATAGTTTTCATTCTAGTATACAAATGGCACCATTTGAGGCATTATATGGGAAGCAGTGTCGAACTCTAGCTTTCTGGGATGAAGTGGATGAATGGATGTTGATGGGACCGGAATTGGTAGAAGAGTTGGCAGAAAAAGTTCAGCTGATACAGAAACACATGAGAACAGCTCAGATCAGGTAGAAGAGTTATGCGGACAACAGGGGAATGATCTCTCTTTTGAGGTAGGTGATCATGTTTTTCTCAAAGTATCACCATTGAAAAGTGTGATGCGATTTTGTAAGAAAGGAAAGATGAGTCCAATGTTCATTGGACCATATGAAATTCTGGATAGAATTGGATCAGTTCCATACTGAGTGGCTTTACCTCTAAGTTTATCTCAGGTACATAATGTTTTTCATGTTTCAATGTTAAGGAAGTACATCCCAGATCCATCTCATGTTTTGAGTCCAGAGGTAGTTCAGGTAGAAGAGAATCAGTCTTATGAGGAACAACCAGTTCATATTCTTGATGACAGGGAGAAAGTGTTGTAGAATAAGGTGATTCATCAAGTAAAGGTTTTGTGGAAGAACCACATTAGTGAATAGGCAACATGGGAATCTGAAAATGCAATGAAGGATAACTACCCCCACTTATTCGATAAGTAAATAAATAGCGGGGACACAATTTCCTAAAGGGGGGAAGGATGTAAAATCCCAAGTAAGTAATTAGTAATATATATTATTATCTATGTCTATTTATAAATTAGATAGTGTTTTAGAGGCTTAAAATGAGAATAAATCTAATCTTAAACATGAAATACTCTAATATTTTTAAAAGATTGGTTTACAACCTTTTGATGGCGAACCATTTTTAAATATAACTTTTCACAATTTTATAAGCTATATTTGTCAAAATAAAATTATTCTTTATGATTGGGATGTTGAAATTTACTTTGGATAAATTTATGGTATTTTTCTGATAATATACATTTTTTAATGAATAGTTAAAAGTGTTGTATTTTAATTCAAAACCACTTTTTAATATAATTTATTTATGTAGTTAGATTATTTTTTTAATTGGTTTTAAAGTGAAATTAGAATATATTTTTACCATTTAATCCAATGGTGGTCATTTGAATTAATATCACTTTGAGATTGGACATAAACGAGTGTCAATCTTTTGATAGATACTGTTTCTTAAAAACGCGCTATTTGTTTTGACAACGGGATTTAATTAAATAATTAATTAATGAAACTTCTATGTTATGAATTTGGTAAAATAGACATCATTTTTGAATTCAGAATATCAAATATAGCTTACGGTGAATTTTTGGTATTTTTCTGAAAAACCTTAATTTTTCATGAACAGTGAAACCACAAAGTGGTAGTTACAAAAACTAATTTTTCGTTTAAATGGAACTTGACCACTTCTGTGATTTGAATTTCGAAAATCCAATATAAATTATTTTCATTATTATGTAAAATGTGGTTCAATGGAATGAAAATAATTTTTGATGAAAAGTATCTTTTAAGTTTTATTAATCGCACTTAAAGGTAATTACTGTGATTTAAGGTAAAAATGATATTATAATAAAATGAAAATATCTTGAAACTTTTCCTAACCCTATAGGATGAGTCATGGCCGGCCAATAAAACCCATGGGTCGATTTTTGGGATCCCTTGGAGACACATGGGTAAGATAATGACATTAATGCCTTTTATTTAACGTAAAATTAAAAATGACACAAACATGTATTGTTTTACGAAAACAATTTTTACATGGGGTTATACAAGTCAGATTTTTTATTATAAATCTTCATTGTAGATATAAATATATTTCCTACATCATAGTAATTTTTTTTTATTTTTTGACATTAAATAAATTAAATTATTTATGACATCATGATGATGCAGCAATTACCTCATTAATGAACGATTTAAATAAAATGAATAGATAATGTAAAATCTAAGACTTAAAATTGTCAAAGACCTATTGGATGAGTATATTTCGAACCCTTCTCACCTTATCCTCGAAATAAATCAATGTGGGACCTTGAAAATCTGAAACTCATTTGAAAATAAAGTAACATTTTATACCTTTCCAAGAGTGCCCCTCCTCTCCTCCTATAAAAGGCCCCCACCTCTACCTCTTTAACCACACCTCTCAAGCCATTGGCTCAGACAATATCTGACCATTTTGTCTCTCCACATCCCTCTCCTAATCCTAGAAGCCTTAAATTAGGCAGTAATCTCTTCAAGAAACCTTTTTGGTTCAAACCAAAAGGAGTTACCCGATTTTAAGGCAATGTCTTCACTTGTGTTCTTTTGTTTTATTTTTCTTCTCCAACCCCTAAACTCTTTTTATTAATTTATTTTGTAGAAACTCCAATATATTCAATATACTATGATGTTTTTAGAGGAAGGATTATAGCTACACTTACACACACCTAAATCTAATGGTTAGAGACCATACTGTTTCTATGGATAGTGAATTTATGCCTCACGAAATAATGATTGTTCAATATTCTTTTAACACCTTCAAAGGTGGCCATTAAGATGTTACTATATTTATATATGATATATAATATTTTATGTTTTACTTAATCTTATCTATTTTTAATTTATGGCACACCTTTATGGTTTCTATTATGGGCAAACACGATATCTTCATTTTAGGAACTGCGGACTACCGCCCCCTCAAAGTGATTTGATTCGTTAATACCATATGTGGTACATATAAAGGATAGATTTAATGATATTATATATGATACCATACTGAAGTTATAATACAATTATGTATCATTATGTTTTAATTCCATTAAATATGAAATAGAAATGGAAGTAGCGTTCATGCGTACGTACGGCTTACCGTCTCAATGAACGGTGCATTTCATTTCTTACATCTAAATGTTATGTAATATTATAAATGCATGTATATAATGGATATATATGATATATATGATATCTAAATAATGACTATAATTTTGGATATAATGGATATTTTACCACATGAAAAAACTTGTAATTATAAAGAGTTTTTTTTTGACTCAAGTACCAATGATCGTTAAAACGACCGTTATTAACCAAAATAATTACATAGTGGTCATGACATGGTAATAAGTGATATAAAAGGAATAATGAACATGAAAAAGGTTCTTAAGAAAGTATAAATTAACTCATGTTTATTATTCAGGAGATTAAATAATGATCGAGTCAAGTCGGACCCGAGGTAAGGGAACTTCTTAACCCAATTTTCATTCTTTGGGTTAATCTCCTACTTTCAAATTATTTCATTATATTATTATGTCATATCTTATATTTGTACTTTCATTATGTTTAATTATAGTCAATACACATAATACATCTATTTTAGTTAAAAATGATCTTTGTATGGGACTTCATCTCAATCTCCTTTCATTAAGGCATATTTTATTTTATACACAATTTTCATTTATACGGTGTATAAACCCCTATGAATTTTATGCTTATTAAAAAGGAATATTTTTTTATATGAAGTGTTTTACTAAACTACAAAAGGAATGATTTTTTATCATATGTATGCGGTAATAATGACTTCTCTTCCGCTGTGACCATTATTTTAGTTTCGGCTTCCTCTATAAGCCATAACTTATTATTAAAATGAAAAATAAATACCATGTTTCACTTTTTTTTATTTTGGTATTTAAAATGGTTTTCATAAATGTTTTATTATATCAAGGTGTGGTATTGATATCTTGTGATTGAAAGGTGGAAATGATATGTTACCTTTATCCATGTTTTATGTGATACAATTATGTTATGGTTATTAGGCATTGTTATGAAGACGGGTGGTTCTGTGATAAACTAAGCACAGGTGAGCCCAATATAGCTCTCCCATGCATTGGGTAATGCGAAGGAGTTAAACGTTAAGGTTTCTATGAAGAGATTTAGGGAATATACTGTGATGGTTATTCCAAACGTAACCATGAGGGTTACTTCCTATGTAAGAATGTTATGAATGCCTCAAGTTACCTTTATGTATTATTATTTATATGATTTACTCATGATTTGATGAGGTATGCTTATGTTTTATGAGTAAAGTATGATTTCATTGATTCTTATTTATACATGTACTCATGTTTCCTTTCCATATTTTTATATCCCTTACTGAGCTTTTTATGCTCATCCCAAGTTTTTGAAATGTTTTCACAGGTCAAGGGAAAGGTACATGGTGTGATCACAGTGTCAACTAAGTGTCAAGAAATAATCCATGTTTTATTTTAAATATGTTTCTGTTGATGGAAAAAAATGAGTACTATATTTTATATAACCAATTTGTTTAAATGTGGAATGTAATACATGTTTTATGATCTAATTCTAAAAAACTCTATACCTGAAAAGATCCTAAACATGTATTCTTGAAGTAACTCAAGATTAAGTAATTTTTAAGGCTGGGGCCTTATACTCACTGTCATGGGGAGAAATTTACCTTTTCAAGTGGAAAGATGATTACTAATTTGATCAACAATGTTTGAAAAATATCCTTCTTTGGGTCTTCCCAAAAATATGGGGACCCCAAGGTATTTGAAGGGAATTTTTCCTTTTTTAATTCCAAGTTCATTGGTGATGGAATTTTTTCTACTAATCAGAATGCATTTTCAAAAATAGATGAATGATTTGTTCCATCCAATGACTTAACCTCAGACCTCCTCATAATGAGTGAGAGTATTTTTGAGAGTTCTGATGTTTTCAATATCACCCTTTAGGAAAAACAATGATGTCATATTCATAAATAATATGTGTGAGATCATTCACATTCCTGTAAGCATGAATAGTTTTGTAACACCACAAGCTTCCACGGTACGCTTCACTTTGAATAATACAGTAGTGTGTGTTGTACGCAACTTTGAGTTCTAACACACACCACAACCAATCAAACTAAACGTTATGAAACGTACTACCCAGTTTTTTAAATTTTATAAATTTTATCTTTAAAAATGGACTTCATTTTTGGATTTGGAATATCAAAATTAGCATAGTGTAAAATTTTGGTTCTTTTCGGATAACTTTCATATTTTGATGAATAGTGAAGATTACTAAATTTTAATTAAAAAAAACTTTTTTAATCGAAATAATTAATAGTGATAAATTATGAATTTGAGTGGTTTTAAAGTATATTTAGAATATATTTTTACCATTTAATACAATGTTGGTCATTGGACATAATTTCACAATTAAACTGGACATAAACCAGTTTCAATATTTTGATAGTTATTATATCTTATAAACACGCTTTTTGTTTTAACAGTGGAAATTAATTTTAAATTAATTTATGCCACTTCTGTGTTTTGAATTTTGAAAAATGGATTCCATATTTGGAATCAGGATTTCCAAATTGTGTAATAGGTAACTTTTATTTTTAGACATTTTGAATAATTATTTCGGTAAATATTTTATTTACCATGGTTAAAGGGTAAATCTGGTAAATAAGGGTTATGAAATAATATTATTATAATAATAAATTACCCTAAAACGTGTCCTAACCTTATTGGTGGATACATTTCCGACCATGGGCATATTTGGGTCGATTTTGGGACCCCATGGAGCCACTTTTTGGTGATAAAGACACTTTATATTAATTATGTTAAAATAAATACAAAAAGGCATACACATATATCTTTTAGAAAAACAATTTTTACATAGGGTAATATATGACTAAATTTCGACTATAAATATTAATTAGAAGGATAAAAATATTTCTCACATAATGGTTTTTTATTTATAATTTTTAGAAATTAAATAATGTAATTTATTTATGACACAATGATGATGCAGTAATTACTGTATTAATGGAAGATTAAGATAATTGATATTATAAACATCCAAATAAATGTAATTTGAGATTTTTTTATAAATTCAAATAATTTTCTGGGTTAATATGACATATTAGGATTATGTATATAAATTGTTTTCGAAGTAATAATGTTGTTATTAATTTATCAAAAACAAAATACCCAATAGTGCCAAAATTGACATAAAAGAGTTTTTAAAACAAATATTATATTATTAATTGATATTAAATTCCTAAAAATATAAGGATCTGCCAAGAGACTTTTATCATGATAGGTTTATCATTAATGGAAAACATGGGGGGTCTCTTGGAGGTGTATATTATGTTTATTAACTATATAATAAAAAAATACAAAGTGACATGGTATGTGTCAAACTGATTAACTAAGAGTTAAAACTAAAAGATAATGTTAATATAATGACCCAAACCTGTCTAAATTATATTGGTTGAGTGTTTTTAGACCCATACCCACATTAAATTTTAAATAATCCACTTTGTATCCATTAGAAACCGAATATGAATTTATTATAAAATAATATCTATTGATTTTCCTAAAGAGCCCCTCCCCCCTTATAAAAGGACGCCACTTCTAAACAATTCGTCACACCTCTCAATCCTTTTGGCTCATCCAACCTCGGCCCAATTAATCTCCCTAAATACCTATACTCTTATTATAATCCTTACCTTAGGTAGAAGGAACTTCAAGAGTCCTTTTTGGTTCAAACCAAAAGGAGTTACCCAAATTAAAGGTAACGATTTCTCTTAGCTTCTTTTCATTTATTTTACTTCTCCAACCCCTGAACTCTTCTTATTACTTTATTTTTTAACAAAACCAGTGCCCTAAATATACTAGGATATTGTTATTAGAAGTATTAGAACTACACTTACACACAAATCCATCTAATGGGTGAACAACATAATGTTTCTGTGGATAGAAACCAAACGCCTCACGAAGCGATGATTGTTCATTTATCTCCTACCACCACTCATGGTGTTCATTATGATGGCACTATAATTAAATAGGATATTAATGATATTTATTTTATATATAAGCTTCTGTAATTCCATTTTATATCATACCATTATTCGTTTCATGTTGTATATATATACGATAATTTCATTTGAGGAAGTGCGCACTACCGCCCCCTCAAAGTGATTTGACTCGTTCATACCATACATGGAATGTATAAAGGATGGTGTTAATGAAAATAAGTAACAAATATAAGATATTATATTATACTATAATAATTATATACCTATTTATCATTTTGTTTTGATTCCTTTTAAAATGAAAAATGAAATGGATGTAGCGTTCGTGCGTACGTACAGATTACCATCTCCACGAACGTGATGAGATTCATTCCGCATCGTATCCATTCAAGAATAATCATCATTATATGATTAAAAGTAATGTTTATGAACTTTATATAATTATGTATATGAATAAGATACAACCTATCGATAAAAAGCACGACTTATGTAACAAAACATATAAAAGAAAATGAGTAAGCTAACACCTGAAACGACGATAATATTAAAGTATTATTAACAAAACATTATTAGAAGTTAATATATGATATCTATATTATGTATATGGTTCTTGTATAATTTAATAACAATGTTTTAACTATTATACCGGAGTTTAACTTACCATTCACTAAGTAAAAGTTCAAGGTAAGGGGTTTTCATCTCACTCCTTATTCCCGTGAGATTCATGTCATATTGCCACTATTACCTTTTGTGTGGTGTACGTATTGCCCATAATTGTATTATTTATATAATACAATTTAATTTATGTGTATTAAAATATTCATTGAATGATACCTCTTTCATGGGGTGTATGTTTCCTAAGTTACCAAATTGGTAAAGACTTATTTCACAATCTCTTCATTATCTGAGGTTGTTTATACGTAATTATCTTTTGGGACCTCTTTATCATCCACATCCATGTTTCTTAAAAATATATTTCAAAACATTCTTACTGTTTTACATAATATGGGTTAAAGTAATTTATACCCTTTTCTGACTTTTTATAAGAAGTTTATAAATGAATCTTTCCGTCGTTTTCTAAACAATTTACTTTTAAACCTTTTCGACAGAATTAAGGTAAGAATGACTTTTTTTACTTATACGGCGGGTGAGACTATTTACTGCCGTTATAAAATCGTCGAAGCATCCCTTACAATATTATAAGAATATTTTGAATATAAATGTTTTAATTTTATAATTATGTGACTTTAAATGATTTAAAAATGAATATTTTAAGAATTTGTGAAAGGTACCTGTTATCATGATCAGAATTTTAAATGTTTTAAAGATTTATTATAACGACCCATACTTTACATACATTGTTAATACTTCAAAATTGAAGCACACTTATTACAACATATGACAAAACCAGAAAGGACCGTATAGGTATAGTTTCTTTAGAAACTGGGAAACATAAACAGCTGGTTCATAAATCTTCTACAGTGTCTCCCATTTATTTCATCATATCTAGGGTCCCTTTTAGCATATTCTACTTAATATCCATCTTCCTGACCTGGGGAAAAGAAAACATAAAAGGGTGAGCTCAAATGCTCAGCAAGGGCAAATAAAAGAAATAAAAATCATATCATATCTTTTTGAAAATCATAACCTGCAAAAGAGATCATAATATCTTAACATGGAATAAATCATAGAAGTGAAAATGAGATCCCCATAATCATAACATGAAACTTGAAACTTTGTGGCATGCACACATAATCATGGAAAATCATTTCTTGTTAGTCATGACTCATTTTCAAGACTATCTTAGTGGAAAATGTCCCTTTCTGAACTGAGTCACCCTCATTCCAGTCCTGTTTCACTGAACCGGTATAACCTACCGTTCTAGCCATGTCTATCTCATGAGACATAAAATCATTACCCAATGCATTGAAGGGAGATATAGGTCCCACCCATATTATAATGAATCCTTTCTTATGTGTGCCACATAATCATAAATCATACATCATCGCATAACCCATGTAATAAATATGGCATTCTTAAACAACATGACATCATAAAACAATTCATATAAGATAAAGGAATTCATAAAAATGTTTCTATCACAACATAATCAAATCCATGTAATAATAGGGATAAAAACAGAACCCTTTTATTATCATAGATGGAAAATAATTTTGATAAAATACTTGAACTTCATTCTTGAGGAAAATATCCTTTCTACTTCAAAAACACTTTTCCTTTCTTAACATGTCATACAATTTTAAAATAAAAGAAGTTGATTAAAAATAAACTTGAATACTTGTAAAGTAAGCTTCTTGGAAATATTTTTTTAGAAATCCATTCATGCCGTATAAGTTAAAAAAACATTCTTCGTACTTTTGTTGGAAAAGTCAAAAAGTACCTCGTACGAAAAATGACAAAAGATTCCTTTCATACATATTACTAAAAACTCACCGAAGGGTAAAAATGGATTTAAACAATTGTAGGTGGATGGAAATAATATTACATATTGATGAAACATCGATGTGGATGATAAAATACACCCTAGTTTGCAAAGGTTGACTATACCTTTCCTCTGATACCAACTATAACGACCCATACTTTACATACATTGTTAATACTTCAAAATTGAAGCACACTTATTACAACATATGACAAAACCAGAAAGGACCGTATAGGTATAGTGTCTTTAGAAACTGGTAAACATAAACAACAGGTTCATAAATCTTCTACAGTGTCTCCCATTTATTTCATCATATCTAGGGTCCCTTTTAGCATATTCTACTTAATATCCATCTTCCTGACCTGGGGAAAAGAAAACATAAAAGGGTGAGCTCAAATGCTCAGCAAGGGCAAATAAAAGAAATAAAAATCATATCATATCTTTTTGAAAATCATAACCTGCAAAAGAGATCATAATATCTTAACATGGAATAAATCATAGAAGTGAAAATGAGATCCCCATAATCATAACAAGAAACTTGAAACTTTTTGGCATGCACACATAATCATGGAAAATCATTTCTTGTTAGTCATGACTCATTTCCAAGACTATCTTAGTGGACAAAGTCCCTTTCTGAACCGAGTCACCCTCGTTCCAGTCCTGTTTCACTGAACCGGTATAACCTACCGTTCCAGCCATGTCTATCTCATGAGATATAAAATCTTACCCAATGCATTGGAGGGAGATATAGGTCCCACCCATCTTATAATGAATCCTTTCTTATGTGTGCCACATAATCATAAATCATACATCATCGCAAAACCCATGTAATAAATATGGGATTCTTAAACAACATGACATCATAAAACAATTAATATAAGATAAAGGAATTCATAAAAATGTTTCCATCACAACATAATCAAATCCATGTAATAATAGGGATAAAAACAGAACCCTTTTATTATCTTAGATGGAAAATAATTTTGATAAAATACTTGAACTTCATTCTCGAGGAAAATATCCTTTCTACTTCAAAAACACTTTTCCTTTCTTAACATGTAATACAATTTTAAAATAAAAGAAGTTGATTAAAAATAAACTTGAATACTTGTAAAGGAAGCTTCTTGGAAATAATTTTTTAGAAATCCATTCATGCTGTATAAGTTAAAAAAACATTCTTCGTACTTTTGTCGGAAAAGTCAAAAAGTACCTCGTACGAAAAACAACAAAAGATTCCTTTCATACATATTACTAAAAACTCACCGAAGGGTAAAAATGGATTTAAACAATTGTAGGGGGATGGAAATAATATTACATATTGATGAAACATGGATGTGGATGACAAAATACACCCCAGTAAATACTTACGAATAAATAATCTCTGATAAAAATGAGATTGTGATATTTCCCTTACCTTAGGTCTGATTTGCTTTGTACGTGTCCGAAGCTCCTCTTCTTTGGAACTCTTCTTTGAATCCTCCACTTAGGGAACTATGATTGGTCTTTGAAGAAGACCAGGACCTCTAGGATTATTCTAGGGAAGTGGAGAGGAGAAAATGTAAGGGGTTGGCCGAGCTTGAGTGCTCAAATTGGTGTGAGGAGGAGGGGGAGGAGGTTCCCTTTTATAAGGGAGGAGAGGGGAACCTTAGGAATATCTCAAAATATTATTTTATATTAAAGTCAAAATCGGTTTATAATGGTTCCAAAGGGTTTTATTTCGAAGCTAAAGTGGGGATGGGTCGAAATCCTATCAACCAATAGGATTTAGACAAGTTTAGGGTATTATTTTAACCTTATCAATTAGATTTAACTCTAAGTTAAATAATTTAATTTTTACCGTGTCTTTTTGTTTTCTTTCACTATATGGTTAATACACTTACTATAACATGCCAAAAGAACCCCAAATTGTTTATTATTAATATATATATCCTTATCTAAGTCATTTGGCCGAACCTTAGATTTTTAGGAATAAAATAACAATTAATAATATAATATTGGATTTAAAAACTATTTTGTGTCAATTTTGATACTATTTGATATATGATTTTTGTGAAATACATAACAGAATTATATGTTCAAACCAAGTAGATTAAATAAACACTCATATATCATAGTAACCTAGAAATTTAGTGTAATTCAAAAAAAGTCTCAAATTACATTTATTTTGGTGTTTAGAACATCAATTATGTCAATATTTCATAAATAAGATAATTACTGCATCATCGTTGTGTCATAATTAAATTAAATTATTTATTATCTAAAAATTATAAATAAAATACCATTATGTAGGAAATATTTTTAGCTTTCTAATTAATATTTATTGTCGAATTTATCTTATGTATAACCCCATATTAAAAATGATTTACTTATTAAACTTTGATTTTAACTATTTTAACCCTTATTTAAATAAATTAATAATAAATGTCTTAATCTAACCCATGTGGGCCTAAATGGTCATATTTTATTCATAAGGTTGTTTTTGGTCGAATTACACTCATCCAATAGAATTATGACATGTGTTAGGGTAATAGTAATATCATATTTACCTTTGGTTACCCTATTTACTATTAACCGCGGTAAAAAAAAGTAAAAAGTTACTATTCACCAAAAAATTATTTTTATCTCATTGAACCAGATTTTACTTACTAATATCAACCGTTTCTGTCGGATTTTCGAAATTCCATTCACAGAAGCGGTAAAATTAAGTTTTATGTGAAATTCAGTTTTTAACCTACCACTTAGTGGTTTCACTATTCATCAAAAATTGAAAGTTTTCAGAAAAATACCAAAATTTCACCCTAGGCTAATTTCGGTATTCCGAATCCAAAAATGAAGTCCATTTTGAAAAATAAAATTTATAAAATTTCAAAAAGTGGTTATTACTATTCATAACGGCTGGTTTTAATAATATATTAATAGCATATCGTTGTTTAGTGAAACTTGGTATTGCGTACGACGCAAGCTATCGAGGAAGGTCGTGATTGCGTGTAAAGTAAGACAAGCAAGTGTGTAGTGAAAGATTCCTTTGATGATATAAAAACAAAATATTACTCATAAAAATCTCGGGTGTTATATTCTACCCCCCTTAAAAAGAATTTCACCCTCGAAATTCGTCACTTTGTAACAAACAGATGAGGATAATTCTCCCTCATCATATCCTCAAGCTCCCATGTAGCTTCTTCAAGTTGGTGGTTCCTCCATAAAACTTTCACCAAGCGAGTTGTCTTGTTTCGTAGGACTTTTTTGCTACGATCCAGAATCTCTATCAGCTGTTCTTCATAAGAAAGATCTTGCTCCAGCGGTACAACTTCTGAGCTGAGTACATGTGAAGGATCTGGTATGTACTTTCTCGGGAGAGATACATGGAACACATTGTGAACTTGAGAGAGATTCGGTGGAAGCTCCAATCGGTAAGCCAACTTCCCAACACAATCCAGTATTTCGAAAGGACCGATATATCTAGGGCTCAACTTCCCCTTCTTTCCAAATCTCATAACCCTCTTCCAGGGAGATATTCGTAAGAACACTTTATCACCCACTTCAAACTCTAGGTCTTTTCTTCGGTTGTCGGCATAACTTTTCTGTCGACTCTGAGCTGCTCTTATGTGTTGTTGAATAGATCTGACCTTTTCTGCCATTTCATCAACGAGATCAGGTCCTAATAGCTTTCTTTCCCCAACTTCATCCCAGCAAGTTGGAGTCCTGCATTTCTTTCCATAGAGAGCTTCATATGGAGCCATCTGAATACTGGAGTGAATGATATTATTATAAGAAAATTCCACCAAAGGTAGGTGTTGATCCCAACCTCATTTGGAATCCATAGAGCAAGCTCTCAACATATCTTCTAGGGTTTGAATTGTTCTCTCAGACTGACCGTCTGTCTGGGGATGATAAGCAGTGCTGAAACTCAACTCGGTATCCAGAGTATACTGAAGACTTCGCCAGAACTTCGAGGCAAATCTCGGATCCCGATCAGATATAATAGAAAGTGGTACTCCATGTAATCTTACCACTTCCTTTACATATATCCTACAATCTGATCTAGAGATTAATCCTCTCTAATAGCAATGAAGTGTGCAGACTTTGTAAGACGATCAACTATGACCCAAATAGCATTATTGCCTTTGGATGTTTTATGAAGTCTTGTGACAAAGTCCATAGTGATGTTTTCCCATTTCCATTCGGGTATGGGTAATGGTTGTAACATCCCCTTAGATTTTTGTCTCTCAGCTTTAACTTGTTGACAAACCAAGCATCGAGAGACATATTCAGCAACATCTCTTTTCATGCCATACCACCAGAAGTACTCTTTCAGGTCCCTATACATCTTCATGCTTCCAGGATGAATAGAGAATGATGAACTATGAGCCTCATCCAGCAGCTCCTTCTTTAATTCGGGGATGGGAGGAACACAAACCCGATTCCTAAACTTTATTATCCCATCACAATCAAGGTTGAATTCAGGAACATTTCTCACCTTCTTTTGTAACTCTACATATTCTTTCTGTGCCTCTTTAATCTTCACATGTATTGATGGTTGAACATTCATTTGAGAAAGATAATATTTTTCCCCTTCCATTATAATTCCAAGATCCATCCTTTGTAAATCCATAAATATTGGATCTTTTGTGATCCTCATCATGGATAAACTAGCATGGTCTTGTCGACTTAATGCATCTGCCACCTTGTTTGCTTCCCCAGGGTGGTAATGGATTGAGCAGTCATAATCCTTAATCATCTCCAACCATCTTCTTTGACGCATATTCATCTCCTTTTGTGTGAAAATATACTTTAAACTTTTATGATCAGTATAAATATCACACCTTTCACCATAAAGGTAATGCCTCCAAATATTTAATGCAAAGATTACCGCAGCCAACTCCAAATCATGTGTTGGGTAATTTTGCTCATGGATTTTCAACTGTCGTGAGGCATAAGCTATCACCATATCATTTTTCATAAGAACACACCCCAATCCCTTCTTGGATGCATCACTGTATATCACAAACCTTTCTCCACTACAAGGTAGTGTGAGCACAGGTGCACTGGATAACCTTCTTTTCAAATCCTTGAAATTCTCTTCACATTTTTCCGTCCAGACAAACTTAACTCCTTTCCAAGTCAACTTGGTGAGTGGATTAGATAATCGTGAAAAATCCTTTACAAAACGTCGATAATATCCAGCCAAACCAAGAAAACTTCGGATCTCAGTTACTGTTGTTGGTCTTGTCCATCTTTCGATAACCTCTGTTTTTGCTGGATCCACAGATATCCCCTCTTTTGAGATTATGTGACCCAAAAATGCAACTTTTTAAGCCAAAATTAACACTTGGTAAATTTGGCATAAAGCTTCTCCTTTATCAGGGTCTTCAATATAATTCTCAAGTGATCTTCATGCTCTTCCTTGCTCTTTGAATAGACAAGAATATCATCTATAAAGACTACCACAAATTGATCAAGATAGTCTCTAAAGACTCTATTCATTAGATCCATGAAGATAGCAGGGGCATTAGTAAGACCAAATGGAATCACTATAAATTCATAGTGTCCATACCTTGTACGGAAAGCCGTCTTTGGTATATCCTCCCTTTTGACCCTTAATTGATGATACCCTGAACGAAGATCAATCTTGGAAAAGTATTGAGCTCCGCATAGTTGGTCAAATAAGTCATCAATGCGTGGGAGAGGATATTTGTTATTGATAGTGATCTTGTTAAGTTCTCGATAATCAATGCAGAGTCTCATTGATCCATCTTTCTTCTTAACAAATAAAACAGGTGCTCCCCATGGTGACGCACTAGGGCGTATGAATCCCTTATCAAGATTCTCTTGGAGTTGCTTCTTCAATTCCTGCAACTCAATTGGGGCCATTCTATAAGGTGTCTTTGAAATAGGCAAAGCACCTGGTACGAGTTCTATTGAAAACTCAACTTCACGATTTGGTGGAAGACCCGGTAATTCCTCCGGAAATACATCATCAAACTCCCGTACAATGGGCATATTCTTAATCGTGAGTTTCTCACCAACCATTTGAGATAAATAACCTTCATTTAGTGGAATCAAGACCCATAAGATGGAAGAAATTTCCACTGGAAGGTTATATTCATCCTTGCATCGATAGACGATCATAGATTGATCTGGAATATGAAATGTGACTTCCCTTATTTGGCAATTGATATGAGATCCATGTAGAGAAAGCCAATCCATGCCAAGAATCACATCAAATTCCACTAAAGGAAGGATCACAAGATTTGCAGGAAGCACTTTCCCACAAACTTCGATCGGAGAAGAATTATAAACTTTTGATGCGACTGTTGTGCCATTAGGTGTTGTCACAGCTAACTCAACATCTAATTGATGAGGTAATACGGTGATACCCTTAGAAAATTCTTTAGAAATAAAAGAGTGGGTGGATCCAGAATCAAATAAAACATTTGCTACTTTAGAGTGGATGGTATGTGTACCTTTCACCACTTCGTTATCGTACTCCACATCGCTGATAGAAATTGCATGTGACTTTCCTTTGTCTTTAGCCTTAAGATTTTGTTGACGTCGACCATCATCATCAACCCTTGGATTTGGGAATTGATTGGCATAATGCCCCATCTCCTTGAACTTGAAACATTGAAGTATAGTAGGTTCATTCTGTGTATCCCTTCTTTTGTTTGCATCATTAGACATCTTCTTCCCATTGTCGCGGCATTCAAATGCCCGATGACCTTCGTTTCCGCATTTGAAAAATTTACTTGTCCCATTAAGACAACTCCCTCCATGTTTCTTTCCACACTTTGAGCATAAGGGAAAGCTCATCTTCTTTTCAGTGTGCTCCTTAGATTTTCCTTTGAATTCCATCTTCCTCTTCTTATCGAACCCATGTGATTGATGGGTTACTCTAATCTCCATCTCGACTTTGAGAGCACATCGAACGATTTCCTCGTAGCTATTGAAGTCCCTTATGGATAATGCCCTTCGAAGACTTGGTTTTAAGCCACTAAAGAATCGATCGATCTTACTCTCAGGTTGGATAATAATACCAGAAGCATACCATGCAAGTCTTGTAAAATTTTCTTCATAGGTACCAACAGATTCATCATCCCTCCGCTTCAGTTCAAGAAACTCTTTCTCCATCTTTGTTCGGAGAATACGAGGGAAGTACTTATTGAAAAATAAGTTCTTGAACTCGTCCCATTTCATAGACTCAATTTCATCCCTTTACCTCGTATTCTTAATAAGATTCCACCATTGATCAGCATCTCCTTCCAAACGATACACTGCTAGAATGACTTTATCATGTTCAGAAAATTGAAGAACTGAAAATATCTTTTCAGTAGTACTAATCCATTGTTCAGCAACTAATGGATCAGTAGACCCGCTGAAAGAAGGTGGGCGCTGCCTCATGAAGGATTCAACATAATTTTGCTCCTTCCTTTGCTCGTTTGGAAGTCCTGCATGATTCATAGCTTGAGAAAGTTGTGTGAGCATGGCTACAAGATTTTTCATTCTAGCTCCCATATCGTTGGGTTGCTCAGGGGGACAATCATTGCATTGCCCATCACATTCCGCATTAACACGGTTCCTTCGGGTTCCATACATTGACTAAAACCAAGAATAATAGTGTGAGAAACACTAATTATAATAGGAAAACCACATAATCAAGAATAAAATTTCACACTTAAGGTCTTATTCTAGGGTATTCATGGCCATTTCTAAAACACTACGATTGTGTTATATGCTTAGACGTATCCTTAGGGTTCTTACTAAGACTTTCACATCCTAGTTTCCAAAGGTTGACTATACCTTTCCTCTGATACCAACTATAACGACCCATACTTTACATACATAGTTAATACTTCAAAATTGAAGAACACTTATTACAACATATGACAAAACCAGAAAGGACCGCATAGGTATAGTGTCTTTAGAAACTGGGAAACATAAACAACTGGTTCATAAATCTTCTATAGTGTCTCCCATTTATTTCATCATATCTAGGGTCCCTTTTGGAATATTCTACTTAATATCCATCTTCCTGACCTGGGGAAAAGAAAACATAAAAGGGTGAGCTCAAATGCTCAGCAAGGTCAAATAAAAGAAATAAAAATCATATCATATCTTTTTGAAAATCATAACCTGTAAAAGAGATCATAATATCTTAACATGGAATAAATCATAGAAGTGAAAATGAGATCCCCATAACCATAACATGAATCTTGAAACTTTTTTGGCATGCACACATAATCATGGAAAATCATTTCTTGTTAGTCATGACTCATTGCCAAGACTATCTTAGTGGACAAAGTCCCTTTCTGAACCAAGTCACCCTCGTTCCAGTCCTGTTTCACTGAACCGGTATAACCTACCGTTCCAGCCATGTCTATCTCATGAGATATAAAATCTTACCCAATGCATTGGAGGGAGATATAGGTACCACCCATCTTATAATGAATCCTTTCTTATGTGTGCCACATAATCATAAATCATACATCATCGCAAAACCCATGTAATAAATATGGGATTCTTAAACAACATGACATCATAAAACAATTAATATAAGATAAAGGAATTCGTAAAAATGTTTCCATAACAACATAATAAAATCCATGTAATAATAGGGATAAAAACAGAACCCTTTTATTATCTTAGATGGAAAATAATTTTGATAAAATACTTGAACTTCATTCTTGAGGAAAATATCCTTTCTACTTCAAAAACACTTTTCCTTTCTTAACATGTCATTAAATTTTAAAATAAAAGAAGTTGATTAAAAATAAACATGAATTATTGTAAAGGAAGCTTCTTGGAAATAATTTTTTAGAAATCCATTCATGCTGTATAAGTTAATAAAAACATTCTTCGTACTTTTGTCGGAAAAGTCAAAAAGTACCTCGTACGAAAAACAACAAAAGATTCCTTTCATACATATTACTAAAAACTCACCGAAGGGTAAAAATTGATTTAAACAATTGTAGGTGGATGGAAATAATATTACATATTGATGAAACATGGATGTGGATGATAAAATACACCCCAGTAAATACTTACTAATAAACAATCTCGGATAAAAATGAGATTGTGATATTTCCCTTACCTTAGGTCTGATTTGCTTTGTACGTGTCCGAAGCTCCTCTTCTTTGGAACTCTTCTTTGAATCCTCCACTTAGGGAACTATGATTGGTCTTTGAAGAAGACCCGGACCTCTAGGATTATTCTAGGGAAGTGGAGAGGAGAAAATGGAAGGGGTTGGCCGAGCTTGAGTGCTCAAATTGGTGTGAGGAGGAGGGGGAGGAGGTGCCCTTTTATAAGGGAGGAGAGGGTAACCTTAGGAATATCTCAAAATATTATTTTATATTAAAGTCAAAATCGGTTTATAATGGTTCCAAAGGGTTTTATTACGAATCTAAAGTGGGGATGGGTCGAAATCCTATCAACCAATAGGATTTAGACAAGTTTAGGGTATTATTTTAACCTTATCAATTAGATTTAACTCTAAGTTAAATAATTTAACTTTTACCGTGTCTTTTTGTTTTCTTTCACTATATGGTTAATACACTTACTATAACATGCCAAACGAACCCCAAATTGTTTATTATTAATATATATATCCTTATCTAATTCATCTGGCCGATCCTTATATTTTTAGGAATAAAATAACAATTAATAATATAATATTTGATTTAAAAACTATTTTGTGTCAATTTTGACACTATTTGATATATGATTTTTGTGAAAGACATAACAGAATTATATGTTCGAACCATGTTGATTAAATAAACACTAATATATCATAGTAACCAATAAAATTAGTGTAATTCATAAAAAGTCTAAATTACATTTATTTTGGTGTTTATAACATCAATTATGTCAATATTTCATAAATAAGACAATCACTGCATCATTGTTGTGTCATAATTAAATTAAATTATTTAATATATAAAAATTATAAATAAACTACCATTATGTAGGAAATCTTTTTATCTTTCTAATGAATATTTATTGTCGAATTTATCTTATGTATAACCCCATATTAAAAATTATTTACTTATTAAACTTTGATTTTAACTATTTTAACCCTTCTTTAAATAAATTAATAATAAATGTCCTAATCTAACCCAAGTGGGCCTAAATGGTCATATTTTATTCATAAGGTTGTTTTTGGTCGAATTACACATATCCAATAGAATTATGACATGTGTTAGGGTAATAGTAATATCATATTTACCCTTGGTTACCCAATTTACTATTAACCGCGGTAAAAAAAAGTAAAAAGATACTATTCACCAAAAAATTATTTTTATCTCATTGAACCACATTTTACTTACTGATATCAACCGTGTCTGTCAGATTTTCGAAATTCCATTCACAGAAGCGGTAAAATTATGTTTTATGCAAAATTCAGTTTTTAACCTACCACTTAGTGGTTTCACTATTCATCAAAAATTGAAAGTTTTCAGAAAAATACCAAAATTTCACCCTAGGCTAATTTCGGTATTCCGAATCCAAAAATGAAGTCCATTTTGAAAAATAAAATTTATAAAATTTCAAAAAGTGGTTATTAATATTCATAACGGCTAGTTTTATTAATATTTTTATAGCATATCGTTGTTTAGTGAAACTAGGTATTGCGTACGACGCAAGCTATCGAGGAAGGTCGTGATTGCGTGTAAAGTAATCCAAGCAAGTGTGTAGTGAAAGATTTCTTTGATGATATAAAAACAAAATATTACTCATAAAAATCTCAGGTGTTACATTTATCTTTATAAATCTTCTTATGGAATTTCCATGTTTTCAAAATGATTTTAAGGATTTATTTATATGGACATGAATGTTCTAGAAATATATTTATTTTCAAAGGTTTCAATGTGGTATGGGACACTTTGATTCAAACATCTATTTTAAATTAATTCCTTTATAAATGTGTGACTTTTAAATGATTTCAAAAAGAAAAGATATTTCTCTCAAATAGTTTTGATTTCGTCTATGTCAAAATCCTTTGATGTATTTTCAGCTTATTTGAAGTTGACTTATTATGATACAAAACTTAAATATTTTATTGAAGGTTTTGTGATATGTTTGACTGTGGATGTGAAATTTTTATACCAATCATGGTTTATGGAGAAAGTATTTACATTTCGTAAGATAGTTTTAATACGAATGTGTATGTTATGTTTAAACCTATTCATATGAGGAATGCATTGGAATTAATAAGTGACGGGTGGAGCCTGCTATAGCTCCTCGATGCATCGGTAGGTCTCATGAGAGAAACTACTATCTTGGAACGGGGCCTTGACAAAATCTTATTTGTAGTCTTGGCACGAGGCTTTGGCTACGTGGTGATGATATTCTGGCATTATGCATTCCGTCATTATGAAAGTGGTTGTTGGTATTGGATATGATTATTCGACTAGTAGAATATCCATGTGAATAAGTAAATAAAATTATTTCATTTTATCTATGTAATATTATGTTGAGGTTGAAGTTTAAAAGGATTTTGTTTTAGTTATACACTGCCTTAAATGTTTATGTTTATTTATGAAAGTCTCCGCTATATTGTTATCCTTACTGAGCATCTGAGCTCACCCCTTTCAATGTTTTTTTCCCATGATGTGAAGAAGTAATTTATGAATGATCTGTAGTGAATGTAAGTGGGGATATGAGTGTGGACTATAAAGACTATGTTGTTGTAGTTTTCATTTTTATGATGTAATGTAAACTTTATGAATGTCTCTCGTGTTTCCAAAACTACTAAACTGATGGGTCCTTTGGGATGTGATTCCTTGTAATCATGAAAATTTATTAAAATAATGTACTGACTATGGGAAACATGGGTTAGGGCATTACAATTGGTATCAGAGTAGGGTTAGAAATAACCTTGGAAGCTAGATTTAGATAAACACTGATTATAGCACATAGCCCTAAGACAGACTTTGAGGATTAGTAGAGAAGAACTTCCTAGAATATTGATTTTGTAGATATTTTGTGAGTTTTCCGAGAAATATGTCCATGTATGGATACGAGCAGGTAGAGGCGGATCTGGCATAGATGTACATAGGGGTAAAACCCGAAAACACCACTTTGAGCTAGACTCGAACGGGAACTGGTGCACGACAATGGGCCCTGCTGCACTCTTGGTTACAACACTCCTGGGGGATATGCTTAGGATAATTCTCATTTTCTTTATGAACCATTATGAAGGGTTTATGAGTATATAATTCCTCAAAGAATTTTTTTTATGATTATGGATTATATCTATAAACTGTTCAATTTATGTTAAGTGTTTTACAATTATGGAATTATGTATTTTGATTCATAAACTGATCTAGTTTATTCCATTATTTAGAAATGGCTCCCAGTAGAAGGAATGAGAACTTCAGCAATACACATGATCCAAAGATTAATAAAGATCATATCTTTCATGGTCTTAAACCAGAATTTAGAAGGTAAATAGTCTCCAACGAATTATCATCATATGAAGAAATAGTATCATGTGTTGATATGATATGAAAAGAATTTTCGGAGTCCT
This sequence comes from Viscum album, assembly GCA_963277665.1. Taxonomy (NCBI): domain Eukaryota; kingdom Viridiplantae; phylum Streptophyta; class Magnoliopsida; order Santalales; family Viscaceae; genus Viscum; species Viscum album. Next base: position 327,312,565 of record OY728143.1, read on the forward strand.
ATGGCTTTAAAAGGAATCCAGAGAAGGAAAAGATGGTAGAGAGAAATTCAGATAAAGGGAATAAGGTAAAGAAGTATTTTCCCATATGTGATAAATGTAGAAAGAGTCACCTTGGAAAATGCTTGAAGGGAATTGGAGTTTGTTATAAGTGTGGAGAAAAAGGACACCAAGTATGTGACTGCAAGGGAAAGAAAAAGTTTCCAATGTATAATGCTTCATCTGGAAGGAGTTTTGACACTATGCAAACCGATGTCCAAATCATCATACTATGCCGAAAATGATGATATTAGATAATAATCAAGTTATAATACTACCACAGATGAAGAGAAATGACTAGTGTTATTATGTTTCTATTTTTTAATTATTTCATTGAAGTGTTGTATCAATGATGTAATGGAAAAAATAAGCATTGTACTACAGTACTATTTCATTGAGGATTTGACATTTTATGGTACAAAGAAGTGTGACTCTAGAGTGAGTTAAACTTTTTGAAAATTATATGTTTGAAGGAAAGATAAACCTTAATATGGTCCTAATATTGATGTACTGATTTTGGAATAAGATATGGTTGATTTGGGTAAATTATATTGGATATTATTGACTACCTTGATACTGATTAAATATTTATATATTCCATCATTGTTGGATTTTACAACATTTTTGGTTGGATAAAGTATATTTAGTATTCTATCAGGAATAAGGGAGCATAAATGTACTCAATAAGGTTATATGGTAATTCAGGATGTTTCAATGTTTTAAACGAATACATGATGAAGGTATTCAAATTCTATTACAGGGTAAAAAGGATCTACATTATGTTTACCTTACATATAAATTTTGGACTATGAGTTTACAGACGTATTTTGGATAAGTATAAAGGTTAGAATGGGTTATGTTTGAAAGGATATTTATGGATTTTAAAAAAGGACAACTCAGGGGTTGGGCGGCAACCCGTCGCATCCAGCAAGGCCGCATGACTTGAACCCACAACCGAAGGGCGACAAGGGTGTATCACCTACCACTAGCCCACGTGATGTCCTGGATTGAATAATGTAGTTTTTAAGGGTCTGATATGTGAATTATAAATTCATTATTTTTGGAACCCTATATGATTAGGATAAATAGAATATATATATATATATATATATTAAATATTTTAGAGTAAATGATGAGTTTGTAGTAGGAATTAGTTGAAGGATAAAACTCTACTTGTCAAGTATATATGTATATATATATATATATATTCACTTATTTTAGAGATAATTTAATTATTAAACTTTAGGGAAGGGATCTTAAAACCAAAAATGTATTATCCTAATACCTTACATTTTTTTGAACTGATTGTCTTTTAAATCATCATAAATTAGTGGCTTTGAGGCCCACAATTCTACAATTGTTTATGATTGATGATCTCAATCACTCCCTATAAATATTTACGTTTTTCCTCCAATTACTTATCTCTAATTTCCTCCAGTGTTCTCCTAATCGAGATTATAATTTTGTGGTGACCCTTTCATTTCTCTTTTCCTCTTATTAAGACTAAATTTTATTAACCCAATTTCCCATTTGGGTTTTCCCACAATGATACTTTCTATTTTCAACCTTTTATTTTCGAAAAACAATTTAAAATTGTGAGGACACAATTTATTGAAGGAGTGGATAATGTAACACCCCAAGCTTCCAGGGTATTATTCACTTTGAATAATACAGTAGCATGTGTTGTACGCAACTTCGAGTTCTAACACACACCACAACCAATCAAACTAGCCGTTATGAACAGTACTACCACATTTTGAAATTTTATAAATTTTATCATTCAATATGGACTTCATTTTTTGATTCGGAATATCGATATTAGCTTAGTGTGAAATTTTGGTACTTTTCGGATAACATTCATATTTTGATGAATAGTGAATTTTTTTAAATTTTAATTAAAAACAACTTTTTTAATCAAAAACATTAATAGTGATAAATTATTAATTTCAGTGGTTTTAAAGTATATTTATAATATATTTTTACCATTTAAAACAATTTTTTCATTGTACATAATTTTACAATTAAACCGGACATGAACAAGATTCAATCTTTTGATAGTTATCATATCTTAAAAACACACTTTTTGTTTTGACAGCGGAAATTAATTTTAAATTAATTTCTGTCACTTATGTTTTTTGAATTTGGAAAAATGGATTCCATATTTGGAATTAGGATTTCCAAATTGTGTAAATAGGTAACTTTTATTTTTAGACATTTTGAATAATTACTTCGGTAAATATTTTATTTACAATGGTTAAAGGGTAAATATGGTAAATAAGGGTTAAAAAAGAATATTATAATAATATTAAATTACCCTAAAATGTGTCCTATCCTTATTGGTGGATAAATTTCAAACCATGGGAATATTTGGGTCGATTTTGGAACCCCATGGAGCAACTTGTTGGTGATAAACACACTTTATATTAACTAAGTTAAAATAAATACAAAAAGACATACGCATATATCATTTAGAAAAACAATTTTTACATATGGTTATATATGATTAAATTTAGACTATAAATATTCATTATTAATATAAAAATATTTCCTACATAATTGTATTTTATTTATAATTTTTAGACTTTAAATAATGTAACTTATTTATGACACAATGGTGATGCAGTAATTACCGTATTAATGAAAGATTAAGATAATTGATATTATAAACATCCAAATAAATGTCATTTTAGATTTTTTTTATAAATTAAAATAATTTTATAGGTTAATATATCATATTATTATTATTTATATAAATTTTATTCGAAGTAATAATGCTGTTATGAATTTACCAAATACAAAATACCCGATAATGTCAAAATTGACATAAAAGAGTTTTTAAACCAAATATTATATTATTAATTGATATTAAATTCATAAAAATATTAGGATAGGGAAAGAGACTTATATCATGATAGGTGTAACATTAATGGACAACTTGGGGGTCTCTTGGTGGTATATAGTATGTTTATTAACAATATACCATAAAAATACAATGTGACATGCTAAGTGTCAAACTAATTAACTAAGAGTTAAAACTAAACTATAAGGTTAATATAATGACCCAAACCTGTATAAATTCTAGTTTTTGAGTGGTTTTCGACCAATCCCCACCATAACCTTTAAATAATACACTTTTGATCCATTATAAACAGAATATGAATTTATTATAAAATAATATTTCTAGATTTTCCTAAAGAGCCCCTCCTCCCCTTATAAAAGGACACCACTTCTAACCAATTCCTCACACCTATAAATCCTTTTGGCTCAACCAAACTCTTCCCAATTAAGCTCCATACACCCCTATCATATTTTTATAAGCCTTACCTTAGGAAGAAGTCACTTCAAGAGTTCTTTTTGGTTCAAACCAAATGGAGTTACCCAAATTAAAGGTAACGATTTCTCTTAGTTTATTTTCATTTATTTTACTCCTCCAACCCCTAAACTCTTCTTATTATTTTCTTTTGTAACAAAACCAGTATCCAAAATATACTAGGATATTTTTATTTAAAGTATTATAAATACACTTACACACACATCTATCTAATGGGTGAAGAACATAATGTTTTTGTGGATGGAAACCAAATGCCTCACGAAGCGATGATTGTTCAATTATCTCCAACCACATCTCATGGTGGCCATTATGATGGAACTATAATTAAATATGATATTTATGATATTTATTTTATATATAATCTTCTGTAATTCCATTTTATATAATACCATTATTCTTTACATGTTGTATATATATACGATAATTTCATTTGAGGAAGTGTGCACTACCTCGCCCTCAAAGTGATCTGACTCGTTCATACCATACATGGAATGTATAAATGATGGTGTTAATGAACATAAGTAACACATATAATATACTATATTATAATTTAATAATTATATACCTATGTATAATTTTTTTCTTGATTCCTTTTAAAATGAAAAATGGAATGGATGTAGCGTTTTTGCGTACGTACATATTACCGTCTCCACGAACGCGATGACATTTATTCACCATCGTATCCATTCAAGAATAATTCTCATTATATGATTAAAATTAATGTTTATGAACTTTATATAATTCTGGATATGAATAAGATAAAACTTATCCAAAACAAACATGACTTATGTAACAAAACATATAAAAGAAAACAAGTAAGTTAACACCAGAAACGACAATAATACTAAAGTATTATTAACAAAGCATTATTAGAAGATCATATATGAAATCATAATTATGTATATGGTTTATGTATAATTTAATAACAACGTTTTAACTATTATACAGGAGGTTAACATACCATCGACTAAGTAAAAGTTCAAGGTAAGGGGTTTTCGTCTCACTCCTTATTCCCATGAGATTCATGCCATATTTCCACTATTACCTTTTGTGTGGTGTATGTACTACTCATAATTGAATTATTTATGTAATACAATTTAATTTATGTGTATTTACATATTCATTGTATGATACCTCTTTCATGTGGTTAATGTTTCGTATGTAACCAAATTGGTAATGATTTATTTCACAATCTCTTCATTATCAGTGGTTGTTTATACATAATTATATACTGGGACCTCTTTATCATACACATCCATGTTTCTTAAAAATGAATTTCAAAACATTCTTACTATTTTACAGAATATGGGTTAAAGTCATTTATACCCTTGTTTGACTTGTTATAAGAAGTTTATAAAGAAATCTTTTCATTGTTTTCTAAACAAGGTCCTTTTTAACCTTTTCGACAGAATTAAGGTAAGCATATATTTTTTTTAACTTATACGAAGGGTTCGACTATTTACCGCCATTATAAAATCTTCGAAGCTTCCCTTACATTCTTATAAGATTATTTTGAAAGTAAATGTTTTTATTTTATAATTATGTGACTTTAAATGATTTCAAAATGAATATTTTAAGAATTTGTGAAAGGTATTATTTATCAAGATCAGAATTTTAAATGTTTTAATGATTTATCTTTCTAAATCATTTTATTCAATGTCATTTTTTTCAAAATGATTTTAAGGATTTATTTATATGGAAATGAATTTTTTTAAATGATATTTCTTTTAAAAAGTTTCAAAGTTTTATGGGACACTTTGATTCAAAAATATCTTTTAAATTACTTCCTTTATAAATTTGTGACTTTTCAATGATTTCAAAAAAATAGATATTTCTCTCAAATAGTTTTGATTTCATCTATGTCAAAATACATTGATGGATTTTAAGCTTATTTGAAGTTTATTTATTATGATATAAAACTTGCATATTGTATTAAAGGTTTTGTGATATGTTTGACTGTGGATGTGTTAATTTTATACCATTCATGGTTTATGGAGAAAGTATTGACATTTAATATGCTAGTTTTCATACGAATGTTTATGTTATGTTTAAACCTATTCATATGAGGAATGAATTGGACTTAATAAGTGATGGGTGGAGCCTGCTATAGCTCATTGATGAATCGGTAGGTCTCGTGAGACAAACTAGTGTCTTGGCACGAGGCCTTGACAAAATCTTATTTGTAGTCTTGGCACGAGGACTTGGCTACGTGGTTATGATAGTCTGGAATTATGAATTCAGTCATTATGAAATTGGTTATTGATATTTCATGTGATTATTCGAATAGTAGAATATCCTTTTGAATAATTAAATGAAGTTATTTCATTTTATCTATGCCATTTATGCGGAAGTTGAAGTTTAAAAGGCTTTTGTTTTAGTTATACATTACCTTAACTATTTATGTTTATTTATGAAATTCTCTGCTATATTGTTATCCTTACTGAGCATCTGAGCTCACTCATTTCAATGTTTTATTTTTCCCAGAATGTGAAGAAGTATTTTATGAATGACCTGCAGGGAAAGTATGTGGGGATATGAGTGTGGACTATGGAGACTATTTTGTTGTAGTTTTTATTTTAATGATGTAATGTAAACTTTATGAATGTCTCTAGTGTTTCCAAGACTGTTAAACCGATCGGTCCTCCGGGACGTGATTCCTTGTAATCATGCTAATGTATTAAAATAATGCACCGACTCTGGGCAACTGGGGTCGGGGCGTTACAAGATTTATGTTTATTTTGATCAACCAACCAAGTCAGTGAATGACTTAAACATTCCTCTACAATATATAAAAGTATTTTAGATAGGGGTTTGCCTTGTATGACACCCTTATTGCATTTAATGTACCCTATGGTTGAGCCATTAATCAAGATGGACATTTTGGATGATAAGAAAAGGGTTCATGATTCTAGAGATTAAGATATTATTGAAGAACAATCCATGAAAAACATTGAATATGAAGTCCCAATCCCTTGTGTCAAAGGATTTTCTAATGTCAGGTTGTATGGTAATGTTACCACCAATTTTTTTATTTGACATATGAGTTAATTTATAGGCTAGAGAAATGATGTTATGGATGGATCTACTTTTAACATAGCCAATTGATTCTAGGATATAATTTTTTCCTATAATAGAGGTGTGTCTATTTGCAATCAGATTGGTGATGATTTTATTGAGGGTGTTAATATGGGCTATGGGTCTAAAAAGGAGAATTTTATAGGCTTTGTTTACCTTGGGAAATAAAGTATGAAATTGTGCATTCAACCCATGTGGTAAGCATCCACTATAAAAGAAATATTAAACAAGTTTGAAAACATCATATTGGATGATATACCAATAATATCGATAGAATCCATTATTAAAGACATTAGGACCCAAGGTACTGTCAGGATTTAGGCTAAAGGTGGGGTCTCTGATTTCATGATCAAGGGGAACACCAACAAGGAAAGTGTTATCCTCATCAGTGATAATGTGAAGAATGATAACATGAATGGGGTTTTTGTAATTATTGGTCTATTAAATAAAGACTCAAATTAGGAGACAACATGATTGGCCATGTCCGCTTCTTTATCATAGAGGTTGTCACCATATTTTATGGAGGCAAGAGGTCTGAAATCTTTTCAGAATCTCTGTAAGGAATTATAGAATTTGGTATTTAAATCACCATTAGTTAACCATTTGATTTTAGAGTTTTATTACCAATGTTTTCCTTGAATGTGAGAAGATAATTAAGTTTCATAGTAATTTTAATTTCGTGATTATGAACCGAATCGAAATCTATGTGAGTGTTATTGCTTTCAATTTGGCTGAGTTGATTCCCAAGAAGAAGGATGTCACAGTAAATTTGTTTGGCTTTCATGCAGCACCAATTTTTAAATTTTTTTTTAATAAATTTTATTTTAATGATACAAGAAAAGGAATCGTTGGATAATTCCCTAGAAGACCAAAATTGATTAATGAGCTTACAAAATTCAAGGTATGAGAACCAAGCATTTTTTAGTCGGAATAGAAGAGAAGGTTGAATAGTTTTGTAAAATATAGTGACCAGGATAAGGTGATGGTCATATTGTATTTTTGGGAGGGTGGTACGAGAAATGATGTCCCATTTATCTATGGCATGGTAATTATTTAAGGCTCTATTGAGTTTTCTCACAATAACACTTTTATAATGATTCAGTTACCATGTATATTTAGTACCGGGTAATGCAATTTTAGTTAATCCTGTGTTTTCAATAGTATCTTTAAATCCCCTCATAGATATAGTAGAGTGGAGTGGTCAAAGTTTTTCCCTTGATGTAATAATATCATTAAAATCTCCAACAAAAAACCAAGGAATGTGAATACAAGAACTCAAGAGAAATATGTCATTCCAATGAGTCCTCCTATCCTATTAGTTGTTCTTAGAATAAATAAAATAATAAAATAAATTTGTACAATCAATAATAATATCAAAATTGAAACATTGATCAGTGATATGAAATATATTGACATTAGTCAAAAATGATTGAGAAAAAATCCCAAGAGTATCCAGATTTGTGGGGCTTTCACTAGCACATATAAAGGTGTTTCCAAAATGACTGAAGTGAACTAAATCAGTGGAAAAAGTGATCTTAGATTCAGAAATGGAAAAAACTAAAGGCTTTTGAATGTTAAAAAATCATTTTGAAATAATGAAGGTGTCATTATTCCTAATACCATGATAGTTCCAATATAATTTCTTCATTTAAACATGCGTTTTGGAGTTAGAACGCCCTTTTTCTTAGTATTTGAGCCTTTATGCATAGTTGATCTTCTAATATTTTTAGACGTATTAGGGCATATATTAAACCCCTGATATCATATAGTTTCATCTAAGGTTTTATGATTATATGTTGTAGGCAAAACGTGTAAGGCAGTATCAGGCTTGATATTAGTATCAATTAATTCCTTAGTAAGACTACTAACCATACTGTTAATAAAATCTAAATTATTGATATTAGAATAAGTATGAATGGCCTCAATAAAATAGGTACCAGAAATTTTGTTTTGTGAGAAGTTGAGTTCTTATCAGAGAATCCAGATGTTATACAGTTATTCTGCTCAGTAAAAATAATAACAATCTGTTTAGATAGTTTCTTTTGAAATCTAGTGAAGTAAGCAGATTTCATAGTATGTCCTATAATACCGAAATCTAGATCAGTGAATACTAAATCCAATAAACCTTCTTTTGTGTTGTCCGGTGCTAGGTTCTTTCCAACAGAAATAACAGTATCTTCGGAATCCATATGGGATTTCATCGGTTGAGTAAGAGCTGGGGAAGTGGTCTCTGTAGTAATGTTCACTGGGTTACCTGCCTTGAATTTTGATAGATTAGTGTAAGATGACGTAGATTCCATACCTGTGCAATCTGAGGAAAATTGTCCTGAAGTGAACAACTATATCACTACATTATTTCAAGCATGTGACTTCGGTGATAAATGGACAGATATGTTCATTTCTAAAGAAGCAGGGTTGTGTGTGATGTCTTTTTCTGAGTACAATGAAGATCCTCCTGGTGTGAACCAGTAACTAGAGATGGAATAGGATAGATTTCCCTCAAATTACTATTACTGGTTACCCTATGATGGGTGGAAGAAACTATAACATCATCAATAGTAGCATGTGCCTCAGTTTTTTCAATTATTTGTTTATCTTGAATGAAATTCACTACCATGTTTTCAATATCTTCTAAAATGTCCTCTTATATATTGTTATCTTCTTCCTTTTCGACACAAATCTACCTATGTACTACCCGAGGATTCCCCTAAATGGTTTGAGGGAGATGATTTCTTAACCCAAATTTTATTTTTTTGTTTAGGAGATTCAGTTTTATCCGTGATTCTCTTCTTACCTCTTATATTTCTAACCTCAGTCCCCTCATTGTATTTGGGGTGGACAAAATTGTATTTAACTACCCTACAGTTCAAGATAGAATGTCCAACTATCATGAAAAGCTCCCAAAATGGAGTATTTCATTCATACTCAATTTTATCATCTGTTATTTGATCCATGGCATTAATGCTAACCACATTCTGTAATTTCGAGTCAAGGTTGATTTTGACCATGATTGTAGAAAACATTCCTTATTCTGCATTAAGTGTGTGTTGATCTATCTTAAGGGGGATGCCAATGCATAAGACTATTTCATTATGAATTTTATGATTCCAATATAAGAAATTATGGCCATGCAATTGGATCCAAACATTTTCCATTGTGTTCTTGTGAGTGTGTGGATTAAAAATGCTATCACAATTTGATATTCGAAAGAGACCAGGTTTATGTTTGATGTTTATTAATTTCCAAACATGGTTCAGATGCTCCTATGAGTTAAAAAGGATATGAAAATAGCCACATCCAATTAGAATTAATTTCCAATCCGAAACACCATAGTAGTGTTGGATTCCTAGATTAAGTTCATAAAAGTGCCATGGTTTGTCACGTTTCAGATAAGAACTGCGACCCACAACAGAATACTTACACAATTTCCAATGGTGTTGAAGGTCTTCAGGGTCAGACTCAAAAAGGAAGTAGCCATCATCCAATGTCTAGCATTAAGGTGGCTTTGAAATATTATTAGTGGACTAATATGTACATTTCAGCGCTTCGAGGAAGAAAATTTATCTTGATTTACCAATCAATGAGCATGAAGTAGATTCTATAGGGGAGAAATCATCATTTTTGTGAGTTTTTAACAGCATGTCCATTGTAAATTTTCCTCTCTTGGATGTGATGTGATTCAAATCTCCCAGTCAATTGAAATGAGAAATCCATTGGAGCTCAACATGATTAATTAGTTTGGAAATCCGAGTTCGTTGATGATTTTTGGAGAGATGTATTCTCTCATCTCTCTAAATTTCCATCATTTTATTCATTTTATGTCACGGTGTTATCCACCCATTTTTTATCATGTAATCACCCAACCAATTTTATCTTCAATTTTATAATGATAATTCATATTAGATTTTAATTTTCCACATTTCATTAATAATTGTTTTTAATCACATGAAAGCATTTCAAAATACTGAAATAGTAAATCCATTTTCAAAAACATTTTCAATACCTAAATACCAAAAAATGGAATATTTTATTTATTTTCCCATTTAATTATAATATAGGTTATAGGGAATGGGAAATATCAAATAACAGGTTCATCATTAGAGAAGTCAAAATCACCATATACGTTAAAAACATTCTTTTTATCATGTTGTAAATAAGGTCAACAAATTTTTATAAAAATAGTTATGTTTAAAACCATTAAATGAAATTAAATGTAAAAATTTATGATTATACACCTTGTTAAATAAGGTGTTCAATACCATCAAAATAAGCCTCAATGAATGTAGATTGAGATGAAGTCCCCTAAAAGAATCCCATTAATGAAACATTTGACAAGAATTAAAAATATCCACTTTTAAAACATTCATTCCCATATAAATACATTCATAAAAACCATTTTGAAAATATGGACATAAAAAGAAACATTTATAAGAATAAGTTACAAAAACATTAAAATGAGTTTTTGTGTTAAAAAGTCCCTTACATCAAGAGAAACAGTTTAATAAAAATAATTAAAGAATAAAATTTGACTAAACATATAGTATCATGAGAATTATGGGATTCGTGATATAATATTATAAGGGAAGGACATATTTCATATAGAATTAAATTGGTGCATAGCACCAAAAAAGTTTCAATGGAAGGTCAATTGAGACAAAATCCCTTACCACGAGTTTGAATCATAACATATAATATTTATCATCCTCAATAAAAAAATTACGTTAATTTATACTATATTTATACCAATTTTCTTGTTTATTCTTCCTTTTTTATCAATTACAACCATGTCATGAAATTTACATGATATTTTAAGTTCAAGTTGGATGTTTTGTTGATATTCGGTAATTGAGTTGAAAATGAACATGGTATGATTTCAATAGTCTATGGGGTCATAATTCCATTATCTCAAGAATAATATTAAGGAGTAATTTTTCTATTATTAATTGATATTTATCTAAGAAAGTTAATTATTATTTTATCATTCTATAATAATCATAATATATTTAAAATTATATTAATAATTTAAATATACTTATATAAATCATTCAAGTTATGTTTTAAATAAAAACGTATCACATCGCTTCATGGAGGTGACCGTTCACACATGCAAAAATGATGTTATCATTTTTTTGTGCATGAAAATTAAGAACATTATTAAAATATTATTGTCTTATAATGACAAATATGTCCCAAATATACAATATGAACATTAAATGCCTCATTATAACTAGTCATAAAAGATGGTTATTGAAAACGAATAATATTTGTTCATGGAGGGGATATTTCACATTTACGCACGAATGATTATTTCCATTCCCATTTGATAGAGGTGGATATGTATTTAGGTGATGATATTAACATAATAAAATATTATTATAATGTGGATAGTGTATTTATTATCTCATTCTGGTTGTAGAATAATTTTATGGATGTGGAAGAATAAATAAAATGGAATCACTTAAATAAAAATATTACCTTTCCTTCATATGATCACATTTATTTATTATTTTATAGCTTTAAAGTGGGTTTTATGACTTAAAAAGGCCTCTATAATGTTGGATGGTATTCTATGATAGGTTTTGGGTAGATATTAGCATAACCAAAAGGTTTCTTCTATGTACGGAATCGAGAGGAATGTTATCCATTTAATAGGATAGGTGAGGGGAACCCTTCGAAACCCTTAAAATATTAAATTAATATAAATTAATTTTTCTAATCAAATTATAAATTTTTCTACTTCTGAAATTATAAGAGGATGTTTATAAATCTTATCAAAAAATAATTTTTTTACATGTAGTTCATTTATTTGAAACCTTATCATTTTTTAACCCTTATTTAATTTTTTTAATTCTTAACTTTTTACTAATTAGTTTATAGTTTGTTGGTTAAATAAATTACCATAACATGACAGAAGACCCATCAATAAGTAATTTATGAAATTATATTCATTTTCTGAACAATTTTTCTGTATCTTGGTATTTTACTAATTTTATATCATTTAATAAAATATAAATTATTTTAAAATCACAAAAGAGACAATTTTGACACTAATCACTGAATGACTTTTTAAAAATATCATAACAACTTGATTACATCGAAAAATAAACATTTAATCATCCTTAATGTGTGAATGTCCTCCAATTTTTTGGTTGGAATCAAATATTTCATATTATATTTATTTTAAAAATATTAATATTATTTAATTTATTATTAATTCAATAAATATATTACAACATCACCATTGTCTCACAATATTTTTTTCATTATATATTTCTTAAAAATTAATAATATATTATGATCTTTTAGATAATTTTATTATCTTTTTATGTAAAATTTATATAAAAATATATAACTTATATAACCCCATATTAAAAATGTTCTAGTTATAAGGGACATGATTATGACATATTTCTCTTTACATTATATTAAATGTTATTAGTGTCATAATCCCCCCCAACTGGATTCCAAAGGAATCAATTTTGAAATAATGATTTTAATTGTATAAAATAACTCAAAAAAATGACTATGAAATTTTAGAGATGTTTTATAACATATAAAATTGTTTTAACTTATAATTGCACGATTTACCCTTAACTGTTGTAATAAAAACAATTACTAAAGTAATTTTCAATCTGTCCAAAAATAGCAGACTGCTTCTTCTAAAAAAAATTTCCCCGTGATTCTAAATATTCAAAACATTTTTTTGAATTAAAAAAATTTAATTTTTATAAATTAAAAAAAAATCATTGATAGAATCAGAAAAAATGTTGTTAAAGTAAATCATTCAAAAGTTTACATAGTTTTTATATCCAAATTCCTTATGAAATTGATTCCAATTACCAAAATTTGATTAAAATAATAAAACATAATCTAATTATACCTTTAAACCAAGTAAAATTCTAATCTAACTTTGTTAATAAATTATAAGTAAAAGTACTTTTGAATTAAAATTCCTTTTTCACTATTAATTAAATTAATGAATATTATCAGAAAAAATTTAAAACATTTAACCAAAGTAATTTTTTCATCCCACTTACAAATAATAAGTTTATTTTTTTCAAATAGAACATATAAAGGGTCAAAGAAATATATTTAATATGGTTTCACCATCATAAAGTTGTAGAAATTACATTTTTGTTAATATAATATTACATGAGTGATTTATTAACTAAATGGTTTAAGACACTCTTTCACACATTTAAATAGATTTTAGGAAAAAGATTTCCTTTTATTATTAAAACGGGTTTTCATTAATTTATAATTATGTTTTCATCAATAAATTACGTATATGTGTAAACTATATTTTCATAATTTAAATAATACCATTCATTCCCTACATTCTAACAGCTATGTTATGAAGGTAAATTTTAAATAACATTATTTAATTGTTTGTTTAATCTTGATGTGAAATATTATGTATGCTATCAACCATAGTATTTAATTTCAAAAATAGATATGTAATGTTATCCACCCCCCTACTTAAATTATGTCCTCACAATTAAAACATGGGATAAATAACTAGGGTTTTTACTTTTCAAAACATATCTGTTGAAATCCCACATATGAAAAAAATTAATGAGACCTTCAATTTAAATTAATGGAACAGAAGTACTAAGGTCACCTAAGATAACACATACTATGGTTTCATTTAATAAATTTATACGTAAGATAAATCTAACGATCGTGTTCTGTTGGATATTAATAGAAAACATTGTTAAGAGATAGATAACTATCAGAAAACCATACATTTATGATTGGTTCAAAAGTCATTAAGTTATTAGAATTATAATTAAATGGGTAAAGTTATTTTAAGATAATTTTCATTGAGTTCTAGATTTAATTTAACTCAATTTCTATGATAAAAAAGAATAATACTTTCTTGAGATGTATAGTTCCATCCATTATTAAATTTACACCATATACTCTTATTTTTATCCAAACAATGAGTAATCTAGATGATTTTTCCCACACAAGAAGCAAGAGAATAAATTTCTGTAGAATTTTAAAGTTATAAAAATATTAACTATTTTTTTCTCCTATATGGAAAAACTAAACAAAACCAATATTTTTAGAAAAAGTTAAAACAATCCCTCAAAAAGAAACAACCATTCCATGAAGAAAGACTAATATTAATCTCTAAAATAATATAGTGTTACCTGAAGTTCAACATACACCATTCAATAAATAAAAATCCTTAATTTTCCACAAAAATATTCTAAACTAAAATTTAAACCCAAAAATGGATTGATAATATAATATTCAAAGATAAATTTTTACATTTGTCGACAAATAAGATCAATCACAATTAATTTATTATACCAAAACTAATTAACCTATTCAAATATTCTCCTAGATAGGTTAATCATTTTCCTAAATAACCATCTGTGAGAGTGGATACTCAAGAGGGGGTGAATTCAGTTCCAATTAAAAATTTCTATTTATAATATTTATATTTAGAGCCCCAAATTTAAATAACAAGATAAACTGTAGTGAATTTTTAATACAGTAAAGGTTCAGTTAGGTTCTCTAGGGAATGATTAGTTCTCAGTTAATCTAATCTGAAGATTAAATTATCTTTTGAAACTAACCTACTGGTTTAAAATAAATACAAGAAATTTATAATTTAACTATAAGAGTAACTTGAAATAGATTTATATTTAATGTACAAAGTAGCAGAATATTCAAAATAGTTTTAATTAAAATAACCATGAATAACAGTTTTAACCAAGAGGTTCAGTCTCAAGATGAGACTTAGTCCTCTCAAATATTTTATATAAAACATTGATACACACCCTGGATCTGGGTTCAAAAAAGTACTCAGACTATCCAATTCATCAGACCGCTACCACAGTTCTACGTGGGAAAGCAATAATAACAACAACTCACATGTTGTCCAGGTCCACAGACATCTACCACTATCCATAGTGGGATACAAGATTGTAAGGTAAAGATTGAGTGTGGATTTAGAAATCCTCTATTTCAAATTAGGATTCAATGAGTGTTCAAACATAGATAAGTACGCAATGCTCGTAATGTAAAGAAAAGGATGGTCATAGTTGAGAAAAAATATATATATGAGTTTATAATTCTCTTGTGTGATGTCAATGCAGTTATGGTCTCCTTTGGATTGAAGTAGATGATGCTTTGAGTCCTTTTCTAGAAGTTCTGTGGAAAATGGAGTGTCACAATTCTTCTTGTGTTCTCTATGAGGTTCAGTCGAGTTAATGTGTTCTTTATGCTTCAAATAAGCTTTGTATGTGCTCAGTCATATCATGTTGCATGTAGTGTCCCCTATTTTTTGAAACTTCCACCAAGTATGTACTTCGTTCTTAACCTCACATCTTACTTTTCTGTTTTTGTATCACTCTATTAGATTCTTGGTCACACTTCTCTTTTATCCTAGAATGCACGTGTTGGAGCTGACAGGTTGCATGTGTTCTGCACCTCGTACCTCATACTATCTGATGATATGTCTACAATGAAACATTAATTATGCTAGTGCATTAAAGTCATCAAATATGGACGTTAGAAATTAAATGAAAAATGAAAAATTAGTTTAAGAAATGGTGTCACAGTGTGTCATGGAAACGGTGTCTCCTTCACACGATGTCTATGTAGATAACGGTGAGTAAGTGTCACGGTGTCTTGCAGTAATGGTGTATTTTTCAGGGTGTCTTGTTCACAGTGTCTCAGGGTTACAGTGTCTTGTTCACAGTTTCTGGATTCACGGTGTCTGGCTTCACAGTTTCTGGCTTTATAGTGTCTGGCTTCATGGTGTCTAGCTTCACGGTGTCTAGCATCACGGTGCCTGGCTTCACGGTTGCTGGCTTCACGGTGTCAAAAATACATAGCCAGTGGAAGACTCACGGTGTCATAGACTTTACAAATTAACTATGTGCAGACTTAAATAAAGATAATAATAGAAAGGATTAGACATGATAATTTGTTAAATAAGGTATTATGTGAGTATTTTACAGATAGTATAAAGTAAGTAAACTGAATATAAGGATATTTATTTCTTGCATGGATCTACCTAAAGTATGAGAAATCATTAGTTATAAATACACATGATCTATATTGAATAAGATGTATAATCATTAACATATTATTTATATAAGATTTTTTATCATTAAAACATGATTAAAACATGAGGAGTCCTATAAAATCCCACTTTTGATGATAAAAAATCATATACTTTTAATGTTCATTTTAGATTAAACCATAAAGATAAATTGGTAACATAATATATAGAAACTTCTACCCCTTTTGGATTATCAAAAATATGAACTAAGAAAGGGTAAACATAGTCCATTAATAAAAAATAAGGGATATTACACAGCAATATCAATATAAAAACAATATCATCCCTATCAAAAAGAGTAAACACTATTCTTCATCAAGTGTTTTCCTTCTCTTTGCCTTTTGCAGTAGCAGAAGAAAAATTCGTAGGTGCAGTAGTTGAGATCGAAGAAGGCAGAGATGTGGTTGATAAAGAGGATAAAGGAAGGATGTCAAATACTAAGGGATCCAACGTAGGGGCAGTAGAAGATCTAGGCAGTTTTAGATCAAGAATAACATGCCTGATCTGACTGAGTGCATGGACAACAAACATAGTGGTTAAGGCTACGGTAGAGGAGAAGGTAGGAAGCCCTGGTCTAAGAGGTTCATCCACTGTAGCAATAATGGTTGTACTATGAACATGAAGATAGGTCCAGAGGATTTTAATGAAATCTATAACGATCTCTCCACCATGTTGCATGGCCCACTCAAAGTCATCCTTGTTCTCCATAAACTTTTCCAAAAAATGAGTAAACTCTCTGAGTTTCTGGACTTGGGTCTTAAAGGTATGAGTCATTGGAGGAATCCTCAGATTTTCCACAAGGTACTTGAAATGGTTTTTCCTATCAGGCTTGCAGAAAATTATATTGATGTATAAATCAACATTCTTGGAAATCTCTTGCTGAGCGTAATTTTCAATTTTGGAGTTGATTTGTACTAATTCAAGAACTCTATCACTGTTTTTGAATACCTCAGATAAAGAATCCACGTTAAAGACACTGAAGACATTATAATTCTCTTCTTTAAATACTGTTTTGAGAATATCACTATCCATGGAAGGTTTAGAGGATTGACCAGATGCATTGACTCTTGTGGTCCAGGATTTTAGTTGATTCAGCACCTTTTGAAGATATCATGTGTACTCATCAGTGAGTTTATTGAGGTTGGAAAAAATCTCTTTCATTTCCTTCAAAATTTTCTTTTTTACTTTCAGCAATATTTTCATCTATGGATGCAAGATAAGGTTGAATCTGAGACACAATAACTTGTGAGATTTGAGCGGCAGCAGATTCTACAGGAGGAGAAATAGATTCAGATCTCGAATAAAGCTCCCTCTGTATGTCTTCAACCATACTTCTTAGGGACATTACTTCATTACTAGGTAGTCTATTTTCAACTCATACCTCTTGAATCTCATGGATCATCTTTGGTGGTATTTACAAAATAATATTTTCCAATAATAGTGAGGCATCTCTCTCACTTAAATTTGTCACAGGAGAAGGTTGGGTATTCATGAGTTTCTCATCTCTAGATAAGAGAGTATCTCCAAATTCCTTCAAATCATTCTTACTCAGAAAGGATGGATATTCAAATAAGGGTTCAGGAGTATGAACATGTAGAGGTTTAGTTTCAGGATTAGGTTCATGTTCATGTTCATGTTCCTTCTCAGGTGCAAAGATTGTGATTGATTTCAACTGAAATAATGAGTAAAAATCAATACCAGTTGTAGTAACTAGGTGAGACTCACTCACATCAAAGAAACTAGGAAATTTAAACTAAAAGTATACAAAAATGACTCAGTTGGATGCGAGGATTCAGCAGACTCAAGATTTGGGGTTTTCTCCCCCTCAACAGGTTCCTCCTCAAGACAAAGAGTCACACGAGCTTGGTCTAAATCCACAGACTCAGCTCTAAGTTCCTCACTCATTTCCTATCTAGCTAGCTGAAAAACTAGCTCCGTCCATTCTTCAGTAGAGGGTAATATTTTAGGAAAATATTGTTCCATAGGGAGTTCCTAAAGATTGGCCTCTTTCATAATAGGTAACTCTTCCACTATAGGCTCTTCTGTTGTAGGTGCTTCCATTTTAGGCTTTTCTGAGTCTTTGGAAATAGATTTTGTTACATCCTTAGGTTGACTTTCCAAAACAACATCTTCTTCAAGAGCAGGAACCCCGTCTTCATGATCTTCATGAGAAATAGTAGTTCTATCTTTCTCAACAACAATAGCCCCCTTAGGTGGAACTACAACCTCTTCTTACTCTCCTTGAAAATACTCAAAAAGATCATCTAGTTCCAAACCAGGACTAGAAATTTCCTTTTTACTTGAGGGATAATCCACAGGATTTAATTTTCCATAAATCTTATCATTGTCTTCCACTCATTCCCTTTTCAAAGGATTCTAGTTTATCTTCTTATCTTGATGGCAGGTTTTGAGAGACAGTACTCATAGTCTATAATAACTTCCTCCTTAGGTCCAACAATACCATTTTCAAGAATCATGTCTAATATAAGCCGAGAGTAGAACAGAGACGTGTAAATGTATGTGAATTTGATCAACTCACACATGTGGTGTATGATTTACTTTCAAGGGTTGATCTTATGTCCATTTTTCATGAGGTGAATCAAAAAAAATCTTGATACATTGACACAGCAAAATAAAATTATCTTGGACTTACCAAATTCTGTATAAACCTAAACAAAATCCATGTTTCTCCATCTAATTCAGTAGTGAGGGATCTTCTCTGGGTTCCATTTCTAGTTAGGGTATTCAGAGCATCTTTTAAATCAAGGAAATCGGTTGATGGTGGAGTTCCTTTTTGATAATACTCACAAAGACCGTCATGAGGTATCCTAAGGCATTCAGCCCATAACCTCGAAGAAAAATAACATCTTTGGCCGTTGACCAAGCTCGTTAGAACAAAACGTTCACCAAAATCAAATGAGAAATGTACGTACTGGTTAAATTAAGCCACTAACCTAGGATAGATGGGTCTATCCTCCTTCAAGAACCATTCCAACAAACCTTTTTGTCCTAACACATTCAGTACCAGTGACTTACTAGATAGAATCCCCTTGGGGAAAACTTCATTCTCAGTTACAACCCTGCATTTTACCATATTCGGATTTAAAGGCCCTTCAGGTGTCAGCTTTGGTGCAGTATTATTTTTCTCTGATCTGCGCTTCTCAGGTGTTGATGATTATGGAATCTTCATCCTTGTCATTCGCTGATAGTTCGAGTGAGAGAAATGTTGCAAGGATGAAGAAGGGTTTGAAATAGTAGGTAGAATATATCTCTAATGAATAATTGAGTTATAATTGCATTGTTTTATCATTTAGGAATAAAAAATGTCGCTAAAATAAAAACGTTGGAAAATAAAAGAGGTGAAATAATATTTACCGGGATATGATTTTAAAGAAAAACATAAATAATTTTTTACGGTGAGATCGTGAGTGTTCATTACGGTGAGACAGTGAGTGTGTTTCACAGTGAGACCATGAGTGAGATTTTCAGTGTGCGTTATGGTGAGACAGTAAACGTCAAACCATAAGTACGAAATTCTAATGGTGGGACCATAAAAATAAAACATTACGGTGAGACAGAAAAGATGAAATATAGTAACTGAGAAACCATAATCATGAAACAATAAAGTATAACACCGTAAGATATCGCAGAGTAAGACCTGAAACAGTAACAATCAAGGTCCATATTTGGGATTTCTCATGCCTAGTTCATGTATGATGTAGTCTATTCTCTCAGAATGTAATAGTTTAGTAAATATCTCATCAAGTTGATATTCAGTATCAATGAATTCCAAAGTGATATCACCTTTTTGATGATGATATCTCAAAGAGTGATGTCTTACATCAATATGCTTTGTCCTAGAATGTGAAACAGGATTCCTTGAGATGTTAATAGAACATGTGTTGTCACAATTTATAGGTACATGTCTGAATTGATATCCATAGTCTAGTAATGTGTGTTTCATCCACAAAATTTGTGTAAAACAACTGGTAGAGGCTATGTAATCAGCTTCTGTAGTTGATAATGCAACAAAGTTTTGTTTCTTACTACACCATGATACTAGTGACTTTCCTAAAAGGTAACATGTTCTAGATGTTCTTTTTCTATCTAACTTACATCCACTGAATTTAGAATCAGAATATCTAACTAACTTAAATGTTTTCAATTTAGGATAAAATAGTCCCAGATTGGGTGTATGCCTAAGGTATTTGAAAATTCTCATTACAACATTTAAATGAGATTCCTTAGAGTTTTCTTGAAAAAGAGCACACATACACACAATAAATATAATGTCAGGACGAATAGAAGTTAAGTAAAGTAAAATTCCAATCATCCCTATATAATTGGTTTGATCAATAGATTTTCTATCTTCATCAAGATCCAACTAAAAATTGGTTCTCATGGGAGTGTGACTACTTTTAGTGCTATCCAATCTGAAAATTTTTTGAAGATCCTTTGTATATTTACACTCATTTAAAATAATACCATATTCATTTTGAAAAAATAAAATTGAAGAATATATTTGAGTTCTCCCATTAAACTCATTTCAAATTCATTTTGCATCATATTAGAAAAAACAACACATAAATAATTTTTCTAAGATCCAAAAATAATATCATCTATATAAATTTTAACAACTAAAACATCATTAGAAATTCATTTTATAAAAAGATTAGGATCAACTATCCTTTTTGTAAATCCTTTAAAAATAAGAAAAGAACATAATATGTCATACCAAGCTCTCGGAGCTTACTTTAGACCATATAAAGCTTTTGATAGTTTAAAAATATGGTTTGGAAAATAAGGGCTTGTAAATCTAGGGGGTTGTTCAACAAAAACACCCTCAGCTATATACCCATTTAAGAATGCACTCTTAACATCTATTTGATATAGTTTTAAATTAATATATGCAGCATAGGCAAGCAGGATCCTGATAGCATCAAGTATGGATACTGGTGAAAAGGTCTCTTCATAGTCAATTCCTTCTTCTTGACTATAGCCTTGTGTAACAAGTCTATCCTTGTTTCTAACTATGTTACCTACTTCATCAATATTATTCATAAAGACCCATTTAGGGCCTATGTTTAAAGTGTCCTTAGGTTTATCTACTAATTCCATGACATTATTTATCTCAAATTGATTTAACTCTTCCTGCATATCCATCACCCAAAATTCATCATTGATTGCATCATTGATTTTTTTATGTTCAAACTGTGAAAGAAAATATTGATGTTCAACCTGATTTCTTATAGAAGCACTAGTTTGTGTTCCTCTATATAAATCATCTACTACAGCATCTTGAGGATGGTTTTTAAGGGTCCTAGTTGGTCTTGAAAAGTAAGGGCTAGAGATTTCTCATTCATTTATAGGTTTGGGTTCAACAGAAGTAGATTCTGGAACATTTCCAGAGCTGGTTGTCTTAACAACAGGTTCACTATTCTTGTAAATAAGGTCTAGAATGGAAATATCTTCTTCATGATTTTATAGAGGAGTCTTAGGTTCATGTGGATCAGTTTCATCAAATTTGATGTGTACAGACTCTTCCACACATTTGGTTCTCTTATTTAATACTCTATAGTCTTTACTTGATATTGAGTAACCTAGGAAAATTCCTTCATCACATTTGGAAGAAACTTTGTCAACATTATCTTTAGTATTAAGGATAAAGACTTTGCAAACAAATACTCTAAAGTAGTTTACATTAGGCTTAGTATTGTTCCAAAGATCATATGAGGTGTTTTTAATAATTGGTCTAATAAATACTCTATTGATAATGTAACAAGTTGTTTTAACAGATTCAGCCAGAATTAAATTGGTAAATCATATTCATTGAGCATTGTACTAGAAATATCTTGAAGAGTCCTATTTCTTCTTTCTACTACTCCATTCTGTTGTGGTGTTCTAGGATCAGAGTAGTTGTGACTGTAGCCATTATGTGAGAAATAATATTTGAACTCTTGATTCTCAAACTCACGACCATTATCACTTCTCAAGATCTTGATCCTAAGTCCTATAAGGTTTTCTACAGACTTGGAATATTTAATAATGTATGAACTGACATCACTTTTGTGAGCTAGAAAATATACCCAAGTATATCATGAAAAGTCATCTACAAGAACATAGACATAGTGCTTCCCATTTAAACTAGAAACTCTAGAAGGTCCAAATAAATCTATCTGAACCAACTCAAGATGTTGTGAAGATGAAACTTCTTTCTTTGATTTAAAATAAACTTTATGTTGCTTTCCCTTTTTACATAGATTACAATATTTGTCAGATGGGAATTCAAGTTTAGCTAGGTATCTAACTAAGTTATTCCTAGTTAGTTTTCTAAGTGAGTGTATATTTCAGTGTTCTAATCTTCTACACCAAAGCAAATATTTTTTATGAAAGGCATTTTAACAAGTAAAATTTTTAATAGCTAAAGAATTAAAATTCACAGCACAAACATTTTCATTTCTCAGTGTAGTAAACAACAAAGCATTTTTTGAATCAAATACATTGCAAGCATAATTTTTAAATTTAACATTGAAACCATCATCACACAGATGAGAAATATTTAACAGATTTTACTTTAGACCATCAACAAATAAAACATTGGAAATTAAAATTGAATCTGTGTTACCAATCTGGCCTAAGCCGATGATCTTTCCTTTTGAGTTAACACCAAAGGTGACATATCCTCTATCAACCTTGATTACATTTTTGAGGCATGAAAAGTTTCATGTCATGTGTCTTGAACATCCACTGTCCAAATACCGTGCCCTCCTACAGGAATATTTTAAGATGGTGTCCTACACCACAATTTTAGATAGAAAATGATTTTGGTACCCATATTTTCTTTGGTCTAAACAGGTTAGAAAGAAGAACTTTTGGTACCCAGATTTGTCTAATGGGTTTCATATAATCAGTAGTTTTAAAATATTTTGAAACATAACCATTTTTTTATCTATAACTATGAAATTATCCAGTTGAGACATAAGAATTTTCAGAACTAGAACTAGCAGCATATTGTCCATCTTTAAGAATAAATCTATTCTTTTCAATCTGTCTTTTTACAGGATGATAGCCTAAACTAGTAGTATATTTTGGAGCTACTTTTTTTCCTAGAATTTGTATAAGGGTGTCCTTTCCATCATTAAATTTTTCTAAATCATTCATGATTTCCTCATTAGACAATTTCAGTTCATTATTCCCTTTGAGTAGTTGAGAATTCTTTTCCTTTTCTAATTCTAGTACAGATTTGACGGTGCATGTTAAAGCATGATGTTTCTTTAAGGCTTTATACTTTTCTTTGATCACATTGAATGTATCTTCTAGCATGTTATAGTATTCAAATAATTCTTCACTGGACATGTTTTCAGTATCAGAATCAGAATTATCTCTAGAATAACAATATTTTCAAGCAGGAGTATCCAATGTTACCTCAGATGTGTTTTTCATAAAAAACATATTAGCTGTTTGAGATTTTTCATCCTGAGTGGAATCAGAATCACATAAACTATCTTATGAAGTACTCCAGATTTCTTTCATATATTTTTTTTATTTTTTGTACTTGTACTCATATCACTTTTTGTACTTTAAATTCAGACAGTCAGCTTTCACATGTCCTTTCCTTTTCATTCGTAGCAGACTATACCATCACTTTTATCAGTTCTATTCCAATCCTGCTTCCAATGACCTTTATTGTCATACATTCCCTTGTAATTTGATTTTCTAAAAAATTTATTTTTCCTATAAAACTTTTTATATTGTCTGGCTTTCTGAGACATTTCAGCATCACTGTCAGATGCACATTCTTCACTACTTGAACTATCACATACAACTTGAATTTTCTCTTTGTCCTTGATTTTTGAAGAAAAGGTCTTGAAGGATAATAATTTATTTCATGGTTCATCATATTCATCATTGTATACTTTCAATTATTCCTCATACATAATTAACTTACCAATGAGTGCCTTGATAGGTAGACCACCAATGTCACAACATTCTCTAATTGAAACTGATGTGCCTCTCAATCTTTCTGGCAAGCATCTAAGTATTCTCATGATTTTCTCCTTTGCTAGGACAACTTTTCCCAGTTAGATCATTGTATTAACTATCTCGTAAAACATGAGATACATATCAGAAATATATTCATCATATTTCACGTTAAAGTTATCATACTTAATAGTGTATGTATTTAGTCTCATTTATTTAACAATGGTTGTTCCCTCATGGGAAATATCTAAATTATCCTAAATTTCAAAAGTAGTTATAGAAGCAGATATTTGGTTAAATTATTCATACCCTAAAGCACAATACAAATAATTCATTGCTTTACAGTTTTAATTGTAAGCAGCTTTAGTAGGTTCATCCAAAGTAGTTCTAATAGTTTCTGTAATCTTATACTGAGTCTCTATAGCACTCCAAATGTCACATCTCATACTTTCTAAATGAATTTTCATTTTGATTTTCCATTGGGAATAATTTACACAATTAAAGAATGGTGGAATATTGGTAGATACACCTTCTACTCTATTATCCATAATATTATTTTTGTAAATATATTTAATGATATAAAATTCATAAATTGATGAAATTTAACATCTTTAAGATACAAATAAAATCATATATGAAAACATTTCAGAAAAAGAGTGTTTTGAAAACTGTTTAACAACCCTCTAATACCAAATATTGGTCACAGTGGATACTCAAAAGGTTGTTGAATTGATTTCCAATTAAAAATTTCTATTTAAATGATTTATATTGAGATCCCCCAATTTAAATAACAAGTTAAACTATATTTAATTTGCAATACAGTAAAGGATTGGTTAAGTTCTCAAGAGATTGATTAGTTCTCATATAATCTAATCTGAATATTATATTAGATTTTGAAACTAACCTAAAGGTTTACAATAAATACAAACACTTGCTAATTTAACTATCATATTAACTTGAAATAGATTTATATTTAAAGTACTTAGCAGTGGAATATTCAAAATAGTTTTAACTAAAATAAGCATGAACATCAGTTTTAACTAAGAGGTTTAGTCTCAACCTGAGACTTAGTCCTCTAAAATTGTTTATATAAAACCTTGATCCACACCCTGGATCATGGTTTACAATAGTACTCAGACTGTCCAGGCTCTCAGACCTCTACCACTATCCATAGTGGGATACAAGAATGTAATGGAAAGATTGAGTGAGGATTTATCAATCCTCCAATTCAGCTTAGGAGTCATTGAGTGTTCAAATAGAGAGAAGAACACACTCCTTGTAATGTAAAGAAAAGGATGGTCATAGTCGAGAAAAAATATAGAGATGAGTTTAGAATTCTCTTCTTTGATGTCAATGCAGTTATAGACTCCTTTGGATTGAACCAGATAAATCTTTGAGTCATTTTCTAGAAGTCGTGTGGAAAGCAGAGTGTCGCGATTCTACTTGTGTTCTCCGAGAGGATCAGTCGATTGAAGTTGTTCTTTAGTCTTCAAATATACTTCATTTGTGCTCAGCCGTATCTATTTTCATGTAGTGTCCACACTTTTCTGAAACTTATTCCAAGTATGTTCTTCGTTCTTGACATCACTTTTTAATTTTTTATTTCTGTATTACACTATTTGATTCATGGTCACACTTCGCTTTTAACTTGGAATGCACATGTTGGAGCCGACATGCTGCATGTGTTCTGAACCTCATACCTCATACTGTCTAATGATATGTCTACAATGAGACATTAATTATGTTAGTGCATTAAATTCATAAAATATGATCGTTATAAATTAAATTGAAGACGACAAAGTAGTTTAGGAAATGGTGGCATAGTAAGTCATGAAAACAATGTCTCCTTCACATGGTGTCTAGGTTGATCACGGTGTCTGTGTGTCATGGTGTCTTGCGGTCACGGTGTCTTGTTCACGGTGTCTTGTTCATGGTTTCTCAGGGTAAAGGTGTCTTGTTCATGGTGTCTCGCTTCATAGTTGCTGGATTCATAGTGTCTTAGACTTTCCAAACTAACTATGTGCAGACTTAAATAAATATAATAATAGAATGTATTACACTTAAGAATTTTTAAAATAATATATTCTGAGAATATTTTAAATATAGTATAAAGTATGTAAACTAAATATTGAGAAATGTAGATCTTTCATGGCTCTACATAAAGTATGACAAAACATTAGATATAAATACACATGATCTAGATTTAATAAGATTTAGAATCATTAATATATGATTAAGATAAGATTTGTGATCATTAAAACATTATTAAAACATGAGGAGTCCAACAATAACATTAATCACCAAAATTCAAAAATTAAATCATACATTATTCCAAAATTGAAGTGAAACATTACTCCTCAATTAAAGTCCCATATTATTTTATTTACCTTAAATATAGTAATTTCTCAAAATAGTGAATGTCTTCCTAATGAACATTTATCACTTAATCCACCAATTCATTTTCTAATACCTGTGAAATCTATTTTATTAATCATAGGTTCCTAAAATAAAATTATTAATATTGAATGTACTATTTTAACTAATAATATAATGTCATTATAACCAGGGACATCATGTAGGCTAGTGGTAGGTGATCCAACCATGAGCGCCTTCAATTGTGGGTTTGATTCCTACATCCTTGTTTGACATGATGCGTTTCCACATAGTCAATGGGTTTTACTTCTTAAAAAATTATATAATTCATATAACATTACAAAAATAAAATCGTATAAAATAACCATTTCATTTCAAAACACAACGGTTACCTCATACCTTTTATTTTCCTTCCTAAAAAATAATAACCCATAATTTCCACAAAGGAGAATTTTTCCAAAAACACCACTAGTCACTATGATATTTCATAACATACTTCCACAAAAGGGATTATATGTTTTTAAACATATAATCAACCACAAACTTATAGACTCGTGGGGATATCCCTTACAATTTAAAAAACATCCTAAACTACAATGTTTTCTAAACCACCCATTGTTACAAACTACATGTACCTAGCCATAATCACTACATGATATTGAGTTTAAGTCAATAATTTTTCTTTATGTCGCATTGAGAATGTATTCATTTTTATAGATTTGGTGAATAATTCCATTACTCATACATAAAAACTCATTGAAATACAAAAGTGGTCACTTTCAACAGTATCCATTTAATTCATAAAACAAAAGTTTTAAAATAAATCATGGGTTTTTTTCATGTTAAATCCTCATATATTTCTCTCGATACCTTTCATAACATTATTCTCCCATAAACCCTAAGAAAAACATTTCAAAATATAATATTGACATAAAAATCATAGGAAGAGATACACAAAAATGTAAAATTGTTAGCCTTGTAAACATATGTCAACCAAGAATACATTATCATAAATTAATACTTTTCACCTTAATGAAAGTGAAAATTCATTCCTTTAATTATAAGATCATTTCCTCCCATTTTTTTAATTAATAGATTACAAAAAACCCATAGAATGAACATATAACATATAAAGGTGACAAGGTACATAATCATACTTAAATGAAATATTCAAATGGTCAAATTCCATACCAAATGCATTGGAGGTTATAATGTAACCACCCATCAATGGATTATCAAAAAACCACCCATATTTTTGTTTTCATGTAACAACCAATATTTGGTTTATCACATATACATCCTTCAAATCTCCAAGTACCATTGTATAATCAAAACACTTAATCGATTTAAATTTTAGACATTTAACTCAGAAAATTTCATTTTGAATCATAGGAAATCATTTAAATATATTGAAATAGTAAATCCATTTTAAAAACCATTTTGAATAAAAAAAATACAGAAAAATGGAATGAAGTATTTTTTTCCCTATTAAAAACAATAAGGTTTATTGAGGAAACCAAATATCACATAACTATTATGGGAGTGAAGAATTCATTAATTTTGTATATATTAAAAATATTCCTTTTGACATTTTGTATAGAATGTTGAATTATACATAAAAAATCCATTTTAACAAACATTCAATGAAATTAAAATTTAAGGGCTTTGATTATACACATTATAAAATAAGGTTGTGTATAACCTGAAAATATGCCTCATGGAAAAGGTTGTTGAGAAAATGTCCCTTAAAAGGACCCCATTATGAAAATATTTGAGTGGAATTATAAATTTACCATTATAAAACAGTCATTTACTTATAAAAACATTCCTAAATACCAGTTTTTAATAATTTAAATAAAATATACATATTTATAATAACAATTCATCAAAATAGTAAAATGATGTTTTGAGTTAAATAGTCCCTTATCACTTAAGAAACACTTGAAAAAAAATAATTTTATAATAACATTAGAAAAATTTAAAATTATAAGAATAATTATATATAGCTTATAATACGTCAAATGGTGTTATATGTACGTTATAAAATTGAATTGGTGCATAATAACAAATAATTCTCAATGGAATGTAAATTGAGGCGAAATCACATACCTTATGTATGACTCATCACACACCATCATTATTTTGATGAATAATAATCATAGGCTAATTTATAAATTAATTATAACCTTTTATATTTTTATTGATCCAATTATATCACTTATTACAATGTTTTGATAGTTAAATAATTTTTTATGTTCATGTTAGATGTTTTGTCGATATTCAGTACTTGAGTTGAAAATTTACAAGGTATGATATCAATAGTCTATGTGGTCATATCTAAATAATTTCCAAAAAAATATTCATGACTATATATATATTTTTCAATTATACCTTTAAATACCTTCATTAAATATGGATATGAACAATGTTTCAATAATGGAGATGATAAATCGTATGTACGCATCAGTAACATTTCCATTTTTTATTGATAATTTGGAAGTAAGATAATTATAATTTTATCTTCAAATAATTATAAAATTATTATTAATATAATATTAATCATTTATATATACTAGTATAAATCTTACAATTTATTTGGGGAATAAAAAAAATCACATCCCTTCGTGGAGGTGATATTTCACACGTATGCACAAACAATGTTATCATTTTTATGTTTATAGGAAGTAAAAATTTTAATGATATATTTGTATCTTATAATGATAAATATTTAATAAATATCACAAATTAAAAATATTTCCATCATTATAACAATTAATTAGACATAGTTATAGAAAACGAAATATATTGGTCTGTAGAAGTGATAGTTCACACATATGCTCAAAAAATTAATTCCATTCCCATGTGATGGATGTAGATATTGATTTAGGTGATGATATCAACATAATTATATTTTCGTATATTTATGATATTATATTTATAATCTCATCATGATTTTTATAGATTTGATGTTATTAGAAGAAAAAATAATATTGAAACACTTAACAAATGTTACCTTTCCTTCAGACGATCACCATTGTTAACACCTTAACACTTATATGGAAGTTGTTCTACATAAAATAAGGAATTTATACTATGTATTCATATTATAGATAGGGGTTTGGATTGATTTTGGAGGAGCTCAAATATTGTTTGATGGTATGGAATATAATGGAATGGGGGACGTTGTATAGGGGAGGGAGGGGAACCCATGGAAACCCTTAAAATATTAAAATTATTAAACTTTATTTTTAACTAAAAGTGGATCCAAATTGTGTTAGTTGGAAGATAATTTTTGGATTGTTTTAAATCCTCTCAATCTATAACTTTTCGATATTTATTTATTTTATTTTAAAAATTATGTTTAATTACCTTGTATATGACCTTTATATTTCTTACTGTTTTAGCATGTAAATTACACATTGAACGTTAAAATAATTACCATAACATGAAAAAAGACTCATAAATGATAAATGTATGATATTAAATTACTTATAACAACTAGGTTTTAGAATCTTTTATTTTAAAAAATTATATCATTTAATAAAATATAAATTTTTTTTAAAATCTCATAAGTGTCGATTTTGATAATATTCCTAATTGAAATTATAGAAATATCAAAAAAATGATTCATTCAAAAAATTCTATATTAACTCCTCTATAACATTCAAAATTATTCTACAAAAATCTCGTATTTCATTATATATTTTAAACTATATTTATTTTAACATTATTAATATAGTTTATTTGATTCTTACATTAATAAAACTATTTATATATAACTATTGTGTCACAATTTGTTTTAATAAACTATTTATTAAAATTTTAAAATAAATTACCATTATGTAGGAAATATTATTATATTTCTCCATAATATTTATAGTCTAATAAATAACTTATATAACCCCATATTAAAATTTTTTATAGTTAGATGATTTGTGATTATGTTATCTTTATCTTTACTTTAAATAAAATGTTATAAGTGTCATAATCACTCTCATGTGGCTTTAAAAGGCCATAATTTTGGCCCATGTTTGTTTTTGGTAAATATTATAACATCCAATAATATTATAACATCTCTTACGGTAGATTTATAATATTTATAATATTATTTTAACATGTAATTTCAAGATTTACCCCTAGATGTGGTAACAAAAATAATTACTAAAGTTACTTTTCATATTGTCAAAAAATGAATGTGCTAAATCTACATATTTTAGATCTTATGGTTCAAAATATATAATCCATTTTTTCAAATTAATAAAATTATAATTGGATGGAATTAATTAAAAATCAATCTCATTGACAGAATGAGAAAAAAGGATTTTAAAGAAAAATGTTCAAAAGTTCACATAGTTTTTATATCCATTTTAAATATGAAATTGATTCTAATGACCTATATTCGGTTAAATAATAAATCCATAATGAAATTCTTCCTTAAAACAATTTAAAAGGGTAATATATTTATATAAATAAATTTTAAGAAAAAATTGTTCGGAATTAAAATGCAGTAATTTTAAATTTCCATTAAAAAATTAATATTATCAGAAAAATTTCAAAAATTTAACAAATGTAAATTTTGATAACCTAATTCTGAATAATAATTTTATTTTGTAAAATATAACTAATAAAATTATCAAAAACTATATATAAAATGGGTTCCCTATCAAAAGGCGGTAAAAATATCTTTTTTGAAAAATATTCCATTTATGCATAAAATTGAATTTTATCTTATATCATGTCGATAAAACATAAAAGATATATGTAAAACATTAAATTAAATATATCTAATATATATTACATTACTATAATCAAACATGACTGATTTATTAACTTATTGGATTAAAACTCACTTGTGTCCATTTTAATTGTTTTTTAGAGAAAAATTCTATTAATTTTAAAAATGATTTTACATTCATTTATAAATAATTGTTCAAAAAATAATTATATACATCTGTATAACATATATTACATAATTCAATTAAAACGATTAATTCATTCCATTCAAAAAACTATGTTATGATGGTAATATTTTAAAAAAAAATTATTTAATTGTTCTTTTAATATTGATGTGGATTATTATCTATAGTATCGATCATAGTTTTTCTTTTTAAAAATTTCATTATGTTTCAAAAAATATTATTATTATTATTTTTATATATCATGGGGTTTAAAAAAGGTTATAGTCTAATTTAAATTACACCATACAAAAAAATAATTATTTTATACTATCCAATAGCTATATAA
Source organism: Viscum album (assembly GCA_963277665.1). NCBI lineage: Eukaryota > Viridiplantae > Streptophyta > Magnoliopsida > Santalales > Viscaceae > Viscum > Viscum album. The sequence goes on from OY728143.1 coordinate 327,344,685, forward strand.
ATGGATGACTATTTGTAGGGTGTAAAATTGAAAATAGAGAATTGGTTCATATAATGTATTCTTTATAGACTCCTCCTTCTATATCCCTACATAGAATGAGAAACATAGGAGACATTCCATTATGATTTTAGGATGAGTGATCAACCTGAATAACACAAGGCAATCTCATCATAATTCTCGAACCCAAATATCAATTGGTATAACATGAAGATCCAATAAGTATGTGTTGATCATGGCTAAAGGGATTGAATCCATGGATCCTCATAAAAAATGAAGGGAAGATAAATGTGCCTTTAATAGGATTTAAATCTACATAGAAGAATGAATCCATATATTAAGTATTCATTTGTACATATATAAATAAAAAAATTAAAAAAATTAATGAACAATTTACCCACTCAGGTTTTCAAGAAACTCAATATTAAAACAATTAATATATCACCCACCACCACAAGATTCATCCTTGATCATATCTCAATATTATTATCATATTAATAAAATATAAATATATAATTATTTATTTTATTTTTTATCCTTTCCCAATCGTGGTTCAATTCTCATTTCATATGATATTTCATTTAATACAATTTGAATTTACAAGTTATCATATTAATAATTATATTCATTCAATGATGTATTTTCTTAATGGTCTACGAATGAATAGAGAACTTCTTGATATGCTATTTGGAACTACAATTTTTTTTTGTAAAATACGGTTATATAGAATGGAGTAAGATTACACATTGTATACCATAGTATGCTCCACCTGGCCATTTTGTAGGATGGACGACATGACACATACATATTACACATGGTTTATTCTATATGTTTACCAGGAATCATGGATCACTATTATTAGATTTCATGCTGATTATACAGTGTAGATTATGTTTTCCCTATTCTAGTTACCCACTTATATCATGTAATTTGTGTCGTAATTATACATGAACAAACGACATGAAACTAATTACCTATAGAATTTATTATATACACAATGTTTTTTATGTGTATAATACATGTCATTAATCAATTCCTAAATCTTATATTGATGACATTTTTATGAAAAATGGAATTAGAAATATATGATGTGTAGCTTACATCACATGTCGGGTACTATCTCGCTCAAGAACAGAACAAATATTTCATCGGGATGAATATGTGCATAACATTTGAAAAACATGGATTGTTGTTTGACCATACATGTCATGCGATCCCACCATGATACAAGCCAATAATCCAGGTGACTCTGTAGGCACACAGAATATAGATACATGGCATATAACTAGAATGTACATGTTGTGTAGTCTAGAAGATCCAACATGCTGAATACGCAAGAATGTGGCCCTCTTATATGGAAATAGAGGTACACATCATGAATTTGGATAGTACACGATGTGTAGATTACCAATTTATAGATGAATTAAATTACATTATATTGATAATTTCATCATTAAAACCTTATTCCTTTGATTTTACCATTCAGTGTGTGATAATTTCATAAGGGGTTTACAGATTTTTAAATGATGGATTAATTTATTATAATTAATATTAAATTTTATGATCATATATTTATTTAAATTAATTCCATTATGATGGATATATTTAAAAGTATTAGGATGGTAATTATGTGGAATAGTAATTAAATGATTATTTAGTTATTTAGTTAGTTTGTTAATGAATTCATGTTTATTATATTCAATAAATAGCATATATATTATAATTGTTTTCCATTTTAATATGCATATATGTTTCTTGTATGATAGTTTATGAGATTGACCAGTTCCTAGGTATATCATGGATAATTTATTTTAATTTATAGCATGGGATTTCAATTATTTGTTAAAAATTTAAATATATTTTCCATGGAGTAAACCCTCCATTCATAATTATTTTGGACTTCCGTGTCCATGTTTTTTTATGTAATCTCCCTTTAACCAAAAATTTGGTTTCTATCACCAACATGTGAGTAATAAATACATGTACTTAATGGAGTTACCTAATTAATGTAGAGGTGGTTAAAGTTGTATCCATATGTTATTCCATCCTAGGTGCTACATAGGTGGATAGGTGGAATGTTGTTACTTGTTCCAATACCGTCAAACTAGTTCATCCCCTAGTTATACATTGATTTAATTTCAGATAATTATTTCAACCATTATAAAAACCCCATGTATGTTCTATTTAATTATATATTTGTTTCTATCTATGGAATTATTTAATTTATTGATGCTATAATGTGACCATATAAATAAATGAATTAATTTTAAAAAATAATTTTTAATAAAAGGATTTTGAATAATTGTTTTAGGAAGTATTGTTTATTAATGAAGTGATATGAAATTAATATTATACATAAATTTAAATGATAAAACAAGGTAAATTATAAGTATAAAAAGTTAAAATCCTGTGATTAAATATTATATCAGACATGAAATTATGTTATTCGATTATGAATGAAATACATGAAACTAAGTTTCTAACCAACCCTCATTGGGATATATAAAATTAATGTTGATTTCTTCTACATGTTTTGGGTTCACATAACCATCTTACATAAATATAATTAGACATCTCTAAACATTATCTCGCATGGAGGAATGTGTCGATGAAAACCATGTTAGTATTTTTTTGATAGGGGATTCCACTAAATAGATCATGGTGTTGTAAGCATGGATATGGAAAATACCTACCTAAATACATTCATATATAAATCCTCCTTATATTTATGTGAAGATTCATATAGATGCATGAAACTAGAATTTCTTACGATCAATAAATTTAATGTTAATTGGTGAGGTTTATTAGGACATGGTGAAAAGGTGTTAGATTTAATGAAAATAAAATAATTCATTATTTTTCACATGTTTGTAATCAATAATGATTACTAATAATATATTATTTAATATATGAATAAAATATTTATCAGTAACTTCCATGAGTGGTTTATAAATATTCAGGTGGAGCAACACCATGAATGGAAATATTATATTATTGAATCGTAATGTATTATCCACCTACCAATGAGAGGAGTGATGGAGAGTTTTTTTTCTATGAAAAACATTTGACTGACATAGTAGACATTCAATGATTCATTATAATTTATGTCCAGTAAACTCATCATGTCTCAGGAAAACCTGGATTCCTATAAAAGAATATAGAATCTATATGGTATTTGACATGATAGATCTATGTAGGAATAGTTTTAGAATGTCATGTTTATATTTTATAGAAGTACTAGAGAGGGTTCCTCAGTTGGGCCTCATGAAGTCCAGATCATTGGAAACATTGATCACCTAGAGGTTATAGGTTTTAAGCTCCCTTATGAACATGGGACCTATCTCATTCAAGAATAAATCCCTTAAAGGTTATCTATTTTTTTTGTTAATTTCAATATAGACAACATTTATAACCCTCTTCTATATAATCTAAATATTATTTTCTAAGTAGATAATGATATAGAACATAAATAAACATCAGTCTTTATTGTGAACAAATATAAAGGTGAACTGGAAAAAAAAAGTTCAATACAAAAAATCTCTATAACCATCCCAGAAGAGGATTAAATAAGGGAAAGAAATGGATCACACTGATATTTCTTTTTCAGGTAGAAATAAGGGAAACTGGAAGGAAACTACCCCCATGCAAAGAATCAAGGGGAAACTTTACGTTCATTTTTATTCTAGTTCAATTTAACTATTTCTAAAAATTTACTACAATTTACATTTTATGGTGCTCATATATATATATAAATATATTCAAAATTAATAACCATGAATATTTATAAAAAACTCAAAGGGGGAAGATCTATGGGTATCCAATGAAGAAAAACGTTCTACATTAGCTACTAGGGAATACCACCTGATGATACCAACCAAAATGATATTTGTTTTTAGTGGTTGTTATTAAGATACATTTGTTACCAAAAACATAGTTTTGTATCTAGACATGATATTGATAGTGTTATTTTCAGATTTTTGAATTATTTTTTGTGGTTATATAGAAATAGATTTTTTTGGTAAGGGTCTTTTAAATAACATTCACTTTATTTTTTTATTATATGAACAATGTAATAGAAATCGATAATGAAGTCACGTTACATGAATCATACTATACACAAAAATGGAATCAAATGCTAGATCATGAAAAAGAAAAGATATAGGCTAAATTATATATATAATGATATTTAAATTCTTTTTAACAAAAAAAATCATTGAATGTATCATGAATGTTGGTATGGTAAAATGAAAAAAGACCCATTTGGTTGAAAAGTTGAAGAGGGTCAAAGAGATTATTGAATTAGTTCATATTGATATGTGTGAACCATTTCATTTTGATGAAAGGGGTGGGTTCATATAATTAATAGTGTTTAATAAGGATTTTAATAGATATATATACATATATATATATATATATTTGTTTACATAATGAGTTAAAAGTTATTTACATTTAATAAATTCAAGGAATAAAATATTGAAGTTGTTAAATAGCTTGGTAAGAATCATAAGAAACACTTATCATATCACATTGAAGAATATCATTCCTATTAATTCATTGATTACATACTAGAGTTTGGGATTCTATGTCTACTTACACCAACTTATACACATTAGTAGAATAGTTCTTGTGAAAGGATAAACCACACATTTTAGACATTTTTATATCAATGATTAGTCATTAATTTATTACATTATATTTTAGGGATTATACATTAAGAAAAGTATAATAAATACTAAACCAAAATTAATCAAAAGTTAAAGATAGTATACCATACATTTTATGGAATGGAATAAAACCTTTGATGTCATACATATATATTTGGTATTTTGAAGTCATTGTAAAGGACACTTCATTTAACAAAATTTCACCCTGAGTCACAAAGTGTACCATTATAGGAGACCCCATTGAAACAAGGTGATATTACCTCTATGGACCTATGAAATGTAAAATATGGACGCAATATCATCTTAATTGATAGGGATAACTTCTCTAAATGAGATAGCTGGACTGAGATAGAAATCGATTAGTTTTATGCTCAAGGTATTCAATATTTGTCAAAAAAACAAATTATACTAATCCCCATGGAAGAATAATTTTTTTGGTTACATAAGTACTACATAAGAGTAGGAGAGATGTAACATAACTATAATTTTATGGTATTCCATTCAATGAGGATTATTACCCATTATTTGTTTATAATAATTATTTAAAAAATGAAATGAATAATTTAGTGGAGCATATGTTACCATGTTTCTATAATACAAGATTTATGAAATGGATTATATATACTACTACAAGTATGGATTATGGTATATCCAATGGTGTATGTAAATAATTTATGTTTCAAATGGGTATTTGAGAAGAAACATCAAATAGAATGACATTTTACTAGCTATAAGGAATGACTGGTTCTAATAGGGGTTGAAAAGAATCAAAAATTGACTATGGACAATACTTTTTACTAGATTAAATGTGTAAATAAATCATAATTATACATTCATTTATGTCTTACCATGTTTATGATATTTGTAACAAATATTCCAAATTGGATTTCCATTATAGAATCCTTTAGAAATATGTATATGTGAAACTACTATAAGGATTTTTGACTCTAATGGAATCTAATAAGATATCAAAATTATAAAAAAATCCATTTATGGATTAATGTAGTTATCAAGTTCACATAACATTCATTTTGAGGAATCAATAACATAATTGGTTTCATAATAAATTATTATGAATCCTGTTTCTAAAACTGGTGTAGTGGGAGTGCAATCATTTTCATTGTAGAAAATGTTGATGAAATATTACTCATTTGTAATGAAATTAAAGTCTTACCTTATATTAAAGAATGTATTATTAATATATAAGTCTATATGAAGGAAATGGGAAGGAAATAAAATATTCATGGGATCAAGATCCATCAGGATAGATCTAAGCGGTTTCATGGCCTATGTTAAAGTCCCTAGATTGAAATGATAAAGAAGTTATTCAGTATAGACCAATCCCAGAGGGGAATTTTACCACTATCACTTAGAATTAATCATTCCAAAAATGTGTCCTCATAAACATGTATAATGAAATAGAATACTAATTATTCCATATGAATCAGTAATTGGTTCAGTCAAGTATTATATACTACGCACAATAGTAGATGTCACATATGCATCACCTTTGGTAGTAAGATATCAAGATATCCCGGATGACCTCTATTCGATGTCAGTAAAGACAAACCATAAGTATGTAACAATTATTATGATTATCTTCCATGTTTATTAAGGAGATAATGAATTAGTAAATAGATTATATGTAGATTCATGTTTCAAAACTGATCAAGATGACATAAATTCACAACATGATATTTAATCCCTTTGAATAGATGTTTTGGATACAGAATAACTCAAATAAGTATATGTTCATAGATTCTATATAGGAGTTAAAGTTTTTTCCAAAAACTATGTGATCTAAGGAATAATTATGGATATGAAAATTTATATAAGAGCTTGATGTTTTATCTAGAATTAAATATCCTATCACACACTACTATGACAATACTATAATGGTGGATCTTGTAAAACAATCAAGGTCTCATCAATTGATGAAAATAATAACTCATAAGAATCATATCTTGAAGGATCATTATCAAAGGGGTGAGGATTTAGTGATAATTATTATAAAGGAAGTAAACATGTAATAACTTATGAAAAATTCCTTAACTCAATATAAAATTGATTATCACATGAGGTCTTGTAGACTGAAACTTATAGTCAATTAGCTCTAGTACATGTGTTAATTTGTTAGAGATTGTGTCTTATGACCAATTGTTTTTACATTGATAACATTTATATTAAATATATTAAATATTAATAAAATATTTATAAAATATTTTTCATTATTTTGTAAGAATATTATTTAACCATGTCTTAGAGTATACGTCTCATAGGTAAATTTATAGAAGTTCCGTGCAATAATGAGAACTATTATGTGAAATGATGATATTATTAAATATATTTATATAGATACATAATCCAATATAATGGGAAATATTGTACTAATAATTTTAGGAATGAGTTCTCATAGGTGGATGGGGGCTATCCACATGAAGTATGCACATGGTAATCTCCATGATTAGAGATTATGGTAAAAGACTTGCTAGTATGAATTCTGCATGTTTTGGTGACAACAAATATTCCTATTTACAAGCATGTGTAATGGTAATTATATAATTATAATATCATTAATTCCTTTCATGAATCATACACTTGTATTTGATAATGAAAATTATGATTACAGATGTTCGCAATGAGGTAGGGTATGATGGGGGTTCCATGATTGACATATAATTAATGGATAAGTCAAACATGTTTTTCCCCTTCCATCTTTATGGAAGATGATATCTCATCCATTTTATTGGAATACCTCCATTATCCTAAATTCCATATCCTATGACTAATGATGTTTTATTTCAGATTGTCAAGGAAATATATATTAAGCATATAGATTGGTGACATTGATGTGCAATATTCTTGATGATATATTTTGACAAATAGATTATATTACATAGTTAGTGTTTGTATGTGGTTGTAATAGTTGAGATATTCTTATCATTATATTGTACCCTTACCCTATTATTAGAAATTAATCCTGTAAATTGGGTGTTCCCATATAATTCCAATACGAAGTATTCCAATAGGTTCATAAGTAAAATGATTCGGAATATTTGATTATATTTAATTTGAATATAATAAATTTATGAAATACTATCCTCATGAATAAGAGATAACTAATTCAGTTATTATCAATAAAAAATATTTCTTTTTTATTGAAATTTTAAAATAAATATAAGTTTTGGTGTTCAATAAATTCTAGAGTTTTATTAATAGACTACTACCAATTTTTGGGATGGATATTAATTAACAATGTTTTTAAATAATAAATTATATTATTCCTATTGGTGTGATCCAACAAATAATAATTATTGTTATTTATAATTGGTTTTATTAATGTTATAACATTTCTTAAGGGAAAAAATAGATTTAAATAATTATTTTATCCTAAACGCTAAATATATAAAAAGATTCTTATGTCTAATCTGAAATATGTGGATTGAAAAATTGAGAATTTTTTCACATTATAAAATATCTCTCAATTCCACCTTCTCCCTCGTTCTTCATAACAAGAAATAATATATATATTCTTACATGATCGAAGCATGAGTGATAAAAATGATATACTCAATAAAATTTCTTCAGTTTTCCAGCACCTAGAGATCCATATGTGTTACTCAAATATTGAAGTAGAATGTGTGTATCCCCGCTAGTGGGATATTATACATGGATCCTCATTGTGAACTGAAGGAAATATGAAAGGGTATTGTCATATGATTAACATCTACATCAAATAACTAATCTTCAATAAAGGTATTCATTTCATTAGATCTAAATAAATTAATTGTAAATTTTATTTCAAAGAACCTTGCTTATAGTTTAAGGAAATTTAATATTATATATTTTTAGTATATCACCCACCATTTCACAGTTCTACTACTCCCATAAATTCTATGTTATTTAAACATTATAAACTAGGATGAGAAAACATTACTGAGAAAAAACTCAATATTAAAATTAATTTTAATATAACACATACCACAACAGGCATCTACTACACCTGGAACTGACATGGTTTATTTAATCATTAGAAACCAGGATGTGAAAACATTGTCATGAACCTATGGGGTATGTATAATGATAATTATATATATATATATATATATAATATTAGAATTATGGTAAAGAATGGAGTGAGTAGTATTAGATAAATTACATCTGTAACGCCCCGACCCCAGCTACCCAGAGTCGGTGCATTACTTCGTAACATTGGCATGATCACAAGAAAGATCAAATCCCGAAAGACCGATTGGTTTAGTAGCCTTGGAAACACTAGATATATTCATAAGTTTTACATTACATCATTAAACGAAAAACTACTACAACAACAAATTGTCTCCATAATCCACACTATAAACCCCTCATAATATCCCTGCAAGTCAATCATAATTTACTTCTTCACTACCTGGGAAAAATAAAACATAGAAAATGGGTGAGCTCAAATGCCCATTAAGGATAACAATATAGCGGAACATTCAAAATAAGCATAAACATTTAAGGCAATGAATTACTAAAACAAAAGCCTTTTAAAATTGAACTTCAACATAGTATGGCAAAAGTAAAATGAAATAATGCCATTTACTTGTTCACATGGATATTCTACTAATCGAATAATCACATGCAAAAATCAATAACCACTTTCATAATGTTGGAATGCATAATGCCAGACTATCATAACCACATAGCCAAGGCCTCGTTCCAAGACTACAAATAAGATTTTGTCAAGGCCTTGTGCCAAGACACTAGTTTGTCTCATGAGACCTACCGATGCATCGAGGAGCTATAGCGGGCTCCACCCGTCACTTATTAAGTCCAATGCATTCCCATATGAAAAGGTTTAAACATAACATAAACATTCGTATTAAAACTAGCATACGAAATGTCAATAATTTCACCATAAACTATGAATGGTATAAAAATAGCACATCCACAGTCAAACATATCACAAAACCTTCAATACAATATAGAAGTTTTGTATCATAATAAATCAACTTCAAATAATCTTAAAATCCATCAAAGGATGTTGACATAGATGAAATCAAAATTCCTTTTAAATAAGTATCTCCTTTTATTTTGAAATCATTTAAGATCCATATAAAATAAAACATTTTCTTTGAAAATATTCTTATAAGCTTGTATGGAAAGCTTCGACGATTTTATAACGGCGGAAAATAACCGCACCCGCCGTATAAGTTAAAAAAAACATTCTTACCTCAATTCTGTCGAAAAGGTTAAAAAGGACATTGTTTTGAAAACGACGGAAGGATTCCTTTATAAACCTCTTATAAAAAGTCAAAAAAGGGTATAAATGACATTAACCCATATTCTTGTAAATAGTAAAAATGTTTTGAAAAACATTTTTAAGAAAACATGGATGTGGATGATAAAGAGATCCCAGTAGATTATTACGTATATACAACCTCGGATAATGAAGAGATTGTGAAATAACCCTTACCTTGTACTTTTCCTTTGTTGGGGTAGGTTAACCTCCTGTATAATGGTGAAATAATTGTTATTAAATTATACAAGAATCATATACATTAATATGATATCATATATGATCTTTTAACATTGCTTTATTAATAATATCTTAGTATTATCGTCGTTTCGGGTGATAATCGATTCGTTCTTCTTAAATGTTTGGTTACGTAAGACATGTTTGTAATGGATAGATTATATCTTATTCATAATCAGAATGACATTAACATTATTTTTAACCCTAAAATGAGAATAATACTTGAATGGATATGATGGAGAATGAATCTTATCGCGTTCGTGGAGACGGTAGTCCGTACGTACGCACGAACGCTACTTCCATTTGATATTCATTTTAAAAGAATCAAATCCAAATGATACATAGGTATATTACTATTCCAGTATAATATAATATTTTATATATGTTACTTAAGTTCATTAACACCATCCTTTATACGTTCCATGTGTGGTATGAACGAGTCATATCATTTTAAGGGGGCGGTAGTCCGCACTTCCTCAAATGAAATTATCGTATGTATATACAACATGAAACGAATAATGGAATGAAATAAAATAGAATTACAGAAGCTTATATATAAAATATATATCATTAATATCATATTTAATTACAGTGCCATCATAATGGCCACCATGAGAGGTGGTAAGATTTATTTGAACAATCATCGTTTCGTGAGGCGTTAGTTTGCCATCCACAGAAACATTATGTTCATCATCCATTAGATGGAGTTGTGTGTATGTGTAGTTTGAATCCTTCTTATAACAACATCCTAGTATATTTAGGATACTGGTGTTGTTACAAAAGAAAGGAAATAAAAAGATTTTGGGGGTTGGAGAAGCAAAATAAATGAAAATACTTTAAGAGAAATTGTTACCTTTAATTTAGGTAACTCACTTTGGTTGGAACCAAAGGACTTCTTGAAATGCTTTCTGCCTAAGGGGAAGCTTCAAGGAGGAGGAGAGGGATGTGGGGAGCTTATTTGGGTAGAGTTTGGACGAGCCAAGTGGCTTGAGAGGTGTGAGGAAATGAGAAGGAGGAGTGCCCTTTTATAAGAGGGGTGAGGGGCACCTTTGGAAAAGCTAGAAATATTAATTTATAATAAATTCATATTCGGTTTCCAATGGCTCCAAAGTTGACTATTCAAAGGTTTAGGTGGGGATAGGTCGAAAACAACTCATCCAATAGAATTTAGACAGGTTTGGGTACTTATATTAACCTTATCTTTAAGTATTAACTCTAAGTTAATTTGTTTCACTTTTACAATGTCTTTTTGTATTTTTATATAATATGGTTAATAAACATACTATATACATCCAAGAGACCCCCAAGTGGTCCATTAATGATTAAACTATCATAATATAAGTCTCTTGGCCGAACCTTAGATTTTTAAGAATTTAATATCAATTAATAATATAATATTTGTTTTAAGAACTCTTTTATGTCAATTTTGACACTATTCAATAGTTGATTTTTGTGAAACTCCTAACAGATTGATTACTTCGAACAAAGTCCATTAAATCAATCCTAATATATCATATTATCATATAAAATTAGTTTAATTCATTAAAAGTTTCATATTATAATTATTTGGGTATTTATAAGAACAATTATTTTAATTTTGCATTATTTTAGTAATTACTGCATCATCATTGTGTCATAAATAAAATAAATTATTTAATGTCTAAAAATTATAAATAAAATATCATTATGTAGGAAATCTTTTTATATTTATAATTAATATTTATAATCGAAAATCCAACATTTATAACCCTATGTAAAAATTGTTCTTCTAAAAGAAGTAAGCTTATGCCATTTTTATTTTTATTTTAACTTTATTAATATAATGTGTCATTATCACTTACAAGTGGATCCATGGGGTCCCAAAATAGACCCAAAGATGCCCATGGTCGACCATGTATCAACCAATAGGGTTAAGACACGTTTTAGGGTAATTTAGTAATATTATAATATTATTTGTTTAACCCTTATTTACCGGATTTTCCCTTTAACCATGGTAAATAAAATATTTACCACAGTAACTTTTCAAAATGTCTAAAAATAAAAGTTACCTATTTACACAATTTGAACATCCTGATTCCAAATATGGAATCCATTTTCCTAAATTCAAAACACAGAAGTGGCAGAAATTAATTTAAAATTAATTCCCGCTGTCAAAACAAAAAGCGTGTTTTTAAGAGATAATAACTATCAAAAGATTGACACTTGTTTATGTTCGGTTTAATTGTAAAATTATGTTCAATGACCAACATTATATTAAATGGTAAAAATATATTCTAAATATACTTTAAAACCACTAAAATTAATAATTTATCACTATTAATTATTTTGATTAAAAAAGTTGTTTTTAATTAAAATTTAGAAATTTTCACTATTCATCAAAATATGAAAGTTATCCGAAATGTACCAAAATTTCACCCTAGGCTAATTTCGATATTCTGAATCCAAAAATGAAGTCCATTTTGAAATATAAAATATATATGATTTCAAAAATTAGGTATTACTATTCACAACGGCTAGTTTAATCGGTTGTGGTGTGTGTTAAAACTCGAAGTTGCGTATAACACACGCTACTGTATTATTCAAAGGAAAGCGTACCGTGGAAGCTTGGGATGTTTCATTTTAAATTTTTTTGATGTCCCCATTTAGTCAATATGTTTAAAATATTGTATTTAAAAAGGGTTCACTATTAAAAGTTGATAAAAGTGCAATACTGAAAATGAATTTGTTCTTGCATTATATCAAAGAAACTCATAATATGGATTCTAAAATTATAAGGATTATATAAAGTTTAAAATTTAGATAATACTATTCATAACCGCTTTTGAATGGCTTATTTTTGTAAGTCATGGTGTGATTGAACTCGGTGTTGCGTGTAGTGCAAGTTATTTAATTATTTTGAAGAAATAACACCCTATGAAATCTTGGGGTGTTACATTCTCCCCTCCTTCAATAAATTGCGTCCTCGCAATTTGAAATTGTTCTTCAAAAATAAAAGGTTGAAAATATAAAATATATCTGTGGGAAAACCCACATCGGAAATTGGGTTACTAAAATTTAGTCTTAATATGAGGAAAAGTGAAATGAAAGGGTCACCACCAAATTATGATCTCGATTAGGAGAACATTGGTGGCAATTAGAGACATATAATTGGAGGAAAAACGTAAATATTTATAGATAGTGATTGAGGTCATCAATCACAAACAAGTGTAAAATTGAGGTCCATAAACTCATCAATCTATGATGATTTGAAATACCATCGGTTCAACAAAACATAGGGTATTGGGATAACACATTTTTGACGTTTCAAAATATCTTAGTTGAAATCCCACATCGAAAAATGAATTAATGAGGCCTCTATTTAAAATAAAGAGTGGAAAGTATGAAGATTACCGAAAATAACACATGCTAGGGTTCCATGTAGGAAAATATTGATATGGAGGAGAAATCTAACCATCAATTATCTGATGGAGAGTGGTAGAGAACATGGCTATGAAAAGGCCAACAATCCCAAAGCCATAAATTAGTGATGATTTAAGGTACCATCTAGGACAACATTTTTGTTCTAAGTTTCTTTTCTTAATATTGAGGAATTTATTTATGAGATTGGCTAAGATCATAAGGAGATATACTTACTTTATAATTAGTGTTTTATCCATTAATAAATTTCTACCACAAACTCATCTTTCACTCTAAAAGATAATAGAATGTAAAAAAAATTCTATTTACACTATTCGTATAGGGTTCCAAAATAAAAGAATTTATAATTCATCTAAAAGATCTTTTAATAAAAACTACATTATTTAATCCAGGACATCTCGTGGGCCAGTGGTAGGTGATACACCCTTGTCGCCCTTCGGTTGCAGGTTCAAGTCTCGCAGCCTTGCCGGACACGACGGGTTGCCGCCCGACCTCCGGGTTGTCCTTTTATGGAAATCCAAAACAATCCAAACTTAAAATATCCAAAATACTTCTATCCAAACTCACAGTCCATCATTTATAAGGAAGGTAAACATAATATAGATCCTTTTTACCCCGTAATAGCATATGAATACCTTCATCATGTATTACCATATTCCTTATTGATTAAATTCATGTTCCCTTATTCCATATAGAATGCTGGATATACTTCATTAATCCAAAAATGTTTTAAACCCCAAAAATGATGGAATATACAAATCATTAATCAGCTTCAAGGTAGTCAATAATATCCAATATAATTTATCCAAATCAATCATGAATTATTCTAAAATCACCACCTCGGTATCAGAACTATATTATGGTTTATCATTCTCTCAACCATATATTTTCCAAATATTTATCCTGCTATTGAGTCACTTTTATTTGTTCCACATAATCTCAAATCCTTAATGAAATAGTACTGCAGTACAATCCTTATATACTCCATAATTATTATAACAAGTACATTGTTGATACAACACTCAATTGACATAATCAACATATGATCTCTAATCATTCCTCTTCATATGTGGTAGTATCATAACTTGATTATAATCCAATAGCATCATTTGCGGTATAGTCTGATGACTGGGACATAGGTTCGCGTAGTGTCCAAACTCCTTGCAAATGAAGCATTGTACATTTGAAACCATTTTCTTACCCTTGCAGTCACGTACTTTGTGCCCTTTTCCTCCACACTTATAACAAACTCCCATTCCTTTCAGGAAAGTTCCAGGGTGATTCTTTCCACAGTTACCACATATGGGAAAATTCTTCTTTTCCCTCTTCCCTTTATCCATCTTTCTCTCTTCCATCCTTTTCTTCTCTTGCTTCCCTTCAAAGCCATAGGACTCAGTAAACTCTTTACTTATCTTATCAACACATGACATTATTTCTTCATATGATGATAATACATGGGAGACTATTTCTCTTATCAATTCTAGCTTAAGACCATGAAAGATATGATCCTTCCTTCTCTTTGGATCATTTGCATTTCTAGAGTTCTCATTCCTTCTACTGGGCGCCATTTCTAAACAATGGCATAAACTAGATCAGTTTATGAATCAAAATACATAATCCCATACTTATAAAACACTTAACATAAATTGAACTATTTATGGATATAATCCATAATCATAAAAATGTTTTCTTTGAGGAAGTATATACTCATAAACCCTTCATAATGGTTTGTAAAGAAAATGAGAATTATCCTAAGCATATCCCCCGGGAGTGTCGTAACCAAGAGTGCAGCAAGGCCCGTTGTCGTGCACCAGTTCCCGTTCGAGTCTAGCTCAAAGCGGTGTTTTCGGGTTTTACCCCTAGGTACATCTGTGGCAGAGCCGCCTCTACCTGCTCGTATCCAGACAGGGATGTATTGCTCGGAAAACTCACAAAATCTCTACAATACCAAAATTTTAGGAAGTTCTTCTACACTAATCCTCAAAGTTCATCTTAGGTCTACATGCTCTAATCAGAGTTTATCTAAATCTAGCTTCCAAGGTTTGTACTAAACTTCCTCTGATACCAACTGTAACGCCCCGACCCCAGCTACCCAGAGTCGGTGCATTACTTCGTAACATTGGCATGATCACAAGAAAGATCAAATCCCGAAAGACCGATTGGTTTAGTAGCCTTGGAAACACTAGATATATTCATAAGTTTTACATTACATCATTAAACGAAAAACTACTACAACAACAAATTGTCTCCATAATCCACACTATAAACCCCTCATAATATCCCTGCAAGTCAATAATAATTTACTTCTTCACTACCTGGGAAAAATAAAACATAGAAAATGGGTGAGCTCAAATGCCCAGTAAGGATAACAATATAGCGGAACATTCAAAATAAGCATAAACATTTAAGGCAATGAATTACTAAAACAAAAGCCTTTTAAAATTGAACTTCAACATAGTATGGCAAAAGTAAAATGAAATAATGCCATTTACTTGTTCACATGGATATTCTACTAATCGAATAATCACATGCAAAAATCAATAACCACTTTCATAATGTTGGAATGCATAATGCCAGACTATCATAACCAGATAGCCAAGGCCTCGTGCCAAGACTACAAATAAGATTTTGTCAAGGCCTTGTGCCAAGACACTAGTTTGTCTCATGAGACCTACCGATGCATCGAGGAGCTATAGCGGGCTCCACCCGTCACTTATTAAGTCCAATGCATTCCCATATGAAAAGGTTTAAACATAACATAAACATTCGTATTAAAACTAGCATACGAAATGTCAATAATTTCACCATAAACTATGAATGGTATAAAAATAGCACGTCCACAGTCAAACATATCACAAAACCTTCAATACAATATAGAAGTTTTGTATCATAATAAATCAACTTCAAATAATCTTAAAATCCATCAAAGGATGTTGACATAGATGAAATCAAAATTCTTTTTAAATAAGTATCTCCTTTTATTTTGAAATCATTTAAGATCCATATAAAATAAAACATTTTCTTTGAAAATATTCTTATAAGCTTGTATGGAAAGCTTCGACAATTTTATAACGGCGGAAAATAACCGCACCCGCCGTATAAGTTAAAAAAAACATTCTTACCTCAATTCTGTCGAAAAGGTTAAAAAGGACATTGTTTTGAAAACGACAGAAGGATTCCTTTATAAACCTCTTATAAAAAGTCAAAAAAAGGGTATAAATGACTTTAACCCATATTCTTGTAAATAGTAAAAATATTTTGAAAAACATTTTTAAGAAAACATGGATGTGGATGATAAAGAGATCCCAGTAGATTATTACGTATATACAACCTCGGATAATGAAGAGATTGTGAAATAACCCTTACCTTGTACTTTTCCTTTGTTGGGGTAGGTTAACCTCCTGTATAATGGTGAAATAATTTTTATTAAATTATACAAGAATCATATACATTAATATGATATCATATATGATCTTTTAACATTGCTTTATTAATAATATCTTAGTATTATCGTCGTTTCGGGTGATAATCGATTCGTTCTTCTTAAATGTTTGGTTACGTAAGACATGTTTGTAATGGATAGATTATATCTTATTCATAATCAGAATGAAATTAACATTATTTTTAACCCTAAAATGAGAATAATACTTGAATTGATATGATGGAGAATGAATCTTATCGCGTTCGTGGAGACGGTAGTCCGTACGTACGCACGAACGCTACTTCCATTTGATTTTCATTTTAAAAGAATCAAATCCAAATGATACATAGGTATATTACTATTCCAGTATAATATAATATTTTATATATGTTACTTAAGTTCATTAACACCATCCTTTATACGTTCCATGTGTGGTATGAACGAGTCATATCATTTTAAGGGGGCGGTAGTCCGCACTTCCTCAAATGAAATTATCGTATGTATATACAACATGAAACGAATAATGAAATGAAATAAAATGGAATTACAGAAGCTTATATATAAAATATATATCATTAATATCATATTTAATTACAGTGCCATCATAATGGCCACCATGATAGGTGGTAAGATGTATTTGAACAATCATCGTTTCGTGAGGCGTTAGTTTGCCATCCACAGAAACATTATGTTCATCATCCATTAGATGGAGTTGTGTGTATGTTTAGTTTGAATCCATCTTATAAAAACATCCTAGTATATTTAGGATACTGGTGTTGTTACAAAAGAAAGGAAATAAAAAGATTTTGGGGGTTGGAGAAGCAAAATAAATGAAAATACTTTAAGAGAAATTGTTACCTTTAATTTAGGTAACTCACTTTGGTTGGAACCAAAGGACTTCTTGAAATGCTTTCTTCCTAAGGGGAAGCTTCAAGGAGGAGGATAGGGATGTTGGGAGCTTATTTGGGTAGAGTTTGGACGAGCCAAGTGGCTTGAGAGGTGTGAGGAAATGAGAAGGAGGAGTGCCCTTTTATAAGAGGGGTGAGGGGCACCTTTGGAAAAGCTAGAAATATTAATTTATAATAAATTAATATTCGGTTTCCAATGGCTCCAAAGTTGACTATTCAAAGGTTGAGGTGGGGATAGGTCGAAAACAACTCATCCAATAGAATTTAGACAGGTTTGGGTACTTATATTAACCTTATCTTTAAGTATTAACTCTAAGTTAATTTGTTTCACTTTTACAATGTCTTTTTGTATTTTTATATAATATGGTTAATAAACTTACTATATACATCCAAGAGACCCCCAAGTGGTCCATTAATGATTAACCTATCATAATATAAGTCTCTTGGCCGAACCTTAGATTTTTAGGAATTTAATATCAATTAATAATATAATATTTGTTTTAAGAACTCTTTTATGTCAATTTTGACACTATTCAATAGTTGATTTTTGTGAAACTCCTAACAGATTGATTACTTCGAAAAAAGTCAATTAAATCAATACTAATATATCATATTATCATATAAAATTAGTTTAATTCATTTAAAGTTTCATATTATAATTATTTGGGTATTTATAAGATCAATTATTTTAATTGTTCACTATTTTAGTAATTACTGCATCATCATTGTGTCATAAATAAAATAAATTATTTAATGTCTAAAAATTATAAATAAAATATCATTATGTAGGAAATATTTTTATCTTTCTAATGAATATTTATAATCGAAAATCAAACATGTATAACCCTATGTAAAAATTGTTCTTCTAAAAGATGTAAGCTTATGCCATTTTTATTTTTATTTTAACTTTATTAATATAATGTGTCATTATCACTTACAAGTGGATCCATGGGGTCCCAAAATAGACCCAAAGATTCCCATGGTCGACCATGTATCATCCAATAGGGTTAAGACACGTTTTAGGGTAATTTAGTATTATTATAATATTATTTTTTTAACCCTTATTTACCGGATTTACCCTTAAACCATGGTAAATAAAATATTTACCACAGTAACTTTTCAAAATGTCTAAAAATAAAAGTTACCTATTTACACAATTTGAACATCCTGATTCCAAATATGGAATCCATTTTCCTAAATTCAAAACACAGAAGTGGCAGAAATTAATTTAAAATTAATTCCCGCTGTCAAAACAAAAAGCGTGTTTTTAAGAGATAATAACTATCAAAAGATTGACACTTGTTTATGTTCGGTTTAATTGTAAAATTATGTTCAATGACCAAAATTATATTAAATGGTAAAAATATATTCTAAATATACTTTAAAACCACTAAAATTCATAATTTATCACTATTAATTATTTTGATTAAAAAAGTTGTTTTTAATTAAAATTTAGAAATTTTCACTATTCATCAAAATATGAAAGTTATCCAAAATGTACCAAAATTTCACCCTAGGCTAATTTCGATATTCTGAATCCAAAAATGAAGTCCATTTTGAAATATAAAATATATATGATTTCAAAAATTAGGTATTACTATTCACAACGGCTAGTTTAATCGGTTGTGGTGTGTGTTAAAACTCGAAGTTGCGTATAACACACGCTACTGTATTATTCAAAGGAAAGCGTACCGTGGAAGCTTGGGATGTTTCATTTTAAATTTTTTTGATGTCCCCATTTAGTCAATATGTTTAAAATATTGTATTTAAAAAGGGTTCACTATTAAAAGTTGATAGAAGTGCAATACTGAAAATGAATTTGTTCTTGCATTATATCAAAGAAACTCATAATATGGATTCTAAAATTATAAGGATTATATAAAGTTTAAAATTTAGATAATACTATTCATAACCGCTTTTGAATGGCTTATTTTTGTAAGTCATGGTGTGATTGAACTCGGTGTTGCGTGTAGTGCAAGTTATTTAATTATTTTGAAGAAATAACACACTATGAAATCTTGGGGTGTTACAACATCACCATCTGGATATTATATGTTGATGTTCCTATGACAAAGTTATATCAAGGTGTAATAACTCAAAAAGGGAACATTGAGATTTGATTCAATCTTCACCTAGTTTATGATAATTGGGCTTCATACACACCTGGTTTGGCACTCATAGGTGACATGCTTTGTAAATTCATAAAATATTTTTCAACCAACATGAGGGATTTGGATTATGATAATGAATGGGTAAGGTTCTAGTTAATATATCATAGATTTTAAAGAAGGGGTAATTTTTTTAGAAATTATAATATTTTATTTTTCATGATTATGTGGGTTTCTAATATGATTATTGTTTCTTAGGATTTTTTTGGATTTAGTTTATTGTTGGAGCCCGAATGAATCACGTAACAATCAATGTGATGGTTAATTCAGTGATTACGAGTTAGAAAATTTTAAATGAGTGTAGTTAATGATATTGTGATTATTTATAATCATCTATAATGATATATTATTATAAATGTTAACATTGATAAAATTATTATCATGTTAGATAAGAGAAATATAGAAATATATAAATGTTTTTCTACTAAGACACATATAAGAAACAGGATTAGACTTCCTACAAGTCATGAAGGATTAAAGAATCACGTAGTGGAATATATGAAATTGTGGGGGAACATTTTTTCTATGTTTAAGTAATGGTCAGAGAGTAATGCATTTATAAGAATTTTATGTCTAATATTCATGGATATTTGAAATTATTCAATCAAATTATCTAAACTTAGTGTTATCCTATAGACTACGGGAGGCCCTATGGTACTATAATAATTGAACTTCAATGATTGAAGTGTACATATAATGGGATTTAAAAATTATATTTTAGAATTATTTTTATCAAAGTTTTTTCTATTACGATCATGAATCATATATTTATTGTGTTCTTTTTGGATGTATATATGACTTCATGTAAGATTGGATTGTGAATTATAGATACCATCATGGATTTATGTGTATAATGTTGATACAAAGTTAAACTTTTGAAATTCCACTTTTTTGGATTTTAGTGAATGAATTTTAATACAATTAAATAAATTGTCAGCTTTTTTATCTGGATAAGTTACATGTAACTCCTAAGATCAACATTAAGTAAATTTTTGGAAGAATGATGTTTTGATAAGTTAGAAGGTATTGATAACGTCAATGTTTATATGATCTATGATGATTACTGTTATTTTCAAGGATTTTAAACATTTTTATATTGATTTTATAAGAATTATATAAATATAGTTTGGTTAAAAAATGATATCTTGTCAAATAAGATAAAGTTTCAGGACATGAACCCAGAACAAAAGTGTGATAAAGATAAAACACCTATCACTTCCTGACATGTTTTCTTGTTAATTTTGATCTATTTTAAATGATTGGATAGATAATGATTTTTATTATTTTGGGAATATATTTTTTATCATGTTGATAACTAGGGGATTTAAAACATTATATGGTCATAAATTATTCCTCAAACAAATTGACGGTTCATGCATTAAATTAACCAACTTATAATTTGGAGTTCTATATAATAATATTTTCATTAAAGATATAGATGCATTATATTTAAGGGGAAAGGTATAATATAAATACAAATAAAAATTCTTTAAAAATTATATTCACAAAGATGGTGTTGAATATATGATAACATATATGATGGACATGTATAATGATGGTGATAAATCAATACAATACTAGCTAGATAATTAAAACAATGTGATTCATGATTTTAGTTGAAAGGAAGACAATATCATATCGATGATTAGGATCATAAAAGATGATTTAATTTTGTATTTTCTAAATTTAGACAAGGAAATACTGAGGGAAGGGGAGAAATGATATCTTTCCCAACAAAATGAACATCTGTTTATTGAGATTAACATGAAAGAGTCATGTAAAGAAAATGAAAATCTACAAAAGAATGTGAAAAATGGTCTAGAGTTTAACCATGATTATGATATAATGATAAGTATAAGTAATATTTTTTTATTTATTCATTCCAAATGTGAGGACAGATTTGTTATAGAAATATCATAGTTATTCATTATCTATTCACAATGGATTTACAATGATGTCTAGATATTTAAATGATATTTTTAGGGGGAATTTAATTGACTGGGATGTTGTAGAAATATATCATGATGATCTATATGTCAGTAAGTTAAAGAAGGGATAATATATTTTATGGTGTTTTTATAATAAATAGCCATAATTTAATGGATATGAAGAAGCTTCAACATGGATTTTTTCGTCACACTCCCAGAAACATATAAAGTGAATAATTTAGTGTAGATTTCAGTTGAAAAACTTACAAATTCATAATAATTAATTTCTATTAGATATTATTTTCTTCTAATTCATATTTCTAGGATATACATTAAATAATTGGTACTTTTTCAAGGACTATAACACTATATTGTATCTAATCAATATCTGAGGCTTACATCAATATTCTAGTGATGCCTACGACATGATATTGATTCATAAATGTGTTTTTTCACTATGTATAATCCTTATATATATTTTCACTTTGACAAAGAAATTATAACCTTATAGTATATATTGAGATCTTATTTTATGAATTTCAATTATGGTTTGGATCAACCACACCCTCTATTTATATTTTCATAAAACAATAGATTTTATTTAAAAATTTATATGATTTATAAATGCCTCAATATAACAATGTTTAGAACTACAATGTGTTGGGATGAATTTGGATAAATAAATATATTGGAAACTAGTTTAGATTAGAAAATGGAAGATATAGTCAGACAATTTCTGAATTATGTCATGGAATCAGCATAATGAGAGAAAATTTATGCCAACAGTCATCACTGGGGTATACTGTTTTATGTTTGTAAGAATGTCTTTCTACAAATTTCTATAAGGAATGAGGTTTTGAGATTTAGGAAGAATGTGAAAAAATCCCTTTGGTGTATTTTCCCCTTAGAGATTCATAATCGAGTATTGGCTATAGCTTATAATTTTTCTCTTCTACTAATCATCTTCTGTGTCTATGATGTGTTCCATATATCCCTTCTAATGAAGTACATACCTGATCTATCAGATGCACTAATCATAGAATTCATGTATCAAGAACTTGATATTTCCTATAAATAAAAACTTTTTTAAAATATAGATGGTAGAGATAAATAACTATAAACCTAGACCACTTTCATGGTCAAGGTTTAATGGAGAAACCATCAACTTTTGGATGATTCTTGTGATCTTAAGGATACTATAAGGTAGAAGTATCCTCAGTTTTTGATATCAGAGTGATATAATTATGAGAATAAATTCCTTTGTATTGTGGTATAATTTTATACCCTAATATTTTATGAAATATTTTATTCAAATATATTTTAAAGACCTGTAAATTCCATGTAAATATTTTTTAAATAAATGGGAATTTTTTGCGAGTCTGAAAAAATTTACGGCGCAAGATTCTGTGGCTCGGAGTGCCTGGAATGAATTTCAGAACCTTTTTTGGGTACGTTCAATAAATGTGCGAGTGGGTTTTTCTATCTTTTGAACCGGTGCTTAAAATTTAAATTTGAGGGAACCGTTGAACTCGCAGTGCTGGTATTCACTTAAGTAGACTTTCACCTCGACAGTATTTGGTCAAGGGTGAAAGTCAGTTATTGGTTTTTTTGTGGAAATAATTATATAAAATAAACACAGGTTTTATTTTATTTTTGTTGTAACCAACCTCCTTGTGGATGTTGGTGGGTGGGACCACAAGACCTTAACCTCCTATAAGAGGTTATGGTGGTGGGGACCACCGGAGCCTATCCTCTCATGATAGGTTAGGGTGGTGGGGACCACTCAGGATTAGACCCCCTCAAAACCTCCCATTAATTGGGAGTAAAACCTCAACTCCCTCATAAATGTAGGAAAACCACTCAAACCCCCTCATTAAATCTGGATGTGCCTCTTGACATCCTCCACATTAATTGTGCCCACGCACATATCTTTATTATGCAAAATATCATGTAATTAATTAATTATTTTTGGAATATTATGCCAACGGGTTAATAGATATTACACTCTTTTTCTTTGGGCTACCTATTCAATTTTGGAAAAGGGGGATTGGGAGAACTTGGGAGAAATATCTCCAACAAAGAACTCTCAGCCAATAAATAACGTTGGCCTCCTTCAAACTACTTCCTCAGGACTTCTTCCAATGTTGGATATGTTCATCTACTATGAATCCCTAACCGTACTACCTTATTACGCCAATGTCAACAAGTGAATGAAGTAGGGGTTTATTCCTAAATGTTTATCACTCTCAATGTACTCCCTTCTTTTCTTGTGTGGGTTGGTAACAAACATTTCGAAAGATTATAGTTTAATGTTCATGCTTTTTTCCTTTGTGAAAAACTTTCTACAACCCTATACGCGGAGGGTGTGGTCCAAAAAAAGATGTTCTAACCCCTACATCATTTTTCTTTGGTGTATTCTTTGAAATGATTGAATGTGACGAAGACGATGTAGGAAACACCGCCGCCACCCGTGGCCATGTCGCACAACCCCGACCGACCCACGGCATTATTGCGCCACCTTCATTCGAGCTGAGCCATGTTTCCGAGCCAAGTCACGCCATCATACGATCCATGCCACACCATCATCTGCTGAGCCGCACCACTGTCCAAGCGGAGCCATGCTTCCATCCACTGAGCCACACCGCCGTCCGAGCTGAGTCGTGCTGCCATCTGCCAAGTCACCCAGCCGAGCAGAGCCACTCATCCTTATTAACCAAACTACCATCAAACCGCGGTTGTTTTGCCAAACCATGGTCAGTCTACACTCCCCACGTCCATTCCGCGCACCTCGTGGTCGGTCCACGCCCTCATGGTCAGTCCGCGCCCTCGAGGACAAGTCTACGTCCCTCGCGGTACCCCTCGGCCGAGCCGCCCTAGCAGAAACCTCGCGACCCTCGTAGGCCAGGCAAGACCCAACAAGGCGGTCTGCACTACGGGATAGGTCGGGTCGGTCCGACCAGGTCGGACGACACCTGGGCCCACTATGACCTAGTTACTTTCCCTTGGACGTAACTTTGGCTCCGACCGTCCGTTTGACGAACCGTCAGCGGAGCTATAAATCTTGGAGCATGATGGTCCCTTTGAGTGATACCCCACTATGTTTTGGATTAAGATGAAGAATGTTTAGGATGGATCAAGTAAGAATCCAACAAGGCCCCTTGGGACTAAAAGGCTAATAAATCACAGACTGGGCATCCGATTGGCACGTCATCTATTACGTTGATACCCATATGATGAGTCTAAACTTTGAGATACATCTTTGTGGGACTTCTTGGTAGTTGGAGTATTGAACAGTAACTTGTGGAGAAGATCATCCCGGAGATGAGTGAGCATAGTGCGAAGATCTAGGGACTGGCTGGGACTTGACGAATGGTAACTGTTTTGGCTCAGAGTGACCCGACAAGCCCAGTGGGGAGCGCCTTAGTGACGGGGTAGACCCACGGTGGATAGTTCCTCTTTGTGTCCTGGAAGACTCATGGTAATTGATAGGAGTACATTAGAAGTCCTTGAGGGGGAGCACTTTTGTGTGACGCGGTAGACCAATGGAAGGGAGGGCCTTTTTATGATGATGCAGACCCACGGTACTCGATATGAGAAGTTCCTCAGTAGTATAAAGTTAGTGGGAAGAACCTACGTGTGATGCAGAAGGCCCAATGTACTCGATATAGGAGGCGTTCACCAGAATCCAAGGTGTTCGATGTTATGTTCTAAATGTTACTAGTTTCTACCCCTAGAATAAACCCTGGTTTGAGCTGATTCATAACCATTGTGTTTTCCTCATAATTGAGAAGGATTACATGATAATTTAGGTATATGTATGGCCATATACCAAAGTAATATTATATGTTGATTTCATAATTTTTGTTTTATCCTTGTTTTATTTTGTGAGACCTAGAGGGTCTCGGGGTCCCTACTAAGTATCGTTATACTCAACCCAGCATAAGTTATGCCCACACCTTGTTGTGCTGGATGTAGTTGATGGATAGCGTTGATTGAGGCTGAGAGTACCAGGACTGGATGGTACCTGGAGGTGCACCTTATGCCGAGTTAGTACAGAGAGGATACAGATAGATGACGAGTAATGAATAGGCGATTTGTACCTTCCCTTCAGGTAAGAACCTTAGAGGATGATCTAGTTGCTGTCTATATTTTTCTTCATTTCTGGTTCATTTCAGTTGTACTTATACCTTTCCAGTTGGGCTTGTATTATGGCCCCTTTTACATTCAATAATATTTTTTATACATTTTACATGGTTTTTAATCAAGTGTTGTGCTTTTTTGTGTGTGTGTTTACTATTTATAAAGTCAATACCTCTACAGTTTGAGAGAATTATGCCTTTGTTGCTAGTCAGTAGCCTCTATCCTAAAGAAGGCGAGCTTGGGGTAGTCACGACACATGCCCTGGGGGATAGGTCAGAACAAATTGGTATCATATGACTCGGTTCTACCGTAAAACTAAGACTCTAATCATTTATGTGAAGTAATAGAGCTAGTTGTAGTGAGTGAGGTTTTCAGTTCTGGGAGTCCAGTGTTGGTGCAACAGCTGACATATCCATACACTAGGACCCTGAATTCTTATTTCCAACTTACTATATGAAAACACAGATTGCATGCATGTTTTAAAAAGTTTTCTCTATGTTATTTTGATACAGCTCACTAGGTGTGACTTTCATCTCACCATGTATAACTTTTGACCATGGAACACCTCTTTCTTTTCCGGATGCCTCCACACAGAGAGCCATCTAGAGTTCCTGACGTTTTACGCACTAATATCCAACCCAGCGATGAGGACCTGGGGTAGGGCTGTTTTATAAAAGAGGCATTAGTGGAGGAACCCGAGGTACCACTCTCTGTTGGGCCACTGATGACACCAGCCCTAGCAGTAGATGGTGTACACATCTTGAGCACATTGCACAAGTTCCATCGCCCGAGGCCACCGAGGTTTAGGGGAGAGACGGACTCTGTAGTGGATGAGGATTGGCTGGAGGTTGTGGTTAGACTCTTTCGACTCAGAGGGACACTATCTGATCTCATGGTGATTCTTGATGCCAACTTTCTACAGGCAGTAGTGGGCAGATGGTGGAGATTGATGCTCCAGGTCCACGACGAGGTGTTTTTTCTCTGGGCAGACTTCGAGATCCTGTTTCGAGCAGAGTTTGTCCAAGCGACTCTCCACGTAGTGCGCATTTAGGAACTACTTCATCTGCAGTAGGGAAACATGATTGTAGCTCAGTACTCAGTGAGGTTTATTGACATCTCACATTACTCCACAGATATGGTGTGGGGCCCATTCTTCTGAAGCAGGAACTTCGAGCGGGGACTCAACTAGGAGATCAGGGTTTTGGTGATCTCACTCAGCATCCAGACATAGGCAGGGGTGTTAGAGAGAGCCCTCTTGGTGGAGAGTTTCCTTGATGAGCAGTCACCAGCAGCGAGACCCATTACTTGTCATCACATAGTATAGTCATCTATAGGTGGAAGCAGACAGATGTCACAGAGGTCCAAGAAGACCAAACTTATAGGTGGATGACTGCATGACTCAGGATCAGTTGTGTGGGTCACCTAAAGTGATGCTAGTAATGCCAGGATCGGACACTGTTACGCATGCAGTGGGTAGGGTCACATGGCTCGTAGCTTCCCAACCTTCCATTCAGATGATCAATTTACATTCAAAGGACCGCCCAGGTAGTGACATAGGTTTGACCAAGGAGGTCCACAGGGAGTAAGAGGATGTGGCAGAGGAGCTGGTCATGTAGCGGGTGGTGGAAGATGATTCCAAATATTTCCACCACCACCACCAGGAGGTCCTCCCTGACTGTAGGGAGCATGTGGATAGGGGAGTCCTCACCTCTAGGTAGCTGAGGCCCAAGATCATGGTTCTTAGGAGATGATACGAGGTATGATCTGTGTCTACTCCATCATAGTTTCAGTACTTATAGACACAAGTTCCCGTCATTCCTTCATTTCCACTACCCTCATTTGGAGCTCGGAGATTCCAACAGAGCCATTGGCTCGATCCTTAAGGATAGAGACTCCTACAGGAGTGGATTTGATGACTACACACTAGTTCCGGCAGTGCGAGCTTACTCTCAGATGTTAGAGCATCGGCTGGGATCTCTTAGTAATGGTATCGAGGCCATACGATGTCATTCTGGGTATGGACTGGTTATCAACAATCCAAACACGGATTGACTGTATTAAGTGCAAAGTGTGGTGTGTTCACAGGGATTGGATCATGTTTACCTTCACCGGTGAGAAGGGAGCCTTTGCAACGTAGGAAGGACTTACATGGAGGAGAGTGTAGCCGATCACTCATCAGTTGGCTACACTTACCCTCGGAGATATTGATGTGGAGAGTCTGATCTATCCTGTAGTGGTGGACCAGTATGTGGATGTTTTCCATTACGATGTCCCAGGTCTACCTCCTCATTCAGAGGTGGACTTTTACATTGTATTGTACCCCGGGACGACACTGATATTTTCACCAGTGTATCGGATGGCTCCCATGGAGCTTCGCGAGTTATGTGTACAACTAGAGGACTTATAGGGGAAGGGGTTCATTCAGCCTAGTGTTTCACCTTAGGCAACACCGATTCTATTTCAAAAGAAAAATGATGGGAGATTAAGGCTTTGTTTCGTCAATCGGTGCCTGAACCAGGTGACCGTGAAGAACAAGTACCCACTCTTGAGGATTGAATACCTCTATGATTAGCTAAAGAGAGCATGGTGGATCTCGAAGATGGACCTCAGATCAGTCTATCACGAACATAGAGTTTGAGATGAGGATGTTCATAAGACAGTGTTCAGGTGTCAGTATGGCCATTATGAGTTCATGGTTATTCTATTATGCGTGACAAACACTCCAAAAATGTTCATGGGACTCATAAACATGATATTTCAGTCATACATTGATCGCTTTGTAGTGGTCTTCATCGATGACATTCTGATCTACTTGACTACCAAGGACAAGCTTGCTAATCATTTGCAGGTAGAACTAGACACACACCAGGAGCACCGTCTTTATAGTAAGCACTCGAAGTGCGATGTTAGAGATATGATATGTTTACATTGTTAGACATATCATATCGGTGGCTGGATTTGTAGTGGATCCGGAGATAATTAAGGCGGTATATGCTTTGGAGCCACCCAGGAGTGTGACAGAGGTACGGAGATTCCTGGGTTTGGTCGGATATTACTGGAGGTTTTTTCCAGATTTCTCCAGAGTTTCATCACCACTATCTAACTTTACGAAGAAGTGGAAACCCTTTGTGTGGTTGGAGAGATTCCAGTGGTGTTTTCATGAGCTGAGGAAGAGGCTAACCAGTGCCCCCATATTGAGGCTTCTAGAGGAGGGCGTAGGGTATGTAGTTTACTGTGACACATTATGGACTGATCTTGGATGCGTCCTGATGTAGGAGTGACCAGTGATCGCATATGGTTCTCGACATCTGAGATAGCATGAGAAGAACTACACTACCCATGACCTCAAGTTAGCAGCAGTGGTCTTCACCTTGAAAATGTGGTGGCACTATTCGATGGGTGAGAGTTTTACCGTGTACTCTGATCACAAGAGTCTCAGGTATATATTCTCTCAGAAGGACCTGAACCTGATATGGAAATGTTGTATTGAGTTCCTCTAGGACTATGACATTGAGATACTCTATAATCCTGGTAATGGGAACATTGAAACATATTCACTCAGCATGAGGTCTTGTATACAGCTACTAGGTGAGGTGATGGAGAAGCTGGCTGCTTTACAGATATCCTTTGTGGGAAGAGATGAAGAAAATTTTCTATAGTCTCCTATAGTAACTCCCCCACTTATTCAGCGAGTTAGAGAGGTGCAGAATGGGGACGATGACTTCGAGACACGATGTGCTCAGATATCCACAGAATAGGAACCAGATTAATTTTATGAAGGTGGGTAGTATTCCATCCTCTTCAGAGGACGTACCATGGTACCAATGTCACATCAGGATGAAGTGTTTAGAGAGTTCAACACTTCCCCTATACTGATACATCCATAAGTAGAGAAGATGTAACAGGATCTCCGACAATAGCACTGGTGGCTGGGAATGAAGAAATCAGTAGCAGAATTTGTCTCTCGATGCCTCACTTGTCACCAAGTGAAGGTGGAGCATCAGGTACCAGCAGGCTTGGTTCATCATTTAGATTTCCCAGACTGGAAGTGGGATTAGATATACACATACTTCATGATAGAACATCCATATATTTCTAGAGGTCATCACTCTATTTGGGTGATCATCGATCGACTCACCAAGTTGGCCCACTTCCTTCCCATCAGAGAGCAGGGTTCAGTAGAGAGCTTGGAACACCTCTATGTGTAGGATATTGTGCGGATACATGGAGTACCCTCGAATATTGTCTCTGATCATGATGCACATTTTACTTCCCATCTATGGAATGAGTTTTAGGAGGCTTTCGGGACACAACTTCTTTAGAGCACTGCCTTCCATCCTTAGATAGATGGCCAGACTGAATGGATCATTCAGACCCTTGAGGACATGTTGCGTTCTTGTGTTCTTGAAATTAGTAACTACTTGGAGGATCAATTTCCTTTTGTGTAGTTTTCATACTAAAATAGCTATAACTCCTCCATTGGGATGCCACCTTTCGAGGCGTTGTACGGGTGACCTTGCAGATCACCTTTGTGCTCGACTAACCTAGGAGAGTCAGCACTAGTGGGACCAGAGATGGTACAGGATACCATAGAGAAGGTTCAGATCATCTAAGAGTATATGAAGAATTTACAGAGAAGGTAGACATCATACGCTGATAGGAGACAGAGTTCTCTAGGGTACAAGGATGGAGACCATGTCTTTCTACGGGTCTCACCCCGACGAAGTCTACAGATATTTGGCTAAGCCGTAATGTTATCTCTGAGGTTCATCATACCTTTTCAGGTCCTCTGTAGAGTTGGCGAGGTATCATACTAATTATCTCTTCCATCTCATTTGCACCGTTTGAATGACATTTTTGATGTATCCCAGCTGAGGAGATTAGTGAATGACCCTTCTCACATCATTGACCATGGTAAGATGGACGTCGGTGATGGAGCGACTGTTATGAAGGTTCCATTAGAGATTGATGATCGACATGAGTGGGTCCTTTGTGGACGGTCAATACCTCTGGTGCACGTTCATGGGCAGCACAAGAACCTCCCAAAGAGCACATGGGAGTGGCATGTTCATTTGCGTGCTCAGTACGCCCACTTGTTCCCTATGTTTTGTGTTGTGGCTTTTGAGGACATAAAGCCTGAGGTGGGTAGAATGTAAAGAACCCAAAATTCCAGGTAATATTTTTAAAATAAATGGGAATTTTTCGAGTCCACAGAAATTTATGGCGCACTATTCTAAGGCCCAAAGTTCCCTGAATGAATTTATAAACTTTTTTTCAAGTACGTTTAGTAAACGTGCGAGAGGGTTTTCAATATTTTGAACTGGTGCATGAAATGGAAATCTGAGGGCACTGTTGAACTCGCAGTGCTGATATTAATTTAAGAAAACTTTCACCTCAATGGCAGTAGATCGAGGGTGAATGTTAGTTTTTGGTTTTTTCATGGAAATACTATTATAAAATAAACAGAAGTTTTAATTTATTTTTGTTGTAACCATCCTCCTTGAGAAAGTTAGTGGTGTGGAACACTAGACCATAACCCCCCATGAAAGGTTATGGTGGTGGGGAACAGCCAAGACTAACCTCCCATGAGAGGTTACAGTGGTGGGGACCACCTAGGATTAAAATCCCTTGAAACCCCCATTTAATTATGAGAAAAACACCAACTCCCTCATAAATGTAGGAAAACCTCTCAACCCCCCTCATTAAATGTGGACAAGCCTCTTGACTTCCTCCACATTTATTGTCCCAACGCACATATCGTTATTATGTCGACTCACCTTTAATTAATTAATTCTTTTTTTAATATTATGCCAATGACTTAATAGTTATTACAATCTATTACATTGGGATACCTATTAATTTGTTGGAAAATGAGGATTGGGAGAACATGGGAGAAAGCTCTCCCACGAAGAACGCTCTACCGACGAAGAACGCCGACCTCCATCAACCTTGTTCATTTTGACTTCTTCTAATGTGGGACATCTTTAGATACAATGAATCAACTACTATACTACTACGTTGTTCCAACGTAAACAATAAAAAGAGGCAGGATTTTATTCCTAAATATTTATCACTCTCCAGGTACTTCCTTCTTTTCTTGTGCATGTTGGGAACAATCATTGCAGAAGATTATGGTTTCACATTCACGCTTCGTTCCTTGTGAACCACATGCTACCACTCTAAACATAAAGGGTGCGGGCAAAAAAATATGGAAAAACCCCTACGCCGGTCTTCTTTGGCGTATTCATTGAAATGGAGGAAGGCAATGAAGATGATGGAGGCAACGACGCCACTACCCACAGACTCACCGCGCCGCCACCATTCGAGCCGAGCATCGCTGCCGAGACGATCCATGCCATTGTCCGAGCTGAGCCACATTTCCATCCTCCGAGAGGCACTGTCGTCCGAGCTGAGTCGCCTCATCATCCGCTGAGCCGCGCCGTTGTCAGAGCTGAGCCGCATCATCGTCTGCCGAGCCGCACAGCTGAGTCGAGCCACTCTGCCCTCCTGACCAAACCGTCGCCGAACTGTGGATGGTCTTCTAAACCGCGGCTGGTTCGAACCCCTTATGGCCGGTATTTTCCCCTCGCAGTAATTTTGTGCCCTCGTGGCTGGTCTGCATCCTCATGCCCGGGTCTGCCGCCCTACCGATACACCTTGGCCGAGCTACCCTAGCGGCACCCTCACGAACCTCTCGGGCCGGGCTGGACCCAACGGGCCCGACCCAGCGGGTAGGACCAGAATGACCTGAACTGGGTAGGCCCATGTCAGGTTGGGTCGGGTCAGTATGACTGGGTCAGACCGGACCTGGGCACACTATGACCAAGTTACTTTCATTGGACATGACATTGGCATCATACTTCCATTTGACGAATCGTCAACGGCACTGTAAATATTGGAACGAGACGATCGCATTGAGTGATACCCCGATGTGTTTTGGATTTAGATGGGGAACGGTCATCTTGGATCAAGCAAAAATCCAACCGATCCCCCAAGACTAAAAGGCTAATAACTCATAGACCAGGCATCTGATTGACGCGCCGTCTATTATGTTGAGACCCCTATGACTAAACGGACCTTTGAGATACTTTTTCATGGTACATTGTGGAATTTAGAGTATTGACGGGTAGATTGTGGAGCAGATCCTCTTGGAGATGAATGAGCATAGTGCAGAAACTGAGTGGTTGGCTGAGACATGACGACTACTGGCCGTTTTTACTCGGAGTGACTCGACAGGTCTGGTGGGGATCTCCTTGGTGACATGGTAGACCCATGGCGGGGAGTGCCTATGTGTGAATCGGAAGAACCATGGTACTCGAAAGGAGGGGTACCTCCTCAGGCCTTGAGGGGGAGCACCTCTATGTGACGCGGCAGACCCACGGTGGGGATCGCCTCTGTGTGATGTGGAAGACCCACGGTACTCGACATGAGGAGTACCTCAGTGGTAAAAAATTAGCGGGAAGCACCTCTGTGTGATGAAGAAGGACCAATATACATGATAGAGGAAGAGTTCACCAGTAGCCGAGGTGTTCGACGTTGTGTTCAAAATGTTACTTGTTACTACCCCTAGAATAAATCCTAGTTTTAGCTGAGTTATATCCTTTGTGTTTTCCTCATGATTGAGATAAATTACATGATAACTTAAGTATAAGTATGGGAATATACCTATTTAAGGTTATCTGTTGATTTCATACTTTGTGTTTTATCCTTTTTGGATTTTGTGAGACCTAGAGGGACTCGGGGTCCCTACTGATTATCTTTATACTCACCACTGCATGGGAAATTCCCGCACCTTGTTGTGTTGGATGGAGACGACGAACTGCGCTGATTGAGGCCAAGAGTACCAGGACTGTACGATACCTAGAGGTGTACCTTAAAACGAGTCGGTACACGGAGGAGACAGACGGACAAAGAGTAATGAGGAGGCGATCTGTAACTACGCTTTAGGTAGGAACCTCTGAGGACGATCCAATAGATGTCTATCTTTTTCATCAGTTGTGCTGCATTTCAGTTGTACTTGTACCTTTCTAGTTGAGCTTGTATTATGGCCCCTTTTAATTTTTTCAGTCTTTTGATATACAATTTTCTTTATGTCTCATCCAGCTGTGTGCTTTTTTGTGTGGGTGTTTACAGGTTATAAAGGCAATGCCTTCCATTTTTTATAGAATTACTCCTTTGGTGATAGTCGCCAGCCCCTGGCCTATGGAATGCTGGTTCGGGGTAGTCACGGCATGGGCCTCAGTGGTTGGGTTGTGACATATATCTAATTTTGTTGATAACTTCTATTACACAAAACCCTAGTTTTATTTAAACAGAGATATTATATTCATATTATTATTTTAATATGACTATTATAATACATTCGTTAATTTTTTTTGGAATTAATATTAATAATAACAAGTCTAAAAATATTTATAATGTGTTTATATAATAAAAATATATTTAAATATTAGTACATAATATTTATTAAATCCTCTATATTTTTTGAAAATATTTTTTTCTCATAAAATGATTTTTACGATTTTTTGTGAAAAATTATAAAACTAATATTTCATACTTTATGAAATATTTTATTAAAAAATTAAATTAATTTTTGAAATCAAAATTGTAAACACACCATATAATTATTTTTTTATAATTTTCTAAATGTATAAATTTGTTATCGATTAGTGAAAAAATACAGATTTTTATTTAAACCCTCTTTTTCATTCAAAGAATTTCAAACGTTTTATATTTTGGAAAAAAATTATAAAAGTAAAATTAGTTAAAATTATTTATTACTAAACAAAAATATTTTATTTTAATTATTTATTAGTTTACATTTGATTTTAACACATTCTATACTTATGAAAGGTTTCCTTCTTGAAATACATTCTTCACCACATTTGGGGTTTTATTTTAAAATTAAATATTTCAACTTCTGTGAATGTAATATATAAGAATACATTAAATTTTTTAATAATAATTATTAATACTATATTTTTTGTTCAACATATTTTTTGGTAATAATTAAACATAAAAAAAATTAATTACAGTTATTATGGTTAACAAGGGATTTCTCAATGTTAAATTAAAATGATGATGGGTAAATTAATCTAATTAAATTTCGAAATTCTATTTTATCTCCATGTTATAACATTATCTCATATATTATTTATTATTTTCCTTCTTTAATCAATTCTTCATCTATGAAATGTGGGTATGGTTTTTTATTTTTCAAAAATTGCATGATTGTCCTCTTCCCCCACATATAAAATGGAATCCACTCCCCTCTCTGGTTTACACATAAAAAAAATTCATAGATAAGACCTTGATAATTACTTTATATTATTATATACTCACATTATAGATGAATTAGTTTTATTATTTATCCTTTCAATGAAGGCTTTCACTTCAAACCTTTGGAGTTTTTTTGAAGAGTAGGTTTTATTCTTAACATAGAGTATTTATTTTATTTCTTTTCCAACTTTTTAAAATATTATTAAAATAATATTATATAGAAATAGTAATATCCCTAAATATATTGAGTTTTTATGTTGTTAATTTAGTATCCTATATCCATTACATCTTCTATCAAATGGGAAACTAAACAATTAATTATGTGTACATTGGACTACGACCTTCTGATCTGATTTAATTTATTTCTTATCACTTCCTATCATTGATGTAAATAATTATGAATTTGAATTATATATATTATATTGATAAAATAATTATAATTATTATATTATAATATCAAATATACCTTCTTTATATCAAATCATTTGGAAAAGAATAATGACACTCGTGCTTATGTGTGGACAAATGCCTCTATAAAAAGATGTGATACATTTTAAATTTTAAATTGATATTCATTGAAATAAATATATATTTAATGAATATATTTTAAAAATATAGGCCATGAAAATTATTATTTCACATTTAATTAATATTTAACTTTATTTTGTTCAATCCTTTGATAAATTGGATACATTGTTCATGCATGTGTATGGCCTACCATCTCCAAGAAATATGTCATTCATTTTAATATATATAACTTGTATAGATGGATTAAAAATGAAAATAATTATAATATATTAATTTTATAATATTATTATCATTATATTTATTATGTAACCATAAAAAAAGTGCATATATAGTAACTACCAAACCAAAACTAGAATGAAAACCTAGGGGTATTACCTGAAATGATGATTTTAAAAAGGAAATTCTAATAAACAAGTGATAAAGTAGAATAAGTAAATAATATATTTTGTGATATATATGATTATGGTTATAGAATACTGAAATTACAAAACTATATTTATTAAATATTATTTTCAATGTGTTTGTAGAAAGTTGATTTATGATTTATGGGTGTATTTTTTTACTCTTATTTTTGTGGGACACATGCCATATTACCCATTTGTTTATAATATGTGGTAAAAATTATGCACACATTTTTTTCATTATGATTCTGATTAATGTTATTGGTATTTTCACATCAATTTATATTTCATAATTTCTTGGGTATTATGATTCAAACATCACCAAAGTGGAAAAAGTTTTATGTTATAATCATATTGTTAATAAGGATTATTTATGGTTATGATTCCAATGATTAAATAGTATGATACATCTTTAAATAAAATAATTAGTATTATTAATAAATATAATTTTATTAAGATAAATGGTTTCACTTCATTTTCCACTCTATATAAACTCATGTATCCAAAATAATGTTTTTAATAAAAATTGAATTTATTTTACTCTTCGTTCGATAATCCTTTTTGTCCATATCTGTGTTTTTTTCTACAAATGATTTAATTTATATATTTTATTCTATAAAAATATATTTTATGCAAATTTTAACCATAGTTATAATTTATTATAATTTTTTATGATTAAACTTCATTTATTTTTGTAAATATGTCAATTTTTTCTTTTACTGAAAATGTGAAATGAATCATCATTTTAACATTTATGAAATGAGTGTTATTTTCCACTATATTTAATGATTAGTGATTTAAACCATACTTTAAAATTTTTCAGAGTTATTTTAATAGAATATTTTATCATTAATATTTGGTAATTATTTATATTTTAAATAATTTATTTCAATGAGAAAAGGATATGTTTTTCAATAAATGTTCCAAGTGATCATTCCAAATCACATTTTATCTAAGATCAAATCAATTGATGTTAACTAATATTATTAGTGGATAAAATCCAGAGTTACCATCCATAACATTATATAAATGTTTGATGTTTTTGTAGAAAATATTTTTATAAAACTTGTTCCTTTTCCATGGTGTATATTATAATGAATGATGAAATTTTTATTGAATTCCTTTATTTTCCATGAGTTATGTTATAATTTTAAATTTATAAAACATATATCCTATCATTGGTTATCATTTGAAATTCTTTAAGGATATCCTTATTAATAAATGAATATATTTTATTATTTTTGGAACTTAAATCTCTCTCCAATTAATTTTTTCAATAATGACATCTTGTTTGATAAAAAAGACTAGAATAGGGAGTGAACACAGTTCTGTAAGGGCCTTTGTCAAATATGATTGTCATGGGAGTACACCGTTAGTACTATAATGGTTCCAAAAGTGAACCTAATCTACTATGATTGTATTGGGAGTGAACTATGAATATTACAATGGTTTTGGAATTCAACCCAAACAACTATGATAGTCTTCGTAATGATAATTGACTACTAAAGAAATTATTTTATATAATTAAGTGTATTATAGAATTCAACATAATATTCCAATGTTAGATATCCATAAAATATGTTCATTGATTCCATTATTATTCATGATTTATAAATTTCAATTAATTATTCCATGACTCATTTTTATGATATATGTTATGTTGTGGATGGTTATTAAATGTTATTATCTTGGTCAAAAAGTATTATGAACATGTTAAGTTGAAATATCGCTTAATTTCCCTTATTATTTATATGAGATCGCCATTTATTATGATTCATTTCCTTAGGTTGTAATGAATGGTATTATATAGGATGTTTATAATAATTATGTCATGTTTTAATAACATAGGTGGAGATGATGTGTTTCAGTTATGAGATATTTATTTATGTATCCATGTTTGAAAAGACAATAAACCATTATGGTCCTCATCCATTTTTTATAGGATGTTGTGAATATTTTTCTATTATGATGTAATATCAATGCTTGGTGGTTTGGGATCATTAGAAAACCAATTCCCAAGCATCACTAGAATCCCCTAGAGAATTAATTATCCCATATCAGAGATAAAATATAATTGAATAAATAAATATAAGATCCAAAATAAAAAATATTGGTAAATATTTCATTCCAAACTAAACTAATCCAACCCATTTTCTTAAATATGAACTGAATCCATAAATATAAATATTCATCTGGGATTATAGATACCAAGCTAACCAAACAATAACAAATTCCAACCATCTATATCCAATATCGAACCACATCCAAATAACCACTAGTTTCATATAACAACCCAATTCACCCAACTCGGCCTCAATGGTCAAAATAGAATCCAACTAGGAACCTAGAACCTGAAAGATATATATATCTGATCTAAAAATCCATGTTGGTCACTAGAACCGACCCAAACTAATCAATTTTTTCGAAGGAAATTCATCAGTAGAAGTTTGAATATAAATATATAATGTTATTTTTCTATATATAATATATCAAAATCAATGTTATTCTATAAACATGTTTTGAAACATTAATCATGGTTTTATAAAAGACATGTTTAAAAGTTTTGAAAACAATTAAACAATTTTAATCCAATCAAAAACGACAAAACCACAATTATAATTTCTCAAAACAACCAACATATTGTATTCTACTAAAACCAAGGTCTTTAAAACATTTCATTGGTCGAATCCATATGTAAAATGATAGAAAAGTTTGGAAATCCTCTTTAAATAACCCATCACAAAGTCATTATTTTAAATAATTGGTTATTATATATATTTTAAAACTCATTATCCAAATTAATTGACCCATCACATGCCCTTTTTAAACATACCATAGAATGTACCATATATCAAAATTCATATCACAAATATAAATGAGAAATTTTACAATGAAAATGAAAGGAGGTTAAATGATACAACAAAAAATAGAACAAAATGCCTTCAATCAGTGACCAATCAAAAATTCAAGTTTATCATTGGATATACAACAGGATTCCTAATGAGTGAATAATCTAACCATATAAGACAATACCATTCCATGAACAGTCTATTGATATGTACTAAAATTCAAGCCACAAGTCAGCCAACTACCACGCACAAGCCTTATTAAAATGAATCCACCCCATAAATTCCCATTATCCTATCATTACTAGAGGTATGATAATAACAGGAGAACTAACTAGAATAAAAATTTAGATCTCATACAATGTACATGGTTTCCCAAAACCAATTAGGATGTGAGGATTAACAATATTCATGCCATATCTAACCATAATTCTGGACCATAGCTACCCTCACACCTAATAACCACAAATGAATACCCCTAAATGAAAAAAACCACCCACTGCATCCAAATATACATACCGACTCAATGGATGAATAAAAAATATTATAGAGATAAATAAAACCCACATAATCGGAAAAAATATAAGGGAAATATAATGTTTTAATTCACATCCACCATTTTGAAACTAATGTCGTGTCTAGGAATTTAACCCCAAACAAAGACTTCAGTTTAAAATTCCTTCATCATTTCATAAAAATACACTGAAAATATTTTATTTTTTAAAATAAAACAACTCTCCTAATTAAAAAAATTACAATACTATGACTCAACATGAGTCTTCCTCTTTAAATCCCAACATATGTAAAAAGTACAACCATTATATTATATACATTTAAAAGAAGCCATAATGGAATATTAATAATGATTAAATCACACATAAATTTTGTATCTCTATTTTTAATCCAACAAAAACCCCTTTTAAAATTCACATTGAGGTCAAACCCAACTTGGAATGTAAATTACTTTTAAAATATCGTTTCTAAACATAGAAAACTAATAATCATATCAAAATCACAGAATTTATTATAAATCATTTTCAAAATATACATAGACATTTGAAAAAATATATTCATAATAAAAAAATTCATTTAAAATAGGATAACATGTCATTTATAAATAAAAAACTCAATTCCAGGCACAAAACATGATAAAATTGTTTCAAATAATCTCAATTCAATCACATATATTCATACATTAATTAAAAATAAAATTTGAATGAACAAGAACTCTTTAAATTCAAAAATTAAATAGTTTCATAATTAAACCTCTCTCAAAGAGATGTAGATCCTTACCAAAATATTCAAAACATGTCACCTTCAATGGATAAAACACCAACATGGATGAAATTGTTTACCTAAAACCCTACACCCAAAAACCACAACATTAGAGCAATCAGAAACCCAAAAATCATCTTCATGGGATTCAGGTATCATGGTGAAAAATAATTTCCTAATTAATGAGATAGTGAAGGAATGAAGAGTGAAATAGAAGGAAAAATACATCAATTAACATTGAAATCACCAAAGGAATATCATGAATTAATATGAAAAATAAGATGTATATCTCACATTGTGACCTTGGGTCTAAAGATGTGTGTGGCAGAGAATTGGAGCTGAAACCCATAAATTAAATGAGGGAAATGGGTGCATCCAAATAATTTTGCAATAACAAATGTCACAAGATTTGGTCTTATGGTTTTCCAAACTATGTGCCAACCATGATCTTGTTTGTTCTTAGTCCAAACACCAATATTATGGTTCCTCCCTGGGTGTTATATGATTTTTTAAAACCATTCACCTCATTATAGACACCCTGAATCCCTAATTGGGTTCTTAAAAACAATACCCAACATGATAACCCATTTAAAATCCATGATAAATGTATTTTTCTCCTTGATAGACCTATGATCATGGCCACCATACTGTTAAAAAAGTCAATATAGGATAATTGTGCTTCTCCCACAAAGCCTTCAAAATAAGAAATTCCATCCCAAAATAATCATGACCATAAACTATCAAAAATAATAAAAAATAATAAAAATTATATAAAATTGCAACATATGGGTTTCACAATTATATGCATAATTTTGGCATAAATAATCAGTGAATAAGTGATATAACACAATTACAAATAAAATTAGTTACTAAGAGCCTTACCTCAAGTCATGTATTACCTAATACATTTAGTACCATCCTAAATAACATGATTAAAATACATAAAAACATGTTTAATCACATATTTTATGTTTATTACCGTATTATTATTACTTATTTTCATGTTTAATTCAATTAATAAATCGTTATATTTTTCATTGGATTTTATGGGGTTTCTTTGGTCAATAATATACAAGACAGTTTATAATATTCATAATGGTAAAAGTTATTACCTCTCTAATGTTGTGTAAATATTAGTTATATATATATTATGCTCTATTAACTAATTAACACTCAACACCGAGCTCTAATATGATTATGGAATACTATAAAAATATTATTATTTAAATATTGACATTAGGTTCATATAGTTAAATTGATTTTTTTAATATAAATAACGAAATTATAAAAATTATTCAAATATTTTATATGATTCAATTTTATTGATTAATTCAAATTGAAATACTCACAATTTTGTAAATTCTTTTTATTCTTAAAAAGTTTATTTTCATCAAAAAAATTATTTACCTTTTGTGAGGGGACATAATAATTAATTTTTAAAATATTATAGGAATTTTAAATGAATAAATAATAATAAAAATTTGTTCTAAGAAATAAAAAATTAGATTCAGATGAAAATTTTGTGCTTTTTTCAAAAGTATAATTTCTCAAATTAATAATGAAAGTTATTGATTTTTAATGAATACATTCTTTTCATTATAATATTTTTCATATAAATATTTCTTTGAAATTGGTTAAAGATAAAATTATTTCATTTATACTATTAATAATCCAATTAACATCATTGGAATCACCTTTATTCACGATTTTTTAGTGAAGAAGTTTATACTTAAAAATAATTTTTTCCCAAAAAATATTTTTATCTTGTTTATTAGGATTAATATATACCTAATTAATAACTCATCTATGATTTGAACAATATATTATATATTTATAGTATTTTTAATCATTATTATGCAATACATGAAATAAAATTTATGTTCATAAATAATAGTAATGAAAATAAAAAATCATTATCTAAGGATCAAATAGGATTATTGGGATCAAACTGAAGAGATAAAGTTTAAAATTTCTTGAAAACATCCATAAATCCTATTATAGATAAATATTTCAACCCTATCTCATATAATATTTAAAAAAGGTCCATTTGTATCCATTTATATTGTGTAGACAATAATATATTATTATCATATGAAAAATTCAATGTGTTTCTCCACCACCACTTATAAAAGGACATCCATCTCTACTCATTAAAACCCATCAAGAGTCGTTTTATCCAATATCAACACAAATACGTACCTAAAATCCCTATTTACATATTATAGGTCTCATGATTGTAATTATATCATCCTTATAGGGATTTCAATGTACAGGAAAGGATGGTGTTTGAACAAGAGTATTTCTTTAAACTGAATGTTTTATTTTAATTTTATTATACACCTCCATAAAAAATAATCCAAAATTTGGTGTATAACAACTCCAGTGTATTTCATATGATAATTTTTTATTATATTTATTTATTATATTTAAAATATCTCCTTCCTTATCTAATGGGAATATAAAAAATCTATTATGTGTACGTCAAACTACCACATCATCGACCGATGTAACTCATTTCCCACTACCTCCTCACACGAATGGTTATAATGAATAATTTAATTTATATATATGATATTTTTTCACAATTATCATTAACTAAATATATTATTTCATCTATTTATTAACATTACATACATTTAAATTTCATAATTTTTTTCATCTGTATATGTGGACTACAACCTCCACAAAGAGTTGGGATTTTCTTCACACCACCTCTTGCATATAATATATATAGGTGTATTTAAAGAATAAAAATAATATTAATTATATAATTTTAATTATTATGATTTAAAATTTTACTTAAATTCTCTCCTTCATTTTAATTAAAAAATTGAAATGCTACTCATATGAACGTATGGACTATCGTATCCATGTTGTAACATAATTCATTTTTCATAACCACCTCACATGGATGG
The DNA here is from genome assembly GCA_963277665.1 of Viscum album. Lineage (NCBI taxonomy): Eukaryota > Viridiplantae > Streptophyta > Magnoliopsida > Santalales > Viscaceae > Viscum > Viscum album. Next base: position 327,388,090 of record OY728143.1, read on the forward strand.
ATTAAAATGTATAACTAGTGTATATATTGGAATATTTTAGAATTATTTTTATTTTTATTAGGATTTATAAATGTCCTCTATGACCATGGTCAACATACCTAAGTCATTGTTAAATAATGAATTGATCATATTCCAAACAATGTACATGGACATAACATAGTAATTAATTAAATATATCACTGAAATAAATAAAATAATTTATTTAATGATATATTAATGAAACTAAAAACGTATATTAAACATGTAAATAATTAATATAATTTTGTTATACATGTGTTGAAGGACTTTTATATCATATATAGAATCGAGAAAAGGAGTTCCTTAACTCAATTTCCTTTAATTTTGTTATATCACTTATTTAATGAATGTATTATACAGTGATTGTGTGTCAAATGAAACCTTTTTTATTTATGATTTATTTCCCCTTTTTTTATAAACATTTTTTTACACACAACAAATCCATTTATTAATTCCCAATTAAATGATATGTTTGTTTTAAGGGTTAATCATCTCAATTGCCTTTGATCGGAAACTTGTTTATGTAATACTCATATATTATGTTTTGGGTGTATATAGTACCCTTTAAAATAGTATATCAAGGATATCCTATTATATGTTGTATTTTATTTTTAATTAAAACCCATTTATTTCATGGGACTGAGATTCAAATGTCGCCGTATAGGTAATAATATTTATGATACAATATAATCTAATTTTACTATTTTCTATGTTCAAATATCCTTTTATTTGGTTAAAAAGATCTTATCATCTTAAACAGTGTCTCTTTTTTATCCTCTTATTATGAATGTATTTTTAATAATTAATTTTCATTTCCTCATTTATTAATTATTTAAACATCAATAAATTTATTAATTTGGGATACTCATCTTGTATTTTATTTTATATCAATAACAGTTTTCTTTCATACTGATTTTATCTAAACTATTTTTCATAAAATTGTTATTCACATTTTAATGATTAATTAATTAAAATTTGAAGTATCATTTAATATATTTAAAAATTATTTAAAAATGATTCTTTTTAACATTGATCATATGAAACATTTTTAATTTCTTTACAAAAATGTGAATGTTATGTATTATTTTAACATATATATATTATTACACTTTTTTATCATCCATTAACATGTTTTTTTAATCATACATTGAATTGTAAAAGGATATTTTGAATGAAAATAGTTTTACTAATATTATATAATTTATTTGTTCCAAAAAATTCTTTTAAAAGTGGAATGTTTTTTTCCTCAAGAATTAGTTTTTATATCATTTAATGTTTTTTCTATTCATCAACTTTTGTATTAATATATTTTGAAATAAATTCTTTTTTATAGTGTACCAATTATGTGTAACTAAATTTAAATGAACAATGAAATATTATTATTTAAACAGAATTTTTATAAACTACCTATTGAATTGGGGGGGTATGAAAATAATTTTCCGTTTTATGAAATATATAAAAATTATCATATAAATAAAAAGGAATCAATTATTTATTAAGAAATAAGAAATAAATTTTTAATAGATTAATTTTATCCCTCAATAATGTGTTTTCTTGAAATTGTTTTTTATTACATTTTGAGAGTGAATATTTTAATGAATTTATAGAACTTTTATAAATTTAGTTTTATAATAAGTTTATTATTTATGAAATATACCTCTAAAATTTAGCTCAGATTATTTTTTTGATATTTTGATAATAAGAATGATTTTCTATTGAATAGTTAAAATACTAATTTTATTGAAATGTTTATTTTTGATTCAATACATTACAATGTTCCATTTATTAAATACAGTTCAATGTAACCTTTAATATATTATATTAATAATTATATAAATATATCTATTGGTATTAATTTTATATATTAATTTGACATAAAATTTTTTATATATAAAAAGCATTTTTATGAAAAAAATAATTTCATTTTTCTTTTTAATCATAAATTGATTTTTCAACTTATAGATATATAATAATGAAAAATTAATTATATAATTTTAATAAGATACTCCAAATTTGGTTAATTCGCCCATTTTATTTCTGGTTATTATGAATAGTAACCAAATTAAATAATTATTACCATTGTATGGGTAAATTGGGAAATTATGGGTAATATTAATATAAAATGGATGAAAATTTGACTTTAAAACATGAATTTATCTTATTTTTTTATATATATTTCATCTATATTCATTTCATATTATAATATATAATATTTTCTTCCATTTGGAAGTTATTTTGACCATTGTAATATTTATGTAAAAAATTAATGTCCAAAATTTCCCTTTCTTGCTATTAATATATATAATATTTTTATGGTCGGGGAAAAACATTTTTGTTATAAATTTTTATATAAATGTTTTAATTTATTTTAATTTTTTTTTATGATGAAATGACTACATTAGATGATTACAAAACACTTATATGGTACATCTTCCAATTGTAAAAAAATATGATAAGTAATTTTAAAAAAACAATACAATTAATTTAATTTGGCTATGTTAAGAGAACACATTAATTTTATAGATGATAAAAAACATATTAGATACATGTGAATATATTTTAATCAAAATCCTTTTTTCTAGGTTATTTTCTTAGTCAGGTTAAATTAATATGATTAAAAATGGAATTAATGGTATTTTATATTATGTTATACCTTATTAGACTAGTTTATAATTATGAAAATATTTCAATAATGAAATTAGGGTGATAAATGGCCAAACGTTTCAACTCATATACATTTTTTTTCCAATTTTAACATTATAATTAAAATCATGTCACATTAATATTGAAAAATTCATTAACATAGATATGGTAAAAATTATGTAACCATATATTTAAATAAAATTATAATGATTAAAATTAAATTAAATCCTATATAAATTTAGTTTTATATACAAATTAAGACCATAAACTACTTATAAACTAATTAATGTATTTTTTGTAACACTTTTACATGTTTTAAACACATATTATGTAATTATATTACATATATTTTAAAAAGTGAAATTAATTATAATTTGTATTAATTTTTTTAAATGATTTCAAATTAATATTAATATTATATTTTTTTAAACTAAATGGGATATAGATATAAATATAAACCCTGATCAATTTATGTGTCATTATTTCTAGTATAGTAAATATCTTGATCTCTAAGGAGTAAAAAAATTGTTATCATTGTAATCATTAAAGGAGTTAAGTAAGTGTTAAAATAATAAGATAATGATAAAAACATCAACTAAAAATTAAAAACAATTATGAGATTATGATGAAACATTGTCATCATATATTGAAATTAAGATATTGATACTATTTTAATATGAATATTCAATTTGTTTTAATTTAAATTTTTAAGATATTCCAAAAGTGCCCCTCCCCTCACATTTAAAATAGAATCTCCTATTATCTTTTATTAAAACTATAAAAGAAATATAAAATAGAACATACCATAAAAATACCTTACATAAATAATTCCCCACATATTATAGGTAGTTATTTAACTTGAATCACATTTTTGAAAGATTTATATATAAACCTAAACTGGTCGTTCAGAGAAGAGGAATGGTTTTTAACCAACTATTTTCATTGTATATCTTCATCCACATCCTTAAAATCATCACCAAACATGATAATATAAAAATAATAATAAAATATACTAAGATATTATTACATTAATTTCATGACATATAACCATATTCTCTCCAATCAAATGGTAAAAAACAATAATTTTTGTGTACGGTAGACTACCCCATTGTAAACTGTTGTAAATCATTTTCCACAATTACCTCTAACATATTATAATAAAAGTGTACTTAATGTATAAATATATATTATATTAATAATATATTTATAATTATATAAAATCAATATATCAGATATCTTCTTACTTTTTTATTCATTGAAAACTAATCACATCATTCCAGTGTCTATGTGGATTACCACCTTCATGAAGTAATGAGATTCATTTTTTATCACAACACCACATTCTGTGTTTATATAAGTGAATTTTAATAAATAATATTTTATTAATGATATAATTAAAATTATAAAATTATAAAATAATTCTTACCTTTTTTCTATCATTATCATTGAGAAAATTAAAGGTTATTCATGTATGTGTACGACCTACTATCTCCATTATAGTAACATAGTTCATTTTTCATTACCATATTTCATGGTTGGTTTCAAAAGTATAATTTCTATAACAATAATATTTTCTAATTATTATTAATATCAATATTATGTACTAATAACCCCATTGACCATAGTTAACATATTGATTTCATTTTGGCCATATGAGTTGAATTTTATCTAAACAACTAACATAAACCTAAATGATCAAGTAATTTAATTTTACATTCTAATAAATAAAATAAAATAAATAACAAACATGAATTTTTTTAACAATGTAAATAATTAAACTGTGTTTATTAATTTGGAATAAAAAAAGTGTGTTATGATTGAGACTCTATATAAGGGAATAATTAATTTAAAAACCTATTTTACATCATTTTTTTTCCAAATCTAATTTATCTATGTACATATTCTTGATATTATGTTATAGTTGTATTAAAATATAAATTAATTATTTAAAATTTACATTTTTTATATTTTTTCACCATATTTTAATATTTTCTCAAAAAAAACATTTACTTATTTTATATGTAACTATTTTAACTTTTTTAATAAAATTAAAAATTAATGTTATATTTTAACATTTATAGAGTAAATGGATTTTCCCAGGACCAAAAACATTATTTGATAAATGAATTAAGTTATAAGATATATTGTATTCTTCAAAAAAAATGTGTTTCCCTTCTTCAAGGTATTTAAGTATTAAAACATATTTTTTATAATACATGGGTATTTCTATAAGTGAATGTTTAATTCTTACAAATATAAATGTTTTTTTCAATGGATTATTGTGAAAATTTGTAATTGTAAAATATTTTAATCATGATATATCTGTTAGAAAATATTTAAGATTATGTGTGATCCATATATAACTCATGATTATGGGTGATCCCAATTAATCTCAAATGACGGGTGGGCCTGATGTAGCTCTCAAATATATGGGATAATGACTATGTTCTCAAAATAATTATTTTATAGGTCATCCATAATTGTTATTCTAATTATTAGTGTTCTTATAAGGTTTCTATAATGATGATTTCCCCAAGAATGTACAAGACTTTTCTATGCTTTCTATTGAGTATTCATATAAATTTTATAATTTGAAAAAGGTGAACTAATGATATTTTTCAAGGAAAGATTATGCCCTTTAGGGTAAATATGTATGCATTTATAAAATCATTTTTCATGGGTTCGTATTTTTATAAGAACACATCATTATTGTGATTTTCCATAATTTTGTATTATAATATATTGTTTTAAAAATATTATGTGGTTTGAAGTAGATATCATGTGTTGGTATATGATTTTTTGATATCAATGTATACTATATTATGTGGTTTAAATGTACTATATTGATCTTTTTATCATCATAAAACATTTTTAATTGTTTTAATATATTTTATGAGTTATTAGGAACAATGAATAATTTAATTTTAAAATCATAATGATTTTTCATGAAAGGAAATATGTTTTATTTGAAAAGTGTTGTATAGTGAAAAAATTGGGTACTCAGAGATGTTTCCAATCTATTAGGTATGACTATATTATATAATACGAATGAAAAAATTCTATAATTAGGTCTTTAAATAGAATCAAAAGTTATTAAATTCAATTTTTTTATAAATATTCAATTTTTTGTATTTTATTAAGGTTGGGTCCTTATAGTATGTAATAGAGAAAATGTTTGGATTATTTTTAAGATTATGATGTTTTTATGATAGTTTATCTTAATTTTTATAGATAAAATTTTGTAATTATATCATTAACTTATATCTTAAGTTAAATATCTTATACAATTATTTTAAAATTACAATTGATGGGATATTTAGGTGTTTAATTTCATTTTGGGAGATGTTTTATCAGGTTGACCTATATATAACCCATATGATTAACAAGACATATTATTTGACGAAATATTCATTTAAATTTCAAGATATATGTTTAAAGGTTCTGGTATACATTAGGATTTATATTATCATTGATATTATCGTAAATTTTTGTCATTACAAATCAAAATATATATTTTATTATGTAGATAAATAGGGGTTTGAAATTTGATTATGTGGATAATGTTTTTCAAGATGAATACTACTGTAATATTGGGATACATTATATAATCCATGAATGTAGAATAAAGTAAAAATTTATTTGAAAATGATAGTCTGAATTTAAATTTGTAATATTATAAATATTTAATGCGCTTTTATGTTTATTCATATTTTTTATTGAAATTATTAGAAAATCATTGATATTATATAATTAGGGCATTTTTTTGTATGAGACATTAAGAGTGATGTATTTTATTGGAAGATAGATGTTACTTTTATCATTGAATTGTCATCAACCAATAAAGAAACCATATAACACTAATAATTGTGTCGGTCTTGATATAGTATAAAGGGAATTCCCGATCTCCACTATTTAGAAACATTATCCTGGAATCACATAAAACATAGAAGGTAATGGTTTATTCCACAAGAGAGAGGAAAAAAAAACAATCAAAATTTTGTATTCCAAATAATCCATAAATAGAGATTTATCACAGGAAGGTAGATAATGAAATAGTAAAAACATTTTCAAAATGAAGTAACATCAATAAAGACTATATCTCACAAAAATGTGAAATAAGAGGAACATGGTTCTAAAAATCAGAATCATCCCTATAGTTCCCATGAATCAAGCACAACGAACTCCATAAAGAGGAAATTTCCCTTTACTTGTACCTAAAATTAAAAAATGTATAAATTCTACATGTAAAATATAGGGTGTAATATAAACATCCTAGTAGGGTCTCACTACATTTTCCAAACTAATTAAACTATTTATTCTTTCAACTTAAATAACACAAGGTATTGAAATTTAATTAGATGATTTATCAAAAATTATATTCCAAATAAAAATAATATATATATATATATTATAAAATGAATATTGTATTTAAATCTTTTATATAAATGATATGGAATGATTTTTTTTTATAAGTGATTAAATGTATAATCAAGTCAAACAAATCAAAGAACCATGGTCAAAATCCGTAAGGATTATTTTCCTTTTTTATGGGATCCTCACACATCTTAATCATCAATACTTATAAAGTATGTTTTCACACTCACTCATCCTCAAGATATTATGATATTCAATAAACACCCATTTATGTGCTCCATTATAGAAAATCATTCCAAATGTGGTTTATATAATGTTATCATCATTAATCCAGGGTTATAGAGTTGTAGTCACAATTTTCTTGTTCTAATCACCTAATAACTAATTAATCACAACTATTTTTCAATTGATCAATAATATATTCATTTATTCATGATAAATTTGTTCATTTCAATATAAATTCATAATTTTCATTTAAATATCATACATTCAAATTCAAGGTTCCATTTTCAATTTGAAATCCAAACCATGGGTGGTTATAAAATTCATCCATTTTGAAAACATCTTTCCTTTGAAACCAATCTTTTAATGAATCAACATCAAATCACATAGTCAAATAAAAATTCAATCCAGGACATCAATTTATGGAGAATACACTAATCAATATAAATTCAAATAAAATTGGGGTTTTCCACAATCTATATGATCTTTTTAATTAAAATTATTACTCTAAAAATTATGGTTTTTAAATCCACTAAAAAATAATTTAAAATTAATAAATAATATTTTGTTTGATTGTTATTACAAATATTTATTCAATGACCATCCATTAATCACGACATCATGAAAAACAACACCTGTAATAAAAAATACCAACCATGAATAGTGGAAAAAGATATCAAAGAATCATACTGGAATAAGGACTTAAAAATAAAAGATTATGTCCATTAATTAAATTATTAGATACAATAGTAATATGATGATATATAACTCCCAAAAAAGGATAGAGGGGAAGATATGAAGAATTTCAAATGGATGGGATATAATTTCTAAATGGGGATTGAATGTAATCCTTGGTGCTTCAATCCATAATGATAAGGGGTTGTCGAAGTCAAATATGACACTTGAGAGCCTCCAAAGACCAAGTACTTGCATTATAGTAATATACATGTAATTAGGAATATTTAAAAGGGGTTTAAATTTTTTTTAAAAAATTCAATGAATTGATAATTGTGAATATGGTTTTATGGGTCAAGTTTCTTGGTTTGTAGTTATTGTTTTCCCTTACTGTTCTTTTGGATGGGTGCATAGTTATAATTAATGGTTTGTTTAACCATGATCCAACTATTCACACCCCTAGTATCCATGTGTGCATGGTTTTTATGGGTTGTAAATATTGTTTGGAAAAAGTATTCACCACCTTCTAGTACACTATGACATGCTGCATGGTATGACAGGCTAGGCCACGTGATTTGGAGAAATCACATTTCTTACTCTATGGCATCATCACCTAGAAAAACATTTTTAAGGAAAAAATATAAGGTTTTATCAAACTATGCACCTACCATTCAAATCCTAATGGATTCTAACCAAAATGACCACAAAACAAGTCCCAACAAATAGAGATCAAAATATTAGGTCAAGAAGTAAATGGAAGAAGGTAACAATATTTTCAAATACCCCCAACATAAACATGTTCTATTCCTAGAAAGAATGTCATGATGATGCTATATCAATGAGATAAGTCCACTACTCCCTCAATAGTGCCTAAGAATCCAATGTATTAGCTGAATCATGACAGCCCTACTATGGAACATGGACTAATGGTATATTATTCCCATTAAGATCCATTTTCTTTAAATAAAAAATCTTGATTGGATGCTCGGTCAAGAATAAATCATGTTCTTTTTCTTGATATTCCTAGATATGTTCAAGAGAAACAGATAAATGATTCCTCCTAAGCTATAATACATGAAATATATTGAAAACAGATATAACTATGGTGTAATGGATAAATGGTAAGACAAAGTTTTCTCCCAACAAACAGTATAGAAAGGACAAACAAAACTTATAGCATGTTTTTCTTATTTTCGAAGATGCCAGTGACCTAATTGAGGTGAATACCTAAACAATATATGGTAATCAACCAACATATCTAAAGTCTATCACTGATGATTATCACAATATTTATACCAGCTCATTGCCATAACCATTTTCAAATGAACCATCCAAATATTCATTGTTCTTTCATCGAGTAAACTTGACCTAATCAAGAAGGATTATCCAATCCCTTTTTAAAAATATTATATCTTTAAGGTGAGACGTAAATGGATTCAATAAGATCCCTTTAAATATAATTCTTCTAAATTCTAATTTAGGAAACCTCAACCAACTCTAAATAGAAATTCCAATATCTACTAAAGTTGAGAATCCAAGAATGTAATATGAACTTAAGGATATGTAAATATTATTCATAGAGGCCTTCCATCTATAGATTATATTCCATACATATTATAAACTATGTTCCCATTGCTTCCTTTATGACTCTATATGAACAATAAGTAATATAGGGATTTCTATGATAGACTATAATAGATATAAATCAATAAAATCTAAAAAATTTCTATACATATAATATTCGAATGTCCTTATCCATGTTTGTACCTTGAATGGGTATAAATTCAACAAATTTAGATATTCGATTGATCATAAACCATATCACATAATTTTCATGAGGGTAATGTTCCAACCCATCCAAAAATCCATTATAATCTCATCCCAATTTTTTCATCAGTAATGGATGTGGGAAAATAAAAATCGATGGTTTATGGTACTTTGTTTTGACACAAAGAAAGGTATAACAATGGGAAAATGAATAATTAATGTATCAACTTATAATTGGATAAGATAATTCCCATTGAATATAATATATAATTATTATGGTAATATGTTACATCACCCACTATGAATTCTATAAATACACAATCATAGGTTTTTTCATTATAAAAGTTATAACGTAGTGATTTTGGAATCATAGGACACCCTCAAAGGATACTAAGCACTCACTAATAGTATCCCCACAATAATGAGTGAAACTGATGTCATGGAATATATCATCAAATAGTTGTTCCTCCAGAATCCCCTAAAAATAAAATAGGCAAGTGTACATTTTTAGAAAAATATTGGTCAAATACTCTGAGACTCTAAAAGGAAACTAATATGGAAGAAGCATCATATTATACTATTTTATTGTATTTTTCATGAACTGGGTTGGATTTTTCCTACTCAAGGAATCATCAATGACATTCCCCTTACTCGAGTTGTAGGAAATATCTAAATAAAAATATTTTAGTTACTCCCCTAACATATCTATCATATATTAAAATCTTATTTAAAGAAGATGCAACTTATGATTTTTATGTTTTATTGGAATATAAACCATTTTTTTATATCATATTGCTTCCCTCACTTAAGAGCATGAATTGTGGCTGTTACTTCAAGATCAATGGTTGGATAATTCTTCTTCCATGGACTATTATATATGGAACTATTGGATACCATGTGACCTCTATACATATGAAAAAATCCCAACCCAATATTAGATAAGTCACAAAATACAACATATCCCATCCCATCTTCTAGAATATTCAACCACAACTCATTTGTTAAAATGAATTTCAACTCATAAAAAAGAACTCAAATGTTTCACAGCCCACTAGAACAAAACACCATTTTATGTGATAATATTCATCACTGAATCCATACTCAAGAAAACATTAATGAATATATAGTAATACCCCTCCAAGACCAATATTGTATGAATCTCTAAAACATTATGTGGTTTCTCCCATGTTATAATTTCCCTCACCATCTCATGATAAAATAAAATACTTTTTTATTATACCACTTTTACCATGAACATTAATTCCTGAATCTAGAAATCAGATTTCAAATTTTGGGAATATTGTTCGTGAATTTTGAAAATTTCACAAACTTATCTCAGATGATGTACATGTTTGGCCTTGGTTTTTGTAGTAAACCAAAATGTAACATTAAAATATTACAATTAATGAGTTAGGTAACTCATGGAATACCCTATTAATAAATGGAATAAAAATAATTTGAATATCTATTAGAACAAATGGCATTAAAAGTTACTCATAATGTCCATGCGTACACCTAAATGATATCATCAGAATGCCATATTCATTAATTCCTAACATGTAATTGCGAGAATGAATATCAATATTAAATGAAATAATTAAACCCCTTTAAATGATTATGAAAATAATCAATTTATGGAAATGGATAATTTTTCATTACCATAAATTGATTGAGTTTTTTGTAATCAATACAAGGATGATATTTCCCACTATATCACTTTGAAAAATGGATAATCATCACCCATGGTGACACACTCAGGCATAAAAATCATTTTTAATATATAATACTAATATGTTGGTAAATATATCAAATCATCGAGTTTTGTATTGTTTTAATGTATAAAGAAGTGTTGGGTACAAGGTACAAAATAAATAGATTACTCTACTTACCATATCGGTGGAAATCTATAAAATTCTGATAGAAATGTCACTGGAAAATAAAAAAACTAGAGACAGATCACAAATCAAAGATTACAGGTACAATTCTAAGTAAACCAATGAAATTATCATTCCCAACTACATAAATTAATATCCAACTCTACTCATCCTCGAGTCTTATTCCCCACAAATAACACGGAACACTGCATCTCATGTTGTAACGGAACCCCATCAAAGATAACATTTAAACTATGACAAATGAGAAATAATACAATACATCATAAAAGTTACTTAAACATGTTTTATATAAAGAACCATAAAATCCAAAATGATTTCAATCACTGATATAGATAAAATCCATGAGGGGTATTAGATACCCTCGCCAATCTTCCTTCTATGGGGGAGAGTAATCTCAATCAAAAAAGATAAAATACACATATGAAGATTCAATAAATTCAAAATAAAAGTCGATACAATGAATGAGATTCACCAACATCAAATAAAGTCTCCAACAAAAATGAATCTATTGAAATTGTACCTCTCACTATCAATAGAACTAAATAAGATTCCTATAAAGACTCTTCCACTAAATAGATAATCTTTAATCAAGATAAATGAGGATGTATCACCTTATATTTTGAATAATCTAACTTCCCAATATCAATTTTAGTTGTTGATCAGTCTATTTCACTCTTTGGGTAAAAATACATGATAGAACTTATGTATGTCCGCAGTCCACCCACATGAACCACATATCTTAAGTTTTATAGTGTAAAAAAAATTCAATTCCCAAACCTTACAAAATGAAATAATGTATTAGGGCCTCTCCCAAATTCATTAGGAGTTCCATATGATGAATGCTATTAGATATTACCATGTTTCCTGTCACCCTTTATCTTTCCATTATATGATCTAACTGAACAATCACTATAATGAAAATGAAGACCTGTCAACCATGACTAACCATCCTGGTTGTACTCCACCATCGACTCTATATACAGAAATACTTGTAATACTTGACTTTTAACATTAAAAAATAAGATCTTATATCAGATAAAGGACCTATCAAAAATACTTGTTCCTTTGACAAATCACTCTTTATTACCATTATATAAAACTCAACATGTTCAACAAATAGTTTTTTCAAAATCGTTCAAATTTTTGTCAACCGGATAGAGGCATAGAATCTCCATGGAATAATATAATATAATAAATTCTCAATAGAATTACTACATGAAAATAGTTCTAAATTTAATCCACTACAAAGACTCAAACATTATTGTTTTAACCAATGAACACCACCATATTTGTCAATCCCATTGAAGGTTAATGGTAGTACACTTCAACATTATTATTTGTAGAATTCATAGGAACTAAAAAAGAATCTCAATATCTTCCAAAAAATACTCTACCTCTTGAGGAACATTAGATACATGTAAAGCTTGTTGATTCTGGAAAATAAAAACATCAAATTTATTTTTAACTTCATTCCATCACGGTTCCACTACAAGAGCCTAAAAATAACTTGGGTGGAAACCTGTCATATTGCATGGATTTCTCACACCACTATATAAAAAAATTTTGGACAAAAATAAGATTTTTTTTATTCACTATAATGTTCCTCATATGGCATGTTAAAACATCATCTCAAATGGATGATACTGCACAACATTGATAGGAAACACTGAACCATCCAAAATGACACATATATCATATGATCAATCATGATATTCATGAATACCCAACCTTTAGGATTTAAGAATAATTATATCAAATTAGTAAAAGAAAATAATGAGATATTATTATTCCACAATGACACTTTTTCAAACACTTATTGTTTCATAATGGTCTATGTAGTGATACTTTTCTAGGAATTTTCTCATGACTACATCCTAAGCCTCAAATATTTTACATTTTTTATAAAATGATATCTCAAGACTGAATACTAACATAAATTAAAAATATTTAAACCTACCATTAAAACCACATTGTCAAAAAAACATCCTAGATACCATATTATACTGATACCTAATATGTTTCGAACATAGCCTGAAGGGTGTCCCTGATCCCCATGTGGTGGATACAAGCACCAAACATCATATTAAACATCAGATGTAATGGTGTTTTCTATAATATAGTCTAATATAAAACAAAAAAAAATATGGAAAACAACCCTCAAGGAGAAATGTACCACAAGAAGATAGATAAAACCCTATGAAGAACATCATCTATAGGATGACAACATCCACGAACACAAAGTCACACAAAAACAATGCAACAAGTGGATCATAACTCTACCAGTAACCATAACCACCATAGGTCCTACAAATCAAGCCCACCCACCTTCTACCATAAGTGTTTTTTCTTTATCTAGACCTGAAATAACAAAATCTAAAATCAACTTATGGAAAAGTTACAATATGAGTTAAACATCATAATACTGTCTCACCAAGTGTTTCATAATCAATTCGATAACATTTAGAACATTTATTGAATGAATTTAAATAAAATATGTCATGGAATGTAATTTAAATATTTTCAACAAAAACATGATTTCTTATAAAAATATTTTATTTATATCAAAACAAGATGAAACGAAAAATTTATATATTAAATTTATTAAAAAAATTTGAATGAATAAAAAAGTATATCAAACAATGGTGTGTGTAATGCAGTCAAAAATAAAAAAACATCATGTTCATAAGTACTGAGATACATTTTTTATCTCTATAGGATCATTAAACTTCTCAATCATCATTACTACTCATGTATGTGTGCACACTCCCTAAGGATCAAGTCATTGGGATAATCAATCTGAACCCCATTAGTGAACCCATCATAGGAAATCTTGTAAAACTTTTGTTTACTTATAGTTGTCATCATTAATCCAATTTTGGAGTGTTTGTGACCTATTATTCTTGTATTAACCTCCTACTAACTACCCAAGATCACACATTATTCAATAAATAATTCATTCATTCATTCATTCATAGAAAAAAATTTAATTTAAAAATCAAAACATCTATCATAATTATGACTACTAATTTCATTTTCAACATGGCCTTTTGAATTACCAAAACAAAATATAGGTTTTCATTAAATTCATGTCATTTCAAATAATTGTTTATTTTGAACCTCTTTATGAAGAATGAGAATATAATCATTTAATAAAATCAACTTCAAATTTATTCAATTATTTTTTCTCAAAGTAGACCCAATAATTTCAATTACATTGAAATTGTGGCTTCTCCATAGTTTACATTCCCTTTTAAGTAAACCCTCAAAACATTAAAATATAAGGGTATTTAAATCAATTAAATACATGTCTCAAATAATTTGATAAATTTATGTTTTAATTTTATGGAAAATTATTCTGTAAACCCCAAATTTTAATCAAATGATCATGAATAAAAACACATGTAATGGGAAGTGATAATGGAGAACCAAGGATAATAACATAAAAGAATCAACCTAAATTCCCAATTCCTAAAGTAAATAATATATCCAAATTTAACATGATGATCTATCAATATCCATTAAGGATTCAAGGTATGATTGTAAGAAACTGAAAGAGTGGAGATCCAATTGCCTGAATGAGAATGAATGCAATCACCCATTCCTTGATATGTTTATAGAAGAGGTTAGAGATGTAAAATATCCCTCTTAAGGGACTAAAAATACAATGGAATAAAATTTTGGTCCAATGTTGGTTATTAATAATATTAAATGGGATTTTTGGTATGTTTAAATAATTTTTAGGGAATTTATAATTTGGTTCATGGTTTTTTGGTTCAAGAAACATTGTTAGTAGTAATTGTGAACCCTAATTGTGTACACTATCCCGGAATCAAGATTGGGTTCATGGTTTGGATGCATGTTATTATTAAAAATTCACCAACTATGCAATCTCCAACATTCCAAAGGTGCATATCATGGAGGGTGTGGCCAAATGGTGTATAAAAATCATGGACCTACTTTTAATGAACCACGACATGCTGTGCAGTTTGATGTGAGAAGTTGTACTATTTTTAAAAATAATGTTCCCACCTCCAGAGAACCATCACCCGTCATTGTGAATTCTATAAAATATCATCTGGATTACCCTACACATTTTCTATATATGATTATTTACGTATCTTCCCAATTAAAAAACTCTAGAAACATCCCAAAAATAATACCCAAGAATGAGATACCAAAAAAAGGTGTCTATAAGTATATGGAAAGAGGCAATGATATGTTACAAGAATAATATGTGATAAAATCATTCGACTATGTGGGTTTTAATATTACTCAGGATTATTATGGATAATTTTTAGAATATTAATTTATTGAATTATTTATGTTTAACATTGTTTTTTATGAAGTTATTTTGGAGGTAAATGTTATATTTCATCATATAAATATTTCTTCATTTTGGTAATTATCTTGTTCCATGAACATTTGTTTTGTTTAAGGTATAAAAATAAAATTCATTTATTTTATCTGTTTTTTAGAAAAAAATTTCCATTAGATGTTTGTTTTAGTGTTACAAGTATAGATAAAATTCATCTTCAATACATATCATTTAGAGAAAAGGATGTGATTATGGAGAAATCAATTTAGAGGATGAAATTAAACTTCCAAATTATGTTTATTTCATTTTTTTATTCTATGTGTTGAAGGTGTAACTCAACTCATGAAAAAGGATTATCCAAAAATATTATTCTTTTAACTTAATTTTTTATGAATCCATGGTTTTTTACTCCTCATTGGTTTAGGGTTTTTTGGTTATTTATATTGAAAATATAATTTAAATTATTACAATAAATGTTCTCTATCACACTCACTAATTATTTTTTTAATTCATTTTTCCTATATGTCAATTTTTTAACACCCCACCAATGTTCTTATTTTTGGAATCCTAGTATATGTTATTCTATATGACCATCACACTTCCTTTTCTCAATTTTAAGGTGGATTTTTTGTCAATCCATTTTACAATGTGGGATTTAAACAAAGGTACATACAAAAGTTATACAATTAATTACAAAGACCAACTAAAAATTTGGGAGGATGAAACTTATTAATAGTTGGAGAATTCAATATCAAAATATATTTAAATAAAGACTATGTTCGATAGAGTATAGGATGAGAAATACCGAACTAGAATGAACAAAAAATATTATTATTTAAATCTTATTACTATAACATAGTCATTGAATTAGTGGGTATGAATAGGATTAATAACATTATGAAATATATATAAATTTCTTAATCAATATAAATTTTATGATTAATTCATAGGAAATATGAACTCAAATTTTAGTAATGTTATTTCATTTTTCAAAAACATCTTTTCTTAAAAAAAATTATTAATTTTCATGAGAGAATATTATGATTAATTTCTTCCAATTTCAAAAATTTAATTTTATAATAAGTATATAATTTATTCAATCATATTTTTAAACATTATATTAAAGTTAATTTGTTGTTTTTTTCTAAAAATTTTTATTTTTCACTAAATAGGTCAAAATTTAAATTTTTATTGAAAACATTGTTTTTATTCTATTATTTTGAAAGAGAATTTAAAAAAAATAAAAAGTTAAAAGTTAAATTATTTTTCTATATGATTAATAATAAAATTTAAATCATTTAAATCAATTTTATGGTATAATTTTGTATAAAAACATTTATATACTTATTAAAATAATTTTTCAGAAAATCTATTTCATTGAGTTCATCCTTTTTATCATATATTATTTTCATCCACTTCTAGAAATTGAATCATTAAAATTTTGATTATATATTTTGAATCAGTATATCCAATATTAAAAAATTGGTACTTAATATTTTTTCAGTATGAATACTAACCATAGTAAACAATTGTCATCATATTAAGTTTATAGAAAATAAGTAAGGGTAACAATAATATAAAAGAACCAATGAATAACACCAAAAATTTAGTTTATAATATTGGATGGGTATATTTCATTAATATTCAATAAATATTCTAATACAGAACTTATTTTTATTATTTGGTCTTGATTTTTACCTTATTAATATTTATGTAAATATATGAAGACAAAAATGTCCCTTTCATGATTTTAATATCTACAATATTATTTAATAGGGATAAAAAAATAAGTTATAAATTGTCATATTAATGGTATAATATTATCTTTATATATTGTTAATTTAGTTTTAATTTTTTTTAAAGAAACATTTCTAGTAAATCCTTTGTGACAGAGACTCAGTGATTATGAAAGGAGTAAAAAATCATCTAAACGATATACAGAACACTAAAAATGAAATTAATTTTGTAATAAAAATTCTTTGATGAATTTTATAAAAAAATAATATATTATATAATATTTAATAAATTATGTTTGAATTTATTTTATGTCATGTTTTTTCAAATGTAAAATTAATTGAATAGTGTCAAAAATTAAATTAATTATATTTTATTAATATTTATATTTAACTATGTTATCATAAACACCTAAAAAAATTTAATGGTATCGTTTGGAAGATATTTAGACTAATATAATTTCTATTTAAAATAATCATCCAATTTTCAACTTATTAGTAAGATTATAACCCTTTAATATTGAAATATTAACTACCATGGTTGAGGTTAAAATTGGTTAACCAACAAGTTAACCTAAAGGAACATATTTAAAATGATATTAATCCTATATAAATATTATATTATTAAATTATTACGACCATATACTCATTATATTTTTATAATGGTTATTTTAGAAAAATTTATAATAGTTATAGACATGTTATTTTATAATATCTCAGGTATTTTCAAAAGTGACATTGATGATAGTTTTATTATAAAAAATTATTTTATGAAAGGATTTATATTTAAAATAAATCTTATATTAAATAAATTTAATGGTATGTGGTTTAAAATATCAACCATTATCCAATTATGAGTCATTTTATCCTTTATTGTAACTATCTTGACCTCGAATGTGTAAAAAACATTGTTATCACAATAATTTTCAAAGGAGTTAACGGTGGGATAAAACAAATTAATAAGGCTTAAAAATTGCCTAAAATTTTTAAATTTTTATTATATTGGATGATTTAAACTCCTCCCCATATTATATTTTAATTTTGTTAAGTTGGATCCATTTTAAGATGAAATTTATTTTATTTTAATTTAATACGTTAATAAATTCCATGAGTTACCCACCACTCAGTTATAAAAGGGATCTTCTTACCATCTTTTATTAACACTAAAAATGAATTTTTCATCCAATAAATAACCCAAAACCTTCAATATATCCCTCCCGATATCCTAGATTCGTTATTTTTATAATAAAACCAATTTTGGAAGGATTTATATATACTTCTATGGAGGTTTCCCAACGAAGAGAAATGTTTTTTAACTAAGTATTTTCATTTTATTTCTTCTCCCACCAACATAAAATACTATTCAACAATTATGATATAATATAATATTTATATTACAAAAAAATGTTATTATTTTAATATCATAAACAAAATAAATCAAATATTCCATCATATTTGAAATGGAACAATCACTCAAGTGTACAACACAAAATTACCTCACAAATCGATGTAATTCAATTTACATCAATTCCTATCAAATATTTTTTTAGATGGATTTAACACATAGAAAAACACACACACACACACACACATATATATATATTATTTGTGACATATAAATAATTATTTAAATGTAATATATCATATATTTCCTTACATTTCCAATCATGGAAAAATGATAATTACATTTTTCTGTTTGTGTGGATTACCACCTCCACAAAGCGAGGTGATTAGTTTTTCATCACAATATCACATGGATGGTATATATAATTGGATTTAAATAAATAATATATTATTTATGTTAAAATTATAATAATAATATGAAAATATAATACTTATATTATTTCTATCATGATCATTGAAAAATGGAAATGCATTCTATGTAAGGCCTACAATCTCTATGATTGTAAAATAGTTTAATTTTTATACCCATCATTCGTGTATGATTATAAAGGAATAAAAAATGTATAAAAATTATATTTATGACAAAATTAATATTCCATATAATATATAATAATTATCACCATATTTTATATTTTACATTAATTTTATTTTTCCATGTTAATGATCATTTTTATTTATAATCATTTATCATTTTTTTTGTTACTGATCATTTTCATAAATAATTATGTCTTTTGATATAACATGGTAAAACATAAAATTATAGTAATAATAAAAATATAAATTTTTCCCTATGAATATAAATAAATACTAGTATTTTGTATTTTAATAATATGAAGAATGTTTGTGACATATCAGACTCATGGTAAGGGATATGATAGATAAAAAACATAATTTTAAATATTTATATTCTATATCTTTATATTCGATGTACATATTCATAAAATTATATAATGAATGTAAATATATGGAAAAATGAGTTCTAAATGTTATTTTATATCTCTTAAAACATTTATTTCTTTTCTTTTTTAAAGGGAATACTTCTATAAATTTTATGAATAATATTTTTAATTTCATTACAAAAGTAAAAATTAATGTTATTTTTTAACTTATACATTGTAAAAAAAATTTCCTACCAAAGAAACCATATATTATATTTTAATTAAATTAAAATCTTTCATGTTTAATTCAATGAATAATCCTTATTTTTTCTAGGTCTTTATATATTATGAATTATTTTTTAAGAGAAATAGTATTTTGATATCCAAAAGTGTTTTTGATACAGATTTTAAAGTTGTTATCAATGTTTTATGATGATATTGTGAAATATAGATCATGATGAAGGGTGATCGTGACATATCTTAGACGATGGATGAGCTCGATAAAACTCTCCAATGCATTAGGTAATGACTATGTTCCTTGGAGAATTATGTTTTAAGTCAACATTAAGGGTTATTCAAAAAATTTATGATCTAAAATGGAATCCTTAAAGATGATTTAAAAAGATAAATATATTAATTTTATATTTTTTAATGGGTTTTCATTTAATTTATTATATTGAAAATGGTATTCTAAAACTTTTTAATAGAATAATTTTTCAATTTTAGGGTGAAAATATATGTTTTTACAAAATATTTCTTATGGGTTCTCATATTTTATGAAAATCATATAGAATTATTATTTTCCATTAATGTTTTCTTATAAATTTGGTTCTGATAAATATTGGGCTGTATAACTAATTTCATGTGTTGGTAAATTATTATATGAACTCAATGTTGATTAGGTTAAAGGTAATATATTTTTATGTCCTCATGGTTTTAAAATGAACAAATTATATTGATTACTTTTTATGTCCCTTATAGAGATTTTTGTGCTCATGTTGTGTTTTTTAATGTTTTTCATTGGATTTAAAAATGACTTGGATGAATATTATCTCAAGTTACAAAAACATTACATTCCATTAAAGGAAGGGGTTTTATTCTAAATTTTTTAAATTTTAGAAAAATTGGATACAAACCAAAAATCTATTACTTTTTATTTCTATATTTATTATTAATGAGTTATCACCTTATCCTAAAAAACAATAATCTTAAAAATATCTTCAAAATGTAATAATGTAAAATTGTTCCTATAGATTCTATTTTACAAAATTTTTAGGCATAATCCCTACAAATATGAAAAAACCCTTTGATTTTACATAGTTTAAACAACATATTGGTCGAAATAATATCCCATTTATTCTTTATTTGGATGTATTATTGTTTTCTAAAAGATATTTTCATAAAACCGATTTATTTTCCATGAATAATTCCAAATATGAATGAAAATTGTTATGCTTATATATAAAACTAAAATATTATAATTATTTTTCTAATTATATGATATATATACATATGTGTGGATTACTTATGGTTAGATCCTTAATATAACATGGATGGGTGGTCACATTATAATCCATGGATTGGTGGGTTTGTTATAACCCTATAATTAATTGGGTAAATAGATGAAGTTAACAGTTTATAGGATTCTCCTTTTATATTTTTTAAATATACTAGTTTGGTTATTACTCTTATAAGAATGATAATAAGCATGTTATGATAATGATTTTCCAAGATTTCAACTATTGAGTCAAAATCTATTTCGACAATATCATTGATCTATTTGTTTTGAAAATCACAATTTACTTCTTGTTTATCATGTATGTTGTCTACAATGTAAAAGGATATGTTGTTTAATAATTTTAATCACATGCTTTCTTTTTCATCGTAACCACACTTTCTGTTGAGTTTACATCTTAATCATATGATGATTGTTTTCAATCATAATTACTTATATTGTATTTTATCACAATTAGGAATGGTAACTGGGTTATGTATTGCATTATAATCAAGAATTGTAACTATTATATGTATTGCATCATATTCATGAATCATAACCAGGTTATTTATTTCATAATAATCAAGAATTATAACCAAGTTATGTATTGAATTTTAATTAGGAATCGTATCTAGATTTTGTATTATATCGAAATCTGGAATCATAACTAGGTTATGTATTGAATCGTAATAATGCATTCTAACCACATGCATCATAATCACTTGTATCATAACTAGGTCTTGTATTATAACCAGTTAATGTATTGTAACCTGTTCACATATCATAACCATGATATGAATAATAATCATTATATGTATTGTAAACCTATATTATAACCATGATATGAATCTTATCCATGTTAAGCAACATAACCAATTTTTTATTTTACTCAGTTTTTATTTCAATAATGATTGCACGCTTTTCATACCCATTGTTTGATAACTTTTCACTTACAATTTTCTAACTAAAACAATTCCATTGAGTTAGTTATTCATCAATCAAAATGATGTCATGTATTCTATTTGATTTGACTATTGTGATGCCATATATCTAAGTCCCTCCAAATTTTATGGAGAAATATGACCGTTAGAAAAAAATATGACATCTCGAACCTAAGGCCTATAAATATGAGGTCATTCAAACTAGAATATACAACTTTTTCTTTAATCATGTTCGAGAGAAAGATACTATGACTTCTCTCTTGCTTCATACTAAATCCTTGAGTATACAAGAAGTGAATAGATTTTTCCATGTTCTTTTATTTCAATAGGTACTTTGTTTTTCTTTGTGCATCCGATCATTATGATAACGATTGATGGAATCTGGGTGTAGAAATATATGCTTCCAATCATCATTTCAAGGGATTTCAGTTGTTTTTAAGACATAGGTGTTGATGACCTTCTTAATCAAGGGATTCCAAGGATAAGAATATATTTATCCCAATCATCATGTCAAGGTCATAGTAAGTTGGTGGTAAGACAAATATTTTATCCTAGATGAAAGGTTACCCAACTCTTTCGAAAAAAAGGATTTTAATACATTTACTTTCCAATGTTATTTTCCATATAAAGGGAATTGTATTATTTCCGCTTTATATAAATATACATATATACTATGACCCAAAAATATTTATTAGTGTAGGATTCCACTGATTTTTTTACTCATATTATTTCTATCTGTAAAGGAATTGTATTTTGGTGAAAAATATTTTTTATAACAACTTATTACACTAACATGTGAAATGGAAAAGTTTTGTTTTATAAAATGGAATATATGAATATCGAATCAATTTAAAATATAGAACAAAGTAGAATACCAATTTTTGAAGGAAATAATTATGAATACTGGAGATATCAAATGAATTCTTTTATAATTAATACTGTAGTGGGCAATGTTTTCATGCTTACTAGAGAATAAAAAATACCAATCAATGAAATTAGAAAATTCACCAACCAAGAGAAATTAGAATATCAACTAAATTACAAGGTATGAAATAATTTTTTATGTTTCATGACCAGTAATATATATAGTAATATATCATCATGTGAAGTATCCAATTGTATATGGATGAAATTGGAAGTCAGAAATTTTGGTACATTAGATGTTATAATAACAAAAAGAGCCATGCTCCAAGTAGAATATCATGGGTTTGTTTTTACTTATGGAGAACCAGTATGCAGGGTGTGACAATGATTTATAACAATCATCAATAGTCTTCAATCTATGGGTGAAAAAGGTATTGATGATTTTGTACATGTGTACTAGATAATTGGTATGTTTCAAATGAGTTGGAATCAAAAAGTATAGCTATTTATGGGAATAAGAAAGTTACTCTTATCAATCTTGATGAATTATTAGGAACAATTCTTCAACATGAGACATGAATGTAAAGTGGTGATGATTTCAATAAAAAATAAGAATTGTAATGGAAGTGTAGCTTTTGCTGCTACATTCAAATCTAAGACACCGAAAAAGATAACAAGATAAATCCAAAAAAGCTATTGTTATATCAAAATCAAGTGATAGTGGTCACTTAGGTAATGAGTTAGAAAATAATTCTTAAAGTATGAAAATGATTTTTTTAAATTATGACTTTCGGTAAAAATTCAAAATGAATGAATGAAAGGACAATAAAGACTTATATGTAACATGTTATAAATGTAATAGAGCATGTCATATTAGACCAGATTGTCCATTGCTAAAAATAAAAGACAGGAATGATAAAAATTCTGAAAGAAACTATAAAATGTTTTACAAGACAGAAAAAAAGATAGCCTTGTAGGCAAATTATAATTGAAGTGGATGGGGTGGTGATTAATTAGACGAATCCTTATAATACAAAAATTCTAATTAGAACCATATTGGACTCATATCTAGACTACCCATTGAAAATAATTGTTTCATGGCTAAGATACACAATACTGAATCTCATTCAAATGTATCATTCAATGTAATGAATCATAAGGAGAAACAATCTTACTCTTCGAATGAAGAATCTTCCTCATTAGAAAACAATTTACCTTCTTTTGAAAAAGTATAAATATTTTTCAAATTACATGATAATGAAAATTACAAACATAAGAAAAATAATTCTACAGAAAATTATAGAATATCTATTCTTAAAAAAGAATTATCAGATCTATCAGAATATATTAATCATAAAACTCTTGATTTTGAAAATATTTCAAAAAACCCCATGGAAAAAAATGATGATAAGTTTAAACATTCTATGGACTTTGAACAACATGTTTTAAAGAAAAGTGCTTTTGAAACAAAAACAATTCTAAAACAATTTCTTGTTCGAATGATAATTTAGTCATTATAATAACATCATAAATCATTTCAATTAATAAAACATTATCAAACAGTACTACTAGAAGAAATTAATTTGAAAACATTTATTTCAAATTAATCCTCTTAGGAATAGTTCTGAAATTCGTTACACTCACTCAAAACTAATTTTTATCCATAACTATTTTGTTCCACGAAATACTCCATTTTGCACTAAATGCAAATGTGGAGGACATTGGGAATGAAATTTTTCACTTAATAAAACTAAATCCTAATGGTTTCATAAAGCTCATTTTTTCTAAACAAGTTTTGATTCCTAAAATTCTTTTATCTGTCATTTTCAGAACCAAACAAAATTGGATTCCAAAAAACTAACTGTTTTTTTCTAGAAACCAAGGATTGCACCCAAAAAAATCAACATAGAGAGTGATTATACTCATCTCATTAAGGGAAACAACGATTTATTTGAAAAGATTATTGAAATTAAAATTGGAAGAGTGACCTTCAAAGATAATGCTCATGGAAAGATCATTTGTATATATAATATAGTTATTTTAGGAATATTTATAATTTCAAATGTTTTATTTGTCAAAGGTCTTAATCACAAAATTATAATCCTAAGTCAATTATGTGGTGAAGGTTACCTTGATTATTTTAGTAATGATAAATGTTTAGTTCACAATTCTAAGGATAAATTCATTCTTTCTTCCCATAGACATGAGAATGCATACATAATCAACTTATAAGATTATTGGATCAATGATATACCTTGAATAAGTGTAATGGAAGACCAATACTGGTTATTGAAAAGATGGTTAGGACACTGTATCCTTAGGAACCATTATAAACTCTCAGAGAAATACCTTCACAAGGATCGACTGAATCTAATGTACGATTCATCAAAAGTTTGTAACCCTTCTCAATATTGAAATTAACATAAACAAATCGTTAAATCAATCAATGAATTTTTCAACTTCTAACGCATTTCATTTAGTTCACATGGATCATTTCATCCCTTAAAAGACAAGAATCATTGGAGAAAAATACTATGTTTTTAGTTGATGACTATACTAGATTTATAATGGTTTATTTTCTTACAAAGATATCTGAAGCCTATTTCTATTTCAAAACCTTTAGATCCCATGTAAAAAATGATAAAAACCAACCATTAATAACTATTCTTAGTGATCATGGGGGAGAATTTAAATTTTTTTATTTTGATTCCTTTTGTAATAAGAAAGATATTACTCACAAATTTTCATACCCAAGAACCCCTCAGCAAAATGGTGTTGTTGAAAGAAAAATCATATTATTTAGGTAATGACATAAACCATATTGACTGACTACTCAATTCCTATGAATTTATTGGATGAAGTTGTTAGTGTTGTATGTTATGCTATCAATCATGTTTTAACTAGAACATTTCTTAATAAACCTCCTTTTGAATTGTGGACTGGTCAAAAACCAAAGACTTTTACATAAGAGTATTTGGATGAAATCTATTCATATTGAATACAAAAGATAATTTACATAATATTCCACCCAAATCTGATGAAGGAATCTTTCTAGGTTATTCCACAACTTTCATGGATTATAGAGTTTTTAACAAAAACTCTTGTACTATTGTAAAAACAATGCATGTTAAATTTGATGAAAAAGACCCCTTTGTTTTTATAAAAATCATTACCGACATAAAGTGATGTGTTTTCAAAAAGATATTATCTTCCGTAGGTTGAAAACTCATCTAAAAAGGAATCTACTCAAGAAAGTTTTTCTAAAACATTTACACCAGAATACATTATGTATTATGTTAATGAACTAATTTTAGAAAAATGAAATAAATTTATTCTTATGAATGATCCTAGTGATAATATCATTGGTAATGTAAATCAACATGTATGTACTAGAAATTACTTAAGAAAAGAAATAGAATATAATTATTTTGAATCCCAATTTAAACCTAAAAAATTAAAATGAGGCCTTAGGTGATGAAGATTGGATTAAATAAATACATGATTAACTAAATGGATTTGAAAGGAATCGAGTCTGGACCATGGTTGAAAGACCTAATGAAACAACTATAATTATTTTAAAATTGGTTTTCATAAGCAAATGTGATGAAAATGGAGTCAGAATATGAAAGAATGAAAGACATGTTGTTAAGGGCTACAATTAACAATAAGGATTAGACTTTATAGAAACATATGCACTAGTTTCTAGAAATGAATCTATTTGAATTTTATTAGCCTTTGCAACATACTTCAATTTAAAAAAATAAAATCGATGTAAAATGTGATTTTCCTAATTGTTTGTGACAGGAAGATGTTTTTAGAACAAACTTCTAGAATTATTGATTAAAAATGTCTTGATCATGTTTTTAAACATACTAATGTTTTGAATTTCCTTAAACAAGCCCCTAAAGATTGGTATGATAGACATACAATGTTTATTTTACAAAAAAATTGTGAAAAATGTACTGATGATCAAAGTATTTTCATAAAAATGGAAAACCAAATTGCTTTTATTATTCAAATATATTTTGATGACATTATATTCAGATCAATTCAAAAATATCTGACTTATTATTTTGCAAATATAATGAAATTTGAGTTTTAAATGAGTATGATGGGTGAGTTAACATTCTTTTTAGTTTTTCAAATATCTCAAAAACCAGAAAAAACCTATATATACCATCATAATTATATCAAATAATTACTCAAATGGTATGGATATGATAAAACTAAAATTGGTATAATTCCAATAGGTTTATCAAATACACTAGATCTTTATGAAGTTGGGAAACCAGTGGATCAAAAACATTTGAGGTATGATAAGATGTTTGTTATATTTGACAGCGAGTCATCCAGACATAATGTTTTTAGTGTGCTTCTATGCGACATTCCTATATAATCTAAAATAATGTCATTTAAAAGTATTGAAATGAGTTTTTTGATACATAAAGATAACTATGGATTTATGACTATTCTATTCTATGATAAATAATTTTTTTAATTTTTTTTCAGATGCTAACATCAGTTGATAATTAATGGGTAGAAAACACATATCTGAAACATGTCATTTTTTAAGAGATTGATTAGATTCTTGGTCTTGCAAGAAACACTGCTCAGTAGAACATTCCACTACCGAAGCCGAATATGTAGCTTTAGGAATTTGTTTTTCTCATGTGTTGTGGCTACCACAACCACCCACTGACTAGAGCATGCTTTTTTCCGAAACTCAAATACTACATGACAATACTACTGTATTTATATTAGTATAAACCATACAAATCACTCAAGTTCAATACTCATTGATATTATGCATCACATTCTTTGGAATGACACACAAAAATAAGATATTATTTTATAATTCCTCAGAACATACGAACAGCATGCTGATATTTTCACAAAAATCATTATCTTCATATATATTTGAATAAATTAAACAGAAACTAGAAATGATCAACTAATGGTAATTATTCAAATCTATTTATTGTTTACATTATCTCCTTAAATTGAGTTACTCTTTTTCAAAGGGATGGTATACATCTCTCTTATTAGTTTTTTAGTTATCAGTTTCACTATAATCAGTTTCACTATAATCGGTTTCACTAAAATCAGTTTAACTTTAATCGGTTCTACTTATTAGTATTTATAGTTTATCAGTTTCACTTATTTGAATTAGAAGTTTATTAGATTCATTTTTTTGGTTTCATGTTTTGGCATCATAATTATCAATACTAGATTATATTATCGGTATTGTGGTACTTTATCGGTACTAAACAATCAGTATTATAATTATTTATCAGTACTCAACTATGGGTATTGAATTACTTTATTGGTATGGAACTATCAGTATTGGATTACATCATTGGTATTTTACTATCAGTTTGTTATTATTATATTAGTACAAAATTATTGGTACCAAATTATTTGATTTTATCAATTTTAGAATGCTTATTAGTTTTATATTTATATTTTTTGTATTGTTTTCTTAAGAATAATATATTGAAACCAATATTTCAATCTCAATACTCTGTCACTTACAATTTTTAAGTTCTTATTTTTTTGTTTAATTAGTTGTTTATCAATTCATTCTTTGCATTCCTAATCAAATTCAGTGTGAATACAATTTTCTTTGAAATAAATCCTCAAGAGTTTGAAATCATTCTCAACCATTAGATCTTTTAAATTTAATCATGATTGTGAATTTATTTGTAAAAGAACCCATCCCACATCAAAACCTTTTTTTATCTCAAGACCAGTGGCTCTATAAATATCTATCATGGTTTGTAATTGGTTGTTACATCAATTTTCCTAATCATAGATTTACTAAGAATTCATTATCAGGATGATCTTCAGAGTTTGAGTTAGTCTTTTATGACTGAGTCTGCTACTTCTTCTCAAAATGAAATGTCCCCAATATAATTCTCTTCCATGACCTTTCGAGGTGAATGTTTTATGTCCCATGATTATTATGAGACATTTGATTCATCTTTGAAATGAATTATATGTTTTCAAGAATTGGAACCCATAAGTGTGGGAAGACCAAATTCCGACCAAGATTATGTGTATCATGGTGAGGTGATACAATTATATAATTCAGTAGATATAGATAGGACTCTTAATATTTCTTTTATTATGTATGATAATAATTATAAAACGTCCATATAACAATAATCTATGTTTCTAGGTGTTCCATTTTAGGGTGGTGTGTTATGACCTTCCCATAAATCACTAGAATCTAATAAAACATTTGTTAAGTATAAATCTGAAGATTCGCCTTTGAGATTCATGATGTTAAGAGACAAGTATGTTGTTTATTAGGAGATAAAAGACTCCTAACATTCTGGAATCAAGGGTTTTTGGTTCTATGAATGGGTGGAAAGGAAACATTGAATG
The DNA here is from genome assembly GCA_963277665.1 of Viscum album. NCBI lineage: Eukaryota > Viridiplantae > Streptophyta > Magnoliopsida > Santalales > Viscaceae > Viscum > Viscum album. The sequence goes on from OY728143.1 coordinate 327,417,701, forward strand.
ATTAAAATGATTATGTTCTTGATTATTTGGTAAACAATAGAAAGATCAATCTTAAGAGTTTCATCTTCCTAACAATTTAGAATATTAAATCTGGTGTTATAAAATATCAGTTGATCATATTTCCCACTATTGTTAGTAAGTTTCTGAATGAATGATTGATCTTGTGTAATGTTTCAATTACGTCAGATATGATATCATTAAAGGATCCGTTAATTAGTAAAGACATGATAAGGAGTCTCAACTTATGATTAAATCCTTAGCTGAAAAACATTGAAAAAGATCTGGATGCTGAGAAAGAAAAGGTTGTAGTTTAATGTAGTGAGAATCCTTCTAAACCATCAAAAAAATATTCGAATAAAAGAAAGGAAGTTAAGACTACAACTTTTTATCCATCAATGAATCAAAAGGATGCATCTAATGAGGTTTCTAAAATGTAGAGAAAGAAAAAAGTAAATAATAGAATGAAGGGGATCCTCAGTTTGGTTTGGATCCAGCTAAATCATTTTCATTAAAAATAATATCAACAGATGCTTTGAATGAATAAGAGAAGAATATGATGATGAATAAGATATAGGCTCATGAAATTGAAAATGATACTCTACTCAAAATAGATGAGTAAGAAACAACTGCAACTGTAGTAATGGAGCCACCAATGCAGTCTCAGTCAAATCCAATAGTAAAAGGCAAGGAGAAACAAACTTCTAAACAATCGTATACATAATATCATAATAAATAATATGAAGAAAAATAAAAAAACTTGAAGAAGAAGAGGGAATTAATTAAAAGACCAGTAAGAATAAGGGGATGAAGAATAGGGAGAAGACGAAATAGATGTCGAAGAAAATGAAGATTACAATTGAAGAAGTCATACTACAAAATACACAAAAGTTCCATCATTTAATTTTACATCACCTGATCCTTATCCTTCCAATAATTCTTCTCAAATGGTTGTATCCAAAAATTTTATTCATATGTTAGATAAATAATAAGAGGAATTCAATAAATATTAAAACCAACCAGCTCATGTGATCGGAACTGAAACTCATTTTGGTGATATGCTAAAATATACTCTAGACATGGATTCTGAAACAACAATTTCCATGAAAGGAATTCAGTACATCGAACAAGTCTAGAATATATTGGAGAAAATGATACCATTTATTACAATGATTGAAGACATATTAGAAATCCTTTCAAATGCTCACTTTGATAGAATGGGCTCCGTCAAGGTACTGATGGATAGGTTTTTAAGTCTTAAATCTTATTTTAAGATATTCAAGGAACATGTTTCTATGAACAGTAAGGATTACAATAAGGTTGTGAAGTGTTCATATAATTTTGATTATAGTCTCAAGATTTATATGAAAAAAACATGATGAATTGGTACATTGGGTAAATGTTCTCAACTCTATGTATCAAAAGATTGCTATTGAGTTGAATGAAATACTTGATGTCCTTCAAATACCTAGTACCTCTCAAAGAATAGTCTCTGAAAATAATTTTGGTCAAAAGGACAAATTGTAGAATGAGTGGAATGAGGTTTTTTCACTCTCAAATAGAGTTTTTATCTTAGAAAAGGCTTACAAACTCATGTTGGATGATATAATTATTAGGAATTAGGGCTTAAAACTCATGTACTAAAGAATAAATCTAAGGAAGAAATCAATAAGCTACTACAACAAAGGCACCATAAGAATTGAATTTTTTTTCTGAACAGGATGTGAAGTTGAATGATCTGCAAGAAGATCATTACATACAAATGGGGGATATAAAGAAGTTTAAAAATATAAAGCTTATGATGTTTAATGATTTGGAAAAACAAAAGGGGAAATAATGATGTTTGAACTCTCATTGAAATGATTTTTTTCAAGTAATATTTATTGTTTCATACTCTGTTTCTCAAACATTTTACAGGAAATGAATACATTTACTTATTCTTGTGGAAAATCACAAATGGGGAGAATGGTTTTGAAAATAAGATTTTGATGTGTACCTTATTAAGGGGGAGAACTCCAACTAAAAGTTAAAAGAATATTATCCCTATAGATCTCTAACCTATTGTGGAAGTATTCATATTCAACATTACATTCCAAAGGGTTACTAAACTTATGGAGAGGTATGTCTTTATTTTTTATTTTGTTTTATTATTTACAAAAAGGGATATATTATTGAGTCAAAATGTGTTTTAACTATGTCTTTGATCTTTTTTTTTTCCAAATCACAAATTTCTTCTTTTGTATTCTGTCTGTTTTTTTACAACATAACCAGTTATGTTGGTCTATAATCGTAATCACATACGTTTGTTTATCATAACCATACATGCTATTGATTTTACATCATAATCATATGCTGATTGTTTTCAATTGTAATTACATATATTTTATTGAATTATAATCAGGAATGGTAATCAGGTTATGTGTTGCATCATAATTAGAAATCACAACCAGGTTAGGTATTGCATAGTAATTAGGAATCGTAACCAAATTATGGATTGCATCATAATTAGGAATTGTAATCAGGTTATGTATTGCATTGTAATTTGGAATCGTAACCAGATTATGTAGTGTATTGAAATCAGGAATCACAACCAGGTTAGGTATCAAATTGTAATTATCCATTGTAACCACCTGCATCGTAATCACATATACCATAACAAGGTCACATATCGTAACCAGTTCATGAATCATAACTGGGATATGTATCGTAGTCATAATATGCATTGTAATTTAGTATTGTAACAACAATATGCATCTTATCCATGTTTATCATAGTAAGATATTTTTTTATCGTACTTGTGTAATGTAGTTAACTCATGTATTACTTCAATACCGAATACATGATTTTCATACCCACTGTTTCATACCTTTTCACATACTATTTTTAAAATAAAATTATTTTGTTTATTTGGTAATTCACCAATCAAAATAGTGTCATGTATTTTTTTGACTGTTTAAATACCAGGTGTCCATGTCTTTAAGAACATGTTTTAACAAATATGGCCGTTAGAGGAAATATGGACATTGTATCTTGAGGCCTATAAAAAGAGTTCATTCAAAATAGATTACAAAAATATTTCATTTATCATGTTCTATATAGGGATGATGTGACTTATCTCTTTCTTCATGTTAAACCCTTTAAGATACAAGAAGTGACCATCTTGTTACAAGTTCATGTACTTCTATTTGTTCTTTATTTTTCCTTGTGTGTCCAATCATTGTGATAAAAATCGAGGAATTCTGAGAATAGGAAGACATGTAGACGATCACAGTATCAATGGATTTAAATTGTTTGAAAGACACTATTTCTGATTATCTTCTTAATCGAGAGCCTCCAGGGATAGTAATATAGTCAAGTCGATCATTGTACCGAGGGCTTTCTAAGGTGGTTGTAAGACGGACCCTTTATCCTAGGTGAAAGGATAACCTACTCTTTGGGATAAAAGAATTGTTATACCTTTACTTTTTGTGGAAATTATTCATAGAAAAGAAATATTTCTTGTTACATCTTTCTATCCATATTTATTTCTATTGTAATTACTTTAATTAAAATTCATTCATTACATATTGTATTAATATATTTAATACGATGTATTGTTGAATCAATTTCATTTTTATTACTCTTATCATTATATTCAATTAGAATACAATTTTTTTTTATTGTGTGTGTGATTACATCATATCATATCAATTGGATCTAAGACCTGTATGATAATTTTTATTGATTGTCAATTGTATTAGATTATGAACTCTTAAAATAATTTCATTCTTATGTGTTTAAATGTGATGTTTTTTTACTTACAATTCACCCCCTCTTATATTGTGACATCCAATATACATATACATATTTATTACAATAAAAAAATAATTATTTCTCCTTACATCCTATTATATTCAAATGGATCTATTTTTCAACAATCTGTTTCACATGGATTTGGATTTTTGATTTATATGAATATTATCTCAAGTTATATTTTTATTTATAGTTTAATGTTTTATGATCTATAGATTAACGGGTATGAATTCTATTATGTTATTATAATGCTCTACCATTATGTTATTATACCCTTATGCTTATCTTATAATCACTGATGATAATCAATTTTTAATTCATATAATTACCCTTACTAAGCATTTGATAATTCACTTATTATGCTTATTTGTTCCATGGTAATAAATAATGATGTTAAAAGATTTTTTTTCTAAAAATATTTCATTTTTGAATACATTTTAGGAGAATTTTAAAAATTATATTTAAATAAAAAAATATGTGTATAGTTAGAAAAATAATCACTTGAAGACATGGGTATTATAATGTATATTTTTGTCCTAGTTTTATAAAACTCTAATCCTAAAAGTTAACTGGGAATATAGGTGATCCAATATTTATAATTTATGTTATTTGTTTTGGATTGCTAAAATTGGGTGACATTAGTATGTATCAAATACAAAAAAGTTAATATTGTGTTTTTAGTACCAGATCTGGGAGTGATGGTTCAGGGCTATTGTGGTAATTATAGGAGTTGGGTTTACATAAAATTGGATATTATGATGTTTCCATGTATTGATAACTATGTATTTATGGATACCAACATGGATTTATAAGTTTTATTTTTTATGTTTATTGGAAAAAATACAAATTTTTAGGTTTTATGTGATGGATATTTTTTATGATTAAAAGTAATTTAGGATATATATTTGGGAATAAAACCTAGGGGTTTATAATACTACTTTTAAGTGATATTTCAGGAATAATGTATCCCCCTGAATTTTTCAAATAATCATGCGACTGGTAGATTTCATAACTTGAATCACCATGAATTATGTGACATGTGATAGACTATAGAAATATTATTATGTCACAACTCATCCCCCAGGGCATGTGTCATGACTACCCCAAGGCCAATTTCCAAAGGCTAGTGGCTGGTGACTAGCACTGAGTAGGCATATCCCAAATAGAGAATACATTTAACTTAAAATCATAACATAGACAGAAAGTTCAAACTAGAGAAAGTAAATAGAATGTAAACAAAAACTATCACAGAGACAACTATATAGAGTACAACAGAAATAGAATGTAGAAAAGGTTTCAGAATAAAAGCCCAAAACAACAATGGAATGTACAACTTCCATGGTTCATCTACTCAAGACCACACCAGAAGTGTTATTTAAGTGTAGATTCCTGTAGTCGTAGAAGTATGCCCATCTGTCTTGTCTCACGGTTCTTCACCTGGTCTCAGATCACTTTGGTCTCTGTAGAAGTGTCCCTCTATCCAGTCTCACTGAGATCCACCTGGTCCCAGACCACCGAGGTCTATGTTGAAGCATTGCTCACTTGCATGTGGATACATAACCTGCGGGTGAAGCCCGTGAAGGTGTGATTAACACAATATTCTGTAAGTACCCTGAAACAAAAAGGGAATACCTAAAAAATAAGTTATGCACCAGGAATTGTCATCCCACACATGTATAATCTATTGTATGGAAGGAAATACTATTAGTCATAACACTGAACACCTTGGACTGATGAGGTACTTATCCCAGATGAGTACCGTGGGTCTGCTGGGTCACAAATTTTTTATCACCACCGTTGGTCTATCATGTCACACATAGTTGCTCCCCAGTAAAGGGTATCATAACTGGTCTGCATAAGGTCGAATATAGCTGGTCTACATAGGGCTGGTTATAGATGGTCCACAAAGGGATTCCTATATATGGTTCTCATAGATATTCCTGTATCTAGTTCTCATATAACTACATGTAGATGGACCACATAAGGATACTTATCGTATTGGTATGCAGGTTCACTTAGACTCGCTCGTCAACAATCTTCGGGTCTATGCCAGCTGTAGGATTCCTGCACATAATGTGATTGATTCCATGATAATCCAATCCTCAATCCATTATTCAAGTTTAATCTTCTATAAACTCATACTTAGAAGAATTCCAAAAGAACCTTCATATCTTGATTGTTTCAACACTGCAAATAGCTCATCAATTGGTTGTATGGTTTGAATTTTATGAATATTTATTTGGAAAAGGGGTCGGGTGGGTTCCAGTCTAGTCCATCCTAGTTGAACCGACTAGAACCCCCCCCCCCCCCCCAGACCGAGGTCAACAGACATGACGCATCCCACCGAACTATCCCAGTCCTACAGACCGGACCACAACCCACAAATTCGGATCCAACCTGGCCTTGTTATGCAATGTGTCAGGCCCGCTAGGCTATGGGTCCATCCCACATCCTACCATCCTAATGTGTGGGCCTACTCTCCTCTATCTCAGAAAATACGAGTCATTGAACTTATTCCATGTCACGAACCGAATCTGGTCGCCATCAAAACTGGCACCCAACCCAACTAATGGCAAGTCCCAAAGGGCGTTCCCAATCCCCACGGGCTGGCACAAGTGCCTGGGTATCAAAAACTGAAAATTGGGAATGATTGACCTGAGTCTGTATAAGTAAAACAACAAATTAATCCAAGAAATCAAATATGGATTTTTCAAACCAAAACATCTTTTAAAAAATTTCAGAACTGAATTACACAATTTTGAATAGTTTTTGAAGACCATTACAAAGGTACAAACTAATGAAATGATAGCCCAAGATCCTCCACATGGAAAGAGGCACCACCCTCATGCCATCTCCACGACACTGCATCACGATGGACCGCTAAAAAGCCAAACCAATGGCATAAAACCATACCCAAACATGTGACACAAAATAAGAAAGTATACTTACACCCAATGGTGTATGTAGGGTGTGAGCCAAATCTCAGTAGGATACCACCACTAAGGGATTCCATATGATAAACATTTAAAGATGAAGAGCATGCAAGTTTTAAAATAACATTAAAATCTAGTTACAATTTCAAAAAGATGCAACTTTGAATAAGAACAATTTTCAAGAGGGATATTTTAATGGATTAACACTTTTAAAATAAACACCAGAGCTACTGAATTTTCCAACCAAATTTACTGTATACTGACGGTAAGTATAAAGTAATTAATAATCACAAGCAATTGGAAATAAGCCCTAGGCACTAGCCAGCTGTGGGTCCGAGGTACCTCGTATCTCGGTGAGAGTAACCATCAAAAATTTCTGTTCCCATGAATGAGACACTAGTAGGGAACATACCCATAACCTAGTGGTCCCCAATCATCATCATCATAGTTTAGTTAGATTTGTAAGCATCAATCTTGCTAAGTGTAATTGAGGCCAAAACCCACGGATTCACTAGCATACTAGTACATGTCCACCCACCTAGATACAAGGGTTTTCCCTTTGTGCTAAAACAATTTTAACAAGTCAATGAATATACATTTCGCATGAAAATATCATTTCCATATCATTAATTTACCAAACATCCCACATGTATACAACACAAGTCACACAAGTCCACTTTTCATTCAAATGCATTTTGAAATCAGACTCACACCAAAATAGCACAAAACACTTTTTGCATAACTTTCACAATCCAACACATACATTAAAAATTTTATAAAGTCCCTCCAAATATTCTAAATATCACATAACATCCCACTCACATGTTACATAAAACCCTTTTTATAAACAAAATCCATTTTTCACATCGCACTCACACAAACATCCCACATCACGTTCACACCTCTTTCAAATTTCAGTAAATCAATTAATAATTTTTATAAAACATTTCCAAGAGGATAAACATATCATGACAGAACTATTCACATTTATAATGGTCCATTTGAAAGTATAAAAAATCCAAAACAGTTTTCCAATATGGTTTCACCTCTTACATAAATCATTAAACCATTGAAAACATTCATAAAACAATTCTAAAGAGTGTACCAAATAATTTCACATAAAACCCATTTCAAAACCGTATTTCAAGGACAAAATCACTCTAGTATAAATTCAAAATAGAATTGGAATCCCCAAAAACATTTATTAAACTACCCCAAAGTGTTATAAAACCAACTCAAACAATACCACAAAAGATCCACATGAAAAGCACACGTTTTCAAAATCACTTTCAAGAAGTACAATAAGGTTTGACACCTTAAAAACATTAAAAACCTCTTGAAAACCAAATGGCACACCAATACCCTACCAAGTCAATATTTTCAGACCAATAAATATTTATTAAACCAAGTTCATTTGTTATAAAACACACCCGAACAATACCCAAAGTGTTTCACATGTAAAACACCCAATTTTAAGCTAAAATGAAACTATAAAAACAAATGCTTTACTAAATAAAAAATTAATAGTTCTCGCACCACACGCAGCATATTAGGAACATGAATAATAAGTTATATAAGAAAAATAACTCATGTAGAAATGATTACACATTGAATCACCTACCTTTTATGTCAAAACCCTCAAAACATGGTGCGAAACATCAACCGCACCACCGCCGCACCTCATGGAATATAAATCCATCCCTAGACCAAAATATTTTTTCAAAAAGACACCAAATCAATTCCTAGTTTCTAACCTCGACTTCTGGACTTGAGGAACTTCATTAAAGGGTGAAAGAAACCATAAGGAAGAGGAAAAATTCAAGGAAAGAAACACTTACTTGAAACATCTTTAATCAAACCAAACAAATACACCACAATTTGAATCCACAAGCAACGAAACCTGATATAGAGGCTCTAATGGGGGTGAGAAGGTAATTTGGGACTAAAATGGGGGAAAATAGCAGAAATTGAAAGAGTTACGAATGAAACTATTTACCTCTTCAAATCTGGACGATTTGAGAAATCTAGAGATCTTTCGCCCATATTCGAGACACAAATTAGCTCCAAAGCGGAGAAATAGTTATGGGGGGATGCTCCTTAGGTTTTTGGATTCGAGTAGGAGGTGGAATTACTGAATAATAGTAAATATTGAATGAGATATTAAAATATTTAAAAAAACATAAAGCCGGAAATGGGCTTTTGGGATGGCCCAAAACCTTAATTAAAAAAACCCATGTCCCTCATGATTATGGATTTTTATGAGGCCAAAAGGGATGTAGTGATTTTAATATATCAGGTTATGCTAATTGGGAAGTGGAATGGGAATAAAATAGTAAAAATTGAAGGTGTTATAGATGAAACAAAATTTGTTTTTAAATCTAGAATTGGGCTCACGATTTAGCCCAAATTTTCAAAACCCACCATTTTCACCAAAATGAGTGGTAAACCCCCAAAAAAACAAGGAATGAAAATTAAATAAAAATTGAAATTAAAAAAAGTCATGGGTATGACAATTATCCCCACCATAAAACATTCCACCCTCAGAAAGCCACATCAAGGACAAAGAAAAAACCAAACCCAACCGAACGGAAGAAATGGAATCCTTTGCTAAACTTTGCCCCCAAAGGCCAAAAAACCTCCAGTGATCAATTAAGGAATACATCACAACCAAAACATACACCTCTTTACTGAAATGATCAATCACATTCAGGATTTATCCTAAAAGAATACTCCTCAAACACTATCTGAACAAGGCTCAAGCAATTTACCCAAACAAACAACAATATTGAACAAGGTTACACTTACCATGATATTACTAAACCATTGGGAACTCTCCAATCCCAATGTTTACCTAAGCAATATGTAGGTGGTTGTATATATCTGAACGAGACTACCCACTTCTAAGTCAAGACCATGTACAATAGTGAGTTACTGGTACAAGGATACACAAATGGGCTCCCAACCCATAACAGACAACTTAAATTTTTTTCCAAGACAGAATCAAGACACTAACAGGGGAGCCCCGAACAAACTACCCAGTACATGGGGTATAATCCCATTAAGAATTTTCAAAATAATATACATGGGACTCATAGTGGGTCTCCCCACCATAAGAACCCACCATCTTAACTGACCAATATGGGTCAGCACAAGAAACCCCCAAAACATAAAGAGTTGGGACGGTCGCACGGTTAGCCCGCACATTTTGGGAAACTGTGCACTAACCATGTGGATCCTTATACCTACATGGTTTTATGGTGAATAGTTACTACTAAATTTTCACTCAACATGTCTAGACAAATCTAAAACCTTTCCCCCAAACCCAAATGAATCCAAATGGGAAAAGAATTTCATTGGGAGATAACATGGGGATGAGGCCCTCCACCTCTTTCCAGCGAACGGGAAAAAAGAAGCAAGATGACAACACCAAATGTTTAAACTTTTCCCATCTCTCATACTGAGAATAGTTCTTTGTATAAGGTTAAAAACTACACTGGGATTTCCTCTGACTATGTTCCAGCTTCTCTCTGGGACCTTTGGCTGGATTTGGAATGATTAAAGCATCTTCGGCCTCACAGTTAGGATTTGGAAACCCCCGAATAGAATTTCTTCATTCGATGCTAAAAAAACTACATTCAATCCCAGATGTGTTCACCAAGAAAAAAACTCTACAGAACTCACTTTACCCTAACATGGAATTTCACTGAAATAAGGGTTTAGAGGAAGCACTCACATCACACCTTGTTTCATCAGGTGAGAAACAACAGAAATAAAGGACACACATAAACACTTTCCTCTAAAATAGAGGATGTCGAGATCTTCCTAAAGGAGAAACACTTCTAAAAAATAGAATCACAAAATATTGTACAATTTCACCATTACAATCAAACAAGCACGCGACATTGCTAGACGTCACCGAACATGACCAAAGCGACTGATAGAAATAATTCAAGGAGGGGCCATATAGAACATCCCCAAATACCTCAGCATTCTCGAATGTTTCCATAACAGCCTCTCGTGGCCATATTTCCCACACTGGTGGTTTAATATAAACCCCTTCTTCAAAGACACTAAGAAGGACTCATAGGCCCTCTTAGACACTATCCATTCTGACAACCCTATACAACTTCCACCTTCGACGTATCAGGTAGCTTAAGAAACTACGATCTCTTTCAACCAACCTTGAGCACTCTTCCGCAACAAGTGGATAAAAAAACCAATAATGTAAATGGTGTAGACTCATTCTACAAATCTCAAAAAAATATTCCTTACATTGATCAACTCAAGGATTTTACAACCGCGAAACAATCCGGGTTGCACTTCAGGTTTGCACTAACCGATAATGGGGGCGTACCCCATCCAACGGGAGAACCTAAGGACCCAACCAAGCTGGTCCATTGGTAAAAAAATGCCACAAAATAGATCCAAACACATTAATGGATCCACCGTAAAGGTGTCCGGAAACATATCTCATAGGAGACTACTAATTGGTACTTCTACCCAGCTTACCGACCAAACACAAACCCAAAACACAGTTCGAACAGGAGGGGTTCTTGGACTCCAAACATCCCACAACATCAACATTTTTCAAAAACACACAATATAAACCATCCCAAAAAATTCATCAAGACAATATATTTTTCTTTAAAAACATTTCTTTGAAAACAAATGGTTCATAGGCTAGTGTATCCACCAATGGTACCCCATGGTCCACACACATGCATGTTTTTGTACCACACCGGGCACCCTCCTCATATTAATCCAGGAACTCATCCATCCATTCCATTAACCATCCATCATCCCATATAACCCCATGCATATTGAAGCTCATGTAAATACCAAAGGTTAAAACAAAAATCCTTTCCACTTTTTAAAACCAAAACAATCAACCAATAATTCCTTTTTCTCAAGACCACTAACCATGGAATAAAATAATCCAATTATTCAAATGAATACTCACTTTCAATTCATATAAATCAATTTCAAAACATCATATCCCATTAAAAACCCTTTTATTGTTTAGAAAACTCTATTGGAAACACTTTTTGAAAACCAAATTCAATATAGTTCCTGCTTTCAAAAGAGGTGTAAGAACACCATTTTCCATTTCAAAATAATTCTGAAAATTCAGTTCCACCATTTCAGAAATCAAACCATTCCATCTTTATTTTAAAATAATTTCACAAAAAAAATTCTTCTTAAAACCAAGTTACTTTAAAACCAAAGTTCCAACATATCAAAACTAAAGCACAAAACAATGTGAGAGGAAACTAGTTTCAGTGGGTGACATGGACATATGGTTGGTAGGCATATTCCAATCACTTCACCATCATAGAGAGTGTTATAGGGAATATCCCTAGTTCCACATTGATTTACAGACCCTGCGAGCTCACTGAGACCATTAACCCAACTCTCTTTTCATTTTCCCAAATCATCATCAGACCAAGAAAACCAAATGACATAGATAAATCCAGACTTCCCCTAGTGACACGAATCCTATCATGAGGTGTGTTGATTAAGCACACTACCCATAACTAGAATTTCATGTCCCAACAATCTTAACTCTAGACTATCCCAACTATTTTCCAAATAACATGACTCAAATAGAGAGAACCTCCTTTGATACCATTTTGTCACGAACCGAATCTAGTCGCCGCCAAAACTAGCACCCAAACCGACTCGTGGCATGTCCCGAAGGGCGTTCCCAATCCCCACGGGCTGGAAAAAGTGCCTGGGTATAAAAAACATTAAATTGAGAATGATTTACATCCGTTTTTATACTTAAAACCACAAATGAATACAATAAATAAAATCTGGATTATTCAAACCAAAACTTATTTTACTAAAATTCAGAACTAGATTACACAATTTTAAACAGTTTTTGAAGACCATTAAAAGGGTACAAACTCATGAAATGATATACCAAGAACCTCCACATGGAAAGAGGCACCACCCTGAAGCCATGTCCATGACACTGCATCACGATGGACCGCTAAAAACCCGAACCAATGGCATAAAACCTGTACCCAAACCTGTGACCCAAAATAAGAAAGTCTAATTACACCCAATAGTGTAGGTAGGGTGTGAGACAAATCCCATTAGGATACCAACACTTATATATTCCATATGGTGAACATTTAAAGATGAAAAGCATTAAATTTTTGAAAAACATGGAATTCTAGTTACAATTTCTAAAATATGAAACTTTGAATAAGAACAGTTTTCAAGAGGGCTATTTTAAAGGATTAGCAATTTTAAAATAAACACCAAAGATACTGAATTTTCCATCCAAATGTATTGTATGCCGACGGTAAGTATAATGTAACTAATCAGCACAAGCAATTGGAAATAACCCCTAGTCACTAGCTAGCTGTGTGTCCCAGGTTCCTCAAATCTTGGTGAGAGTAACCATCACAAATTTCCATTCCTGTGCACGACCCACTAGTAGGGAACATACCCATAACCTTGTGGTCCCAAATCATCATCATCATAGTTTAGTTAGAGTTGTAAGCATCAATCATGCTAAGTGAAATTGAGGTCAAACCCCACAGATACACTAGCATACTAGCACACGTCCACCCACCTAGATACCCGGGTTTTCCCTTTGTGCTCAAACAATTTCAACAAGTCAATAAATATAATTTCACCTGAAAATATCATTTCCATATCATAAATTCACCAAAAATGCCACATGTATACAATAGAAGTCACAAAAGCACACTTTTCAAATGCATTTTGAAATCAAACTCACACCAAAATAGCCCACAACACTTTTTGCATAACTTTCACAATCCAACACATACTTTAACAATTTTATAAAGTCACTCAAAATATTCTAAACAGCATATAAAATCCCACTCACATGTTTGGTAAAACTTTTTTTTATAAAAAAAATCCATTTTTCACATCGCACTCACACGAACAGCCCATATCGCGTTCACACCTCTTTCACATTTCAGTAATTCCATTAAAAATTTTTATAAAACATTTCCAAGAGGATACACATATCATGACAGAACTATTCACATTTAAAATGGTCCATTTGAAAGTATAAACAATCCAAAACAGTTTTCCAATATGGTTTCACCTCTTACATAAATCATTAAACCATTCAAAACTTTAATAAAACAATTTTAAAGAGTATACCAAATATTTTCACATAAAACCCATTTCAAAACCATATTTCAAGGGAAAAATCACACCAATTCAAATTCAACACAGAATTGGCATCCCCAAAAACAATTATTAAACTACCCCAAGTGTTATAAAATCACCTCAAACAATACCACAAAAGATCCACATGAAAAGAACATGTTTTCAAAATCACTTTCAAGACGTACAATAAGGTTTTACACCTTAAAACCATTAAAAAACTTCTTTAAAACCTAATGGAACACCAATACCCTACCAAATCATAATTTTCTGACCAAAAATGATTTATTAATCCAATTTCGTATGTTATAAAACACACCCAAACAATACCCAAAGGGTTGCACATGTAAAACACCAAATTTTAAGCTAAAATGAAACTATAAAAACAAATGCTTTACAAAATCCAAGATAAACAGTTCTGGAACCACACACAGCATATTAGGAACATTAATAATATGCAATTCAAGCAAACTAACTCATCTAAAAATGATTACACATGGAATCGCCTACCTTTTATGCTGAAACCCTCAAAATATGGTGTGAAACACCAACCGCACCACCGCCGCACCTCAAGGAATATAAATCCATACCTAGACCACAATATTTGTCCAAAATATACCAAATCAAACCCTAGTTTCGAACCTCAACTTCTGGACATGAGGAACTTCATGAAAGGGTGAAGGAAACCCTAAGGAAGGGGAAGAATTCAAGGAGAGATACACTTATTTGAAACATCTTGAATCAAATGAACCACATACACCACCATTTGAATATCCATGCAAACAAACCTGATATAGAGGCTCTCATGGGAACGAGAAGGTAATGTGGGGATGAAAAGGAGTTGAAAAGAACAGAAAATGAAGGATTTATGAGAGAAATGATTTACCTCTTCAAATCTGTACGATTTGAGAAATCCAGAGACGTTTCTCCCAAATTCAGGACATAAATGATCTTCAAAGCGACGAAATATATATTGGGGGTTCTCCTTAGGTTATTGGATTCGAGTAGGAGGTGGAATCACTGAATAATAGTAAATATTTATTGAGATATTAAAATATTAATAATAAAACTTAAAGTAGGAAATGAGCTTTCGGGATGGCCCAAAACTTTAATAAAAAAACCCAAATCCTTCATGATTATGGATTTTTATGAGGCCCAAAGGGATGTGGTGATTTTAATATATCAGGGTATTATAATTGGGAAGTGTAATGGGTATAAAATAGTAAAAATTGAAGGAGTTATAGAAGAAATGAAATTTGTTTTTAAATCTTGAATTGGGCTCATGGTTTGGCCCAAATTTTCAAAACCAACAATTTTCACCAAAATGAGTGTTAATCCCCCAAAACAAATCAGGAATGGAAATTAAATGATAAATTAATTTTAAAAAAATTCATGGGTATGACATTCCAACACATGACCGGATGAAGACGGCTGCCACTATCCCACATGCAGTCCCCGTTGGACCTCATGCCCCCGCACACTGTGGGCCGCATCTGTCCCTTGAAACCACCATCCTATCTGCCTATGTCCCTTGCAGCACCGACGTGGCCTCCACCACGGTGCATCATCAATGTGTGATTCCACCCACCCACGGCCACGGTCTCAGAACTCTGATTCAGCTTTGGGGGGTCCATTTCTCAAATTGTATGTGCCCCTATACTTCTCTGGTCTCTGTCTTTCCTACTAAAGCATCAAGGATTCCTTGCCTCCAAATTAGATGTGTGGTCATGAAGATCACAAGAAAACCCAAAGATGGAGGAATTGATGCCTTGTTCATGTTAGAATAATTTCTCTATGTTAGTGTTTTTAAAACATGGGAAGATGGTATTAAGATTATATTAGGAAATAACATCAATGCCATCTACGAGATAAAATACACTCCCGTAAGAACGGGTGACCAGCAGATCAACCTGTTCATCGGTTGATCCACATTTGTTGTTTTGGAAAGAAGAATAAGGAATTCAAATTCTCAAATAATTAACCCCTATATAAGAAAGGATATTTCTCAAGGATGATCATTTGTCATCATTTGTCAATCTTCGATTCCGAATCATCTCTCCAAGGGTGTCCCCACCATTATTAGATTCACCAGTTTTCATCATTGGATTGGTTGTCCTTCATTGTTCATCATCTCCACCCACCAGATCTCATAGAAATTCT
The DNA here is from genome assembly GCA_963277665.1 of Viscum album. Taxonomy (NCBI): domain Eukaryota; kingdom Viridiplantae; phylum Streptophyta; class Magnoliopsida; order Santalales; family Viscaceae; genus Viscum; species Viscum album. The sequence goes on from OY728143.1 coordinate 327,433,735, forward strand.
AGGTTTTTTACAACCATATTGCATTTCTTGTTGGACAATTAATTTATGAAACAAAAATCAACAATTCTTTTATAATTTATTATAGGTTCGTTGCACTGACTTAATAATGAGGATCATTAATTTGATTCAGTATCACCTCATCGCTACACTATAGTTATGTCGTGCCAATACTCTATGATGATGAAAAAAATAAATTAAATTTTAAAGATATTTTGTTTCTCTTCGAAAAATTCTAAACAATAAAATTCACACTCAACCCATTTCATTGGAGGTAATGTCCTTCTGAAGGATAAAATCTCATTAAAAATCAAAGGTGGCCTCATATTTTTGATTTGAGTTACCATTTATGAGTAATGAGGATTCAAAAATAAAATAACATTTATTTAAATTATTTTACTTATGGTTATGTCCTAAAAACCAACTTTCACATCCATACCGCATTGGCCGATGTTAGGAACTGCCTAAGAGAAACATACCCTCACAAACTGAACAGTACTCTCAGATTTCCAATCCAAGTTACCATTTATGACTTATAAGGATATGAAAATAAAATAACATTATTCTATTATTTAATTTATGGACAAAATATACCTTCCAGTATTGTCATCTGTCAACCATTGATAGGCTCCTCCTAAGAAAATAATACCCTCACGAGCTTAATGTTGGTCTCAGATTTTTAATTCGAGTCACTGTTCATGAGTTATAAGGATTTTAATATAAAATAATTTTATTTCATTGTTTTATTTATGGTTATTCAATATTTAGGTTTTCTCATGGGAGGCCCAAGATGAATAAACTTATTTCGTTCCAAGGGAAGACCTGCCATGAAGAATGCATCAGTTACCTCATATTTTTGATCTAGGAACCCAAATTATGATTTATTCCACTCTTTTAGTCGTACCACTTATGCACGCTAATTAATATCTATAATTTTTTGACAGATCATCCTGGGCAATCCAGACCATGGAATCTCACATCGTCTTAGTGACTGGTCTCAAAATAATGGAATTTAATTTTTCAGAAAAAACATTTTAGTGAATTATGGTGTATTAAATTACTCCTTCCTTTACGGAATTAGGTCCACATAATCCAAAAAAGGGATAATAAAACAAATGGGGGTACTGATCATGAATCTGATCCCCCTGCTTCTATATTCTGTCATAGAGATTCATGTGATTCTAGTGAACATGCAAAAGAGGTGCCAACCATCCTTGGTGCATCTTATCTTATCTATCCTCTATCTCCACTAGGAACTCTAAAAATGTCTCCACATCATAAATATCCATCATTCCATGTTCAATGATGTGGGAAAGGTCATGCACATATCTCCTCAACTAGAGTACATGGAAGACGTTATTCACACTCTCTAACTGCAGTTGTAGACCTAATCAGTATGCCACCTTTCCCACTCTACACAACATTAGCAAAGATCAGATGAATATCAGAGATAAAATTATCCCCTTGTCATATATCAGTATCCCTTGTCAAGAAGAAACTTGTAGGTATACATGTCCCCCCTCCTCATACATCAAGGGTCTTTTCACCTAGTAGTATAGGACTTCTATCGGATCTATGTAGTCTTCATCTCCACTGAGATGACCTGCACTCAGATAACCAGTACCTTCTTAATGGTTGTATGTTCCATCCATGGACCTATGATTGTTGACTCCCCGAGGTCTGTCTAGATTATGAGTGACCTACTTGGTCATCCATATAGTTCCTCAAATGGTTCCATACCGATAGTGGAGTAGTAGTTGTGGTTATATGAAAACTCAACCAATGGTATGTGGTCCTCCCAACTGTGACCAAAATTAAGGATGCCAGCATGTCCTCAATGGTCTATGTGGTCTGCTCTGTCTAACCATCACTCTCAAGGTGAATGCTCATGCTCATGCACAGTTGAATCCCAAAAGCCTCAAGCAGTCCCTTACAAACCGAGATGTAAATCATCTATCATGATCTATAGATATTGTAGATGGGACTCTATGGAGTCATGGTATCTTCTACATGTAGAGTAATCCCATGCTCTCTACTAACCCTGTAATCTAATGTTTGGGAAGTGGTAAAACATGGTGAGTTGGTCTAAAATCACCCAGATGGTATCATACCCCCAGAAAATATGTGTTATGATCCTCAAAATGACCATCGACATCCCATCCCACCTCCACTCCAATACCTCAAGGGGTTGTGTCACACCTACTGGAAACGGGTTCTCAGCCTTCATTTGATGACAAGTGAGGCATCTGGAGACATACTCCTTCACTACATTCTTCATCAGCAGGCAGAAGTACTATATTCATAGGTCCTGGTACATCTTCTCCACACCATGATGTACTACTAAAGAGGATTTATGGAACTCCATCAACTCCTCCTCTTATAATGCCACACGTACTGTGGTGCATCTTCTGAAAATGATAATTTTCTATCCCCTTTAGAATATACAACTAGGGAATTCCCTATGGTCATTTGGGAATGTGTAGTCACGCAACTGGTATCTTCGAGATGCATCTCCTTGACGTTATGTAATAGTGTATGGGAATCTACCATTAACTGAAGATAATCTTATGCATATCTATCAATACCAGATATCTAATGAAAATAAAAATACTATAAACCCTTGTTATTTAGTTGTGAACTTGATCTCTTGTTGAGAGAATTTTCCACCGCATTCCCCTTCCCAGAAGTAAACAATATCTCAATGTCATAATTTTGGATGAACTCCAGCCAACGTCGCTATTGAATATTCAGATCCTTCTAAGAAAATAAATACTTGAGACTCCTGTGCTCAGAGTAGACGATGGGTTTTTCACCCATAAGGTAGTATCTGCACATCATCAGTGAGAAGACTACCACTGCCAACTCAATGTCATTAGTCACATGGTTCTACTCAGCCTACTCAACTATTGTGATCCATAAGCAATCACGAGTTTCCTCCACCTCAGAACATAACCAATCCCAATTATTGATACATTTTAGTACACCATGTAGTTGTTTCCCTCCTATGAAAACATTAATATATGATCAATTGTTATGCTCTTCCTCTTCTGTATAATGCTATTATATTATCCTCCTATAAAAAAATGGTTTTCCCCTCTTCTTAAATTTCATCTTGTGTGATTCTACTCTAGAGAAGTTGGGTATAAACCTATGATAGTACCCAGCCAACCCAAGGAAACTCTACATCATGTTAATGCTCTTGGGTGTCTCCCAAAAAAGCAATGCCACTATCTTCGCTGGATCCACTTCTACTTTAGCTTTTGAGATGACTTGTTCTAGGAAGTGTACCTTTCCTATCTAGAACTCACACTTCGAGATCTTACAAAAAATAGGGTACTTTTAGAGTGTGTCCAGAACCATCGTCAGGTATATCATGAGAACCTCTTCTGATGCAGAATACAATAATATTTCATCAATGAAGACCACTACAAACTAGTCAAGGTTTGGTTGGGAGATCCTGTTCATGAGTCCCATGAACACAACTGGGGACTTTTTCACTCCAAATTACATCAGTAAGTACTTGTAGTGGACTTACCGACATCTGAAAGCCTTCTTCGAGATGTGATCAACTCACACTCAAAGTTGGTGACAGCTTGATCTATGGTCTATCTGTGAGAACCATATCACTCCATTCAGCTGTTCGAAGAGGAAATCAATCATCAGTAAAAGTTAATTGTTCTTCATGGTCACCTGGATCAGGAACTGAAAGTCCATGTATAACCTCAAGCTTCTGTCCGCCTTCTTGGAAAACAACATTGTGGCTGCCCATTTTGAAATGATTGGCCTTACGTATCCATTCTTCTATAAGTCCTCCAACTGAACCCTCAGCTCCTAGAGCACTACGGGAGTCATATGACTTTCATTTCTAGATATTGGATCCATACCTGGTTAAAAATAAATGAATAATTCCACCTCTCAATGAGGAGGTATTCTCAGAACTACCCATGTTATGACATCCTTGTACTCATCCAAGTCATTGAGATTGACTTACATTTCCTTCTTTCCCACTGCAAACATCAACTGACCATATCTGCTCAGCCAAATAACATTCCATCATAAAGGTTCTCTCAATCACCCAAGCATAATTTGGAATGTACACATGATGAGTTCCAGCTCAAATGTCCCTAAAGAAATCTTTCTTGGAGGTTCGTGACTTGATGCACTGGTTTTGTTGTATTCCTCAAGTACATGGAAGGGTTGGTGTGCCTTGATGATTACTCAGATAATGGCATGTCATCTCACCGAAGGTGTAAACAAATCTAGGGCATGCATATCCCTTATTTTAATGGATATAGCCTCTTCTGGGAGATGGGCTATTAATTTCTATATTTGGAAAAGTGACCTCATTATTAGATTGGGTGATCTAAAACCCATCATCACTCTAATGAGCCTTGTAGAAAGGTCACTACCAGGACTACCATCTGATATAATTTTTCCCTAACAATATGGAAAATTCAGTCACCTCCTCAATCTAGTCCTTAGTCGCCTATGAGTAAGGTTCTCCTCAGAACCTAAGGGTTCTCTATCACTGAATCTTTTTTAAGTAACTGAGCCTACATGCATCTTTCACAAGCAGCGTCTGTAGTAACTATTTAACAATAGGAGGTGGTAAAGCTGGGTCATCACCTGAAGGTTCAATCTCAAGAAATGATCCCTATAGCGAAGCCGCTTCACTCTCTGAACTAAACTTGTGGCCACGCACAAGAAACCTCACTGGTTGTCTATGTGGAGGAATCATGAAAGAGATTAGGATGAATCAACAATTAATATATTTTACCAGTTAAGTCAATTTTGACTTCGAAAGATCATGGGAAAAAATTTATTGATGCATGAAACAAGTGCTTTCATGTACTGAGTTAGAAATTAGAAATTAGGGTCCTGGTGTATGGACATGTCGACCACCTCAAAAACAATGGACTTCATGTCTTGAATGACAAACTAAAAACACATAACGTTATATCCCCATAAAAAATTACAGAGTCTTAGTTCTTCTAGAGTAATTGACTGCCTCTGATACCAGTTTGTTACGATCCATCCCTTAGGGACTGTTCCATGACTACCCCAAGCATGCCTTCCAAAAGACAGGTTTTGGTGACTTGCACCATGTATGCATCTCCCAAAAGGAATGACATTTTACTTTAAACCTGTACACACACACAATGCCCAAATTGTGGAGTGTGAACACAATGTAATCCACAACTATCACTGAAAATACTAATTAGATTAAAATACAAACTGAATGTAAAATGGGTCCATAATACATGCCCAAAACCACAAAAGAATGTAAAAAATCCAGGGTCCATTCACTTGAGACCCCACCTAATGGGTAAGAGAAAGGTATATACCTTTAGCCATAGAAGTATGCATGTCTGTCCCATTTCACTGAGCACCACCTGGTCTTGGACCACGAAGTCATACGTTGAAGTGTCGATCACCATCACCGAACAGGACACGTGCATGCGAAGCCCGTGTAGGGGTGAGTAACACAATACTCAGTAAGGACCCTAAAACAGAAGAGAAAGACAAAAAAATTATCTATGCACAAGTAAATGTCAGCTCATGCATGTATAATATAATGTATGGAAAGATAGACTATTAGTCATAACACTAAACACCATGGACTAAAAATGATCTCATCCATAATTAGAATAGTGGGTCTTCTAGGTCACACAGTGCCACTCCCCGCCATGGGTCTTCCAGGGCACATAGAGATTCTCCCCACTTGGGCCTCATTATTAGTCCTCACAATTTTTCTTATAGTCATCACTCACCTCACCGCTTATAGATGGTCCAAACTAGGATGCTTTTTAGCTGTTTCACATAGTACTGATTGTTGTTGGTTCACACAGAGCCATTTATATCTATCCGGCACATTGATAATTGTCATCTAGTCCTTTGTCACTTATACCCACTCTTTGGTAGTTTTCGGGTCCGACTCTACCTTAGGATTCCCGTAAATAGTTCACTTCATTCTGGGAGAAACCAAACCTCAAGTCGTTATTTAAATTTCTACTTCCATGAAATCCTACATAGATGTTCCCAAAATAACCACATTGTTGGGAGGGTTCCAACTCCTTAAATGGAATGTCAATCGACTGTTCCATTTGAATGTTATGACTATAATTTCAAAAAGGTAATGGTCAGGTCTGGGTTCGGTTCGACCCGGTCATATAGAACCAACCAAGGTCTAACCCGATTTGGATTCAACATGGCCCATTGCGAATCCCATCCCACTATGTGTGTCATCTCTCCTCCAGCCTCGATTCTAGGAGGAATCCGGCTTGTGTCGCCACGCAGCTGGTTGAGGAAGGCCACCCCATATCCCAAACATGGTCCCCACTAGACTACATACTGGTGAATGTTGGGAACATATCAGGAGGTCACATATATATTTTCTAGCAACGTACCTATGTTTCAGCGTCCCCTTACACTTTTTTGTGGCCCTAACTAGATGCATCCTCTGCCTTTGTGCATCATGGCAGCGTCGGTGATATCTTCCGAGGACCATGGGGTCTTCTCCGGTAGACTATTTCTTGAACTGTTCCCCCCCCCCCACACACACACACTTCTCGGGTCATCTTCTTCTCTGCTAAAACCTTGAGGTATACTTTTCAACGATTTAGAGGTTAGATCATGAAGATCACACAAACTCCCATGAATGGAGGAATTGGGGCCCTGCTCGTGTCGGCCAGATTTCCCCATATTAATGTTTATGAAACATGGGAAGAGGAGATTAATATTCTATAAAAAAATATCTCTGATGAAATCCTTGATATGAAACACCCTATCGCAATAATGAGTGACCCATGGATAAAATTTTTCGTGGGTTGATCTACGTTAATTATTTTATAAAGAAGAACAGTGCATTCAAATTTTCAAAATACAAATCCCTACCTAGGAATGAAGATTTCTTGAGGATGATTGTTTGATGTTGTTTTTCGATCTATAAACTTGAATCCGCTCTCCAATGGTGTCTACACCATCATATGATTCGCCATCATTCATTATTGTAGTGTTTTTCCTTCTTCATTCATCATTGGAACCCACCAAAGCTTCAAAGAAATTCCAAGGTTCTGTCAAACATCCTGCATTTCTTGTTATGTAATTAATAGACGAAACATGAATTATCATTTCAGTTACACTACATTGATGGATTATTACATTATTTAATTGAATAGATACATTAATGATATACAACATTTCCTCATCGATGAACTGTAATGTTGATGTGACAATAATCATGATAAGAAAACTAACAAAATAGCTTTAGGATTTATTTTATTTCTCTTCAAAAAATTCGGATATTTAACATTCACCATCGACCCACACCAGTCAAGGTTATGTCTGGTATAAGGAGAACATCTCATTATAAACTATATTTTGGTATCATATTTTTAATCCGAGTTACCATTTATGAGTTTTGATGTTTAGAAATTAAAATAAATTTTATTCAAATTATTCTTTTTACGGTTACATCCCAAAAACCAACTTTTAAATTCTTCCCATTCCAGACGATGTTAGGCTCTGCCTCAATGAAAAATATGCTCAAAACTCTATGATACACTCAGATTTCAAATATGAGTTACAATTTATGATTTATAAGGATATGAAAATAAACTAAAATAATTATTTTATTTTATTTTATTTATGGACAAAAACTACCTTCCACTGATGACCTGCATCAGCCAATGTTAGGCTCTACTTGAGGAAATCATACCCTTACAAGATCAACGGTGGTCTCAGATTTTCAATCCATGTCATAGTTCTTCAGTTATAAGGATTTGAATAATTAAATAATTTCATTTAAATATTTTATTTTTTGTTATGTCATTTTCAGGTTTTCTTACTAGAGGACTGCGTTGACTAATCCTAAGTCATTCCTAGGGTAAACCTACCACCATGAACATAATGGTGCCACCATATTTCTGATCTTGGCACCTATTTAAGAGTTATTTTAGTTTTTAAGGAAAACTGATCACACACACTATTTAAAACATAACAATTTTTAATGGATCATTCAGCGCAATCCGGGTCTTGAAATCATATGTCGTCTGAGTGCCTGGTATCAAAATAATCCAATTTTCTTAGTTTTTTAAAAAATAATCTGATTTTAGGTTATCAAATATTATTTCAATATTATCATTACTAAATTTTCATTAAATAATATGATGTGAATATAATTAACTGATTTTTGATGTACAGATAATGGAAAAAGTAAATATAATTTTATTGAAAAAACCTTTGAAGATTATCACTGCATATTTTGATAAATTCATTTTATTCTTCAAGAATATGTTTTCATCAAAAATGATTTTAATTTTTTTCAGGGTTAAATATTTCAATGGAATTATCGAATATTTATAATTTTAGTTTTATAATAAGTATATCTTTTTTTTATCAAAATATTTAAATTATCTCAAGATGAATTTTTAGGATTTTTTGAAATATATTTTTTTTGATGAATAGTGAAAAATACTAAATTGCATTAAAAACTATATTCTCATGGATTTTATTTAAAAATAAAAATTACATGTTGAATTAGTTTTATTGTTTTATCAAATAATTTTTAATGAACATAAACCAATTATAGTCTTTCTAACAAATTTTAGACATTAATTTGTTAAAAAAAATTTATACTTAAAACCAAATTTTTATAAAAACCAATTTGTCTTTATTTTTGGTAGGTTTAATTTTAAATTAAATTATTCAATATATTTTTATATAATCATTAAAAATATTTTATATATTTGGAATCATGATTTAAAATTTTGTTAAATAGTAGATTTTTTATTTTTTATCATTATAAATAGTAATTGTAGTAAATATTTGTTACCAATATAATATTAAGATGGGCAAGTTATGTGTAATTTTTTTATAATAACTAAAAAATAACCGATAAACATGAATTTATTTTAATGGTGGAGTAAATTTCTTTTATATTAATTAAAAAATCAAATATATTTCCATTTCTCCATATGTCCCTAACTATGGCTTTTATAATTCATTATGTAATGAAAATTCAAAATTATCATTTTTTTATTTTATGTTTTTATACCTCAATAAAACATTCTTAAAACATTAATAGATAATAAAAAATGAATATTCCATAAAATAATATGTTTTTTTGTTTATTTTATTACATATATGTATCTTCTCTTCTATCAAATGTAAAACAATACCAATGTTAGTGTGTTCGACAGACAACTACCTTGAAAACTTATCTAATTCATATTCCATCACATCATATTACATCTAGTTTTAATGATAGATTTAATATATATTTATGATATTCATAATATAATAATTAATTTTTAAAATTATTGTTTATTTTGTTTTATTAAATTTTCACTCTTTGGAAAATGATACATTCGTTCATGCGTATGTCTATACAACCACCTTCACAGAACGTTGTGATTCCTATTTCATCACCACATCACATGGATGATATAGATATAAATATATTTTAATAAATATAATGGTATTTATTATATCATTATCATTCATTACTGATAAAATAATAACTATTATCTTACCATATTGATCATTGACAAATGAAAATGTTACCTATGTGTTTGTATGGTCTATTATCTCCATGATTGAAACGTAGATAATTTACATAACCATCATTGATGGTTTTTTCATATGTATAATTTATATATAAAAATTATAATTATGGACTTATTATTATTACATAGATGATTCAATAGTGACCTCTTCTACTATGGTCAACCTACCGAGGTCATTATGGGTATATAAGGTGTGTTTTGCCAAAATGTTTGACTGATACATACTTGATGATGTAATTGATTATAAAATTAAAATAAATGTAACAATAAAGTTTAAAAATCATTATAGGATATTATATAACAATAATAGGTAGATTATTCAAAAATATAAATAATGTACATGATGATTCAGACTCAATGTAAGAAAATTTCATATAAGAAACCCTCTTTTAATGTTTTCCATCCATCACTTTTATTCCATGTCCATTTTCGTATAAATGATTCAAGAGAAATATTTTTTGAGTATCAATAAATGATAATGTTCAATATTTAATATATTCTAATTTCTCTATATGGTTTATATAAATAATTTTTTTAATGTTTTATTTAATGATTCATTACATTAAAAATATCATTTTAAATGTTTTTAAGATTTAATTTATAAATATTCCTCTTCAATGTGCATATTATTAAAATTATTTTCTGGATATTTTTCATTTAAATTAATTGATTTTAAATGATGTTTTCATGACTATATTTACATTGTTTCAAAGGTTTTAAAAAGTAGTCATTTTACATATTTTATATTGAACATTCGAACAATTTTTACAAAAGGGAAATGAATGTTTTTTTGAATATACAATAAGAAAAAAATTCCCTACCATTGTAAACATTTTTTTGTTTCCTATATAATCAACAATTTTCTTATTTATGTAAAAAAAATTACTTTTTTGAGGTATTTTAGTTTTAAAAATTTATTTTTTATATAATATATACATTTAATATCTAAAAGCTTTTTTCGTATTGGTTCAAAATAATACACCAATGGTTTTATTTTGTAAATGTGAAATCATTATAAAATTATTCATGATATGGTACTTAATCATTATATATTTTAAATGGTTGATCTTGATATGTCTTATACTATGGGATGAGAAGATGATTGAACTTGGTGAATATAATATGATGGTTGAGCCCCCTGATAGATCTCATATTCATTGTGTAATGTTTCTTATTTTTAAAGGATAGGAGGTAGAATTTGACTTATATGGATTCTTATAGGCATTAAACGAGTCTATAGTTATTTCTGATATGGGATAAAAATGGGATGGTAACACGATACTCAATTTCACCTATAATGGATTGAAATTTCCCTTGTATAAGCTCAAATGTATTCATTGGGGAAACAGTTTGTTTTCATATGTCAGCTATTTATTTCGTACACTCAATGAATTATGTAATAAATGTATGTATCCTATTGGTATCCTTGTTTATCACTAAACTAATCGATTTATTATTTTTATATACCATGTTGATCATTTTTTATCAAATGTAACTTTTATTATTTTTCAAATATTTTAATGATGAGTATGAACAAATAAGTAATAATGTTGAAATTATTATTGATTTTCTATGAAAATAAAATAAGATTTTTTAATGTTTTATATAGTTGAAAAAAATTCATACTGTGTAGAGATTTTCAACATGTATTGTATGGGTTTGTTATGAAAGATTTATGAACTAGTTCTTTAAACTCTAATCCTGAAAAGATCCTCAAAATATTATAATATATATTTTTAAATAAAAATAATAGGTTATGTAATGTTTTTAGATTGGTTTCATATTAGTTTTATTAGATACATGGTTAGGATAACTTTATAGAATATTGTTTGATAAGAGATATGAATACCATAATGGGTTTTTATGTTTAAGTGATATTCTAAGTTCAAAGGAATAGACACCCATTTAGGTTATAAAATATGGGATTATTAGTTGAATAAAAATACTGTATGAGACATTTTATTTGGGTGAGTTATATATAACTCTTAGGTTTAACCTAAAGGGTTATTTCTAGGGAATATTGATACATATATGTGGATAAAAGCGGGAATTTATGTGATAATGTTTAAGGCTAAAACATAAATTAATGTTGAAGTTATTAATGACATTTTTGATGACTTTATGGTTAATTAATTATAAAATTTATATGTTATTTGCATTATGAGTAATAATTTGGTTTTAACCTGAAATAATCCATTTCAATTTTTTTATGATGTTCTTATCTACAGATTAATGATCATTTAGTAATATGTAATGAAAAAGAACTCACACAACATCCTTATCACTAATAGATTATTTAACCATCACAATCATTGAAAAATATTTTTTAAATGAATTTTAAAGATTTTGGAATATCTAAATCATGTGAAAAAACTATTTAATCATTACAACACCAATATATTTATCCACAATTTTCATGTATAATTTTATTTATTCTTATTTTATATCAAATTATCAACTCATATATCTCATTAATATGTAGAAATAAGAAGAAGGACTTGGTTATTTATTTTCTATAGACTTGGGTATGATGCTAGATGTCATTACCTGGCCCAATGGGGCTTAATCTATAACTACCCTAAGCCCGCATCTATTGGACACAGGGTTCCAAAAAGAATTTAAAGGAATAACTATTATGGGACACCTTTTCAAAATGTTCTAGTACTCAAAAGACTAACAATCTCCATGAAGAAGTGAAGAGGAATTATAATAAAATATGCATAATCTCGATAATGGTCATGCATGAAAACCCTATAGAGGGTATGAAATTTCGATTGAATACATTAAAAAGGAAAGAGTTAAAAATAAACACTCAACAAGGAAGTTGTCACAACATGAAAAAATTGGATAAGTAAACCATTGAGAGATCCCATTTCCAGATCTACAAGCACTTGTCCCCATACACTGTCTAGTGTACCTAGGTACCCCTATGCTCCTCATTAATCTCCTGTAGTTATTCCTTCATATGTATCAGACACAAATTTTTTTGGAAAATCTCATGCATGGTTGAGTTTATACATACCTAGTAACACACTCCAAAATCTAAATGGGGAGGAGTAAAAGACACGTTAGGAATAAACATCTCAATCCTAATCAACAGAATAAAAAAAATCCAACAACATGAATTCAGATACACAAACACACACACACACACACACACAAACATACATATATATATATATATTCATAAGGGAAGCACAAACAAGGGGGAAAAGGGGTCTACAACATAAATCCAAGCACATGAAAAGATTTCCCTTAGTTCTGGATGACCAATCAACAATTCCAAACATCTCATGCATCTATACATAGGAGTAAATATATAGAGATCCCTCACCACATCACTATTACACAAAGTCTCATGAGAACAATCCCCAAGTAGAGGAAACATTACCTTGTGTCTCATGGTGGTTCCCTTTAGTGGATAATGGATTAGAACCCTAATGTAAATAAGGGTACCAATGAGTTTAAGGAGGACCGGCGCACATTCAGATTAGGGGGGGGGGGTACTACTAAATGGATATAGGGATCATACCCTAATACCATAGGAGTAAAACACTATGTACATAGGACCCTCACCTTGTTTGATATAGGGTACCATTCTGTAGATATAGGACATGCTCCCAAATTCCATAGGAGTGTACCACATAGTAGATAGAATACTTGTTCCATAACTCCATTAGGTTCATTACTCAATAGATATATGACCCATTTCAAAATTTCCATTAAATAATAGGATGAGAATATAGTTAAGTAATTTATGAAGTAAATATAATGGACCAAGTAAATATAATTTTATTGATAAATTTGTTGAATATCATCAATCCATATTTCAATAATTTCATATTATTCTTCAAGAATATATTTTAATAAAAAAATTAATTTTTTTCATGATAAAATATTATAATTAAATTATAGAATATTTATAATTTTAGTTTTATAATAATTATATCTTTTTTTCATAAAATTTTTTAAATTATCCCAGGATGAATTTTTAGGATTTTTTTGAAATGTTTTATTTTTTGATGAATAATAAAATACTAATTTTTTTTGAAAACTATATTCTTATGGCATTATTTTACAAAAAGTTTCACTTTTAATTAGTTTTAACGTTTCTAAAAATACATTTTAAGGAACATAATCCAATTATAGACTTTATAGCTAATTTTTGACATTAATTTTCCATTAAAATATTTTTATACCCAAAATACTTTTTTTTAAACCCATTTATCTAATTTTTGCTAGTTTAATATCAAATTAAATTATTCCACCTATTTTTGTTGATTAATTAAAAATATATTATATATTTGGAACTAGGATTTATAAATTTGGTAAATATGAAACTTTTATTTTTTATCATTATAAATTGTAATCATAGTAAATATTTGTTGAAAATATAATTGTAAAATGGGAAAGTTAAGTGAACTTTTTTGATAATTACTAATAAATAACATATAAAGATGAATTTATTTTACTGGATGAGTACATTTCGTGAATATTAATTAAAAATTGGAATATATAACCATTTTTTCATATGTCCCTAACTATGACGTTTATAATACATTATGTAAAGAAATGTCCAAAATATCATTTTCCTATTATATTTTATTATACCTCAATCAAACATTCTAAAAACATGATTAAATTATAAAAAATTCAACTTCCTCATAATTAAATGTTTTTATGTTTATTGAATTACATATATTTATATTATCTTCTATCAATTGTGATGCAATACCACCATTCATGGGTTTGATAGAGAATCACCTTGAAAAATGATCTAATTTATTTTTCATCACATCATATTAAATCTACTTTTAATGATATATTAAATGTATAAGTATTTTATTCATTATATAATAATAATTTTGTAATATTAATGTGTCCTTTATTTTATTAACTTTTCTCTCTTTGTAAAATGATGCTTTCATTGTTGCATACATATGGACTACCACCTTCACGAAATGATGTGATTCATTTTTCATCACCAAATAACTTGGATGATATATATATATATATATATATATATATATATCAATAAATAATATAGTACTTATTATATTATGCTCATTAGTTACTAGTAAAATAATACATAGCATCTTACCATAATTATCATTCATAAATGGAAATGTTACTTATGTGTTTGTATAGTCTACCATCTCCATGATGTTAATGTATATCATTTTCATAACAGTCATTAATGATTGGTTTTAGAATTATAATTTATATATAAAAAATATAATTATGGAATTATTATTATTATTATGTAGATTATTTAACAATAACCTCTTCAACTAAGGTCAACCTACCGAAGTCATCATCGATATATAAGGCACGTATAGAAAAAATGTATGACTTATACATAATTGATTATATAATTGATTATCAAATTAAAATAAAAGTAATAATAAATATGAAAAATATTATTAGGAAATTCTATAAAAAATTGGTATATTATTCTAAAATATAAATAATATACCAGATGAGTCGGACTCAAGGTAAGGGAATTTATTTTATGAAACCCTCTTTTAATGTTTTCCATCCATCTCTTTTATTCAATATCCATTTTATTATTAATGTTTCAACAAAAATCATATTTGAGTATCAATGGATGATAAAGTTAATTATTTAAAATATTATAATTTTTTATATGGTTTTAAAAAATAATTTTTTTATATGGTTTTAAAAAATAATTTTTTAGGTTTTATGTAATGAAACATTACGTTAAAAATGTCATTTTAAATGTTTTTTTGATTAATTTTATAAATAATTCTCTTTAATTTCCATATTATAAAAATTATTTTATGGATATATTTTCATTGAAATTAATGGATTCTAAATTATAATTTTTAATATTATATTTACATTATTTAAAATTTCTTAAAAAATAGTCATTTTACATTTTTTATATAGACCATTATTACATTCTTCACAAAAGAAAAAAGGAATATTATTTTTTAGCATATATGACATGAAATAAATTCCCAATCAATTTAACCATTATTTTTTTGTTTCTTATAAAATCATTAATGTTTTCGTTTATGAAAAACCTTATTTTTCATTTTTTAGGTATTTTAGTTTTAAAAATTTATTATTTAAATAATATACTATTTTAATATCTAAATCATTTTTTATATGGGTTAAAAATAGTCCTCCAAGGGGTTTATATTGAAAATGTAAAATCTTAAAAAAAATATTCATGATATGCTACTTAATCATTAAATATTTGAAATGGTTTATCTTGATACACCTAACACAATGGGATGAGACCCATTAAATCTTATGAAGAGGGTTGGGCTGGGTGAATCTTATATGATGGTTGAGCTCCATGATAGCTCTCAAATTCATTGGGTAGTGTTCCTTATTTCAGAAGGATATGAGGTAGAAGCTAACCGATGTGGATTATAATAGTGGATAAATGAGGCTCTACTTATTTCTAATATGGGTTTAGAATTGGACAGTAACATGATACTCTATGTCACCTAAAATAGATTGAAATTTACTTTATATAAGCTCTAATGTATTAATTGGTGAAATATTGGGTTTTCATATAGAAATGATTTATTTTGTACACTCAATTAATAATGTTATAAATGTATGCATCCTATTGGTTTCTATGGTCATCACTAAGCTAATAAATTTATTATTTTTATGTACCTTATTAGTCATTTTTTATCAAAACACATTTTTAATGTTTTTGGAATGTTTTAATGATGATTAGGAACAAATAAGAAATAATGTTTAAATTATTAATGATTTTATATGAAAATAGAATATGATTTTTCTAAATGATTTATATTGGATAAAAATGCATAATCTGAAGAAGTTTCCTTCATATATTGTATAGGTTTGTTATGCAATATTTATGAACTAATTCTTTAAACTATAAAACTAAAAAGATCCTTAAAATGTTATAATGTAAATTCTTAACTAAAAAATATTGATTATTTAATGTTCTACGAATGGGTCTATATTGTTTTTATTGGAGACAAGGTTAGGATAAATTTAAAGAATATTGTTTTTTATGATATATGTATACAATCATGGGTTTTTATGTTTAAGGGAAATTATAAGTTCTAAGTAGTAGAATCCCATTTAGTTTATAATTAATTGAATTTTATGTTGATTAATTATATTTTTGGAGACTATTTTTTTGATGAGTTATATATAACTCTTAGGCTTAATGTAATGGGTTATTTCAATATAATATTGATACATATTTGGGTATATACGTGGAAATTTATGTGATAATGTTTTTTGGAAAAGACATCAATTAATGTTGAAGTTATTAAATCCATTTTTGATGATTTTATGGTTAATGAATTCTATAATTTATCTGGTATTTTCAATATAAGGGCTATTTTGATTTAAACCTAAAATAATCCATTTCATGTATTAATGTTGTTCTTATCTACATATTACATATAATTTATTTATATGTAATGGAAAGGAACACACACTACATCCTTATCCCTAATATATTATTTAACCATCACAATAGTCGAAAAATATTTTCTTAAATAATTTGAATGGTTTTGGAATATCCAAATCATTTGAAAAAACTATTTATTCATTACAACACCTTTTTATTTAGAAAAAATTTACATGTATCATGTAATTTATGTTTATTTTATATCAAATTGTCAAATCATCCATCTGTTTTAGATATGTAAATACCAACATGGACTTTATTATTTCATTTATAGAGATATGAGAATCATGCTGGATTTCAAGACCCGACCCAATGGGTCTCATTCCAAAACAACCCCAAGCCCACTTCTATTGGACATAAAGTGTAAAAAATAATTTAAAGGAATTAGTATTATGGGATTCCATTACAAAATATTCTTGTAATAACAAGCCCAACCATCTCCATGAATAAGTGAAGAGGAATAATAATAAAATATGAATCATCTAGATAATGTCCATGCTTGAAAACCCTATAGAGAGTGAAAAAGTTCGAGAGAATAAAATGAAAAGAAAAGTGTTAAAAATAAACACTCAACATGAAATATGTCCCAGGATGACAAAACTGGAAAAGAAAACCATTGAGAGATCACATTTCTATATCTCCATGCACTAGTCACCATATGCAACCTAGTGTACTGGGGTACCCCTATTCTGATCGTTAATAACCGCTAGTTATTCCTCCATATGTATAAGACGCAACACTTTTCAAAAAATCTCATGCAGTGGTCAGTGTATTCATACGTAGTATGACACCACAAAATCTAAAGGGGGATGAGTAAGAGACATGTTAGGAATAGACGTCTCAACCCAAATCAAGAGAATAAGAAATCCAATGGCATGGATTCAGATATATATATGTACTCATAATAGAACCCCAAATGAGGGAGAAATGGGGTCTCCAACTTAAATAAAAGCACAAGAAAAGATTTCGCCCAGTTCGAGATGGCCAATAAACAATTCCTAACATCTCATGTGTCTATACATAAGAGTAAATGTTGGAGATCCCTCAACACATCACTATTGTACAAAGTCTAGTGGGAACAATCCCCATGTAGAGCACTCATTCCCTTATGTGTCATAGAGGATCTCTTTTGTGGATAATGGATTAGAACACTAATGTCAATAGGGGTACTAATGTGTTTAAGGAGGACCTACGCACTTTCCAATTGGTGGGTAATACTTAGTGGATGGAGAGATCATTCCCTAATACCATAATGGGTACCAATCTATGTATATAATACCCACACACTGTCTGATATGGGGTACCACTCCGTAGATAGAGGACATTATACCCAATCCCATAGAAGGATACCACATAGTAGATAGAGGACTTGAACCCTAAATCCATTGGGTTATGTACTCAATATATATAGGACCCACCCCCAATATCCATAGGTTTTTACACTCAATAGATAGAGAACCCTCACCCTTGTCTGTCAGTGGAGTAAAAATATAATGGTCCTACCTGATAACTTCATTCATCGAGGCCCACCTCAGGAAGTGTCAAAATCAGAAAACTATACAACACATCTGAAAACCCATCATGATTCCATTGTCACATTATAAACAAAATAGAACATAGGATATTATACTCAAAGGAAAATCAGATTAAAAAAAGGAGACAGAAGAGGTAGATTTATTACTTAAAAGAAGGGTAAAAAGAATGTAGGGAGACCCTCATGTAGTTTGGTCCCACAATACTACATGATCATGTACCTAAAATAACATAGATAATTTCCCTTGTATCCCTTCATAGAGGGTAATGGGACTACATATCATTCCTTATCCACCGAGTGTCCTACCCATGCTCGTGGTTGTGTCGATGTATTCAATTCATGTCTTGGTACTATACTATATGACATTTCCTCCCACACGGTGTCATTCTCAAGCCCTTGGTAGGGTATGTGTATCCTAACAGTAAGAATTTCAATAACCATTCTTGTGTAATCCTATAGTTCATGTTGGGATACCCGAACTAAGTCATGTGGAGTGTGGTGGTCCCACATTGCATGTTATATTTAACTCACCTAAAAAATCTAGTAACTGTATCCAACTCTATACACAAAATTTGTTCGTTATACTACATGGTGTGTAGTGTGGTTCTTAGCATATTCATTATATATTATCATATATTCCAAACCCTTCCGTTCCATAATAAATAACATCTCTAGGACTATTAAAAAATGAGGGGCCTCTAATATTTGTTTTCTACAGTCTGTTGGATGGAAAAAAAATTCCAACTCACATTCATCAAGCATTGTATTCCTCAATAGCCCATGGAACATCCCTTGACCTAACCTGAATTTTGATGCATAGTAGAAGAATTTGTATCCAAAAAATATATTTAATTCCATCCCAAATTCATCAAACCATTCTCCATATCTGAATCCACCATGAATATTGGGGTTTGGTCAAGGTCTACCCCACCAATAAATGATGAATCTTGACCTCGTGGTCTAATTAATAATAGAATGAATAAAAATGTTATAAAAGCACCAAAAACATATGTGAAAAATTCACTGCCCACATGTTATTGTACAATATATAAAATTAGGGATATCCAAGGTGAAAAAAAATTAATAATAAATTTAAATCTGATTTAAAGGTGTATGAAAATGTTCAATTAGAATTTATTAAGGGAATGAGAATGATCTTTGTAAATATATTATGAAATTGGGATAGAGACAAAAATATAACATGACCTACCTTGGGATTGGATGATTTTTCGATGAAGAATATTCTCCCTATTGAATATGAGTACATGTTTCAGTCATTACTCATCTATTGTCCTAGACCTAGAGAATTATTTTCATTTGAACTTAACTTTCTAAAATATGGAGGAAGAATTATCCTCCCAATGATCTAAGGGATTTTTAGTTAAAACTAAACATCCATTATTGTGTTTATTTTATATAGGATTCTTGGTATAGATAATTTAATAAAATAAATAAAATTTATTATTAATTTTATTTTTTTATACCTTCTAATGAACTTTTTATACAAATGTCTCAGGCCAAAAAGTATTAGGTCACACATTGGATAATATTCACATTTTATATTCAACTACATTTCCATAATTTCTATCTGATAATCTATTGAATACATGTGAAATTTTCATTATGAAAACATGTGTGCATGATTGGGAATAAATTTAACATTTTTAGAAAATAAATTTTCGTCATACTAGGACATAGAATTGCATGTAGTCTCAATGGATGGCTCTAAAAATATTTCAAAATTCATTTCAATGTCTTGCAAGTAACAACTACTGTATCAAAATTCTTCTATCCTTTAATATTTTATTCCCAAAAAAACTAAACAAAAAAACACAAGATACTAAGTTCTAAAATAGATCTCACACTCCCCTTACCTCTCCCACATTCTCCTATACTTCCATAAAAAAAACCAAAATTATTGTCCCACCACATCGAATATTATTCTACAAGTCATTTATCTCTATTTGGTTCTCTACAAGATTATCTCATTCTATGATGTATTGTTCTCCTTGGTCAATAATTTCGATAGGGTCATGTAGATGTCATCCTATTTGTGACACATGGGAGACATTGTGCACTCTCCCCAACTATTGAAGTAAGGTTATGTGATTAGAAACCTTGCCAACCATATGAAGTATCCCAAACAGACAGATGAACATCCATTATAGACTAAATCCCTAATAGAATATCCAAAAAACTTCTTATGGGGATACTCTCTAGAAAACATAGTCTTCCTTATCAAAATCCAATTTACTATGACCTCAATATTCATACTATTTCTACATGATTTGAGATTTACTTATCCTCTCATGGATGACCTAGACCGTCTCCATCATCACCTTCAGCATCCCTGGCATAATAAGAGATGCCCCAAAAATCTCAATCCAGTATAGCAGTGACCAACATGGTCTCTAATATAGGTCCATGAAATGTTACACTCTAATAGTATAGTGGAAGCTATTACTATACGCACACTCTACCAAAGGCATGTGATCTTACTACCTCCAGCCAACATCTGACGCAAAAGACCTTGGAATATCCTCCATCACTAGGATAGTGTGCTCATTTTTTACATCTATTTAGCGGTGGAAGGTTGTATTCAACCTCATAAGGGTCCCAAATACCACTTTTAAGCCTCACAACAACTGTGATGTGATCTGAATATCATATTCAAAGACAATCATTAAGGTAAACCCATTATGGAGAAAATATCATGTACTTACAACTTACCCAAACTCTCTAATGAAACATTTTCCCTTACCGAAAGGATGTGCACCGGCTACATTATTTAGTCAACTAACACCCAGATGGAATAATGGACCCTCATTGTTCACAGAATCCCAATATAAAGTCTATCGATATTTCATCCCAGTTCTACTCTAGGATTTCTAGGGGATGTAACAAACCTACCAAAACATGTAGCTCAACCTTCACCTGATGATATGTGACACACATAGAGAAGAACTCAACAACAATTAGTCTCACACAAAACCACAAAATGGTCACTAAATGTCTCTATACGACATCTCCATACTAGGATGTACAACCAAAAGTGTTATGTGAAAATGTCCTAATGCCTACTCTCACATCTTCACTTGGATAACCATCTGTCCCTATAAAAATGTAAGATGTGATTCCCTCCATCATTAAATCAATATAGTGAAACATCTAATGACATATAGTAACATAATACCTCATAGAAGATGTCTCCCAACTAGGAATCTCTCACAAAAAAGTGGATAATAGGATTTAACATGATAGACTAAAGAAAAATTCTACCCTCCTAGTCAACAAGGGCCAGGTGTAAGGAAGACTACTACTCCGAAAACACCTACACCAAATAGGCCTGAGACTTCCTACTAAGGGAATCATCCGCCATATTTCAATTCCCTAAATTATAGACCACATCAAGTCAAAGTATTTTGGGAACTCAAAATAGTACCTCTATTTAATGTTAATGTATATCTTCTCAAAGAAATAATAGAGACTCTGATGTTCTGACCAAACAACAATGTGCTCCATCATAATATAGTTCTTCCCCATACAAGGGGAAAATACTAATTCGAAAAACTCTAATTTGTGACTATTATAGTTATTCTCAGGGGGTATCATATACATCTAACCATATTTCTTAACTACCATCCATTTCATCAACATGTAGTTGAAACCCACTCCTATGAAATCACAATATAATATGTACTCCATGACCTACTCTACTAGAATCGAGACAAGACCACTGATTAGACTCAACAAAAACACCATCAATTCCCTCAAGAACTACTCAGTATAGGTAAATGGATTTCCCTTTCCACATTAGGATGGAAAACTGGGTTGCAATCCAACATAATTATTCCACAAAAAACATATAGTACCCTGCGAAAGAAAGAAACTCTACACCTGTGACACACACTTGGGTGTCTCCCAAAAAATCACTACCTCAATCATTTTCGCGTCAAAATATAATCCATGATAAAAAATAACACGCCCTATAAAGTGAAATTCAGGGATCTAGAACCTTTACATTGCATTTTAACCATAAATTTGGAGTTCCTGATGAAAATCTAGAACCATCCTCATGTCCTCTTCGTGGTCCTTCATATTATCCTTATGAACACTCAAATAGGGGTTGTCATACCTAAGATTAACATTCGAGAACCTAATTTCACCTCAAAAGTTTTCAAATAGGTTGTTATTCCTTTGAAATGGGTACTTTTTCTTTATTGTGGAATGGTTAAAGAAAATATAATCTACACATAGTCACAAGTTCACCTCAACCTTATTCATGAACAACACGAGAGCTTCCCAAGGGAACATAATAGGTCTGACAAAACCCTTCTCTCTAAGGTCCCCAAACTATAATCGCATCCTCCAGACCTTGGTAGAGGAAATTTACTATTCCTTGGAATACAGCTGGTGGATATATAGGTTTATGTCGATGTAAAACTCATTTTCCATCCTTGGAGGAAGTTCTGAAACATCCTCACAGAATATTTCCGAAAAAATCTTCCATGATTGAAGGAATCCAAATTCTTGAAGATCCTAATAAACTAAGGGATACACTCACAAAATAATGGGTGATGTGATGTATCCTCCTAATCATAATATCCACTTTTCCCTATATGATATCTCTTTCACCAATAAAGGGTAATATCACCCCATCTGTGGGATGTAATATGACTTTTCTACAGTGAAAGTCGGTCTAGGATTGAATTGTGGACATCCATTTCATTCCAAAGTTTAATTCATATGGTCTCATAGGGACATCCAAAATTTACCATGATGACCTCTCTCCACCAATAGATATCTCACATTTCCAGTAGATAGAAGATATAGTAGAAGTGTACCATGAAGGAACCTCAAGAAAAATCTATTAGGCTAACACCTCAACTTCGATCATTATCTAGAGAACCCAAAGTATAAATATGAAGTAATTAATTTCACATGTCTCTACAAATACTTGAGAAATATAAGAATAAAATCATAGAGTGTACCTATAATAATCTCATGTTTCAATGGGTCATATTCATACAAATATTATAGTAATATGTAGCCTTGATCGTTACCTCCTAGAGCCTGATGTGGTCCACCTTTTGGTGGTGGTGGTGGAAGGACAACATTACATAATACCCCATCCACTAATCCTTCTTCGAGGGCCCAACTTACTCATCTAAAAGCTCAAACTCCCTAGTATCCAACCATCCCACTCTTGGGAGATTTTTGATCGACGTGCTACCTATACTTTAGAATTCCATCTACTATAATTCTACCCTCATAAGATGTTATATAAATTAATTAATAAGACATGTGAGATCACCCTTCATATATAGAGTACCATCCATCTCTAGGATACCCCAAATCTCTATGTGATCTATGTGGTACATGAAAGCATGACTGAGTCTGGTCATGGGAAGGTCTCCATAAATGAGATCAGGCCAATTGGAACCTTCTAGATATTGTAGATGACTCATACCTATTACACCCACTAGTAGCTTCATATCTATATAATACCTCTAATAAGAATCTCATCATAAAAAGGTCTTCATCCACCACCCCAGCATATGTGGGGACTCACAAGGGTATTATTGTGGTAATGATATCTCTATAAAGACCCTAATAATATATAGGTACCTAGAAGAATCTATATTAATGCATGTATAGGGAGTAACATATATGTTCTATAAAAATTTAAGTATACATTTAACTATCATCCCTGGGTTGTTACTCAAGAAGCTCTTGAATCTGATTGGTTAGCAGTCATGGGGGGTAGTACTCCACAAGTAATAGATTCTGGAAATCATTCTCTTAGGTTATCGAATAATCATGAATTCATGTACGTAGACATTACCAGGGCCACAATAATCCATGTAAAAGGATGGTACATAGTGAAACTACCTGATAAATCAATGTTCAGACAATCCTAAAGTCATGGATCACTGAATACAACCAATCCTCCACCACCTGGAATCTAGTACAATGTAGAAAAACACCAACCTATGCTACTAGAACTCATGGAGTTCTCAAATCCAATGTGCATACTCAACATACTCTACTGGTATAATCGAATGCTTGACATGTGGGCGTGTTTCTACCTTTCCACCAAGAGGAAGTCACACATGTGGTGTCCCTTGAACAGTGGCCTTTTCAATCCTCAGACCATCGTCATGATATGAAATCATTAACCTCGTTTGTTGTCTTCATGAAGGAATCCAAAAAATTCAATCAATATGAATCATGTTATGATGATCATAAATATATATATATATATATATATATATATATATATATATATGTGGGGAGTTACTCAATAAGGACATTAAAAGACTCAATCCTATATGATACAGGTAAAATTGATCCCTATAACTAATGTCTTAGTATTCCATGTCGATAGGTTGGTAGTCAGAGCCCTGGTGAAAAGATATGTTTGCAACATACCATCACTAGGTTCACTAGCTTGAATGTCACACTCAAAACACATTGAAACTATTTCCCTAAATCCAAACCATATCGTTATAAGGATAATAATCTAAAAACCATATAAATGATTGAACCAATCTAATATTTATCTTAATTAACCCAACCCAATTGGGATCGAACCACAAATTCCTCAAGCTCGGCGTCATAGGCCAAGTGTGTCTACAATATCC
Organism: Viscum album; assembly: GCA_963277665.1. NCBI lineage: Eukaryota > Viridiplantae > Streptophyta > Magnoliopsida > Santalales > Viscaceae > Viscum > Viscum album. The sequence continues at coordinate 327,458,905 of OY728143.1, forward strand.
GAAAGGAATAAAAATATGTGAGTAATATTCCTAATTTACATATATGCACACACCTAAACATCTCCATACAAAATTGTATAAGAATAATAATAAAAGATGGAAATTATATATAATAACCATGAATTTAAAACCTGTAGGTAGTACAGGTGTACAAAAAAATAAGCTAAAAAGGAAAAAGAAAAAAAATACTCCCCAATTAGAAAGATGTCACAAACAAAAAATATTGGAAAATTATGTGATGAGAGATCACAAATCTAGATCTTCATGAAGTAGAAACCACACATGTCCTAGTGAACATGGGGATCCCTATTCTCATCAGTAATATACACTAGCCTATCCATAATCTACATAAGGCCTGACATTTTTGGGAAACACCCATGCTGACGTGACTATATACATACATAAATGGATACCACGACAGATGAATTGGTAGCAGTAAGAGACACGTAATGAATAGATAGCTCAACCCAAAGTAAGAGAATAATAAAATCCAGTGACATGGTGATAGTGAAAATATTTTTAACATTTTTATATGTATATAAATTATTTAAACAGTCCATTTTTTTCAGTTTGATATTATATTCAGCAATTTTTTATTTATGATGTCTTTTGAGATAAAATGAAAAAATTGTTTAATTATAGAATTTTGACATACTTTATTAACTTTTTTATTTTTGGAACAACATTTAAATTGTTTTTCTTATTTGATTGATTATATTTTATAACATTCATTTGAATATATTCTTCAAATTTAACATCTATTCAATGAGTTTATTCAAAAAACCTAAGGCCCAAAAAAATTTATCAATTTTTAATATTGTACAGGCACACATGGTGGACTGCACCTCATGAAATGTGGCATAAATCAAGCTACAAACCCCCAAATTTATCTGATTAAAAATTTATTAGAAAGAGGAAACATATAAGCATTTCACTAATGAATTTTAGGAATTTTTTAAATTCTTGCGGGGGCTATTGGATGTTATATATTGAAGAAAGAATTATGAAATTCTTTTCCACAAAAATACATGGTCAGTATTTATTCAATAACATCCTCTAAAAATGCTCAATCAATTTGAGGTGTTTAAGACCAATTAAAAGAATATTTTAGAACAACATTCATGAATACACTTTTCCCCAATAAGGTTATTTGATGTGGGTATAACGTGGATGTTATTGAAGTAAAATTTTATAACTACAATTTCAACTGATAAAGACTAATTATTACCCATAAGTCATTAATGGCCTGTTATAAAACCCAAATGACACTTCCATGCCTATAAATATGTGGATGTATATAGATTGATCAAAATATCAATTAGGGAGGGTTTCTCAGATGACAATAAATTATTTATGATTTTTATTATTTTATTTTATTTTTCTATTTTCCCATGTAATGCATTCATTTTTTCATTAAAGTGTTTCATTTTTCTTATTTCATCTATATTTCCCTTAGAACCGTAATCTAACTATATTTATATGCTCCATCATTCCATTGTGATTTCATATAAATTTTTCAACAGCAAGTGACTAACCTGAGGTGTGGCCCTGGGGGAGGATTCATGGCATTATTAATTATTCCACATCAGTGAAAAATGTTTTTAATATATTTGTAATGGATATGAGATTATTTCAGGGGTGTGGTGGTTTTCTATCATGGAATTATTTCCATTTCCATTATTTTCATTCATTAACTATTTCTTCCACACGTCTCTTGTTAAAACCCTTCATATAGAGGGTTTGGGGTTTTATTAAGGGATGAAAAACATATGATGGTGTCCAGAATTTTTTGGAATAAAATTATCAGATGAGGTGTTATCCCATTAGACTGTTAAAGGAGGTATGGAGAGGTGTAATAAATAAATTATATAATAATATACTTAATATTTCAAAGGAAATTGATATGTTAAAGAGGTTTCATCAAAGAAAATATCAAATTGAATTGAAACACCAATTTAATAACGAAATAACTTTTGTTATTAAACCCCAGATCAAGGCTTTTATTCTATAATATAATTCTATCTACTTCTCTATCTTAATTTATATTTCAATTCTTCATTGCATTTTTTTAATTTGAAATTTTCCATGAATACCCCAAATCTATCATTTTAATAAATAATTAAGAAAAATTATAATAGTTGAACTAGAATTAGTGATTGAATCGACTATAAATCTCCTCAAATGAGAGAACTCTTGTTAGCCTCGGTTCTACATTAGAAAAATTGATTTACATTTTCCACACCCTGTGATAGGAATGCTTAAACAATAGAACAATTTCTTAAGATTGGAAATGGTATTTCAATAAGTTTTCCTAAATTTAGTATTTTTTTATCTATTTTTCATTATATTATTTATTACAAAATCTAAATAAAATAATATTACTTGATGTCTTAAAATTTTGATTATCATGAATGGTGATATTATTCATAGGTTAACCCCAAAATAACAATAATAATAACAAAAAAAATGTTATAATAAATCCCAAATGCTAGAAAAGAGTGAAAATGTATAAAAAATGGTGGGAAAAGTATGAAAGATATTTTAATTTGTTCTCCCATTAATGGAATAAAGAAAACCTCAGAAGGAGTAAGATCCTAATGCAGCGGTGGATGAACATTCAAAAATCTTCATTAAAATTGATGAACCTGAAGAGGTAAACATGGGAGTACCTAAAGATTCATTTCTCCTCGTTCTACTATTTCTCAGAGAGATAGATGAAAAATAATTTCTTAATGATCGACATGTGGGTGATCAGCATAAAATTTGTGACTTATGGAATGAATTTTATGTACTACTTGATCACCCCAATCCATGAAAAGAAGGCGACTCAACACTATTTCATGCATCCCCAAAATTGGAAGATGGTGTTACCCAATTGGATGAATTCAATGATTTCATTGAGGATATCAACTACCTACCTCCATCTAGAAATAATAAACTCCAAGAGGCACTTTTTATAGAAGAAGATATTCAATCCAAAGAAACTAAAAGTGATAATAACTTCTTCTCATTGAAAATATTTAATTTTATTGAAACCAATTTGAGTATTACACCCAATAATTAAGAATTTTTGAAATTTTATTACTCTTATTATGCCTGAAGGATGAAGAGAAAATATAAATTTCACTTGTTGATGAACACCTGGAGCTCTCTAAAGACATTGAATATTTTTGAAATGGATCCCAAGAATAAATAATAGTGGATATATCTTATAAACATGAGATACATATTTATGAAATTAGAAGGTAGTACATTGAAATTAGATATTAAAATTTAAATATTGATTCCCCCTTTGATTATTATTGTCATGAAGCACTTGTGGAGCTACCACTATATTTTGAAAAATATGTTGCACAAGTATAATTGAAGGGGGGAGGTTCCATACTTCATCATTAATCTACCACGAAAGTTATACCACATTGAAAATAGGGACGATCTAGTGTATTATATACATGGAATTCTCCTCAAAAAAAAATAAGTGGATTATGGGAAAAGGCACATGTGGTTGTTCTGGTCAATGAATCCCCAACCATAATCTGACTTTGAATAACAGCTGGTACACCCCTATAGAGGTTATAAAAATTCAAGGTCTACTTGGGAGATCATACCAAGATTTATCCTTTATCTGATTTCTAGAACATTCAAATTCAGTATTAGGAATTTTTATTTCAATTAAATTTTTAGGATTATTCCAGTATGCAACCCACTCCATTTTATCTTTTTCAGTGTAAATGACATGATCCTTATTCATAATTGACTAATTTTATTTCAACGATTCATGATGGAATAAGGAAGAACAAAAATTATAGAGGGATAGGACTATGATTTATATAAAAAGGGACATCGATTTTGATGTTTATTACTTTTAAACTCCCTAAATTTTTTTCTGATAAAATGTTTTGAGATTTTAACAAGAAATTACATGCTCATTCTTGAACTCTAATTTACGTGACTTATCAAAGGTACAAGAGTTTATTAGGAATCCTTTGATTCCATGTTTTAGATTTCAATGATTCTGAGATTTAATGAGTAAAATGGAGATTTTAATGTTCAAATTGAAGCATTTATATTTAAATGATAAATTATTATTTAAAGGTCATGATTGATTCATGTAAATTAAATTTCACAAAAATATTTCATGCTTTAAATTTATTAATTTTATGGGAAGTCATTTAATATTATTAAAAATTAAAAGATTGATTGTCTCAAATAATATGTCTCATTCCCAAGAGGATTTATAAAGTATGTACATCCTATTTTTTCTTGAGCATAAAACATGACTGATATGGGGACATTTCACCAACTAGGGCATTCATTTAAACATGAATAAATATTGATTGTGATTTTTTTTAAATATTGATTCATCATCCGATAATCCAATATCCTGAAAAGACAACAATAAAATCATTCATTGTTTATACCATAGATAGCATTAATTACATTTATGGGAATATTCAATGATTCAATTCATTTTTATCCATTCCTACCATCCTCTTAGTATTTTCATGATATTTTAAACATGAAGTGTGGGGGTGAAGGGAGTCATGGTGGAATGTATTGAATATAGCTTCATGAAAATAGTGTGTGGATTAGTATTGTGGAAAAATAATAATGTTGATTAATTCATGATACTTCATTATTTTCCCATCTTTAACTAAAAAATGACAAAAAAAACAAGAATTCAAAAAATAAATAAATAAGTGTTGTGATTTTGGAATGAAAAAAACAAATCAACAATATTAGATATAATATTTTTATCATATGTGGTTATGTGGTGTATTTGGTTTTTATTCTAATCATAAAATTAAAATAAAATAAAAAAATAAAAAAAAATTTGAAGAAAGGAAAATATAAACGAAAAAATGTTTATATTCATGATGGTGTGAAAATCATTCATTACACTTTATTTGATCATTACCATTACATTGAGTTTTTTTGGAAGTGGGAATTACTATAATAAATAGGATAACCTAATTACACATTTATTTATGATAACATGCATAGTATATAAGAGATAAACCTCCTCTTTGAGACTTACTTTTCAAATATAAATTCCTTACAACCGTAAGCCTCAGAGTCATTTGATCCTTTAAATAAATCCCTCAAGATTTTATGAAAATTTTGACTTCACAAATTAGAGAAAGTTGTTCAATTAGAAATATATGTATAATAAGAATTTTCTAATGATATGATCATTAAAATACTTAAATTGTATCTTGATTGATGAGTGTAAATATTCAAAAGAGGGGTTGATCATGATTAGGTATATAAAATAGCAATGAATTAATATTCTTGAATGAATGAAAAGAGAAGTTACATCATTATTTAAAGAGTAAAATGAAAATATTTGATTTTATTTTTTCATTAAAAATAAGAAATTAAATTTATATTTTATGTGAAATTTGAAAACATTATTTTGAATTCAATTTATTTTTTATTTTATTTGTTTGGAATTCGAATAATGGTAATATTCGATCCCTTTGAAATTTTTTGTTGAAATTTCAAACATGAGAAAAAACATGGTTTAAGTGTGGGGAAATTGATAGATCAAATATTATCCTCATATGTTAAATGTATTTTAATTATTTAAACCCTAAAATTTTATAAATTTATTCTTATTTAAATGAATTTTTTATTTTGGTGTGTTTTGAGATAAAATCTAAAAATTGGTTAATGATAGTATTTTAGAATATTTTTATCACTTTTATTTTGGATGTAAATTTTAACTTAGTTTTTCACATTTATTGATTTTTATTTTGGATTCATAGATTTATTTTTTAAAACATTTTTTACTGAACCAAGAGCTGATTTGATGGACATGAGCCTTGTAAAAATCAATCAATTTGACATACTATTTAGACAGACATAGTGGACCCACCTCCATAAATTAGGGATAAATAGAGACACAAACCTCCAACTAATGTGATTCTAATAGAATTTGAAATATGGAACATATAGTTGATTCTCAAATGAATTTCATGGATCTTTTCTCTTTTTACAGTGGTGATTGGTTTTTATATATGTGTAAAGAATTCTAATATTATCATCCTTAAAAAGTCATGCTTAGTATTTATTCCACATCATCATCTATAAAAATAAAATAAATGTGAATTTTTTAAGTCAAATTGAAAACATATTTTATAATATCTTTAATGAAGACTACTGTTCCCAATTCAGCCATTTTATGAGGGTAAAAAATGAATACTTTTGATTTGATATTTTCAAAGTGATATTTCAAATTTTGAGGACCAAATATGACCCCTAAGTCAATAATTTTCTATTATGAAACCCAATGAAACTTTCATGCCTATAAATAAGAGGGTACAGGTGGATTGAATTGAATATCTATTGGTAATGGAAACTCAAATGACAATAAATTCTTTTGTATTTTTATTATTTTATTTTAAATATTTTGTTTTCAATTCCCATGTAATGAAATTACTTTTTAGTGATGTGTTTCCATTTTCTTTATCCATCTCTCTTTCTCTTTAAAAGCTAATATAATTCTCTTTATCTCCTCCATCATTCTGTCATGATCCCTTTTTGAATTGAAATGGAATGTGACTAATCCAAGGCTTTCAATTAGGGGAGGATTCATGGTATTCATAATTATTTCAATTAAACAAAAAAAGTTTTTATTTATTTGTAATGGATTAAAGAGTATCACATCGGTGTGGCAGTTTTCTACCACAAATTTAATTAAAATTCCATTTTATTCATTATTTTACAATTTATACCTAGCTTCTCTAAAGAAACCCCTTTATATGGTGCAATTGTTGTTTCCTTAAGATATAAAATCATATAAAGTGTATTCTGGTCTTTTATGAATAGAATTATAGGTTGAGGTGTTATCCTATTTGACTATTGGAAGATGTATTATTTTCTACACCGATGTCACTCTATAATCATACACTCAATAAGTCAAAGGAAAGAAATTTTTTAATGAGGCTCTAGAAAACAAATTATCAAATTGAATTTAAAAATCAATTAATTAATGAAATAACACATGTAATCAAACACCAAAAAAGTTCTTTCATTTCTAATATCATTTTTTTGAATCCACATTTACATTTGTATTTCAATTCTGCCATTCATTATTCTGATTTAAAATTTCCATTAAAACCCTAAATCCATAATTTTCATAAATAATAATAAAACAAAATTAAATATATTAATTGAAATATAATTAGGGATTGATTGACTATGAATCTTATTAAGTGAAACATCACCGGTCATCCTCTATACTACATTATAAAATATAAATTTCTTATTATATGCACTACGATAGGTGTGCATCAAATGGATATATATATATATATATATATATATATATTTGTGTGTGCGTGTGCTTTCATTCTCATAAATAAAACACAAAGACATAGAATGGGGATCTCTAAATCATAACCCAACCTAGAGAAAGAGTTCCATTAGGTCTTGAAAGACCATCAATGATTTCCCACATACCACAACTCTGTGCATAAAATTAACCATGCTGAGGTCCCACCCCTCTTCATTGTGCTGCATAGTTGAGGTGGAAATCTCCAAAAAGAGGACATGTACACTAGTGTGTCAGGGGGGGTCCCCCTCAGTGGATAGAGAACCCACACCCAAATGTAATAGGGGTAAAACACAATCTATGTAGGACTCACACCCTATATGATTACGGGAACCACTAAATGGATATAGGAACAACACCCTAATGAAATTTTGTTGTACCACTCAGATTAAGGAGGACCCACATCATATCTTATGGGGGTACCACTCAGTAGATAGAGGACTCACACCTTATGGTCATATGGGGTAACACTTAGTAGATTTGGGAACCTACCCCTAAGACCATAGGGGGGGAACCACTCAGTTGATATAGGAACCACACCCTAATGTCAAACGGGGTACCACTCAGTAAATAGAGGACTTGTTCCCCAGTCTATTATGGGGAATGACTCTACTGGTCCTTCTCGATAACTATGATCATCAAGTACCTCCTATTTATGATTTACACTCGCAACACCTCAAATCATATCTATGAAGCAACCATGATGTCCATCATATTGTTCCAAATGAAAAAAAAACTTAGGATGGGATAATCACATGACAAAATATAACTCTAAATGACAGATATATGAGGGGAAATGTTTTTCACAAAATGAGGGATCATGACTTGTTGGGGGACCCACATGGTATGTTGTCCCACCTTGATGCTTGGTTGTGTCCTTGATAGAACATTGATCACAATAGATGTACCCCTACAAGATGTGTATAAGGACTAAATGGAATTCCTCAGTAACTCAATGTCCTACCTATTCCCCTATTAATGTCAGTGTATCATGTAAGTGTCTCTCTACTCTATTAAATGGCATGTCCTCCAACACAAGGTCTTACATGTGATCCTGGTCATGTTGGTGTGTCCTAGCCTTGTGTATGGACCTTCTTATACCCATGTACTCCCATAGTACTTGTCGGGTCACTATCACTAGCTCACATGGTGGGTCGGGGTCCAATGAGCATCTGATATTTAACTCACCTAGAAACCCTAGTCACCATAGGTATGGGCCTATAGACCATGGGTTCATCAGACAATATTTCGTGTACTAAGTTTTTTAGTGATATTTTATATCTTCTATAACATTCAAGATCTACACCTTCCACATTGAATATATCCTCTCGACTGACTAGAAAATAAGGGTGTGTTTTCAATATTTTTTTCGGCATTATGTTGGACGGAAAACAGATTTTTGATTCAAACATACAAATCCATATGCATCATAGTAACCCATGATGTTATCATCGCCATCATCATATTCAAATCCATTTTGAAAACACCTTAATCATAAATTATACCAAAATCTACCCCAATTTCTTTATTCCATTCTTCTTAAGTAAATCAATTATGAATCCTAGGGTTCAATCAGTCTCGATCCCCCCGTAAATGTTGATTAATGAACCCGTAATCAAAAAATAAATAACACAAATAATGATTGGTCTAAATAATAAGAAATAGATGTGAAAAAATTAGTGGACAATATTTATTGGCCGTAGAATAATATTGGGGTTGTCCATAGTAAAAAAATATAAAAAATTGAATCTGATGTATGGTCTCGTGGAGAGACACATTTAGTGATAAAGAATTGAAAAATAATGATCTTGAAAATTATTTTAATAAATTGGCCAAGAATATAATATTTCATTAGACTTACCTTGATAATGGATCATTCATCAAAGAAGAATGTGATGGCCAATTAATGTGAGAAGTCACTGCAATCGATGCACCTCGATTCACCTAGTTGCAGATTTTCATTTCCATATGTACTCGATTCACCAATTAAGGGTTGGGGAATTCTCCTCACAAGGATCAAAGGGTTATGCATCTTACCATGGTGATCCATCATAGCTGTGAATTTATATAGGGTATTATGAATATGACATTGATTAAAATAAATAAAAGTATATCATAATTTTAATTAAACACATCCACCAATAGCCTCTTTATCAGAACACCCCACACTAAGAAATTTTTGATTGCACATAGTGTAATGATTACATTCAATATTCAACTTTGATACCATTATTTCGATCATAGACTCTATTTATGAGATATATCATTTTATATTAAAAACCATGTATGTAAGATATAATATATATTTTATATTTTTATAAAATAAAATTTGGTCACATCAGGCCTCAATATCGTACTCTTTCTCCACTCCAAGATATGAAAATATTTCATGATGTATTTCATGTTCATACATAGAACACCTAGCATCCATATACTTGACGATAATGGGAATATCAACATCATAATAGAAGATCATGATTTCTAGATTTAATATATTTATTATATTGTTATTTTCGATGTATGAATCATGATTGAGTTGATATATATGAATAATAAATATATATTTCATATAATTGAATAAGATAAAAAATAACTTTTATGAAATAATTAGAATGAAATATGTTTTTATCAATGTTATTTTGATATATTTTAAATATTTTTTGAATTACCATACCTTACTATAGTATATTATGTTTTCAAAATTTTGAGACATGTATTACATGGAATTGATACATTTAAAAAGTGGTTTTGGGAAAAGGTGTTAATTTTTTGAGATACTAATTTAAGGATATATCATAATGGCACAATTATACCATTAAAAAAATATTATTGATATTATTGAAATTATAATATTTCCCAATAATTTTATTGTTTGGAAAAATGAGTAGTTGATAAATCCATAGAGGCCAATAAGTGATTTGATGATTAAAAAAATTTAGAGGATGAATTTCTTATTTTTTTAAAATATTATAGTAATTATATTAATATATAAAATGTTTTAGCCAAAAAATTATAGGTCTTGAACCCACAAAAAAGGGAGACAAGGGCGAACTTCCTACCATTGAACAATGTGATGTGTCAGTTACTATGTAATAAAAAATAATAAATATGTCAATTTTATTAACATATGTTTTGTATTATTGATAACTATGAGCCTAGTTTTTTTGGAGAATAAGTTTTTAATGTAACATTGGATCAATATAACTACATTTTGGGAAATATAAAATGATTGACATAAAAAATATTATGGGATTTTATTTTTTTGATTAAAGGATTATATATCTTTTTATGGAATATATGATTTTAATTTGAATTTATGGTGATGGCTACTAAATATGGAAATTTTTATCATATCTTGGAGATTATATAACTATAGATTTTACATTTTTTTTACAAAAGTTATGAGTGATTAGTATAGTTGGTATAAATATGTTAAATTTAAATTCAAACAAAATGAAATTAAGTTATTATAATATTTTGTTCGAATGTCATTCAGGAATACTTTGATTAATTTCAATGACTGTTTGTTATAAAATATATTCTTCATGATCTTTGGGTATTTCTTATGAATTTTGGAGATTAATTTATTAGTTTTTTTTAAGGAATATTAATTTTGAGAATTATCCCAAATTCTAAAAACAATTTTTTGGATAATGTATTAAGATATGAGTATTAACTTACTATAATTTTATCGATTAATTTACCCTTTATTAGATGATATTATTTCTTTAAGCATAAAAATTCAACATTATTTTTCATCATTAGGAGAAAAACATGAATTTGTGGTGGATATTGATTATCAAACGAAATTATACCAATCAGGTAAGTGTATATCCTTATATTCTTATTATAAGTTGTAAATTAATTACTAGTCATGTAAAAGGATATTAATAAATATTATCCTATTACATTCATTTTTTGTTTAATGAATGCACTTTTTCAAAACTCTTTGGTTCAAGGTTTTATTGTCATTACCATTTTAACGACCTCTCACTTTTCTATGATCAGTGATACTTTTCACTCTCTAAAATTATTTGGATAAAAAATTTTATCTGCATGTACATGTTTTCAATTCCCACTAGTTTTTTCATATTTAAAACATATTTTTGTTTTATTCCAGAGAACTTTTATTCTCCTATATCTCTATTTTCAATAGAAAGTTTTATTAAACCTTTTTATGATGTATAATTCCAAAAACTAAATATTTTCAAATTTAAAACCCTTGTTTAACAAGATAAAGTTCATATTCAAAAGATTCAATTTATTAATGATGGAAAATGTAACAACATGTGTTTATAAAATTTAGTTTTTGTTAATACATTTCTTAATACAAAAAAAATTTAAGTGAAAAGGGATACACATTAAAAATATTCATTTAAATATTTCCATGCTAACATTGCCATCAAATTATCATGTATTAATAAGATTAATTGTTTTTATTAAATAAAAATAAAGGCGTTAAATTTTAATAATATATTTATAAGTTCTTTTTAAATTATCACTCATATTTTAGTACAGTCATTTTCTTCTTCAAAATTATGATTTCATCAAAAAGTTATTATTATTATTATTTACTTTTATGGGAAATATTATAACTAATTTATATCAATTTTATAGATTTTATTTCATAATAATATTTTTTTCAATTAATTATTATTAAAATTATATTAGGATTATTTTTTAAAGATTTCTCTATAAATTATAATTTAATAAGTAATAGTGAAAAATAAAAATTAATATAGAATAATGTATTTTCATGAAAGATATTTAGATATTAAATATTAATTTTACATATGTTTTAAAATTTATTTATTTTAGTTTTTTTAAATACAATAAAATTCTATTCTGTGGAATGAATTTTTTATATTGATTATTTATAAATATAGTTTTTTAATTAAAAGGAAATTTCGGGAAAAAAATCAGTTTTCATCATATTTTTTCAGATTAAATTTAAATTATATTATTTAAATTATTTTTTGTGAATATTTATAAATTGATTTCATATTTGGAATCATGAATTAAAAATTTTGTAATAGATTTTTCTTTTTTTTCATTTTGAATAGTATCTATTGTAAATATTTTTTCCATGATAATTTTAAAATCGGTTAATTAAGTGTAAAAATAATTAAAGACACACTAAAAAGAAAATCTGTCACTTTAAATGATTTTATGGGATGATTATGTATCATAAATATTCATCAAGACAGATATAATATAAGACCATTTTGTTATATGTCTCAGATTGGGAACTTTCTAACACTTTACGTAATGAAATGTTAAATGTATTAATTTATTTTTTATTAACATTGAATTTATTTCAAGCATAAACAAATATGTTTTATTGAATTATAAATGTTTATTTTAAATATAAATAATTTTTATTTATCACAATAAATTATTTATGATTTTTAAGGAATGTAATATGGGTGGACTCTACCTACTATGTCTCCCATCATGGGTGCATAATAATATTTCTTTTAATAATACAACAATCTCATGGAAAACTTATCAGGCCACAGCCTTAAACCTTACTTAATCTTGAGTTATTACAAGATTACACATTGAAGATCTTTTCAGGTTTAGATTTTTAGAGATTTATATCATAAAACTTGCATTACATTCCACATTTACACAAAGTGGTTACATAAAAGATAGTACTCATTTATCCCATCAATGGAATCATATTTAAAATAGAACATGGATTCTTTCTTGACACTTCCTTGTCACTATCATCATATCATGTACGTTTCCCTTAACATGTCAAAAACATCTCAAAAAAACTTGGGATGAGCATAAGAATCTCAGTATGGGTTATAAAAATATGGAAAAGAAACATGAGTTCATATATACATAAGAATGAAATCATACATTACCCATAAAACATAGGCACATTAACATACCTCATCAAATCATGAATAAATCATAGAAATCATAAGACATAAAAGGTAACTTGAGGCATTCATAATATTCTTAAGTAGGGAGTAACCCTCTTGGTTACGTTTGGAATACCCATCATAGTATATTCAATAAATCTCTTCAGAGAAACCTTAACATTTTACTCCTTCGCGTTACCCAATGCATTGGAGAGATATATCGGGCTCACTCACACATAGTTTATCACAGAACCACCCATCTTCATAATAATTTCCAAGAACCTAAACATAATCGTATCACATAAAACATTCATAAAGGAAGCATAACATTTCCACCTTTCAATCACAAGATATCAATACAACACATTGATATAAAAACATTATGAAAACCATTTTCAATACCAAAATAAAAGAAAAGTAAAACATGGTATTTATTTTTCTTTTAAAAAAGATGGTATGGCTTATAGAGGAAGCCGAAACTCAAATTATGGTCACAGCGGTGGAGAAGTCATTGTCTCCGCATACGTACGACAAAAAAACATTCTCTTTTGTCGTTTAGTAAACGCTTCGTATAAAAAAGACTCCTTTTGAATAAACGTAAAAGTAAAAGGGGTTTATACACCGTATAAACGAAGGTTGTGTATAAAACAAAATATCCCTCAATGAAAGGAGATTGAGACGAAGTCCCATACAAAGATGGTATCCTTGGATTAAGGATAAATCAATTACATAATTATGTGTGACAGACAAATACACGAAATATAAGTGGATATTAGGTGTAAAACAATCAGAGGTTATTCACACATATTCATAGAATCACATATTCAAGGATTACATGTTTATCCTAAAGAATCAAATTTGGGTTAAGAAGTTCCCTTGCAAAAATTTGACAGCCTAACGGCGTCACTACAAAATTCAGAAAATGAGTTGATGAGAGATAAAAAGTGTATCTCATCACATGGACATAAAATTTAAATCAATAAGGATATAGAAGAAAATATCCCAACATAATATTATGTGAATTAAAAGACATAACAAAATAAGTCTTTTAAAAAGAGGAGGGTGAAAGGTTCCCTTACTGACATGGGTAACTTTCAAAACATACACCCCATTAAAGAAGGACAATACAAGATTGATGTAAATACTCATAAATGAAAGTATATTGCACAATGAGTAAAATAATGGGCTGTACATACACCACTCAAAGGAAATTTTGAAAATTTTAGCATAAATATCACCGGAATAAAAGTGAGATAAAAAAACCCTTACGAAAACTTGGCAGCCTAACAGCGCCACTTAAAACATACAAAAATGGATTGATGAGATCAAATAGGGTCTCTCATCATATTAACATAAATTTTACAGCAAGGGGAATATAAAAGAACATCCCCCAACATAACAAAGAGCATCTTAAAATAAGTGACATAAAGGAGAGTACTTAAAAAGAAAGAGAGAGGTTAAATCTCTTACGAAAATTCGGCAGCCTAACGGCGCCACTCAAAACATCCATAATGGATTAATGAGAGAGAATAGGGTATATCATCACATGAACATAAAAATTACAGTAAGAGTAATATAAAATAATATCCCAATAACAAGAAATATTATCTTTAAATGTAATGACATAAAATAGTGTACATAAAAAGAAAGAGAGGAGTAGGATCCCTTACCTCAAGTCCAACTTGTCTTGTTCGTTTATTTATATTCCTGAATAATAAACATTGGTCAATTTATAATTGCTTAATTTCCTCCTATAAAGATTATTATTCAGTTCATATCAAATATTTTAATGTTATAATAATTGGTTAATAATATGAGTTCATATCAGACGTTTTTGTCGACGTTTGGTACATGAGTCAAAAATTGAACTTGTTGGAAAATATTTTTCCATGTAGTTATAGGTAAATCATATCCAGAATAGTATTGATGTTATAAATATCATATATATCCAGTAAATATTCATTTCATACTATTCCATATCATTTGGAGATAAAATTAAAAGCATCGTTCATGGAGACGGTAGGCCGTACGTACGCATGAACACTACATTCATTTTTGTCATATTAATGGAATTAAAACAAAATGAGAGAGATATATATATATATATATATATTTTATAATTCCATAATGATATTCATAATTTATATTTAATATATTACATATATATCCATTATATATATGTACTTATAATATTACATAACATTTTGAGATAAGAAATGAAATGTACCGTTCATGTAGACGGTAAGCCGTACGTACACATGAACGCTACTTCCATTTCTATTTCATATTTAATGGAAATGAAACATAATTATACATAATAGTATTTTAATTCCAGTATGGTATCATATATAATATCATTAAATATATCCTTTATACTTACCACATATGGTATTAACAAATCAAATCACTTTGAGGGGGTGGTAGTCGGCACTTCCTAAAATGAAGATATCGCGTTTACCCATAATGGAAACCATAAAGGTATACCATAAATGAAAAAACTACAGAAGCTTAAGTAAAAAATAAACATATTATATATCATATATAAATATATTTTCATCTTAATGTCCACCTTTTAAGGTGTTAGAATAATGTTGAACAATCATCGTTTCATGAGGCATAAATTCGCCATCCACAGAAACAGTATGTTCTTTAACCACTAGATGTAGGTGTGTGTAAGTGTAGCTCTAATACTTCTTATAAAAACATCCTTGTATAATGAAGATATTGTATTTGTTACAAAATAAATGAATAAAAATAGTTTAGGGGGTTGGAGAAGCAAAATAAAACAAAAGGATTCAAGTGAAGATATTACCATAAAATCGGGTAACTCCTTTTGGATTGAGCTCAAAGGCTCCCTTGGGAAGACTTCTGCCCAAAGTTATGCTTCTAAGATTTAGGGAGGGATATGGAGAGGCAAAATGGGCAGGGGTTGGCCGAGCCGAAGTCTTTGGAAGTGTGGGTAAGGAGGTAGAGGTGGGGGCCTTTTATAAGAGAAGAGGAGGGGCACTCTTGGAATGTAAGGAAATGTTACTTTATTTTAGAATGATTTTCTGATTTTAATGGTCCCACATTAATTTTTTTCAATTATACGGTGATAAGGGTTCGAAATCCACCCATCCAATAGGTTTTGGACATGTTTAGGTCTTATAATTTACATTATCTTTCCATTTTATTTAAATCGTTAAATAATGAGGTCATCGCTGCATCATCATGATGTCAATTTAATTTATTTAATGTCTAAAAATTATAAAAAAAATCCTATGATGTAGTAAATAGTATTATATTTCCAATGATTATTTATAGTCAAACATATGACTTGTATAACCCCATGTAATATATTTTTTCGTATAATAACTCATGTTTGTGTCATTTTAATTTTAACATTAAATAAAAAGGTATTTATGTCATTTTCCTACCAAAGTGGCTCCATGGGGTCCCCAAGATGACCCATGGATTGTATTGGTAGACCATGACTTATCCAATGAGGTTAGGACATGTGTCTAGGTCCTTTCATATTATTAAAACATTATTTTTACCTTAAACTACACTAATTACCTCTAATCACGATTAAAAACATAATAAGTTACTATTCACCAAAAAAATTATTTTAATCCCATTGAACCACATTTTACTTCTTAATGACAACCATGTATGTCGGATTTTTGAAATTCAAAACACAAAGGTTGCAAAATTTCATTTAAATGGAAAATCAGTTTTTATAAGTACCACAAAGTGGTTTCACTATTCATCAAAAATTGATGTTTTTCAGAAAATTACCAAAAATTCACCCTATTCTATATTTTATATTCTGAATTCAAAAATTATTCCTATTTTAAAAAATTAAAGACATATAAGTTGCATTAATTAATTTAATAATTAATTCCCGCTGTTAAAACAAATAGAGTGTTTTAAAGAAACAATATCTATTAAAAGATTGACACTAGTTTAAGTCCAATTTCAAAGTGAAATTAATTACAATGACCACCATTGGATTTAATGGTAAAAATATATTCTAATTTCACTTTAAAACCAATTCAAAAGATAATCTAATCATAGAAATAAATTAGATTAAAAAGAGGTTTTGAATTAAAATACAACATTTTTCACTATTATTTAAAAATTGAACTTTTTCGGAAAAATACCAAAAATTTACACAAAGTAAATTTTGATGTCCCTATTCTAAAGAAGAATTTTATTTTGTCAAATATAACACATAAAATTGTCAAAAAGTGGATTTAATAGAGGTTCTCCATCAAAAGGTGGTTAATCGACCTTTTAAAGAATATTAGAATGTTTACGCTTAAAATTGGATTCATTCGCATTTTTAATCCTCTAACATTTATTGTAAAGAGTAAAAATATTTGACAAACATATATAATCATTTCGTAGTTAGTTCTATTCATTCTCTCCATCACAACATCTAGGCGTTAACTACCATTTAAAATTATATTATTTTATTATTAGAGTGCAACGTAAGATCCCCAAGAAACTCATTGTTGCGTGTTGGGTACGCTATCGAGCATAACATCCCCTTTAAAGTTATATTAATATTTTATTCACAAATATGGATAAATGTGAAAATTTCATATTCTTTATTTACCTGAGGTGTTACATCCTTCCCCCCTATTGGGAATTGCGTCCTCACAATTTTAAAATTCAGCTTGGAAACTTCATTGAAAATCCCACATCGGAACAAGAGTCAGTAAAACAATCACTTTAAAATAAAGAAAGAAAAGTACAAAGGTCACCCGAGTTAACCCATACTTGGATTCCAAGTATGAAAATATGGACATGGAGGAAAAAACAAAGGGTCATGTTCTGATGGAGAGTGATAGTAAACATGTTTAGGAGAAAGTTAACCACAAGAAAATCACAAACATGTGATGGGTTAAACGGTATTCGATTCCCCAGTAGGAGAAGTTAATAGACAACATTTTTGTTTTAAGTTAATTTTTATTGAGGAATTTATTCATAAGGAAACATAATCACTTATCATGTTGACTTTAAACTTTTATTAGATTCCTTACACAAACTCATATTTTCTCTAGAAGACGAGTATTTAGGAAGACTTGTTCACATTAAGAGTACTATAATCAACTTCTTGAGAATCACCTAATCCACAAAAAGAACTATATATTTCCCAAGTATTTAGACAAAATACAAAACAAAAACCAAAAAGGTTAGTACAAGATCAGATAATACAGAAAAAGATAACCCTTTATAAAAAGAAAATCTATTCTTAATCTCCAAAATTTGTCCAACAAAACACAAAGTTCAACGAAGACCATTCGATAAAAAAATTTTCCATAAAATTATTCAAAGTAAACCAAACTATGATTGAAAGCCAAATATTTTAAGGATTTAATCACATAGTCTTCCAAGGTAAAAATTAACTTTTTTCTCCAAATAACATCAGTTTCTCTTAAATATTCATATTGAAAAGTAATTAACCTAATCACATATCCCCCATGATAGGTTAATAAATTTCCATAGATATCCCAAAATCAGCTTACTGTTAATTCATAAAATAATCATAACTAAAAAGAATTAGTCAAACTAACTAGGGACTTCACGTAGTCCAGTGGTAGGCGATAAATACCAGTTGCACTTTGGTTGTGGGTTCGATTCCCACAGCTTTTTCCGATGCGATGGGTTGTCACACGGTCTGCGTGTAGTCCTTTTTTCCAAAACTACATAATTCATAAAACATTCCCCAAGATGAGATAAAATCTTCAAAAATAACCATAACATAATTTATCCTCAAATTTATCTCATGCCTTTCACTTCAATCATAACATAGAGTAACCCATAATTACCTAAAAAGTAAGGATCATATAAACCCTAACGGTTACCTTAATAATTATTACCTGAAATTCCACATCGATTGGTCATCTTGTACATGATTCATTACATAACATACCAAGGTTCAATTGGATGATCATGACTCCTTGATAGTTGGTTTAGAAAATCCACGAGTTTCCACATTGAATACCCCATTTCATCCAGACTCTTAATCCGAGAACCACCACAGTTTCCTTGAAACCTATTGTCACTTTGGATCCTGCTAGATCCAGCCATTTACTAAAACCAAAAAGGTCAGTGTGAGTATATCAACATAACCATCATGTACTAATGAGGAATATAAACACTAATATATACTTACTCATTCTCTTTATCTAAAACTAGGACTCTTTCTGAAATCCAAACCATTATGGTAATGTCACTTATGCTTAAAGAACACCCTAACCTCTAATGTTATCTAAACCGAGCTCTGATACCAACTATAAGGCCCCAGCCTTAAACCATACTTAATCTTGAGTTATTACAAGATTACACATTGAGGATCCTTTCAGGTTTAGAGTTTGAGAGAATTAGATCATAAAACTCGCATTACATTCTATATTTACACAAAGTGGTTACATAAAAGATAGTATTCATTTATCCCATCAATGGAAACATATTGAAAATAAAATGTGGATTCTTTCTTGAAAATTCCTTGTCACTAACATCATATCATGTACCTTTCCCTTGAAATGTGAAAAACATTTCAAAAAAAACTTGGGATGAGCATAAAAAGCTTAGTAATGGTTATAAAAATATGGAAAGGAAACATGAGTTCATATATACATAAGAATGAAATCATACTTTACTTATAAAACACAGGCACTTTAACATACCTCATCAACTCATGAATAAATCATAGAAATCATAAGACATAAAAGGTAACTTGAGGAATTCATAACATTCTTACGTAGGGAGTAACCCTCTTGGTTACATTTGGAATACCCATCACAGTATATTCCCTAAATCTCTTCGGAGAAACCTTAATATTTCACTCCTTTGCGTTACCCAATGCATTGGAGAGCTATATCGGGCTCACCCACCCTTAGTTTATCATGTAACCACCCGTCATCATAATAATGCCAAAGAACCTCAACATAATTGTATCACATAAAACATGAATAAAGGAAACATAACATTTCCACCTTTCCATCACAAGATATCAATACAATAAATTGATATAAAAACATTATGAAAACCATTTTCAATAGAAAAATAAAAGAAACTAAAACCATGGTATTTATTTTTCTTTTAAAAATGACGGTATGGCTTGTAGAGGAAGCTGAAACTCAAATAATGATCACGGCGGTGGAGAAGTCGTTGTCGCCGCATACGTACGACAAAAAAACATTCCCTTTTGTCGTTTAGTAAATGCTTCATATAAAAAAGATTCCTTTTGAATAAACATAAAAGTCAAAGGGGTTTATACACCGTATAAGAGAAGGTTGTGTATAAAACAAAATATGCCTCAATGAAAGGATATTGAGACGATGTCCCATACAAAGACGGTATCCTTGGATTAAGGATAAATCAATTACATAATTATGTGTGACAAAAGAATACACGAAATATAAGTGGATATTATGTGTAAAACAATCAGAGTTCATTCACACATATTCATAGTAATATATATTCAAGGAGTACAAGTTTATCCCAATGAATCAAATTCGGGTTAAGAAGTTCCCTTGCAAAAATTTGACAGCCTAAGGGCGTCACTACAAAATTCAGAAAATGAGTTGATGAGAGATAAAAAGGGTATCTCATCACATGGACATAAAATTTAAATCAATAAGGATATAGAAGAACATATCCCAACATAATAGTATGTGAATTAAAATACATAACAAAAGTAGTCTTTTAAAAAGAGTAGGGTGAAAGGATCCCGTACCGACTTGGGTTACTTTTGAAACATACACCCCATGAAAGAAGGAAAATAAAAAATTGATGTAAATACTCATAAATGAATGTATATTAAACAATGAGTAAAATAATTGGAATTACATACACCACTAAAATGAAATTGTGGAAAATGTAGCATAAATCTCCCGGGAATAAAAGTGAGATGAAAAATCCCTTACGAAAACTCGGCAGCCTAACGGCGCAACTTAAAACTTACAAAAATGGATTGATGAGATCAAATAGAGTATCTAATAATATTAACATAAAGTTTACAGAAAGTGGAATATATAAGAACATCCCCCAACATAACAAATAGGAGCTTAAAATAAGTGACCTAAAGGAGAGTACTTAAAAAGAAAGAGAGAGGTCAGATCTCTTACGAAAATTCGGCAGCCTAACGGCGCCACTCAAAACATCCAAAATGGATTGATGAGAGAGAATAGGTTCTCTCATCATATTAACATAAAAATTACAGTAAGAGTAATATAAAATAACATCCCAATAACAAGAAATATTAGCTTTAAAAGGAATGATATAAAAGAGTGTACTTAAAAAGAAAGAGAGGAGTAGGATCCCTTACCTCAAGTCCACCTTGTCTTGTTCATTTCTTTATATTCCTGAATAATAAACTTTGGTCAATTTATAATTGCTTAAGGAACTCCTATAAAGATTATTATTCAGTTCATATCACATATTTTAATTTAATAATAATTGGTTAATAATATGAGTTCATATTAGACGTTTTTGTCGATGTTTGGAACATGAGTCAAAAATTGAACTTGTTGGAAAATAATTTTCCATGTAGTTATAGGTACATCATACCCAGAATATTATTTATGGTTTCAATATCATATATATCCAGTACATATTCATTTTATACTATTCCATATCATTTGGAGATAAAAAATTAAAAGCACCGTTCATGGAGACGGTAGGTCGTACGTACGCATGAACGCTACTTTCATTTTTGTCATATTAATGGAATTAAAACAAAATGAGAGAGATATATATATATATATTTTATAATTCCAGAGTAATATCCATAATTTAGATTTAATATATTACATATATATCCATTATATATATGTACTTATAATAGTACATAACATTTTGAGATAAGAAATGGAATGTACCGTTCATGGAGATGGTAAGTCGTACGTACGCATGAACGCTACTTCCATTTCTATTTCATATTTAATGGAATTAAAACATAATGATACATAATAGTATTAGAATTATAGTATGTTATCATATATAATATCATTAAATATATCCTTTATACATACCACATATGGTATTAACGAATCAAATCACTTTGAGGGGGCGGTAGTCCGCACTTCCTTAAATGAAGATATCGCGTTTACTCATAATGGAAACCATAAAGGTATGTCATAAATTCAAAATACAGAAGATTAAGTAAAACATAAACATATTATATATCATATATTAATATAGTGTCTTATTAATGGCCACCTTTGAAGGTGTTAGAAGAATGTTGAACAATCATCGTTTCGTGAGGCAGAAATTCGCCATCCACAGAAACAGTATGATCTTTAACCATTAGATGTAGGTGTGTGTAAGTGTATCTAGAATCCTTCTTATACCAACATCCTATTATATTTAATATACTTTATTTGTTACAAAATAAATGAATAAAAATAGTTTAGGGGGTTGGAGAAGAAAAATAAAACAAAAGGACTCAAGTGAAGACATTACATTAAAATCAGGTAACTCCCTTTGGTTTGAGCTCAAAGGATACCTTGGGAAGACTTCTGTCCAAAGTGAGGATTCAAAGAATTATGGAGGGATGTGGAGAGGAAAAATGGGCAGGGTTTGGCCGAGAAAAAGGATTTTTAGGAGTGGGTAAGGAGGTATAGGCGGGGGCCTTTTATAAGAGGAGAGGAGGGGCACTCTTGGAATGTAAGGAACTATTACTTTATTTTAGAATGAGTTTCGGATTTTAATGGTCCCACATTTATGTGTTTCGAGGTTAAGGTGATAAGGGTTCAAAATCAACCCATACAATAGGTTTTGGACATGTTTAGGTCTTATAATTTACATTATCTTTCCATTTTATTTAAATCGTTAAATAATGAGGTCATCGCTGCATCATCATGATTTCATAAATAATTTAATTTATTTAATGTCTAAAAATTATAAAACAAATACTATGATGTAGGAAATATTTTTATATTTCCAATTACTATTTATAGTCAAACATCTGACTTGAATAACCCCATGTCAAAATTGTTTTCGTAATACAACTCATGTTTGTGTCATTTTAATTTTAACATTAAATAAAAAGGTATTTATGTCATTTTCCAACCAAAGTGTCTCCATGGGGTCCCCAAGTTGACCCATGGATTTTCTTGGTTGGCCATGACTCATCCAATGATGGTAGGACATGTTTCTAGGTCATTTCATATTATTAAAACATTATTTTTACCTTAAACTACACTAATTACCTCTAATCGCGATTAAAAACTTAATAAGGTACTATTCACAAATAAATTATTTTAATCCCATTGAATCACATTTTAATTCTTAATGACAACCATGTATGTCAGATTTTTGAAATTCAAAACACAAAGGTGGCAAAATTTCATTTAAAGGGAAAATCAGTTTTTATAAGTACCACTTAGTGGCTACACTATTCATCAAAAATTGATGTTTTTCAGAAAATCACCAAAAATTCACCCTATGCTATATTGGATATTCCGAATTCAAAAATGATGCCTATTTTACAAAATTCAAAAAATATAAATTTCCTTAATTAATTTAATAATTAATTACCGCTGTCAAAACAAATAGCGTGTTTTTAAGAAACAATATCTATTAAAAGATTGACACTAGTTTAAGCCCAATTTCAAAGTGAAATTAATTCCAATGACCACCATTGGATTTAATGGTAAAAATATATTCTAATTTCACTTTAAAACCAATTCAAAAGTTAATGTAATCATATAAATAAATTAGATTAAAAATTGGTTTTGAATTAAAATACAACATTTTTCACTGTTATTTAAAAATTGATCTTTTTCGGAAAAATACCAAAAATTTACACAAAGTAAATTTTGGTTTCCCAATTCTAAATAAGAATTTTATTTTGTCAAATATAACACATACAATTGTCAAAAATTCGATTTAAAAGAGGTTCTCCATCAAAAGGTGGTTAATCGACCCTTTAAAGAATATTATAATGTTTACGCTTAAAATTGGATTCATTCGCATTTTTAATCCTCTAACATTTATTATAAAAAGTAAAAATATTTTCCAAACATATATAATCATTTCGTAGTTAGTTCTATTCATTCCCGCCATCACAACAGCTAGGCATTAACTACCATTTAAAATAATATTATTTTATTATTAGAGTGCAATGTAAGATCCCCAAGAAACTCGTTGTTGCGTGTTGGGTACACCATCGAGAATAGAGTCCCCTTTAAAGTTATATTAATATTTTATTCACAAATATGGATAAATGTAAAAATTTTATATTATTTATTTACCTGAGGTGTTACAAAACTTCTAATGAGACTGGTGTTAAAACATTCAACCTTAACCAAACTAATATTAAAGAACCCCTGAGTTCTAATTATATTGATCTCTATAATCCCCATATAAAAACACGCTGGTATGATATGTCTAGGAGAATCATGGAAACAACTAGCGCTAGGAGGATGAAAAGGATATTGTTTTTGTCTAATTCACAATTTTTGAGACCATTATGGTCGTGGAACCTAAGACCAACCACTGAAAACTCTCCTCCTCAAGGAACCCTATTGGTTCCCCAGTTTAAGTAAACCTAATTATGAATTAATATACTCAATAAAATCAACATTTTTCAAAGATTATAGATATGTTTTAAATTTAAAATATGTAACTTTATAATATATAGAAGAAAAGAGTACCATCTCATGATATCTCACATGAAACTCTTCAAATGAAAAAATATCTGAGGCCAAACACAAAATATCTTTGAACTTGATTACCAACACCCACATTAACATACTCCCATGAAAATGAAGAAGAAACTCCTACCCCATTACATCCTTTATGGTCGACGAATCAAACGGTATTAAATAATATTTCTAATGGTTCACTTGTTAATCATCAACATCATTATACTCACCCAAATACAACATCTACAATTGATGAAAAACTCCCAACATCTAACTATATTCCAAAGGGATCCAATATACCACCTAGTCTAAGATAAAATTTAATGTGATCTAGATCTCCTCAATCAATATACCTATCATCATATGCAAAACACTTCCCACATACTCCCCAAATCCATCTACTAAAAATCACCCAATTTCCCATGCCAAGACTCATCATCCTTTTCTGATTCAACCTTGTGATGATCAACTATATCAGCCTGCATAACCTCAAATTCAAGGTCCACTTATAGATGTTTTCCATGTTTGATATCTAAAATAAAAAAATGATTTTCTAAATCATGGTGGAAAGGAATTTTATTTAGATCTATTTTAATTCACATTATTCAATTTGACCTTCCCAATGCAGCCCATATCAAATAAGAACACAACTGATAATATTGTATCTACCGATCATAGTTCTCTACCCTACAAAAACTATCACCTCTATTGGTCATTAAAAAATCATATAAATTATACACAGAATCATTTGTGTACTAAATTAATATTTACTAACTAGTTTCCTTGACCTATGTCATGCACTATGGAAACCTAGAATTCTTTCCGTAACAACTCATGAAGGGATAAAAATTTCTAAATCTAAACTCCCACATATCTCTCAAACGTCATCCTCTGATACAACTCTATCATGAGCCCATCCCAAAAAAGAAACAATAATTATGGTGAGAGATAATGAAACATTAGTCCCACTTACAGTTGTCCCCAAGTTAGTGACCTGCACCAATAGTATAAAATATCAAAAAATGAAAGCCATTAACAACTATAGTAATATTGGACAAAGATATAAGGTGGATCATCTAAAAGAAATTCCATGACATAATATAAATATAAACTGAAACCATCCTATAATGAATAAACTAATAAAAATAATATATGAAAAATTATGAATATATAAATAACTAAAAGTAGTTCTAAAGAAGAGACACAAAAAATATCAGAAAATTTCTTATCTAGTTTTTTTATAATAATCCATGTATTTCTCATTGAAACATTAAAATAAATTTATATACATTGGGTGAGAATACACGTATACTCAATAAAAAAACAAAAGTCCATATTTTACATGTTAATGAATTATACTAATGCACCTATAAGAAAATAGAACGAAAAATATCGTCTAAAAAGTCATATATTTATCCAAACCACACCAATTCACACTAAACAAATAAATAATCCATTTATAATAACATAATATAAAGCATACTAATAAATGTTACCCCTCACCACTTTCCCACTATTTACTAATATTACACCCATACATCATACATTATGGTGCTCCCATATCTTACTAATAACATATACCACTGACCTATGGTACAATCACATCACATAATGCCTATAAACAACTCGGCCACCACCCCCACAACATATTAAAATCCTCCCTCACCCAAAAACAATTGTGTCATCACATCACAACCACTTCCATAACTATAGTAATAGAGTATTTTGAACATTAAGGACTTCAACCTAGTTCCCTTGTCTTACCATGCATAACCCCCACCGTAATCAGTCTCATATCATAGATATGTCACATATAAACCAAAAACCTCCCGTCCACAACCCCAATACATGGTCATATCATATATAACACAAAACCACGTAATCCACTACCCCGTAGTATATTCATATCATAACTCACCTTAATACACAAATGATATCACTTAGTTCACTTAAAAAAACATCATACATCACTACTTGGGAATATCTAATCACCTGTAAGATAGAGCGGGAGAGGGATGTAGTCAACCATCCATCATCATTCCCAAAATGTTGTGAAAATCTTTCCTATGTGAAATTCTGAGTTTCTGCACATATTGATAGATGTAGATTTGGTCTATATAGAAATAAGAAAGGAATATATATATATATATATACATATATCTATACACAATCTCATCCAATGGGCTTACAAAAAACACTAACCAAAACACAACATCTATATTTTCTCCATATCTAAATGAATAAGACCATACAAACCACAATACACATCACACGCCACCATTTAATTCCATTACCCAAATTAGTCGTTTATTATTTACCAACAAATATATTTAACCACAATGATCAATATTTATTTTTTCATTATTCATTTCCATACCATTATCCAAACCAAACCATAACCGATTCAATCGTTATTAACGTTTTTTATATCACTACCTGGTCTTATATAGAAATACAATAATTCAACATGAGGAGGTCATCATTTCCATTTAATAGTCCCCTCACCACCCCAAAAAAACAACCAAACAAATAATCACCTTACTTCCCCAAAATCATAAAACCAAAAACCATCACATCACCACCGCAAATGAATATATAATCATAACATCACATGAAGGCACTAAAACCAGAGCCAAACAAGATATCCTATAGGCACTCCAAAAGAACGACCTAAAAAATCGTCCCCTTTCCACTATAAAATAATGGGAAAAAACCATCCCATTTAATCCCCAAATTACATACAAAACCATCAACATCCTACACCAAATTCATGGGAAAAAATTATTCCAATTACAGCCCCAAAAGAACGTAAAAAATGACCACAAATTTACCCACACCTCATTGAAACCACACATCACTTCTCTAAAACATGTCCACACATGAAAATACAAAAAACATCATTTTAAAGATATAACAAAGTGTATATTTTAACATTTCATTTTATTTTTGGGGTATTATAAAAAGAGAAACAAATATTGGGGAATTAATTTTATTAAACAAATATAAATGGTTTTCCAATTTCAATTTTACGGTGATATCATAACAAATGAAATAAATTGATTCAAAAAAAATCAAGCTAAAAAACCCAATGGCCATAAATTTTAGCAGGGAATTCAACCTGTACAATCACAATATTCCAATAATGTCAATTCTTGAAAATTATTTAAATCATTCTCCTTTATTCCCTCAATTCCAATAATTAAAATATTTATCGTTAACTTTTCTATCACACCGATCCACCATAGATAAAAAGTAGAAAGTCTCTCCCATGTGATGCAATAAAATGATATGTGAAGGAATTACCTACCTCAGGGAAGCCTTTATAACTCACAGTGCACAACTAAGTAAAGAAGAAACACCTACAGACCAAAAATACATGAAAACCCCCCAGATCAACATAAAATAGATAAAGGGTTATAAAAATCCATCCCAATTCACAACCCAACCCAAAAACTCATCACTCAAGTTCATTTATCAAAAAAATGGAAGAAATCCCACAATGAAGAGATGATAATTCATCATGGACCACCAATAGGACTGCACAAGAACAAATAGAGAGTGGATAGTGGAAGGGTGTTGAAGATCCTCTACATTATGAATAGGGGTCACCCAAAATGATAGATGTAAGAGGTAAAGATGAATGATGAGGGTTTTATCCGAAATACCTATTTTAAACCTTGTACCAGGCAATTTATCAATGAGGATCCCATTTATGGGACAATTACAAGGGCTACACAAAAAACCTACTTCCTCATAAATCCAGGTCTCTTCCACCTACATTCTCTAAAAATCATGAATTAATTTCCTAAAGATAATTATTTTCATGAATTCTTCAATCTCATAACATAAATCACGATTCCATTTGGATATAGAATCCAGGAAACACTAATTGACATTATGTATGACTTTTAGTATTCAAATATCCAAATGGTGACTTGATGCACCTCCTACAACCATGAAACCTCCTTAAGCCTCCTCTAAAAAACCTATAACACCCAAAAAGAATAATGTAACTAGCAAGGATGGTATGTATATCACAATAATTTGCAACCATATATATATATATGTTGTTAGATATATTTCATAAATATAATCTATCTCATTCATCATAAAATGTGAATTGTATCCATTTTTCATATGTAAGGAACACTACGACTCCTCAAACCGATGTAATTAATTATCCATCACCACATATCATTGTTGATAATAATGATTGATTTAAAGTATATATATTATATTTATTTCATGTTTTTAATTTTACAGAGAAAATATATCACATATTTTCTTACCATTTGTGTCCATTGAAAAATGATAACAACGTTCTTGTGTATGTGTGGATTACCACCTCTATAAAGTGATGTGATTCCTTTTTCCATCACCGACTCACATGGATAGTATATATTACTATATATATTTATTTAATATTATATTTATTCTATTATCATCATTTCTAATGATAAAATTATACTTACCTTCTTTCCCTTATGGTCTTTGAAGAACAGGAACGTAACTTATGGGTATGTACAGACTACCATCTCCATATTTTGTAACATAATTCATTTTTCATAACATCATTATGTACATTGTTATAAAAGTATAACTTGTATAAAAACTATAATTATTATTTATTATCATTTTTGAGGTGATCAAATAAAAACCACTTTAACCAAGATCAACATACCGATTTCATTTCTAAATTAAAAAAAACATTATCAAAAGACCTGACAAGGATATAAATTAGTATGTAATTAAATTTTTAACTGAAATAAATATTTTATTGATAAAATAATAAACATATAAAATATTATTAAGCACGTAAAAATTTAAAATAATTTTATTTTATATGTTTCAAATTTCATACATAGAAATTATGGACTCGGTGTAAGGTGTTTCATAAAACTATTTACGTTCACTAGATTATATCACTTATTCATTGATTATATTAATACAATATTATGTGTGAAATTAAAATTGTATTTATTTATGTTATATTTAAACATGTTTTTCTATATATTTACATTTTAAAAAATATCAACTAATTAATTTTCAATTCAATGTTATGATATTTTTAAGGGTCATTCATCTCAAATACACAATCATTGGGATATATGTAATTTTTATTCACCTATATTAATTTGTGACATATATATACTACCACAAGGAAATATAAATCACAGATATGTTTATATTATTGATATTTAATGTTTCATTCTAATTAACTTTTTTACAGCGATAAGATTCAAAAGTTACCAAAATAGAAAATATTTATATGATACAAACAGATTTTATTTTAGGATTCTCTATGTTAGAAATTCCATTTCAGGGGTTTATATGCTTTTATTTTGTTCAAATTGTTAAATATAATTATCCTCATGTTATTAACGTGGAATAAAATTTTAATTTCCATTTTCTCTCTTTTTTAATACAAAAACATCTTGAAATATATTTGTATGTGATGTTGATCATATATATTCTTTTAGATTAATAATATTTCACTTCTGTATCTATGTTTTCTAAAATGCATAAAATAATTTTTTTTATTTACACATAAATTATTTTCAAATTACACTTTCAAGTAACTTTGACTTTATTGAAAAAACATTTAAAAATGAATAATTTTAACATTTTTTTATAATGATACATAATGAATTTAACTGAAAATGTGTGACATAAACATTTTAACATATATAGATTACATATATTTTTATCTTATCAATGAATATTTTTTCATTAAATCTGCCTTTGAAATCTACCTCAGTTATTTTCAAATAAATTAAAAAAAAATTGTTTTTAAAAGTTATTATATATTTAAAACAATTATTCTCCTCATTAGGTTTTTAATAATATTTCTATAGTATTTGTATCCATAAATATAAATAATAATGGATGTTAATTATGATTTATTGGGGATAGGTTTCAAAGATACAATCTTTATTCCCTTTTTTAATAGATTATGATTGTTTTAATGATTTTTTTATAGAAACCATTTCTTTTAAAAGGGCTAATCAAGATATGAATTTACCATGGATATGGTTATATAGAAATGTTTGATATTCTAACAGTTTTTATCAATATATTGTACTTGGATATATCTATAGATGATTGATCAGTGGTTACGTTATAAACCCTGGATAGGTGGTTGCGTTATAAACCAAGGACATGTGGGTACATTCTAGCCTACCACTCTATTAGTTAACGATAAAGAGTTAACGTGTTATAGGATTGTACAGAAAGATTGTTAGAATATAAATTGTATGTTAATACACATGTAAGAGTAATTGTAAGAGTGATATGATAATGATACTTCAATATTACAACAAATTTTCTATATGATTCATTTGAGATTCAAATGGATACTTGGTTCACAGATTTTTTAATATCTATCAAGATGGTGAGAATATATGAAGCATGTCTAAAGTAAAAAATTTATACCATATTTAACATTTCATGGAACACATTTTTATAGGTATAAAATCTCTTATTTTATCCTCGTTCACTTTGATTATGTCATCATACCATGATTCTATTCTTATACACACTAATGAAATTCAATATTTAATCTCTATGTTTAACCTTATAGAGTGTTTTATATCTACCTTTTTTTGTTTCCTTTTCCCCCAATTATAAAAAAAGTTATTAAATTATTTTTCTCTATATTTTTTTATTATAACCAGTATTATGGGAGGTGCTGAAGAATTATTATGGAATAAGAAATTTTGGGTATAGTAAGATAAATGTATACTTGTGGACACAGGTATTTTAATGTATGTGTCCATCCTAATTCTCTAAGATTGTAACCCTAAAATAACATTTTGTATTTAAGGGGTCAAATATTTCAGTTTGATGTTATATGATTTTGTGGAATAAAAATGGTTTAGATTTACATATATATAATCAAGAAATATAAAGATTAGTTTTTTAGAATAAGAATCATGAGTGTGGGTTCTGGGTTGTTATAATTTATGCGGATTCAAAAATATTGAAGAGTTAAGGGATAATATAATAATAATTATTTAAATTTATTATCTAAATTTGTAATTTAATTGTTAGCATCCTGAAAACAATCCTTAATCAACCTGTTTATATGGTTAAAAATAACCATTTTTGTTTACATTTTAATTAAATAATATAATAGAGAATTAACCATTACAAAATCATATTAATAGAATTAACAAAATATAAATTTATATTAATTAATAAACTAAATTTTGAACAATTAGTATTAGATACCTAAATTTGATAAAATATAATTGTTTACGTAGGTTGTGTAAAATCACTATAGAAAACTAAATTCTTCAAATGTTTTAAAAATCGTAGTAAACTTATTAAATATGTATTTTTTAGAAAATACATCTCATAATATATAAAATAATAATTTAGTATTATTTTTGAGTTTTTATTCTTATTACTAAAGAAGTTTGAGAATAATTTGGAAATAAATGATTGTATTTAAAATACACTCATTTAAATATAATGACTTATAGAGAAGAGTTAATTGACATGCTTCATGTGACCTTCCATACTCAAATAATCAAGTATATTACATTACTTTAGGAATGTAATAATAGAATGAATATGTTTCTCATGATTAATTTTATTTCAAGGTATATAGTCATAATTAAAAAGTGTGAAATAGGATTGGAAACCCTTAACTAGGTATTTGAGATGCCAACTTTTTTACTGAAAATAAGGCCTTTCGAGAAGTGAAATTTGATCACTCCATGGGGTTATAAATGTGGTATTATAATATACGAGAGGTATTTTGAAATATTTTTAAGAGAAAATAAATCTCATATCTGTCTTATTAAATTTTATATTAATCCCCTTTTAAGAGAAAAATTAATTTTGTATCCAAAAATATTAATTCTTACTAGGTTAAAAATGAAATATCAATAATTTAAAGTCGAAAATACACACACTGTAGATGATAGTATTAACAATTTCTCATCCACCTGAGTAAATAAAAAGTTATTTGGATTTCATAATGATTTAAAAAATAATTTTAAAACATTAAATATCATCTGAAGTCATTTTTAGGATAATTCATATATTTTTTACTTTATATGATTTAGTATAATAACTGATTATGAATAAAAAAACATTAACAAACAAACATACAATATAATTGAATGTTAACTTCTTGGACCCAAATAATTTATCCAAAACATATAGCTTTTATTTTTCTAGAAATAATTTATTTTATTCCCTTACCCCTTGCACACGCATTGTGCTGGCAGTTTATAAGAATCCAACATAATTATAAAATTATTAATTCTTGAAATTATTAATATCATGAAAATAATTTATTCTTATTAAAAATTACCATTTATAGACTTTAATAATTTCTTTTCATCTATATGACACAAGATTGAGGTATAAAAAGAATAAGGGGTACATTTTTTAATTTTTCATTACATTAAATAATATAAATGTACTAATCAAAGGAAAATGGAAAAAAATTTAGATTATTTAAAATATAGAATTTGTATATTAAAAATAAAATCATCCTGAAAATAAAGGAATATTTGAGATGTGTTGGGACATTATCCAAAATTTTTAACCCCATTTTCCCTTTTTACCCTTTATGGTGGTGACAATTTTTTACCCAGGTATGTAATTTTTATAAAATAATATAAGTAAAAAATTGTTAAAAAATTTGGAAATGATAATTCCAAACATGTAATACCATTTATCTTCTTCAATTTTGAAATTTTTTAGAAATTATTTTCAATAAAATTTGGAAAACACCTGAGAATTATTTTTTTGAATGAAAAATTTCATAAAAATAAAACTATTTAAACATTAAAATAATGAATATTATTGATTATATTATTTTTAATTTAAATATAATTAACCTAAAATTTTTTTTATTATTTTTTGATCATCCAAAAACTGAACTTCATCTCCAAACTATAATATTAAATGTAATGGTTGAAAAATAGTTTTCAATTCCAACAATATAAAAAACTTTCTAAAAATGACAATCTTCAGTTTCATAATTTAGAATAATATTTTGAGATGCTTTTTGATACTCCATAATCATTTATTTGGAAATTAAATTTTTTTTTGAATTTTAAATTCAATCATAAATCATGATTACATCAAATACATTATGGTATTTGTAATAATATTATTTTTCACTATTTATCTAAAAATCACCCACATCAGAATCATCCCAAAATTTAACTTTATTTAATTTGGACATGATTAATTAAGAAAATAATTTAATTAGATAAATTTTAGAAACATAACTTCTAAATTAATCAATATAATTCATTAAAAACACTCTAGTTTGAATAAAACAATTTCTTCTTCAATTGAAAAATTACATAAAATTATGATATTATATATTAATATATAGAATATAATGACAAATACTAAAAAACATTAAGCTTTACTCTTATTAATATTACGTAGGATTTCACATTATCCCCACCTTATGAATTTTTGCCCTCATAATTCATCCTTATGTTCAATATTCAAAGGCTTATATAGATAAAAAAATATTAAAAAGTATCCAAAAAACTCTTTAACTGGTAAATAAAAAAATTAAACATTAAAAATTTCAAAATAACCATAATAGTAGAAAATTGGAAAGGGAATTATTTTTTTCTATTAAAATGGTTAGTGTAATATAAAACAAATTATCCTAAATAGAAGAAATTTTTTTAATAACTAGAAATATCATTGTTGAAAAACTACTTTAAAAGTATAGTAAAAAATCTTTTTGAAAATAATAATATGAAAATATAAAGGTCACCTGGAATAAAATTTAATTACATTCCCAAATTATTATTACATCTGTGGGAAGTGAAAATAATGCCATGGAGGAGAAACCAGCAATAAATACGGTTGATATTACTTCCAACAATGTTACACTATTAAAAAGAATAAGTTCATCATTGAAGAAACTTTTATTAACAAATCACTTTTCTAAAGATATAAGAATAATATTGTAATAAAATATTATTTTAGAAGTATATAATTTCCATTTCATGATCCTTTTTGAAGGATACCTTTACAATAAAAATGATAAAATTTAATATTAACTTATTTATTTTCACAAAACCCAAAAAATTTCAATTTCATCTTTTGGTTACATGTTTCAAATAGATCCCACATCTATAACATTCCATACTAAAAATTATTGATATATTTTAACAAAATGTATTATGCATAATTCATAAAAATCCACTCAAAATAGATCATGAGATCCATAAAATAGGAAAGCATTATTTCTCAAGTAATTATTATAAATAAAATGGTTACCTTATGGTTAGATAATAATCAAAATTAATAAACCACCATATAATAATATAATACACCAATATAAATATTATAAAAAAATACCCAATTATAAACTTAAATTGTTCCAAATAATTACTAACCTTATATGTAATGTCCCGTGTTTTTGGAACCGTGTTAAAAATAAAAAAAATTGAACTTTTTTGTTTAATGCTCAGGTCGATTTTATATCCATGCTTTGGGATATTTTTTCTGTGATTGGGGATAATTATAAGTGTTGATATCTTGTTTTATTAAACTCTCTAGGAGTTTCCCTAGTGGCTTGATCGTTTTCGGGAGCATTATAATCAGAAACATGGTTTCAAAAAGGTAAAGCAGAGGTGTTTTTAGAAGATACGCAAGGTTAGTAAATATATATGAGTCAGCCCTGCAAGATACTATAGGTATCCGTTAGTAATTACATGGTCTGCGCATGATATGTCGAACTATTTGATTTAAACCATGCCTTATTCCTAGTTTTGAGTTTCTCGTTAAAATAATTTAATGAAATTAATTTTGAAATTAATTTAATTAGATTACATATAGGGCGTTTCATTTAATTAAATTAATATTTGGAGAATTTAGTTAAATGAAGATGATATGAAGAAGTTATTTATTAAAATTGAGTTTAAAAGAATTAATCTTTTTTGAATTATAATTATTTAATGCTTTTATTTAATTAAACTGATATTTGGGGAACATAATAAAATGGCCTGTAAATGAAGAGTTCGTAGTTATCAAAGAAAGTTATTATAAAATATTAATATTAAATGATGTGTAAATGAGAAGTTTAGGGTTTTATATAAATAAATTCAATGATAAGATAAACTAAATGAAATAATGAGAAATGGGGTTTTTTATTTAATTAAATTCATTTGAAATAATTTAATTAAGTTGTGACGGGTTGGTGTATTTATTTAATTAATTCCACTAAAAGTGAAATTAATTAAATCAGATTTTTTTTATGGAGAATTAGTTTAATTAAACCCAGTTGATGAAAAAATATATAAATGGAACTGAATGTGGGAATTTAGTGAATTAAACTATATTGAGAGAATTTAATTAAATGAAAATGAGTTGGAGAATTAATTTAATAAAAATTGGTTGACAGGAATTTAATTAAATGAGGTTTGAATGAGGTGTAAAGGGGGTTTTGGGTTTATCAGGTAATAATTTTAATTAAATGATAATAATAATAATAAGGGTGTTATTATTATTATTATCTTAATTATTAAAATTACTAGAAGGGAAATAAAGATGGAGAGCCGCATAGCCTTGGTGAGGCACGAACCCCCCGGCTCTACCATGGGTGGCACTACACCCATCCTCCTAGAACCATAATTGCATATCAGATTATAGTTTTCTCTTCACAAAATATGTATGTCTTCCTAAGGTGAGTGCTTCTTAATTCATTTCATTGTTCACATCAGCTATTTTGAATCACTTTCTCCCATGATGGAACCATTTTGCAGCACCCATGGGTGGCGCACCACCCCTCCTCCTAGATCCAATTTGTGCGGCTATGTAATTATGGTTCCTTCATGAATGTTGTTTGTCTCGGTGAGGTGATTCCTTCTCCATGAATTGATTTGTCCACATTAGTTGTTTTGCCTCTCTGTTTCCCGGTCTCCATTAATCTAAAACCCTATATTCGGGTTTAATTTGGATTCATCTTTTCTTCCAATTCTAGGTGGTGGAGAAGATGTCTTGGGACCCATTGGTCCATATTTCGATGAACTTCTCCAAATGAAAAGCTTTTAGGCTTGATTCAATCCACTGCCTTCATTTTTTGGTAAGGCTATAAACCCTGTAATTTGTTTCAGACCCCTTGAATTTGATGCATGACATTTTTTAGTGTTGTGGTTAATGTTTTGGGAGTGTGTGAGTCCACGCCGCAGTAACTATGGGTCATGGTTCATGGTTTTTAAACACGATGATAAATTATTAGTCTGTGTCCACTTTTATTTAGGTGTGTGTGTATGAGAAGATCACAGTTTTACTTAGGAACCTATGGCTTAGAAAAATTCATTGACATAGGGTTCTAAACATTTCGTAATTAATAAAATGTTGTTTTTTATTGACTGCTTTTGATAATATTAACTACAATGTCGAATTATATTGATTATTGGGGGAATGAGATAATTAATTATGAATTAATTATATGTTTTAAGGTTTAATAATAAATAATTAATCAGGTGACTAATTATGAGTAATTAATTTGGTTATGTTAATATAATTAATAATTCAATTATTTTGTGCTTTGACATGATAATTAATTAATGGATTAATTATGAGGTATTAATTTGGTTAAGTTGAAATAATTAATTATGTTCTTTGAAATGATAATTAATCATGGGATTAATTATGTGATATTAAACCAGTTGTGTTGAGATAATTAATTGTGAATTAATTATGTATTATGAGATTATAATATAGAAAATTAATCGGGGATAAATTATAGGATATTGATTTGGGCTAAGTTGAGATGATTAATATTCAAATTAATTATGTTATACTGAAATGACTTCCTTGAGATAATTAATTTGTGAATTAATTATGATATTTTGAAATTGTTCCATTGAGATAATTAATTTGTGAATTAATTATGTGGTATTGAAATGGTTGAATTAGAAATAACTAATATTAGAATTAACTATGTGAAATTGAAATGGTTTCCTATAGATAATTAATTTGTGAAATAATTTTGAGATATTTAAATAGTTTCTTTTAGATAATTAATTTTTGAATTATTTATGTAATGTTGAAATGGTTGCATTAGAAATAATTAATTTTTGAATTAATTATGGGATATTGAAATGTTTTCCATGATATAATTAATTGTGAATTAATTTTGTGATTTGAGTATTAAAATTGTGATAACTGATCAGGCGATTAATTTTGATAAATATTAAATTAATTAAATTGAGATAAATAAATATATGCTTTGTGATTTTAATATCGATAATTAATTGGGGGATTAGTTCTGAGATATTTAATTAACTGAGTTGAGATAATTAATTATTAATTAACTATGTGTCTTTGTTATTATGATCAATATTCATTTTGGAATTGATTATGGAGAATTGAGACTTAGAATGAAATAACTAATTGAGGAAAATTAATCATGATATATGATTTGTGTTGTTGAATAATTAATTTATGAATTAATTAATGGGATTTGTGTGCCTAGTTAATTGTTGAGTTATCAAATGGATTTGAGTATGACCACTGATATGAATGAGAGGCCATTGCCTCGTGTTTTTGAGTTGAATGTCAAGCCCATGTTAATATCTTAATGGATATACTTATGATGGTTTTCCATAAGAATAAATGTGAATATGATTTATAACATGTAATTGAAATGGGTAATAAAATTCATCGGAGTTTAAAAGATTCATGTATTATATGTGGTGAATGGTTACACCTAGTATAGGTAGTGCTTCCAAGGGACAGTGAGAGCCCATGGGGATAAATAATAAGTTAGTTTTTGTGCAGATCCTCTAGAGAGCATGGGAGCTCGTGGAGTTGAGCTAGGGTATAGAACATGTGTGCTACTCTTGGTGATGGATGTCAGTGTGTTATGTATTAATCTATCCAACCATGTTCTCCAATGGAATGTGAGGTCCTAGGGTAGGAAGACTATGTAAGATCCCATGTTTATTTCCATGAGACCACAAGAGATCTTGGGGTTTGGTCTAGGGGAAAGACCACGAGGGATTTCACTAGTGGTTAATATCTATGCATTATGCCCAAGTCTATCCAGAAATAGTATCTTGGATATGTGTCCATTTGGCATTGGTAAACAATTGGTTCTTATAAATGTATTTTAAGCATATATATCTATTTATATATATACACCGTTACAATATATATATATATATGAAATTATTAGACTAACCAGCTATGGGATGAAGTAGGATTCATCGTCAGGTGTCCCTTAGGAACCTGTAAGGGTTATTGGTTATTTATTAAATTAAATTATTTATTTGATATACTTTAATGTTGTTTAATTTTATTTCATTGTCTATATTCATCCAGAAACATGTGGTCTCGGCCTACAATGATTTATGTCATACACCATATTCAGGCCCCTATTGCACTAGGGTGCTAGAGTAGACTCTACTTGTTTACAGGGCTATGGGTTCTTGACTGTGTTGTTTCCATCTATATTGTAGTTAAGAGAAAAATAATGAGGGGGAACTCAAGATACTCATGGAGATCATCCATGGGTATTTAGGTCTTTTAATTATTATTTTTTACGAAGATATAAAGCATGATGATATACTAACTACTTTCAGAAATGTACCACTATGATATGCATATATTGTATAAATAAGAGTAGTCCATTTGCTTTAGTGAGTTGATATTAAAATTGACTTCTATTGCATTAAATATTTATTTATTCTGCTTCTATTTTAATCTTCTCTGTAAATATTGTAATTATTCTATTTAAACATTCAAATGAGGGTATAGTCTCCCCACTGACTAGCTTTACACCCTCTCTGCTAGATGGTAAGATCTAGAGTATAGGGAGTCATGTGTGAGGTCATGTGGATACATGTATGAATAATATTTTTATAGTAAGTCAGGTCAGAACATTATAATGTTGTATCTTAGGTTTTGGGTTTTTTCCTTTTTCTATCATTTTTGGGAGGTATATAGGAGACTAGGAAAGTGTTGGTGCTTGGTTAATATCTCTACCAGGGACTGATCACCCTATGTATGGGAAATGACCAAGTGGCCAAGTTTGGGAATTGTTTTTTACATTGTTTTCTATTACAATTGATATAATTTCACCATGTATGACTTGCATACTTTCAACTATATATTGATTTGGTCATTTTCAAAAAGAAATTAGCTTGAAAGGACAATGAATTTGCATTTAAT
Organism: Viscum album; assembly: GCA_963277665.1. Classification (NCBI taxonomy): domain Eukaryota; kingdom Viridiplantae; phylum Streptophyta; class Magnoliopsida; order Santalales; family Viscaceae; genus Viscum; species Viscum album. The sequence continues at coordinate 327,498,927 of OY728143.1, forward strand.
ACATCTTCTTAGGAACTTAGTCATTTCCATTCCATACATAGGACATTCCATGTAGTTGAATTAGTAGGATGTCGACTAATTTTGATTGTATTACTTAGTACGATTTCCATGATTTGATATGATTTAGCATGAATTATTTTATAAAATGTTCACATAATTATATGTCACACTGCCTCTGTTATTAGCATGTTTTGGTGTGGTTCCATGCTTCTGTGTTATAGCATGTTGTCTTGTTACTATTTATGATAACATGCTCTACACGTTTTGATGTTTAAATGGATACATGAGCAGAAACAAGTTTATTTCATTTAAAACAGGATCCAATTTAAGTTGTACAGTTTATGGGAACCTTATTACAAGGAAAAGGGTAACACATGTATTTGAATTATTGAAAATGTGGCTGATAAATTTAAAATGTTAAATGGAAATTTGATGTGATAAGTGGGTACTAAATTCCAACATTAATTTGTATGGGTACCTTACTGATTGGTAGATATCCCCCTGTGTGATTGAGCCAAGTATAACCATAGTGTTTTTTAAAATGGATATAAATGTAAAAGAGTTGAGTTTTGGGAAATGAACATTGGTGGGGTTTCTTTTTAAGGAACCAGGATTTGAATAAATGTGAGCCCTAGAGGTTTCCTCATTGTTAAAATAAATTTAGATCTTATATTTTCAATTTGAAATGAAATGATACTAAATGTTAAATTTTAAAGGGGATGTTTGTTATGTCTTTCTTATTTATCATGTTTGGCATCATTAGAAAACCATGTTCCTTGTTGTGGAATAGTACTTGTGAGTTTGTTATAATTCATTCAAATTATTAGAGGTTAAAATTAATTAATGAAATGGATAAAATGATAAGTTTATTTTGTGCCTAGTTAGATCTGTTTTTTGTGACCAAGAGATAGGGTTGGCGTGTAAGCTTGGAAAGGGACTAGTCGTGGTAGGTTGCAACCATAGATCTTGAGATTCCATGTTTCCAGTGTGATATTTTTGAAACTTGTATTATTGAGTGTTGGTATCCCTAGTAGGACTTCTAGTTTCTAAATAATTTCATCTTTTTTTGGGTTTTTCATTGTATATTAATATTAATATGAGAATAAGCATTGGGGAATGCTTGGTTCAACATGTTACACATTCCTAGCTCATGGTCCTCTATTAAATATTCCCTTCAGTTAAATTTGAAGTAGATTAATTTGTTTCTTAAGGTAATTAATCCCACATTTGGGGTGGACTTTTAGGTCTCACGTGTTTTGAAATGTCGGTTGGTATAAACATTTCACCTTTCATGTCAGATCTTGACGTGGTGATCATGGTTCATGGAACACCACATGTTCATTTAATATGTTTTTGAACTAGTTCTCTTCTATGAGACTAGTCTTTTTTAATAACATGGTCACTACTAAGGTGGGTAGTGTTAGATCATTTTGGTTATACATATTGGTTCTTGATTGGATGCAAACCTTTGATGATTTTTTTGGTGTGAACAATCCATTTGAAACACAATTAGTTTTGGAAGAGTTTCAGTAGTAATTATTAAAAGAAAAATGATTTATTGGGTGGTATAGGCATTGGGTTATGGTTCATGACATGTCAGTAGCTGAATCTAAGCCTTTTTAATGAGTTTGATGATAGTAGTTCGACTGATATTTTGGTGGCATTGGTAAATCTTTGTGTGCACTTTTGAATGAGACGAGCATGTCCCCTATCTTGAAATCATTTCAAATTCACTAAGATACTCTCGGTCTTACAATGTTCTATTGTTTTAAAAGTTATTGGGATTGATGAGTGGTTCATATCTGGGTTGTACATGGGATATGTGATTCGATGGGTTACTCCATTGATTGTGCTAGGGCATGATAGTTTTAAAATATCCTAGAGATGGTTTTGCTCGATAATATCACTCGAGGTCAAGAGAGGACTTCAATGTACAAGTTGTTGGTGATGGGATCTTTTTAAATGCATGTTGCCGAAATATGGGTGAGTGTGGGTTTATGTGTCGACAATGTCTTTATAAGAAAGAGTCATGGTTTTGGATTTTGACCGTAAAATTCTATGACCATTTGTGGAAAGCACCAATGAAAGGGTGGTTGAGGAAACATTGACAATATCCCATCTCCAGTTTTTTTTGCTCAATTATTTGTCGTTTCGATGTTTTGGGGTTATATTTTGAGCGTTGTATCATGTTTTTAAAGGATAAAGTCATTAAGCTTATGAAATGGTTTTAGATGCATTGTTGTTTGTATATACAACATGATCATTAAGATGAGACTTCTTGACCGTGGTTGGTTTGTTGATGTTCAAGGGGTTGCTGATGGGTTTTCTAGGATGAGATGTTTTTATGGTGGGTATATTGTAAACTCCTTTGTTTTTAAACCAGTATAAAAATTCACAAGTTTTTTAATTTTTTATTTAATTCTCAGGTTGATTTTAAAACCATATATCACGATGATGTTTCGTATGTTGGGTTTGTTTTATGTGTTTATATTGGGATTGGTTAAAGGCTCTAAGGGTTTCTCACGTGGCTCGATGGGTTTCAGGGGAACCAAACCCATAAACTCACTGTTATAAAAGACAATGATGAGGTTTTCACACGATATTCACATGGTTAGTCAAATCATGTGGGTCATCCATGCAGTATACTCTATGTACATGGTAGTGAGTGCATGGTCTACGTACGGTCTGTCAGACTGTGAAAGTTAAAATGTGTGGCTTACCCAATTTTGAGTTTCAGTTTAAATTAATTTAATTAAAATCTTGGTTGAAAATTATTTAATTAAATGATCTATTGGGGGTTTCATTTAATTAAATTATAGTTGATAAAATTTCTTAAAATTACATTGAGATGGAGAAGTTATTTAAATAAATCGAGATTAAAAGAATTATTATTTTTTAAATGATGATGAGTTAGTGTCATTATTTAATTAAATTTAGATGAGACAAATTTAATTAAAAGTCATGTAAATAATAATTTTGGAGTTATCAGAGATATTTTATATTAAACGTTAATATTAAATGATTTTTAAATGAGGATTTGATATTTTTTTAATTAAATTAAAGGATTAGAGTAATTTAATTAATAGATGCAAAATGAGGGTTTTATTTAATTATATTTTGTTGATATAATTTAATTAAGTGGTGATGGGTTAGAATTTTTATTTAATTATATCCACAGAAGGTAATTTAAATAAAGGATGATTTTGAATAGAGAATTTATTTAGTTAAATTTTATTTGAGAGAATTTATTTATTCTTCGTTGAATGTGGGAATTCATTTAATTATACTATGTTGATAGAATTTAATAAAATCCTGATGATTTGGAGAATTTATTTAATTAAATTCTATTGAAATGAATTTAATTAAATGAGATGTAAATGAGGTCTAAATGGAGAGTCTGGGGTTTCAGAATGAAGTGTTTTAATTAAATAATAATAATAATAATAATAATAATAATAATATGGGTATTATTATTATTATATTATTCATTAAAATTATTAGAAGAGAAATAAATAGAGGGGGCGCAACATGGGTGAGGCATGACCCCCCCCCAGCTCTCTCATTGGTGGCTCATCACCAATCCCCATGGACCCCTCTCCGCATGTCAGATCAAGGTGGTATCTTCACAGAAGTTGTACCTCATGGAAAGGTGATCCCTTATCCATGGATTTTTTTGTTCTCATCAACTATTTAGAATCTCTATTTCCTGCGATGCACCCAGGGTGCAACACCCATGGGTGGTGCACCACCCCTTCCCCTAGCTCCGCTTACCGTAGTTATCTTCTTCCGGCTCCTTCATGAATGTAGTTCTTCTTGGTGAAGTGAGTCATTCTCCATGTGTTTCGTTGTTCACATGAGCTATTTAGACTCTCCATCACCCAGTCTCCACTAAGATAAAACACTATATTTTGGTTTATTTTTGTTTCTTCTTTTCATCGTGTTTTAGGTGGTGTGGATGAAGTTTCGGGACCTGTTGGTATGTATTCTAACAATTACTGGAAAAGGCGAAGTGTTTTTTCTGTATTCGGTCTCACTCCATCATTTTCGAGTACAACTATAAACCCTATAATTTTTTTCTCAACCCTTGAATTAGATTCTTGATGTTGTTTACTGTTGTGGTTAATGTTTCTGGTGTTTATTGGTCCCCACCACAATAATTATGGGTGATAGTTCATGTTAATAGGTGTGAAGATAAATTTTGAGTGTGTGTCTGCTTTTGTTAATGTGCATGTATGCTATCAGATCATGGTTTGAGTTATGTAGCTTTGTCTCCGCCAAATTCGTTGAGGTAGGGTTCTAAAATTTTCATAATTTACAAAATGCAGTTCTATTAATTTACTTCTTTTGATAAAGTTGAATGTAATGTTGGATTAAAATGTTTATTAGGAAAAATAGATAATTAATTTTGAATTAATTATATGGTTTCAGGTTGTATAATAGGTAATTAATTGAGTGATTACTTATGAGTTATTAATTGTGTTAAATCGAAATAATTAATTATTAATAAATTATGTGCTTTGAGATGATAATTAACTGAGGTATGAATTATTATATATTAATTAGGTTGTGTTAAAATAATTAATTATAAAATAATTATGTTCATTGACAGGACTATTAATTGGGTGATTAATTATTATATACTAAATTTATTAGCTTGAGATAATTAATTGGTAATTAATTATGTGGTATGAGATTATAAAATATATAATTAATTAGGGGTTAATATTGAGATAATAATTTTGGCTAAGTTGAGATAATTATTTTTTGAATTATTATGTTATATAGAAATAGTTTCCTTGAGATAATTATCATTTCAATCAATTATGAGATATTGAATTGTTTTCCATGATATAATTAATTTTAGAATTTATTTCGTGATTTTGAAATGGTTTCATTAAAAATAATTAACTTGTGAGTAAATTATGTGATATTGAAATAGTTTCCTTAAGATAATTAATTTGTGTATTAATTATGATATATTTAAATGGTTTCCCTAAGATAATTACTTTCTAAATTAATTATTTGATATTCAAATAGTTGAATTAGAAATAAATGTTTTTAATTAATTATGTGCTATTGAAGCGGTTGCCTTTGAAAAATTAATTGTGAGTTAATTTTGTTCTTTGTGTTTTGTAATATGAGATAATTAATCTGGGGGATTAATTATCATATATATTAAATTGGTTAAGTTGATATAATTAATTCAAAATTAATTATATTATTTGAGATTTTAATATTGATAATTAATGAGGGGATTATTAATTATATTCTTTGTGAGTTAATTTTGGTTCCACAGGGCATGCCAATTTAGAATCACAAGACCCCCTGGGCTCATCTCTTAGGCCTTACGACATCCTTGAAATACATCACCTGACTCATTTAATGCCCCCCCCATGTCAGTGAATTCACAATGTAACATCCATGCATGTCAACTATTATATAAAAAACCCTTGGGGAAAGTCATCCAAGACTCTTGAAGCCCTCTAAACATGTTGGCCAGGTCTCATGATTCCCACTAGGGATGTTTTCTAAGACATGTGACACCCTTTGAGACAATTTATATTGACTCCCACAACACCCTCCATATGTTTCAGTCTAAATCTTCTTAATGGCATGAGGGAAAGTCTGGTGGATCATGAGAAATCATCTAGAACATGTGATACCATTTAGATAAGTCAGTTGGGTCATGCGATGGACTCCATGTCATACCACATGGATCTTATGATGTCCTTTGGAAAAGTTACCTATGATCATGAAACAACCATAAGATATGCTACCCACATTATGGAAAGTCCTTTTAAAATACCAATTGGATCATTTATATTTCTTCAAATATGCTAGGTAGATACTCTTTTACATATCAAGATAAGAAGAAAATCGTCACGGGTTAGGAATGAAAATAATACTAGGGAAACCTTAGAGTGTAATCCTCGACCAAGGAAACTATGCAGACTCCAATTCCTGCCATATTACATATACATAGGCCACATTTTCAATGTTTTAGTTCTTTAGAGATCATGTAGGGTGATCCTACTATATAATCTCGTCTCTATAAGAAATGAAATTGATCATTTTCCATACCTTGTTTCTCACATCAAGAATGGCTCACGAGGGCTGAGGGAGTTTCATTGGTCATATCATATTCACCATAAACCTCCAAAAGACTATAAACACCTCAGAATATAATCCTTGACCAAATAAACTATGACTAATTTGATTCCGTCCATATTTAGGATATGTTGGTCACCTCTTCATGGATTGTGTTCCACATGATTATCCCAATACAGATGTCCCCTATCTACAATATATAATATTGACCATTATCAATCCCTTGTTTCTCATTCTGAGCATAGTTCACATGAGCTTGCAGATATAAAATAATCATATCACTCACATCCCGAGTCTCTATTGACCATGTAAATTCATGTTTGTAAATCACCAACATGTGGATTGACACATTACCCTCAACACAAGGAATATACCATGTGGATAACACCAAGGGTGTGATTAAACTAGGCGAATTTAAAATCATATGAAAACCAGCATATATAGGATGACTTCCTAAATATCAAACTCATATAAAAATCCATTTTGATGTAAAAATAATGACTATTCTATTTTTTCACCACCATGACCCTATCAATCCCATGGGATGATTACTATACCACATTCATCAGTGGATATAGATATAAATTGAACTACGACGACTCTAATTCCAATCATAACTCAGATATGTAGGATGGATCCCTGATGACCATGTTCCATAATAAATCATCTCATGGTAGTACCAGCATTTAAATATCTTATCATGTGAAATTAAAAATGATCATTTTTTACCTTGTTTCTCACACCAGCATAACTGAAGTGAGCTAAATGGATTTTAATAATAATGTTATCCTCGCCATGAATCACTAGAATGATAGGGTTAATATTTGTATATTCTTCTCAAAAAAATGATCTATGGTAGATTTGATTCATTATACACTATAGATACATAGGATTCCCCATTAGGGTCTAAGAATTAAAACATGGCATCCCTAAGCACCAATATATTTATTTTATACCTGACGTTAAGCTATTGGATTCCAAAAAAACTATGTTTCTTTTGATTCATTCAATTACTAGGCTATGTAAGATGCCTCATAATAGCTCAATCCCCTCATTGGAATATTAACGTCCCCCATACATGGATGAAAATTATGAATCACTTGGTTACAGAGCTTCATCACAAAAGCAACTACCCATTAAAGGAGAATGATGGAGATCCTCATATATATATAGAATGATTCAATATAGAGCTCTCCTTTTTTTCATAGGAATGATAATTAACCCATCATCATTTTGTTAGATTAACTGGTCCCATATTACAATTACGGAGTGATTTATGAACATGTCATAAACATATATATATTAGAGTTACATAGTAGAAAATAATTCCACCGAAAATGGTGAAATGAGCCCAAATATCCACCCTCTCGACTAGTGTGAGTCCCAAAGTTTCATTGGGTCTAAAAATCTATGTGGCCTACTACCTTTTGAAAGTAGGTTTGTTCCTAGTTGTGGATAATGGAACCATTGGGAGTTTATGGTAAGAGATACAATGGAAATATTATGTTAATTATAATGCAAAACACAAATCCCCCACAATCTAACCATCAGATTGATCACATACAGGCCTCAAATACCTTGAAAAAATAATAATTGTGAACCCAATGTAATTCTCCATAATAAAAATCTATTGTTTTTAATCTACTGAGCCATTATCATTTTACCCCATATGAAAATAAAACTAACATGACTAATTTAAATCTCTCAAATGAAATAGTAATCATGTTTCAGGATACTTTATTTTTCATAACCTATACAAAAAAATTAGTAAGACCAACTTGATCTTACATATAATCTTGTGTAACGAAGGTTCTTATAAGTCCGTCCATGAGTTGACAAGTCCACAAGAGTATAATGGATGAATCAAGAATATCATGAAAATTTTGTTAATCATAAATATACAATCAAGAATATTATTCCTATGATATTGAAATAATTGGTAGCTTTATTACTTGTTTTGTGTATGACTGTAGATCCTGAAAAGATCCTGATTCCCGATAATGTATTCTTCAGCCAATTTTTTCTCTTATAAATCTTATGCATCTAAACCACCCTTAGGGTATAATGAAATCTTTCCTACTCAATGGATCTAATAATTGGTGTAAAACACAACTGTCTAAGAGTACCAAAAACATGATAAAATCTTGATAATGGAAGCTACCCCATAAATTTATCCAAACGTAGAAAATGTAGACTCTGCATCACCCAGGAAAGGATGTTTCTAAGATTGTAGACTTTGTTTCTGCATGTAACCACATAGGTAGCTTATCTCTGGGGCACAGAAACTACCACCTTCAGATTCTAATGATGGTGGATATGGAATTGAAATACGGCTCCCATGTGATTTAGGTGTCGTCGAGGAGGGAACATGTCATACTTTGTCTCCAGCATCATCCCACTAGTAACCACCAGTCTCTTTCTAAAGGTACCACCCAACATGATGTCACCTCCGACTCCCGTGTACGATCAGTAAGGAAGGCTCAATAGGGGAGGAAGGTGCTGAAAATCAAGGAGAGTGATCATATCCCCACTCATGTGGATAATTCCTGCTGACATATCTCGATTACACCTATAATCAAGTCACATTTTCCTAAAAACTCAAAAACAATCCTTTTGGAATATTCCCTCAATGTTTAGGGGGAGCCACAAATAAAAACCCCTCTGTATGAATCGCATTGTCATATTATGATGGCCCATGGAGGAAAAATGTGGGATCATATCCCCTCTTCAATCAATGACATCATCTAGTTTATAATGGAGATTGGGAATGTGTAGGATTATATCCTTAATAAAGCTTTTCCAAAATGAAAATATATTTTTTCAATAATAGAATAACTCTAGCCATATATTCTGGCACTATTTCAGATAAATAGATATCTTCATACTCCTATCCATATAGCTCGGGAAACTCAACAATATGATCATCATGAAAAAGTGGTTGTATCAGATCAAGAAAACTCTCATGATCCACCTCCAAAAATATTATCTTAATATCTAGATCAATAATGAGTATTTGGGGAAGGCCCATACTGTGGTTCCAATTGGGGCTCACCAGGTGATACCATTACATGCCTTAGGATAGGGGAACATTCATGTTGAAAACGTTTGGTGGCATATTCCAAAGGCCTAGGATCGGGCTTGTATCCCTATTCAAAATGGGGCACACCATGTGAAAGGGGAAAATTATAAGGATAATTTCATATTCATATCTAATAATTCCAATGGTATACTTCCAGTGCAAAGGATCGAGTATATATCCCTGTTATGGATAGGGATGACCATGTGATAATGGAACATGCCTCGGGATAAAATCATTTTCCAATCAGTAAGTGTGTATGGAATATTTTAGAAAATCACGGAATCAATGCACATATTTTTTGTTCCACTGATGAATGGATGTTCCAGAATCATTCTGAGGAAATTCATGAGGGGTCACATATTCCTCCTCTTATTCTGAAGGTTTTTCAGTATATTCTAGCTGGGAATGTATATAACAAAAATTATCATATCCAGGTTCCAACCAAGGCTCACCATGAAAGAGAGGTACATGCCTCGGGAAAGGGTCAAACTCTTCAAAGAAATACTAGCATCATATACCAATTGATACAGATTGGGCTCATACTCCTCTCTTGACTAAGTCTTTCTATGAGAGAATTGAACATACCTCAACACATTATCGTATTCTTTTCAATAATTATAGAGATTGTTGGAATATTCAAAAAAAACATATCAGAAGTGAGAGCATATTCCCATAGCACCAGATTGTTACATTCATATTTCAGCAACCATCATATAGTGTTCCCATATCCCTGGACAATTCTAATAGGCTAGTTGGAATATTTGAACCACATTGCAGAACAAGTCCCATATTCTTAATCTTATAAATGTCATTGTACTTGAGGATTTTTGAGACCCATTATCAACACCATGTGGGATCATCAACTCTTCTATCAACTTGGAAGTAGAATACAATCATTATCATGATAGTCCACCTCATGGTAGTGTGTAGATGGATCAGAGGGACTATACTCCTAACTTAAATCATGGTCAAACTCCCCACGATTATATATATAGTGAATAAGGAAATACTAATCATTCCCATAGACATATATATATAGAGGATTTAAAAACTCTGATATCTTCATATAGAATAGTTCTTGAAATATTGGGGTTAACTGTATATGTTTCCCCCATCAACTTCTAGTAGCACTCCACTCATGTCAGTAGGTGTCCATTAGATCCATCGTCATTGATTTGACTATATAGAGGTGTATAAGTCTGATGAAGAGTATTGCAAAGTTCACATATATATATTTATCAAAAAAAACTTCACATCATGTATTGGCCCCTCGCAACATCTAGGTATAAGATCCCAAATGAGCTAGAAAAGTATTTCATTCCTTATTAACACAAAAATATGTGGGATAATCATCAGAAACTCATAGATAGATATATCTTTTATCCAAGAAACTAATTTCTCCATTATAAAAACAAAATATTATGTTTTTATCTCGACTAATACACTATCTCCATGGTTTGCGCTCTAAAACTAAAAAAGAATAGTGTAAATCTGCAACACACTTGCCGTTATTGCATCATGAAAATTTGGTATCTAATATATAAATCCATGTCTTATATTCAAATTACAGGATGAGGAATGTATGAAGAGTTATATTATGAGACACCCCTAGAAAAATAGAACCCCTCGAATTTGAAAAATAGTAAATTGATAGCCTCCGCAAAAATCTAGAGACCTTTAAATGCTCAGGACAGTGGGTCACTAAAACAGAATTCCCCGATTCAAAGATGACCGAACTTCATGAAAAGATGGAGAGGATATCTAGGAGGACATAAATATGGGGATCTCAATGAATGAGAGAATATTTTGGACATAGATAATGAATTTGAGATTATATGGATAACATCTCATGAATAATAGTTCGCACCATGGGTTGCCATCACACCCTGCTCTAATGTGAGCACAACCATGTCACATCGAACAAGATGTGGTACTAGCTTCCATAACAGACATCTAAGAGAATACTAGGTGAATATGTCTAGGAGGATATCTACCAAAATAACCAACCCTTAAATCATCAACTCCTGAGAAGATTCATGGTATATCCCTAGTAGATGCATGAAATATCTAGCCCATTGGGTCGGGTGAATTTATATCTCAATCAGTATATAAATGTTCCTAATATCATGAGATATTCCTAGAAGAATTATTTGTGATTCCATATCACCCTTATCCCACTAGAATGGGGGAATTTTTATCTTCATGGCTATATTGGGAATCATCATGTCCTTAATTGGAATCATTTGATCCTCAAAAAATGGGACCAATCAATGCTAATTATGTCCCTAAATGACCACCATTCCACAAGGATGAAGTCATTTTCATCGCCATTCTCACTACCAAGATAATAATTATTCGTTAGTATTGATGGGAAATGACTGGTGTCCAACCTATCCCTCTCACCATGGGACAATCCTCTTCTTGTCAGGGCCCATTTGGAAATCATGACCTGAAAATCCCTCAATTTCATTATTCACTGGCCACAATAGGAGGAACAAATGTAAAAGGCAATAAAATGCTGTCAAGGTTGCAATACGAGATGTACTGAATTGAAAAATGGTTTATATAATGACTCTAATAAGTTCAGTGAAGGATCATTCTATTTCATTTGATGTAATCGAACTACCACCATTTCTTAATATTCCCCAATGAATGTCATCACTCTAAACATGGAATACATTGTAATTCAAGAAAAAAACACTAAGGTCCAAAAAATATAAAATTTTATCCATGTTCCGCGTGACATGGATGCACTAAATGAGGTTCTACACATTAAAAATGATTGAAGCATTCAAAATTTTGAACCACTGAATTCTGAGTTTCCACATCCTCAGCAAAATATTGTCGAAGAAAAAGGGAACGGTGCAGCTACATACCAATCACTAAATAGAATACTTGACATTACTTACATGGATGAAAAATGTCTCAAAATGTGATTGATATACTAGATCTATATCATGTCAATGAGGAACTACCACAGGGAAATATTCTAACTTGGCATCATCTTTATGCATAGATTAACATTCTCCCTCCAATAGTTGATCCTCCCACATAACTGATATCTGAACATAACATTGGGTTTGGATCTAGAGACCCACTATACATAAATGAGGAATTTTAAAATTATAATGGCCTCCCTTTATTATGAAAACATCCTCTCCCTTGTTAGTTCAATCATTTAGTCATATGTTGAATTTAGAGTCAGCAGGGGATGAAAGAGTTACCACATTATTGGCCCTCTCCTGATCCTTTTGGATGAGAGGTGGATCATATATTACTAAAACTAAAGTTAATTAATGTCATCGAGCCCCTGGATACTCAATGGGAATCCAATGAAAGCCGACATACACCTATTCAATTACTCAACCTCAACTAATCATCATCAATCCAACCTTCTCTAGGTTTGAGGATGCAGGTGACTCTAAACATAATATCACACACTATGTATCCTAATGTGGACAGATGATGGGGCCATGATATTAATAGAAGGAATCAAAGGTGATTAGTTTCATATAGACTATGTAAGGGATATCCTCTATTTGGTATAGCATCCTTCCAGCAGGATCCACTACAGAATGGGAAGACCTTTATCTTTAATTCCTTTATCAGTTCATCTCCGCAATGGAAAAAATGATGACTATCATCATGAAGAACATAGTGAAATGTGATAATTATAACTTTCATCATTTAATAAAAATATTTATTGTTTTATCCTATTCACTAAGCATCCATATCATGCAAAAGAAAATACTGGAACTCTGTGCTGAAAATCTCAAGGATGATTTCTAGACACCTCTGATCCTTGTGAAGTATCCAGGTGGGTTTTGAGAGTTCATTGAAGTGGAAAATCTTCTTGATGAGGCTATTCAATGAACCCGATCCAAAACCTGACTAATTCACACATCCCATAAGAAATATTCTAGGAAATCATAAGTTCTGGCTTTCAACCTCAAGTAAGCAACCGGGACCATCCATGAACCTATATAGGATCCAAACAACCAAGCCCCACTTTTCGAGTGGTGAAAACAATAGAATCATACTTATATAGAATCAAAAAGAAATAAAGGATGCCTAAGGATTTAGGAATATAGGAAAAAAGTATAATCCTTCCAAAATGAACAAGTCCTAAGCTATTTCTCAGCCAACATGAACACTAACCTACTCCAGATTCCACTACTATGAAAGCCTGCTGATTTCAACCTCATAGACCATACCAACTACTATCCTTTACATATAATATTATTTTAAAACATCACATAATGATTCATTTCCAAATCCTTCCTTCAATTCATGGTTAATTACAGATAGGTGGAGTTAGAAAACTATCCAGAGCAATTGGCGTGCATAAATATTGTACAGTCAGAAGAAGGGGATGGTTAGAAGAATGTTCTAACTTGGAATGTGCAAAAATTAAACAATAATATGTCTAGAAAAATATTTTATAATGATCATATAATGCTAATAGAATAGTTGTGTAGACCTAAAATATCTCCAACACCTTACAATAAAGGATCAAATATACCCCCCCCCCCAATGGTAATTGTGAGCATCCGAAACCAGAAGATATAGAAGAGGAGGAATCATATTATGATCAAATACAAGACCTAACTAATGTATATTTCTTACCTAAAAGATACAAAATGTGGTAACCACCCCATCAAATGGAATCCCTATCAGAGGAAGAGATCATATTTGGTTATTTCAATGTGATACACATGGTAGACCCCTTATCCAATGATGAGTTTTCTCACGAATATGAATTTCCCGCACATAACCAGGGAATTAGAGGACACATGCCCCGAAGCTGATGATACAGGCGACAACACAGATGAGTTCAAGACCAATATTTTAATAATACCCCCATATATGACATATATACAATTATAAATTTAGGGATGGCACTCTAGCCATTTCATAAGAGATAAGGATGTATTCCAGAACCCTCCAGTGGTCATTCCAACCCAATTGACTTTCATGATCTTCTAACAAGGGTTAAATCTTCCAATAATCTTAGATAAAGGTGAAGTTTAGCATGAACCACACTGTTGGCATCAAATGTCACATCAACATCTACATTGATTCTAGTCATATCCACATCAGATGCCTCATCTCTTGAACTGCACGCCTTCGAGAATCCCCATATTGGGAAGTACCTAACTTTGGTACATAAGTATGGCATTCTTAAATAGTTGGATTTTATCCCCGGGAAGATCTCAAAACTCAATGCACTCCATCTTCCTAAATAAATTAGATAGGTACTTGTTCAATCCCTTCGGAGCCCAGGGAATTTTTTCAAACAAGTCGTTGTAGCTGGGCTCAATCAAACGGAGTTTATGTCATTGTAATGTCATGTCACTATATCATTCACTGATCAAGACTTAGATGAGGCCATCCAAGGTGACATAAAGCACATATATAGTTTTCAGGAAGATTAAATAATGTTAATGTCTAAGTAATTCTGATTGATAATGGATCTAGGATCAGTCTCATCCCATTTAAACCTTTCAGCAATTAGGATATAGATAAGGGGAGTTATCTCCTACAATGATCCCCATTTATGGTTATGATAAGGGTGATAAAAGACCTACCATGATGTAAAAATCAAATACTATTTTGGGAACTCACATACGATGTTGATTTTTTGGTTATCCAGGAAGATAAAACATATAATATCATACTCTAATGACCCTATCTCTATAACCACATATTGGTAACATCAACATTGAATCAGTTTCTGAAGTACACCATTGATGGATGTTTTAGCACAGTACATGGTGACAACACCCCCTTAGAGAGTTTTGGAGCCACATATGATGAAGTATATTTCTACATGAAGGTGTAAGGAAACCAATATAAGATGATGATATACATGTTATAGATTCAAATATCATTTGGAATACCCCTGTGAACCCCCAGATTATGTTCAATTGCGACAATATGCTCCCCATAAATCTGTCAAATTATCATATCTATTTGTAGAGGTCTAAAAACACTCAATTAATCAGTGATAATATAAAATGAAATTAACTTCGGAATCCCTCTATGATGAATGTGATATAAATGGATGATATTATCTCTTATAATTTCTTCTCTCTCCCTAATAGTGATAGGGAAAACCCCATATTTCCATATTTATCTAAAAATTCCTTCACATAATAATATTGGAGAAGGATGAGGATTAACTCATAAATAAACCTCTATAATTTGAGGAAGGTATCTCTATTACCATTGATGACCTCAGATGAATAAATAATGAAACGTAAGA
Source organism: Viscum album (assembly GCA_963277665.1). NCBI lineage: Eukaryota > Viridiplantae > Streptophyta > Magnoliopsida > Santalales > Viscaceae > Viscum > Viscum album. Next base: position 327,514,379 of record OY728143.1, read on the forward strand.
AGACTCGTGGCCTACTCTGATTACTACCTCTATTACCTTAAAAGAGAAAGTGATGTACATTGTTGTTGGACTCACCTGTTTTAATAATCACAAATCATGTTTAAATATTGATCATAATATATTAAGTAAGTATTTAATCCTTTTAATATACATATACAATTATCTTATTCTCAACAATGTATATTCTTATGACTCATGACTTTGCTGCATCAACTTACAGTCCATTTTTATCTAAATATAAGCTCACTTTTAAAGGCTACTGGTAAGAGCCTTCTGTTCAAAGTCACCATTATAGCTTACTATCACCTTAAGTCACTATTGCTATAAGATCACCGTTGAAGAATTAAAGTCACTATTGGAAGCTACCAGTACATGGTTACTATCAAAAACCTACTGATGATCTACTTATCAATGCTCACAGACAAAGAGTTACTGTTATATGGTCACTATTGTAACAAAGTTTCTGCTAGAAGTCCACTGTCAGACACTTTCTCAAGACGTCTTTTGAGAAATTCTCTATTCACGTCTGCAGTTGGAAAGGTTACTATTGAATTAGTCTGATGTTACAGAACTACCAATTAGAAGCTTACTATTAAAGGTCTACTGTTTAGCCTACCAATGGAGTTCACTGATGAGGATCCACTATTAGAAATAATAAATAGCTACCGTTAAAAGACTACAGTTGAAGTCGACAGTTGGAAAGACAACATTTCACAGTTGGAAAGACCACAGTTGAAGCCCTCAAATGAACAGTCTACTGATGAAGTCCACAATTATAGAGATTGAAGTCTACCGTGTGATATGCATCTGCTACCAGTATATTGATATTCCACTCTTTTCTTGACCTATTTTATTAATACTATTATAACCGCCATTTATGGTCAAATTAATGCACCTGACATTATTTAATTTTATTTGCAGGGATATCTGGAGACTGTACGATGTATGAGAAAGACCCCACGTGGTTGAAAAATTTCTCTTGTTGGTCTCTACTAGACAACAAAACACAAAAACAGGATACTATATAAAAGACACATAAGATAGAAACAAAAGAAGAGACCCTGAAAATACTGGTATGATGAAGGGAACTCTCAAGCACTAATCCAAAAAATAACATGAGCTTCATGAAGAGCTATTGAAAATAAACTTCTACAATCTGTAGTAGTGAGTAGTAAAGAGTTTTTGAATCCTAGAAGTTGGTCATCTCTATATCTAGAAGTCACAACCTAGAAGCTGCGACACTCTGTTTTGGAGGCAACTTGCAGAGAAGGACAAAAGATTCATTTAATTCATTCCAACGAGTCCAGAGCTGATCTTCCAACACAATAGAGAATTCAAAACTTGTCCCTACTATATTTAGCTCTACTGTATTTAAATACATTACATTTATGAGAAGTGTGTATGTGTTACACACACTGACTCTTGTGCTTGAACTGAGGGATACTGAAAATCCCCATACCAAACTATCATTACATTTTTTCCCACGTATAACTGTGGAAGAATCCTGGTGTGGCTTGGTAGTTCATTTGTTTCCCACGAAGAACTGTGGTAGAGGTTGCAAAACCTGAACAATTTGTGAAAGCTATTCTAAAGACCGATAAATGTTGTGTATCACGTTTCAATATAACTTCTTAGTGGTAGGTGATCACAATGTGGAGAGTACTAGGTCTTGACTTAAGACTGAACCTCTTGTTTAATTGTGTTGTGTTCATCTTTTCTTTACTCTGTTTAACATCTATCCGATGTGATTATATTTTCAAATACAGAAATTGTTTTTACATTCACTCTGATAGTTAGTTCTAGTTAGTGTGTATATCTGATTTGATTTGTAAAATTGTTTCAAAAGTCGAATTAGATCTCAAACTAATTCAACTAAGGAGTAATCAACCTTTGAGAAACTTGTTGAACAATAACCCACTTATATCTCTACTACCTTAATTGACTGGGCTATTCTAATTTGGGGGATTTTAATCCTAAATGTTTTTAACAGAAATTTTAATTGGTACTCAATTCACCCCCCTCTTGAGTATCCACTCCGACCAACATTTGGTATCAGAGGTCTCACTCTTATTTATAAAAGGTTTTCCAACCCTCTGTTTTCAAACTGTGATTTTAGTTTTACTTAAAGATATTAAATTTCTGTTAGTTCTAATTTTTCTCTATTTAATTAATTTTCTTAAATATAGTTATGGAGAATAGACTAGAAGGTGTTGCTACGAACATGCCACCTTTATTTAATGGTGTGAATTATGGTAAATGGAAAATTAAAATGAAAATTCATTTGGAAAGTATTGGTTTTGATATTTGGTCTTCTATAGAATCAGAATATGAAATTCCAAAAACGTCTACAGCTACCTGGGATGATGCTACAATGTCTGACTATAATAATAACTATAAATCTATGAACTCTCTTTACTGCTCTTTAGGAGATGATGAATTTTACCGAATTTCTGCATGTAAAACTGCTCATGAAATCTGGGACACCTTGGCTATTTCTCATGAAGGAAAAACCAATGTGAAGGAAATGAGATTAAATACTTATACAATTAAATATGATAATTTAAAGATGAGACCTGATGAACCCATTTCTGATATGAATCTTATGTTCAATGAGATTTTCAACACCATGAGTTCACTGGGAACAATTGTTCCAGAAAAGGAGCAGATCATGAGAATATTGAGATGTTTTCCTGACAGATGGAGAGGCACTTCTGTGTCTATCCGAGAGTCAAGTGACATCATTAAGATACCAGTTAAGGAATTGATTATAAACTAATGATGTATGAAGAGGAATTGAAGGTGAACAAAGAAGATGATGAACCCAAAATAAAATATGTAGTATTTAAGTATACTTCCTCTAAGTGTAAATAAAAGGAGAAAATACATGTACCTACTGTAAGTTCAACTAGTGAAGATTCAGATTCAGTCAGTGATAATGAAATGGCCCAAATAGCTAGGATATTTAAGAGGATCTATAGGAAGAAAAAGTATTTTAGAAATCCAAACTACAAGGGTATGTATGATAGACAATGTATGTGGAAGAAGGATTGGAAGAAATCTGATAATGAAGATGATATAGTCTTCTATGAATACAAGAGGAAAGGACACATCAACGCCAACTATCCGAAGTTAAAATTCAAAATGAAATATGACTATAAGTACAAAAATTACAAGAAATCCATGAAAGCAACCTGGAGTGCTTCGGAAGATAGCACAAGTGAATTAGAAGTTACTAAATCTGAAAAGAATCATGCCAATATGTGCTTCATGACTAACATATATGGGGTACCTATTTCCCCTATTATAAATGATTATTATTCTGAAAATAACAGTGACTCAGATAATGATGCAAATATGTATAAGGATGAACTGTTTGAATATTACATTGTACTGGAAGTTACCTGTAATGAACTAAAAGATAAATACAAATCTTTGAAGAAACAACATGCCTTGACTAGTAATATCAAAATAGATCAAAGTGTAGAAAAATAAAAGAATGCTCAATTGTTGAAAGAGAATACTCAGCTCAAATTATCTAATGAACAATTGATAAAGTATATTGAAACGTTCACTACTGGTCGGGATACCTTGACATAGTTCCTATGATGAAATATTGCTCCAAAATATACAACTGGTCTAGGATATCAGCATAGACAGAGACACATTAGCAAAACCAATTTTTTTCCAAAACATAGACAGTTCACTGCTAATTCTGGACAATATTTTGAGAAAAAAATTTCTAAAGGACCAAACAAAGTATTTATGTCTCAAAATATATTTGTTGATTTCATAAATTCAATAATGAAAATATGGTTACCCAAAGTTTTATTGGCTAAGATTTCTAGACCCAAGAAGATATGGGTACCAAAATTATCCCATGTTTAATCTGTTTTGCAGGGAAGTTGTTTAAAGTTTTCATATAAAACTCTATGGTTTTTGGATAGTGGATGTTCAAGACATATGACAGGAGACTATTCGTGTTTTAAGAGTCTAATTAAAGTTGATGGTGGGAATGTCACCTTTGGTGACAATGTAATAGGAAAAATCATCGACTTAGGCCAGATTGGTAACCCTAATACAATATTAATTTCTAATGTACTTTTTGTTGATGGATTAAATTATAATTTACTTAGAATATCTTAGTTATGTGATGATGGCCGTAATTTTAAATTTGAAAATGATTCATGCAATTTTTTTAATTCAAATAATGACTTAGTTTTCACTCCATGTAGAAATGAGAATGTATATGCTGTTGATTTAAACTCCTTAGCTAAACAAAATGTTTCTTGTTTAAATGATTTTCATAAAGAATCGTGGTTGTGGAATAGAAGATTAGGACATTGTAATGTGCATTCACTTAGGAAACTATCTAAGAAATGTTTAGTTATAGACCTACCTAAATTGGAATTCCCAAATAATAAAGTGTGTAATCCTTGTCAAAAGGGAAAACAACACAAAGTTTCTTTCAAATCAAGGAAAGATGTTTCAACTTCTCAACCACTTGAGTTGGTTCACATGGATTTGTTTGGACCATCAAGAGTTTCATGTTTAAATGGGAAGCACTATGTTTATGTTCTTTTAGATGACTTTTCTAGGTATACTTGGATATACTTCCTAGCTCACAAAAGTGAATCTTGTTCCTACTTTGTCAAATATTCTAAGTCTGTAGAAAACCGTAGTGGACTTAAGATTAAAACCCTAAGAAGTGATCATGGCTGTGAGTTTGAGAATCATGAGTTTGAATCCTACTGATTGCATAATGGTTATTGTCACAACTTTTCTGCCCCTAGGAAACCCCAACAAAATGGAGGTGTAGAAAGAAAAAATAGGACCCTTCAAGAAATTGCATGGACTATGCTTAATGAGTATGAGTTACCTATTTATTTTTGGGTTGAAGCTGTAAATATAGCTTGTTGCATTATTAATAGAGTCTTAATTATACTTATTCTAAGAAGGACCCCTTATGATCTTTGTAATAATACGAAGCCTAAGGTTAATTACTTTAGAGTTTTTGGTTGCAAAGTCTTTATTCTTAATACTAAAGATAATCTTGAAAAATTTGTTTCTTAAAGTGATGAAGGAATTTTCCTAGGTTATTCAATTTCAAGTAAAGCCTATAGAATGTTCAATAAGAAAACCAAATGTGTGGAAGAATTAGTTCATATCAAATTTTATGAGACTGATCAACATGGCCTAAAGCTTCTCTTGAAAATATTGAGGAAGATTTATCAAATTTGAACCTTAATGAAAAAAATAATGAATCCCCTATAAAATTATCCAGTTCCAGAAATTTTCCAGAATCTACACCTGCTGATTTTGAACTAATAGAAAACTATGAAGATTGTAGTTCAACCCTTCCTAGAGGTATTAGGACTCTCAAGAATCATCCTCTAGATGTTGTTGTAGGCGATTTAAATAGAGGAACACAAACTAGAGCTTCTCTAAGAAACCAGGTTGAACATCAAGCTTTTCTTTAACATCTTAAACCAAAAAATATTGATGATGAATTCAATGATGAATTTTGTGTAATGGCTATTCAAGAAGAACTAAATGAGTTCGAAAGAAACAATGTTTGGGAATTAGTGGAAATACCCAAGGACACCCTAACCATAGGCACTAAATGAGTTTTTAGAAACAAAGTAGATGAGTCTGGGAATATAGTTAGAAATAAAGCTAGGCTAGTTGCACAAGGATATATCCAAGAAGAAAAAATAGACTATAAAGAGACCATTGCAATTGTATCTAGACTAGAATCTATTAGGATACTACTTGCCTATGCAGCTCATCTGAATTTAAAACTTTATCAAATGGATGTTAAAAGTTCTTTTCTAAATGGATACATAGTTGAGGATGTGTTTGTTGAACAACCCCCCGGTTTTATAAACCCCCATTTTCTCAATCATGTTTTCAAACTGTCTAAAGCTTTGTATGGCTTAAAACAAGCTCCAAGAGCATGGTATGATAGGCTCAGCTCTTTTCTTATTTCAAAAGGTTTTACCAAAGGGATATAAAATCCTACTCTTTTCATTAAATGGACTTCTAAAGATGTTTTGATAGTAAATATTTATGTGGATGATATTATTTTCGGATCTTCTAATAGTTCATTATGTGTTGATTTTTCAAAAATGATGCAAAATGAGTGTGAAATGAGTTTAATGGGAGAAATCAAAATTTTTCCTTGGATTTCAGATTGTTCAAAATAAAAATGGCATTTTTTTGAATCAAAGAAAATATATTAAGGATATTTTAAAATGGTTTTCTTTGGATGGTAGTAAATATAGTGACACACCTATGAGTACCACCTATAAGTTGGATACAGATGAAGCTGGAGAACCAGTGGATCAAACCAACTACAGAGGTATGATAGGGAGTCTACTCTATCTTACAGCTAGTAGACCTGACATCATGTTTAGTGTAAGCATGTGTGCTTTCTTTCAAGCCAATCCAAAAGAGTCTCATTTAACTACTTTGAAAAGAGTTTTTAAATATCTCAAACATACTCCCAACTTAGGATTATTCTATCCAAAGGACAATAATTTGATATGTTGAGTTATTATGATGTTGATTTTGCTGGTTGCAAGTTAGATAGAAAAAGCACCTCTGGGACATGTCACATTTTAGGCAAGTCACTAGTATCTTGGTGTAGTAAGAATCTGAATTCTATTGCATTATCTACTGCCAAAGATGAGCATATAGCTGTTGGTAGTGTTTGTGCTCAAATCTTGTGGATGAAACATACTTTACTGGACTATGGATATAAATTTAAACATGTTTCTATAAAGTGTGAAAATACAAGTGATATTAACAATTCCAAAAATCTAGTATCTCATGCTAGGACAAAGAATATTGATGTGAGAGATCACTTTTTGAGGGATCATTATCAAAAGGGTGATATCACTCTTGAATTCATTGAAATTGAACAACAAATGGATGATATATTCACAAAGACTTTGAATTATGAGAGGTTAAATTACATCAAACATGAATTAGGGATGAGTAATTTCAGCATAGGGGACCTCACTATTAGACCTCACAGTCGAACCTCACTGTTAGACCTCACAGTCGAACCTCACTGTTAGACCTCACAGTCGAACCTCACTGTTAGACCTCACAGTCGAACCTCACTCTTAGACCTCACAGTCGAACCTCACTGTTAGACCTCACAGTCGACCCTCACAGTTGGACCTCATAGTTAGACCTTACTGTTATACCTCACTGTTGCACCTCACTGGTTTACCTCACTGATACATCTCACTATTGGATACCTCGCTGTTTGTTTTTATTTTTGCGGGAATTCGAACTGTTTTATTTCTTTTTATTGTTTATATTTTATTTCGTTTTAATCCCTAAATGATAAAATCAAAGGGAACGAACACGTTTCAATCCACCTTCCTCTCCCAATCTTGAACCTTTCTCTCGAAATTCCTAAACCCTAACCCTTCACCTGGCCCCTCAAACCTCTCTCAATCTCTATGGCCAGAACCAAGCAACCTTCGACTGTCAATAAGGATGTGCCAAGGCCTAAGAGAACTCAAGCTGAATATAGTGGCACCAGTAACGCCCTATCAATACCTGTAAACCCACATCTAAACAAGATAAAAATCTTCACTGAGAAGGAGTTGAGTGAAGAATGGCTGCTGTCGAGCAAGTCATTAGTACTTAAAGTACTAGATTCCAAAGGATGGACCAAATGCTTTGCCATCAACAATGAACCTCACTACCCGAATCTTGTGAAAGAATTCTATGAATATCTGACATTCGAAGAGGAAGAGGATGTGCATAAGCTAATGTCCAGAGTCAATGGAAATGAAGTTAGTTTCTCATCTGCTGAGTGGGATGCCTGTTTGAGAGTTCCTCATGAAGGAATTCTTTATTACTACTTTGGATTGGCTCCTCCAGACAGTGTTGTTTTTGAGTATGAAAAAGATTTGGAAGAACTGACAGGAGATGGAAAATCAAGAAGGATCATTGCAGCTAAGATGAATGGGGAAGACAGGCTCTTATTCAAATCCATTCAGCATGTACTTAGTCCGAGGAGAGGGGACTTTGTTGTACTGATGTACCAGGACATATTCCTGATATACTTACTGAAGCATGGGGAGAATATTAACATATGTAGGTTACTGATGGTACAATTGGAGGATATGACCATGTCAAGCTCAAAGTCCAATGCCTTATTCCATGCCAAGCTTATTTTAGTTATGCTAAAGTTAAATGGTGTGGCTGGAAATCAAGAAGAAATGATTGTAGCCAAGAATAGTGTGTGTATCTACAAGGTAATCTACAAGTTCATGAAAATTTTCTGGAATCCCTGGAAGAGGACATGGGTGAATGATGAAGGAAAGGTGTATGAAATGTTTGACCCTAGTACTCATCCAACTAGGCCAAAAGGCAGAAGAGATCTAGTCCTGAAGCCTGATGATCCAGAACCAGTTTTTTCTTATGAGGAGGAGGCTGAAAGAGTTGTGGACCCTCAATGAGAGAACACCCCCCATTGATGATGGAAGTGATCCTGATTTACCTCATAGTCCTGTAAGGACTATAGTTTTTGGAGAAGCTATCCTTCCAAAAGAACTACCAAGGAGAGAGACTGTTCTGAAGGACAATGATACTAAGACCACTGAAGAAGAAGAAGAAACATATCAGAATGTTTTCAAGGACACATCTGAAGTGTATGAGGCAACCGAGTCAGATCATTTTTTTCATGAAGAAAAGGAGGTTGTTGTTGAAGCAGATGATGAGGAAAATGAAGAAGAAGAGCTCAATTTGAGCCCTCTGATTGATAATACAGACAATATAGTTCCTGATCAGGAAGCATGAGTGGCATCTACTACAATTGATGAGAGAGTCATTGATGACTCAGAAAAGGATAGGACTAACCATACTATTGAACTATTAGAGAAAATGTTCATTGCATCTACTGAAGATGCAGAGGAGGTTGTGGATTTACCTCGAGCAGAACAGTTAGAGGTGATTCCTCAGGATAATACTCTAAGTGAGGGGGAGCATCTTGGTTCAGTTTTTGTGTTGTATGACATCGATGGTTGGTCATCAGATCCAGGATATATGGTACTTGGACTCAATTATGGAGATTCTGATGAGGAAGATCATCCCCAAAGGGATTCAGTTGTACTTCCTGTTGTGGCTAACAATTTTGAAACCAAGGAGGACCGTGAGTCCTTAAAGGCTGAAATGTAAGAAGCACTTATAGAATCAGTGGAAGATTTAAACAAAATCCTGGTTGAAGAGATGAGGAGTGTGGAGAAATCCTTGCAGCTATATATGGGATGTGTTGTGTCTAGTAAAGTGAAGGAAATGATGGATAAATTCAAAGTATGCCATACTCAAATTGAGAGTTAGACATGAGTTGTGGTTACTCTAAGATAATCGATTGCTTCATTGAATTCCATGAACAGTTCTCAAACCCAAGTGAATGCTGATATTAGATATATCAAAGAATTATTCAAGCAGTTTTTGGATGTATTTGAGGATTTTAAGACATCAGTCAAAGAACATTTTAAGAGTCAAGATGCACTTGTTCAAATTTTGGTTAGTAATTTGACAAAATCTTTCAAAGAGACAGTAGATTTCTTGGTAAAACCCCTTCTATCATCCATCTCCACTGTGAACATTGACCAGATCAGAACTGTGATCCTAGACGAGTTGGCTAAGGATGGTACCAGTGGCACCTTTGATACTCAGATACTTCCTACCACTGGGGAAGTTAGCAGTTTTTTTTGTGATCACCTACGAGAAGCTACTGCTTCTCAAGAGGCCATTAAGAATAAAGATGATTTCTTATCTTCTATGGAAAGAGGATGAAGCATTGTTATAGATTTCATAAATCTTCTTCTCCCCTTTCTCCATGTGGACTGCACCCTTGTCATTATCCCCCATGCCTTACCTACACCTCTACCCAGTGGTTCTTCTTCCATCATGACTCCTGATAAAGCTATCATAAGCCTTTATCCACTAATCCCTTCGGAATCTACCCACTAAAGACCCACATGATCTTTCGTTGCTGCCCCTCCAGTCATTCCTACAGCCATTCCTAAACCTGCTGATCCACAAGCTTCTTCTCCATCTTCTTCTTCCAAAAGGAAATACCCCTTACCTACGAATGCTGTGGATTGAGTTTGTTTATGTCTTTTGATAGGGACTCTGTATTTTTTTGGTCATGAAATGTAGTGTGTTATTAATATAATCCTTCTCAGTTTTTCTCTCATGTGTATTTCTTTTTGCTAATCACAAATGGGGAGAAATACTGTTCATACTATGCTTACTGTGATAATTGAGAAACTAATATGAAAATACTGTGATAAATCTCAAAATATTGTACCTATTAATCCCTGATATGTGACAAATTTTAATACATACTGACATATTTGTGATTATCAAAAAGGGGGAGATTGTTGGACTCACCTATTTTAATAATCACAAATCATGTTTAAATATTGATCATAATATATTAAATCATTATTTAATCTTTTTAATCTACTTATACAATTATCTTATTCTCAACAATGTATATTCCTAAGACTCATGACTTTGCTGCATCAACTTGCAGTCCATATTTATCTAAATATAAGCTCACTGTTAAAGGCTAATGGTAAGAGCCTTCTGTTCAAAGTCACCATTATAGCTTACTATCATTTTAAGTCATTATTGCTAGAAGATAACCATTGAAGATTTACAGTCACTGTTGGAAGCTACCGGTACACGGTTACTGCCACAAACCTACTGATGATCTACTTATCAAAGCTCACAGACCAAGAGTTACTGTTATAAGGTCGCTGCTGTAACAAGGTTTCTGCTAGAAGTCCACCATCACACTCTTTCTCAAGTCTTCTATTGAGAAATTCTCTGTTCAGGTCTGCAGTTGGAAAGGTTACTTTTGAAGTAGTCTGATGTTACAGAACTACCAATTAGAAGCTTACTGTTAAAGGACTACTATTGAGACTATCGATGGAGTTCACTAATGAGGATCCACGGTTACAAAGAATAAACAGCTACCATTAAAAGACTAAAATTGAAGTCTATAGTTGGAAATACTACAGTTCATAGTTGGAAAGACGACAGTTAAATCCCTCATATGAACAATCTACCGATGAAGTCTACAGTTTTAGAGATTGAAGTCTACCGTGTGACATACATCAGCTTCCAGTCTAATGATATTACACTATTTTCCTTACCTATTTTATTAATACTATTATAACGGCCATGTCTGGAAAAATTAATGCACCTGACATTATTTAATGTTATTTGCAGGGATATCAAGAGACAGTACGATGTAAGAGGAAGATCACACGTGGTTGAAACATTTCTCTTGTCGGCCCCTACTGGACAACAAAACACAAAAATAAGAGACTATATAAAAGACACATAAGAGAGACACAAAAGAAGAGACCATGAACCTACTAGAAAGATGAAGGGAACTCTCAAGCACTAATCCAAAAAAGAACAAGATCTTCACGAAGATCTATTGAAAAAAACCTTCTACAATCTGTAGTAGTGTGTTGTAAAGAGTTTTTGAATCCTAGAAGCTAGTCATCTCTACATCTGGAAGTCACATCCTAGAAGTTGCGACACTCTTTTTTTTAGGAAACTTTCAGATAAGAACCAAAACTTCATTTCATTCATTTCAATGAGTCCGGAGCTGATCTTCCAACATAATGGAGCATTCCAAACTTATCCCTACTATCTTTAGCTCTACTGTGTTTAAATTATTTACATTTATGAGCAGTGTGTATGTGTTACACAAACTGACTCTTGTGATTGAACTAAGGGATACTGAAAATCCCCATACCAAAATATCTTTACATTTGTTTCCCTCGTATAAATGTGGAAGAAGCCTGGTGTGGCTTGGTAGTTCATTTTTTCCCACGAAGAACTGTGGTAGAGGTTGCAAAACCTGGACAGTTTGTTAATGTTGTTGCAAAGCCTGATACAGGCTGTGAATCATGTTTCAATATAACTTCTTGGTGGCAGGTGATCAACAAGTGGGGAGGACTAGGTCTTGACTTAAGAGTGAACATCTTGTTTAATTTTTTTGTGTTCATCTTTGCTTTATGTTTTTTATCATATATCCACTGTGATTATATTTTCAAATACAGAAATTGTTTTTCCATTCACTCTGGTAGTTAGTTCTGGTTAGTGTGTATATATTATTCGTTTAGTAAAATTGTTTCAAAAGTAAAATTAGTTCTCTTACTAATTCAACTGAGGAGTAATCAACCTTTGAGAAACTTGTTGACCAATAACTCACTTATATCTCTACTGTCTTAATTGACTGGGCTGTTCTAATTTGGGGGATTTTAATCCTAAAATTTTTTAACAGAAATTTTAATTGGTACTCAATTCACCCCCCTCTTGAGTATCCACTCCGACCAACAATTGTATTGATAATGAAGCACTAATATGTGTTCTCTTGAAACTATAAAAAATCCCTGGAAAGAATCGGGATATGGATATGAACCATCTCAAACAAACCGATTAGCATCGAGGATTTAATCATACCACTTGGATGATGCACCCTACACAAGTCACCAATGTAGATGAAAGTGTTGAAAAGTTGATCGAATTGATATTTCTACAAGAATTGAGATACCCAATATTAGCATTACAACACCATCCCTACCATGAAAATTAATGGATGTGTTAGGGTCTTCGTTGACGTTAGAGTTTTTAATCAGTATTGCCCAATGGATGATTTCACATTATTGATCATAGAATGTTGGATTGATGCAATGATGGTTTTTCAATCCATATCATTCAAGGATGGGTACTTGAGGTATAATCAGATAAAAATGTCCCTCAAAGAAAAATGATTCAGTAACTTTAGAGTGCTTCAATGGATCTTCTTCTATCAAGTCATTCCCTTTTAAAAAAAATAATATTGGTACTACATATCATCATTCCCTAAATTAGTATTAATTAGATTTATCTAAAGGATCGATGAGTTTTATGTTAATGATCTGGTTGTAAAATCCCAATATAAATGTGATCACTTCATAGATCTCAATACAATATTCATCAAGCTGTGATAGCATAGTTTAAAGATGGACCCATTTAAATTTACATTCGGGGTAAAATCAGAAATGGTCCATGTATTTTTTATTCCACCACAACATTGAGGATGATCCAGGGAAGAATAGTGATATTTAAGAAATTTCACCATAAAAAATATCAAATAACTGAGGGGACACCAAGGGAACCCCGTCTACCGGGATGGAAAATCTCTCCCTTTGACTAAGCTAATGAATAAGGGAATCTCCTATCAATTGGATGATGATGTCAAAAAATCCTTCAAATCTATCATGTAGTGCATGAAAAACCCACAGGTTTTCATGAATATGGGGGAAGGGAGGGAACTAATCATATATGTGGCCACTATGGAGTGCTCACTCAGCACCCTCAATGAAAATAAAAATGGTTTCAGAAGGTGAAATAGTATGTACTACCTCATCATGATTTTGATAGGTAATGATATAAGATATTTTGATGTCTATATGAACATTCATTCACTCAACTTTGGGGTGAAAATCTATGTCATGACTTTTATCCCCACAAATTCCACCTACTATCTCATATTAATTCACTCATGTAAATCCATGGAAGTCCTATGTTGTCCGGGTGCTTGGATTGGTAGTCAGTCATTATATAATAATATGAAATTCAATTCATATCACAGAAGTCAGTTAAAGGGATTTCTCTAACTGATCTCCTCATAGCTCATCCTTCCTTAGAAAATACACCAGAATACATTGAGCTCCCAAATTAAAGAGGTCTTATATGCACATGAACCTCCACAGACATGGGACTTGTACTATGATAGATCCTCTTAGATTCCAATTGGTACAAGCATGGAAAACCCGAAGATCAATCAGTTTTCTCTAATGATTGTATTTTTATCATCAGAAAAATCAGTTTTTCAGTACAATCTCTTTGTATATATCCAAATGTTGCACAAATTATGAGGCTAAATATGAATCCCCTATTATTAGATTAGAACCATCCCTATAGTTTCACAAAGCCTATCTGAATATCAAAATGTATTCAAATTTTTTAATAAAAAAATTATAGGTGAATATTCAATTAAAATGAAATAATTTTATCCTATTACAAGATACATCAGATTATTGACGGTAGAATTTCATTTTCAGCCAACAATGCATTGTGTTCCTTGATAAAAATTTTCTTGGGAAAATGCCATGGAAAATGCAGCCACCATACTGATGGAACCTAATGAAGAGGAAGCGATATTCGAAACCACACATTATACAATTCTCTGATCAATAACTCTATTTGATATAAAATAAATCAATTAGGTCTTCACTGCCACAAATCATGATAATAAAATGATCACCCATGGATAGATGGAGCACATAATTGGATATCTTCAAATGGGATTATCCTATATTATTTTTCCAGAAAGGAATGGACTTGGTGTCAAGAATAAAATTTCACTATGAATGAAGGTCCTAATGTGTAGAAATTTCTCAAAATGGGTATTTTTTAGAATCCTCCTCAGATACATATTAGATTAATAAATTATAGTTTTCATGTAAGAATTCATAACATTCTCTTGTGGCAAAAATCAACCTGGAACCAAGATCTCACACCAAATCAGGTGGTTGGGATATTACTAGAAAACATTGATACAAGACTGTGTGGAACTCACCATGAAATTTCAGGGATGCAAGATCCATGAAAACTTCATTCATTAGCTCTCAGAATTTCTATATACAACTAAATATTTATAACCATTTTCTATATGGGGGATGGATATTATGTGGACATATCCCCCAACCATAGCTAAACAATTAAAGTACACCACTTTCTATTACTGAATTATTTTCCATATGGTCTGAGGTACTACCCCTTGAGGTAGCTGAGAGGAAGAATATCATCAACTTTTGAAGTCACAAGTCATCTCTAGGTTTGGGGTCCCTCACATAATAAATAACTACAATGAAAAAAACTTTCATTATATAGAACTCTAGAGACTATTCTTGGAGTATAATATCAAGTCCAATTACTCATCTCACTTTCATGAAATAGAAAATGGATATCAAGAGGCCTTCAATAATACCCTATCAGATATTCCCCAGAACATGGGGAACAACGATACAAATTCTAAGATGGAAAAGATAATATATTCCTTATGGTACTACCATACCACCATGTGTACTACCACATAAGAAATACCATAATCAATGGTTTATGACACTAAGTATGTGTTACCAACAAAGGTCCAAATACCTTCACTCCAAATAGTCATTTGAAGATAGCTCTCAGGTGGTGAACAAATGAAAAATTGACTAGATTAATTGGAATGGTAATATAATAAAAGAGTGCCAAACTACATATCCTAAAGGTCCATTATAATTTGATTGCATGGGCCATTAAAAAATTTCTCATTCCTTCATTCCACCATGGAGAACTAGTGCTGGCTATCAGAACCCTGATGATATCAAGAAAGAAGTCCCCAAAATTTGAACCCATGTGGGATGGTCCTTGTGCCATACATAAGGTTTATCATATTGAAACTTATTTATTGGCCACCAATGATGGGGAGTGTGTCGCACCACCCACCAATGAAATATTTATTAAGAAATACTTTCAATAGCTATCATTGGATAGGAATCCAAATCAGAGTACGTTCATTTATTCATCCAGAGTACATGACATTTAACTATAAAAATTTATCCTAACTACGTAAAGATAAACCATACAGAGTTCATCCTTGCCGCATGATTTTAAACTACACATTAACCTAAGAAATAGATATAGAGTTATTCATGTTAATACCAGATATGTAGTGACATGTAAGCCTCTATTCTTAGGCTATGTCATAAGATTGAATTCCTTTAACATCAGGTTATATAATTTCCTTTGCATGTCCCATTGAACTCGAAGGAAAATTTCCATACCACATAACACAAAATTGAAGGTATCCACGGCTTCACCTTTCCTTCACATCAGGTGAACTGTGTCTTTACCGCATGGTGAAAAACTAAACAGATATATAATATGAATATTCATTCACATTATGTAACCCACGACCTTACCGTGTGACATTAAGTAGTGTGAGTTTCCTAGATCTATATATGGATTTATTCTCATTTCCAAAGAGATACATTGGGACACCTCAATCATAAATCTTTTTCTATCCACCACATGATAAAAAATTACCATATCCTACACTTAAATGCCTCCTCATAGTGATAGAAACCCTTGTCATTCCAAGTTTATCACACCGAGCATAGCTCACATGGGATTCAGAGTCTTGGTAAGGGATTCCCTAAAAAAACATGTCATAAAAATATTTCCACATCCACATCTCTGTCCTAAATACCATAAGATAAAAATAATACCCAGAGTCATCACAATAGGATGCTAAAATACACAGTTGATATACTTTGTATGTCATTAAAAGGCACACTTCTATTAGCCTTGCCTGAGAGGACCAATATAGTTATTGTTGTTCTTCTACCACACCTACATCTACTCTATCCCTCTTCACGTCAAGGATCCCATGTCCATGTAACATGAAGTTAAACTATACTGTTCCATAAGAACTATGTGTGTATTCCTTCTTGTCATTAATTGATACATGGTGACCCTTGGGTCTTCAATCAATGGACCATATACAATAATAAATGTAAATATTGCACACCCCTATGTATGGTCCAAACTGTCGTAGAGTATTTCACACTCAACAGCAATGTGTTACATGATTCTTATCATTTTGGGATATGTAGAAACATTTGAATTTCCAACATTGGTCTTAGTCACATCAAATCAATATAAATATACCCCCTCTTCTCATACGGATCAGACCTACATAGGGGCCTTCATTAAGAACAATGTGTTTCTAGATTACTGTCACTATGGGATACATAGTGACACCCATAATTCTTTTCATGGGGCTGGTCATGATTCAATCATTTCAAATTAGGGGACCCATGTCCACACTGCAAGATGTTAAACATCACAACTTTTTTGAACAATGTGTTTATTGATTATAATTTTCATGATATAATAACTGACTCCTGAAATTCATCTGTTGTTCTCGACCAAAACATTTTTGTCCAATCATGTATGTTTCAATGTCCTACCCTTATGATGGTATACTTCTTGGAAATATGTCCTTACCACATGATGATAAACTACCCGACAAATGTTCAAACCACGTGACATTGAACTACATGGAAAACATTCATAGTACGTTATGATAAACTATGTAGACCATCTCTTATTTTTCATTACATATGATATGACCACATCATCATTACCTCAGTTAATAAAAGTATGAGGTTTTTTCTACCATATTTTAAAATAACCACAATACATGTGTCACCCTTCATGTCTTGAGTACATCAGGTTTTTACAAGCCATTCATAACCCTTTGAAAGGAAAAAAGATCTATTGTTTCAGCTATACAATTGACGCAAAAGGCTTAGAGATCCAGAAACCATTGAAATATTGGCCCTATAGAAAATGAGTTTCTAATTCCCGTGAGCCTAAAATCATCGAGGTAGAACTCAAAACCTTAGTGTGATCTAATCCTATCTCCATACAGTTATCCCATATCATTAATCAAATCCTGAGAATGTCGATACCTAATTAACATCATTTCCGTCACTGTCTTAGAAGGTTTTGGGACTACTCTTGAACCTAGGTATCCTAATTAGGATCTTTTGTGACATATCTCTTTTTAGTTCAATTTGATTCATGACCCTAAGCTGGCTGCACTTGGGGAAATGATTTTTGACCTTAAACTCTATCCCTTAATGGTACAAATCAAAAGACCCTAAACTACTTGTGAAAGAGACACAAAATTATTTTGGATTAAAACCCTCAAAGGGAAAAATGATCAAAATTAAATCCATCACTCGATGGACACTTCATCAATAGTGTTTTGGAAACAATAAGGTTGAAAATTAATTAGGCATAAATATCATAGGTCCTACATTGTTTCCATAGTAAAATATAAGCTCTGTTCATTGGAGACCATAGTCCAGGAGAAATATAAAGCAATGATTTTCACATCTACTCATCGTGAGAATATATTTACTAGGTGATGACACAACCCTTAGGGTGTTCAAAACCTTCTTGTATATTAAACTGTCCAAAAATCAAACTTCATTATTTATGTGCCTAAGATCACTATAAATTGTTTGTGGCATAAAGAAAATATATATGGATTAAAGGGACCCTTTTCATGACTATTCATGCATGCCTATGATTCATGCATATTCACCCATAGTCATCAACCAAATTTGTCATGAAAAAAATATACATTACAATCCTTGTCAGCCCTAAAATCATAACAATAGAACTAAACACCTCAGTGTGGCTAACCAACTCACAATAAGATTTTCCCCTACTATCCTCTATATCTGAGCACGTTGGACATTTATTGGAATATATTACCAAAGTATCTAAATATATTAGATATCATCGACTTCACATCATTGTATTTTGTACCCTCTCTTAAGTTCGGAATGTGAGACCCCATTCATGAATCTTTGACGGTCCATACCTCATGATTAGAAACCTCAAGACATAGGGATCAGGATTCACATTATGATCTTTGTTTCCCTAAAGGTACCAGAATCCTTCCTATATAATGTTAATTCCATATATAACTTCATCATCCAGTGGACTGGGTCATTGAAAATCCTACATTTTCCTTGGAAAGAAGTGGACATCAAATTTTTCTTGTCCATTTTACTGACGCATAAGGGCCCTGACCCACCGACTAAAGGCATGTCCTCCTTATTGTAAAACGATCCTTAATTCATTTAATCCCTATAAACACCATAGTAGACCACAAAACCTGATAGTGTTTCAGTTCATCCATGTTATATGGTCCCCAAATCACATTCATAGAATCAAACTTTTCATTTTGGATATATATCAACCACCTTCATACTATTATGGAGGACCTAGTATCCCATGAATTTTAACCTTAACCATATTACCTCTATAAATCTTCTGGGGCCTATGTAAAACACACCCAACTTCAAGGGAAATTTTTTGGACTACGCACACCTGTTTATGGATCATGTATAAGTGCAAATGGTCATAAACCAAATGTGTTTCTCTGAAAAAATACATTCTGACCCTTATGATCCTGGACATCACTAATGCAGTACTCAACACCTCAGTGTGTCTAAACTACTCCTAGAATTTCTATTCCATATTCAATGATCACATTAAGATATGTGATAAAAGGCCATGAACAATAGCACATCAAGGATCAAGATAAACGACAGTAAAATATATTAATATAATTTCCATCCTAAAATACCCAAAAATAAAGTAATATAATTTCTGATCTAAACGACCCTAAACTAATGTGATATCTATTCCAAGTTAAGATCGATAAACTAAAGTGATATTAAGTCTGGTCTAAAAGACTCCAAACTAAACCAATATCATGTATATGATAAAATATCTTAAACTAAAGGAATATTAAGTCTGAGTCAAAATACCATAAACTAAAGAAATATGCAGTCTGATCTTAAAGAACCTAAACTATAGAACAAATGTGATTTAGTCTCTAAAATATTTCAAGGCCCATCATATGACTTTATCAAAGAACAAGATTCTCTTGAAACCCCAATTTGATTTTTAAAATGATATATAACTCTCCATATTGAACATATATCCAACCCATTTAATTATTTTGTGAATCTAGTGATCTCAGTATAGATATAACAGATTATCAGTGAAGAATCTCATTTTTTGGCATTCATGTGCATCTATTAAGAATAATATATTAGCATTTCAACATTAAAATCCATAAATTTGTGTCTACGTGAAATTATTATATTGATGGGAACCATTGAGGGTGAATGGAACATCAATGAAAATCCTATCAGTCATGGTCCACAAGATCTGCTTCATAATGCCTAAAATCCCCCAATCAGCACACTCTTAGAAAATTAACTCATAGGGTTCAATATCAAAGCTCCATAGATTCCCAAATATATGGAAATGTGATATAAAATACCATATAATCATATTATTTTCATTAAAAATAATTCTAATTCTATGGGGTTTTTTTGGAACTCATTGTTTTATAGCACACACTTTACCATGGAAGGATGCATTTCTTTAATAGTTGGCGATGGATAAATGACATTGTACATAATCTTATTCAAATTCAAAACATAATATTTTCTTCCCACCTATTGCACATTGTATCAATATCATGCACCAATAGATCCTTGATCACATGAGCATGCTCATATCCCAACTCTCCATACCGATAATTCCATCTGAAACACCATCATATGAATATCCCATGTTCCATATAATGTGAAGAGAAGATATAACTAGTTATATTATTACATGTAGAGTATAATAAATATATGTTTCAATAAGTTCATGAGGTGTAACATCCCGACTTGGGTCACCACTAATCTGGTGGCCAGATCGGTCGCCACATGAACTCAAGGGCGTCTCCCCGTACACCAGAGGCTGCCGACTAGCAGCGAGGGTATAGGGATAGTCTGTGGGGAGACTATAACCTCTTGTAATAGTTGCACTGTAGTATATCAGTGTGGATGAAAAACAATAGAAAAAGTAGTAACTCATAAATGACAAACAGCGGAACACAAATAATAATCATTTAATAAAAGTGGCAAACGCCAAATTATACAACATATGCATGCATGACATGATAAAGATACAAAAGTATAAAACATGGAACAAAATAGAATGATTTACATTACAATGTAGAAATATAGAAATAATGACTTAAATCGCCAAGGGAGATCTCCTTGAGCATCCCGAGCCTTCGCTCAGTCCTCTACTCCTAACTCCCAAGTAAATCCAAACAGCATAATCCTGCAACCAGAAAGAATCTATTTGGGTACCCAGTGAAATGGCAGCCTGAGTAGGGTATGAGATATAAATATTAGTAGGCCAGGACCACCGGTGTCTACCCCAAATCTAGAAATTTAATAAATAATTTAAAACACGTGAAGGCATGCATAAAATAAAGTAAGCAGTATAAAGTAACTATATACTCAATACCTACTTCAGCCCTCAACTGGTGTTTGAACCTGCAGTATTCATTTTTCATGCATACTCAACAATCATTACATAATAATTTTCATTTATCAATTACTCAAATATTATTATGAAAGTATTGTGATTTGGCCTACACCTGACATACCCCATATAAGTCAGTCGCCAAAGATGTCTCTAAATACAATCTAAGTAATCAATGTAATGACTGAATCCAAGATTGTTTTTTGGCTTGGATAATGAATCATAAGTTATTAAATTAAATATTTCATATATTATGTATATGACCATCCACTAAAATAGTGATTCGCTCCAGGGTCCATCCACTAACAATGGTTCACCCAATTCATTAATACATTTAAACCCTTTCTCATAATCAATTCACAAGTCTTCACGTCACAACAGCCTTCATTAACCATTAACTCATTTCATGCACGAACAATTGGACTCACAATACAATGTTAATTAATGGGTGTAGAACATCATGTCTAGCACCCTCGTGAGTATTTGAAGCATCAGACCATGTCTCAGAACCCATGGGTATTTGGAGCATCTATCCCTATTCCATAAAAAAATAGTTTCTTGCGAGATGGGTGTAGAATGACATGTCTTGCACTCCGTGGGTATTTGGAACATCTGTCCCTGTCTCACAACCCATATATCAACCACACATATACATCTATCATTGGTGTCGAATAACATGTATAACAACCTATGAGTATTTGTAGCTTCAGTCCATGTCTCACAACCCGTTCATCAATCATACATATATATTCATCATTAGTGTAGAATACCATGTCTAACACCACATAAACAAACTGTTAATTAATTCAACAATTAATTAACAACTAAAATCGCTCATCAAATTAGGCAACAGTTAATTAACCATTCAACATATCATTAATTAATAATTAATTAATAATTAATTATTCTTAGCAATCCAATTGAATAATTAACTCAACACATAAGTATCCAAATTCTTTAACTAGTCTGAACCCGTCCATTCAAAAAATGGTTCGTCCAGGACGTTAACAATCAAAAATCTCACCATAATCATCTCAAAACATTCTGAACAACTCCAAGATAATTTAGTGACCATCTCACACAACATATCAAATCTCTAAATAACTCTATCCAAGACAACATAGGTCTTGGAATGATAACACGCATAAAAAGGTACCCTTTTCCAAAAATCGTAAAAAACAATCAATTCACAATCTTAATTTAATGAATGAAAATTAATTAATCAAACTATATATCATTAACCAATCATCAATTAGTTAACCATTTACCATTTAACATGTAATAATTGATCCCTCCATGAATTATTACCAGTTCCCAAATTATCTCCCGAACATGTCAAATATTCAATATTCCCAATAATCAGTAAAGGCCACAAACTCATTCCAACTCATGACTTGATAATTAATTCTACAATTAATTATCATATTACCTATTATTCCCATTTAAATCATTCAATTGTTTAATCATATCACTTTAACTAAAATATCAACCCATTCTTAAAATCAACACATGTTCAAGTGCTCATTTATCTCATGTGGGATGCATTATTTAATAACATAAAATGTTATATGCATCGACATATCATAATAAAGGAAAATCACATTATCAGTTTATGAAAAAGACATCAATTTTTCATATAAAGTGTTAATGATTTGGGAACCTACCTTAGGATTTTACAGAAACCATAACGAATGAAGAACCCTCAGGAGAAAGGAGTTGATTCTTTATGAACCTGCCTTAGATCACTTCTCCTAGAAAGACCATGACCAAAACTCATCATACTTCTCATCCACACACATAGATTTACCCATAATGGGCATAGATCTATGAAACTGTGAGAAGAAAGTGTAATGACTTGGAAATTTCAATGAAATGTTTTTCATAATATCTCTGGAATTTTACAAGTTTTTAGTTTCTGACGGTGCTTGATTATGAGGCTCGGAGTGCCCGGAATCAATTTCTGAAGTTTTTTTTGGGTACATTCAGTAAACGTATGTGCGGTTTTTTCAATATTTTGAACCGGTTCTTGGAATTGAAATCTGAGGGCACCGATAAACTCATAGTGTTGGTAATTGCTTAAGGGTACCTTTACCGCAGTTGCGTTTTATGCGGGTTTGAGGTTATATTTTTGAGTTTAATCTTAAATTATATAAAAATTGTTTTGCAGACAATTTTATTTTCAGTTGTTTAAATCCTACAAGGGATAGGTTGTTGGTGGGGTCCACACCCACATAACCTTCCATGAGAGGATATTTGTGAGGTGGGGCCCACACAAACCCCCAACCTTTCAACACCCTTGAAACCCCCTTTTTAACTCCCTTGCTTTTAATTCTTTGACAACTGTCCTCATTTAATATGAGGATCCTCTCCACCTCCCTCTCTCCCTAGATAATATGCCAACATCTCTTAGTTAATTAATTTATCAACAATTAATTAATTAAATCAAGAGTTTGAATGTTAAAAAGGCATGACAGTATAATATATTGGAAAAGGCTTCACATAATTTTGGGTTGGCAATTATCCTGTTGAAAAGGCTCTTAAGAAATAAAAGAGAAGGGTTTTTCCCTCAACGAAGAACCACCGAAGAATGGCGATCGTCTCCTTCAATATTCAGCCAAGCCAAAGGAGAAGGAGCCACCCGCAAGGAATGCCGACGATGCGCCATCCTCAGTTTCTTCTTCCCTGACGTCAACGAGTTGACGCCGTCTCCCTGCAACACTGTTCTACCTCGACGCTTGTCCTCTTTCCGCGGATCAAAAACGTGCAACATCATAATAAAGGAAGGGGGATTATGTTTAATTTTAATGGATTAAAATTGTTCTTCTTCTATATTGTAAAATTGGTATGTCTTTGGGAAACTGCTACTGCCAAACGCGGAGGGCGTGGGCCGAACGCACACGTCCCGATGACCCTCCGACATTTCTTGTTCTTTTAATTCGTGAATGGAAGAGGCGGCGAAGGGAGAAGGGGCGATGATGTGTCGGCCGCATGCAGAAGAAACGCGACCTGAAACCGCGGGCCGCTCGATGGGGAAAAAAGCAGCTGGCTATAGCCGACCAGGCCGAAGGGAGGAACCACGGTGCCCGACGGACCAGCCCTGCGGAGAACCGCGGACCGCACAGGGTGGGCGACTTCGGTAGAAGAACCAGCTGACTCGTCGGCTGACCGGGCAGAGGAAAGCCACAACACCCGAAGGTGATGCGCAAAAGGTCTACAGCCCACTCGAGTGTGCTGCTTGCGCCAAGAAGGGAGGTAGGCTTCGGCCGACCGGTTAGAAAGGGCGACGCCGTTTGGCACCGCTGGTTCGGGCAGTAGGGGGGCCGCGCCCCCCGCCTCGGACAGCTCGGCACCCTTAGGCCGAGCCGTGCTGGGACAGGCCAGGTCGCGCCAGGATGGCACGGGTCGCGCCCGCCAGGCCTGGCTGTGACCTTTGGGTTAGGCCGCACGTTTCTTCAGGCCGGTCCGCCCCCTGATGGGTCGGACCCGCCAACTCTGGGATGACCCGACCCGCCAGCCAACTGGGCTTAACGGGCCGAGGTCGTTTTCACTTAAACATGAATAACATGATGACTGCGCGTCCGATCGATGTGTCGACTATGGAACTGGGACCCTTGTGATGAGACGGTCATTTTTCGATACTCTATGTGACTTTTGGACGACTTTGGAAAACATCTAGGTTTGAAATGAACATAATTCCAACCGGGTCCTCAGAGGAGAAATGCTTATAACTTAAGGACCGGACATCTGATCGATGTGTTGTTGCCTATGTTGGATTCCACTTGATGAGATGGTTCTTTTGGAATACTCGACACAGGATTCGGATGTGGTTTGAGCATGGTCGGGTTGGATTGTACCCGAAATCCAACCGGTTCCTTGGAATGGAAATGCTATTAACTCACAAACTGGGCATCCGACTGACGTGTTGTCTGGTGCGTTGTGACCCCTATAATGAGACAGTCCTTTGAGATACTTCCACGTGATATTACATGACACCTGGAAGTATCGACCAGTAGCTCATGGAGCGGACCCTCCCAGAGACGAGTGTATAGAGTGCGGAGTCCTAGTAGCTATAGACCTGACGACTGCTTTACCGATTCGACTCGGAGTGATTCGATTAGCCCAGTGGATGGAACGTCCAGTTTGGCGGCAGACCCATGATAGACAGAGCACCTATATTGGAAGCATACACGTGGTACTCGATAGGAGGAGTACCTCTGTAGGTTATTAGGGGGAGTGCTACTGTGTTGGGGCGGCAGAACCACAACAGAGGAGCACCTGGTTTGGAAGTAGACCCGCAGTACTTGACAAGAGGAGTACCTCAGCAGTTTTAGGATAGTGAGTAGCACCTCAGTGTCGTGATAGGGCCACTGTACTCAACAGAGTAGGAGTTCTCCAATATTTGTGGTTTCATTAATGAAAATCCTAGTCAGAGCTCAGTCAATGACCTTTGTGTTTTCCTCATGATTGAGATGAGTTACTTGATAACATAAGTATATGTATGAGAATATACTTAAGTAAATGTTATCTATTGAGATCTTTCTTTGTGGGTTATCCTTGTTGGATTTAGTGAGATATTGAGGGTCTTGGTGTTCTGACTGAGTATCGTTATACACCCCCATGCACGGGCTATGCCCAGGTCTCGTTGTGTTGGATGCAGATGACGGACAGTGCAGACTGAGGCATAGTGTACGAGGACTGGACTGTACCCAGACGTGGACAATCGATGTGACGGCACACAGAGCGGACCGATAGATTTTGAGTGTTGAGGAGGACATATGTACCTACTCTTCATGTAGAAACCCGGAGGATGATCTAGGAGCAACTTCACAAAGAAACTGTTTGACCTTTCAGTTGTACTTTCTTTCAGTTGTAGCTGTACCATTCTTTTGGGCTTGTATTTCTAGCCCCTTTGTACTTTCAGCACACTTTTTATACTTTTTACTTAGTGTTTTCTTTTTCTTGTACTCTGGTTGTGTGTGTTAACATTTTATAAAGGCAATTCCTTCCTAGTTTTTAGGTAGTTACTCCTTTGGTGCTAGTCACCAGCACCTGGAATATGGAAGGCGGGCTTGGGGTAGTCACGATACGGGCCCCGGGGGACGGGTCATGAAAAATTGTTATCAGTGGATTTGGTTCTACCTCAGAACATATAACTATGGTATTCCCTTTCTTTGAATCAATATTTTTAAGGGCACCGAGTGTGGATTCAGTTCATGGAGTCCAGTGTTGGTGCGGCGGACGATGTATCCATACACCAGGACCCTGACTACTGATTTCAGACTCAGTGCACGAAAACACTGATTGTGTGTGTGTTTTCAATAGTTTTTCATTAAGTCAGCTCAAACCAGGTCAGTTCACCAGTTATAGTCTTTGGATTTTGTCGAATCTGTTTCTTTTCAGGATGTCTTCACCTAGTCAGTCAGCACAGGTTCCGTGTGGAGAGCGTGATGGTAGCCCACCAAGCAGCAAGGCCACAGTGCATGGCCCCATCACAATAGAGGAACCAGAAGTACCATTACCCACTAGGCTACCATTATCACCATCCCCAGCAGCAGAGGGTGCGTGCTGCTTGAGGGTATTTCGTGGGTTCCTGTGACAGATTCCTGCGTGGTTTTGAGGTGAGACAGACTTTCAGATGGCTGGGTACTGATTGGAGTTTTTATCATAACCTTTCCACACAGCTGGGACACCTGCTGACTTATTGGTGTACCTAGATGTTAGTCTCTTTCTGGGAGCAGCTGAGAGGTGGTGGATCTTGATGCTCCAGTTTTGCAATGAGATGAACTTCACCTGGGGAAACATCGAGGGTTTTTTCAAGGTGGAGTTTATACCAGCGACTCTAACCTCTATGCATGCTCAAGATCTGCTGATCTTGCCGCAGGGATTTCCTTCAGTAGCTGAGTCATCTGTAGGTATTAGAAAAATGAAACAGGGGCACGATCGGGTTAGACCTACTGACATACGACCCCAAGATGTGGCAAAGGGGGTGAAGGGCACCCGACACCGAGGAAGACCTGAGCCGAGAAGGGTCTGTTATTATTTCAGGGAATGGGGGCACGAAGTGCGTGATTGTCTGACTCCCTACATAGTTGATCAGCAGGCATTAGAAGAGCCACCGAGACAGAAGCAGCTGCGGGATCTTGAACATCAGCCGAGTGGTGGACAAGGAAGTGGAGCAGTTCCTTCTGCGGATGGTGGTCAGAGTCATCAATCACTACTACTCCCACCCCAAGGCGGTTCACCTCGAGAGACGGAAGTAGGTGGACATGAGTGGGACTAGTTACAAGCATAGAGGAATTTATTCACGATGTCTCTATCTTCGTTAATGTCATTGTTGTTGTTGCTTTGTGTCTTTGTACTTCGAGCAGCAGTAATAAAAGGCAATTTTCCTTATAACGTCTGCTTTTCTTCTTTTTGTGTGGTTAATACTAAGAGGTTCTGATTAAAACCGTTGAATTGACCCTCACTTTTGAGATTCATAGTAGAGGAGACCCAGTGACCACACACTGATTCCAATAGTGTGACTCGACCCTTGTAGGCAAGAGTAACGGTTCGATCTCTTAGTAGTAGCGTCGAGGCCTTATGATGTCATCCATGGCTTGAATTAGTACTATTCATGTCAGGATGGACTGTATTAGGCAATGGGTGTGGTTCATCCAGGGGATGAGACTACTTTTCTCTCTTCGGAAAAGGTGAAATCTTAACAGCTCTTATAGATCGTAGAAGAAGAAGGGTGAACATCGACTGAATTACAAATTCAGCCAGCTTCCTACTGACCTGAGTTGGTTCGAGCCTTGATGGAGAAGGTGTAGATTATCCAGGAGTGGATGAAGACTGCAAAGAGAAGGTATAAAACCTATTCTGATAGGAGATAGAGACCACTGGAGTTCTAGGATGGCGACCACATCCTTATACGGGTCTCACCTCGACGGGTTCTACGGATATGTGGCTGAAGCGGAAAGTTATCTCTGGAGATCATCGGACCATTCTAGGTACTCAAAAGGATAGGTGAGGTATCTTACCGCTTCACCATTCCCCTACAGTTGCACTAGGTGCACGATGTATTCCACGTATCTCAGTTGAGAATATATGTGCACAAACTGTCCCACATCATCGACCACAGAGAGCTAGATATCGATGACGGGTTGACTTTCACAGAGGTTCCAGTAGAGATTGAGAATTGACAGGAGTTGTTCCTATGAGTACAGTCAATTCATCTGGTGCACTTTCACTGGCAGCACGGGAATCTCTAGGAGAGCACTTCGGAGCGGGAGGCTCAAATGCGAGCTCAGTATCCCCATTTGTTTCCCTAGTTTATGTTGTAGCTTTAAGGGGACATAAATCTCTAAGGTGGGAGTAATTTAAAGACCCATAAATTTCAAGGAATTTTTTTCTTAATTTATTTGGAATTTTACGAGTCCACAGTTTCTAACGGCGCTTGATTCTGAGGCCCGGAGTGCCCAGAGTAAATTTATAAAGTTTTGTTTGGGTATGTTCCGTAAATGTACGTGTGGGTTTTTCTATCTTTTGAATCATTGCTCGAAATTGAAATCCGAGGGCACCGATGAACTTCCAGCGCTGGTAATTTCTTAAGGGGACCTTTACTGCAGTTGCGTTTTATAGAAGTTTGAAGTTATAATTTGGAGTTTAATCTTAAATTAAATAAAAATTGTGTTTCATACAATTTTATTTTGAGTTGGTTAAATCCTACAAGGGGTAGGTTGTTGGTGGGGCCCACACCCACATAACCTCCAATGAGAGTATATTTGTGAGGTGGGGCCCATATGAACCCCCAACTATTCAACCCCCTTGAAACCCCCTTTTTAACTTCGATGCTTTTAATTCCTTGACAACTCTCCTCATTTAATATGAGGAGCCACTCCACCTCCCTCTCTCCCTAATTAATATGACAACATATCTTAGGTAATTAATTGATCAATAATTAATTAATTAATTCATGAGTATGAATGTTGAAAAGGTATAGTCGTATAATATATTTGGGAATCACTCATATAATTTTGGTTGGAAATTGTCTTATTGCTGAGGCTCTTAAGAAATAGAAGAGAAGGGTTCTTTCCTCAACGAAGAACCACTGAAGAATGGTGATCGTCTCCTTCAATCTTCAGCCAAGACAAAGGAGAAAGAGCCACCCGCAAGGAACGCTGATGATGTCCCATACTCATTTTCTTCTTCCTTGACATCAATGAGTTGATGTCGTCTCCCCACGATGTCGTTATACCTCGACGCTTGTCCTCTATCTGCGGCTCGATGACATGAAACATCGAGGTAGGGGGATTATGTTCAATTCTAATGGATTAAAATTGTTCTTGTTGTATGTTGTAAAATTGGTTTGTCTTTTTCTAATTACTATTGCCTAATGTGGAGGGCGCGGGCCGAATGCACATGACCCAACGACCCTCTGGCATTTCTTGTTCTTTTAATTTGTGAATGGAAGAGGCGGTAACGGGAGAAGCTGCGGTCGTGCGCCGGTCGCATGCGGACGAATCGCGGCCTGCAACCGCGGGCCGCTCGACCGGGAAAGAACCAGCCTGCTATAGTCAGCCGGGCCGAAGGGAGGAACTGCGACGCCCCACGGCGCCACACTACGGGGAACCGCGGCTCACAAAGGGCGGGACGCTTCGGTAGAAGAACCAGCCGGCTCGTCTGCCGACCGGGTGGAGGAAAGCTGTGACACCCGAAGGTGCCGTGAAACTGGTCCGCGGCCTGCCCGAGTGGGCCGCTTGCGCCAAGAAGGTCGGACGGGTTTAACTGGCCGGTTGGTGTGGGCGGTGCCACTTGGCACCGTCGGTTCGGGCAGCCGGGGGGGCGCGCCCCTCGCCTTAGACCGCTCGGCCCCTTCGGGATGAGTCACGCCAACTTGGCCGGGCCGCACCTACATGGCTAGTCCGAAACATTTGGGACAGGCTGCACATTTCTTCGGGCTGGTCCGCCCCCTGCCGGGTCAGACTCACCAACTCTGGGTTGACCCGACCCGCCATCCCACTAGGCTTAACGAGTCGGGCCCTTTTTCACCTAAACGTGAATAACATGAAGATTGCACATCCGATCGACGCGCTGACTGTGGCACTGCAACCCTCGTGATGAGGCGGTCCTTTTTCGATACTCTAAGTGAGTTTTGGATGTCTTTGGAAATGACCGGGTTTGGAATGAACATAATTCCAACTGGGACCTTGGAGCGGAAACACTTCTATCTTAAGGACCGAACATCCGATTGATGTGCTGTCGACTATGTTGGATTCGACATGATTAGATAGTTATTTTGGCATACACTACACAAGATTCATATGTGGTTTGTGGATGGCCAGGTTGGATTGTACCCGAAATCCAATCGGGCCCCTGGAACAGAAATGTTATTAACTCACACACCGGGCGTCTGATTGACGCGCCGTCTCTTACATTGAGACCCCTATAATGAGGCGGTCCTTTGAGATACTTCCACATGAGATTACATGACATTTATAAGTATCGACCAATAGCTCATGGAGCGGACCCTCCTAGAGACAAGCGTACAGAGTGGAGAGACCTAGTAGATGTAGGCCTGATGACTGCTTAACCGATTCGACATGGAGTGATTCAATTAGCCTAGTGGATGGACCGCCCGGTTTGGCGACAGACCCACGGGGGATGGAGTGCCTAGTTTGGAAGCATACTCACATTACTCGACAGGATGTGTACCTATGTAGGCTATTAGGGGAGCGCTACTATGTTAGGGAGGCAGACCCACTGTGGAGGAGCACCCAGTTTGGCAGTAGACCCATGGTACTCGACAGCAGGAGTACCTCAGCAGTCTCAGGTTAGTGAGTAGCGCCTCAGAGTCACGACAGGGCCACTGTACTCGATAGAGGAGGAGTTTTCCAGCAGTTGTGGTTTTGTTAATTAAAATCATGGTTTGAGATGAGTCAATGACCTTTGTGTTTTCCTCATGATTGAGATGGGTTACTTGATAACTTTGGTATATGTATGGGAATATACCTATGTAAAGGTTATCTGTTGAGATCTTTCTTTGTGGTTTATCCTTGATAAATTTAGTGATACCATGAGGGTCTCAGGGTCCCTACTGAGTATTGTTATACTAACACCTGCATGGGCTATGCCCACACCACGTTATGTTGGATGCAGACGATAGACATCACTGACCGATGCAGAGTGTAAGAGGACTGGATGGTACTCAGAGGTTGACACTCGGTGTGACGGCACATGGAGCGGACCGATAGATGTCGAGTGATGAGGAGGACATCTGTACCTACCCTTCAGTTAAGAACCCAATGGGCGATCCAGGAGCTGCTTCACCAATCAGCTATTTATCTTTTTAGTTGTAATTTCTATCAGTTGTAGTTGTACCTTTCTATTGGACTTGTATTTACAACCCCTTTTTAACTTTCAGCACACTTTTTATACTTCATACTTAGTGATTTCTTCTACTTGTACTCTGGTTGTGTGTGTCTACATTTTATAAAGGCAATGCCTTCCCGATTTTTAGGGAGTTACACCTTTGGTGCTAGTCACCAGTCCCTGACCTATGGAAGGCGGGCTTGGGGTAGTCACGATACGGGCCCCGGGGGATGGGTCATGACAGAAAAGATTTAGATCTAAGAAGATCTAAGAAACCAAACAAGAACAAATAAGAACATCTACCTACCTCAAGAAACCAGCTTCGATTCACCAATAGAAGACTTTTAATCACCTCCAAAATGATAGGAGAACCTTCTATGACCTAAGGAGAAGCAAATTCCAGAGTTATGGCCGCTTAGGAGAAAAAACGAGCCATCTAAAGGAAAAATGAGCGAGATCCACAATTTAAGGATCTCGTTTAAGTGAATGAATGGTTAGTTTTCAGGGTATGACAAATCGTGCCCTAACCGTGCTTTAGATACTTCCTCGGCTACCCTTCTAGCATGGTTTGTCTGCATGGTTAGATAAACTGTGCACCGCCTGTGCGGATGCTACTGCCTCCAAGACGAACTGTGCTCAGTTTGGCCACATGGTTAAACAAGTCGTGTGCCGCCCGTGCGACATACCCTTCACCTCAAAACTTCTATCAATGATTGAAAAACGACATCTTTAGGTGATCCAAAACTCAGAATAAAATTATGGGGCTCATTTTAAAAAGAACAACCTGTTGATAATCCAAAAAATAAATTCAGAAACATTTGTAATTTTAACCCGGTTGATAACACGGGATCTTACATTATACCACCCTTAAGAACTTATCGTCCTCGAGAAGACATCAAGAACCACTTTTAAAACAACCGACCTACTAAATTCATTAAATATCGTTAGAAGTGACGTGTTTCATTCCTAATAAAAAACACACCTTTATCCCTTCTCAAACTTAATGGATAATCCTTTTTAACTAGATCCAAAGATTACTCTAAAGCTTAAACACCAAAATAGATCTTATTTCTTAGGTCATTAGAAGGACCTTGTCAACGTAAAAGTTTTCTCATCAATCAATCAATGGAACATGTTTCTCATGCTTCACTCAAATATTATGCGGACCCAAAAGCCACTTTCATACTTTTTCTGATGATGTGCCTTTAAAACTATCCAAAACCATATGCTAGTATAACAAAGTCCTTTCCCAACATTGGGTAAATTTTCCACGTCAAGCCATCGTAAGGGTATTTTAAAAAAAACCATCCCCAAACATGAAAAAGGAAGTAGCACAAAGAATCAATGCATCTCATGTACTACCCAGATAATAACAACTCCCCATGTCCAACAACATTAAAACTGTAGCGTGGTACAGGACCGATGCTATCTTAGTTTCTCAATGGCGATGTCAAGATAGGGGACATGTTCTTCTTGTCTAGAAGAGTTCACTAATAAAAACTGATGTCATGAAGAAGATAAGTCAAACCATTACTGGACAATTCGGTTCTAAATGCTTGACACCACCTTCCAACACTTTCATCGTGAACAAAGTTTCAATAACCACCTTAATATTTCCCATGATGTCTCAAGAAAAGATCAGCCGCTCACCAGTGCACTACATTAACAACAAGATCGACGTGTCAAACATCCTTGTCTTTCGAAAACCAATCCATGTTTTGAAATGAAATGGATTTTTTTAACCCTCATGTTAATCTACATGGATTTGGCCTGAGACCATACTCAATAGTATAAAAGACTTATTACATAGTCATTTTTCCTCATACAACCATTTTCCTGGGCAACGCCATAACCATTCATCCATTACCAAGAAGAAAGGGTCAAACGACTAACAAAGTAGTCGACCATGCCCGAGGCACATCTAACCAGCTGACAAAGAGCATTACTCGATGCTCAACCCAACAACAAGGTCATGAAACACATCACCACCCGTTTGATCAAGGTTTCATTAAAAACTAGAAGTCCTACTGGGGACAACGTCAACCAAAAACTCCAAAAGAGAGAGAAAAGCCATAGCGCCAGCAAGGCATTTAAGTTCTGAGGGCGCTACCAACCGTAGGTTAGCCCCTTATGAAGAAAAAGTGACAACCCTAAACTGGGTCACCTCAGAAAAGTCACTAGGCTCAAAAGCCGAACATTAGGCCATTGCTAAGGAGAAGAACGCCTACGGAAATTACTCACGCTTCCATTCCAAGACAACTCAAGAGAAGTCTGAACTACACTTTACATGAGGGTTTTAAATAGTGGACCCCACCAAATGTTCCATTTCCATGGATCTTATATTTAATCTCATTAATCTTTAATCGTCAAATGATTTAATCAAAAAATCAAAGCACTATTTTCAAAACGTCCCAAGGAAAAATAGGAATGTTTCATAAAAATCCTTTTAAAAACATTTACGTTAGTTGCATCCCGTCATTTTTAGGAAACTTAATAAAAAAAATTTCTATTAAAAAGATTAGGTGAGCTACGAGGATCCCATTTTAACCAACCTGGGTTCTCTATAAAGAAATCCAATATCAAACGCATAGGTCTTACTATTGTAAACATCCACACGAGTTATCTCATAAAAACACTCCCCTACTGACCTACTTGGGTCTAGTTTTATTTTAGAAGCTAGCCATTTGATTTCAGATCAACATTAAACAAATTTCAAATTTATAATCATTTTACACAACATCAAGTCATCACATTTAATATGAGTAGTCATTTCCAAATTCATGAAGCACAAATAAACTCCATGGATTGAAAATTGGCTCTCATTAATCGATACCATTGTCAATTCAGAAATTAACATGATCAACCTAATGGTTTAAATTATATGGGTTAACATTTACCAATCGATAAGGTGCACATAGACCTTATCACTGGATTAGGGCTTCCATTTAACATAATCAACATTTGTTTAACATTTTATCTTTATCACCCCTTTCACAAATCAAGACTTCTCTAAAAGGTTAGCATAAGCAGTAATACAACAACATGATATAACATGGAAGCATGTCACAACAACAACAAAACATGCTAATAACCAGGGGAGTATGGAATTTAATCTCTCAAGAATGTGAAATCTATCACTGTAACATGATATCAAGAGAGTCATGCTAAAGCATATCAAACATGGAATTGCACCCAAGGAACACTATCCAAATTATCAGGCATCCTACTAATGCAACTACCTGGAATGTTATATGCATGACACGTGAATCTCAAATTTCCTAAGATTGTGAATGTATGAAACTTCCTTGTTATATCAGGCCAAGAAAATTATTCTTTTAAAAATTCTCAAATTCAATAAATAGCGGAAAATACATCAGTCACTCAAGGTGAAATCATATCAGCTATAACCTCTAATAATACAAACATCAATTACCATCCATGACCACTTGGTCATTTGCCATAGATGAGGTGATCAGCCCCAAGAACGGATATTAACCCAAGCGCTAACACATTCCTAGTCTCCAGTCTACCATCCCCAAAATAGTAAGAAAAAGGAAAAGAAAGAAAACATGCCTCTGAAACAACTTTGTAACATCCTGGCTAGGCTCACCCCTGAACCGGTGGCCGGACTGGTCACCACATAACCTCAAGCACACCTCCCCTTATGCCCAAGGCTGCCAACTAGTACCAAGGGTCTAAGTATAGTCAGTTGGGAGACTATACCCTCTTTTCAAAGTTGAACAATGGTATATCAGTGTGGATAACAAACAATAGAGGAAGTAGTAACTCATAAATGAGAAACAGCGGAACACAAATAATACTCATTTCATAAAAGTGGCCAACACCAAATTAAACAAAAGATGCATGCATGACATGATAAAGATACAAAAGTAGAAAACAGTGAACAAAACATCATGATTTACATTCCAATGTAGAAATAAATAAAAAATAACTCAAATCCCCAAGGGTGATCTCCTCGAGTATCTCGAGCCTCCGTTCGGTCCTCTGCTCCTAACTCCCATGTAAATGCAAAAAACATAGTCCTGAAACCAAATAGAATCTACTCGGGTACCCAGTGCAACGGTGGCCTGAGTAGGGTGTGATATATAAATCTCAGTAGGCCGGTACCACCAGCGTCTACCCAAAATCCAGACATTTAATGAATAATTTAAAACACGTGAAGGCATGCATAAAATAATGTAAGAAGTACAATGTAACTATATATTCAAGTACCTACTTCAGCCCTCAACTGGTGTTTAAACCTGCAGTATTCATTTTTCATGAATACTCATCAATCATTACATAATCATTTTCATTTATCAATTATTAAAATCTTATTAAGAAATTCTTGAGATTCGTCCTATGCCTGAAATCCCTCATATAAGACACTCACCAAAGATGTCTCTAAAGATCATCTAAGTAATCAAAGTAAAGACTGAATCTAAGCTTGTGCTTTGGCTTGGATATCACGTCATAAGTCATTCAATTAAATCATTCATATATTATGTCTATGCCTGTCCACTAAAATAGTGATTTTCTCCTAGGTCCATCCACTAACAGTGGTTCACCCAATTCATTAATAAATCTAAACCCTTTCTCATAATCAATTCACAAATATTCATGTCACAACAACCTTCATTATCCATTAACTCATTTCATGCATGAACAATTGGACCCACAGTCCAATGTTAATTAATGGGTGTATAACATCATGTCTAGCACCATCTTGAGTATTCGGAATATTAGTCTGTGTCTCACAACCCATGATTATTTGGAGCATTAGTCCATGTCCCATAAAAAATAATTTCTTGCGAGTTGGCTGTAGAATGTCATGCCTAGAACCCCGTGAGTATTTGGAGCATCAGTCCCTGTCTCACAACCAATCTATCAATCATACATATACATCTATCATTGGTGTCGAAGAACATGTCTAACATCATTTGAGCTTTTGGAGCCTTATTCCTTGTCTCACAACCCATTCATCAATCATACATATATATTTATCATTGGTGTATAATACCATCTCTGACACCACAAAACCAAATAGTTAATTAATTCAACAATTAATTAACAACACAAATCACTCATCAAATAAGGAAACACTTAATTAACAATTCAAACATCTCATTAATTAATAATTAACTAACAATTAATTATTCGTAGAAATCCAACATACTAATTAACCCAGCAATTAAATATCCAAACTCTGTAATAATTCTGAACCCGTTCATTCAAACTATGGTTCATCCAGGACATTAAAAATCTACAAGCTCACCAGAATCCTCTCAAAACATGCTGAAAAAAGACAAGATAATTTAGTAACCATCTCATACAACATATCAAATCTCTAAATAACTCCATCCAAGACAACTTAAGGAATGGAAAGATAACACACATAATAAGGTACCCTTGGACAACAATCGTAACAAAAAATCAATTGAAAGTCTTAATTTAATGCATAGAAATTAATTAATTCAACAATTAATTAATCAAATCTTATCTCTTTCACCAATAATCAATTAGTTAACCATTTACCATTTAACATGTAATAATTATTCCTTCTATTAATTAATACATGTTTCCAAATTATCCCCCAAATATGTCAAATATTTAATATTCCCAATAATCAATAAATGCTAAAAACTCATTCCAACTCATGACTTGATAATTAATTCTACAATTAATTATCCTATTACTCATTATTCCCATTCAAATCATTCAATTTATTAATCATATCACATTAACTAAAATAGAAACCCATACTTAAAATAAAAACATATTCAAGTCCTCATTTATCTCATGTGGGTGGAATCATTTAATAACATAAAAAGTGCTATGAATTGTCATATCATAATCAAGGAAACTCAGATTATCAATTTATCAGAAGGAGCTCAATTTATCATATAAAGTGTTAAAGATTTGGAACCCTACCTTGGGTTTTGACGGAAATTATAAATAACGAAGAACCCTCAAGAGAAATGGGTTGATTCTTCAAGAACCCACATTAGATCACTTCTCCTAGCATGGCCAAGACCAAAACACATCATACTTGTCATCCACACACATAGATTTACCCATAACGGGCGTAGATCTAATAAACCATGAGAAGAGGAGATGTAGATATAAGAAGATCTAAGAAACCGAACAAGAACGAAGAAGAAAATCTACCAACCTCAAGAAACCAGATTCAATTCACCAAGAGAATCCTTCAAATCACCTCCAAAATGATGGGAGAACCTTCTCTGACCTAAAGAGAAGAAAAATCCCGAGTTATGGTTACTTAGGAGGAAAATCAAGCCATATAATGGCAAAAAAAGAGATAGATATACAATTTAAGGATCTTGTTTAAGTGCCCGCATGGTTAGTTTGCACTTTTTGACAAACCATCCACAAACCGTGATTTAGCTACTGCCACAGCCACCCTTCTCGCATGGTTTCCCCACACGGTTAGAGAAATCGTGCGCCACCCGTGTGAAAGCTACTGCCTCCCAGACCAACTACGCTCAGTTTGGCCGCACAGTTAGACAAACTGTACGCCACCCGTGTGACTTACCCCTAACCTCAAAACATCTATCAATGTTCGAAAAAAACAACATCTTTAGGTGATCCAACACTCGGAATAAAATTCTGGAGCTTGGTTTAAAAAGAACGAACCGTTGATAAACCAAAAAATAAATTTTGAAACATTTTTAATTTTAACCCGGTTCAAAACACATGATCTTACATTATAACCACCTTATGAACTTCTCATCCCCGAGAAGCCATTGGGAACCATTATTAAGAAAACTAACCTACCAAGTTCATTTATTCTCGTTAGAACTGTCGTGTTGTGTTCCTAAATCCAAACACACCTTTATCCCTTCTCAAACCTGATGGATAAGCCTTTCTAAATAGATCCAAAGATTACTCTAAATCTCAACCATCGAAACAGATCTTATATCTTAGGTCATTATAAGGACCTTTTCAACATTAAAGGTTGAACCTTGATTATACAATAGAACAAGTTTTTCATACTTCACTCAAAGACGCCGTAGAACCAAAAGCCACGTTCACCCTTTATCTGACAATGTGCCTTTAAAACAATCCAAAAACATCTGCCAATATAACGAAGTCCTTACCCAACATCTGGTAGATTTTCCAGGTCAAGCCATCATAAGACTTTTTAAAAAACAACCGTGGTCAGACACGAAAAAGGATGTAGCCTAAAGAATCAACGCATCCTGTGTACTATCCAGATATCAACTACTCCCCAAGACCAACAACATTTAAACTGTAGTGTGGCACATGACCAACGCTATCTTAGTGTCTCAATAACGAGGTCAAGATATAGGACATGCTCGTCGAGTCCAGAAGATTGCACTAATAGAAAACCGAGGTCATGAAAAAAATCAGTCAAACCATTACCAGACAACATTGTTCTAAAAGCTCGACATCACCTGCAATCACATTCATCGTGAACAAAGTGGCATTACCCACCTTAGGATTTAAAAGGACGTCTCAAGAAAAGATCATATGCTCACCAGCACGCTATATTAACAACATGATCGGCGTGTCAAACAACCGGGTCTTTCGAAACCCAATCCATGTATTGGAAAGAAACTGATTCTTTAACGCTCAAGTTACTCTACATGGAGTTGACCTGAGATCATACTCAATGGAATAAAAGACTTATTACATAGTCATTTTTCTTCATACGACCATTTCTTGGATGATGCCATAACTAGTTATCCATTACCATGATGAAAGGGTTAAACGACCAACAAATCAGCCGACCATGCTCGAGGCACGTCTAACCAGATGACAAAGATCATTACTTGATGCTCAAGCCCACAACAAGGTCAAGAAACACATCACCACCTATTCGATCACGGTTTCATTGAAAACTGGAAGTCCTACCTAGGACAACGACACCCAATAACTCCAAAAGTGTGAGAAAAGCCATAGCACTAGCAGGGCATTTATGTTCTGAGGGCGCTATCGACAGCAGGTTAGCCCCTTATGAAGAAAAAGTCCAAACCCTAAATCGGGTCACATCAAACAAGTCACTAGGCTCAAAAGCCGAACATTAGTCCATTGCTAAGGAAAAGAATGCCAACAGAAAGTACTCATGCTTCCGTTCTGAGGAAACTCAAGAGAAGTCTAAACTACCCTTTACAAGAGGGTTTTAAACAGTGGACACCACAAAATGTTCCATTTCCATGCCTCTTATATTTAACCACTTTTAATCATTAATCGTCAAATGATTTAATCAAAACATCATAGTACCATTTTCAAAATGTCCCAAGGAAAAATATCCATGTTTCATAAAACTCCCATTTAGAAACATTTACGTTAGTTGCTTCCCGTAATTTTAAGGAAACTTATAAAAATAAATTTCTTTTAAGAATATATGGAGACCTACGACGATCCAATTTTAACCAACTTGGGTTCTCTATAAATAAAACCTATCACAAACACACAAGTATTAAAATTTGATACACTAAAACTGGTTATCTCATAAAAACACTCCACAACTGACCTTCTTGGGTCCATTTTCAATTTAGAATCTTGCCATTTGATTTCAGATCAATGTCAAATGTCATTCACATTTACACGCATTTCACATAGCATCAAGTCATCACATTTAATATGAGTCTTCATTTCCCAATTCATGAAGCACCCATAAACTCCATGGATTGAAAATTGGCTCTCATTAATCGAAACCAATTTCAATTCAGAAATTAACAAGATCAACCTAATGGTCTAAATTATATGGTTGACCATCTACCAATCGATAAGGTGCCCATACATATTATCATTGGATTTTGGCTCCCATTTAACGCAATCAACATTTATTTAACATTTTATCATTGTCACTCCTCTCACATATCAAAACATCTCTAACATGTTAGCATAAGCAGAAACACAACAGCGTGATATAACATGGAAGCATGTCACAACAACAAAACATGGTAATAACCAAGGTAGTATGGAATATAATTACTCAAGAATGTTAAATCTATCATTGTAACATGCTATCTAGATAGGCATGCTAAAGCAGATCAAACATGACATTGCACCGAAGGAACACAATCCAAATTAGCAGGCCTCCTACTAATTCAAGTTCATGGCATGTTTTAAGCATGGCACGTGAATCTCTATCTTTCTAAGATGATTCATGTATGAAACTTCCTTGTCATATCAGGACAAGAAAATTATTCTTTTCAAAATTCTCAAA
The DNA here is from genome assembly GCA_963277665.1 of Viscum album. Taxonomy (NCBI): domain Eukaryota; kingdom Viridiplantae; phylum Streptophyta; class Magnoliopsida; order Santalales; family Viscaceae; genus Viscum; species Viscum album. Next base: position 327,555,018 of record OY728143.1, read on the forward strand.
ATCAATAAACAGCGGAAAATACATCAGTCACTCATGGTGAAATCATATCAACTGTATCCTCAAATAGTACAAACATCAATTACCATCCCTGGACACTTGGCCATTTCCTTTACATGAGGTGATCAGTCCCAAGCATGGTTATTAACCCAAGAGCCGACACATTCCTAGTCTTATGTCTACCAACCCTAAAATAGTAAGACAAAGGAAAAGAATGCAAGCATGCCTCTGATACCACTTTGTGACATCCCGACCCGGCTCACCCATGAACTGGTGGCCGGACCGATCGCCACATGACCTCAAGCACGTCTCCCCTTACACCAGAGGCTTCCAACTAGTATTGAGGGACTAAAGATAGTTAGTGGGGAGACTATACCCTATTGTCAGAGTTGAACAGTGGTATATCAGTGGGGATAACAAACAATAGCGGAAGTAGTAACTCATAAATGACAAAAAATGGAACACAAATAATAATCATTTTATAATAGTGTCCAACGCCAAATTAAACAACAGATGCATGCATGACATTCTAAAGATACAAAAGTATAAAATAGTGAACAAAAATCATGATTTTCATTCCAATTCAGAAATAAATAATTAATGACTCAAAGACCCAAGGGTGAGCTCCTTGATCATCTCAAGCCTCTGATCGGTCCTCTGCTTCTAACTCCCAAGTAAATGCAAATAGTATAGTCCTGAAACCAAATAGAATCTACTCAGGTACCTAGTGCAATGGCGGCCCGAGTAGGGTGTGAGCTATAAATATCGATAGGATGGGGCCACGGGTATCTACCCCAAATCCATAAATTTAATAAATAATTTAAAACACTTGAAGTCATGCATAAAATAATGTAACCAGTACAAAGTAACTATATACTCAAGTACCTACTTCATCCCTCAGTTGTTGTCTGAACCTGGAGTATTCATTTGTCATGCATACTCATCAATCATTACATAATCATTTTCATTTATCAATTACTCAAATATTATTATGAAAGCCTTGAGATTCATTCTACACCCGACATCCCCCATATAAGTCACTCACCAAAGCTGTCTCTGAAGACTACCTATGTAATCAACGAAAATAACAAATCCAAGATTGTTCTTTATCATGGATAACGCATCATAAGTTATTCAATTGAATCATTAATATATTATGTATGTTCCCATACACAAAAATAGTGATTCTCTCCTCAGTCTATCCACTAACAGTGGTAAACCCAATTCAATAAAAATTATAAACCCTTCCTCATAATCAATTCGAAAATCTTCATGTCATAACAACCTTTGTTAACCATTAACTCATTTCATGTACGAACAATTGGACCCACAGTCCAATGTTAATTAATGGGTGTAGAAAATCATGTATAGCACCCTCGTGAGTATTCGGAGCATCATTCCATGTCTCACAACCCATGGGTATTTGGAGCATCAGTCCCTTTCCTATAAATGAATATTTGCTTGGAAGATAGGTGTAGAACACCATGTCTAGCACCCCGTGAGTATTTAGAGCATCAGTCCCTGTCTCACAACCCATATAACAATCATACATATACATATAAATTTTTTTTCGAACAACATTTCTAACAACCTGTGAGTATTTGGAGCCTCAGTCCTTGTCTCACAACCCATTCATCAATTATACATATATATTTATCGTTGGTGTAGAATACCATTTCTAACACCACAAATCCAAACTGTTAATTAATTGAACAATTAATTAACAACACAAATCACTAATCAAATAAGACAACACATAATTAACCATTCAACATATAATTAATTAATAATTAATTAACAATTAATTTTTCATAGCAAGCCAACTAAATAATTAACTCAGAACTTAGTTATCCAAATTCTTTAACAAGTATGTACCTATAACGACCCATACATTACATACATTGTTAATACTTCAAAATTGAAGCACACTTATTACAACATATGACAAAACCACAAAGGACCGCATAGGTATAGTGTCTTTAGAAACTGGGAAACATAAACAACTGGTTCATAAATCTTCTACAGTGTCTCCCATTTATTTCATCATATCTAGGGTCCCTTTTAGCATATTCTACTTAATATCCATCTTCCTGACCTGGGGAATAGAAAACATAAAAGGGTGATCTCAAATGCTCAGCAAGGGCAAATAAAGGAAATAAAAATCATATCATATCTTTTTGAAAATCATAACCTGCAAAAGAGATCATAATATCTTAACATGGAATAAATCACAGAAGTGAAAATGAGATCCCCATAATCATAAAAATGAAACTTGAAACTTTGTGGCATGCACACATAATCATGGAAAATCATTTCTTGTTAGTCATGACTCATTTCCAAGACTATCTTAGTGGACAGAGTCCCTTTCTGAACCGAGTCACCCTCGTTCCAGTCCTGTTTCACTGAACCGGTATAACCTACCGTTCCAGCCCTGTCTATCTCATGAGATATAAAATCTTTAACCAATTCATTGGAGGGAGATATAGGTCCCACCCATCTTATATTGAATCCTTTATTATGTGTGCCACAAAATCATAAACCATACATCATAGTGTAACCCATGTAATAAAAATGGGATTCTTAAACAACATGACATCATAAAACAATTCATATAGGATAAAGGAATTCATAAAAATATTTCCATCACAACTTAATCAAATCAATGTAATAATAGGGATAAAAACAGAGCCCTTTATTATCTTAGATGGAAAATAATTTTGATAAAACACTTGAACTTCATTCTTGAGGAAAATATCCTTTCTACTTCAAAAACACTTTTCCTTTCTTAACATGTCATACAATCTTAAACAAAAAGAAGTTGATTAAAAATAAACTTGAATACTTGTAAAGGAAGCTTCTTGGAAATAATGTTTTAAGAATCCATTTATGCCGTATAAGTTAAAAAAAACATTCTTCGTACTTTTGTCGGAAAAGTCAAAAAGTACCTCGTATGAAAAAAACGACAAAAGATTCCTTTCATATCCTTTACAAAAAACTTACCGAAAGGTAAAATTGGATATATACTATTGTAGAAGGATGGAAATAATATTACATATTGAGGGAACATGGATGTGGATGATAAAATACACCCCAGTAATTACCAAAGTAAATACAATCTCGGATAAAAGTGAGATTGTGATATTTCCCTTACCTTAGGTCCGATTTTCTTTGTACGTGTCCGAAGCTCCTGTATAATGGTTTAAATAATGTTATTGACTTATTCCAGAATCATACATATTGATATGATATCATATATGGTCATATTCTTAGCTTCTTGTTAGTAATATTCATTGTTACTTGCTACTCGGGTCTTTATTGCCTTTTGTTCTTATGCGTGTTTTGCCGAATAAATTATTATTCTTCTTTTAAGGTTATAGATACCTTATATACAGAATTGTATTAGTGTAACAGATATCAGATTTATTCATTCAATTCATTTATATAATTACTATGTAATGATGATCATGTAGAACGAGTCGCATCACTTCGTGGAGACGGTATTCCGTACGTATGCACGAGTGATGATATCGTTCCTATGATCGTGGAATTGTATTGGAGTATATATATATTATTTCAGTATAAATATTACTTTATAATAGTCATAAATAGTTACTCATTACACCATTATACCCATCCTTGTAAAGTGATGGTGGAAAATAGATTACACCACGGCGTGAAGACGGTATTCCGTACGTACGCACGCGCGGTGATTTCATTTTTCTGTAGGATGGATAAAAGGTGAATTAGGGTTGTTTCATATTTATAATAACATATCAGTATGTAAGTAATACTGATGTTATTACTTTATCATGAAACAACTAAATATGAAGAAGTTCAAGAAGAAAGAAATTGAAAAGATCGGTAATGGATATTACCTCTTCTTTGGAACGCTTCTTTGAATCCTCCAGTTAGGGAACTAAGATTGGTCTTTGAAGAAGACCAGGACCTCTAGGATTATTCTAGGGAAGTGGAGAGGAGAAAATGGCAGGGTTTGGCCGAGCTTGAGTGCTCAATTTTGTGTGAGGAGGAGGGGGAGGAGGTGCCCTTTTATAAGGGAGGAGAGGGGCACCTTAGGAATTTCTCAAAATATTATTTTATATTAAAGTCAAAATCGGTTTATAATGGTTCCAAAGTGTCTTATTTCGAAGATAAAGTGGGGATGGGTCGAAATCATAACAACCAATAGGATTTAGACAAGTTTAGGGAATTATTTTAACCTTATCAATTAGATTTAACTCTAAGTTAAATAATTTATCTTTTACCGTGTCTTTTTGTTTTCTTACACTATATGGTTAATACACTTACTATAACATGTCAAACGAACCCCAAATTGTTTATTATTAATATATATATCCTTATCTAAGTCATTTGGCCGATCCTTAGATTTTTAAGAATAAAATAACAATTAATAATATAATGTTTGATTTAAAAACTATTTTGTGTCAATTTTGACACTATTTGATATATGATTTTTGTGAAAGTCATAACAGAATTATATGTTCGAACCAAGTTGATTAAATCACCATTAATATATCATAGTAACCTAGAAAATTATTGGAATTCATAAAAAGTCTCAAATTACATTTATTTTGGTGTTTATAACATCAATTATGTCAATATTTCATTAATAAGATAATTACTGCATCATCATTGTGTCATAAATAAATTAAATTAATTAATGTCTTAAAATTATAAATAAAATACCATTATGTAGGAAATATTTTTATCTTTCTAATGAATATTTATAGTCGAATTTATCTTATGTATAACCCCATATTAAAAATGATTTACTTATTAAACTTTGATTTTAACTATTTTAACCTTTCTTTAAATAAATTAATAATAAATGTCCTAATCTAATCCAAGTGGGCCTAAATGGTCATATTTTATTCATAAGGTTGTTTTTGGTCGAATTACACTTATCCAATAGAATTAGGACATGTGTTAGGGTAATAGTAATATCATATTTACCCTTAGTTACCCTATTTACTATTAACTGCGGTAAAAAAAGTGAAAAGTTACTATTCACCAAAAAATTATTTTTATCTCATTGAACCACATTTTACTTACTGATATCAACCGTGTCTGTCGGATTTTCGAAATTCCATTCACAGAAGCGCTAAAATTATGTTTTATGCAAAATTCAGTTTTTAACCTACCACTTAGTGGTTTCACTATTCATCAAAAATTGAAAGTTTTCAGAAAAATACCAAAATTTCACCCTAGGCTAATTTCGATATTCTGAGTCCAAAAATGAAGTCCATTTTGAAAAATAAAATTTATAAAATTTCAAAAAGTGGTTATTACTATTCATAACCGCTAGTTTTAATATCATATTGTTGTTTAGTGAAACTCGGTATTGCGTACGACGCAAGCTATCGAGGAAGGTCACGATTGCGTGTAAAGCAAGCCAAGCAAGTGTTGTGTAGAAAAAGATTCCTTTGATAACATAAAAGTCTCGGGTGTTACATTCTACCCCCTTAAAAAGAATTTCGCCCCCGAAATTCGTCACTTTGTTACAAACAGATGAGGATACTTCTCCCTCATCATATCCTCAAGCTCCCATGTAGCTTCTTCAAGTTGGTGGTTCCTCCATAAAACTTTCACCAATCGAGTGGTCTTGTTTTGTTGGACCTTTTCGCTACGATCCAGAATCTCTATCGGTTGTTCTTCATAAGAAAGATCTTGCTCCAGCGGTACAAATTCTAAGCAGAGTACATGTGAAGGATCTGGTATGTACTTTCTCAGGAGAGATACATGGAACACATCGTGAACATGAGAGAGATTCGGTGGAAGCGCCAATCGGTAATCTACCTTTCCAACACGATCCATTATTTCGAAAGGACCGATATACCTAGGGCTCAACTTCCCCTTCTTTCCAAATCTCATAACCCTCTTCCAGGGAGATATTCGTAAGAACACTTTATCACCCACTTCAAACTCTAGGTCTTTTCTTCGGTTGTCGGCATAACTTTTCTGTCGACTCTGAGCTGCCCTTATGTGTTGTGGAATAGATCTGACCTTTTCTGCCAATTCATCAACGAGATCAGGTCCTAATAGCTTTCTTTCCCCAACTTCATCCCAGCAAGTTGGAGTCCTGCATTTCTTTCCATAGAGAGCTTCATAAGGAGCCATCTGAATACTGGAGTGAAAGCTATTATTATAAGAAAATTCCACCAAAGGTAGGTGTTGATCCCAACCTCCTTTGAAATCCATAGAGCAAGCTCTCAACATATCTTCTAGGGTTTGAATTGTTCTTTCAGACTGACCGTCTGTCTGGGGATGATAAGCAGTGCTGAAACTCAACTCTGTATCCAGAGTATGCTGAAGACTTCGCCAGAACATCGAGGTAAATCTCGGATCCCGATCAGATATAATAGAAAGTGGTACTCCATGCAATCTTACCACTTCCTTTACATATATCCTGGCAAGCTGATCTAGAGAGAAATCCTCTCTAATCGCAATGAAGTGTGCAGACTTTGTAAGACGATCAACTATGACCCAAATAGCATTATTGCCTTTGGATGTTTTAGGAAGTCCTGTGACAAAGTCCATAGTGATGTTTTCCCATTTCCATTCGGGTATGGGTAATGGTTGTAACATCCCCTTAGACTTCTGCCTCTCAGCTTTAACTTGTTGACAAACCAAGCATCGAGAGACATATTCAGCAACATCTCTTTTCATGCCATCCCACCAGAAGTACTCTTTCAGGTCCCTATACATCTTCGTGCTTCCAGGATGAATAGAGAATAAAGAACTATGAGCCTCATCCAGCAGCTCCTTCTTTAATTCGAGGATGGGAGGAAAACAAACCTGATTCCTGAACTTTATTATCCCATCACAATCAAGGTTGAATTCAGGAACATTTCTCGCTTTCTTTTGTAACTCAACATCTTCTTTCTGTGCCTCTTTAATCTTCACATGTATAGATGGTTGAACATTCATTTCAGAAAGATAAGATTTTTCCCCTTCCATTATAATTCCAAGATCCATCCTTTTTAAATCCATAAATATTGGATCTTTTGTGATCCTCATCATGGATAAACTAGCATGGTCTTGTCGACTTAATGCATCTGCCACCTTGTTTGCTTTCCCAGGGTGGTAATGGATTGAGCAGTCATTATCCTTAATCAGCTCCAACCATCTTCTTTGACGCATATTCAACTCCTTTTGTGTGAAAATATACTTTAAACTTGTATGATCAGTATAAATATCACGCCTTTCACCATAAAGGTAATGCCTCCAAATATTTAATGCAAAGATTACCGCAGCCAACTCCAAATCATGTGTTGGGTAATTTTGCTCATGGATTTTCAACTGTCGTGAGGCATAAGCTATCACCATATCATTTTGCATAAGAACACACCCCAATCCCTTCTTGGATGCATCACTGTAGATCACAAACCATTCTCCACTACAAGGTAGTGTGAGCACAGGTGCACTGGATAACCTTCTTTTCAACTCCTTGAAATTCTCTTCACATTCCTCTGTCCAAACAAACTTAACTCCTTTCCGAGTCAACTTGGTGAGTGGATTAGATAATCGTGAAAAATCTTTTACAAAACGTCGATAATATCCATCCAAACCAAGAAAACTTCGGATCTCAGTTACTGTTGTTGGTCTTGACCATCTTTCGATAACCTCTGTTTTTGCTGGATCCACAGATATCCCCTCTTTTGAGATTATGTGACCCAAAAATGCAACTTTTTTAAGCCAAAATTCACACTTGGTAAATTTGGAATAAAGCTTCTCCTTTCTCAGGGTCTTCAATATAATTCTCAAGTGATCTTCATGCTCTTCCTTGCTCTTTGAATAGACAAGAATATCATCTATAAATACTACCACAAATTGATCAAGATAGTCTCTAAAGACTCTATTCATTAGATCCATGAAGATAGCAGGGGCATTAGTAAGACCAAATGGCATCACTATAAATTCATAGTGTCCATACCTTGTACGGAAAGCCGTCTTTGGTATATCCTCCCTTTTGACCCTTAATTGATGATACCCTGAACGAAGATCAATCTTGGAAAAGTATTGAGCTCCGCATAGTTGGTCAAATAAGTCATCAATGCGTGGGAGAGGATATTTGTTCTTGATAGTGATCTTGTTAAGTTCTCGATAATCAATGCAGAGTCTCATTGATCCATCTTTCTTCTTAACAAATTGAACAGGTTCTCCCCAAGGTGACGCACTAGGGCGTATGAATCCCTTATCAAGATTCTCTTGGAGTTGCTTCTTCAATTCCTACAACTCAATTGGGGCCATTCTATAAGGTGTCTTTGAAATTGGCAAAGCGCCCGGTACGAGTTCTATTGAAAACTCAACTTCACGATTTGGTGGAAGACCCGGTAATTCCTCCGGAAATACATCATCAAACTCCCATACAATGGGAATATTCTTAATTGTGAGTTTCTCACCAACCACTTGAGATAAATAACCTTCATTTAGTGGAATCAAGACCCATAAGATGGAAGGAATTTCCACTGGAAGGTTATGTTCATCCTTTCATTGATAGACGATCGTAGATTGATCTGGAATATGAAATGTGACTTCCCTTCTTTGGCAATTGATATGAGCTCCATGCAGAGAAAGCCAATCCATGCCAAGAATCACATCAAATTCCACTAAAGGAAGAATCACAAGATTTGCAGGAAGCACTTTCCCACAAACTTCGATTGGAGAAGAATTATATACTTTTGATGCGACTGTTGTGCCATTATGTGTTGTCACAGCTAACTAAACATCTAATTGTTGAGGTAATACGGTGATACCCTTAGAAAATTCTTTAGAAATAAAAGAGTGGGTGGATCCAGAATCAAATAAAACATTTGCTACTTTAGAGTGGATGGTATGTGTACCTTTCGCCACTTCGTTATCGTACTCCACATCGCTGATAAAAATTGCATGTGACTTTCCTTTTTCATTAGCCTTAAGATTTTGTTGACGTCGACCATCATCATCAACCCTTGGATTTGGGCATTGATTGGCATAATGCCCCATATCCTTGCACTTGAAACATTGAAGTGTATTAGGTTCATTCTGTGTATCCCTTCCTTTGTTTGCATCATTAGACATCTTCTTCCCATTATCACGGCATTCAAATGCTCGATGACCTTCCTTTTTACATTTAAAACATTTACTTGTCCCTTTAAGACAACTCCCTCCATGTTTCATTCCATACTTTGAGCATAAGGGAAAGTTCATCTTCTTTTCAGTGTGCTCTTTAGATTTTCCTTTGAATTCCATCTTCCTCCTCTTATCAAACCCATGTGACTGATGGGTTACTCCAATCTCCATCTCGACTTTGAGAGCACATCGAACGATTTACTCGTAGCTATTGAAGTCCCTTATGGATAACGCCCTTCGAAGACTTGGTTTTAAGCCACTAAAGAATCGATCGATCTTACTCTCAGGTTGGATAATAATACCAGAAGCGTACCTTGAAAGTCTTGTAAAATTTTCTTCATAGGTACCAACAGATTCATCATCCCTTTGCTTCAGTTCAAGAAACTCTTTCTCCATCTTTGTTTGGAGAATACGGGGGATGTACTTATTGAAAAATAAGTTCTTGAACTCGTCCCATTCCATAGACTCAATTTCATCCCTTTGCCTCGTATTCTTAATAAGATTCCACCATTGATCAGCATCTCCTTCCAAACGATACACTGCTAGGATGACTTTATCATGCTTAGAACATTGAAGAACTGAAAATATCTTTTCAGTAGTACTAATCCATTGTTCAGCAACTAATGGATTAGTAGACCCACTGAAAGAAGGTGGACGCTGCCTCATGAAGGATTCAACAGAATGTTTCTCCTTCCTTTTCTCGTTTGGAAGTTCTGCATGATTCATAGCTTGAGAAAGCTGTGTGAGCATGGCTACAAGATTTTTCATTCCAGCTCCCATATCGTTTGGTTGCTCATGGGGACAATCATTGCATTGCCCATCGCATTCCGCATTAACACGGTTCCTTCGGGTTCCAGCCATTGACTAAAACCAAGAAGAATAGTGTGAGCAACACTAATTATAATAGTAAAACCACATAATCAAGGATAAAATTTCACACTTAAGGTTTTATCCTAGGGTATTCATGGACATTTCTAAAACACTAAGATTGTGTTCTATGCTTAGACTTATCCTTAGGGTTCTTACTAAGGCTTTCACATCCTAGTTTCCAAAGGTTGACTATACCTTTCCACTGATACCAACTATAACGACCCATACTTTACATACATTGTTAATACTTCAAAATTGAAGCACACTTATTACAACATATGAAAAAACCAAAAAGGACCGCATAGGTATAGTTTCTTTAGAAACTGGGAAACATAAACAACTGGTTCATAAATCTTCTACAGTGTCTCCCATTTATTTCATCATATCTAGGGTCCCTTTTAGCATATTCTAATTAATATCCATCTTCCTGACGTGGGGAAAAGAAAACATAAAAGGGTGAGCTCAAATGCTCAGTAAGGGAAAATAAAGGAAATAAAAATCATATCATATCTTTTTGAAAATCATAACCTGCAAAAGAGATCATAATATCTTAACATGGAATAAATCACAGAAGTGAAAATGAGATCCCCATAATCATAAAAATGAAACTTGAAACTTTGTGGCATGCACACTTAATCATGGAAAATCATTTCTTGTTAGTCATGACTCATTTCCAAGCTATCTTAGTGGATAGAGTCCCTTTCTGAACCGAGTCACCCTCTTTCCAGTCATGCTTCACTGAACTGGTATAACCTACTGTTCCAGCCCTGTCTATCTCATGAGATATAAAATCTTTACCCAATGCATTGGAGGGAGATATAGGTCCCACCCATCTTATAATGGATCCTTTCTTATGTGTGCCACAAAATCATAAACCATACATCATAGCATAACCCATGTAATAAAAATGGGATTCTTAAACAACATGACATCATAAAACAATTCATATAGGATAAAGGAATTCATAAAAATATTTCCATCACAACTTAATCAAATCAATGTAATAATAGGGATAAAAACAGAACCCTTTATTATCTTAGATGGAAAATAATTTTGATAAAACACTTGAACATTATTCTTGAGGAAAATATCCTTTCTACTTCAAAAACACTATTCCTTTTTTAACATGTCATACAATCTTAAACTAAAAGAAGTTGATTAAAAATAAACTTGAATACTTGTAAAGGAAGCTTCTTGGAAATAATGTTTTAAGAATCCATTTATGCCGTATAAGTTAAAAAAACATTCTTCTTACTTTTGTCGGAAAAGTCAAAAAGTGCCTTGTATGAAAAAAATGACAAAAGATTCCTTTCATATCCTTTACAAAAAACTTACCGAAAGGTAAAATTGGATATAAACTATTGTAGAAGGATGGAAATAATATTACATATTGAGGGAACATGGATGTGAATGATAAAATACACCCCAGTAATTACCAAAGTAAAAACAATCTCGAATAAAAGTGAGATTGTGATATTTCCCTTACCTTAGGTACGATTTGCTTTGTACGTGTCCGAAGATCCTGTATAATGGTTTAAATAATGTTATTGACTTATTCCTGAATCATAAATATTGATATTATATCATATATGGTCATATTCTTAGCTTCTTGTTAGTAATATTCATTGTTACTTGTTACTCAGGTCTTTATTGCCTTTTGTTCTTATGCGTGTTTTGCCGAATAAATTCTTATTATTCTTTTAAGGTTATAGATACCTTATATACAGAATGGTATTAGTGTAACATAAATCATATTTATTCATTCAATTCATTTATATAATTACTATGTAATATTGATCATGTAGAACGAGTCGCATCACATCGTGGAGACGGTATTCCGTACGTACGCACGAGTGATGATATCATTCCTATGATCGTGGAATTGTATTGAAGTATATATATATTATTTCAGTATCAATATTACTTTATAATAGTCATAAATAGTCACTCATTACACCATTATACCCATCCTTGTAAAGTGATGGTGGAAAATAGATTACACCGCGGCCTGGAGACGGTATTCCGTACGTACGCATGCGCGGTGATTTCATTTTTCCGTAGGATGGATAAAAGGTGAATTAGGGTTGTTTCATATTTATAATAACAGATCAGTATGTAAGTAATACTGATGTTGTTACTTTATCATGAAACAACTAAAGAAGAAGAAGTTGAAGAAGAAAGAAATTGAAAAGATCGGTAATGGATATTACCTCTTCTTTGGAACGCTTCTTTGAATCCTCCACTTAGGGAACTAAGATTGGTCTTTGAAGAAGACCAGGACCTCTAGAATTATTCTAGGGAAGTGGAGAGGAGAAAATGGCAGGGTTTGGCCGAGCTTGAGTGCTCAATTTGGTGTGAGGAGGAGGGGGAGGAGGTGCCCTTTTATAAGGGAGGAGAGGGGCACCATAGAAATATCTCAAAATATTATTTTATATTAAAGTCAAAATCGGTTTATATTGGTTACAAAGTGTCTTATTTCGAAGCTAAAGTGGGGATGGGTCGAAATCCTATCAACCAATAGGATTTATACAATTTTATGTAATTATTTTAACCTTATCAATTAGATTTAACTCTAAGTTAAATAATTTAAATTTTACCGTGTCTTTTTGTTTTCTTACACTATATGGTTAATACACTTACTATAACATGTCAAACGAACCCCAAATTGTTTATTATTAATATATATATCCTTATATAAGTCATGTTGCCGATCCTTATATTTTTAGGAATAAAATAACAATTAATAATATAATATTTGATTTAAAAACTATTTTGTGTCAATTTTGACACTATTTGATATATGATTTTTTTTAAAGTCATAACAGAATTATATGTTCGAACCAAGTTGATTAAATCACTATTAATATATCATAGTAACCTAGAAAATTATTGGAATTCATAAAAAGTCTCAAATTACATTTATTTTGGTGTTTATAACATCAATTATGTCAATATTTCATTAATAAGATAATTACTGCATCATCATTGTGTCATAAATAAATTAAATTAATTAATGTCTTAAAATTATAAATAAAATACCATTATGTAGGAAATATTTTTATCTTTCTAATGAATATTTATAGTCGAATTTATCTTATGTATAACCCCATATTAAAAATGATTTACTTATTAAACTTTGATTTTAACTATTTTAACCTTTCTTTAAATAAATTAATAATAAATGTCCTAATCTAATCCAAGTGGGCCTAAATGGTCATATTTTATTCATAAGGTTGTTTTTGGTCGAATTACACTTATCCAATAGAATTAGGACATGTGTTAGGGTAATAGTAATATCATATTTACCCTTAGTTACCCTATTTACTATTAACTGCGGTAAAAAAAGTGAAAAGTTACTATTCACCAAAAAATTATTTTTATCTCATTGAACCACATTTTACTTACTGATATCAACCGTGTCTGTCGGATTTTCGAAATTCCATTCACAGAAGCGCTAAAATTATGTTTTATGCAAAATTCAGTTTTTAACCTACCACTTAGTGGTTTCACTATTCATCAAAAATTGAAAGTTTTCAGAAAAATACCAAAATTTCACCCTAGGCTAATTTCGATATTCTGAGTCCAAAAATGAAGTCCATTTTGAAAATTAAAATTTATAAAATTTCAAAAGGTGGTTATTACTATTCAGAACGGCTAGTTTTAATAGCATATTGTTGTTTAGTGAAACTCGGTATTGCGTACGACGCAAGCTATCGAGGAAGGTCGTGATTGCGTGTAAAGCAAGCCAAGAAAGTGTTGTGTAGTAAAATATTCCTTTGATAACATAAAAGTCTCGGGTGTTACAGTACCCATCCATTCAAACAATGGTTCGTCCATGACTTTAACAATCTACAAGATCACCCTAACCATCTCAATACATGCTGAACAAATCCAAGATAATTTAGTGACTATCTCGCACAACATATAAAATCTCCAAATAACTCTATCCATGAAAACATAAGGCGTAGAAAGATAACAAACATAAAAAGGTACCCCTGGTCAACAATCGTAACAAACAATCAACTCACAATCTTAATATAATGCATGAAAAATAATTTATTCAACAATTAATTAATCAATCCATATCTATTTATCCAATCATCAATTAGTTAACCATTTACCATATAACAAGTAATAATTAATCCCTCCATTAATTATTACTAGTTTCCAAATTATCTCCCGAACATGTAAAATATTCAATATTCCCAATAATCAGTAAATTCCACAAACTCATTCCAAATCATGGATGGATTTCTAATTTTAAAATTAGTTATCATATCACTAATTATTTCCATTCAAGTCATTAAATTGTTTAATCATATCACTATAACTAAAATAGAAACCCATGGTTAAAATCAACACATGGTCAAGTCCTCATTTATCTCATGTGGGTGGCATTATTTAATAACATCAAAAGTGACATGAATCAATATATCATAATAAAGGAAACTCACATTCTAAATTTCTCCAAAGATGCTCTAATTCACATATAAAGTGTTAATGATTTGGGACCTACCTAGGGTTTTTACGGAAACCACAATGAACGAAGAACCCTCAAGGGAAACGGTTTGATTCTTCAAGAACCAGCCTTAGATCACTTCTACTAGCATGAACAAGACCAAAATTAATCATACATGTTATCCACACACATAGATTTACCCATAACGGGCCTAGATCAATGAAACTGTGAGAAAAGGATATGTTGATCTAAGTATATCTAAGAAACTGAACAAGAACAAAGAAGAACATCTACCTACCTCAAGAAACTGGCTTTGATTTGATAGGAAAAGCCTTCGGATTGCCTCCAAACTGATGGGAGAAAACTATTTAACCTAAGGGGAAGCAAATTCCTATGTTATGGCCACTTAGGTGGTAAAACGAGCCATATAAAGGCAAACAAGAGTGAGATAAAAAATTTAAGGATCTTGTTTAAGTGCCTGTATGGTTAGTTTGCACTGTTTCACAAACCGTGCTCTAATTGTGCGTTAGCTACTTCCTCGGCCACCCTTCTTACATGGTTTGTCCACATGGTTAGACATATTGTGTGCCACCCATGTCGATGCTACTTCCTCCAAGACCAACAAGGCATAGTTTGGCCGCACGGTTAGAAAAATCGTTCTCCGCTCGTGCGACTTCCCCTTAACATCAAAATATCTATCAAAGTTCAAAAAAACGACATCTATATGTAATCCAACACTCAAAATAATGTTTTTGAGCCCAGTTTAAAAAGAACGACTCGTTGAAAAACCAAAAAATAAATTCAGAAACATTCATAATTTTAACCTGGTTCAAAACATGGGATCTTGCATGAGGTAACCCACACTACAAGTCCCCAGTTAATTTTAGAAATTATAATCTAGTATTGCATATCACATGAGGTGTGGGACACCTACAGTGTAGATTAATCTATAATATGAAGCCTACAAGAATATATTCAATGACAATAAAATGGTTCATGAATATGATCATAGTTAGATTCATATTGTCAAAAAATATCTTCTTAGATGATATGATACTGTAGGAGAATACAACATATAAATCCTATAACCATCATGCCTATAGAATCACCATAGCATAATAATAAACTCTTGATGTACTCTATTTAGATATAAAATGTGTTTTATGGGAGAGTTTCTATGCACATATTCCATAATCAATAGAAAAAAATAGATCATAAGTTTAAGGAAGAGGCAGGAGGTCACTACCATGAACATGAGACACCATGAAGATTTTATTTTTTAGGAATAACCGATGCATGAAAAATATTTTTAACGTCTGAAAGATGTTATGAGAGTGGATTACATGACGATTCAATTCCCCATTATGTCATGTGATAATGCAAGAACCACACCATGAATTACGTTGTTTTTAAGTGGTATCTTGACATGGCATAACCATTAGATCCAATGATGTGAAGGTTTGTCTGATGAGTGGTGGAGAATATTTATTAGACATGCCACCATTATTAGATCTAAATATGCAATGCGATCCTTTGTCCATAAATATAGGGATATCATAAGTCTTAGGAGGGTGCTGCCACTCTAGAAGGATAATTTCGCTCTTTCTTCACCAGATAGGGACATGAAATAATTTATAAGGGATACCCAAACAATAATATGTGAAAAATACATTCCATAATTATTCTCACAAATAAGAGATATCTCGCAATCTCTTGTTTCATAAGAATTATTTTGAAAAGTTGAGACCTCATGTAACCAGTTAAAACAACATGACCCCTCTTTTGAAATGAATTATCATCACGTACTACATTTTTGGAAGGTTTCTAATGTCATGTTGGCTTCATAGTACAACAAATGTAAGTATAAGATCTCAAGTACACCATCGGGTGGATATAAAAGTGATCTCATATCACGATCCTTAATCTTCTTAAAATAAGAATATATTATCTCACATCCGATTATGTGAATAATTTTGGATGGAAACTCAACATATTGTTATAATCGAGTCCTAAATAATTGATTTTATTTTATGTGAAATATAGTAATGGATAATTTTCATGGCATGATGAACCATTCCAATTCAATATAATTATATACCACAGACATGAAATATTGATGTGTAGATCAGGATCTCTAGGACACACTTCATATCACCATGTGATGAAAATTAATATTCCATGTGTGTGATTCATTGAAATGAGAAGTGGAGTGTGTGCAAAGATCTATCACTTAGACCCTTTTAAGAGATATCATTAGGTGTTCCACAACATTATACTCCCTCATGAAAAACATCATTTTCACAACACATTCAATTGGGTTGGGCTGTTTTTCAACCAGGTGATGGATTGCAACACTTTCAATTCACCCTATGGAATGCTTACTTGTCATGACTACAACCATATCCACTCTATAGAAACATATATCCATGAACACAAAACATATCAAAGGTGATAAAAGAGGATATCCTTGAAACTGTCTGCACACTGTTGTGAGATCCATTAATGAACATGCAGTGTATAAAAGTCCAGCAGATAATTTGTCCCCAACAACATCTCCATCTCATCATGAGATCTAGCATTGATCATGTGATGCACTTTTTTCAAGTAGGATGTTTGTCAAATACAAGACCAGAACTCCATAACTAGATCCTATATAGATCTTGTTACATGCCCACAAATAGTCAATTGGTGTTGTCAATAAGACTACTTCATAAATGGGATGGTATTTCCCAAAGGCAGGGTCCTATGAAAACTATAAATATCATTCAACTAATTACCAAAGGGAAAGATTTTTTCCTCTAGAAACATCTATAAATTCTTCCAAGATCCTTAAACTTTGTAGAAAATAAACATTGGAAACAAAAGGATGGGTGGTGGAAAGCACTTACAGTCACTGAAAGACATGAAGTCCAGCAAAATATTTCTACAAGACACTTTGAGTCCCTAACAACATTCTTTCCTCATCTCATTAAATCCCTTTGTCTTTCCAGCTTCATCACATGGAAATCCACAGGGATGTACAAGAAAGAATATGCTTCTGTTTTAGATCCCTCAGTAAAGATCGATGTATTTATCCATAAAATTCTCACAAACCCACATAGGAACTATAGTGGTAACGAGAAGCATCTCTAAAAAATAGAGAAACTTCCCTCAATAAGACTCGTGAAAACATTTATAATCCATGATATTTTAAAAAAACAAAGGGGATAGAATTGAAGGATACGGGAGAACTCACTGCCATAAACAACATGTGATGTGTTAAGAATGTCCACCACATGATCTTGAATGTTCTGTAGAAGATACAACCAGATCCAATGAAGGGACATTGATAAACCATCCATGTCTATCACAAATACCTGGAAAAGTCACTCGAGATAATGCGAAGTATTTCAATAAGAATGTTGATCTCCTGATGGACCTTGGACGTGTAAATATAATAGCATTGAAGTCCTTTATCATACATTCGTAATCAAAAGGGTCACCATTAATTGGAAATAATCCATCAATGGAGGCATTGACTGGAGGGACTCATGATCACTGATAATCAGGTGAAACCCTTAGAGTAATCCATGAAAAAGGATTGGGAAGACACATTGTAATAGACACCTTCACAGACTCCATCCAAGATCCCCTCCATATAAATCATGAAAACTGTGAAACACCTAGGTTGTCGAGTCCCCTAAATTATTCATCCCATCATGAATAAAGGAACCTCTGGACATTATGACACATGGCTAGATTTTTTTCATCTAGATGCATCAGCATACCCAAGAATCAGGGCAAGTTTCTTAGAGTATCTGATCTCCTGACCAAAAAATCATCAAACAAGTATTTTAACGAAAAACATTCAGAGTGATCATGGACCATTTATAAAGCCATTCGTTTGACAATTCATAAGTGACATGATGGAGTTCGGGAATGATTTTTGAAAAAACATACCTCGCAACTTCCGGATCACATGAGAATCAAAATAAACTAGTACTAAATAAATATGAGGCATTAATGATAAATGGGATTGTATAAAGACTAATAGTGTAAGAAATAAATAAAAAACATGTTCAATGATAATCATTCCTTTCACATGAACCATCCAGGACACCTAAAAACATCAAGAAATGTCATCCAGATCTTGAAACACTCCTTCAGAATGTTATTTGGGCCATCTAAAATCCTCCAAGACGTGTCCTAGAAATTCATGTGGTTTCCCCTGGGCACACCAACATAGTATCATAAGACCCCCAGACTCATTTCAAATTCCTTAATACATCCTTCATTTATATCACCTAATTCATATAACCCCCTTAAAGTCATTAGAGTCTCATGGTAGAACTATTTGATGTCATCTAAGCCCTTGAAATACCATTTGGGAAAGTCATCTGAGACTCACGACACCCTCTAAACATGTCTCCCAAGTCTCGTGATGCCCTCCAGGTATGTTATCCAAGACAATCTAAAACATCTCAGACATGACGTATTGACTCTCATGACACCCACCATATTATTCAAGAAAACTCTGGTTAATGACACTAGGGAAAGTTATCTCAATCATACGAACTCTCTTGAATAGTCATATAGATCATGAGATTATCTCTAGAAAAGTTATCATGGTCATGTGATGGCATCCAGGTCAGAACTCATGGATCTTGGGATGTTCTTTGTAAAAGTTTTCTTTGATCATACGATTACCTTAGAATATGATACATTGGTTATACAAAGTCCTTTAGAAATTACAACCATATATTTTAGTAGTATTCAAAAATTCCAGGAAGATACTGGACTAAAAATTATGATAATTGGGAAATCAATTATTTCCATGTAAGCAGGCATAAGTAGGGAAACCTCAGAGTTTATGCCCCAACCAATGTAATTGAAAAGACTCTTATTCATATCATATTCTTGATACACATTCCACCTCATCAAAGTTTAAGTTACATAGTGATCATCAAGGGTGATACCATTATATAACTACCATCCCTAAAATCAAGGACATTGATCACATTCCATCCCTTATTTCTTACATCAATCATGGATCGTGTGGGATTTGGGGAGTTGCAATTTCTAGATCATATACACCATAATCCTCTATAAAGACTAGGGAAACCTCATAATGTAATCCATAACCAAAAACCATGAATATCATGACTACTCTTATATTCAGGATACAATGACCAACCTATCAAGGTATGAATTCCACAATATTATCATAATATATAGGTACCTCACTCTCCATGAAATTATATTAATCATTTTACATCCCTTTTTCTCATTTTTAGAATAGATGAAGTAATCTTAGGGGGTTTCAATAATCATATAATTCTCATTTTAAGTCTCCACCAACCATGGAAACAAATTTATGTAAATCCACAATAAGTGTCATGACATATTATCCTAAACACAATGGAATATACATTGAGGTCAATCAAAAGGGTTTGATTGAAATACAATAATTTTGATTTCCACAATATCCAAGATATGTGGGATTCCTTCCAAAATCTTGATCCCAAATAAACATCAATTTCAATTTAAGACATATGAAAATATTATTTAAGGCCATTATAACCCAATAGTATCCATGGGAAGATTACTCTTCCTCAACCATCAGGGAATAGATAAATAAACTGAACTATGATGATAGTGATACCTATCATAATTAGGATATATAGGAATTATCATTGGGGCCTGAGTTCTATAATAAATCATTACATGGTAGTACCATCATATAAGTCTCATAACATGAGTAATTAAAACTGACCATTTTCCATCCCCTGTTTCTCACATAGAGTATAGATCATGAGAGATTAGGGAATTAAAATAATATAGTTATCTACCCCATGATTTCTATAATGAGATGAAAATAAAAATTATATAATCCCCAAACAAATGAACAATAGAAATATTATTTTCTATATACTTGGGATGCATAGGACATCCCTTCGAGGCATGATAATGAATACTTAGTGTCCTAGAGTACCCATATAATCCATTTTTGCATGATTTCATTCTACAAATATCCAATTAACTATGTGGGTTTTTCTTATTAAAATTACATAGATATGTAGGATTCCTCATAGTGTCTCAGTAACCTCTTTGAAATATTAACTTCCTCACATTTCTACACATTCATAAGCACGTTGTTATATGGCTTCAACGCATAACCAATATCTTATTATAGGAGAATGATAAAGAGACTCATATGCATATAAGTGGATTCACTAAAGGGACCACCTTTCAAATGAATATTAAATATATTTAACCCATTCTCATTTTGTTAGGGTAATTGGACTCTTATCGGTATTAGAGAGAGATTCAAAAATATTTATTAAATATATAATAGAATATCGAAGTTGGAAATAATTCACCTTTATATAGTGTAATGAGCCTGACATCCCATCCTCTTAACAAATGCCAGTCCCCAAGAGTCACTGAGCCTGAAAATACAGGTTACCAACTACCTATGGAAATTATGAATGTAGTTAGTTATAGATGAGGGATCTGTTGGGATTTTTCGATAATAGATACAATGGTAATCTAATGTTCATAATTGTGAAAAACAAAAATACTCCATAATCAAACCATTGAATTAATATCATCCATGCCTTGGAAACCCTGATGAAACAAAATTAGAATTTAATAGAACCATGTATCCAAATAATTTGAATAACAATTAAAATGTGGTAATTTTTAATGAGGTTAAACAAAGCATATTCCAAATTGTAATTAAAATAATATTTTCTTCTACGACTTGAGGAATTTAAAATGAGATTCAAACGATGTGTTTAGTACATAAACATTTTCATCTCACATAAGATATTGAATTTATCTTATTCGTCAACATATTTAAAATAATATTTTGTTGCGATTTAAAATTATTTTAAATAAGGAAAAATTGGAAATCTATTGGATAGATTAAATCAGAATAACATATTACAAAATTCCATGGTGTTTGTATTATTCAAATATAAAAACATTTACAAAACTATTTTTTATAATAAAACTCAAGACTATTTTTATAAATATAAATATATGGGGTCGGTATAGAATAATTTGTGCACGAGATAATTGAGAAAAATATAATTCTTACTCTAATTGAATGATACATATGGTATGGATGAGATTGAAAGATGAGTTGAATTATTGAGTCACTAAAAAAAATCCTGAGTGTTCTAAGAACTTAAATAAAATCCATATCTTACAAGATCTAGATAAGAGCACAAAGACCATTATTGTTGAAGCACTTGAGGAAGAACATTTATTGACCTGCTACTCCATCTACCCATACTGAAAAAGAAACCAAGTAGTGGAAAAAGATCATTTTTCTGGATCCTTATTATAAATGAATGACTTATCTTCTTGTGGTTGTTGGATTACGTGGAATACAATGGAGGTCTATGTTATCGAACTAGGATAGTCTTTGGTTATAATAAATTTTTTAATAGAGAAGTATCAATTTTTTGGGATTTTCTTACATATAAAGGAGTAGGATAAGATGCCAAACCTTAAATTAAAATTTAGTTTATTTCATTCAATTTATTACTATACATGCGGTGAGAAAATGGGAAATATTCTTGGGAGGATCAATAATTTTATGTTATTCAAGAGGCTGAATTTAAAAAGATAATAATTCATAAAATTAGACTAGTGATTACCCCCCCCCCAGTGGTATATCCAGCCTAGGTATTTATACATCCTATCCGATAAATATGTATAAACCCATTATTGGATACCAACTATAATCCACAAACCCATATACCTGATCTGGTGTCGAAAAAAACTCTTTACAATTGTGGATTTGATACCAAGAGATGTGATGGAATTTTATTAATCCATAAGTATAATATAAAAAGAAATTATTTAGTCGCTTACATAATTATGTCCTTTTATGGTTTGTATTTTAGTGATTTAGGGAAAAACATTACCTAAATAAACAAGTATTTTTACCTGAGTGTTTTCCCACTATCCCCATCTTTTCATATAATAATTCTTCAAAATCTCCAATAAAAACCCTAGAAATTAAACCCTTATAGATATAAATTATATAATATCATTTTTCATAACCCAGGGAAATGGAATAATGACAATGGCGATCATAAAGACTCATTAAGTTTGAATAAAGGTATTAACAATTTAATATCGTTGTTGTGCATAAGATGAGTATAAGGGTATGAGAACATTAATAATGTTCATTACAATGACATAAGAGAATAAGAAACTATCAAAATCAGGGTCATAAAACATCATTAATGGCCTACTCTTTTAATATATGATAATAGAAATTTCATTCAATAATCATTATCTATGTGATATAAATAATTATTCAATAGAACTAGTATAAATCATAAAAGCATAGATAAACTATGTTGGTATCTTTGGATTTCATAATTTAAACATAGAGTCACCTAAATTTTATATTTCTACATTTATCATTTTATTAAAGGTTAAAACTATAAATTTTACTTCCTTTCTTCTTAATAGTTACTTATATTTATAAAACATCGTCACCTCTCAGTATAACTTTCATCGAGTTATCTTTATCACATTACCCAATGCATTAGAGTGATATATTGAACTCACATATCACTATGAGCCATATAATGTCACCCATTATCATAAATATTCTCTAAGAACAATAATAATAAATAATTATATATAGTATTTAATTCATTATAAAATTCATATAAATGGTCATAATTGCCATCATAACGTGATTAAACAATGGAAAAGAAACATGGTTAATGAAAACATCCATTATAACACCATCATAATACATAATAAAAAATTTGAGTTTAATTTCACTACATTATATATTTAGTAAAATTTTTAAACTAAAGAAAATATATTAAAATAGATAAAATAACTATTTTATTAAACCATTTATAAATATTCAATCTAGAATAAAATTTAATTCTTTTTTGTTATTGTAATATTTTGTAAACAAAAAAAATAAAAAAACAATGGATAAAATATTTTCTTTTTAAAACCATGTAAACTAATATTTGGATATTATTTATGTTCATAACAAAATGTATTGAGGCAATAGAAATTATTTTTTTAGAAAATAGTTTGGGTAAAATTCATTAAAATGTTTGTATCAATGATTTCAAATAAAACATTTTTTCCCATTAAAATTTAAAACTACATCCCAAAAACCATTGATATATTTTAGAACCCATTTTTTGGATATTTTTCATAAATTAAATTCATTTTCGGTATATACACCACACAATGGAATGAAATTGGTTAATATTGAACATATATCAATGAGGTAATAATTTGGATAACAAAACAATTTTGACTTTATTGACATTCAAGATCATAATCAATTGGAAGATATTTTATGACATATCTATAAAAATACAATGAATTATATGAAATAATATTTCAAAATACATTTATGGGGTAATAGAGAAACTATATTATAGAAATCATGGTGCATAATATTTAACATGTCTCACAAAATTGAAATTTAGATAAAGGAAAACCGTACGATTTTATTAACATATCAATCAATACCTTTTGAATGGGATATATTCAAATGAATATTTAAATATTATGATTAATTATTTATTCATTATATAATATTTCAATGAGCATCATATACACCATAAAATTAAAATATGTTTATAATATGAATAATTTCTCAAAAAATGAAATTTTTGGATGAGAAACATATACAAATATCCTATAATTTAGGTGAAAATTTTGGAATGAATATATTATATTTAATAAATTTAAATACATCTCAGAAATTGAAAATAAAAAATTATAAATCATCCATAATTACACATATAATCTTTTCATAACTATGTCAATGAAGAAGTAGCATATCCTGATGAATGGAACATTAATTAAGAAACCTCTCACCCGAGTATTGACTTTAACAAACATCCACTACTTTCCTGAATAGTTAAATTATATTAATTATATACACGATTAAGAAAATATTTCATTTTTATTTCATTTTTATTTTTTTATATTATTATTTTTTTCATTTACTAAATCTCCCTAGTTCACATCAGTAATTTCAGGATCATCTAATTTATAATCTCCAATATGGTTTATTAGATTCATAATAGTCAAATTTGTTAGTAAAATAAATTTACAAAATCCATAAGAATTAGGTGATATGGTCCATATAATTTTAAAATTATGGACGTGTAAAAGAAATTTAATTTTTACTATCCTAAAATCCTTACTTAATATGACTAATTTTAATGTTAAAATTAACCATGATTGATTATATTTACATCTATTTATATAATGGATAATTTACTATTCAATGATAATAATCATTAAATTAATTTATGTTTACTATTATGTTCAATATAAAGTAGTTTTTTATGTATAACCATAAGACACTAAAATCTCTAAAAACATCAATATTTAAATAGGTTGCAGAAAAAAACCATAGTGAATATAATTCTTCAAAAGTTCTTGAATGTATAGTAATGATGTTAAATAATTAATTTTTATAAAGAAAATTCTATAATACATTAAAAATGGAAATTATAAAATATGATTTATTACATTCATTTATGAAAATATTGAGAGGATATTTTTAAATTAAAAGATCATCTTTGAAAACTCTGCATTTCATTATAATAGTAGTGTATGATGATATTTTTGGTAAGAGGTAGAAATTGAACTCCCATTATTAATTGATCAAATATATTTTAGTACCATTTTAATTTACACATAAAATGAATATATATGATGGTATAATATGATCCTAGAGATAATGTATAATAAATAAGAAATGTGAAAGAGGATTTGATACCCTTACATCAATCTTGGTGAGTCAAACATTAAATTTAACATAAATAATTTATAGAATGTAAATTTCAACACAATTTAGTTCTAGATATGATTTTTTATATGTTTTAATAATTATTTTGGTCGAGGATTAAGAAATTATAAACATATATATGTCTTATAATAAATTATTTTGTGCACATTTTAAAGGAAAAAGTCAATGGTGTTTTAAAAATTAATTTGTAATTAAGGGGTTGAAAATATAATTTTAAAAATTAGAATTGAAAAATAAATTATTCATGAAAATAATTTATGATAATTTTACCTACTCTTTATTAAATTTATATTTTTTATAATCATTTAAAAAATTATTTTTTAAACATTAAATTTCATTTAAAGTCATTTTCGTGATTCTTCGCATATTTTTACATTAAAGGAATCAAGATAATAATTGAATGATAATATAAAAAATTAAACATAACTATAACTTTATTTATATAAAAAAAATAATATTTCACAATAATCTATCCAGAACATATATCTCATAATGTTTGTAGAAGAACTTTAATGATTTTCCAACTGCTTGCACAAGTACTGCATCATAGCTGCATAATCGTTCAAGTTAATTATAAAATTGATAAAAATTATGAATAGGTTATTATAATAAAAAATTTATAATAACCATTTATAACCATTCATAGCTTTTTTTATCAATGTGACACATAGTAGATACATTTAAAGAATGATAGTTACATTTTTTAAATGTTCTATAATTAAACAGTCCTTATCAAAAGAAAATAACACTAAATATTGATAATTTTGAATATATTTAGATAATGGTAACAATAAACTAATAAAATGAAATCTAATCATGATTTTTTATATGTTTGAGGGCTTTTACGATTTTTTAACATCATTTAACCTATTTAAACCTTTACGGTGGTGATAAAATTTGACTTAGGTAAAAAAAAATTATGTACTAAAATAAAATGAATGTCATTAAAACATTTGGAAATTATTGTTAATAATATTTCACAATTTTTATCACATTTATATATAATATAGGGAAATTATATTTAATAAGAGTGCACCGAACACAGAAAAACAATTTTTAGAAAAAAAAACTCATTTTATGCGTGAAAATGATTATAAACTAAATTTTTTCTTATTATTTATTTTAATGAAAATATTTAGATAATAAATAATGAAAATAAATTAATATTACATTTCCATCATTCCGAAACTACAACTAACCATCCAATATTACCATTAAAACCAATGAACCAACAATGGTATTAATTATAATAAAATCATAATTATATAAAATAAGGCAAGAATGGGTTTATAAATTCAAAAAAAGGTTTTTAAATAAATTAATATAATCATTGAACATATATTTGGGTAAGAAAACATTTTTATAAATTTTTAATTCAATGATTTACTATGATGATTTAATAATTGTTCACGTATTTGTAAAATTGTATTTTTCAGTAATCGCCTAAAAACCCACCATTAATAAAAATAGAAATAAATTTTAAACTAAAATAATTTGAAAATTTTAAATTAATAAATTATTTTTACTTCATAACATTTATAATTTAATATTATAAAGAAAAATTTACAAAATACCATATATGTTATGAAAAAAATTGGTTAGAATAAAATAATTTCATTTTAAATTAAAATATTTCCCAAATTTTCCATTGTGAATATGAATCCATAAAATATAATAATTAATATTAATAAAACATTAAATTTTATTATTACTAAAATTGAATTTGTTTTAATTATAAGGTTGTGAATGTATTTTTTGATTACTCGCATATTCATGGGTAAAATAATATATGACTCATGCAATTATGAGTCTTGTTTAATGTTTGGGTATTAAGAGAGTGTGTTCCATATATTAGGTGGGTAGTGACTAGGAAGGATAGTGGGTAAGGAATAGTATGCGAGATATTTAAAAATTCAGTATGTCCTTGTAAAATGGAGATTTATTTTCTTTATGGATTCTTTCAGAGAAATTCATGGTTTTAATGGGGAAATTCATAATGTTTTTAGGTGATGCCCCTTCAATATATGGGATATTTGTTAAAGGGTCACATATAAATTCTTTTGTGCACATTATAGGATTTATAAGAACCCTTGTTAATCATTAAAAGTGGAATTTTGGAATATACTATTTTTCCCAATTACATGATTATAATTTAGTGTAATTTAGTGGGTATTGTTGAGTTGTATATTTATTTGTGATGATTAATATGATATATCATCTCTATAAATTTGTATGATTAGTGGAATGATTTTTTTGGTTTATTATTTACAATATAACCTTGAATGATATTTTTCATATTTGTTTAGTTATGTTATCCTTAGAGTAAGATGTTTTTTAGAATTACATAGTCATAAAAATGATTGAGTGGTGATGGTTCTTCGATGGGTCATTGAATGGGGGTTATTATAAGGGAATCTATATACTGGGGAGTGTAAAATTACTTATTTTAGGTTATTTTACATCAATTAAGGATTTATTTAGTGAACATAAATTTGTGAAATTTATATCATGACTAAAAATGATAGTTGGTGAGTATTCTTATTAGTTCATGGGTTTAAGAGAGCTAGTCAAATATAGTTTTTGTTTGGGTTAATCAATTGGATATGGGATTTGATAATTCAGAATGTTCATATAATAGTTCAATGGAATGGAATCCCCTATATAAAGCAGTGATCAATCACTTTGTGTATCATCCTCACACAAATTCAATCATAGTTATAGAGAAACAAATATATTTGTGGATGAGATAATTATTTGAACAATGGTTTTAAAGAACACTAATTAACATTTCCATCCAAAATAAATACAAAATTAATTATTCATTTATATTTATCTACTGTAATTATTGGTTTTAATAGCTAACATTAAATATAATTAATTGTTTATCCAATATGTACTATGATCAAGGGTTGATCAGTACTCACCTGGAGAGTATAAAGATGAATTTGTTGGGTTACAGAATTTAATATGATGTCCAACCAAGTTTCATGATCACACTATGGTGTATGTGTGTGTGGGTGTTTTTGGATGGTCTCACAATTACAAATTAAGTAATTGAATTTTTATTAGGTTAATGAGTTGACACATAATCCTAACAGGATAGGTTTTAATAAGTGAATCATGATATAGGAGGATCAATATGTATTGTTATGTTTAATTTGGTGTGGTACTAAACAAATTTCCAAATTTTATAATCAAAGATATTGATATTTTTTATTAATTATTAATGTAATATATTTTTATAATTCATATTCATTAGGGACAAATTCATAGATGGTAGAAATTAATACATTAGAATCATGAACATGTGATAGAATTCTATTCTAAAAATGATAATGATTCTGGGAGATGTTAAAAATTCATTATTAAAACTATAATCCCTATGCTGGGGAGTTTTTAATGACCTAAATCATTAAATCTAAATCAATTAATTATAAATTCAAATATTTTTTAGGAGAAAGCTCATTCCAAAATATCAGTCATTGTTCTGTAGTGTAGAGGTTACATAAAATAAAATTTCAGATTCATGAGAGGCTTTATGCTACAAAATAGATGATTTTTTTGTAACATCCTTTGTATTATTAAATTTTGGGTAATGATGGTGGATTCAAATTGAGAATTTAGGGAGGTTACAACATAATTAATATATTTATTTTTAAATAAATATAAAAAATAAATAATTTGGCTCTATAACATGGAATTGTTCAATAAATAATATTTTCACACTATAACATTAGTCATGTTTTGATTCATGTTTCCCAATTAATGAGTGTTGTGTTGTGCCATAAATTGTCCCATCACAACATTCCCCAATGTGGTATTATTTATAAATTTATTAACTTTATTAATTTTTTAAAACATATAAAATATTAATCTTACATATTTACGTCTAATTAATCATACAATGGGATCAGTCACATATTTCTTCACCCTTAAACCCTTCAATCATAGTGGGATTGGCGAAATCTTTAAAATGAGTTTTTGTTGGTTTTCCTCATATAAATCTTCTTCATCTATGTCCTCATATTATCTAAACTCTATTTTATAGATTTAATTATTTTATAATGATTACCCAAAAAAAAATTTAGTTAGGTCATTACATTGGATTGATTTAGGAAAGGGATAAAAGAGTTTTGAGAGATCCTAAAGCATGTGATTTCATAAAATTTTGTTAGAGGTATCCCACTATATGGAATTTCTTATTTCACTAAATTATGATGGAATAAGTGATTTATTTGACATTAGAATTTGTTTGTTTTACTCACCATTAGTCAGGATTCATGTTAGGGGTGATCAATATGATTTTACTTGAGGTTTAAACTATGAAACATTAACAAATTTAGTTTTAAATATTTATTACTCAACTAATTAATATTTATTTATTTATTTGAACATTAATATAATTAATTATAGTTATTTCTCTATGGATATTGGGACTTGGGATTGATGGAGGATACATTACAACCATGGCTAGAGGAGCGTAACAACATTAAAGTGGTAGGTTGTCACTTTGATATAGAACTATTTGTTTTATATGTTTAATAAGTTTTTATTGAATGAAAGTCTCTCTATTTGTGTGTGTATGTGAATATATTTCCATCTTTTTTAAATTATATATATGTAGGGTGAGAATTTTATTAATATAATGGGCGATTTAGAATGGAATTATTCATGTATTTTTATGACAAAAACAAAATTGTAATGGTTATTGTGTACTAGTGAGGGGCCATACACCATAAATATTTAGGCATTAATTGAGTTTCCAAAGATGTTTTTTTATACTATGGTTTATATTTTTTTGATTATGGAAATGAGTTCTGCTTAAACTGAGAAGGGTTTGAGTCTTATAAATGGAAATTTTTGGTTTTATGACCATGGGATCCCCTTGGGGTCACTATATAGAGATGTGTTATAGAAGGAAATGTTTTCTCCATGGGGTATTGTATATATTTATATGTATGAAATAGTTTTGAAAATATAAAATATAATTCTTTTTTGTCATGTTGGAAAGAGTAATTTTCATATTCTATACGATTGGAGTTTTAATGGATAACAACCTATGAGTTCATTGGTGGGGTGTTGATGGTGTGTTTTTATTATTAGTAACAATTGAGTGGGTTTAAGTATACAAGTGATCTTAATTATTGACCATGATTAGTAGATCATGTTGTATAATGTATCATAAATTGCATGATGGAACATGGAATAGATGTGATTTTTAGGAATCTATGGATCAATCTATAGTCATTCAAGTTAGATGATGTAATTAGAAACCCTGAGTCCTATAAACAATGGTAATGGAACCCCAAAACATAATCTATGATAAAATATGATACAATTTTGTACCATACACCAATGAGATACTCCTTTTATCTTAATTGAATATTATTCAGAATTATCAGTCATGGAAATTCATCACACCCCCCTTATGGTTCATCCATGTATACAAATATCACCATACGGTTATGATAGATCATCTAGAAATACGGAATAATAAATAAAAATTCATAGAGAAGAGATATTTAGTCAATGAAATTTAAAATCTTCTATACCCATATCAATGAAATTTTTTACATATATTACCCTCTGAAATCCAGAATGCGTTAACTAATATATTCATAATTTATGAGTTAATGCATTAGGGTTTCCATATATATATAACCCATTTGATCAAATAATTTTTCACATAACTATTTTCCTCCTCCCATATATTTAATTATAACATTAATTTTATGATACTCATTCATTGTTGGTCTTACCATACATCTAATAGCCATTATAAATGAATCATAGTATAAAATCATGGAAAAGGTAGTGACATGTTATTTTTATAATATGATATATAAATCCAAAATAAGGTATATGATATGACTTTAAATCCTGAATGTCATATAATATGTTATGTATATATCATACAATATGATATAGTGCTTTGGGGAAAATATCCTTCAATATCCCAATTTCAAAAAATCCCCATAGATTTTTTTTTATCTCACCATATATCATCTCTTAAATATGAACATAAGAAATTTAATCCAAACCCCATATTATATATCTTAAATAAAAAAATTGAAAATCTACCAATAACATACACATGTATCGCATCAAAGGTAATTCCTTGTGATTACCCAAATAAATCTTTTTTTGATAAATAGAATGAAGACCTCATAGAGTAGCTAATTGAGTCTAATAAAAATAAATCCTTACTTGGTCAACTAGAATGTGTGTCCCAATATAACATTATATTATTGAAAAAATTATAAATATATGAATTCATAGATGTAATAGTAGATTAATCTTTATAAAATAATCAATTCTTCTTAAGATACAAATGGATCTTTAAATATATTCATCTAAAACTTGTATCTTTATAAATATGGCTACAATAAATATCATATAGATTCATTAATTTTTATATAATACATTTGTTTTAGTCATCAGGTGACTGTGGTATAATTAGTAACTCATTCAAATATATCCTCTTCATACAATCTCAGTTCATCAGGTTAATATTTACTAGGTCAGAGAATATATCATATGTAATTGACCATAATGGATGGGCACATTACATTGAACTTGTCCAATAGACATGTCCATCATATGAACAACCTATTTATGTATGTACACACCCATGGTCTATATTAATTGAGATTATAAATTTCATACCCAATATGCAAGATGAAAAATCATATCCTAATTAACCAAAATATGATGACATGATCAGGAACCAATCAAACCACCCCTTGATTAGATTATCCTCCATAATTATATAAGAATGGTTTCACATAATAAGTATTCTTCTGATTGGTATCATTCAATCTTAATTTTAACTATGAAACCCATGTATTTCCAAGATATAGTGTCTGAAACTCTATGTGATTTACATCATGGTCCATCCAAGGAAAAGAAATCTTATTTTACAGCACAAATATATTTAATTTCTTGATAATGGAATATTAATCCACCTAACCAAAATATATTTTCATCACCTAAACATTATCATTAAAGACATAGTTTAGGGATAACTAAAATTCATTCTTTAATAGGTCAATTATAATTTCATCTCACTATAAATATATGTACAAATATGAATCCAATGAGACATACTGATATGTATGATATATAATTTTCAAAAAAGTAATATATTTGATATTATTAAATATAATTAACAATATATAATAAAATGATTCATAAGAACTGATATGATATATCTCATATGATAAACTACCTAATCGTCCTTATGTTTTATATACATTTTAGGGTTTTGTTAAAATCATTAAATACCTTAATAATTCATACAACATTACTCTCTAACCACCGAATAGATCCCTATACTATACACATTACTAGTTAAAATACTTGAAGAAAACCAATTTGAACAATAATGATACTTGGGATCCAAATTCCTAATGATCCTCTCATTTAATTGATATTCCAACCCAATGATATCACAGTATCAAATGATATAATTTTAATAACTATTTATGTCTAATTATAACTCTTTTTAATTTCATTATCACATCCATCCTTAATATCATTTCAATAATTTTCATTATGAATGTATATTCACTTTAAAAATTTATATTAGTAAGACTTTCATTATTAACATTGAAATTATTAAAGTCAAAACATACACCCACCCCTAGATTATTTAACACTATGTTATATTTATAAAATCACTCTAAGATACTAAATATCATTTGTATTTAATAAATTTGTATTTTTTTAATTTTTCTTGGAATATTCAACAAATAATATATTTCATTCATATTGGGTTAATTGTTATTGGAATATTATATGGTATAATAATACAAGAATCATAAACCATGTGTAAAATGTAATATTTTTCATAAAAAATCATTGTTAATAAAGTAATTAAATTATAAAATAGTAAAATAATATATCTAATATTAATATTCCCTTAAATTAAATTTCATGTTACAGTAACCCATGACAATATTAATTGAATTAATACTAAAAATTACATCATATGTTTACTAAATTCCATATATTTTTTATTTATAACAATTTTCAAGTTCATATTTGGTTTCTTTTATAATTCAAAATAAAATAATATTCACTATATCATAAATAACTGACATTAAATATTCATGGTGATTCATAAAAACCTTCTTATATATTGAAAAAAATCCATCATATGGAAATAGTGTCGTCATTTAAGAATTTCCATTAGATTTTAATGACCTTGAATTACATTATGATGAAACATTATTAGGCAATTCAAAAAAACTTTTCTTCTTTTGACTTAAACCATTAATCATTATATCAAGAAACATTGTATCATAACCTAGATATCACATGCCCAGGTTAGCTATCATCACCACATTGACAAAACATTGTAAAACTTATTAAAACTAAAAAAATTGTATGAACATTTCAAAATTTCATTCTAGACTAAATCCCATAACATCTTCTAGACTTATGGAATCCTATAGTAACGATATGTAATTTTTATTTATAATTATATTGAATATATGAGTTGAGGATAAAATTTCATTGACCATATTGAAACTAATAGATGTTTTTTTTTTCATTTTTGGTGAATTTAGATCTATTTATTCAACTATATTAAAATTTATTTACTCCAAAAGTAGATACTCAAAAATAATTGAATCTTCCATCTTACCTATGTTATTTTCTTGAGTTAGTAATATAATAATTCAAATATATATATAAATCCATTATGAATATTGATTTAAAAATTATTTAATAATGATGGTCAAATTTTTTTAAAACAAAATCTCACGTAAGATTATTTTTATGTTTAAAAAATATTTAATAAGAAATTTTAATATAGTATCTCTACAAAAATGATGTCTCCTTTTAAATTAATCCTATCAATTAGTTTGAAAATATCCATATTTAACCATGAATTTTCATTATAAATCTTATAAATAATTCTTCATTGTATATAGATTTATTATGTGAATTTTTTATAAATGTTTTCAATATATATTTTATGAAATCATTTGGACTTTGATGGTGATTGTTATTTATATTTCATATTTTTTATATTTAGGATTTGTTTTTAAAATAATATTCAATAAATTATTCATTGGAATATTGTTTTAATGTCAAAAGTTTCATAGGTTTTTCTATTTAAATATCAATTTTTTGAAGATCTATTGTTTTGGCCAATTGTTAGGATAATTTAATTGAAATAATATTTATAAGTGGTTGTGAACTGGTTTTTTCATTGACATAATTCATTGAATGTTTCATATTTTCAAATTTATTATAAATTATTAAAGTATATTTCTTTTTTGCCATATTTGGAAAAATAAATTCATTTTTTTATTATGTTGTGACTTTTATTTTATCATTTTTATTTGATAAATATCATAAGTGTTTACATTTTGGTATAGTAGTATTATGTGTAAAGTTATTTTTCCAAATAATCATCTCATGTAAATTCCATTTCTTCATTTTAAAAAACATGATTTATTATCACAATAAGCATTAGAAAATGTTCTCTATAAGGGTATAATCGGGAAAATATGTAATGTTTAGATCCTTATACCATTTAAAAGGTTATTATGTGCTTTAATAAAACATATAAGGGTAATAGTAAAATTTTGTTAGGATAAAAATTTCTATTATGTACTTTGGTATGGGAATTATATCAAGTTCATTTTCATGACTCAACAGTTTTTTAAAGTAACTCCCACATTTTAGAGTACTATGTTAGGGTGACTAAGTTTCAATATCATAGTACATGTATATAGAATCCTGTTGTGTATTGGTGATCCTTCACCACATAGCTACATAATGGTCAAGATCAACTCATGTTAGTGTTAAATACCGCAAAGGATATTAAAAAAAATTACTAGAGGATCTAAATAAAGTAATTGGTTTTTATAAGGTAATTAATTCTTGGAGATACCTAACACCAGACGTTGAAAATTGAAGATAGGGAGAATCTTGATTCAATGATAGGATTTCCTATGAATTAACTAAAAATTTAAAATGCTTAATATAGAATTGAATCAATTTTTTTTACATGTACTAAATAGATTACGTCAATGTCATATACATGCAGGGGTTTTACTATTCAAGGGTAAACATTATCTCTAGTTATTGTGAATGTGAAGTTGAATAGTAACCAATTACATGTGGAGAACATTGATGAAATCATAGAACCTATGACAGTGATCAAATCACTAGGATTTTTTCAGATGAATATTTCAATGGGATGACTAGATTTGGACCACATGATATTAATGGTCATTTAGAGATCATGTCTTTTATATGATATTTTCTATTAGAATAGTTTGTGGATTATTTCATATTTAATTTTCAAATATAGGGGATTAATTTTTTCTGACTATTTAATTCCTCATTTAGCACTTGATTATTCTCTCTCTCCCTCTGAAGCATCAATTTATTCTGAAATTATCTTTCCAAATGATGTGTGATCTTTTCCACTCTCATGTTATTAAAACTTATATGGTGGATGAATTTTCTACTTGAATGTACTTATAATAAAAAATCAAATTTTCATGGAGATTTTAATTTTAAATCAATATAATCCTTTTTTTCTCTTATCAAATACTGGAGGTGATGCAGTGATATGTGATTTCACATTCACTCAAAAGATTTGATTCTTCACTTGTCCTCTTGATCTATATACATTTAATTATTTTTTCACTATAAATTGTGTCTTATGTTTGGTTTTATGATTGTATTGTGTTATTATGATAAATATATATTGTGATACATCCTTGTTAAAATGAACCTGATGTGTGATTTTGGTTGTAGTTTGAGAGAATAATTGTGTGATGACACACATTGTAAGTATAATTGTTCACTATTTTCAATGATTGATATGATTGATTTTATACATATATTATTAAATTAGTAAGGATTGGTGCTGTTAATTCAAATCATTTAAAAAATATATGACTATTAGTTGAAAATTCAATCAACCTCGAACTGGTCTTGTTTCTCTTTGAAATTAATTCCATTTCATTTTATATATTTTACTCTTCATGTTTTTTTCTCTATGTTTCTTCATCAGTATTGGTCTCGTTTTCATAATACTTTAAAAATAAATAAAATCAAAATTATATTTTAGGGGAGTTACATTAATGAACCCACTTTCTTCATTTTATAAAACTAGGGTAAACTAGTATTATATATCAATAGAGTTTAGAACTTGTATTACGACTTGGGAAACATTATTTTTATGTCAATATTGTTTTCATCATATGGGAGGAAATTCAATCTCATCCTTTCTTAAAGTTTCTTATAATTAAATTTCACATAAATGATTTATTGACATAAAAAATTAAAAATATATATTATCTTACTCTCAAGTTCAATAAATTTACCATTCTATGAAAGGATTTCAGTAATGGTTGTATTAAATAGTAGTTAAAACATATAATAAATATGAATAAATAATTAAAATGGTCTCTAAAGTGGCATTCAGTTTAAGAGGAAAAATATAGAAGGTTGTTATTCTACTAAATTAATGACGCAGAAAATGTAGAATTATTGAAGCTACCTATTTTTGAACATGACATGCCCATGGATGAAAGTGTTGAATTACGAAATCAATATTTTCATAATTATTTTCAAGAATAGTTGATGTAGGGTCATGAAAAACACAATGACGATGGATACATTTTAGAATAATTTTTTCCCCATTTCCCATTATGATGATTTCATTTGTACTCACATGTTTAAGGATATTTCTTTGATAAAACAAGTCATTCCATCTCATAAATCCATCAGTTGTCCCCAATTTGACAATAAATCTATTCGGATTTATTTAAGGATATTACAGAAGAGAATGACTACCTATATTACATTTTACATTATTTGAGGAGATAAATTTCATTTTTAAGAAGAAAAAACATAGTTGTTTAATTAATATGTGCTCATTATGAAGTATTCTATTTTTTTAAAATATGAATATATTCAAGATAATTTTTACATTGATTTTCAATTTTTAGTATTCAATGTGCTAGACGAACTTTGTTAGATTTTATTGAATCAATATGGAATTAAAACTACGTTAACCAAGTCAAAATGCAAGATTCTATATATTATTGAAAATTTGGTAAATTATATTTTAAATTTTATGAAATCTAATTCATCACTAAGGAGTAAAAAGGTGTAGAAGAAGGTATCAATCTAAATAATTCATCATCTCTATTTTATTTTCATTTAATTGAAGTCATTGAATTTAATCTGGAAATGGTAAAATCAATTTCAATTATTGAAACATACTTATATGGTGTTTATAATAGTGAGCCTAAGCTCTTTCAAAAAAATATTAAAATAAACCAAAAAAACTTGATCTTTATGTGATTGAATTTTCTCATTTTTTGTGAAGATGATCATAATAAAAAAATTATAAGTTGGACTAATAAATAAAATTTAAGGAAAAACACTAGAATAAAGTCCGTATTTTTGTTTCAAAAATAGAATATATATACCACATCAAATTAGACATGGAATTAATGTTTTATAGCAATTGATATTCTCAATACATAATCCATAGGTAATTAAACCAAGATTATCTTGTGTTTCATTATATTTTTTATTTTCATTTTATTATTCATTGGATTAATATTTTTTTTGATTTTTTATTTTTTGGGAATAATGAAGAAAATGTGTTCAGTTATTTTCTAATTTTTACCATTAATAGAATCTAAGGTTTTTTCTATTTTCTCAATTTTGTGATAACATTTTCTTTTAAAATAATAAATAATAGGAATCTTTACTGTGATAATCATTTCTAAAAGATCAATGAGGGAATCTCATGTTTTATACTTCCAAACTATTATTTTTTTCAGAAGTCTCTTATATCCTACTATAAAATATGTATATGGAAGTGTTGCATTAAATTATGATTTTCTTCTAGGTTTTGTGATGAAATGAATATTATTTCTTCCTTAAATAAATTATATATATGATTATTCTATTACAATTTTAAAATATTATTATTTTCAAATGATATCATATGTCTCATCTCTATTATAAATAATATTTTATTATGAATCTAGATATAACTGGTGGGTGTTAATTACTTCCTTAAATATTTCAATTAAAATTTAGTTTTATCTA
Organism: Viscum album; assembly: GCA_963277665.1. Taxonomy (NCBI): domain Eukaryota; kingdom Viridiplantae; phylum Streptophyta; class Magnoliopsida; order Santalales; family Viscaceae; genus Viscum; species Viscum album. The sequence goes on from OY728143.1 coordinate 327,593,372, forward strand.
TATTTTTTGTATAGCAATAAAATCCAAAAGAAGATTAACTTATTAGTAAATTCTGAATGTATTTTCAAGTTGTTTCTTGATACAATTATCAATACTTAATATACAACTTTCCGAGCTATATTTAATATCTATATATTCTTCCTATATAGAACATAAAAGTCAATTATTATATTTTTTTTTGATATTTCCTTTTGAGATTAATCATAAGTTATTTAATTAAAAAAGTAACCTTTTTTAATTTTTAATATTTTAATAAATCATTCAATGTAATAATTATTAGGTATAGTTAATTGTAGTTCTTTATTGATTTTATATTTTTTTTTCTTGGTAATAATTCTTCTAATAATAAAAAATGTTCGTAACTAGTTTAAGAGGAAACTTAGTGACCTATCTAGTCTAATAGTTGTTTTATACTGATGTATACTCTCAGTCACTTCCCCATATACTATAAAATAATCATCTTCTTCATTTGATCATTTAATTCATAGAATAACATTTTATTAAATTCAATTTTGTAGGTGTATGAATTCTAAAATAAGATTTCACTCACAAATATAAAATAAGGTGGGTTTTATCAGACGAACCTAAATGAAAAGTTATTCCCCAATTAGGTAGTTTATATATTTTTTACATATTATGTTTATTTATTATATTCTAACATTGTACTATTACAATTTTAAAAATAATATATTTTGAAATGTATTTTGGGACGTTTTTTTCCTGTTGAATTATCATTAATAATATATTACGTACTCTTATAAAATTGACTATATTTTTTTGTTGTCTTACTTTTATTACATGGATGTTTGTTTTAATTTATTGAAAATATTTTTAAATATTAACTTGAAGAAATAACTTTTATAAAAATATTACTTATTCACAAAATTATTAATTTTGTAAATAGGTGGAATCTCTATATCATGTTTTGATCATGATTTAGACTATGATTAGTATGAAATTTGTTTTTGAAAGTTAAACATTGTTTAATTGATTATCCAATATAGAAGATCAAAATTATGGAATATGATGTGTTTTAACAGTGGCGTAGTGGAATTTTCTATACTAAATATATTTTTCATTCATACAGATAAAGCCCCAATAAAAGTATTTAAAATTGAATATTTTCAAATACTAATTTTCAATTCCATTGGTTTTATAATTTTCATAAACATAAGTACTATTTTGTTACGTTAAGTTATTTATCATTTCGATTTAACCATTAATTTATTATTGGAATATATTTTCATTTATCTATAAAAACATTTTCATTTAGTTAAAAGTTTCCTATACATATTATCATTTTTATTAAAATTTAACTTCTCATTTAGAGTTAAACGAATAAATATTTAATTCAAATGGTTCATGATAGAAACTCATCATCCCAATTGAGATTTTTTCCTTTAAGAGAAATCAATTAGATGAGTTATTTATACTTCGTTTTAATTATTAAACTCACTCATTCATAAGTTTTGTATAATTATATTTAATTTTATATATGTGTTAACCTTTTCAAATTAGAAAAGGTGATGATTGGAATAATGTTCTAATAAGAAATGAAATGTGTTTAATTCCTTCCAAAATATTCAAATTCAATCATTTTTGTATATAAATAAATATAAATGGTAACAAAATAAATTCCTTTTTAGAAGATAAATAAAAAATATTTACTTGGGATACTTTATGTAGGAAATTTTTTATGAAAAACTATTTTTTGGAAACAAGATTCATTCCATTTTATGATCAAATTTCATTAAATTATAGTGTTTAATATATTCCTTGAGGGTGAAAATAGAGTTATGTGTGATTTAATATTATGTTGATTTATTTTGAAATGTGTTTTACATATCTATTTTATGAAATCCTAATGATATTAAATGTAAAATGTTCTTTAACTAACAATATTTTGAATCATTTTCATTTTTTTGAAATTTCAATTTGTTGGGTTATTCTTCCAAATTTTGATTTTGTTGATAAAATGTTCAAAGTTTCATTTATTTAATTTGTCTCTATTTTAAAAACTATCATTTTGGTTGATTTTTTTGACATTTCATTTGAAAAAATCTTTTGATGTTATTGTCAAATTATTTCTATATTGGGAATAATTCAATTGATGTTTCATGTTTTCATTTTTATTAACGATTATTAGATTATATTTTATAAAATTTACTTTTATATCAATAAATCTTTTATTTATTCATTTTATAGTTTAATTTTTCGTTTTTAATTACTAAGTCCATGTTTTTTAATCATTATTTTTGATGCTTCAAAATTCATAATTTTTTGCATACTCTACAACTCATATAAGGGTAATTTTTTCCATAATTAACATAAAGAGATATATTTATAACCTTTAATAACATCTTGCATAAGGTTCATCTATGAAACTATTATAAAGATCATTACTATATACTTGTGTAAAGACCATTCCAAGATATAACGATCCATGGAAGGAAAAGAGTCAACTTTTCTAAAGATAACATATTTTTATGGACATGTGTTAGGATACTATATCTTTGGAATTTTCATAATGCAATAACTATATAAATGAACTCTTGAATTTTATAGACCTACCTTTTGGTGACTCTGATTTACTTTTATTGCAACCCCACATGGAATCTTATTGTGTTAAGGTGATTTAATACCATGGAGATGAATAATGGTCTTGGCCATCTCACATTCGGGTCAAATCAAGTAAATATAATTTACTATGATTAATAGATGTATCTTACTCAAGTATTGTGATTTTAAATGGGAATTAATTCTATGATATCCCTAACTTATCAAATTGAAAATAAATTCTAGGGAGGTGATTGATCCAATAAAGAGTTACTTTGAAGCTTCTATAGATTTAAGCATATGAAAATTGAATCTAATTGTGGATCCATCCAAGTATTAAATTCAGAGAATAAAAACCAAGTCCACATGTATATTTCACTATTAATGGGGGAATATAAAAACTAATTATCATAAAATTGAATATGAATAGTATCTAGTTCCATATGGATTCCTAGGATGTGATATCAAAATCCTAGACTATGAAGAAAGTGTCAGGAGTTGTTTTAATTAGAGATATAGATGAGATTATATAAGTTTGACAGGGATAAGAAAATGGTTATCAAGTGATCATTAAATATTGATGAATTTTCCTATTAGAATTTTTTGTGAATGATTTCTTATTTTGATTAAAAATAGGGGGACCTTTTTATTCTCATCAGTCAATTCCATATTCTACTATTGAGTTGATATCTCTCTCACAATTGTCACTTTATTCTGTAAATTATATTTTAAAATGAAGTATGATTTTCCACCTTCCCATTTTTTAAAAATATATCAATTTTGGGATAACACCTACTTGAAATATATGCTGAGAATCTTAATGATTCCTGGATGCTCGAATTTCATGATTAACATCATCCCATTCTTTTCTCATATATGATATGGATATTTAAGTGGGGTGACTCGATGTCACATTTTCTCACAGAATCTATTTTATATTCTTATTCCATAGATATGTTTCAACATATTTATATTTTTAAATGAAATGGGGTATAAAGTGTGATTTTTTTGATTCTATAACCTTAGTAGTATCATTAAAAAATATAATACATCCCTATTAAAAGGTATCTATTTAGTGAATCTAGTTGTAGTTTTCTATATTAATTGTGAATTTGGAGACAATATGTACATGAGTGTTCACATTTTTCAGTGTGAGAAGTGTTTGAGTAAAAATATTGATCATATATTTAGTGATTTAGAGTGTTTTTGAATCAAATAATTTAGAATACTTGTGACTACAAGTGGAAACATATATTAAACTAGGTCTGGTTTCTTCTCACTAACATTCATTCCCTTTCCCTATTTCTATTATTCTGTGATCTTTTTTATCTTTTCCCTTTTTTCAACACCATTATTTTCCATTTTTACTGTTTCTTTAAAAATTAATAAATAAAAATATTTTAGTTTAATTACTTTTATGAATAGACTAATTCTTTATGACAACCACGAGGTTATATAATGTGCTCTATCTAGGGAGATAATAAATTTTATTTTCATCAGGACCATAATATCTCAATTACAAAATTACCAGTGTTTAGCAGTGATAAATTCATATTTTTTTATATCATTGAAATTACATTTTATAAGATAGATAAACTCACATTATCCTGGTATGTATTCTATATAAGATTTTCCTATGTTGTAGAAATATTACCAAGATATGGAAGGTGATCACTACTAGTTGTAATAAAATAATTTAAAAGGTCCAAAATAATATGGATTTTTCATTATTGATTTACTAATAATAATATTCTCTAAAGAGGCCACTCTGCTCAAAATACCAAAATTATAGGGAGGTGTTCCAAAAAATTGATGATGATGGATCTGAATAAGAAACTAAAGAATGTCTGAAGCTACCTATTTATGATCATTTCATTCAAATTAAAAAAAATGTAAATGAGAGATCAATTGTTTTGATATATAGAAGAAAAAGGGAAATAAAAAACCTAAAAAATATAAATCCACATTAGAAGGAAAATTTGTTATTTCATATTTTGATAATTTAATTTATACTAACATGTCTTATTATATTTTTTTCCAGAATAAGTAATTGAAACTCAATACACTATCCCTTTTCCCCTATATGATGCTAAAATTGAATTAATTTTCATTAATGTGAGTAAAGTTGAGGTTCACTACCTCTCTTGAATATTTAATATTCTTTTATGAGAACTATTTTTTGTAACATAATATCATGTTGAACAGTTTTAGGGTGATGAATTATTTATAAAATAAGTCTTTTTTCAATTTTATTATGAATATATTTTATACGATCATAAATTTTTCTATCCCATTGATGTTTTCAATTTTCTAGTACATATTTTTGAGATTATTGAGAGATACTAAGATGTAAAAATTAAAACTACAATGTATCCACATAAACCTAGAGATTTGATTCTAAATTCCTGAATTTGAGATATTAAATATTACGATGTTGAAGCTATAACTAATTATGAAAATTGAATAGAGGAATTTTATTAGCCTACTGATTTATCCTTTATATTTTTGTTGAATTTATTTTATTTTAATGACATTATTTGGAATATAGTTAAAACTATTTTTATTATTCAAAATTTCATCGATATTGCTTATTAGGCTAACACTAAACTCTGGCTCTAACTTCCAATGAAAATTATAAGAATGGATGGAAATTTATGTAAAGTGATCAACATATTTTTTATTAAGAAAAAATCAAACCATTATATTTGAAGTTGTCTAATTAACACATTTAATATGACACACATTATAAAAAATCATTATAGGAATTTCTAATCAAGATGAGTCATCTCCATTAAATTATGGATAAACTAGGATTGGTTAAACTATGAAAACTCTAAATACAACACACCTTGGGCAGTTATCAAATGATTACCAAGATTTAAATTCATTTTTATATTTCTCCTTTGTTTATAGTTTTTTTTTTGTTTTTTACTAATTTATATTTATATGAAATAATTGAAATAAATTAGTCAATACATTAACATTAAAGCCTACTACTGTTCTTCATAATTAAAAGTTATTTATTTTCAAATTTTCAACATTATGGTTATTCAAGATTGAAATTAACTATGCGGTGAAATATATAGTGAAAAATCTATTTCAAGAAGAATAATGAAGGAATCCTATGTTATATCCATCCACAATTATATTTTTAAGTGTTATTTTCTTATTTTATTCAATAAATTTTAGGAGGATGGTATATTAATTTATTTTTTACTCTTTTTTTGAATTATTAAGTTGGTGAAATACATTTTTTTTCAATTATAATTTAATATTATTAAGATTTTCAACTAAAATAATTTTTAATATATCTATTTTAATCAATTTTTAATTATTAATCTATATATAACTTATGACTATAAATTATTTCATTAAAAATTATTTATAAATTAGTTTTAAAAACATTTGAATCATAGAAATGGAACTCTAAAAATTGGTTTGAAGTGTTTGATAATATTTAATATATCAGAAATTTACTATTTTCCACTACAAAAAATACATAATATTTTAATTTATTATATGTACTAAAAATTACAAATTTATGGTTGTAAATAATTTTTTTTTTAATTTAGATTTTTCTTTTGGATAGTTACTATTGGGATAAATCATAAATTATTAAGGGAAAAAGTGTACATATCTTACACATTGAAAAAAATTATGGAATATATTATTGAATTATTTTTGGGTAATCATGATTTTGGTTAATTATTGATTTTTGAAAATACAAACCAACTAGGAATACTACCTATAATAGGTGACGTTCATAACTATAGTATGAGTAAACTCAATAAATTTTTATAGCTAATTAGTTCTTTGTAGTGGATAATATTCGAAAAAAAAATTCAGCTATACTCAACTCTAATTATAGTTATCCATTAACCAATAAATTTTTGAAATCTCATTCGATGCTATTCATTTTTTAAGATATGGATTTAAGATATTGGAGGAAATTTTCAAATGGAAAATAAAGGAGGTTTTATAGGCTGAACCTAACTATCTAATGATTAAATTATTATGAAGAATCTACTCATTATAACATCTTCTTTTCTATTTATTTACTTGAAATTGTATATTCATATTTTTGAAAATAATTTTTTTTAAATTCTTATTGGGATGTTTTCTCTATGATATAATAACCCACAAATTTTTTTCAACACTAATATTGAATTTAAATAATTGTTTTATTAGTGTTATAGAATGAATGATTATTTTAAATTATTTAAAATATTTTCCAACATTCACATGAAGAATTAACTATTATTAAAATCTTACTAATGCACTTAATTAGTTATATAATTACTATATGGTTTTTATTTTTCATGTTTTAAATATCTTTCAACTCTTTTTATTGGAAAAAATATCTTTTTTATGTTTTTAGTTAACTATCACATATTGAAGATCAATATTAGAGAAAATATGATGCTTTAAGTGTGGTTGAGGTTTATTTTTTTGAGATAAACTATATTTCAATAAATAAACATTAAAATATTTTAAATGTCTGAAAACAAATATTCTCAATAATTAATTTTCATTTTCAATGTTTCTAAATTTTTCTTACACATGGTGACGGTTTTTCCCCTTTCAATGGTTCCTCATTTCTATTCAACCAGGGATTCAATATTTTAATACATTTCAATTAATCTTTTAGAAACATTTTCATTAAATTAAAAATTATTTTAAAGTCATGTACATTTTTTTTAAATTAAAATTCTTTTTTGAATTTAGTTGAATAATATTTTCATTGAAATAGACTATTAAATTAATTCTTAATACTGGTTAAGAATTATTTTCGTTTACATAAAGTACATTGATATGTAATTTTACCAGTTTATAATTCTTAAAATATTTATTTCATTAATTGTCTCTAATTAAGGTGAATTTTAATTTTGTGAGTATGTTCACCTAGGAGGAAAAAATAAATTAGTAGAACAATTGATTGAAAAATTATGTTTTTATAATTCACTTCATAAATTATTAAATTCGCTAATTCTTTTAAAACATCAAAAAAATTATTATCAAACCCATATCCTTTTAAAAAGATAAATAATTTATTTTTAGTTTATAGATTCTATGGGAAAAAATGATACAAAAAATTTCTTTGTAGGAAAAACCTTTATTTCTTTTTAAGCTTGATTTTCATTAACTATTAATGGATAATTTATTCCTTTAAATAAATGAGTATATGTGCGGGGGGATTCATTTGAATTTATTTTGATACATGTTTTCACATCTATTTTATGAAATATTTTCTATTTTGATGATTAAATTATATTTAAAAAATAATATTTGGAATCATTATCATTTTTGTTTCAAATAAAATTCAATTATTTAATCATTAAAAATGTGGTTTTATTAATAAAATCAACAAATAATCAATAAATTAATTTTTATATAATTTAAAACCCATTATTTTGATTTATTTCTGTAATTATTTAATTGAAATATTATATTAAAGTAATTATGGTATGGTTTTAATCCTCTAAATAATTCATTTAATGTTCAATTTGATTATTTTAATGATGAATTATTTGGAATATTTCATAACTGTCAAATTAGAAACTAAAAATTTATTATTTATTTTCATTTTATGATTAATTTTTCATTTGTAATTGAAAAATCTAATTGGTGTTTTATTTTTTATGTTGTCAGTTCTTATGTAAAGGTATTTTTCAATCCCATTGACACACATAAAATCTATTATTACTATTAGTGTAAAAATTACATGTTATACTTATAAGGAAGATGAGAATAAATGCATTAGAGTAATATTAACCACCAGTTTAATGAAAATATCTATAGACCTATGAAAATGTCAGTACATGATTTACTAACCCATTTAATTGAAATAATAAAATCATCTGAAGATAAAAACATTGTTTAAGTTCTTGAATTAGGGCTCTATATTAAGGTCATTTTCATGATATAATGGTTATGTAAAGGTACTCTTAAATTTATAATACAAATGTCATGGGTAACAAAGATTTTGATTTATGGCACCATCATATTGAATCAATTTGTGTAAAGGTGATCTTATACTATTGGGCTGTGTCGGGGTAATGGTTTTCTTGTGTTAGGTTCAGAATAGATAGATGCCATTTTGATTAATTTACAAGAGTATTGTTATGATTAAATGGTATTTAAATGGGAATTAATTCACAATAAATCCTTACATATTAAATTGAAAATAAATTGAAATATGATATTTATTCGATATGAATAATTCCAGTGATGTTATTAGAAATTGTATTAAATGAATGTTGAATATATCTACAATTGCCTTTAAGTGATGAATTTTCTCACCAGATTCTATGAGAATGTGGAGAATAAACTACTCATAGGGTAACTTTAGTTTGAGTAACCTGATGGGGAAAACAAATACTAGAAAATTACATGTTGCAATTTATGATTTGAGCCCAGGACCTATAACAATGACTAAATCACTATGATTGTTTATAATTTAGTATTGGACATGGTTCATAGGTGTTAGATTGAGAATTGATAAATTACATCAATGGATGATTCCTAATATATAATATATCATTTTTTAATTGTTTTTCAAAGATTTCTTATTTTATTTTTAAATAGGGGTCTCATTTTGTTCTCAAAGATAAATTCCTCCTTTAGCTCACTGGAAGTCTCTCTATCAACCATAAATTTCTTCTATACATTATGTTTATAAATAAATTCTTATCATATAAATTGTGTATAAACATTTATAAAAGATGGGACTACCTACTGTTTTTTCATAATAAATAGTAATGTTAAATTGGGGTGATGATGCAATAAATTCACAAACATGATATGCATGTTATTATTGTTTCTTCAAAAAAAAATCTCTTTCGTGATTTTTAAATCTAAATTTTTTTTCTTTGTGGTTTCATTATTAGATAAACTAATTAAGATAATTATATCATGTGATAAATCCTTGATTAAATTATTATATTGTGTGATTTTTATGAAATTATGGGAGAATACTTATGTGCTGGAACATATTTCCTATATGAATGTTCAATATTTTTTGTAGAATAGTTTCTTAGTCAAGACCTAGATCATACAGAAAGTGAGATTGAGTGTTGATGATTCTAATATTTTATAATATATATAATTGATTGTTTAAATGTTGATAAATGTAGTTCTAAACATGTATTCAAGTTCATTTTTTACATTTACATTATTTTATTTTCCTTATTTATAATTTCCTTTTCCCTTGATTCTACATCCATGTTATTTATTTTTAATTTATTCATTCAAAATAGAATTAAATTCAAAAAATATTGTTCGGGGATTTAATTTTATAAAAAAGTTTCCTCCTTGAGATGACCTAATGTATAAGGCCCCATCCTCAAACATTACACATTCTTAAGATAATTATTTATTTGACATTAATTTACATTGAGGATCTTCTCAGGTTTTGAGCTTAAGTCAATTAGGCTATAACTCATAAATAATAACATTAATATTATAAAGTAGATACTTATAATGATAATCCTTCTTTTCAAAAAAGAAATTTCTCAACAGAAACATGGTTTCGTTTCATGTTTAAACTTGATAAATTTTCTTTGATCCCATCCATGACTCTATTCTACTTCAACTCATGTGAAAAATTATTCAAAATAGGGGATGAGCATAAAAAATTCAATAAAGGATACAAAAAGACAAAAAACTACTAGCCATGATAAAAAATTTAAACCATTAATAAATTATCATAAAGAAATACATTTCACATTTAAGAAGTAGTATGTACTCTCCATAGAATATATGCTCATTTCTTACTATTTTTAACTAAAATATTATAATAAACCACATAGAAATCACCTATAACATATAAATGTAACATGGGAAAAAATCATAGTTAAATTTAATTTCCATGTGGTTGGCTTCCACACATATAAATAAATGGAATATACATACAACTGACTTCCATACCAAATGAATTTGAGGATATAACATAAACTCCCATAAATAGATTATCACGAAACGACCCATATTAGGTTTATCGTGTAACTACCCATATTTGGGTTATCATGTAACCTCCCAAAAAATGTTTATGAACAATTAAATAATCCTAACACATAAAATATTTCAATTATCAACATTTTAGTCATTAAATTTCATTACAAATTAGAAGAAATCATTTCAAGATATTGAAATAGTGATTATACATTCAAATCCATTTTCTATATGAAAACACTAAAATATCGAATAAGGTGGTCCTTTTACTTTTCTAGAAAATCATTGTTTCTTTTATAATAATCCCAATATCATATAATGGTTTTGGTGGAAGGGAATTCTGTAACGCCCCGACCCCAGAAGCCCAGAGTCGGTGCATTACTTCGTAACATTGGCATGATCACAAGAAGATCAAATCTCGAAAGACCGATTGGTTTAGTAGCCTTGGAAACACTAGATATAATCATAAAGTTTTACATTACATTTCAAAGTGAAAAACTGCTACAACAACAAAGTCTTCATATCCACACTATTAACCCCTCATAATATCCCTGCAAGTCATTCATAATTTACTTCTTCACTACCTGGGAAAAATAAAACATAGAAAAGGGGTGAGCTCAAATGCCCAGTAAGGATAACAATATAGCGGAACATTCATAATAAGCATAAACATTTAAGGCAATGAATTACTAAAACAAAAGCCTTTTAAAATTGAACTTCAACTTAGTATGGAAAAAATAAAAATGAAATAATGCCATTTACTTATTCACATGGATATTCTACTAATCGAATAATCACATGCAATATCAATAACCACTTTCATAATGTTGGAATGCATAATGCCAGACTATCATAACCACATAGCCAAGGCCTCGTGCCAAGACTACAAATAAGATTTTGTCAAGGCCTTGTGCCAAGACACTAGTTTGTCTCATGAGACCTTCCGATGCATCGAGGAGCTATAGCGGGCTCCACCCGTCACTTATTAAGTCCAATGCATTCCCATATGAAAAGGTTTAAACATAACATAAACATTCGTATTAAAACTAGCATACGAAATGTCAATAATTTCACCATAAACTATGAATGGTATAAAAATAGCACATCCACAGTCAAACATATCACAAAACCTTCAATACAATATAGAAGTTTTGTATCATAATAAATCAACTTCAAATAATCTTAAAATCCATCAAAGGATGTTGACATAGATGAAATCAAAATTCTTTTTAAAGAAGTATCTCCTTTTATTTTGAAATCATTTAAGATCCATATAAAATAAAACATTTTCTTTGAAAATATTCTTATAAGCTTGTAAGGAAGGCTTTGAAGATTTTATAATGGCGTAAAATAACCACACCCGCCGTATAAGTTAAAAAAAACATTCTTACCTCAATTCTGTCGAAAAGGTTAAAAAGGACCTTGTTTTGAAAACGACGGAAAGATTCCTTTATAAACCTCTTATAAAAAGTCAAAAAAGTGTATAAATGACTTTAACCCATATTCTTGTAAATAGTAAAAATGTTTTGAAATACATTTTTAAGAAACATGGATGTGGATGATAAAGAGATCCCAGTAGATTATTACATATAAACAACCTCGGATAATGAAGAGATTGTGAAATAACCCTTACCTTGTACTTTTCCTTGGTTGGGGTAGGTTAACCTCCTGTATAATGGTGAAATAATTGTTATTAAATTATACAAGAATCATATATATTAATATGATATCATATATGATCTTTTAACATTGATTTATTAATAATATCTTAGAATTATCATCGTTTCGGGTGTTAACTTACTCATTTTCTTTTATATGTTTTGTTACATAAGCCATGTTTGTTGTATATTATTCATATCCAGAATGATATCAAGTCCTTAAACATCATTTTTAAATCATAAAATGATAATTATACTTGAATTGATACGATGGAGAATGAATCTCATCGCATTCGTGGAGACGGTAGTCCGTACGTACGTACGAGCGACAATATCATTCTTTTGATATTAAAATAATATATAAATGAATGGTATATCATATATACAGAATAATTAACATGTTATATTTATTATTTACATGAGTTACACATCATTATTATACCCATCCAAATAATATTATATTGAATAACAATTACACCACGACGTGGAGACGGTAAGCCGTACGTACGCACGTATGCTGACATGTTATTCAAAGGGTGGATAGAATACTGAATATGGTTGTACCATACTTATAATAACATCACAGTATATGTGAGATACTGGAGTTATTATTTTAGAATGGTAAGAACAAAGGAAGAAGAAGTGGAAGAAGAAATGAACTTAGAAAAGGGTGGTGAAATCATTACCTCTTCTTCGGGTTCTTCCTTTTAATTTGATCAAAAGGGCTCCTTAGGTTGGCTTTCTGATCAAACTAATGCCTCTAGGTTGTAGTGAGGGATGTTGGGAGAGTATTTTGGCAGAGTTTAGCCGAACAAAATGGCTTTGAAGGTGTGAAGAAAAGAGAAGGAGGAGTGCCCTTTTATAAGAGGGGTGAGGGGCACCTTTGGAAAAGCTAGAAATATTAATTTATAATAAATTCATATTCGGTTTCTAATGGCTCCAAAGTTGACTATTCAAAGGTTAAGGTGGGGATAGGTCGAAAACCACTCAACCAATAGAATTTAGACAGGTTTGGGTACTTATATTAACCTTATCTTTAAGTATTAACTCTAAGTTAATTAGTTTCACTTTTACAATGTCTCTTTGTATTTTTATATATTATGGTTAATAAACTTACTATATACATCCAAGCGACCCCCAAGTGGTCCATTAATGATTAACCTATCATAATATAAGTCTCTTGGCCGAACCTTAGATTTTTAGGAATTTAATATCAATTAATAATATAATATTTGTTTTAAGAACTCTTTTATGTCAATTTTGACACTATTCAATAGTTGATTTTTGTGAAACTCATAACAGATTGATTACTTCGAACAAAGTCCATTAAATCAATCCTAATATATCATATTAGCCTAGAAAATTAGTTTAATTCATTAAAAGTTTCATATTATATTTATTTGGGTATTTATAATATCAATTATGTTAATTTTTTTACTATTTTAGTAATTACTGCATCATCATTGTGTCATAAATAAAATAAATTATTTAATGTCTAAAAATTATAAATAAAACATCATTATGTAGGAACTCTTTTTAGCTTTCTAATGAATATTTATAATAGAAAATCCAACATGTATAACCCTATGTAAAAATTGTTCTTATAAAAGATGTAAGCTTATGCCATTTTTATTTTTATTTTAACTTTATTAATATAATGTGTCCCTACCACATACAAGTGGCTCCAAGGCGTCCCCAAATTGACCCAAGGATGCCCATGGTCGGGTATGTGTCCACCAATAAGGTTAGGACACATTTTAGGGTAATTTTGTATTATTATAATATTATTTTTTAACCCTTATTTACCGGATTTACCCTTTAACCATGGTAAATAAAATATTTACCGCAGTAATTATTCAAAATGTCTAAAAATAAAAGTTACCTATTTACACAATTTGAACATCCTGATTCCAAATATGGAATCCATTTTCCTAAATTCAAAACACAGAAGTGGCAGAAATTAATTTAAAATTAAATCCCGCTGTCAAAACAAAAAGCTTGTTTTTAAGAGATAATAACTATCAAAAGATTGACACTTGTTTATGTTCGGTATAATTGTAAAATTATGTCCAATGATAAACATTAAATTAAATGGTAAAAATATATTCTAAATATACTTTAAAACCACTCAAATTCATAATTTATCACTATTACTTATTTTGATTAAAAAAGTTGTTTTTAATTAAAATTTAGTAATTTTCACTATTCATCAAAATATAAAAGTTATCCGAAAAGTACCAAAATTTCACCCTAGGATAATTTCGATATTCCGAATCCAAAAATGAAGTCCATTTTGAAATATAAAATATATATGATTTCAAAAATTAGGTATCACTATTTACAACGGCTAGTTTAATTAGTTGTGGTGTGTGTTAGAACTCGAGGTTGCGTACAACACACACTATCGCATTATTCGAAGGGAAACGTACCGTAGAAGCTTGGGGTGTTACATTCTCCCCTCCTTCAAATAATTGCGTCCTCGCAATTTCTAGGGTATTACTGCATAAAAAGACTCGGGTGGTTCTTCATCATAAGTTCCTCGGGTTCCCACGTTGCCTCTTCCATCTTATGATTTCTCCACAAAACTTTTACCAGACGCGTCGTCCGGTTTCTCAGTACTTGTTCTCTTGTATCAAGAATCCTGACGGGCTCTTCACAATAGGAAAGATCGGGTTCCAGTTCTAATTCCTCATAGATGAGTACATGCGTTGGGTCAGGCATGTATTTCCTCAACAGAGATACGTGGAACACATCGTGAACTTTGGAGAGACTTGGCGGCATTGCCAATCGGTAAGCTACAGCCCCAATTCGTTCTAGAATTTCGAAAGGTCCGATGTACCTGGGACTCAATTTACCTTTCTTACCAAAACGTATGACTCCCTTCCACGGAGATACCTTTAGGAAAACATGATCACCGACTTGAAATTCCAAATCCTTCCTTCGATTATCGGCATAGCTCTTCTGCCTACTTTGAGCTGCTTTGATGTGATTTTGGATTACCTTTACCTTTTCCATCGTTTCCTCCACCAGTTCTAGACCTACAAGTTTTCTTTCACCGACGTCATCCCAACAGGTTGGTGTACGACATCTCTTTCCGTATAACGCTTCATATGGTGCCATCTGAATACTCGAATGGAAGCTATTGTTATAGGAAAATTCTACCAGAGGTAAATATTGATCCCACATACCCTGAAAGTCAAGTGAGCAAGATCTCAACATGTCTTCTAAGGTTTGAATAGTCCGTTCTGATTGTCCGTCTGTCTGAGGGTGGTAAGCAGTGCTCAAATGAAGTTCAGTATCCAGGGATTTCTGAAGACTTTTCCAAAACCTTGAAGTAAAACGGGGATCACGATCCGAAACAATTGATAGGGGTACTCCATGAAGTCTCACAACTTCATTAATGTATAGTCTTGCTAGACGTTCCAGGGGTAGATCTTCTCTTATAGCAAGAAAATGTGCTGACTTGGTAAGACGATCAACAATAACCCATATTGCATCGTTCCTTCTAGGAGTCTTTGGTAGCCCCATGACAAAGTCCATTGTAATATTGTCCCATTTCCACTCCGGTATGGGAAGCGGTTGCATGACTCCTCCAGGCTGTTGCCTTCCAGCTTTCACTTGTTGACAAACCATACATCTTGACACAAAATCAGCAATCTCCCTCTTCATATTGTCCCACCAAAAATGTTCCTTCAAATCTCTATACATTTTGGTGCTCCCAGGGTGTATAGAGAAATTGGAACTATGAGCATCATCCAGTAATTCCCTTTTCAGATCAGGTAAATCGGGAACACAAAGTCTCTTCCCGAATTTCAAAATTCCATCTTCATACACAAAGTCTCTCAATCTCCCATCATTCACAGCTTTAATCTTCTTCTGAAATTCTTCATCATCAGTCTGAGAACTCTTAATCATTTCTAGTAAAGATGGTTTGGCAACCATTTGAAAAAGCATTGATGTTTCACCTTCCCTGGTTATTCCCATGTCCATCTTCACTAGCTCCATGAAAATTGGATCCCTTTCAATTCTCATATTGTTCAAAACTCCATGGTCTTTTCTACTCAAAGCATCTGCCACCTTGTTTGCCTTCCCTGGGTGGTAGTGTATCGTACAATCATAATCCTTGAGTAATTCAAGCCATCTCCTTTGCCTCATGTTGAGTTCTTTTTGTGAGAAAATATAATTCAAACTCTTGTGATCAGTATAAATCTCACATTTTTCACCATAGAGGTAGTGCCTCCATATCTTCAAAGCAAAGATCACAGCTGCTAACTCAAGATCATGAGTAGGATAGTTTTGTTCATGAATTTTCAACTGTCGTGATGCATAGGCAATAACTCTATCATTCTGCATAAGGACACAACCAAGTCCTTTCTTTGATGCATCACTATAAATAACGAACCCATCATTCCCCGATGGTAGAGTCAATATAGGAGCATTGACTAATATTCTCTTCAGTTCTTTGAAACATTCTTCACACTCTTTTGTCCAAACAAATTTAACCCCTTTACGTGTGAGCTTCGTTAATGGGTTATCCAATCGGGCAAAATTCTGGACGAAACGTCGATAATAACCTGCCAAACCAATAAAACTACGTACCTCAGTTATACTCGTCGGTGCTGGCCATTCATGGATTGCCTTGGTCTTAGAAGGATCAACAGAGATTCCATCTTTAGAGACAATATGGCCAAGAAAAGAAATCTCCTGAATCCAGAATTCACACTTGCTAAACTTTCCATATAATTCATGCCTCCTCAGAGTCTTCAAGATAATGCGCAAGTGATTTTCATGATCTTCGTAGGTTTTGGAGTATACCAAGATATCATCAATAAATACCACCACAAATTCATCGAGATACTCCTTGAACACTCTATTCATTAGATCCATGAATACAGAGGGTGCATTAGTCAATCCAAACGGCATTACAGTAAACTCGTAATGCCCGTACCTGGTTCGAAATGTTGTTTTCGGAATGTCTTCCTTCTTCACACACAACTGATGGTATCCAGATCGAAGGTCAATCTTTGAAAAGTATTGAGCTCCATGCAGTTGGTCAAATAAATCATCAATACGAGGTAGGGGCTACTTGTTCTTTATCGTTATAACATTGATCTCCCTGTAGTCGATACATAACCTCATAGATCCATCTTTCTTTTTAACAAAAAGAACAGGAGCTCCCCATGGAGAAACACTAGGGCGAATAAATCCCTTATTACTCAATTCCTCTAGTTGTTTCTTTAGTTCGACTAATTCTACAGTAGCCATTCTATAAGGGGTCTTCGATATAGGCCTTGATCCAGGAATCAAATCAATGGAAAACTCTACTTCTCGTTCTGGAGGATGTCCAGGTAAATCTTCCGGAAATACATCTACAAACTCTTTCACAACAGGTACATCCTCTATTTGAACATTCCTTTCCTCACCGACAGTTATTTCATTCTCTTCCTCCCCAATAATTGAATTAAGTTGAGCTACTGGGGGTGGATCTAAATAAGAATTAGGTGGTGACGATTCTGCTCTAAAAATAAGGTGTTCCTTATCATTATCATCAAGAATCGTAACCTATTTCTTCTTACAATAAATCTTCGCATCATAGTCCGAAAGCCAGTCCATACCGAGGATTATATCAAACTCAATCATAGGTATGACGATGAGATCAGCAGATAAAGAAAATTTATGTGCTCTAATGGGGACTGATTCACAAAACTTTGTTGCAACGATACTTCCCTTAGGAGTTTTAACCGACAACTCCCTTATTAAATCAAATTGGAAATATCTAATTTTCATAGCAAACTGGGAAGATATGAAACAATGCGATGATCCAGAATCAAATAATGCATTTGCTAAAATTGAGGAAACCATTAAATTACATGCCACCACGTCTTTCGGAGTATCTACCTCAGCAGTAGTGATAGCATAAGCCTGGCCTTGATCCCTTGGCCTTTTCTGAGGTAAGTTCTCCTGACGCTTAGGACATGCATTTGCATAATGCCCCATCTCCCTGCAATTGTAGCACTGAACGTTGGTAGCTTCCTTCTTCCCCTTGCAATCATGAGCTTGGTGGCCTTTTTCACCACACTTGTAACAGACTCCCATTCCCTTCAAGCAAGTACCAGGATGTTTCTTCCCGCATTTACCACAAGATGGATATTCAACCTTTCCCTTCTTCCCCTTATTTCCATTCCCAGATTGATCAGCAGGTCTCTTCTTCTCTTGCTTCGCTTTAAAGTCATAAGACTTAGAGAATTCTTTTTCGGTCTTGATAGCACATGAGACAATGTCTTCGTACGACGAAAAGGATTGTGAGACTAATGCTCGACGGAGAAATGGTTTTAACCCATCAAAGAAACGATCAATCTTACTTCTTGGGTTGCGAATATAATCTCCAGCATACCTCGCTAACCTTGTAAAGTTAGCCTCATACTTTGTGACATTATCATCCTCCTTTTGTCTCAGACTCAGAAATTGCCTTTCCATATCTGCTCGATGGTCGCGAGGAAAGTATTTTTCTAAAAACAGATCTTTGAACTCCCTCCATTCCATGTTTGATACTTCATCATCTTCCTTCATGTTTTGAATCAATGACCACCATTGATCAGCATCTCCAGTGAGGCGGTAAACTGCCATGGTAACTTTTTCCCTTTCACTACTCCCCAAAGCCTGAAATATTTTCTCTAGGGAAAATATCCATTGCTCAGCTACTAAGGGATTTGTACTCCCATTGAACGTTGGTGGTTGTTGTCTCATGAATCGATCTAACATTGATCCTCCACGCTGCGGATCAGGGTGCTCCATACGGGTAAGGTTATTATTCATAACCTGAGTAAGTTGTCCCAGTACGGTGATTAGCTGATCAGCACCAGTTGCATCACCAGCCCCACTATAATTATCTTGAGCAGGAGGGCAATCCCTACATGGAGTGCGTGCATTGATACGGTTTCCATTTCTTCCACTAGGTGCCATTTCTAAACAATGGCATAAACTAGATCAGTTTATGAATCAAAATACATAATCCCATACTTATAAAACACTTAACATAAATTGAACTATTTATGGATATAATCCATAATCATAAAAAAAATTTCTTTGAGGAAGTATATACTCATAAACCCTTCATAATGATTTGTAAAGAAAGTGAGAGTTATCCTAAGCATATCCCCAGGGAGTGTCGTAACCAAGAGTGCAGCAAGGCCCGTTGTCGTGCACCAGTTCCCGTTCGAGTCTAGCTCAATGCGGTGTTTTTGGGTTTTACCCCTAGGTACATCTGTGCCAGAGCCGCCTCTACCTGCTCGTATCCAGACAGGGATGTATTGCTCGGAAAACTCACAAAATCTCTACAATACCAAAATTCTAGGAAGTTCTTCTATACTAATCCTCAAAGTTCATCTTAAGTCTACGTGCTCTAATCAGAGTTTATCTAAATCTAGCTTCCAAGGTTTGTACTAAACCTCCCTCTGATACCAACTGTAACGCCTCGACCCCAGCTGCCCAGAGTCGGTGCATTACTTCGTAACATTGGCATGATCACAAGAAGATCAAATCTCGAAAGACCGATTGGTTTAGTAGCCTTGGAAACACTAGATATAATCATAAAGTTTTACATTACATTTCAAAGTGAAAAACTACTACAACAACAAAGTCTTCATATCCACACTATTAACCCCTCATAATATCCCTGCAAGTCATTCATAATTTACTTCTTCACTACTTGGGAAAAATAAAACATAGAAAAGGGGTGAGCTCAAATGCCCAGTAAGGATAACAATATAGAGGAACATTCATATTAAGCATAAACATTTAAGGCAATGAATTACTAAAACAAAAGCCTTTTAAAATTGAACTTCAACTTAGTATGGAAAAAATAAAAATGAAATAATGTCATTTACTTATTCACATGGATATTCTACTAATCGAATAATCACATGCAATATCAATAACCACTTTCATAATGTTGGAATGCATAATGCCAGACTATCATAACCACATAGCCAAGGCCTCGTGCCAAGACTACAAATAAGATTTTGTCAAGGCCTTGTGCCAAGACACTAGTTTGTCTCATGAGACCTACCGATGCATCGAGGAGCTATAGCGGGCTCCACCCGTCACTTATTAAGTCCAATGCATTCCCATATGAAAAGGTTTAAACATAACATAAACATTCGTATTAAAACTAGCATACGAAATGTCAATAATTTCACCATAAACTATGAATGGTATAAAAATAGCACATCCACAGTCAAACATATCACAAAACCTTCAATACAATATAGAAGTTTTGTATCATAATAAATCAACTTCAAATAATCTTAAAATCCATCAAAGGATGTTGACATAGATGAAATCAAAATTCTTTTTAAAGAAGTATCTCCTTTTATTTTGAAATCATTTAAGATCCATATAAAATAAAACATTTTCTTTGAAAATATTCTTATAAGCTTGTAAGGAAAGCTTTGAAGATTTTATAACGGCGTAAAATAACCGCACCCGCTGTATAAGTTAAAAAAAACATTCTTACCTCAATTCTGTCGAAAAGGTTAAAAAGGACCTTGTTTTGAAAATGACGGAAAGATTCCTTTATAAACCTCTTATAAAAAGTCAAAAAAGGGTATAAATGACTTTAACCCATATTCTTGTAAATAGTAAAAATGTTTTGAAATACATTTTTAAGAAACATGGATGTGGATGATAAAGAGATCCCAGTAGATTATTACATATAAACAACCTCGAATAATGAAGAGATTGTGAAATAACCCTTACCTTGTACTTTTCCTTGGTTGGGGTAGGTTAACGTCCTGTATAATGGTGAAATAATTGTTATTAAATTATACAATAATCATATATATTAATATGATATCATATATGATCTTTTAACATTGATTTATTAATAATATCTTAGAATTATCATCGTTTTGGGTGTTAACTTACTCATTTTCTTTTATATGTTTTGTTACATAAGCCATGTTTGTTGTATCTTATTCATATCTAGAATGATATCAAGTCCTTAAACATCATTTTTAAATCATAAAATGATAATTATACTTGAATGGAAACGATGGAGAATGAATCTCATCGCGTTCGTGGAGACGGTAGTCCGTACGTACGTACGAGCGACAATATCATTCTTTTGATATTAAAATAATATATAAATGAATGGTATATCATATATACAGAATAATTAACATGTTATATTTATTATTTACATGAGTTACACATCATTATTATACCCATCCAAATAATATTATATTTAATAACAATTACACCACGACGTGGAGACGGTAAGCCGTACGTACGCACGTATGGTGACATGTTATTCAAAGGGTGGATAGAATACTGAATATGGTTGTACCATACTAATAATAACATCACAGTATATGTGAGATACTGGAGTTTATTATTTTAGAATGGTAAGAACAAAGGAAGAAGAAGTGGAAGAAGAAATGAACTTAGAAAAGGGTGGTGAAATCATTACCTCTTCTTCGGGTTCTTCCTTTTGATTTGATCAAAAGGGCTCCTTAGGTTGGATTTCTGATCAAACTAAGGCCTCTAGGTTGTAGTGAGGGATGTTGGGAGAGTATTTGGGCAGAGTTTGGCCGAACCAAAAGGCTTTGAAGGTGTGAAGAAAAGAGAAGGAGGAGTGCCCTTTTATAAGAGGGGTGAGGGGCACCATTGGAAAAGCTAGAAATATTAATTTATAATAAATTCATATTCGGTTTCTAATGGCTCCAAAGTTGACTATTCAAAGGTTAAGGTGGGGATAGGTCGAAACCCACTCAACCAATAGAATTTAGACAGGTTTGGGTACTTATATTAACCTTATCTTTAAGTATTAACTCTAAGTTAATTAGTTTCACTTTTACAATGTCTCTTTGTATTTTTATATATTATGGTTAATAAGCTTACTATATACATCCAAGCGACCCCCAAGTGGTCCATTAATGATTAACCTATCATAATATAAGTCTCTTGGCCGAACCTTAGATTTTTAGGAATTTAATATCAATAAATAATATAATATTTGTTTTAAGAACTCTTTTATGTCAATTTTGACACTATTCAATAGTTGATTTTTGTGAAACTCATAACAGATTGATTACTTCGAACAAAGTCCATTAAATAAATCCTAATATATCATATTAGCCTAGAAAATTAGTTTAATTCATTAAAAGTTTCATATTATATTTATTTGGGTATTTATAATATCAATTATGTTAATTTTTTTACTATTTTAGTAATTACTGCATCATCATTGTGTCATAAATAAAATAAATTATTTAATGTCTAAAAATTATAAATAAAACATCATTATGTAGGAAATCTTTTTAGATTTCTAATGAATATTTATAATCGAAAATCCAACATGTATAACCCTATGTAAAAATTGTTCTTATAAAAGATGTAAGCTTATGCCATTTTTATTTTTATTTTAACTTTATTAATATAATGTGTCCCTACCACATACAAGTGGCTCCAAGGGGTCCCCAAATTGACCCAAGGATGCCCATGGTCGGGTATGTGTCCACCAATAAGGTTAGGACACGTTTTAGGGTAATTTTGTATTATTATAATATTATTTTTTAACCCTTATTTACCGGATTTACCCTTTAACCATGGTAAATAAAATATTTACCGCAGTAATTATTCAAAATGTCTAAAAATAAAAGTTACCTATTTACACAATTTGAACATCCTGATTCCAAATATGGAATCCATTTTACTAAATTCAAAACACAGAAGTGGCAGAAATTAATTTAAAATTAAATCCCGCTGTCAAAACAAAAAGCGTGTTTTTAAGAGATAATAACTATCAAAAGATTGACACTTGTTTATGTTCGGTATAATTGTAAAATTATGTCCAATGATAAACATTAAATTAAATGGTAAAAATATATTCTAAATATACTTTAAAACCACTCAAATTCATAATTTATCACTATTACTTATTTTGATTAAAAAAGTTGTTTTTAATTAAAATTTAGTAATTTTCACTATTCATCAAAATATAAAAGTTATCCGAAAAGTACCAAAATTTCACCCTAGGATAATTTCGATATTCCGAATCCAAAAATGAAGTCCATTTTGAAATATAAAATATATATGATTTCAAAAAGTAGGTATCACTATTTACAACGGCTAGTTTAATTAGTTGTGGTGTGTGTTAGAACTCGAGGTTGCGTACAACACACGCTATCACATTATTCGAAGGGAAACGTACCGTAGAAGCTTGGGGTGTTACAAATTCATTGTCAATTCATACGTTAAAAAACATTTATTTTGATGTTTTATAAGGAAAGTAAAATTATTTATATTAAAATATTTCATTTCAAAAAAATAAATAAAATTAAATATAGACATAAAATGTTCTTTATAATCCTTTTAAATACTTATAAATAAATATTTAAATTAATATCATGAAGTAAACTACTTGATAATTTAATATTTAATTGTTATAGGAGATGTAAGCCACTTTGAACATTTAAATATTAATCACTATGAATTAATATATTTACCAAAACATTAAATAACATTTTTATAGATAAGCTATCGATATGAAAATTCATAGAGGTTGTATATACACATTAAGGAAGAATAAAGGTGCATATTATCCGGAAATGCCTTAATGAAAGTTGAATGAGATGAAGTCTCGTACCGTGATTCCGACTCGTCATATAAAACCGTAATATTCTTAAAAATAAAATTAGATTAATTTATACTTTATTGAAAAACATTTTCAAGTTTATTTATTCTTTTATGTCACTTATAACCATGTTATAAAAATTACTTAATTATTTATGTTTATATCAGATGTTTTTTTGATATTTAGTACATGAGTCGAAAATGAAAATGGATTAATGTCATTAGTCCATGTGGTCATAATTAATTAATCTATAGAATAATATCCATGACATTATTATATTTATTTTACATAAATTATTAATTTAAATCAATATATAATTTGTGGTTATGAAATATGAACAACGTTTTATTAAGGGAGACAAAAATCTGTACGTACGCATGAGTTACATATTACCCTCTTCATTGATCATTATATAAAGAAGATAACTATTATTTTATCTTTTCAGAATTATCATAAATTCATATATATCTTTTTAATAATTTAAATATACATATATATATATATTATATGTTTTGCAGAGAATAAAAACAGGTCGTATTGTTTTATGGAGGAGATAGTTCACACATTCGTACGAACCAAATTATCATTTTTATGTGCATGGAATGTAAGAATGTAATTGGTATATTATTATAATATAATGATTTATATGTCATAGAAATAAAATATAAACATTAATTCCATTATTATAACTTGTTATGAGATATGGTTATGAAAAAACGAATTAGATTGGTTTGTAGAGGTGCAAGTTCACACATATGCGAAGATGATTAAACCCTTTCCCATTTAATGGAAGTGGATATGGATTTAGATGATGATTATATTGTAATAACACTATATTTTATTTTAGATACTGTTCATATTATTTCAACTAGTAAGAATACAACTTAAAGAAAGTGGACTAACAAATAAAATAGAAATACTTACCGAAATTGATACCTTTACATCAGTTGATCATATTTTAAGAACATCTTAACAACTCAAAGGATAGTGTTCTACCTAATTTTTTTTAAGAATGTCTGATGATAATATATGAATGGGTTTGGTCAGAGCTTGGATGAACAAAAAGTCTTTGTTAGTGTGAGTAATAAAGATGAATGGGTGCCTTTTTATCAGAGAGGGGAGGGGCACCATTTAAATTATTAAAAATATTTAATTAAATAAAATTCAATTTCGATTAAACATTTTCTATACCACATTTATTTTGAATATAATATGTGTATAGTAATATATCAACTCATTAAACAATTTTTAGACTATAATTTATTATTTATTAAACCTTATCTTTTTGGATTACCCTTAATTATTGTCTTTTAATTTAATTGTGGAAAGAACATTTTAAATATTAAGAGGCTAGAGATTTTACTTATATAGGGTAAATTTTCAATAAATGGATACTTTATGAACATTTTTACCTTATCAAATCAAATTTTGATTTTTAAAAATTATTATTTTAAAATAATAAAATAAAATATGATTTTAATAAAATATTAGTAGAATCAATTTTGACAGTATTCATTTCATTTGTTTTTAAATAAAATCAAAATAGAGTGATAAATTCAACAAATGTTGAATGGACATATAATATTTTATAGTCACCTATTAAATTATTTTATTGAATAAATTAGATAAACTTATATTTATTATAATATTATTAGTATCATTTATTTGGTTCTACCATTAATAAATCTATTTTTGTATCATCATTATGTCGTAATTAAATTTAATTATTTACATCATATAAATTATAAAGAAATAACCATGAATTTTGTATTAATTTTTTATTTTTAATGAATATTTATAGTTCAATAGATCACCTATAAAACCCGATATTAAATAATATTTAGTAATAAGAGACATTTTTATGATATGTTTGCCTTTACATTAAATTAAATGTAATAAATGTCATAATCTGGCCCAATTGGCTTCCAAATACTACAATCTATGAAAAAGATTTCTTTTTACATACTTAAATAATCCAATAATATTAGTACAAGTGTTAGAGTAATTTTATATTATTAGAATATTATTTTTACCATTAATTACTATATTTACCATTAACGAATGTAAATAAAAAAATTACCAAAATTACTATTCATAGTGTTCAAAAATAAAAGAAACCTATTTACATAATTGGGAAATGATGGTTAAAAATTTGGGATCCATTTTTGAAAAATTAAAATAAAAAATTGGAAAAAAATGATTAAAAATTAATCCCATTGATGGAAAAACAAAACGGGTTTTTTATGTTAAATGTTCAAAATTTTCTATTGTTTTTATAATCATTTTCATATTTAAATTAAATAAATAAAAAAATTGTATTAATTTATAAAAAAATAATTTAATTATACATTAGAAAAAATTAAAAGGATAATATATCTATATAATCAAATTATATGAAAATGCAGTTTTGAATTAAAATGCAGAATTTTTTACTATTCATTAAAATATGAATTTTATTGGAAAAATTATAAAATTTCAACCAATGTAAATTTTGATGTCCCACATCCAAATAAAATTTTTATTTTGTCAAATATAACATAAAAATTGACAAAAAAATAGTTTTAAAAAGGGTTCACCCACAAATGGTGGTAGAACTACCGATTAAAAATATTAGAGTATTTTAAGATTATAATTATATTTATTCTCATTTTTTATCCCCTAAAATTTATTTGATGAATGTAAAAACATTTAAAAAAATGTGTAAATATAATATAATTTGTTTTGTTCATTTCCATAAATATAATGACTAGGAATTAACTATTATTTAAAATAATAATATTAATAATGTATTATTTTTTTGTATATGCTAGTAATGACTGCTATGTAATGTTTCAGAGAAACTCATTATTGTTTGTCGCATACGCTATTTGAAAAAGTTTACCTCTTGAAGTAAAATTAATATCTAATTCATAAATATTAATATACATGAAAATTTATTATTCTATAATTATCTGGGATGTTACATCATTCCCCCTTTTGGAAATTAAGTCTTTTCAATTTAAAATTTCGGATCGGTAACTGTGGTATCACTTTTCGAAATTACTTCATTTAAATGTCGTATTAGAAAGAATGATTAAATAAAAATTAATCTTTAAAATAATGGAAGTTAAGTACACATGTAACCTGAGATTACACATCCTAGAACCCCATATAGGAAAACATGGAAATAGAAGAAAAACTGACCATCATGTTATGATGAAGAGTGATAGAAAACATGATCAGGAAAAAGGTATCAATCAAAAAACCAAAAACCTATGATAGGTTAAACCGTCATTTATATCATAGAAGAAGAAGTAAATCGATAATTATATTATTATAATATCCTTTTGATAAGGTTGTTAAATTATTTTACTACATTTAATAAGAACATAAGGTAATATAATTTCTTGAAAATTAGAGTTTCATCAACTAATCAAATTCCAACACAAACTCATCTTTTTCCAGTAAATGATGAGTATTCAAGTTAAATTTATTCATTTCTGAAACACGAGAATCAACTTTTATTGTATCAAATAATCCCAAAAAGATTTACCATCTATTTATCCTATCCTAAAACCTGAACCAAACCCAATATGGTTAGAATAAGATAAAATAATTCTCTAAAAAAATAATTCATTGGATGAAGAAAAACACTTTTACTCTCAAATATTTCAAATAGACCATTGAACAAAAAACTATCCTTATAATTCCTCAAAATTTTTGTAACTAATATTAAACCCAAAAATAAGAGACAGATTTAATCAAACAATCTTCCAAGATAAGTTCTAACATTTAACTCCAAATTACATCAGCCAATATAAATGTCTCATACAAAATAGCAACTTCAAAAATCACATATTCTCAACGATAGTATAAGAATTTCCATAATAAAACCAAATCATTATTATAAAAAAAATTAAATCATAGATTATTCTAAAATAAATATCAACCATTACTCCTCAAATATAATCAAATAGTACGCTATTTTCCATAGGCAAATAGGGCTCCCAAAATTGTGAATGTATTCCAAATTAACATTTATCACTTAATCCCAATATCATTTTCCTATAAAAATGATATATATTTGCTAAAATATAAGTTCTAAAAATCAAATTATTCTGATTACATCATCTCATTGAACTAAAAATATAATTCATACTAAGCCAGGACATCATGTAGGCTAGTTTTAGGCAATAAATATTTATCTCATAGTTGTGGGTTTGATTTCCACAGCCTTGTCTGACATTATGGGTTGTCACCCTTACCTAGGGTTTTCCTTTTACTAAAATTAATGAATTTTATATCATTCCCAAAAATGATATAAAATTATAAAAAATACCATAACAGTTTTTATCCTCAAATTTGATGTCATACCATTCAATTTGAAACCCAAAATGTAACAACCCATGATAACCTCAAAATCAAAGATCATATAAATACTAATGGTTATCGAGGATTTTTTTATTATATCCACACAAGAAAAGATAATTCTTAATCAAATGAAAATATTACATAACAAACTTCAGGGCTACACGTACTAGAAAAAAGACTTCAAATGTAATCTCATCATCAAAAAAGTGTTAATACTTTTATATATTTCATCATACTATAGTCTATCGCGACTCTTGAATCCTCTCTATGTTAAATTTTTTATCATTAAACGTTTTTCATGATCCTTTGACCCTTATTTTAAATATTATTACATTATAATTCATTCCAAAAAACTATAACATGAATCATGTCCTAGGATTATATAACTTCCAAACATGAGATGAGAAATAATCCATAGCTTTCATATGTCATTTTGAGCTTCCTCATCTTTATTTGGAATGGAATTATGTATTTCTAAACATATATTTTTATGGTCATCATAATCCCATCTAAAAACCCTCTTCATATGACATTGATTTACAAAATTACTAGACTCCCAACATTTAAAACATTTAATTGATAACGTGGAATGATGATTTTCCCCATTCCTATAGTCAACTGATCACTTCCATTTCCTTGGAAGGTTATTATTTTATGACCATCATTACAACAACTATAGCACATTATCATCCCTATAAAACATTTTCCTAAGGGTTTATATCCACATCCTCTAGTCATATGTCCTTTAATATACTAACCATTATCATTATTTCTTGGACATCCACAGGGATTAATTTCTATCATATGTGATGAATCAGAAAATTCACTATGGTTCAAGATGTTAATCATTACTCCTGAGAGTTTTCTTAGAATAACCAAGAGAGTTCTCATTTTAGCTCATATTTCATTCGATTTCTTATTCATAAAACCAAAACCTTTTCTTTCGTGTCGATTATTACTTCGGTTCCTACTAGATCAATGCATTTACTAAAACCAAGAAGAATAACATTAGTATATCAATGAAATCATCAAATACTATCTTATCAGGAAGATAAATATTAATATATAGTTATTAGTGTCATCTAAAACTCATATAATTTATCTAAAATAACTATGACCCTTTCTATTATTCCAACCATTGTTTTCATATATGATATTAAATTTATTCTTAAATAACTCCCTATCCTCTAAAGTAATCTAAACCGACCTCTAATACCAAATATAAGGAAATACCCTTAAACATTACATAATCCTGAAATAAATAAATAATTTTATGTTAATATACATGAAGTATATTTTTCGGTTTAGAGAATTAAATAATTAATCTAGACATTATATAGAAAAACTAAAATATTACAACGTATACACTTTTAATCAAAATCCTTTTTTTACAAAACAAAAAATTTTAAAAAGAACCACGGTTTTTTTTCATGTTTAAAATTCATAACTTTTTGTTGATCTCATCCTTAACTCTATTCATAATTAAATTATGTGAAAAACATTTCAAAACACAGGGATAGAATTATAATATCACTAAGGGATATAAAAATAAGGAAAACTTTTCGCCTTGTGAAAACATATAATCCTTGTATACATTATCATAAAGTAAAACTTTTCACCTTTAATAAGTAGTAAATACTCTTCACTAAAAATAAGCTCATTTTGTAAGATTTTTTTAATAAAAATATTACAATAAAACCCTTGTAAATATCATATAACATATAATAGTAACATGATATATAATAATACATAAATGGAAAAACCTTATGGTCGAATTCCACACATATCACTGAATGGAATAGCCATAAGGCCGACATCTGCACCCAATTAATTGGAGGTTATAAAGAAACCATTTTCCTTTGTTAATTTGGAAACCACCCATATTTGGTTAATCATGTAACCACCCATATTTTATTTATCATGTGATGACCCGTAAAATTTCTGAGTACAATTATATAATATTAACACATAAAACATTAAAATTATTAACATTTTACTCATAAAATGTCATTCATAAAAACAATATATCATTTAAATATATTGAAATAGTCATCCCACTTTCAGAACAATTTTCTATACCAAGACACCAAAAAAATGAATAAGGTATTTCTATTCATTTTAAATAAGATTTAGGCTTATTTTTAAAGCCAGACATCAAATAACAGTTATAGCGGCGGAGAAGTCATTATTGTTTCATACGCTAGAAACATTATTTTTTAATTTTGTAATGAATGTAAAATGCTTCGTCTAAAATTAATAACTTTCAAAACATTGAACTAAATTCAAGAGAGAAATAAAATTTCATGTATAATCTTTTTATATACATATAAATAAAAAGTTAAATTAATATCATGAAGTAAATTATTTTATAACTATATCATTAAATATTCAAGGTGTCACATACCACTTTGAACATTTAAATAATAATCTACATGAATTAATACATTTAATAAAAAATTAAATAACATTAATATGGATAAAATATGAAAATTAAATTTCATATACACTTTATATAAACCTTATAAAAGAATAATGGTGCATATTATCAAGAAATGCCTCAATGAAAGGTGATTGTGATGAAGTCTCTTACCGTGAGTCTGACTCATCGCGTATAACCATTATATTCTTGAATAATAGACTTAGGTAAATTTATTCTTTCATTGTAATATTCTCTGTGTTATTTTTTCATTTATTTCACTTATTATCAAGTTATAAAAATAACATAACTATTTATTTTCATGTCATATGTTTTGTTGATATTCGATACTTGGGTTTAAAATGAACATTGGTTGATCTCACTAGTTCATGTGGTTATAAGAACATAATATCTAGAATAATATTAGGTATATTTTTATCTTTTTTATACATTAATTATACCATTAAATCAGACCATAAATTGTGTTTTTGGTAAATGAACAATGTTATTTTCATAGAGACATTAATCCATATGTATTTGCAAGTAACATTATCCATTTTACATTCATCATTATAGAAAGAATTAAAATATGATTTTATTATAAAATATTGATCATAAAATAATTAATATAACTCTAATCATTTAGGTATACTTATATATTTAATAAATAATATATAAAAAATGAGTCACATCACTTCATGGAGGTGATAGTTCACACGTACGCATAAAAGACGTTATCATTTGAATGCTCATATAGAGTAAGAATAGAATTGATATATTTTTATAATATAATGGGTAATTTTTCATTAATATAAAGTATGAACATTAATTACATTATTTAAACTAGTAAATAGATATGGTTATGAAAAACAAAATAGATCAGTTTGTGGAGGTGGTAGTTCACACGTACATAAGAGTGATTCATGTGTTTCACATTTAATTGAAGTGCATATAGATTTAGGTGAAGAAGTTATCATTATAATTTCATGGCGTACTCAGTATACTATATTATTATTTCATCTAGGTTGAAGATGATTTAAAGGAAGTAGAATAATAAATAAAATATAAATTCTTAATGAAAATGATACCACTTCTTCAGTTGATCACCTTTGAAAAAATTGTTAAACCATAAAAAATTTGTTATTCCTAAAATAAGGTTATAATAATATTTTAATGGATTATAGGAAGGGTTTGGTCAGATCATGTCTTTTTAAAAAGGCTTTGGAAGTGTTAGTAATTGAGAGGAATGGGTGATTTTTAATAGCAGAGGGGAGGGTAACTTTTGGAATTATAAAAAGTATTGAATTAACAAATATACAATTTCGATTTAAAAAGGACCAAAACTAATTTATTTCTAATATAATATTATTATGGTTTTAAATAATCTAATACAATATTTTTTATACAAGTATTTATTTTATTTTAAGCCTTATTTTTTCATTTTACCCTTAGTAATTCTCTTTTATTCTAATTATAGGAAAAAATCAAATATTAAAAGGCAATAAATTTAATTATATGAGATAAATTTATCATAAATTGATAATATATTAATTTTTATATCTTATTATAGTAACTTTTTGATTTTTATATAATTTTAATTTTTAAAATATTTTACAAAAATATTTTTTTTATAAAATATGAATAGTGTCATCTTTGACACTATTCATTTCATTGACTTTAAATAAAATCAAATCATTTAGATAACTTTGAAAAAAGATATTTAATGGAATTATAATATTTTATATCCACCTATTAAATTGGTTTATTCAATTAATTAGATAAATTATATTTATTTTAATATTATTAGTATCATTTAAATTATTATCCATTTAATAAATCTATTATTGAAACATCATTGTGACATAATTAAATTAAGTTATTTATTTCCTAAAAATCCCAAATAAATTACAATTTTTTAGGTAATATTATTATATTTCTAATGAATATTTTTATTCTAATATATCACTTATATAACCCCTTATTAATATTGTTTTAATAATAAGAGACATGTTTATGACATATTTTTTTTACTTCAAACTAAATGTTATAAATCTCAAAATGACACGCAAGTGGATTAAAAGGGCCACAATCTAAGACCAATGGTTTTATTGGTAGTCCATAACTAGTAAAATTATATTAGGACATGTTTTAGGGTGGTTATATATTATTATAATATTATTTATATCCTTAATTACCCTATTTACCTTTAACCATGGTAAATATAAATAATTACTAATGTTTCTATTTTTAATGGAAAAAATTAAAAGGGAACTATTTACCTAATTTGTAAATTCTGATTCTAAATATGGAATACATTTTTAAAAATTCAAAACAAATAATTTATATAAATTAATTAAAAATTAATCTCATTGACTGAATAATAAAATGAGTTTTTTATGTTAAACAGTCAAAATTTCACATAGTTTTTATATTCATTTTCATTTTGGAATTGATTTCAACAAAAAAATTGTATTAAACGATTAAAAATTTATTTAATTATACATAAAAACGCAATAAAAACTATAATAATACTATATAAAAAAATTATACAAGAAGGTATTCTAGAATTACAATGCTGTATTTTTAACAATTCATTAAAATATGAATTATATCATAAAAATACCAAAATTTAAACTAAACTAAATTTTGATGTCCCATATCGAAATAAAATGTTTATGATGTCAAATATAACATATATAAGTTACCAAAACTAGATTTATAATGTTTTCTCCATCAAAAGGTGGTAAAACTACATTTTTAAATATTAGAGACCTTTATGCTTAATATTGTATTTATTCTAATTTTAAGACACTAAAATTTGTTGGATGAATATAAAAACATATAGAAACATGTTTACAAACAATATATATAGTTTGTTTTTTCTCTCCAATATAACCTCTATGAATTACCTACATTTTAAAATAATAATATTAATAAAGAATTATTTTTTGGGTATATTAGTCTTGTGTACAACATAAGATTTTGGGGAAGCCTGTTGTTGTGTGTTGGGTATGCTATCAGAAAAATAATCCCTATTAATGTAAAATTAATATCTTATTCCTAAATATTAATATATATGAAAATTTCATATTCTTTAATTACCTACGATGATACATTATGTTTATCCACTATGTTATACTTGGTTAGATTAGAAATTGTATTTTAAATGGTTCCACAATATCCTAACATAAAAATTACTATCATTTATAAGGTGGAAAGTTCATATTTTTGTTTAATAATTTTTTATTTAAATTAAATTTTATTTCAGTGGTGGAGTCATGATATCCTGGAATAGATTAACCATTTTGTTACTCTCATTTTTAAGAGATTTATCATATTATGTAAGGTTTTATTGATTGGTAAAGAGAAATGTATTTATAACACCCACAAAAATGGAGTTGTAACTATTGATAAGATAATTAAAATGATTTCTAATTCGATATAAATGATTTATAGGGAATAAAGGAGGGTGTTATAGGTCTAGAAAAATATTAATGACATATTAAAATAAGAGATTAAAATTTATTTTTAACCTTATATTTTTTAACATGGAATTCCAATTGAAGAAAATCTATAATTTAAGTTTTTTATTTTGATTATAGTTATAAGGGATGGTAAAACAATGTCTCGAAAAAAGGAATACATTAAATACACTTTTGAATATAATTTATTTCATTCAAAAACTATAATAATTTAAACATTACCATATGTATATCGATATTTGAATTCTAAAAAAGGTCATACTAACTCAAGAAACCAACTCTTTTCCCCTAAATTACACCATACATTAATTGGTTATTTTATGGAGATGATGAATGAAGTTTACTAACTCTCTCTAATCTTGGATATTCATATAGGAGCTCTATTTCAACACAAAGAATAAGACACTAAATAGTTTCATAGAGATGAATTCATTATGAAAGGTGATGTTTTACTATTTGATTATGAATATATTGAACCCTTTAATGAATTAATTCTTCTAGATATCCTTTTTTAGGAATAGGATAGTAAAATAGATGTTGAAACTATATAGAAAAAGGCACTAATGAAGATTCTATATTCTATTAAAAATTCACAAAAATGAGTTTTAAATATTATGACATTGAAAAAATGGTGAATAAAATTAATTATAAAGAGAATTCATCCAACAACACCATATTTTAATCTCAATTTTATTTTCATTTAATTGTTATTAATTAATTTTACTTGAATGTGGATGAATATTGTGATGTTTTTAAAATATCCTTTCATAGTGTATTTACAGTTGATCCTATTATCTTTTCTCACCTTCCAAAGGTAAAATAATAAAAGTTTGACTTAATGGTGTTGAAGGAATATACTTATTTTTTTTAATAACAACAACTACCAATTTTTTTCAAGTTATTCATATAAACCAGTGTGTTAGGAGACATGGTAGAATAAAGTCTATGTAGTGGTCTTTAAGGAATAATAATATTCTCCCCATATTAATAGGTATGAACCAAGACCTTTCTTGTTTTTTACAGTCTTCACACAGCACCCATAGTCGGGTTATCACAATATTTTCATTATATTTATTATGTTTTCTATTTTTTATTTATTTAATATTTGTTTTATGAACTATTTTTATTAAATTTTGTGGGAAATTATTGGAAAAATATTCCATATTTTTGTGCTCCAAACCTCTAGTATATAACCGATAATATAAATTAAGTATTTTTTACTATTTTTTATTTTTTAATGAATTTACCTTTTGAAATAATAAGTATGTGAAATTAATAGTGAAAAAAACATTTAAAGCATATCAATGGGGGAATATTAGGTTATATTCTTATATTATAATGTTTTTTATATTTTTTATGTATTACAATATAAAAAATAAGTGTGTGGTGTGTACATTAATTCCAATTTTTTTGTTTTTGGGATTAAATGAAACCATTTTATTATCATTTTTGTATGAAATCAGGTCTTCTTTTTGGGTATGGATCATGTTCTTCTAGTGTTTTGAGAAAAAGGGGTGTTTTGGAAATTTAAGGAGTACACACTGTGTACCTTAATGTACAAACTGTGTACTTTGATGTGCATGTCGTGCACCCGGTTGCCATGGGTGACCTTGTACTGACCATGTGACGAGCAAGTACATGGCTGTGTGGAGATACCTAGAGACCTCCTAGATCGGGTCATGGTATAAGCATATAAATGTTGTGTACTTTTAAAATGCACACAGTTTACTTTTCTTTTTATTAGATTAAACAAACCAGTGTTGCATCTAATTGGTATAACTCTCTTTTTCTCGGCTCATCTCGTCCAGGAGTGACCAAAGCTGATGATTCTTCTCCAGACCCCCAACCAATTGTCTATGCTCCAAATAAACTATCGTTGATTTCATTATAATCACCACGATGTTTTCATCCTTCTTATAGATCTTTGTTCCATGATATATTTTATTTTATGAGATATCCTTAGTGGGTTGTATTAGACGTTTTTATATATTTACATTGTTCATGGTCGATTAAATGGTTGAGGCTATAGTATATCGATCAAAAAACACTAAGGTAGGTGGTTTGTTGTTTTTAGTAGTTTTTCGTTGAATTATATGTTTAATTTTTCTCAATTCCCTAGTTCGGGGTATTGTGTGTTTATGGATTTTAACCATGTTGATGCTTTTTATACTTGTTTTCTTGAGTTAGGGCTCTTTTTTGTTAATAGGGTTATCTTTCCATGATATGGAAGTGTATTCCCATGTTTTATTTGATATTTAGTGTTTGGTCTAATTTTTTATGTTAGGATAATTGCTTTCCATTCCTAGTGTTGTTATGACGGAGTGATTTATCTAATTCTGTGATATGCTTTATAGCTAATTAGAAAAGTAGTTCTGTTAGGTTTACTCTGGTTGTTTAACATCTTTTGTGTTGGATGTCATTACACAGGGTTATGGAAACCAAGTGTATTGAGACTATAAGGGGATGTAACATAGATAGATTCCCCAGAGTGTCTATTATTCTTTATCAAACTGCGAGACCATTGTGGGGATTCACATAGAGTGCTCCCTCAGAGTGTCTATATTTAACATTATGAGACCATAAGAGGGATTTACATTGAAAAATCCCTCAGTGTTTCTACTGTTATCATTACGAGACCACAGGGGGAATTGATATTGAGTGCTTCCTCAGAGTGGCTTTAGTTTATCTTTAATAGACTATAGGGGGAATTGACAGTGAGTGCGTCCACACAGAGTCTTTTTTTTGAATGAGACCAAAGGGGTTAGACTGTGAGGGATTACCCCTGAGGTCGTTGTATCCTTGTATAAGTTAAACTAGAGGGGTTAGGCTATGAGAAATTACACAGAGTGTTACATGATATTGATTGGTTGAACAAGAGGGGATATGCTTTTAGAACTTATTAATGGGTTTCTTGTTTTTAATTGGTTGATTAATTAAAAAATGTAAATGAATGTAATTGAAACTGTAAGACTGTTTACCTTTGATTACTTCCTTGTTCATTACTTCTTTGGATTACAACTACCATATATATTCACTGAATATTAGGTTCGTATCATTGGGTGTTTTCCAACTGGGATTCATCTCAAACCATATTGAGGTCATGCTTTTAAATCCAAACTGATTATATTGATGCAGGTATAAATAAGGTAATGTGACCTCCTACTTCAGGTACATGATTATTGTAGAGCTGGAGAGCATGGGACTATGCTGAGTCATGCGATGCTACTAGAGATATTTACTTTTTTCCATATACTTTGGTTTAGTACTGTATTCCATCATTGTGACTTGTTTTCCTTTTTTTCTAAATACTTGTGACATGCATCATTAAATATATATATATATGCTGCAGTTGTTTATTTACATCTAGTATTCCATTGCTTAATATTTTATGGTATTGTTATTGCTTCTACAACATTTATCTGTTTCTTTCTACTTCATTACACTGCCAATAAGGGTATAGTTTTCCCACTATCAAAAAAATTCCTCAGCTGTAGTCGGCAGCCTCTGGAGATTGGGGAAATGTTCTTGAGGCCATGTGACCAACCGAGTATGGGGAGCCTCTGGGTGGAACATGGAATCACGAACTTACAAATTGGTATGGGAGGAATTGTTTTATTCTTGACTTACTATTTGGAGCCTATAGAGATTGATAAGAAAGAATTTTTTTTACCAATCTATTCCCTGTAGTAGCTAACTCATGTGTAGGGAAAACCTAATTTACCTTGTATATTGTAATTATTCTAGTTTTGAAATTATTACATTTGATTTGATTTCACTGTCGGGTCATTATCATGTTTTTCTCTATTAACGTTGATAATATTGAGGTTATATGTCCGTTGAAACCCAATGATATGAGGGTATTCCATCTCATGCATCATATAAGCACTTATTAGAGATCCCATGTCATGCTTTCTTACCATGCCATTTAGGGTGCACTACTGATTTCATGTTATTATGATAGATGCCTTGATATAATACCTACTATTTGGTAGCATATTGGATTGTGTAAGGTTTCATTTGAATAAATGCTAAACTTTGGTTCTTAAGGTGTTATGGTCCCTCATAGATATGAATTTGGTGTATCATTACACTTTTATGCTTTTATATGACATGTACATGATTCCAAACTTTGATTCGCGGGGGGTATGGTCCATCCCGGATTAGAATTTGGCACTATAATGTCTATTTCATTGTTTTTTGGGGTTACAGAGTAGTTCGTGAGCCTTACTATCTGGGAAAGCCAAAAATACATAGTGTTTATTACTGAATACACACCTTGTATCCTTCTATTTTGGAAGGATATTTTTTTATTAATTACATGTCGTGTATTGTATGTACACACTGCGTAGTCTCTAACTGTGTCATTGTTTGGGTGGGTAAAGCCATGGGGTTGGGAAATCCTTGGAGGAACATGCCATGTATCATATGTAAATGATGTGTTGTAGGGACTGTGTGTCCACCCGTGTGACTAACAACACAGATGGATGAAAATTAGGTTATACACACCATGTCGTGTTTGAACCTGCCTTGTAGTGTAACCCATATATTCGGCCATGTGACTAACAACTGGGGTTAGTAAAATCCTTTTAGTAGATGTTGTGTCTGGCAGGAACAACTCTGTAGTCTCGTTCTTAGGGAACCGTGTGGGTTAATCATGTACAATAACTCAGATTTGGTAAAATGATTCATGTACACACTCTGTCTTGGGAGAAAATACTATGGGTATGGGTTGATACATGACCAGTTTTAGAAGGAGTACACACTCATGCGAAGTATTAAAGGAACATATCTTGTAGGGGTTATACATGTCGTGTATCCTTATTTTAAAAAACATGAATGCTTTCCTTCTCCTGGTAATTTCATGAAAATCTATGTTTTATTCCTTGATAATCAATAGCATTGGTGTGTGCTTGACCTTGCTGGGTCATTCCATCGCTACGCCCTCCGTTTGTACTCCAAATTCATGGTAGCGAATAGACACCAGACGTGGTTGATCAGGGACTACCTATAGACCCTCCTATCATGCCCATCTTGGCACCTACCGGAATACCAGATATATGTGCAACTACATAGTTCTAAGAAGACATCAAGAGGTTTATTCAGACCTTCAAGGGATCACCACATCCTTCCTCGTTTATGGAAGAGTGGACATGTGTCTTTCAGCATCATCATCCTCCCACGTTTTCAGGAGATGGAGGACCTTGGGCTGCTGAATCATGGTTAGAATCCATTCTATCTATCTTTGAGCATCTAGAGACTCCCCTTGAGAGGAGGGTGAACCTCGCAACATATATTTTTCGGGATACCCCATAGAGATGTTGGGTTGCGATCTCATAGGCAGTATGCCATCAGGTTATAGTGTGGAATGACTTACAACATACCTTCTACGATTACTTTCACCCAAAGAATTTGAGGGTCAATCGAGCATGAGAGTTCATGAGTTTGTAGTAGGGTACTATCATGTTCATGGAGTATTTGTATCACTTCAAAGAGTTATAGTTCTTCACACACATTCTGTGGGTGATGAGTTATTCTTATCAAGGATGTTTGAGTATGGTCTTTGGCATGACATCTAATCTCAGGTGAACATCTTCAAGTTGACAACCATATCTTCTATAGTCAACTAGGATCTAATCATAGAGCGCAACCTGAGGGATTCTAGAGATGTGGGCTAGGCAGTTCAGGATCCAGTGTTGGTGCTTCTCATGGATGATAATAGGAAGCACTGCAGGAAGTCTACAAGAGGAGATCCAAGTTGGGGAGATACTCCTTCAAGTAGCCAGGTGGTATGAAACTAGTTTGGGAAAGACATGCATATGAGGCCCCATTTCCCAAGATACCCAGTGGAGTGCCGATATTGTGGAAAGATAGACCATATTTAGTCGTCATGTTATTTTTTCTCATCGGTAACTGTTGATAAGGGTTCTGATAAGTCTCCTCATTCTGCATCAGCACCACCAGTTTCTCATCAGTCTGGGAACTAGAGTTCATCCGACAGTTTAGGTTGTGGTGAAGGTCACCGTCGTGGTAAATAGTTGGTAGGCTTTTAATGACCACATGGTGGGTCAGTATAGGGTGTTCAGGTAGTGTCACAGGGTCGCAGTACATGCAAGACTTTTGTAGTGGAGTAAACCACACAAAGAGGATGATCACAGATCCTCTACAGTTCAAGGCACGATCCTAGTTGCATCAGTTTTAGCTTCTTCACTTTTTGATATAGGGGCTTTTCACAGTTTCATATTTGATGATGTTGTGTAGAGCCTTGGGGTCTGTATCTTTACTTTTTCTAATGTTTTGATGTTCCACACTCCATTGGGGACAAGGATGGATATCATACGTCAGTGCAAAGAATTACCTCTTGAGGTTGGTGGGTGTCACTTATTCTGGTACCTCTATGTCATATAGATGACAGACTATGGTGTCATTCTCATAATGGATTAGTTAGTTCCTTTCCAGGATATGGTCTATATCTATCTTCATAAGGTGAGTTCCATATCACCATAGGGCGATTTGATCTTATATAAGGGTGAATGGGATGTCTAGATAAGCATAGGAGGACTAGAACATCATGGGTTTGTAGAAGTTACAACCTAGATTGATATTCTATATCTTGATGAACAAGGGACATCGTAGTTGGAATTTCCTCTAGTGGTGGATTGTTTTAGGGATGTCATTCTTGAGGAGTTATCATGTTTTCCACCAGATAGAGAGTTGTAGTTTACTATTGATCTAGTCCAAGGAGCAGCACTAGTTTCCATTTCTCTTTATAGGATGGGAACACTAGAGTTATAGGAGCACTCAAGAAATAGTAAGAGAAGTTATAGGAGAAGGGTTTCATCTGATGTAGTACTTCTCCTTGGGGTTCTCTTGTCCTGTTTGGGAAGAAGGTGGTCAGTACCCTCATACTTTATGTGGACTATTGGAAGATGAACCAATTGATGATCAAGAATTAATATCCCTTTCCCAGGATTGATGATCTCATTGATCAGATTCAAGGATCATGGGTGTTCTAAAAATTTAACGTAAGATTTGGTAATCATCAGTTGGGAGTTATACCATCGGATATACCTATTACAGACATTCGAAGTAGGTATAGTCTACATGAGTATGTGGTTATGTCGTTCAACCTCATGACTGCGCCTATATTTTTCATTGCACTGATGAACTGAGTAATCGATCCATACTTGGATTCTTTCGTGGTAGTTTTCTTGGACGATATCATGGTGCACTCTCAAACTCAACATGACCATACCACACATCTTGAGATAACTTTGAGTGTGTTGAGAGAGCATCTGTTATCTGATAAGATCACAAAATTACACTTTTGGATTGACCGGATTCACCTCTTGGGTAATTTTATCTATATGTAAGAAGTATCAGTAAACCCATAGAATGGGACAACAGTAGTTTATTAGGAGAATCTAAAGAATTTCTTTGAGGTACAAAGTTTTCTAGGGATGGTAGATACTACAAACTTTTCATACATGACTTTTCATGTTTAGTAGTGCTGCTAATGGGTCTGACTAAGAATGGTGTGAAGTACCTGGGGACTGATTCTTGCGATTCAGCCTTTCATGAGCTGAAGGGAAGGTTGAATTCAGCACTGATATTAGTTATTATTAAGTCATTCAAGAGCTATAATTTTTACTGTGACGCCTCATGTGTTGGGCTGGGAGTAGTGCTCATATAGGGGAAATGAGTCATTGTGTATGGGTCTCGACATTTGAGGCCACATGATAGTAATTGCCTGACACACGATCTTGATTTGGTTACAGTTTTTCATTCTTTATGGTGTTGGAGATATTATCTGTTGGGAGAGAACATTGTAGTTTTCACTGACCACAAAAGTCTCTAATACATATTCACTCATTGTGATCAGATCTTGAGACAGTAAAGGTTGGTTGAGTACCTTCAATATTTTAATTTTGAGATTGCATGTACACCTAGGAAAGGCAACGTAGTGGTTGATGAATTGAGCTAGTGGACTCTTATACATGCAGTTCAAGAGGCTAGCATTGTGTGGAAGCTTATGGATCTATTCTATGATATGAATTTGGAGGTGCACAATAGACAAGTGCAGATGTTTCTTTCTGTTTTGGTTGTTACCTCTACTCTACTTGATCAAGTGTGAATGAGGCATCTATAATATTCTGAAGGACTAGTTCTATGGGATAGTGTGTCAGGATAAGACCCTTTTCTAGGAGGAACAGAAGGCGGGGATGAGATCTTGGGTTTTAATGGGAACTTATGGGTGTTAGCAGACATACATGAGGAGATGATGTGGGACTTTCATTCCTCAGTCCTGGAAGTTTATCCTGGTTTCACCAAGATGTATATGTATTTTCACCATCATTATTGGTGGCCAGGAATAAAGATAGATATTTCAGGATTTTTCATGAGGTGTTCCACCTATCCGCAAGTGAAGGCGGATCATCATTGACCAGTAGGGATTTTGCAGTAGTTACCCATTCCTAAGTCAATGTGTAATGTTGTCACGATGGATTTCATTATAGGTTTTCCTTGAAATCCTAAAAGGAATGATATAGTATGGGTTTTCATTAACAGACCCATGATGTTTTCTCACATCTTTCCAATCAAGGAGATATTTGGTGTAGATGTTCTAGAAAGGATATACATACGACATATTTTATGTTTACATGGATTTCAACACTACATTATTTCAGACATGGATTCTAGTTTTACTCCTCGGGTTTGGAAGGTACTACAGAGGGCTTTGAGTACATAGGTACTTCTGAGTATAGCCTGCCATCCCAAGACAGATTTCTAGTCTGAATATACGATAAAGGTTCTAGAGGAAATTCTTCGAGCATGTATCATAGATTTTAGGGATTCTTAGGGGCAGCACATAACTCTTTTGGAGTTTTCCTACATTTATAGTTTTCATGAAATTATTCAGATGGAATCATACGAGGACTTGTATGGTAGGCCATGCTGATCACACTATGTTGGCTGGAGGCAGAAGTGGTATCTATGTTGGGACCTCATCTTGTCCAGGAGACCACAGAGTAGATAGAGTTGATTCAGAAGAGGATGGATATTGAACAGTTACAACAGAAGTCTTCTTCTAATCGATGGAGATAACCTCTAGGGTTTGAGGTCAAAGATTAGGTTTTCCTATGTGTCACATTGAGGATGGGACATAGGAGGATTATCAGATAGGGTAAGCTTTCACCGAGATATGTTGGAACATTTGTGGTTTTAGAGAGAGTCGGGTCAGTTTCATATTGATTGTAGTTACCTCATAGGTATCAGGCTATGAATGACGTCGTCCACATTTCCTAACTACTGAGTTACTTATTAGAACTATCTAATGTTTCTCAACCTAAGGAGGTTGAGTTGGAGGTGGACGCATCATTCGAGGAGCATCCTATATAGATTTTTAATCACAGTTCAAAGGTTCTCTATGGCCAGTCTATTCCACTTGTATGAGTTCTATAAAAACATGAGCGATTATAGGATGAGACTTTATAGAGGGAGGCCAATGTAATATCGTAGTGGCCGGAGCTATTCGAGGATTCTACTTCTTTTCAACCTTTATAGGGAAATATGGGGTTTAATTTCTTTAGGGGGGGTTGTAAGAACCCAAATCTTCATTTCAGGTATGGATCCAATGATTTTAGTTTTTTGAGAAAAAGACAAGTTTTTGGAAATTTAAGGATTACACGTCGTGTACTTAGAAGTACACGTTGTGTACCCAGTTGTCATGGGTGACAGTGTACTAGCCATCTAACGGACGAGTATATGGAAGTGTGGGGTGACTTGGAGACTACCTAAAGTATGGCTCAGTAAAAGAATGTACATGTTATTTACTTTTAAAATTCATGTTGTGTACTTTTATTTTTATTTGATTAAATGGAACGAGGCCACGTCTATTTGGCAAAACCCTCCTCTTCTCAGCTCGTCTTCTCTAGGAGCGACCGAAGATGAGAATTATTCTCTAAGCCCCTGACCCACCATCTCTACTCTGAATCAACCATCATTGATTGAATTGGAATTTCCACAATGAGATCTTCCTTCTTCTAGATCCTCATTCCATGATTTATCCTCTTTTTTGAGATATGCTTGGTTGAACTCTTTAGATGTTTTTTTAGATCAATGTCGTTCTCGGCTGATTCAAGGGTCGATGCGAGAGTATATAGATCGCACAACACTATCGTAGTTGGTTTGTGCCTTTATGTAGTTTGTCTTTGAATTATATGTGAAATGTTTTCAATACCCTAATTTGAGATATTTTATGTTTAGATGTTTTATTCTCATTGCTGCCTATTAAGCTCGTTTTCTTGAGTTTGGAATCTTCTTTGAAAATAGGGTTATATTTCCATGCAATGGATGTGTTTCCCCATGTTTGATTTGATATGGACTGTTTGGTCTAGTTTATTCCTGTTAGGCTGCTTTCTTTCCGTGCATAATGTTCTTATGATGGAGTGATTTATCTGATATTGTGATATGCTTTGTAGCTATTTTCTGAAGAAGTACTTTTAGGTTTACTTTGGCTGTTTAACATTGTTTGTGCACAATTTATTTACACAGGGTTGTGGGAACCTGGTGTAGTGAGACTATAGGGGGAATTGATGTTGATGGATTCCCCATTGTATCTATTAGTTCTTATCATGCTGTGAGACCATAGTGGGGATTGTCATTGAGTTCTCCCTCAGAGTTTCTATAGTTACCATTGTGAGACCCTATGGGGATTGATGTTGAGTGCTACCTTAGAGTGTCTATAG
Organism: Viscum album; assembly: GCA_963277665.1. Lineage (NCBI taxonomy): Eukaryota > Viridiplantae > Streptophyta > Magnoliopsida > Santalales > Viscaceae > Viscum > Viscum album. The sequence goes on from OY728143.1 coordinate 327,638,164, forward strand.
TTACTGTTATGAGAACACATGGGGAATTGACATTAAGTTCTTCCGTAGAGTGTCTGTAGTTTAACATTAAAAGAATATAGGGGGAATTGATGGTGAGTTCTTACCTAGATAGTCTTTATTTGAACAAGACCAAAGGGGTCAGACCATGTGATCTTACCTAGGAGGTCGTTTTATCCTTGTATAAGTTCAACCAGAGGGGTTATACTGTAAGATCCTACCCAGTGGTTTACTTGAGATTGATTTGTCAAACTAGAGAGGATAGGTTGTGAGAACATCCCAGAGGGTTTTTTTCAGTTGGTTGATTAATTGAAAAATGTAAATGAGTGTAATTGAAACCGTAGGATTGTTTACTTTTATTTACTTCCTTGTTCATTGATCCTTTTTCATACTGACTGTCATATATATTCATTGACTGTTAGGCACATATCTTTGGGTGGGTGCCTACTAGGATTCATCTCACACCCTATTTGTGTCATGCTTTTGGGCCCAAATAGATTATATTGATGTAGGTATAGATAATAGATATCACCCTTCTACTTTAGATACATGATTGTTTTGGAGATAGAGATAATGGGACCAAGGAGATTCTTGTGATTTTTCTTGAGTTATACTTGTTCTTCTTTGCAAATTGGTTTAGTACTATATTCCAACATTGTGACTTATTTGGCTGCTTTCCTAGATACATGTGACATTCATCATTATTGATATATATATATATATATATATATGCTTCAGTTGATTATTTACTTCTAGTATTCCACTTTTTATTATCATATGGCATTATTATTTCATCAACTACTATTATCTATTTCATTCCACTGCATTTCTTTTCTATGAAGGCATAGTTTCCCCACTATCACACAAAATCCCCCACTGCTTGTCAGCAACCTCTGACATTTGGGGAAATACGCTTGAGGTCATGTTACTAACCGAGTTCATGGTGCCTCTGGGAGGAACCCAGAACTAGGATGTTACACTTTTATAATTGTAAATTATTAATATTTTAAACTAATATCATATTTTTTCACTTAAATATAATCAGTTTTTCTAGCTAATGTAAGATAAAACTGATGGGTGTTTTTTTCTTTCCATAATTTTTTTTCTTAATTATTTTTAGAAGTGGATTTTAATTCCATTATTAGTACCATATAATTTTATTTCAACTACTTGAGAATAATTAATTTTCTTTAATTTTTGATTTTCTACTATAATAAATACTTCACAAGATACTTTATGAGATATATGATAAATATGTATTTCATTTTATATAATAAAATTTATGGAAACACAAATTTTTTGTTTATTTTTCATTGAGAGGAATGATAAATTATTTAATCGAAAAATTTCCCTTTTTACCCACAATAGTAATTTAAAATATATTTTTCTATTTTAATTATTGGGTAATAAAAATTCTAGATCTCCCTTAAGTTAAGAAAATTCTCACCTATTAAAAATTCAACCACATTGAGATAAGGTTTATAAATTTTATTGTAATAAACTAAATTTACCATCAAGGATAACATGATCTCTGTAATAGAGAATTTTTAAATTCAATTTTCTATATATTAAACTTTAATTATATTTCTCCTTTTATAATTAAAATATAGTAATATCATAATGTTCCATTCCTTTTTTTTAGGATAGAATTTGGAAAACCTAGACATTTATCATATAGAAAAGAATGAGAGGGTATTTATCGTGAACTTGAATGAATAATGATTCACATACATGGGATTTTCTGCTCACTTTAAAACTACATTTGATTTATTTTTTTCAAAAAAATGGTTTCTTCTATTTTCATCAATATTATGTATTGAAATGTGTAATGGGAAGTTTTGTGGATACATAAATTACTAGTAATACTCCATCAGTCACTCCTATAAAATTGGATGTATTTTTGTTATGTATTATTGTAATGGAATAGATGGTTTTTTATTGATTCATTGAGTAAAAAGAAATTAGACATGAACATAAATAATCACTTATAAAAATACAAAAATGTATTAAAATTATGGTTGAGTGGATAATTTGAATCTACATTTCATGTGATGAGTTTTATTTTAACTTTTTTAGTTGAAAATGTTTTTTTACTTAAAAATGTTTTTGATTGATTCTTGCATTCTTATGATTAATATTTGGGACAATTAGGGACTATTTTAATAAATTTATTGGGTAATAGTTTCTATTCATGTAGAGATTAAATCATTGAATATCAATTAATTAATCTCATAAAAAATCACTATGATAAAATTTTGTAGTTAGTGTTACAATATTTATTGAAATTAAACATCTTATCAAGAGTCAAACTAATAAACATTTTATTCTAATAGTATTTTAAATTATCTTCTGATCCTAGTTGAGATTTGTTTTCCATAAGATGAAAGTTTGGGAGGGTTATTTATTATTATTTTTGAAAATATGTCTTTTATTGATTTTGTATCATTATATTGAAGTCTAAATATATTATTATGTTTACCAAAGGAAAGCAATAATACAATTTTATAACATTTGATTGAAATGTGATTTTTTTATAATTCCATTGAAATTTTTCAAATTTAATCATTTATTAAAAATATTACAAAACCATTCTGATAAAACCATTTCCTTTCTAAATATTGAATCATCAATCGTTACATGTGAGTTTCAGTATGAAAAGAATTTATAAAAATATTATTAGAAACTTAATTAATTCTTTTATAAGATTAATTTCTATTCTTTGGGAATTTTTGATTTATTCAATAATGAAATGTAACGACTTATGTGGGGGTATTTGTTGTATCATTATTTGAATATACGTTTTACACATCTATTTTATGAAACCACAATGATTTTTATGGTGACATATTCTTTAACAAAAAATATTATAAATATTTATCATTTGGTAATGAGAATACAATTATTTGAATCCTTCTTTATGTAGGATTATTTTTTAAATTTCATGGTTTAATAATCTCAAATCATGTCAATTTTGTTGAATGGAATATTTCTTTAATGATATAAATGTTTAAATTCTAAATATATGTGACAATATTCATAAGTCTTAGAGTGACCATAATATCGTATATTGACCACATGAATAATCTATACGAACTGAGTGAACAAAAAAAGAAGCCATGTGTTAGATGAGTGAAATATGTGTATGTAATAGATTGACCTTAAGATATCTAGATAGAACATAAGAAGGATTCTATCGACAACAGAAAGCAATGTAGGACTCTGTGGAACATTAAAATTGGTGGAAGTTACCAAATGGAGAAATAAATCAAACCCATGATATATTTTTTTTTATTCAAATAAAAATGTATTTGAGAAACCATATGAAAAAGTTTGAATATTTAAAAATTAGTGAAGAAACATTTTGATGATATTGGGGGACTACAAGTTCAAGTGAAGCCACTACATGCTATAATGAAGAGACCTTATGTTCAAAGGATGTACGACAAAACTGTTCAAGGGAATTAATTATTGAATTTTTATAAAAACCGAGGGTTTTAAAAATTAATTGAAATTCTTGAAACGTTATGTTAATTAGATAGTAATAACTAGCCTTTAACATAATTTTTCTGCTTATATGTTTGAATTTCAAATAAGAGTCATCTACAATTATGCTGAGTAAGTTATTTAGAGTCTAATAGAACAAACATGATTTATGGGAATAGAAACATAACCTTTTGAATAGTAATATGAACAGTAATATGAACCTAATTAATAGTAAATTTTATTATTATTTCATTTCCAAAAGTCTTTAAGATAATAACAACTATATTACATTTTAAAGGTGTTAAAAAATGGGTTATAGATATAAAATTGTTATTTTTGAATAAAATATGGTTTTATTAAAAAATTAAATTAACAATATTTAGAAAATTATTTTCAAAAAATGTTGTTCATTTTTTAATTCTACCCATCAAAAAATCGTTAGGGAGAATTTTCAGAGTTTTTATGAAAAATACAAATTTTCAGGGAATAGTAAACAAAATAATTTTGAGATTTTGGTAAGTTTAATGACATCATTAATGATGTAATAATTGTGTAATAATTCTGGTAGACTCTTTAGAAACATATTATTTTATGAGGTTCCCTAATTGGCCAATGCCATGTATCCATACCATGGAAAAGGCCATGTTTTTTGCAAATACCACTAATGAGGTGTCCCGTGAAAATTAATAAAATAGTCCTTTACTTTTGATATAAATACCAACCCATTCATTCACTTAATTCATTATGAAAATCTCCACAATGAATCTATGGTCTTTTCACCTCCCTAGTAGTCCTACCAAGGATTCCTTATTCCCCCAAGATCCCAATCATCAAGATGTAGGAGTTACTCTGCAAGGAAAGAGAATTCTCAACTTCACTTTCTACATTCATGTTCTCTTTTATGTGGTATAACATTTAAGTTTCAGTACCATGTTCTTATATACATTTTATCCTTTCCCTATACTATTTTTTATGCTTTTATTAATGGGTTACCTATTTCCACTCTATTTTTATAGTTTTTTCGAAATTTAGGTTTCAAATTCGTTATGCTATAGAATTTTCATCTCAAAATCACTATCTTTTTCAAGCACTATCATTATGTTATTAACTTTTAATTTAAATTATATTATGATGGTTTATTTCATTAAATATCTCCCTTACTATAAATAATATTTGTGAATTATGAGATACCATTTTTTATCGTAAATATATTTTATGAAATTTTGAGTGATGCTACTAGGCTGCCGAATTTTCGTAAGGAATTTCTCAACTTTTTTTATATCAAGTTCATTTATTTTATTTTTCATTCATCATCTCTCCTCATCCAAATTCTTTTATAATTCCAGAACCTTACATGAAATTTAATTTTATTATGCTAATGTAATATTTCATCATCATCTCTCTTTTTATTCACCTACTTATTCTAAAAACGAAAATATTTTCCTCGATATGCTGATTTACCAAAATCATGGAAGATGTGTTTCCAATTTCCATTATGTAATTAAAAGATTATAATAAAACCCTTTTAATGATTTAAATTTAATTTATATTGTATTTTGAAACATTTGTTTATTATATTTAATGAACTTAATTACATTACATTAAATTATACAATGAAAAAAGAACATGATTATCAGGGAACTACCAAAAATGATCTAGACAAACATCATTAATTTTTTTTCTAATGATCTATCGTCATATATGATAAAAAAACTTGTATCATTATATATTTCCTAAACATATGAATACCATTTCAATCAACTTCCTGAATTTCATTTCCGTACGACATGAAAATTAAATACAAACCGGCCTTGGAAATCATGTAAATAACGCACCCAAAACAAATGAAAGAAAAAAATACTAATAATTAAAGTGTAAAATAATGTTATGTGATGATCATATAAAGTGATATAAAAATGAATATGTTTCTTTAAGATATTAATAAAACTATTTTTACCATTATAAAGGTGTTTTAAAGACTTTTTAAGTAATACAAACTCGAGTTAAAGGAATTATTAATCTAATTTTCATTATTTGGGTTAATGTTATACTTCATTATTTATGTAGAATTAAATTTTTTTGTGATTAATTTTGATTATATTATGTTAAATTATGTTTTTTATAGTGTATATACATATTCCATCCACTCTATTAATTCTCACTTCTATTATATGATGTTTGTAAGGGACTTTTATATTAAAAACTTCTTTTAAGAATATGATTTACAAAATTAAAATAAAATTTTTAATGAAATTAATTATTTTCTTGTTACATGTTTATGATGAGGTTTGGGAACTATATATTCCTCCAATTCATTGGGTATTTGTATGTTTGGGGTCGATCGTATGGTTACTCTAAATGTAACATGCGATGGATACACAAATTGTAAGGTAGTTGTTAGGCTTACAAATTGTAAGGTCGTTGAGAGGGATATAAGATTATGTAAGTAATTTCCCAATATACCTTTATGGATCTTTTTATGTTATATATGATTGTGTAAATCTCATTGCAAATCTCATTTTTAACAATGTGAGTTTATATGGGTAACAAGTATCTCATTTTAAAAATTATTTCATACATCACAAGAATTCCTTGACTAATGTTTTCTTTATTTCTTATTATATCCCCTACTAAGATTTTTGGACTCAAATCATTTTTTTATATTATTTTCACATGTTATACGAATGTGTAAGATAGGGAATGAAGCCAAGTTAAACGTTATGATGTTTTGTCAATGAAATCATTCTTTATTTCAAATGTTTTATATATTGAAACAAATGAATAATATATTTATGGAATACAATCTATAATAATTTGTAATGTTATGAATTTATTATATAACAATTATCTAGGTCTATAAACTTTAAAAGATCCTCAATATTATGGGAAGGTATTTATTGAGTAAAATTCACGATTATGTAATGTAATAAGGTCGTGTCTTTATAGTTGGTATCAGAGGATGGTTTAGATAACGTTAGGGTATAAGATGCTCTAAATAGAATATCATAAATGATTTTTTTACATTATGGTTAATTTTAAATTATATACAATATAAATATTTCCATGTTTCTTCAACTAAGATATGTCTGTTCAGAATGGTTTTCTTAAGAATAAACAGGGAAGATGAAGATGAGAGGCACCGAAAGAATGTTATCCATCTGAATCTGTATCCAAGAATGATATGGATTGGAACTGAGTAGTTTGTGTCCTTAATGTCTCAGCTAACACATGAAATAAATGGTCGTGGAATCCATGCAAGAGAACAACTGGAGGTACCACAATGGAAAATGATGATAGTCGAACATATTATAAGACAACACCATTGTGCTTTCAATGGATCATTTTTCCCCATAGCTGCTGAAGGACGGATCAAAAACCTTGAATAGATATTTTATGATATTGGATTTTCAGATAATCAAATGGTAAGTCTTTCCATTTAGCATTTTTAAGTTGAATCAAATCAGTGGTGGTTAATGTTCAAAAATATCAGGGATAGAGAGGATATTAATTCCTTAGAGTGTGATGAATTTAAAATTATTTTCCTTGAATAATATTTTCCTAATGTGGTGTGACAAAGTATTAAGAATAAATTCCACGAATTTAATCAAAAGGGGGGAGATTTAGTGGTCGTGTATGACGGAGACTTCACCCGACAGGAGAGGTATGATCTAATTATTATTTTGGATCTTGATATAAAAATAAACTACTTTTACTCACGATCTAATTCAAGTCATCGAAGGTAATTTGCCTCATTTGAATTAAAATGTTATGAGAAAATTGTCATAGATGATGAGAGGGTAGAGATTAAGTTTGTTGATGATCACGAGAACATCGAAAACAAGGGGAACAGATTTTCCAGATGCAATTTTATGGGTAAGAATAAACCAATGAAATTAGATTGTAACAAATTATAGTTTTTGGTTTGTGAAAAGTGTGAAGAAATAATCCTGGGTAATGCCTTACCAAAACTGGGAAGTGTTTTTATGTGGTAGGTTTGGACATATGTCCCAGATTAAAATAAAAAATATCCCAAGACTAATACTGAAAAGAAAACTGTAATTTTTTTAAAATGCGGATTGATGGGTCATTATGAAATGGCCTACCCATAGAGAGATATGAATGATGAAAAGAAGCCAGACTATATGCATGATTGTGTAGGGAGATCCTTTGCAACTATGTCTGTAGATGTCATGCCATCCAATGAAGGTATATCAGTTATCATGTTTGTTTACACAGATTTATCTAAAAAAAATTTGAAATGGGGTCTACACATTTCTTTATTTCTGAGGATTTCTTTTTTAAATTGGAAGTATTACCTCCAGAAATGAGATTGGAACTTATTTTCAAAACAGTAGGGGGAAATATTATAGTAAAGAGGAATTATAAGATTCTTTTTATTATGTTCTGTGGAAAGACCGTTCTTGAAAAATATGTTGTTTTTTCATAGTTGAGTGAGATGTCATTCTATGAATGGACTAGATTTCTGGTTAACCAGATAAGATTGATTGTAGAGCTAAAGAATTTGTTTTTCATAATGATTCTGAGTTTATGTATAAGAATTAACCCATACAATTTATAACATACCTAGAATCTAAGAAACATTTTAATGATGGAAATGAAATTTATCTTACTTATACTGTTGAAAACAAGGGTACTATTCAGATTAATGGTGTGATGGTTGTAAATGAATTCCTTGATGTTTTTTATGATTAGTTACTCAGTGTCATACCTGATTGGGAAGTTCAATTCAAAATTCTCATAGTTCATAATGTTAATCCAATTTTAAAACCCCTATATCAAATGGCTAAAATGGAACTTCTTAAATTGAAAAATCAGTTGCAGGATTTTCTTAATAAAGGTATCATTTATCCTATCACTTCACCATGGGGTGGTCCATGTCATGTTCATTAAAAGGAAATATGGCTTAATGAGACATTTCATTGATTATATTTCCTTGAATAACAACACCATTAAAAACAAGTATCATTTTCCTCATATCGATGACTTGTTTGATCATCGTTATAGAGTTCTATACTTTTCCATCGTTGAATTTAGATTTGGATACCATTAGCTGAAGGTGAAGGAGGATGAAATCCTAAAAATAACATTTTATAATATATATGGGCATTATGAAATTGATGTTATGCTGTTTGGGTTAACTAATGAACCTATCATATACATGGATTTTATTAATAGAATATTTCATGAGTTCATGGTTAAGTTTGTGGTTGTTTTTATTGATGACATTATGGTATTTTATAAGAATGATGACAATCCTAAAAGAGATCTATGTGTTGTCTTCAAAAACATAAAGTAAAAGAAAATGTATGTAAAATTCATCAAGTCTGATTTTTGGTTGCAACATATTTCTTTTATTGGGAACACTATAAATAAGGAAGGAATAACAGTTGATCATACCAAAACAAAACCGGTTAATGAATATGAAATACCTACAAATGTTTTAGATATTCAAACTTTAATTGGATTAGCTTGTTATTAGAAATGTTTTGTTAAAAATATTTCATGGTTACCTATCCCTCCAACTTAGTCAATGCAAATAGGGGTTAAATTTATTTGGAAAGAATAATGGGATGTTTTTTTTCATGAACTGAATAAGATATTTGTGAATTCTCTAGTTTTGGCCTTTACTTCCAGAAATGGTGAGTTTTCATATATAATGATGATTCATTAAAAGGACTTGGCTGTGTTGTAATTCATAATGATTATCTAGTTGCTTATGCTTCAAGACAATAAAAACATCATGTGTTAAATTATCCCACACATGATTTGGAATTGGAATCTATGGTTTTTGCTTTAAAAATTTAGAAGCATCATTTATACATCTTCAAATATCAAATAGATACTGAACATAAAACTATGAAGTATATATTCCCTCTGAATTAATTAAACATGAGGAAAAGAAGATTGCTTGAAGTGATAAATTATTTTTATTTCATGATCAACTGCCATCTGAGAAAAGAAAACAAAGTGGAATATTCCTTGAGTCGAAAATATCATGCATCATTAACTCTGATATGTTTGTAACATAATACATTGATTAATTATTTGAAGAATTTTGGCATAAAATTTATTGGTGTAGGAAATACCTCTGTTTTGTTTTAGGTTTTAGTGTAGTCATCGTTATATGATAGAATTTAGAAATCGCAGAAGGAAGACTGTGAGCATTAGAAAAAAGTAAAATAGGTTAAAATGGTATTTTTTTCCAAAAGATAACATTGATAAAGATTGTGTTTTCTGATTTTATAAAAGGCTTTGTTTTCCTTGTGATTCCATATTGAAGAAATATTTTATGTGTGAAGGTCATAGTTCTCTATTTTCAGTTCATCTGGCCAGTACTAATATTTACCAAGACAATCGAGAGTATTATTACTGTATGGTATAAAAAGAGATATTGTATATTTTACCATTTAATGATTTACATGTAAAGAGGTTAATGCAGATTGGCAGTAACTGAAGGGGATGATTCATCGATTCTTAGGGAGAGATTGGAAATGAGATAATTTACCAATGGACATTGTGGTGTGATTACCTAATACTTCTTGAGGTAACGATGTGATTTTGGTTGTTATTGATTGACTGAAAAAATCTGCACATTTTCATTCTATTTGAGATACAATGTCATTGGATCAGCTTTCTCAACTATACAGTAAAGCGATTTTCATGTTACATGGAGTTCATATTTCCATTTTATATAACCAATGATCCCAGGTTAACTTCAAATATTTCAAAAGGCCTTCAGAAGTTGTTCGACATAGAATTAAGTTTCAGTATATCTTTTCTTCCTCTTTCAGATGGACAGTCAGAACGACCAATTCATACTTTGGAGGATATTTTTTGAGCTTGTTCAATGAACTACCAAGGATATTGGGATCAACATATTTTTTAGATGAGTTTTTTTATAATAACATTTTTCATTCTAGTATAGAGATTTAACCTTTTTAGGCATTTTATGGGAAGTGGTGTTGAACTCCATCTTTTTGGGTTAAAGTCGGGAAAATGATGTCGATGGGGCCATATTTAGTATAGAAAGTGTCTGAGAAACTGAAAATGTTCTAGCAACACATGAGGAAATCTTTGATCAGACAAAAATGTTATGCAGATAATAGATGAAAGATTTCTCTTTCAAAGTAGGTGATCCGGTTTTTCGTAGAATCACACCATAGAAGAGTGTTATGCATTTCAGTAAGAAAGGAAATCTAATACCATGGTTCATTGGACCTAATGAAATCCCGGATAAAGTTTGACTAGTCACCTATCGAGTATATTTTTATCAGAGATTATCATAGGTACATAATGTTTTTCATGTTTCGATGTTGAGATATTAGGTGCCAAATTCATTTCTTGTCCTGATCCCATAAGTAATTCAGGTAGAAGATAACTTTTCTTATGAAAAGAAACCAATTTAGATTCTTGACCAAAGGGAAAATGTATTGTGGAATATATTAATCCACAAGGTAAAGGTTTTGGGGAGAAACCACATGGTTCAAGAAGCAAGAGGGGAGTCTAAAAATTCTATGAGGGAAGGGTACCCTCACTTGTTTAACATGTAAATAAATTTTTGAGGATGTAATTTCTTGAATGTAGGGTTAATGTAACACCCGAATGTATTAAAAATGAGTTGAAATTCATGAAACATTGTTTCAATTAGCCCGAATGGCCCGAAGGCCTTCTTTTTTATTTTATTATAGATCATACCCCTTTTAAGGGTTGAAGGGGAACCCGTACATGACCCGTAGGCCCAAGGCACAAGGCCCAGCATGACCCACAATACATGACCCGAAGGCCCTGAGGCATACCATGCCTATTACAGGACCCGTAGGCCCATCCTACTAGAATTTCCCCTCCCCAGCATCATGCATCATGGATCTCCTTAGCTCCCCACCTTGCATTGCTGATTCGATAGCATTGCCCCGTACAAAGCTGCACAGTTCTTGGTCCCGATGGCGGCTGTCATACCCTCTCATTCTTCCGATCCGGTTAGCTCTGCATCTAGTGGTTGCTAATCATATTTCTCTGATCCACTTCTGGGTCCTGTTCTGTGTGAACTGGGCTACTCCATGGTCTATGTGACCCGAAGGACCTGTGGCCCAAAAGCCTTTGATGATCCGAAGGCCCAGGAGACCCGTAGACCCAAACTGGTGGCCTGAAGGCCCAAATCCGGTGAATATTTCCAGATTCTACAGTACCGAACAGTAACTACTACAGTGTTGCTACAGTACCCAAATATTCGTCTCCACCTGGTTTTGAACCTGGGTCTCTTGGATGCCAAGAAGGAGCCCTTACCACTAGGGTACGGGCTCGTTGGCAACATTATTTCAATTAGATAGTTATAACTATCCTTTAACATAAATTTTCTACTTCTATGTTTTGAATTTCAAATAACGGTCATCTACAATTGTGCTCAGTATGTTATTTTGATTCTAATAGAACCAAATGGATTTTTGGTGAATAATAACAGACCCTTATGATTAGTAATATGAATAGTAATATGACCCTACTGAATAGTAAAATTTATTATTATTTTATTTCCATAAGGATTTTTTCAAGGTGTTAAAAAGGAGTTATAGATTTAAAATTCTCTTTTTTCAATAAATTATGATTTTATTCAGAAATTAAATTAATAACATTTAGAAAATTATTTTAGAAAATGGATTTCATTTTATAATTCTACACATCAACAAATGTTAAGGGTAAATTTTTGGGATTTTTCTGATAAAGTCGAATTTTCAGTGAATAGTAAAAAAAATTACAGTTTTTAGTTTTCTATAAGTTTAAAGAAATCATTAATGGTGTAATAATTGTTTAATAATTATAGTTGACTCTTTAGTGAAAAAATACGTTCTAATGTGTCCCAAGAGTCCAATACCAAGGGAAAATATCATGGGATAGCCCATGGTTTTGGAAATTCCACTACAGAGGTGTCTGTTGGAAATTAATAAAATATACCTTCACTTTTGCTATAAATACCAACCCATTACATCATTCTATTCATTCTAAATTCCTCATTAATGATTCTATGGTCTTTTTTACCTACCAAATGGTCATCCCAGGGTTTCCTCAAGCCCCCAAGGTCCCAACCTTCAACTCTTTTGAGTTACTCTATAAGGTAAGAGAATTCTCAACTTCTCTTTTTTCCATTAAAGTTTTCTTTTATGTGTTGTAACTTTCATGTTTCTATAACATGTTAATATTTCCATTTTATTATATACCTATAATATTTTATTATTCTTTTATGAATGGGTGACCCATGTACCCTCTATTTTTAATGTTTTCTAAAACCATGTTTCATAGCCGGAATGCTGTAGGATTTTTGTCTAAAAATATCTCTCTTTTTCAAGAACTCTTATTATGTTATTATATTTTAATTTAAATTGGATTATGTTCAGATATGTCATTATATTTCTTCATTAATTTCATTTTGATTAATAATTTTGAAATAAAAAATGATCTAAATAGATAGCATTAATGTTTAATCTAATTATCCACCACCATATATCATGTTAAAATGATTTATGGTATAATTATATACTATAGAGTCATATTATTAACATTTTATTTAACATCGGGAATTTCATTTTCGTACAACTATAAAATCAAATACAAATCAGCCAGGGAAATCATGTAAATAACACACCCAAAATAATGGAAGGAATAAATACTAATAATTAAAGTGTAAAATGATGTTATGAAATAATCATATAAGTTGTTATAAACATGAATATTTTTTTAAGATTTTAATATCACTCTTTTAACCATTATATAAGAGTATTATACATGTCTGATGTATGAAAAACCTGAGGTAAGTTTACTCTTAAGTTGATTTCCATTCAATGGGTTAACATTCTACTTCATTATTTATGTTGTATTAAAAATTAGTTTTGTGATTAATTTTGGTTATATTATTTTTAATTATATTTATTTACATTTTATATAGATATTACATCAAATATACTTTTTCTCACTTAAATTATATGTCATTTTTAATGGAATTTATTTTAAAAAATAGCTTTTAAAATTCATCTTTAATTAAATCAAAAGCAATGTTATTATGAAATTATTCATGTAGTATGATTATGTTCTAGTTATTCTGTATTGGTTATGATTAATTTTCTAATCTATATATCCCTAAAATTAATTAGTTATGGGTATGTTGGAGGTCAGTAGTATGGTTACTCCAATAGTATGTGTGATGGTCACACAAATTTTATGGTAGCCGTAAGGGTTACAAATTATAAGGAAGCCTAAGAGGGTTACAATATTATGTAAGTAATGACCCAAGATACAATTATGGTTCTAATTATGTTTTATTTATTTGTGAAAATTTCATGAAAATCTCAAATTTCACAAATTATGTTTATTTGGGAAACAAGTACGTCTTTTTGAAAATGATTTCAAATGTTACAGGTATTTAAGAACTAATGATTTCTTTCCTTTTTCTGATATCCCCAACTAAGATATTTTTTTCTCATCCAATTTTTTTTAAGATTTTATCAGGATATATGGATTTCTAAGACAAAAAAAAGACAAGATAAATGTTATGATGTCCTGTAAATGAAATCATATTTTATTTTAAAGGTTTTATATTATGGAAGAAAAGAATACTCTTTTTATGCTATCCACACTGTATTAATGTGTAATGTTATGAATGTTTTAAGTCCCAATTCTCAAAATCAAAAAACCTAAAATGATCCTAAATTTGAAATTATGTGAGTTCATGACTAATATTATTGATTATGAAATGTAATAAGGCCAGTTCCTTATTATTTTTCATAGTTTTGAATTGATTATGAGATTCCAAGATGATGTGGAAGACATCAAGTAACCTTTTCTGGATAGAAGTATATTTTTGTAATATATTCCAAAATCCATATAGGAAAACATAAATGTTAATTAATAGAGTTTAATACTCCGAGATTTCATTCCATGTTTTAGGATATTTATTCATTATTCTTTAATATATAATTTGGTGAAGACTTTATCTATTTTAAATGGATAAAAAAGTAAAAGAACAAATAGATAGACATTAAAAATAAGAAAATAAAACATAGTTTTTTTAAATGAACTATAATATTATTCATATACTTTTCATCACTAAATGATATGAGATAATATTTTTTATCTTTAAATGTTATCTTATAAAATATTTAAAACAACAACAAAAGAAGAGAACTCAGTTGACCTACTACAACGTGATTTATGTCAACACTACATTGAGATTAATCTATCTCTCTATTTATCTCTATTCTAAATTTAATTTGAGTTGTTATTGAATTATTTTTTATATATATTAAATAAAATTTTATAACATTAATTATTAATATGTTATGTCTTGATTTATTTCCATTACTCTTCAATTCCCACTCCAATTGAAGAAGATGTTCTCTAATAGCCTAGAGAACTATGTGTGTTGTTGCAGCCTCTATACCTAGTCTAGTTTTTATATCATTATATTTATTTTAATAAACATGATTTTTAGTGGTCTACAATCTCGTAGAGAGTACTAATTCTCAGCTTTAAACATGGCCTATTTTTTCTTATTTTTATCATGTCATTATTTATGATTTTCATACACTATTTTACAAAAATGTTTTTTCAATAATATTTGGAAAATAATACATTAAAAGATAAATTATTCTAGTGATAGTTATAATATTTTATGTGAGTAGATTTATCTCAAAATATTTGGATAATATCAAGTTATTTCAATAGATTTTTGATCAATCCCTTGATAGGTTATTTACAAAAAATAAATTAATTTTAAATAATATATTTTTATTTTTTAAAAAATTGGGGGGGGGGGGTTAAAAAATAATTTTTAATATAATTTTTTAATATATGATAAATTCAACCCACTCATAATAACTCCAATATAATAAATTCATGTTATCAAATAATGTTTCTTCTTTTTCCTTTGTTGTTTTTTATCAGACCTTGATCAACTAACAATAATAATATATATGTTTAATTTTAGTATTGGTATTGTTTACTTATCGGTAACTCATTATATGAAGGTCACAATGAAATAGATCACCATTTTTAATTTTCAAAATTCTTCTCAATGGTAAATCAAAATGAAAATTCATATTTAGAGTATGTTAATTGATATATAAATAATAATTAAATATTAATATGAAAAAACAAAATCTCTTAGATATGACTTATGTGATGCCATGAACACATCCTATGACTGTAAGTGCATAGAAATTAATTCTTTATATTTTAAATTAGGGAGATGAATCAAATGGAATATATGCATGTTCTATAGACTATGAAATTTTGGATACCATAGTTTACTCTCATAAGGGAACATCTAACATTATATATATTTGGTTATAAACCTATACTATTAAGTGGGATAAATTTTAGATGAGGCATGGGGAGTATATTTCAAATATTTATTATAGTATTCATAAAATTATAAATAATATGAATTCACTGGAAAATATTATTAATGACATGTTATATGTTTTTGGGATTTTAAGATGCTTAGTTGGAAGATAGAAATGTATTACTATATCCATTAGTGAATCTGTGATGTGAGTAAAGTACTAATAAAAAAGATGATTACTAAACAAATGATTAATGGATAATATATTAAAATAAACAATGAATATGATGAACCCATAATAACTATTTTCGTTCAAATAAACTCAATCGAAATCTAATGAATTAGTTAAAATTGATAGCACTAGGAAGAGTATTTATTATATAGGCAGTGAGGAGGAGACGAATTATCTATTCAGAAGATTTATATTTTATTTGAAGAAAAACATATTTTTGAAATTTGATTTAAAATGAAAATACAATAATAAATGAAACTATAAGAGGGATGATAAATTTACAGATGTTACTTATTATGAGTGAAATATTAAATGTCACATCAAAAGTGGTTATTTAAAATTGAAGTAAAAAAAGAAATATAATGATCAATGAGAAAAGAATAAGAAATTTATGAAGAAAAATTGGAATGATATATAAGATTGATTGTGTAAAAAACTATTTAATGATATAATAATTATTTACATGATTAGTAAATTTAATTAGATATTTATATTCATTATGAAAATTTTATTTAATTTATTTAAAATAAAAAAATATTATTCATAAAAAAATGTATAATAATTTTTTATTTAAAAGATTAAGTAGTTAATTTTTAGAATTTGAAGTATGAAAAATATTTGATATTTTAAATTAGTATTTAAAAATAAAATTAATGAAACTTTTTTGGATTTTTTGGAAAATATTAATTTTTTAAGAAAAGTGAAAAATTCTTATTTTTCTAAAAATAAAATTTATTTTCCATATTTTATGTATTTTAATTATAAAATTATCTTCTTAATATTATTGAAATAAAAAATAATTATAATTTAGTTTTATTTTACCCACTTAATTATATTTAATAAAATTTAGATTGTATATAGAACAAGTTTATATTGTTGTTTAAAAATGGTATTTTTCATAAATCCGTTTTAAAGGTTGTAATGTTTTTTCATCTTAATTAATTAAAATAACCCCAAATTTGGGATGATTTAAATTATTTTTATATATTTAATGTTAATAAATATTAATAAAAACCTATATAATGACTGTTTCTAGTCATTAACTAAATATAAAATCATATTTTTCATGGTAAATACACTCTTTAAGTACCTGTTTTTTCATCACGTCATCATGTTTACATTTTAATTAAATTATTCAAAATATGTGAATTTAACTTGTTAAATAGATTAAATATTTATAATCTGTATAATTTATATTATCTAACATTTTAAATATAATTTTTTACCACAAATAATATTGAAAACATTAACAATATTTTACATCAGTTATGGTGAAAACAGTTTTACCAGGGGGTTAGACTAAAATAATACATGTTAAAATGGCCTAAAAACTCATCTAAAATCTATTATCATGAAATATGTAGGCCTTATACTGTATAAATATCAATAATGGTAAATTTATGTGCCCTGTGGAATAAAATAACACGGGTACACTATTTTCTTTTCAAAAAATTAAAAGTGTTCCACCCACCTCACTTATAAAAGGTCACCCCCATGATTCTCCCCTTTACACATAAAAAACCATTTCCAAGGACAATAAATACTATAATATCTTTATAAAATCATTACCCATGACCTATATCCCTTATTGTGATCATAAATATATCCTATAAATACTTTTGGTGCTTACCAAAGGAAGTTGTACAAAGAAGAGGTATTGTGCTTAACCGAGCATCACTATTTTATTTCATATTCCATACCCTTAAAAATTTATTAAATTTCGAATATCTAATAGAAATAGTATATAAATTATATGGATATGTTATTATGTTAATTTAATAACTTTAATTCATCTCCTCTTTAATCAAATGTGATATGAAATCATCATTTGTATGTAGAGAAGACTACCACATCGCAAACAGTTGTCATTCATTTTCCATCCATACATCTCAAGTATTCTAAAAAATTTTGTATTTAAATTATATATTTTATATTTTTAAAATATTTATACTTATTTAGTTATTATATCACATGTATCTTATTAATTTTCATATTTTGGGTGATATCATAATGTCCCTCATGTATACGGTGGACTACCACCTGGTGAAGCGATGCAATTAGTTTTTCACTAATTATTTAAATGCATGTTGATAAGAAAAATGAAATGAATATTTTTGAAAAAAATTAAGTAATTATTATATTAACTAAATATTTATCATTATTAATATTTAATAAATTTGTTTCTTTCTTACACTGAAAAATTATAACGTCATTCGTGTGTAAATGTGGACTACCGCCTCCAAGAAGTGATGCGACTCTTGGTAATTAATAAATCACAGGTATGATATATATATAATTATATTTAAATATATAATATGTTATTTCTGACATTATTATAATTATGTAAACATAAAATAATAAATTTCATATTTCTATAGTGTTCATAGAATAATGAAAACGTTACCCATGTGCACGTACAACTTACTGTATCCCTGATGTATTATATTTTATTTTTCAGAACCATCAATCATGATTTTGTTTGAAAGTATTACTTATGAATAAAAATTATAATTCGGTAGTTATAATTATTCTATATATTGTTAAATATATACTTCTCTAACAACATTCAAATGAAGAAAGTCATTTTTTAACATATATGCTGAATACCATAAAAAAATCGAATTAACTCAATTAATTAAGTAATTATGTGTTGAATGGTAATAATTTAAATAAAAATTATTTTAAAAACTACAAAAAAATAATCAAGTAAATAATTAACATATGTTTATTATTCAAGAATATGAAGACGCATGAGACACGTTGGACTCCAAGTAAGGGACTTCATCTCATTTTTCATTCATTTAGGAATATTTTGATGTTATGGACCTATATTCTATTATGAAGAGTACATGGAGACCCTTTGACATTTTATTTCATTATTTTTTCTATTCTCGTGATATTTAATTTCATTATAAATCTTTTTCATTCGGGGGTATTATGATTCAAATGTTTCCATTATTTTATTTTAATAATAAAATAATCTGTTAAGGTTTTCAAACAAACTCTCTTACTCTTCAATAACAATGTATTCAAAATTATTTCATAAATGTTATTATTTTCAAATTAATTTTTACAAGGGAATTTTTTTTCCTTTCATTAAATGCTTTTCTAAAAAATTAATCTTTATATGGAATGTTTGACACTCATTATAAATGAAAGAAGAATATTCTATTTGTAACATATACGGTGTAAACAAAATTCCAAACTACTCTAATCAATATTATAAGTTTGGATTTCATTACAACATTCCATGTTTTATTTAGAAAAAAACCCTTGCATCCCTTTTTTGGTAATTTTGGTTTTCAAATTGTTTTAAAATAAATGTGTATTTTGGTATTAAAAATGATTTTTTAAAAGAAAATATTATTAGTACATCTGATAGTGATTTATATGTGAGTATAAAATTTTTTATATTAAAATAATGCATGAAAAAACGAAATTATTTATTTTATAAGACAAGAGTATTATAAGTGAAACATATGAGCCCGATGTAGCTCATATAATGGGTGTATTAAGATAGCATAGGGAAGTAATTATATAGATTATATGATGGGTGAACCCACATTTCATTCTAATGAATTGGGTAATGTTCCATATCTTAATATAAAATAATGAGCGTGTCACCAATGTTTTTATCCTGTGAATTTAGCTATGCTCTATTTACATCTGAAACCTATTTAAAATGGTTTATGAATAAGATTATCTATGGTTAGAAAAGTGTTTGGATTTTCTTTTTATGGGTTTTAATGATTTATTTGAGAAACAATTGTGTGTTATTTCATGTGAAAAATAATTTTTCATTCTACTAAAATTATATTTTTGACTAAGGTGATCATTTAATGGGTTTTAATGTATTTTATTGTACTATGAAATGTCTTCTTTTTTATGTCCCTTACTATGAATTTTGGGATCATCCAACATTTAAAAAAATTCCTTGGGTTTAAGGATGGTTTAAGGTAATAAATAATATGCCTTCAATGTTATGAGTTTTTTTTACTAAAATAAACCATCCTTTATTTTAAAATTCTTCCATTAAATGAAAAATATATAAACATTTGAAGTGTCTTATTAATATTATATGGTTTTGGTTGGAAATATTTAAGACATATTTATCTAAAATTACAAACCTAATTATATCTTTAATGTGAAATAAATGTAATTCTTTACTAAAAGTAAATATTGTTTTATGTTTAAGGGTAGGCCCATATAGTTGGTATAAAAAGAAAAACTAAGCAAAAAAATCCTCGATAACTCTCATGTTTGCACATTGGATAAAGAGTGGATCTCCATGAAATTTCTTAATGAGGAATTGGATGCCACTGGGATATATTGGGGGCCATTTATATAAGGTATAGTTACCTATTTATTATAATGATAGGTGTCAATTTCAGTCCACAAAATGATTATTCCAGACCAGTATTGATTGTATTAGTGGAAAGTTTAGGTAATTGAGAGGTTGTGATAACATTAATATCATACCCTTGAAATATTTTACATTACAGTATAGTTTAAATGAAATATAATTTTAAGATTATCATTTTTCGTTATCCAATCAATTTATGTTCAAAAAATCATAGTGGAAATGGTGAAGTGGTTGTTAGAAGGTACCTATAAAAAATTATCCTTCCAAATCAATATCATAGGATGGTTATAATTAGAATAGAATAGTTTTTTTTGGTATTGATGGGTCACTTCACAGAAGATATAAATAATGGTTATATCCTTGCTAAAGAAGAAATGTTCCTACAATAAAGGAACAAGTCAATAATATAGTATATTACAAGATAAAACCCCATCATTAAGTAGATCATATGACCATGTGGTTATTAAAGGATGGAACAATGCATTAGATAGAATATTTTATGTCATGTGGTGTCTATAATTTCAAATCGCAGTCCTTTTCATTTATCATTTTGAATATGAAGAAAATAGATGGTGGTTTATGTTTATAAAAATTTGATTCAAATTTTATCTTGATTTCTTGGAATTAGAAATATTTAAGGAGGTTTCCCATGAAAAATATCTTACTATGTTTTTTGGACACCTAATGGAAAATATTTTTGGAATTAGGGGTAAAAGGATGAATATTTTATAGTTATATATGAATAAAACCTCACAATATAAGACAAGTATGTGAAAGATTTTATTTGGGACCCCAATAAAAAAAATTATAGGTTTTTCTCAGGGTTTTTTCCATGATAACGAATATCTTTGGCTATATAATAATTGAAGATTTATCAGAAAGTGGTTCATTATGAGGAGAATGTTTAGATGTAGTTTGTTGATGCAAATTTTACTCAATATCAAAATCGTAAGAAAGGTCATGAATGAATGAAATATATAAGAAACTAATTTATTATTCGATATTTAAGCCCCCAAAATGTTAAAATTTTGGAAACCATCTTTTTATAGAATGATTGAAATGATTTTGAATGCGTTTCTGGTGAGGTAGATTTTCTTACAAGGCTCATGACTATATTTAAATTAGTCATTAAAATCTAGTGAATGTGGTAATGTATATCTAGTCAATGGTGTTGTGTTTTAGTTTCAATGATTTGGTTTATTATCATAAAATGTGTTTAATGTTAGTTTCATAGAATAAAAATCAACATGATTAAAAATACAAGGTTATAGTAAAATTATTTTCTACAACTATTATTTATGTTGGATCATCTAACGAAGTTGTGATAGGTAAAATACTTTTTAATTTGAATTATTCCAATACACAATTTTACTCCATATATTTACATTAGTTCATTTTTAGAAAATTTTCAATTAAAAGGTTTATATTCCCATATAAAAATAAGATATATATTTTAGTGAAAACATTGGGTAAAATACTAAAGAAATCAAGATGTATAAGAATCCTCATATTGTTATCAATGATATGGTATTTCTTAAAAATCATGTTGAACACACCATAATAGTGTTTGAGGTAATTTATGATATGGATTTGATTTTAGTTTATCATGATAAGATATATTTTATATATAATAAATTTATTTTCACTAATTTCATGCCTTTGATAATGTACCGGGAAGATGATAATTTGATTAACTTTGGCAAGGAAGGTTACCTAGTTCAAATTTCTTAAATTAAAAAAGACTATTAAAATAAGTGATGTTCATGTAGTAATTGAATACATGGATCTATTTCCTAATGAAATGTCTTATTTTCTTCTTGGTTGAGATGTTGGGTTTACTATTGACTTAGTTCCTGATTCTAATATTTTTTCAAAAACCCATTATTGAATAAATCAAAATGAACATTTAGAAATGAAAATAAAATGTTATGATTCACTAGATGAAGGATTAATTCAACCAAGAACATAATACCTATGGGGTGATCTTATTTTTTTGTTAGAAATAAATATGCTTCAATGAGACTTTGAATTATCTATAGATTATTGAATAAAATCACTGTAAAGTAAAAGTATCATTTTCCTCATATTGATGATTTTTTTGATAAACATCGTGGATCGTAGTATTTTTTGATGGTTGATCTATATTCTGGGTTCTATTAGTTTATTATGAAAGGAGAAGAAATTAATAAGTCTCTATTTTAGACAAGATATTAACATTATGGGTGTGTAGTTATTCCCTTTGGTTTTTCTAATTCTCCTTATAAATATATGAACCATATCAATACAGTTTTCAATGAGTTATTGGATATGTTTTTGGTTGAGTTTATAGATGCTATTTTGGAACATTATAAATGATATGTTGAACAATATAGACAAATAAGTTTTGTTTGAAAACATTAAATGAAGAAAAATTGTATGTTAAACTTAGTAAGTGGGAATTTGAGGTGAAAAAAAATTATATCATTGGAAATATTTTTTATAATGATGGAAAACCTATTTCAACTGAAAAAAAAGTTTTTAAAAAAAAGTAATAGATAGTAAAATATCATAAATATTTATATTTTTCTATGGATAGTGGTTTAATACTTGGGTTTTTCTAATAATGACGCATGGTTTTCTAGAACACTAATTAAGTTAACATAAAAAAGAGGTAAATTCGTATATACAAAATAATGTCATGATTATATTCAGGAATAAGAAATAAGATTGGTGAATTCTATATTTTTCCATTGTATTCTAGAATTAGTGAATTTCTCAGCTACAGCGATGCATTATTTAATAGAACTGATTGATTCATGATATATAAAGTTCTTGTAATTTATTAAGCTTCACATAATTTGAAACCTCATGTGTTAATTTACCCTACACATGATTTATATTTAGTTATGTTTCTTCATTTGATATTATAGGGGCATATTTTTTTTTGATTAAAGGGTGATATATATTCTAATCATATGTGTTTTTAGTATTTATTCACTTTCAAATAATTGAACATGATACATAGAAGATTTTTTTAACTTAACAATTATAATGAATGAATGATTCCTTATGATCTAGTAAATTAATAAAAAATGAATTATGCACTAATTTAGAAAAATAGTTCTACATTAACCATGTTATATCTCAGTCGTGACCATTTTTCTAGTGATTTTATGAATTTTATCCTATAAGTTGTTCATGTTGGTATATGTTTTATTTTATTAGTCATTAGTGTAATCAAATTTGTCAGAAATAATCAAGAATGCTTAGATGTAGGGTCACAATTTATTGAAAATGTTATAATTCATTAAGAATGGTAATCTGAATGTGTTTAATGTTGATGGAGAATGTGTTATCGATTTTGGAAAAAATATTTTATGTTTCATTTTATTCCTAGTTGAAGATATGGTTACTGAGTGAGGATCATAGTTTTATATCTTTCATTCTACCTCGCAATACTAAGTTGTATAGATACATTCAAGAGTATTGTGGGTGGGATGGAATTAAAAGAGATATTGCTAAATTTATCATGAAATATTAGATTTTTCAGTAGGTTAAAGCAGAACAATAATTACCGAAGGGGATGATGAAACATTTTCTCTTTCCATAGTAGAAACGATAAAATATAAAAATGTATTTCATGGTTGTATTACAATTACTTCGTGATGAAACAATACGATTTGGGTGAGTTTTGATCAATTAACAAAATCTACACATTTACATCTTATTGGATATATTATGTATTTATATCATATTTATCAATTGTATATAAATAAGATATGGAATTTAGAAGGATTTCCTCTATCCATTTTTTAAGACTGTGATCCTAGTTTCATAATTAATTTTTTGAAAGAACATAATATGTCATTAAGTAAGGAATTAAATTTTATTATAATTTTTCAACCTCAATATGATCAATAGACTGACGGAATAATTTATTCCTATGAAGAAATAATTATTTTTTTCTAATGGATTACCATGGATGTTGGGATAAATATATTCATTTGTTTGACAATTCATATAAAAATATTTTTAGTTCTAGTATTTAGATGAAACCTTTTGATAGATTATATGGAAAGCATTATCGA
The DNA here is from genome assembly GCA_963277665.1 of Viscum album. Taxonomy (NCBI): domain Eukaryota; kingdom Viridiplantae; phylum Streptophyta; class Magnoliopsida; order Santalales; family Viscaceae; genus Viscum; species Viscum album. The sequence goes on from OY728143.1 coordinate 327,662,655, forward strand.
ATGCCTACTTTTTATAATGATGTAGGGTAAAGGATGTTGATGGGCCTAGAGTTGGTAGAAGAAATGGATCATAATTTTTTATTTATTCAAAAGCACACGATGAATGTTCATAGTACATATAACATTTATGTAGATACTTTTAGGAAGTATATTTCTTTTCAGGTAAGTGAACATCTTTTTTATAAAGTATCTCCATGGGAAAATACTATAATTTTTTTTGTAAAAAAGAATATTTATGTATGTGGTTCATTGTAAAATATAAAATCCTAGAGAAATTTTGTTCATTTTACTACTAAGTGACTTTTTCCTTATTTTTATTTCAATTACATAACATTTTTCATATTTCATTGTTAAAAAAATTTGTGCTTAATTCATATCTTGTTTTGATCCCTGGTGTATTTTAGTTAGAAAAGAACATTTCATTTGAGGAAAATCCTGGTCACATTCTAGACCATATATGTCAAGTGTTTCATATTATATTATTATATAGGTTATGTTATTATGTAATAATCGTAAGGATAAAAATGCAACATAGGGATATGAAATCGGTATTAGGAAAAGATGACCCCCACTTGTCTTATATGTGAATGAAATTGACTGGATACAGTTTCCAAAATGGGGTAAGAATATAAAAAATGAGGTAAGGATAGAATAAATAATTTATATTATTATTAATATTAATTATATATATGTATATTCTTTATAAAAATATTATCTAATTGTTTTTATCAGAAGTGAAATTGTTTCCAATAATATATTTTAATATAATTTTGTATTTAAAAGATTAAATTCTAAATTTTATCATCTAGATTACGGAAAATGAGTTAAAATTTTTAAAATAGAATAACCAAATTAACCTTGGTGGAAGGCCTGTTATTTTTCAGAGCATATTTATTTTTCACAGAATAGTGAAAACTTATGATTTTTCTTAATAAATGATTTCCTTTGAATAAATTATTTATTTTAAAAGTATCACAATTTTTTTAATATTATTTCATGTAAAATAATTATCAATTTTAAAATTTAATCCAATTAAATTATATTTAATCAATATTATAATATATTATAGAAAATGTACATTTTTTTGGGTTCAAAACCTGGATTTTTCTGAAAACTGTTTGAAAGTGCATAATGTTTATCCTTATTTATTTATTGAAAAACCCTAATGATTAATGATTTAATTTAAATTAATATATTATATATTATCAAATATTAATTTAATTTTATATAAATATTATTACTAGTCTTATATTTAATTTAAAAACATATTTTAAAAAACATTCCTTGGAAACCCACTTTTTCATCGTGTTTATTAATTGAGTTTTAAATTAATATTTTCAAATTATATGAATTTAATTTTGTAAAATGAATTCAATATTTTAAATCACCCTAATTTATATTGTATAAAAACTCCAAAAAAAGTATTACCATCTTGAACAATGAAAGGATTAAAATAAACATTTAACCTATTTTAGGTAAAAAAATGATCTAATAGGGGTTAAACTAAAAACATTACTGTTACATTCCCTAAAAAATATTCTAAAATATTTTTTAGGGATATTTATGGACCCTTTAATGTATAATTCACAATAAGGGTTCTTTTTTATCCTTTTATCATGTTAATCACTTGAATTTACCTTACTAATTTCAAAAAATTACATATGTGCCACTCGACTCACTTATAAAAGGTCATACCATCTTCTACTCTTATTCACACCATAAAATCCCATTTTATCAGTCGATTCCTTATAAAAAATATTTAAATATTCCCTTCCCATTATATAGAGACCATATTTTTGTCATAAATATAAACAAAAATTGATTTTGGTTCTTATTTTAGAAGGTTGTCTAAGGAGTATGTATCATGCTTATTCGGGAATCTTTATTTTATATCATCTTACACCTGCATAAACTATTATTTAATTAGGATTATATGATATCAAAAATATATAACAAATATTTTTATTATTTTATGTTAATTAAATAATTTAAGTTCATATTTTCTTCCATCAATTGGGATATGAAATCATCATTCACATGTGTGGCGGACTACAGCATTGCGATATGATGTCATTAGATTCCCATCATCGCCTCACATAGCTTGTTAAAATGATTTATTTAAAATATATATATTATATATGTCAAAAATTTATAATTTTTTTAAATTATATCACATACCGCTTCTTACTTTCCACTCTATCGGGGATACAATAACGCTACTCTTGTGTACGGCAGACTACCAACTTTGGAAACGATGTGATTCCCTTTTTCAGTCAAGCAATAAATTGTAGTAAATATGAATAAATTTAATTAATATAATAAATATAAATAAAATATGTATTGTAATAATTACTTAATTATCAATCTGAAGAGATAATATATCATTTTTCATCTTGTCATGAAAAATAATAATGTCGTTCATGCGTTCATGTGGACTACCGCTTCTACGAAGCAATGTGGCTCAATTTTCATCACCAAATAAAATGGATTCCATACATATAAAAATCCATTTAAATTAATAATATTTTATTTATACTTTAACTATTTTAATTTAATGAGAGAATAATATATTCCTTCATTCTATAATAATCATTGAAAAATGGAAAAGTCACTCATACATATGTATGGCATGTAGTCTTCATGATCATAACATATTTTATTTTTCATAACCCTCATTCATGATTATTTATTAAAATAATATATATATATATATATATGATAAATATTTCATGATTAATATTATGGATATGTTGAAACAATGACCACTTTTACCAGAGTCAACCGACCAAAATCATTTTACACAAATAAGCTGAATATCATCAACACATATAAAATAAAAATAATTAAATAAGATATTGTGTATGAGATGGTAAAATAGAAAAACTAGTATATAAAATATTAAAAAATTTCCCAATTAAGGATATAATTGAAATAATTTTATTATTGAGGATGATAAATACATAGGTGATAATTCAGACTCATGTTAAGGGACTTCATCTCAATTTCATTTTATTGAGATGTATTTTGATGTTATGCACATATATTATTTTATGAGGTGTATATAAAGACCATTAGAAATAAAATAACTTTAATTTCTATATTATAATCATATTTAAGGTTTTTTAATGTCATTAATTCAATGGGTATATGATTGAAATATTATAAACGTTTTCACTTAATAGATGTTTCATATTTTAAATGAATCTTCCAAAATATCATACTCTTTGATGGACATGTTCTAAAAATTATTTCACAAATAGTATTTTTTGTACATGAAATTTTTATAATATAATTGTTTTCTACAATTCACGGTTTTTTAAAATCGAATCTTTTTACAGAATGATTGACTTTATTCACAAATAACAGAATGAATATTCTATTTTAATGTATATAGAGATAACAAAATTCCCTACTGCTATAGCCATTATGTGAAGTTTGGATTACCATATATTATTTCATGTTTTATTCAATAAAACCACCAATTTCCCTTTTTTTGGATATTATGGTATTGAAATTTTTTATAATATAAAAAGGAATTTTTTTTTGAAAAATGTTTTCTTGTAGAAAATAGAACTTTGATATATGAAAGTGATTTTCATACCAGTGTAAAAAAAATTCCAAATATTTTACAATTAAATTATGTAAGAATAAATATTTTTTTATTCTTCATATATCACTTGATACTTATATGGGAAATTAGTGATCAAAATATATCTTATACGATGTGTGCACTCAGATTGCGATGGGTGGGCCCGATATATCATATATGATTGGTGGACCCAGATATCTCTCCAATGCATTGAGTAATATTTATTGTACTAATACAAAAAGAGGGAGTTACCAAATGGATTATATAATGGATTTAACTATTCTCTTGTTACTTCTTACATGGGATTATAATGGGCTATTAATATGACGCTTTAGGTTTCAAAAAACATGATTTTATTTGAATTATATGTTTTTTAATGATTTCATTGACCAAAAATTATTTTTGATTTAATTTGAATATAATTTATTTTATATATATTAAAAATATTTTTTATAGGGTTAAAAATATCATGATTTTTTATGTTTACACTAGACAAATGAACTTATTTTTACGTTCCATATTGATATTTTTGTGATCATCACATGTTTTAAAATGTTTTTCACGGATTTTAAGGATTCGTAAGTGAAAGAAATATATAAATTTGATTTTCTGAATATTATTCATTAAAAATAATCATGATTTATTTTTAATGTTTTAAATAATGTGAAAAATGGATATTAATCAGAAGCGTTCATGTATTATATTATTTGGACATGTTATAGTAAAGGCCTAATTTTTGAAAATTATGAACCTTAATAGAGCCTAAAAGTGGAGAATGTGAAATATTTAATAAAACTCCATTATATATTATGTATAATGATGTATCCTAATATTTTATTTTCATTGGAAATGAAGGAGTCATATCATTAGGAACTCTCGCATCTGATCATTGGAGGAAGAAAGGCTCTCCACACAAGGGCTTCATGAAGAAATTCCTACCACTGGGGATGATGGTGTGTCCTACTGTGGAGTTGTATCAACTCATATAGTTCTCTAATATGTATCAATTATCTTCCAATATACATAATTTCTAACCATTATAGTTAAATAGATTCAAACTCATCTGATAATGATTCTCATTCGAAGGTGAATATATGATTTTCGAGAATAATAGCATATGTAAAAAAACTATTTTTAATCCTACAAACAATTAAAATCATAGAGAATTTTATATTACAAGTGAATTTTTATTTCAATAATAAAATAATTCATATTAATCCTTTAATGATATAATGTATAATTGAAACTTTTGATGAAACATCATGATTTTTCTATAAAAATAAAATATTATCTCAATATTAGAAAAGAAAATAATGTTATGTTGATAAAAGAAAATAAATTAAAAAATATATATAATTAAATAATAAAACCCACCTTGATAATTTCACCTATTTAAGATATATTTGGCCATGATTATAGGTTTTTAGGCAACCCCTATACATAAAAATGAATTGGTCATCGCCCGGATTAATTAAAAATTATGAAAAATAATTTTCTTCCTTGTTATAAATCATCTATTTCAAGAAACAACTCATATATCATTAGTATAAAGAATATATTTATTTCTAAAAAAATTAATTTTTTCTTGATAGGTGTATTAGGTTATTATTTATACTAAATTTTTTTTGATCTACCATTTCTTTTCCAAGTAAATATCGTTATTGAAATCATTTAATAATTGATTTTTTATGGGGTAAAATTTATGAAGTATGTTAGTGAGAAATTATGGTATCTAGGTAGTGTATGTTCTATAAATATGATAGGGGACTCCTCATGTTCAATTATTTCAATAAAATATTGTTATGGGAATGTAACTAATAGTGATAATTATACTCATGATTATTATCCTTGAAAAATATGATAATTTTTTAGCAATATTAATTTTTAGAGTTTTCTATATTTATAGTTTAAATTCAAATTTTATTAGTATTTATTAATTATGTTTTGGTAGTATTCGTTTTATTTATGAATAAAATTACTATTAGATATATTATTCTAGTCGTAATTTAGTAGTTATTATCTTAGTGTATAATAATATATATGTTATTAATATTGATTCATTGATTTATCACAATATTTCAAAAATTAGTGGCTTCTATGAAGAATTATGGTTTTGGGATAGGATACTAGGCCACTAAAATATACACTCACTTAAGAATATTAATAATAATGTTTTAGTGAGGGAACTTCTTAAACTAGAATTTTAAAAAGATAATGTATACAATCCTTGTCAAAATGGAAAGAAATATAAGATTTATTTCAAACTAAATAAGTATCTTTCTTCCTCTCAGCCCCTATAACTACTTCTCATGGATTTGTTTTGTACCATTGAAGTATATAGTTTTGTAGTAATGAATTATTACAATGTTATTATTTATAAATATTAACTACTGACATTGGTATATATTATGGCTTAGAAAATTGAATATTGTAGATGTTTTTAAAAATATTTTAACTGCGTAAATAATCTATTTGTTCTTACCATTAATAATTTAATAAGGGATCATGACCATGAGTTTGAGACTCATTATTTTGATACTTTATGGTTACAATATATCTTTAATACCAACTTCTCTTCTCCAAGAACCCCTCAAAAATAGATTTCGTTAAATAATAAATAGATTGCATTTAAAAATTATACATACTATACTTATTAAGTATGACATACATATATTCTTTTAGGTTTTAGTTTTCAATCCCACTCTCTATATTATCTGTAATATTCTTATTATACTTCCTTTAAATAAAAATATCTATGAAAAATGGAATGGTAAAATAATGTAAATTTAATTACATTAAATTTTGTGCATGTAAAGTATTTATTGTAATAAAATAGATAATTTAGGAATTCCTTCTATAAAGAGTGATGAATCTAATTTCTTTGGTTATTCTACCTGAAAAAATAGTATAATCATCAAAAAAAGAACCAAATTTTTGCAGAAATATGCACACACCACCTTTGATGAAATAGACCCACATGTTCTTAAAACATCTGTATACATCAATGAGGATGATATTTCAAATTTTAATATCAATATCCCCCCACAATAATATAGAATAATCTATTGATTCACCTATTGAATCACCCAAATATTACCAATCTGACAGACCTAATTTTGATAATGATAGAAGAACCTAGTACTGTTATCCCTAAAACCATTAGAACCCATAAAAAATATCCATTAAACACATTTTTTTATACCTAGATATAGTAATTCAGAAAAAATATTCTCTTAGAAACTATATTGAACATCAATATTTATTTTCACATCGTGAACCTAAAATCATTATGGGGGATATCAATAATTACTTTTTGGTCATAGGTCAATATGAATAGTTAAATATACTTGAAAATAATAATTTATACAAACTAGTCAAAATACCTAAAGAAAATATAACTATTGAAACATAATGGGTATTTACAAATAAGGTTGATATATTTGGAACTATAATTAAAAATAAGTATAGTTTTATCTAAAAATATCATCGTCATGAAGAAGGAATTTTTTATCAATAGTTCATTTTACCTTTTGAAGGAACTAAACCCATTATCATACTTCATTCTAGTGCATCTAAAATTAATTTCAAACTCATTCAAATGGATGTCAGGAGTACATTCCAAAATTATTATTTATTTGAAGATGTTTTTATTAAAAAAATCCTTGATTTCAAAATCCTCATTTTTTAAATTCTATTATTAAAATTTCTAATGCCCGTTATTATTTAAAACTATCTTATATATATTTTCTATTATAATCTTGGATCTTTCACAATTTCCATTTTTTCAAATGGAAAATATGGGCCAACCATATTTATAAACAAAATTAAATTTATTTTTTGCTAAATCATCTCATTATTGGGGATATTGTTTTTGGATCATCTAAAAACTTGTTATAAAGTAAATGTTATAAAATGATGAAAAATTACTTTTTAATGAGTTTAATAAGAATGATGAAATTATTTCATGTATTTTATATTCTAAAAAATATGGAAGGAATTCTTTTATATCAAATAAAGTACAAAAAATGATATTTTAAAATAAATTGGCATTGATAACACAAAAGTTTGTGACAATAATTTGACTAAAAATATAATTTTTATTTGGATGAAACTAGTAAAACAAAAGACCAAACATATTATAACGGTATGATTGAAATTTTATTATAATTGTTTATGTATGGCATGATATTATTTATAGTGTTTGTGTGTGTGGTAATTTATATAAGGAACCATGGGAATATCAACAAAATAATGCTAATTGGGTTTTTAAATAACTAAAAAATATAATTAATTATGTTTGTATAATTCAAGAGGAATATCATTTAAATTATTTTGTTATTATGATACTAATTTTTGTGGTTATGTGTTATATAGAAGAATAACGTCTATAATCATCCTTTTTTGATGATTTTATTCCATTTTAGTGTAGTAAGTGGAAGATATCTATTTCATTTTCCACTTCTAAAGAAAAATATATATCTGACGTTGTTTTGTGAAATGTTTTGATGGATGAAACACATTTTGATATATGATGGATATCAGTCTATTCATGTCCCATTAAATTGTGACAAAAACAAGTTATTTTAATATTTTTTAAAATCTTGTATCTAATTCCATGAATTAACATATTGATATAATAATTCAATTTTTTGGAGATTATTTTCAAAGGGTATACTTCACTCTTAAATTAATTGTCATAAAAAGTCACCATGGTGACATCTTGATATAGTCTGTGAATGTTGAATGACGAAATTATATTTTATAAGAATCAGGAATGTTAAAGTATGTCCATTTTTTTAATTTAATATATCTTCTAAATTTTCTCTATATATATAGTTTATCTAATTCATTTTTTAATACATTAATAAAAAGTTAATTTTTACGTATGTATCTCGAAACAATTATCATATAGTTCATCAAGTTGAAAATATGGCCGACTAAATCTTTTGCCTTTTGTTTTTTCTATTTTTGGAAAAACATATTATCATGACATACATTAAGTTATTCTGTGTAATTTTGTTACTTTAAATAACTTTTATTCTATTCCCATTTTTTTATTTTAAAAATTCATAATTAAATTATAATTATCCCAAAATAGAATCTTAATTTTCTCACTTCTCTCTAAACCTAATAACAACATAATTTTTACCAATCCCTTATAATTAATCATTATCCACAAAACCGTATAATCTCATTCTCGAATAGTTTAGATAAATTGTTATCTTGAGTATATATCTCAAGAATATTGTTGTGCATCTAAAAAATTAAAAATTATCTCCAAAGAAACCACAAAAAATTTAATGTTTCACTTACTATCATTCCAAGTAATTCCAATAATGGAAATTGACTTAAACATTTTTAGATCAAGTTGATCCTCAGTAAGGAGAGTTGTGCGATAATAAGAATAGATTTAGTGGTTCATGGAAAATGATACACCCTTCTATCCTCCTTTAAGAAAAGATTTTTATGTGAGTATGATTTTCATGCTTGTTGAAAGATGAGATCACATTTGAATCATTATTGATTGAAAAGATAATTCCTCTTATTCAAATTTATGGGATATAAGTTTATAGGTACCATATAAATGTGATTATGAGCATTATCAAATTCATTAAAATGCCAAAAATCATCATTTTTTGAGTTATCATTATAACAGATGACTAGTGACATAAGTCTTAGATGTCCAAATATTTTTGAGTATTGTGGGTAGTGAATGTTGCCACATAAGTTTATTTATCATGAAATTTCACTTATAAAAGAATATTTTTGAATTATACGAGAAAATGTCATTTTGATTCTTCATCTAATTGTAAATAGAGTGTTGATAATTCTTCAGAGATTACTTATAAGGTATATGGTTGAGTTAAGAAATAATTCTTTTTAGTTCAGTTCTATATCATATACAAAGTTCCTCTTATCTCATTACAAATTAAGTGACTGGTTTATTGGTGTTTATAGTCTACCATATCAATGGAAATTTTTCTAAATCAAAAAACCTTTAAGATAATCAAAATTGATTATAACCCATGGAAGTAGATATGGTAAAGGGATGATAATAAATTTTATGAGCATTTAAATCCTCTAAGGAATCCAAATAGGACAAAATAAATAGTTTATTTTGGTTTAGAACCTAGTCATGTGGTTGAATATGGTTATTCTTCTGATTAACTAGAAGGGGATGTTGATTCATGTATGATGGAGAGCGGTGCAGAACCCGACGATCACTTTTCAGGTGATCTTGCTCCCAGATTGAATGTTATTGAAGTGGAAAGATCCTCTGGTAATAGAACTATGGTGGAATATTTTATTGGGCACAGATAATTGTTTAGCTTTTGCACGAAATGTTTCAATAAGTTTGGTGGTACTCTGGATAGAGATGCCCCAAAGAAATGTTTCATGGATGTGGTGAATAATACGGGAAACACCACCTTTCTGGATTGTGAATCGTGTCCTCCAGGTCAGATCATTAGAAAAGGGAACATTGTGCATGTTACTGCGAATCAAAGTGTTGTTGGGGAAATGGTGAATTTGTGTGTGTTCTCTATAATGGCTTGAGTTTTGATCCTGAAAGGGGGGATGCCTTAGAAATTTAATGATCTTACAGAATGGTTTGATGCAATTTGGGGATTTATTGAATTGAAAATAATGGTTATGGGTCATCGATTCTACCATATTTTTTGTCCTTCTAATGAACTCAAGAGGCATGCTTGGAGTCTTGGCTCGGTCTCTCTAAAGCCTAGTTTCCTTCAAATTAATGAATGGGACAGGAATGTTGACCTGTGTTCTATCAAGAACACCTATTCTCAATTATGGATATGGGTTTTCAATCTTATTTGGTTATACTGGCACCGCCAAATTCTTTATGATATTACTTCATCTGTTTGTAATCCTATTAGGTTGGATAAGCAAACTGATAACCCCTCTTTTGGTCATTTTGTGAGAATTCTGGTTGAGGTTGACATGTCTTTCACTCTTGTGGAAGAAGTGGTGCTGACCACTAAATATGATAGTATTACTCTTAGGATTCTTTATAAGAGGAATCCCATGTGTTTCCCTAATTTTCATTTATTTGGACATGTGGAATCAGATTGTAAACGACATAAAATATGAAGCTTTTGTAAAATCAGAGTGCATGAGGACTCGACTTGCAGGAGATATAAAGCAAAAAATACTGGATTGGATCCCCTGTCAAAGGATACTCAGACAAATAGTGTGTTGGAGAATATACTTTGGGGGAATCAATTCAAGACATTGTTGGGGTTTACATAGAGCATGCTGTTGTACATGACCTGGATCCATTGTCTGAATCATCTTTGAGAGAAGTAAATCTCAATTTTGATCAGACTTTTGTGAAGTCCACTGATGAGTTTTTGTTCAATCTTGTGATAAAGATCCCAGTGAAATATCTACCTTTGGTTTTATTGGGAATGTAGGTCAATCTAACCAAGAATGAATCTGCTTCATTGGAGCCTAGTACTGTAGTTGTGGTTGTAAAGGTTGATAGTTCTACTAATCATTCTAATGCCTCAAGGGATGACTCTCTCTATTCCAGTGGTGATGCCCTTGTTCGTAATGATACTGAAATATCTGATTCTGGTTTGGCTGGGCTTGCAGGTCAATCTAACCAGAATGAATCTGCTTTATTGGAGCCTACTGCCGGAGCTGTGGTTTTTAATGTTGATTTTTCTGATAATCATTCTTGTGCCTCAAGGGATAACCCTCTCCCTTTCAGTGGAGATTCCCTTGTTCATACTGATATTGAACAGATTTATGGATTTAACTCTGGAGATTTCCTCCAGGTCCATCCGGATAAGGTTGTGAGGAGAAGACTCCCTTCTAGTTTACATTCCCCTATTGATTCCTTGAACATATTTTCATCACTCATCCCTGAATCATGTGAGGATGGCGATGATTATTCTACTCAGAATCACAATTTAGAGGCTCCTCCTCCTGATAAATTGTGTACTGATAAATCTATCAAAGATACGATGCTAGGTGATGATGGGCCTTGCACTAGGATCCGCTCAAAGATATGAAGTTTCTATTTTGAAACTGCTAAGGGATTGGGAATTCTCCCATGTTCAAGTCCCTTAGGCATCTCATTTTGACCAGTAAGACTTTATTAATTGGTATTGCTCATCCAAGAATGAAATATGAGAATTGGGTCTCATTTAGGTGGTCCTCTTTGGGTTACTCCTTGGTTTCCAATAATAAAGTGGGGGACAGTACTGAATCCTTGGGTTATGAAACATAATTGTGTTTCCATTTACTCTTTTGTGAATGATATGAAATATGTGACTTTATCTTGCAGTCATTATTCTCTCACTCTCTTGGTTACTTTTTTTTATGCCTGCAACCTTTATACTAATAGGAGACCACTATGGTATAATCTTGTTGATATCTCTGAGGGTATGAATCATAGTTGGGTCTTAATTGGTGATTTCAATGTTGTCTTGACGCCTGAGGAAAAAACTGGGTAGAATTTCTTCCACACTTCAGCTGCTGAATTCTCCTCTTGTATTGATAAATGTGGTATGATTCAAGTCCCTATGTCTGGAGCTGATTTTACTTGGAGCATGTACACCATCAATGGATGAGAAGCAAGTAATATGGATAGATGTTTTGTACAAGTAAATAATGGAAATAGTGAAATTGATGTGTCGGGAGTCACTTTACCAAGGATACATTCTGATCATAATCCTATTTTGGATGAGGTCTATGACAGCAGAGTGAGGATAGCTCGGATTCCATTCAAATTTAATAATGTTTTGCTGGTTATTCTGGGTTGCGTGGAGATTATTTTAGATGTTTGGAATTCTGAATTCATGGGAAGTCCTTCTCATATTGTTTGTTGTATGTTAAAATAAGTCAAGAGAAGATTAATACAATGGAGTAAATCTTCTTTCTCCTCCCTTAGTAATGACATCAAAGAAGCTGAAATTTTCCTGCTCAACCATCAGAGTGATAATATTTTACATGATGTTCCCTCCCTAAAGGAGATACTAGTTTCTTCAAATTTGGATAATCTCTTGACTCCTAAAGAAAGATTAAATTAGAATCAGTTTAATCCGAGATGGTTAAAGGAAGAAGACAGGAACTCCAAGCTATTTCATTCATGTACAAGGAAAATAAAGCAAGGAGGAACCTCAATTCCATTACCATTGATGGTAGTATGCTCTCTATAGAAAGTGAGATTGTCCATGCTACTAATAACTACTTTGTGAAGCTATATTCAGACACTATATTTGATAACTCGAAAAAAATATCAATTGTTTTGAGCCATCTATCACTGATTTCCGGAATACTAAGCTCATTGTTATTCTTACTATTATGGAGATCTATGATCTTATTCTATCTTTAAACATTGATAATGCATCTGGTCCTGATGGCTTTACCAATTAGTTTTTTATGTTCTACTCAGATATTGTCAACCTTGATATTACAAATGCGGTGATGGATTTTTATTGGTCCTCTTTTATGCCGTATGGGATGAAATCTAATTTTATTTCTTTAATTCCCATGAAATATTGTGCTCTTTACATTAAAGACTTTATACCAGTGGCTATTGGGAACACCATACCAATTATTATCAATAAAATTATGACCCAGAGGTTGGGTGATGTTTCCAAGGGGCTTATTTCCAATAATCAGTTTGTGTTTGTACATGGACGGAATATAATGACCCATACCTTACATACATTGCTAATACTTCAAAATTGAAGCACCCTTATTACAACATATAACAAAACCATGAAAGGACTGTATAGGTATAGTGTCTTTAGAAACTGGGAAACATAAACAACTGGTTCGTAAAGCATCTACATTGTCTCCCATTTATTTCATCATATCTAGATTCCCTTTTGAAATATCCTACTTAATAACCTTCTTCCTGACCTGGGGTAAAGAAAATATACAAAAGGGTGAGCTCAAATTCTTAGTAAGGGTAAACAAAATAAAAATCAATCACATCATATTCATAAGAACATAACATTTTGGAAATCTTAACCTGTAAAAGAAATCATAATTTCATATCATGGGATAAATCCTATAAGTGAAATGTAATCCCAATAATCATAAAATAAAACATGAAACTTTGTGGAATACACACATAATCATAGAGAATCATTTATTAGTAGTCAAGACTCATATCCAAGACTATCATAGCGGAAAAAGTCCATTTCTGAACCGAGTTCACTCCTCGTTTCAGTCCTATTTCACTGAACCAGATTAACCCGACGTTCCAGCCATGTCTATCTCATGAGATTTAAATCATTACCCAATGCATTTGAGGGAGATATAGGTCCCACCCATATCATAATGATTCCATTCTTATGTGTGCCACAAAATCATAAATCATACAGCATTGCATAACCCATGTAATAAAAATGGGATTCTTAAACATCATGACATCATAAAAAAATTCATATAAATTAAGGAATTCATAGAAAAAATTCCATCACAACATAATCAAATCAATGTAATAATAGGGATAGAAACAGAACCCTATATTATCTTAGTTGGAAAATAATTTTTATAATACACTTGAACTCCATTCTTGTGGAAAATATCCTTTATACTTCAAAAAAAATTTCCTTTCATAACATGTCATAAAATTTTAATCTAAAAGAAGTTGATTAAAAATAAACTTGAAAACTTGTAAAGGAATCTTCTTGGAAATAATGTTTTAAAAATCCATTCATGCCGTATAAGTTTAAAAAAACATTATTCTCATACTTTTGTCAGAAAAGTCAAAAAGTACCTCGTACGAAAAATGACAAAAGATTCATTTCATATCTTTTACTAAAAACTCACGGAAGGGTAAAATTGGATTTAAAAATTTTTAGGTGGATGGAAATAATATTACATATTGGGGAAACATGGATGTGGATAATAAAATACACCCCAGTAAATACCAAAGTATAAACAATCTCGGATAAAATGAGTTTGTGATATTTTCCCTTACCTTAGGTCTAGTTTTCTTTGTAAGTGTCCGAACCTCATGTATAATGATGTAAATAATGTCATTGACTTATTCCAGAATCATAATCAATGTTATGATATCATATATGGTCATATTTTTAGCTTCTTATTAGTAATATTTCATTGCTACTTGTTATTCGGTTGTTTATTACTTTTTGTTCTTATGCACGTTTTGTCGAATAAATTCTTATGCTTCTCTTTAGGTTATAGATACCTCATTTACAAAATGGTATTATTGTAATATATATCATATTAATTCATTAAATTCATTTATATAATCATTATGCAATGAAGATCATGTAGAACGAGTCGCATCACATCGTGGAGACGGTATTCCGTACCTACGCACGAGTGATGATATCGTTCCCATGATCATGGAATTGTATTGGAGTGTATTTATACTATTTCAGAATCAAAATCACATTACAATAATCATATATAGTTATTATTTACACCATTATACCCATCCAAGTAAAGTGGTGGTGGAAAATATATTACACCACGGCGTTGGGACGGTATTCCATACGTACGCACGCACGGTGATTTCGTTTTCTGTAGGATGGATAAGAGGTGAAACAGGGTTGTTTTATATTTATAATAACATATTATTATATGAGGGATACTGATGTTATTACCTCATAATGAAACAACTAAATAAGAGGGAGTATAAGAAGAATGGAACTTGAAGAAAACGGTAGAAGGTATTACCTCTTTCTCGAAGTGCCACCTTTAAATTTTCTTTTAAAGCACTAGAGTTGGTCTTTTGAGAAGGTCAATACCTCTAGTAGGTTTCCGAGGAAGTTTGGAAGTGAAATGGGAAGGGTTTGGCTGATCGTGAAGGTCCAAATTGGTGTGAGGAAGAGAGGGAGGAGGTTCCCTTTTATAAGGGAGGAGAGGGGCACCTTTAGAAAAAAATAAAAATATTATTTTATTATAAAGTCATATTCGGTTTTTAATATATCAAAAATAATTTATTTCTAAGCTAAGGTGGGGATGGGTCTTAATCCCCTCATCCAATATAATTTAGGCAAGTTTAGTTTATTATATTAACCTTATCTTTTAGTTTTAACTCTTAGTTAATTAGATTGACATTTACCATGTCACTTTGTATTTTTATATTATATAGTTAAAAAACTTACCATATACATTCAAGATACCCCCAAGTGGTCCATTAATGATACACCTATCATGGTATAAGTATCTTGGCCGAACCGTAGATTTTTATAAATATAATAACAATTAATAATATAATATTTTTTTAAAAACTATTTTATGTCAATTTTGACACTATTTTGTAATTGATTTTTTTGAAAATTGTAACAGAATGATTAGTTCAAAAAAAGATAAATAAATAAATACTAACATATCATATTAACATATAAAATTATTTTAATTCATAAAAATTCTCAAATTACATTTATTTGGGTATTTATAACATCAATTATGTTAATATTTCATTAATAACATAATTACGGCATCATCATTGTGTCATAAATAAATTAAATTATTTATTGTCTAAAAATTAAAAATAAAATACCATTATGTAGGAAATCCTTTTTTATTTGTAATGAATATTTATAGTCGAAAATATAATTTATATAACCCCTTGTAAGAATTCATTACTAAAATATTTTTGTTAATGTCAATTTTGTCTTTACATTAAATTAATTAATCCAAATTGTCATTGTCACTACCAAGTGGCTCAATGGGGTCCCAAAATCGTCCCAAGGATGCCCATGGTCTGAAACTACTCATCCAATAAGGTTAGGACAAGTGTAAATGTAATTTTTAATTATTATAATATTCTTTTAACATTGAATTACCCTATTTACCTTTAACCGTAGTAAATAAAAATTACCGTAGGTACTATTCATAATATCAAAAAACTAAAAGTAACCTATTAACATAATTTGGACCCACTGATTCCAAATATGGAATCCATTTTTCAAAATTCAATACACTGATGTTTCAGTAATTAATTTAAAATTAATCTCGTTGTTAAGCAAAAGGGTTTTAAAAGTTAAAACATTACCAAAGATTGAAATGTTTTTACCTATGAATTAAATGTAAAATTAATGCTAATGACATACATTATATTAAATAATAAAAATATATTCTATTTATACTTTAAAATCATTCAATATTATAACTTAACCATATAATGTATTGTGATGAAAAAAGTCTTTTTTAATTAAAATATAGCGTGTTTTTACTATTCATTAAAATATGAAAGTTATCAGAATGATATGAAAAATTTATACAAAGTGAATTTTTATATCCTGATTCTAAGGAAGAATTTTATTTTTTCAAATTTAACTTATAAACTTTTCAAAAATATATTTAACGTGGGTGCACCATCAAAAGGCGGTAAAACTGCATTTTTTCAAAAATACTTCTTTTATCCAAAAAACTGATTTTGTTATCATACCTCATTCTAGAAAATGTATAAGATGAATTATAATGTTATAAAATTCAAAATTCAGTTAATACTATTTATAAAGTCTAGTTTATAATATTATATTATATCTTTGTTTAGTGAAACTCGGTATTGCGTACTACACACGCTATCGAGGAAGGTCGTTATTGCGTGTAATGCAAGCCAAGCTAGTGTTGTGTGTAGTGGAAGATTCCTTTCCATATAACATATTACATAAAAAAATATACTTCTCATAAAATATCAGGGTGTTACACGGATCATTAAAAGTAATCTTTTCACTACTTCTAAATGTGTTAATGCCCTGAAAAAGATGAAAAATGTTTATGATATGACTTTGAAGATTGATATATATAATGATTCTGACACTATCCGATGGAGTTTTCTTTTCAATATTCTTCAAATTCATGGGTTCTCACAGAAATTTATTTGACTTGTTGACCCCATCATGGGAAGTGTGAGGCTATTTGTTCTTATTAATGGATCTCCCAGAGGCTTCTTTCGCTGCCCAAGATGAGTAAGGCTGGGGGATCCTTTATCTGGTCTGATTTTTGCTATTGTAGAAGATGACTTGAGTTGGTGTGTCAATGACCTTGCTAATTTTGGTTGGTTCTATAAGATTAAGATTTGGAGGAATCTTCTTACTCCCTCTCACTTTCTCTATGTTGATGATATCTTATTGATCGGAAAGGCTGAGAAAAGAATTATCTCCTGTATCAAGGGAATCTTTTCACATTATGAGGAGGTTTCGGGTCAAGTTATTATCTAGAACAATTCATCAGTGATGTTTGGAAAAGGAACTAGCATTTCGAAGTAGAAATGAATCTCTTTGAAGCTTTCCATGAAGAGGGGATCTCAACCATTTATTTATCTTGGAGTGCCTCTGTTTTGGGGAAGAATAAAGCATTGCAATCTTGAGAATATTGCTTTGAAAATTGTCAATCAATTAGCGAACTGGAAAGGTAAGAATATGTCTCAGGCTGGATGAATCTTCTTGGTTAACTCAGTGATCACCTCAATATTTGTTTATTCGTTATCTCTTTATAAATGGCCAAGGGCTCTTGTTAAAGAGATGACTGTTAAGATTAGAAATTTTATCTGGACTGGATCGATTAATGAGAGAATGTTTATCACAGTGGCTTGTAAAGACTGTATTAAACCGATTCAAATAGAGGTAATGGGTGTGAAAGATCATAGGTTATTTAATGATACTTTTCTCAAGAAATTTGTGTGGAACCCTCTCTCCAAATCTGATCCTTCTATAGATTTCCTCTATTACAGGTTTGTGAAAAAGCTTCAACATGGTTACAGTTATAACATGAATTCCTCGGTTTGGACTCCCATTAAGCGGGCCTATGTTGGTCTCATGGAGAACTCAAAATGGGTGGTTTCTGATCAATCGCAACTGAACTACTGGACAACTCATTGGTTGTCCCGGCCCATTTGCGAAGACTTTGATATCCCTTCATCTCTAGATAACAGTTATATTGCAGATATTTGTGGTCATGTGTCGATTAATGATTTCTTACCTGCTCATATCTATCTTCAAATCTCTCGGTATATATATATCGATTATGATACTTTGATCTAGATGCCCAGCTTGAATGGGATTATTTCTACTAAAGAGTGTTATTGTATGCTTTGTGGACCCTCCCTAAATCTGCCCTCTTGGATTAATGGTGTCTAGAATGGCTTTATCCCTCCTTCTTCATCCATTATTCTATGAAAAATATGGAGGCCGTGCCTCCCTTCTCAAAATCTATTGTAGCGCGCCGGACAACAGTTGGCCCTTGATTTCACACATTGCTTGGAATCAAATGAGAGTCATCAGCACCTTTTTATTTCATGTAAATTTACATGCAGGCTGTGGAATTATCTGAAGAATCTGTTTCCTTGCTGCTTCAATTTGCAGACCATAGATGAGTTTCTTCTGTCCATTTGTAAAATGGATTGAAGTGAACAAATTCACTCCCTTCGACTGGCTGCTTCTGTGAGTGTCTTTTCTTTTATTTGGAAGACACGGAATGATTTGGTCTTCATCAATATAAATCCCTACATACGCAATGGTGTTCTATTTTTACACCGCACCTTTCGGACTTCCTCCCTTTAAAAAAAGGATCTATAGATAATAATTTTGATGACCTTGTTCTTTTGAGATCTCTTGGTGTGAATGGAAGGCCTAGGAAGCCGCTAACGGTGAATTATATCCACTGGATACCACCCATATCTGGAGGGCTCAATGTAAATGTTGATGGAGCATCCTCGGGTGATCCAGGTCCTGCTGGCTGTGGTGGTGTTTTTCAAACATTCTGAGGGTTTGTTAGAGGATTATTTTTCCATTTTATTGGAAATGGCCTTGCAATTGAAGCTGAGATTTGGTCCATGATCAAAGCAATCAAATATGCTATGCATTTTTACTGGCATCAATTATGGTTGGAATCTGACTTGTCTGTTGCTGTTCAAATTCATAGAGAATGCTCCTAAAAGGTACAATGGAAGATTCTACAGGCTTGGATTGAATGTATTAGGCTTGTGGAGATGATTTACCTTGAAGTCACACATGTTTATCATGAGGATAATCGGGTTTCTGATGCTCTTTCTAAGAGAGAAAATTTGGAGGTCAGTTCCAGCTGGTCATGTGTCCTGCTTGACTTTTATAATGCTTATGTTCAGGATGACCTTAGTGGTGAGGTCTATTATCGCCTTTGTTGAAATGATATGTGACTCTATCTTGTTGTATCTTTTTATTTTCTTTAATATATTCTCCTAGGAGTAGGTTTTTCCTGTCTCCTGACTTTTTGGGTAGAAGGGGACGTTGAAATTTATCTTAGTAATGAATCCTTTAGAGGTTGTGATAAAAGCATGAGTCTTTCTCTAGTAGTGTTAAATGATCTAGCACCCATGGTGGGATTACTAGCTCCTCAACGGAGAATAATACCTAGATCTTTTATTTTTTTAAAATTATTATAGATTTAGGAAGTGATGGGAATCATCAACTAGTTGTAGACAGTCCTAATATGACTAAAATAGGAGGAGTACCAATATTTGACTCTATACCTCATAGAAACCCTCTTATAAATTTGGATACTTATTCTATATATAGTGATGTTAGGGATGATTATAATGTGCCAGTCCACAAAAACCTTGTCAAAATTTCATATATATTTTTACCAGATCCCCAATGAAAGTTGAGTGGAATCTCTTTTCTCCTATTCTTGTGAAACTAGACATGCTTCACCTCTAATGTCATGATTTTTATAGAAAATGTTCATTTCAAATCCTATAGATCCAACTAATCCTTATTATCTAGTTCATCGCTCTTATGCCTCAATCCAATATGATCTATTGTTTCATACATCTCATTGAATAGAGGTTGTGCCTATAAAAGATTCAAAAAATTTGGTTCCTGGAATTAAACATCCTAATTTCAAATAATCATATGATGACGTATCTATTTTTTAATCCATATATATTGTTTTTATTATATCAATAACTAGAAAATACTTGTCTTAACGAGTTTCCTACACTTAATTCATTTTTTCAGAAATATTTCTTCAGTACCAAATTGACATATTGGAATAATGGGAATAAATATTTATGAGTTTCGGAATTTTTTTGAGTGTGGTATACAAGAAGTTAATGATTTTGTAGTTGTGTTTGTGGTATCTCATTTTTAGATGAATTTTTTTCTCATTGTTTATCATATGAATCATATTAAGGATTTCCTTAGAAAACAATTTTAACCTCTGTGAGAATACTATAATGATATATTCATTAATCAAGGTAAATTATATATTACTGATATAAAAATTTCATCATGAAATCCTACTGATATACCTAAAACTATCTCTATTGATGAAGTTCTCATTCGAATGGTTTTGTAATATGATATTTAGACTCTTTTGGATAGTTTAAAAGAAGATAATAATTTGATGTAGGTTGACCTCGTTTTTTTATAGTGATAAGTCATTTGATTTGGATCAAACCTAGATAGTCAACACTCATATGGATAAAGACATTATAAGATGTTCCATCAAGTATTACCTGAACAATATTTTCCCCATGTATACAATATTTTCCCCATGTATAATGAAAACATATTATTTAAATCTATGGATTGGAATTTAAGGATGCATCCTTTGATATACAGAGACTCGTACATTTCATTCATTGATATTACATCTAAATATAATAATATTAATTACATAAAATTATGATCCAATCCAAAACCATAATGTTTTAGTTTTTTTAGATACTATATTAACAATATTCATATTTCATGAAATATATTCAATATCAAGCACAATTATCTTCCAATATATTATTGTACTTATACATACTCTTATTAGAACCACTCTTCGTAAACTGTGGATAGGAAGTGTCACGACCCATCCTTGGGGCCCGTGTCGTGACTATCCCAAGCCCGCCTTCCATAGGCCAGGGGCTGGAAGCTAGCACCAAGGCGTAAATCCCGGTAAAGGGAAGGCATTGCCTTTGTAAAGTAATCAAGCACCAAAGAGTAAGAAAGCGGAAAAAGTAAACACTAAGTAAAAACTGGTACAACAGTAAGTGCGGAAAAGTAAGTGGGCCAGTATACAAACCCAAAATGAAAGTAAAGTACAACTCGAAAGGGAAAACAACAACTGAAAAGTAAAAGCCACTACGCTGAGCTTTCCACTGGAAATCCCACCTGAAGGGTGGGTACAGATAGCTCCACTGCTCCTCGGGTCCCGTCGTCCGCTCCGAGTATGTCCTGCCCAGTGGTCCACCTCCAGGTACCGTCCTGCTCTGCAAGCCTCAACCATGATCAACGATGTCCGTCGTCTGCAACCAACACAATGTAGTGCGGCCATAGCCCGTACAGGGGTGAGTATAAGCTACTCAGTAGGGACCCCGAGACCCCCAAAGGTATCCCCAAAATCCACAAAGGATAAACCACAAAGGAAAGATACAATCCCGAAGTAACAACCGACACTTCTTAGGTATATGCCCATACATATACCTAAGTCATCAATTCCAGTACGCTCAAACCTCCGAGCCTAAGTACAACCCAGTCCACACAGGAAAGTATACGTATTCCACACAGGAAAGCAAAACGTAATCCACACAGGATAGCACACCACAATCCATACAGGAAGGAAAACAGGTTTCAGCTCACACAGGTATACTTTTTCGAATGACGATAGAGATGATCACTGATCCATCTAAGTTTTCGGACCCACAAAGGATCGATAGGTATTAACCCCCTCAAAGAACCACACAAGATTGGGCCCACACAGGACCTGTAGGCACTGTATCACACAGAACAACTGAGCGCTGACCCACACAGGATCAGACCCACACAGGATCGGTTGCAATGATCCACACAGGATTGCTGAGTGTTGAAGTCGTTGTCATCGAATCCACTGAGGTTCTCTGCAAATTCGTCGTCGTCAAAGTAGCAGTCACAGCCTGCTCTAGGGTTCCCGCACACAGCAAGCTCATTCGGGAGGGTCCGCTCCATGATACGAGAGGCTGATACATAAACAGACACATAGTCCAGAGTTTATGTATCCAAAAGTTCCATATCGTCAACAGGAACTCGACGTCGCAAACGGCGCATCAATCAGACGCCCGGTCCACGAGTTATTGGATTTTTCGTCCCAGGAGCCCGGTTGGTTTTTAAGGCAAAAACAACCTGACCATACTCCACCTGCATCCAAACCTCGGGCAGAATAAGCCAAAAGATCCGTCTTACTTAGAGGAATTCAAAAATGTCGACGGCACGTCAATCGGACATCCAAAACTCAAGATATGAGCGTTTCCGCTCCGAGGGCTCGGTTGGTTTCGGGTACAAACCAACCCGGATGAACTCAAAGTATTACGAACCCTTGAGTGTGATATACCAAAACGCCCGTCTTGATCCAAGGATCGCATCGCCCCTGACGGCGCATCGTTTGGAGGCCCGTAGCTCATGATATAGGCAAAAGACCAAAAAGGTCCGGAAACGGGGGGTCTGGGCCCGGACCGACCCGGCCCGACCCCCCCTGGGGCGGCCCGAACCGGGTCGACCCGACCCGGGTCGGGGTCCAACCCGGTTGGGCGCGACCCGGCCCGGCCAGGGTGTGACACGGCCGACGGGTTGGCTCGGCCTGGCTCGGGTCGGCCGAGCGGTCGAGCGAGCGAGTCCGGGGGCACGGGCGCGCTGCCCCCGCGTGTGAACACCACGGCCCCCGTCCGCGGGGGCCACCCTGGTCATCGGAAGCGGCATTTCCGCATCCCGTGAGTGCCGGACCCGCGTGGACGCGGGTCCGCTGGTGCCGCCGTCGCCACAGCTTCAGCCGCGGCGGCCCTATCTGGCAGCAAATCGGGGCGCCGCCGGTGGGTTCCGCGGGCCACCGGAGTTGCTCCGGTGGTCCGATTTTGTTTCTGTCTACGTCGTAGCTCCTCCCAGGTCCCGAACTTCACTGCGGAAACAACGAATCTCCTCTGCGGCATGTTTTGTCGCCGCCCGCCAATCCGCAAATCAACGAAGAACTGCGGAGGGCTGTCGGGCCGTGTTTGTTTGGCCTGCACCCTCTGCGTTAGGTGATAACAATCAGGAAGAATAAATTATCATATGGAAACGTAACAAGATACAATTTAATAAATTAAAATTGAACTTGATCCAGGTTCTTTGCCTTAGGAGGAACATCAATGGAAATAATAAATTAATTCACAAACAAACCCCTACCTCGCCGTAGTCGTCGAGCGTGCGTTCTTCGTGGAATTGATCGTTGCGGAAGGAGGCAATCGTCGCGTCACAGAAGGGTCTCGCGTCCTCGAGGAAGGGCATCGCGTCGTCGCAGAATACGGTGTCACGTCGACGGACTCCGAGGTTCAAGAACATGTAGATTTAATTATATTAATTAAATCCATGATGTTGTTATAACCCACAAAGAGATTTAAAAGAAAAAACCCGAAATCTCCTACCTCAAGCAGTTGGGGATCGGAGATCATTGCGGGGAAAATGTCTCGGAAGAAGCGTCGTTGATCTCTGAGGGTGACGGCGTTCTTCGCGTTCTTCACGTTCTTCGCGAAGGAGGATGAAGGCACAAAATTTCTGTCAAAAGGCCTCTCAACGAGCAATCCTCAAGAAGTCGTGCGTTGGTCTTATTTTATTATTACGCCAACGGATTGTAAAGAGGATAAGAAACAACTAAATTAATTCAAAGAATTAATTTAACGAAGTTAACCACCCAATTAATTGGTGCATTAAGAATTTAAGAAAATGCGTCAGTTGACTTTCGTAATGATGGGTTTTCGCGGGTGTGTTACTTAGCGGAAAAGAAACGGTGGGGATCGTGTGGGGCCCACCTCACAAATATCCTACCAGGAGGGTAGGATATTCCGGGTTCTACCATATCCGCTTCAACTCAGCTTATGCAGCTTAAAGTGGATTTTAAGTGGCTTTAAGTGAAATAAAATAAAGTTTGTCGTACCAATTATTTTATTTCTTAACTTTAAGCCCAAAAATTAAAAACCACAACCGAGAAAACGCAACTCTGGAAGAGGCGTTTCTAAGCAAATACAGGCGTTCTTATTCCATCAGTGCCCTCAGAATTCAATTCCGAGCACCGATTTAAAAGTTATAAAAACCCGCTCGTCCGTTCACTGAATGTACCCGAGCCAATCTTCGGAAAATGATTCCTGGAACACCGGGCCTCGGAATCAGGTGCCGTCAGGAACTGCGTTCTTGTAAAATTCCAAAGAAAATTAATAAAAAAATTAATTGAAATTTATGGGTCTTTACATCACTCCCACCTCAGGGATTTACGTCCCCATAAAGATAAATCATAAACTAGGGAAACAAAAGTGGGTACTGAGCACGCATCTGAGCCTCCCGCTCCCAAGTGCTCTCCTGGAGGTTCTCGTGCTGCCATCTGATGTGCACTAGAGGAATCGACTTTCCACGTAGGACCCGCTCTTGTCGATCCTCGATCTCCACCGGGACCTCCGTAAAAGTCGCCCCATCATCAACGTCTATCTCTCCATGGTCAATGATGTGCGTCGGGTCGTGCATGTATCTCCTTATCTGAGATACATGGAAGACGTCGTGCACCCGGTGCAACTGAGGTGGTAGAGCCAAGCGATAAGCCACCTCGCTAATCCTGTTGAGGACATGGAAAGGTCCGATGAAGCATGGAGACAATATGCCGCCTCTGCCAAATCTTCGTAATCCACGTCGAGGTGAGACACGCAAGAAGACGTGGTCTCCATCCTCGAACTCAAGTGGCCTCCGCCTCCTGTCAGCATAAGACTTCTGCCAGCTCTGAGCTATCCTCATCTGCTCCTGGATGACCTGGACCTTCTCTGTCGTGGCCCGGACCATCTCTGGTCCCACAAGTGCTGACTACCCAGGGTCTGTTCAGCACAAAGGAGATCTGCAAGGTCATCCATACAACGCCTCGTATGGTGCCATCCCGATGGTGGAGTGGTATCTGTTGTTGTACGCAAACTCCACCAAGGGTAGGTGGTCTTCCCAGCTGCGACCAAAGTCGAGGACACATGCACGGAGCATGTCCTCGAGATTCTGAATGGTCCTCTCCGTCTGACCATCCGTCTGAGGGTGAAAGGTGGTGCTAAGACCTAGTTGCGTCCTGAATGCCTCCTGCAACCCCTTCCAATGCCGGGAAGTAAAACGAGCATCTAGATCAGAGACGATAGATGATGGCACACCATGAAGCCGTACAATCTCATGAACGTAGAGACGCCCCAAGTTCTCCACTGATCCATGCTCCCTGATGGGTAAGAAGTGAGCCGACTTGGTGAGTCTGTCGACAATCACCCAGATGGAGTCGTGACCTCTGGAAGTGCGTGGAAGTCCAGTAACAAAGTCCATAGATATCTCGTCCCACTTCCACTTCGGGACCTCCAGGGGATGTACCAAGCCTGCTGGTACCTGATACTCTGCCTTCACCTACTGAGAGCATCAGCTACCACGTTCCTCTTCCCAGGAGTATAGACTATCTCAAAGTCATAGTCCTGGAGGAACTCGAGCCATCGCCGCCGTCTCAGGTTCAGGTCCTTCTGCGAGAAGATGTACCTGAGGCTCTGGTGGTCAGAAAATACTGTAAAGCGCTCCCCCATCAGATAGTGTCGCCATGTCTTCAGAGCGAAGACCATTTCTGCTAACTCCAGGTCATGGGTAGCGTAGTTCTGCTCATGCGACCTCAACTGAAGTGATCCATAGGCGATCACTGCCTGCTCCTGCATCAGGACAAATCCGAGTTCGGTCCCTGATGCATTGCAGTAGACTACGTACCCTACTCCCTCCTTTGGCAACCTCAAGATAGGGGCGCTGGTCGATCTTTGTCTCAGCTCCTGGAAGCTCTGCTGACATCTGTCTGACCACACAAAGGGTTTCCCCTTCTTCATCAAGGCTGAGAGTGGTGCCAAAACTCTGGAGAACTCTGGCATGAATCTCTGATAGTATCCAGCTAGTCCCAAGAAACTCCGCACCTCCATCACGCTCCTGGGTGGCTCCCAAGCTAGCACTACCTCGATCTTCGCAGGATCCACTGCAACTCCCACCTCAGAGATGACACGTCCCAAGAAGTGGACCTCACATATCCAGAACTGACACATCGAGAGTTGGCCATAAATCTGGTGCTCTCGGAGTGTGTCTAGTACAACCCGTAAGTGGTAGGTGTGCTCCTACTCAGTCGTCGAGTAAATCAAAATGTCGTCGATGAAGACTACGACAAATTGATCGAGGTATGGCTGAAAGATCCTATTCATGAGGCCCATGAACACTGCTAGAGAATTGGTTACGCCGAATGGCATAACCAAGAACTCATAGTGGACATACCAACATCTGAAGGTTGTCTTCTACACGTCCTCGTCCCGAACTCTAAGCTGATGATAGCCTGACCTGAGGTCTATCTTCTAGAACCACCGTGCTCCCTTGAGCTGATCGAAGAGGTCATCAATCCTCGGTAGTGGGTACTTGTTCCTCACTGTCACCTGGTTCAGGCGATGATAGTCAACACAAAGACGCAAGCTCCCATCCGCCTTCTTAGCGAACAATATCGGGGAAGCCCAGGGTGAAACACTAGGTCAGATGAATCTCTTTCCCTGCAAGTCCTCCAACTGTACCCGTAGCTCTCGAAGCTCAGTGGGGGCCATCCGATATGCTGGAGTCGATATCGGGGTTGTCCCGGGGTACAGGTCGATATGAAAGTCTACCTCTCTGCGAGGAGGTAGCCCTGGAACGTCGTCAGGAAAGACGTCCGCGTACTGATCCACCACTACTGGAAAACTTGGACTCTGCACGTCAACTGCTCCTAGGATGAGGCTAGCCAACTGATGAGTGATGGGCTGTCCTCTCCTCTGCGGAAGTCCATCCTATGCTGCAAAGGCTCCCTTCTCGCCGGTGAAGGTGAACCTCCTCCTGTCGGTGTGTAAACATCGCACCTTGCGCCTAATACAGTCGATCTGAGCATGAACTGTAGATAACCAATCCATTCCCAAGATGACGTCGTAAGGCCTCGACGCCACTACAAGAAGATCCCAGCCGAATCTCTCTCCTCCTGAAGTAATCTCACACTGCCGGCACTACTGCGTAATCGTCGAGTCTACTCCCGTAGGAGTCTCTAGCCGTAAGGATCGAGCCAACGACTCTGTCAGAATCTCCGAGCTCCGAACAAGTGTAGTGGCTATGAAAGAGTGACTCACTATTGTGTCTATAAGAACTGCAGCATGGGTGGAATAGACACAGATCGTACCTCGAATCATCTCGTGCGCGCCGTGGTCGTAGGCCTTTGGTGCCTGGAGCTGTGCCTGTCTCTGCTCGCCAGCTCCCTGCGGTCGGGGTGGACCTCCTGATGGTGGTGGTGGTAGAGCCTCAAAGCGTCACCCACCGCCTGCTGCTCGGCCAACTCCTCTGTCTCGTCTACCTCCTCCCTTCGGACAGCCACGGTCGACCATCTGCCTCTGCCTGGGTGGCCCCTCAACCGTCTGCTGCTCCTCGGCACGGCGGGTCGGGCAGTCACGAGCCATATGGCCCTGCCTGCCGCATGCGTAGCACTTCCTGCCTCTCGAAAGACTGGCTCCACGTTGTGTGCCCCGCACTGCTGAGCCAGTGTCCTGAGGTCGTCCGCCAGAAGGTCTGGTCTGCCTAGACCCATGAGTCATCCATCGGGTACCTGCTGCCGAAGACTCCACTACCTGCTTCCCTGCAGTAGGTCTTGTTGTGGACTTAGTAAGAATGCTCTCGATCAAAAGGGCTCGCTCCAGTACTCTTTTCTAAGTCGGAATGCTGAGGGAGATCAGCGAAGCCCTGATATCGTGTCTCAATCCCTGCTCAATGGTCCGGGCCCGGAAGAATGGGTCATGTACCATGTTGGTCGAGTAGCGCGAGATATCAGTAAATATCACCGAGTACTGGGTGACCATCAAGCTGCCCTTCCGCAGCTGAAGAAGCTCATGGATGCACACCGCACGGAGGCTGGCCAGGACGAACTCTGAGCAGAAGAGGCTCTCAAAGTCTGTCCAGAGAAGAGATGCCTCATCGTGCACCTGGATCATCAAGATCCACCATCGTCCCGCTGCTGTGTGTAGTATGCTCGCCGCGAGGATCACCATGAGGTCTGCTGGTGTCCTCTCTAGCATGAAAACTCATACAACTTCCTCCAGCCAGTCCTCGGCTGCCTGGGGGTCCGTCTCCCCGCGTAACCTGGGCGGTCACTGGTGCTAGAACTCATCCAGTGCACTAAGGCGACGTGCATCATCAGCGGCTGGGGCTGGAAGCATCGGTGGCTCGGCGGGTAGAGGTATCTCCAGTGCCTCTGCTGTCAAAGGACCATGTACCGAGGCCTCGTCGCTCGGCGGGCTGTCGTCACGTACCACTCTCGGAACCCTAGCTGGCTGCCATCGTGGGGCCATCCTGAAAAGAAATAGGTGCGCCACGGTCAGAATAGTATACCTGGTGGGCTGATATAAAGTAATCACAAAGAAAACATGAAACACACAAGCAATCATTGTTTTCGTGCATTAAGTCTGAAATCAGAAGTCAGGGTCCTGGTGTACGGATACATCGGCCGTCGCACCAACACTAGGCTCCCTATACTGATAACCACACTCAATAAACTAAACACTATTGATTCACATAGAAGAAAGATCAGAGTATGCGGTAGAACCGACCACCTCTGATACCAATTTGTCACGACCCGTCCTCGGGGCCCGTGCCGTGACTACCCCAAGCTCGCCTTCCATAGGCCAGGGGCTGGCGACTAGCACCAAGGCGTAAATCCCAGTAAAGGGAAGGCATTGCCTTTGTAAATTAAACAAGCACCATAGAGTAAGCAAACGGAAAAAGTAAACACTATGTAAAAACTAGTAAGTGCGGAAAAGTAAGTGGGCTAGTATTCAAACCCAAACTGAAAGTAAAGTACAACTTGAAAGGGAAAACAACAACTTAAAATTAAAAGCCTCTACGCCGAGCTGTCCACTGGAAATCCCACCTGAAGGGTGGGTATAGATAGCTCCACTGCTCCTCAGGTCCCGTCGTCCGCTCCGAGTATGTCCTGCCCAGTGTTCCACCTCCAGGTATCGTCCTGCTCTACAAGCCTCAACCACAATCAACGTTGTCTGTCGTCTGCAACCATCAAAACGTAGTGCGGGCATAGCCCGTGCAGGGGTGAGTATAAGCTACTCAGTAGGGACCCCAAGACCCCCAAAGTTCTCCCCAAAATCCAAAAAGGATAAACCACAAAGGAAAGATACAATCACGAAGTAACAATCGAAACTTCTTAGGTATATGCCCATACATATACATAAGTCAACAATTCCAGTACGCTCCAACCTTCGAGCCCAAGTACAACCCAGTCCACACAGGAAAGTATACGTATTCCACACAGGAAAGCAAAACATAATCCACACAGGATAGTACAACACAATCCACACAGGAAGGCAAAAAGGTTTCATCTCCCACAGGTATACTTTTTCGAATGACGATAGAGATGATCACTAATTCATCTAAGTCGCCGGACCCACAAAGGATCGATAGGTACTAACCCCCGCAAAGACCCACATAGGATTGGGCCAACACAGGACCTGTAGGCGCTAGCATACACAGAACCGCTGAGCGCTGACCCACATAGGATCAGACCCACACAGGATTGGTAGCACTGATCCACATAGGATCGCTGAGTGTTGTAGTCGTCGTCATTGAATCCACTGAGGATCTCTGCACAGTCGTCGTCGTCACAGTAGCAGTCGCAGCCAGCTCTAGGGTTCCCGCACACAGCAAGCTCGTTCCGGAGGGTCCGCTCCACGAGCCGAGAGGCTGATACATCAACTGACACATAGTCCAGAGTTGATGTATCCAAAAGTTCTGTATTTTCAACAGGAACTCGATGTCGTAGACGGCGCGTCAATCGGACGCCCGGTCTGCGAGTTATTGGCTTTTTCATCCCAGGGTCCCGGTTGGTTTTTAAGGAAAAACCAATCCAACCTTACTCCACCTGTGTCCAAACCTCGTTCGGAGTAAGCCAAAAGATCCGTCTCACTTAGAGGAATTCAACAAAGTCAGCGGCACGTCAATCGGACGTCCGAAGCTCAAGATATGAGCGTTTCCGCTCTGAGGGCCCGGTTGGTTTCGTGTACGAACCAACCCGGACTAACCCAATGTATTCCGAAACCTTAAGTGTGATATACCAAAACGACCGTCTTGATCCAAGGATCGCATCGCCGCTGATGGAGCGTCGTTTAGAGGCCCATAGCTCAAGATACGGGGAAAAGACCAAAAAGGTCACGAAACAGGGGGTCTGGGCCCGGACCGACCCAGCCCGACCCCCCCTGGGCGGCCTGAACTGGGTCGACCCGACCTGGGTCGGGGTCTGACCCGGTTGGGCGCGACCCGGCCAGCGGGTTGGCTCGGCTCAACTCGGCTCGGCCGAGCGGCCGAGCGAGCAAGTCCAGGGGCGGGGGCGCGCTGCCCCCGCATGTGAACACCATGGCCCCCATCTGCGGGGGCCGCCCTGGTCAGCGGACGCAGCATTGTCGCGTCCCGTGACTGACAGACCAGTGTGGTCGCGGGGCCGTTCGTGGCGCCGCCGCCGCGGCTTCAGCCACGGCGGCCCTATCTGGCGGCGCGCCGGGGCGCCACCTCCTCCGGCCGCCGGGGCCACCGGTGGGTTCCGCGGGCCACCGGAGTTGATCCGATGGTCCGATTTCATTTCCGTCTACGCCGTAGCTCCTCCCGGGTCCCAAATGTCACTGCAGAAACAACGAATCACCTCTGCGGCATGTTTTGTCGCTGCCCGCCAATCCGCACATCAACGAAGAACTGCGGAGGGTTTTCGGGCCGTGTTTGCTTGGCCTGCACCCTCCGCGTTAGGTGATAACAATCGGGAAGAATAAATTATCATATGGAAACGTAACAAGATACAATTTAATAAATTAAAATTGCACTTGATCCAGGTTTTTTGTCTTAGGAGAAACATCCACGGAAATAATATATTAATTCACAAACCAACCCCTACCTCGCTGTAGTCGTCGAGCTTGCGTTCTTCGTGGAATTGATCATCGCGGAAGGAGGCGATCTTCACGTCACGGAAGGGCGTCGCGGAAGGGAGTCGCATCGTTGCGGAATACGTTGTCACGTCGACGGACTCCGAGGTTCAAGAACATGTAGATTTAGTTATATTAATTAAATCCATGATGTTTTTATAACCCACAAAGAGATTTAAAAGAAAAAACCCGAAATCTCCTACCTCAAGCAGTTGGTGATCGGAGATCGTTGCGGGGAAGAACGTCTTGGAAGAAGCGGCGTTGATCTCTGAGGGTGACGCTGTTATTCCCATTCTTCGCGTTCTTCGCGTTCTTTGCAAAGGAGGATGAAGGCACAAAATTTCTTTCAAAAGGCCTCTCTACGAGCAATCCTCAAGAAGTCGTGCGTTGGTCTTATTTTATTATTATGCCAACGGATTGTAAACAGGTTAAGAAACGATTAAATTAATTCATAGAATTAATTTAACGAAGTTAACCGCCCAATTAATTAGTGCGTTAAGAATTTAAGAAAACGTGTCAGCTGACTTTCATAATGACTGGTTTTCTCGAGTGCGTTACTTAGTGGAAAAGAAACGGTGGGGATCGTGCGGGCCCCACCTCACAAATATCCTACCAGGAGGGTAGGATATTTCGGGTTCTACCCTATCCGCTTCAACTCATCTTAGGTATCTTAAAGTGGATTTTAAGTGGATTTAAGTGAAATAAAATAAACTTTGTCATACCAATTATTTTATTTCTAATATTTAAGCCCAAAAATTAAAAACCACACCCGAGAAAACGCAACTCCGGAAGAGGCGTTTCTAAGTAAATATCAGTGCTGCGATTCCATCAGTGCCCTCAGAATTCGATTCCGAGCACCGGTTTAAACGTTAGAAAAACCCGCTCATCCGTTCACTGAACGTACCCAAGCCAAACTTCGGAAAAAGATTCCGGGCACACCGGGCCTCGGAATCAGGTGCCGTGAGAACTAGCGTTCTTATAAAATTCCAAAGAAAATTAAGAAAAACATTTCCTTGAAATTTACGAGTCTTTACAGGATGAATAAGAAAGAGTGAGCTAAAATTCATAGTTAATGTAAAAAAGGATATATAAATGATCACTTATGCATAACATGAGAATAGTGGTATCATATTATGAAAAAAATATTTAAAAATCATAACCATCATATCATAGATCATAATCTTATGTTTGGGGATATAGACTGGTAGATCATAAGTAATGTGTTATAAAGGAATAAAAGAACATTATCCAGTATATCATAACATTTATATAAATCATATGTTTCTAATATACAATAATATATAAAAAATAATTACATTCTTTAAGGATCACTTCCAATACATTCATAGTGCATGTGGTTCAATCCAAATTCCATCTTATCCTTAGTCCATATTCACTTTCAATACTATCACATAGGATAGAGAACCTTTCTTATAATGGTTCACTCCATATTTTAATCATTGGTATCTACTGATATATACATCATTACCTAATGAATTGGAGGGATATATGATTCTAGGACCACATGTAACATAATTAAAATAATGCAGATGTATTCTACAGGATCATAAAATATACACATCATCATAACTAATGGAAAGGGAATTGTTTTCAAAAACATTTCATTGTAATATAACACATGTAAAAGAAGTGGATTTCATAAAGGTCTTAAAATGGAATAATAAACCCTAAAAAAATATTCTTTATAGAAACATCGTTAAATAATCATTATCACTGCACATCTAAAGAATTAATGTGTATAGTGTTATAAGGTTATATCCCTAGTAGATCATATGTAATATAAATGGATGTTATCATAAGTAAAAAAGTTATTTTAATGGATTAATGTAACATTTCATGGCTGAAATACCCTTTACAGATTGAATTCACTTATTTAAAATCTAAATAATTCCCCAATATTATGGAATTTTTTTTTAAAATATAAATTGGGAGACTTTGAAATGATTATTCTTGGAATCGATTGGTAATTATGGTGGGAATTTATGTGCAATCCATATATAATAAAATAAATATTCCTTTCACAATTTTTGTAAAAAGTCAAATCTACATTATTTCAAAATCAACATGAGGATTCCATTATTAAATATATTATAGAAAGTGAAACATGGGTAAAAATTATTTTAAATAATCATAGATTAATATAAACAATTATTAAATACCTTTGTAGAAAAATTTGACATCGAAGTGAAAGGATTTTCGACCGAAAGGGTAAATGAAGTCTAATTTCCTTAAAACCATTTATCAGTCTATTGGGTTATCAAAAATTTGAAATTAAAGTAGGAAATATAATCTCTATAAATAACCATATTTCAAGAAAATTAATGGTATTCTTGAGATAGGGTCTGAAAAATTTCATCACCTAAAACTTGACAATAAACATTCTCGATCAAAAATGAGATTGAAATATAAACCCCTAACCTCAAGTATGACTTTCATTGAATGTCCTTTAACATAAAATTTAATAAATTTAAATTTACTTTAATTCATTAATATATTAATTTACAAACTTACAATATAATATATAGCCCACTTATAGATTTTTAAATCTATTTTTTGTAATTTCATTTTAGAATAATCATTTCTGAGTGATAATTATTTCATTTTCTAGGATAATTTTTGTTCGATAGTTCTATTCATTGTGTATTCATCATGGTTCCATCACATTTAGATTTTTAATCATGATATAGATATCATAAATATTATTTGTATATATAAATATATTATTTATATATATAAATATTTATAAAGAAATAATAGAGATAGAAAAATGAATTAAATTACTTATGGTGATGGTACTTCATACGTAATCCTGAAAGTTATTTTCACTTTTTAGTAGATAGAGAAAAAAAGATAAATAATAATGGAATTTAAAGTATCTTTATTATGTAATATATATCATAAATATTCATTAAATATATCCTTATTATCATACATATAAAGTGGGAAAGGTAAAACGAATCACATCGCTTTATAGAGGTGGTATTCCAACATACACACGGGGCATGTTATCATCTTTCAATGGACAGAAAGGTTTGAAAGATGATTTTTTATTAAAATTAAAAATTTATAATTATATAATAAATATAATTTAAAAATTTTAAACACATCATAATAACCATCCTTGAAATATAATGAAGGGAAATTAATTATATTTCTACTTGGAGGCAGTAGTCCACATATACGCACGAGTGATACATTCACTGCCCATTTTATAGAAAATAGATTGAAGAGTTTTAGTTCCATAAAAAAATAAAATCTCATTATATATAAGATACATAGTTAATTATTTTATGATTAATACCAAATAATTATAGGAAGTACAGTAAGAAATAAATTGAATGAGGTCAGGTAGGATTGAAACCTCTTTGTAAGTATACCTCTAATAGATATTTTCTTAAGGACACTTGGAATGGAAATTCAATAAGAATATAACCATTAATTCATGTCTTCTGAGGTTTATATGATAATTATTCATTCTTATAATCAATATTGTTCAAATTAGTATAATGAAGAGAAAGTAAGGGATCCCTTTTATAAGTGTGAGTGTTGACACACTTGGAACTTCTTAAAATATTAAAATATAATAATGTTGTAATTATAAAAAATTATTCCAAATCAAGAGAGGTTTTATTTTGGGACAGTATGTGGTAAAAATATATATATAATTGGTTTTAAACTTGTTTATTATGAAAAAATACACTTATGTGTTTATTTAACCTATCACCCCCCCAAATAAACTATATTTAACCTTAATAGTGAACAAAATTGCTTACTATTTTTAAATTTCTTTTTGACCAAAAAATAATGTGAAATAATTAAAAAAAATTGGATATTCTGATTCTATATATTTAATCCATTTTTTCAAATTCAATTTATAGAAATAGAAGAATTCAAATGAAACCCATAAAATGAGATGAAATCAATTTTCTTGAATTTTTTTTCATATGTATAAAATGTTTCTATACCAAAATATAGTAAAAATTATATTCTATTTTCATTAATTTTATTATTAACAATATTAATGAACTAATTTTACTTTCTAAAAAAAATTCAAAAAATTCCATTTATAATGCGTTAAAATAAAATATAGTTTTCAATAAATATCTGTATTTTTACTATTCATGAAATGTCAAATATTTCCATAAAAGTATAACAACATTGAATCTAAGATAATTTTGAATGGATAACTTCCATATTTAATTTTATTTCATAAAAGTAATTTTTTTAAATTGGAAGAAAATAATTATATTATTTCAACACACAAGAAAAGGAAAACCATTTTTGAAGGAAGAATGTATTTTTGAAGAAAATAACAAACATTACTAAAACATAGATACTTATTTATCAACAAATTTTCTATATAAAAAACCATCACACATTTTTTAAAAAAAATATATATATTACTACTCATTCCACTAATTTAATTATAATTTTATAATGGTATACTATATTACGGATCATTTAGACTCAGGGTTCTAGGTGATTAAAGCCATTGTGAAAATTAAATTTATAATAAAATATTGCGGTATTACATTATACCATCCTTAAATTTATGTTTTTTCCTTAAAATTATATCCCTTCAATATACACAATTGAGAATATTTTTATTTCATCACATCCGTAGGTTCTTTTGTAGATTCTGTAAAAATAATTCTTTTAGAGATATTTATGTAGGTATGTAGTGTCTTTACATTACACATTATCAATATGATCGAAGATTTTTAATGGTTGTTTATTATAAGAAGGAACATATTCCAGTTTTATAACTTATGACTTAAATATATGTAATGTATCCAATATTTACTTCCTCGATAATGAAACATGGAACACATTGTGAACTTGAGATAGGTTTAGTTGTATCACCCAGGGATAATATATTTTCCCTACATGATTAAGATCTTTAAAGGTGTTGATATACCTAGGGAATATAATTCCCATATTTTTAAATCTCATAACGTTATTTCATGGATAAATTCATAAGAATTCCATATCAATAACATTGAATTTTTTATTAATCCATTAATTGTTGGTATAATTTTTTTCCACTCTAATCTATATTGGTGTCCTATTAAATGGATTTGACATTATAATAAATTTTATCATCTTTTTCATGTCTAATTATTTTTCTTTCTAAAAAATCATCCTGTCATATTGTATTTCAATAATTATTCTACAAGGACTCATATAAGTGCTCAATTGATATATGTTTTTCTAAATGATACTAGTGGTGGGTATTGGTCCCATCCAACATTAAAGTCTCTATAAAAATACATAATAATATACTCTAGTGTTTGAATGTCTCTCTCAGAATTGGAATATATCTAAGGATGATAATTTATATTGAAACATAACTCTGAGTCCAAAATTTACTATGTATTTCTTCATAACATCAAGGTAATCCTCATATCCTAATTATATAATATATAATGAGGTACTCTATATAACATTTCCACATCCACAATGTATATTCTATTAGATCATAAAAGTATACTATGACTTCTAAAGTGGGTTAATTTTAGTTAAATATTTTAAATTAATAAAAAACACAATAACTCTTTATTTAAAAAAAATTTGAACATAATTTCATCTGATGATCATATTGTTAAACATGGATATAGAAACTGTTTGATATCTCATAGTTATTACTAATATCATTGATAAAAGGATAAATATATTATTTTAAATATAAGTAAATAAATAACATTCTAATTTGAATTCACAGTGGAATATTTATCTTTTAGAAGAATGTAAACAAAATATTATAATAGTAATAATGATTTATATGCTTTAATTAAATGTTACAATGCTCTTGGGCATTATGAGTTATGTAAGAAATACTAACTTAATATATCCATATTTTCAATAATTCTTGTAATTGTATGTATTTTCATAGTAGCAAATCCCTTGATATGATGATCATAATGTCTTTGTCTTCCAAACCCAAAGAATATCTTGACCTGACATATTGGAATATATTTTTATTTTTATACACTG
The DNA here is from genome assembly GCA_963277665.1 of Viscum album. Classification (NCBI taxonomy): domain Eukaryota; kingdom Viridiplantae; phylum Streptophyta; class Magnoliopsida; order Santalales; family Viscaceae; genus Viscum; species Viscum album. The sequence goes on from OY728143.1 coordinate 327,700,205, forward strand.
ATTCCCTAGATCCAATGGATCATATTCACCCATTTTACTATCCCCAAAATCCCTATATCTAAACATGATCTGACACAGTGAATAAAAAAGAAAATTTTCTAATTAATTTATAGTCTTTGGAGGGATTCCATAGAATATAAACACTTTTAAATATTACAATTTTTATAAATGATATGTTTTCACTGAGAAATCATCACACAATTTAAGTTAAAAAATGCATCATATTTCAACTCTTCATATGACCACCTATTTATAGGTAATTCTTCAATGGTTTTATTTTTGAGTTGGCTAAAATATCCTCAAATAGATTTCACTTTGATACCTCATAATGATCTGGATCTTGATCTTGATTGATAATATTGAACTATACTTCATTTTCTAATATCATTTTTAGAAACAACATTACAGTTCTATAAAAAATTATATCTGATAGAAATAATTACAATTACTCTAATTATAAAAATTGGATTTCCTAAAGAACTGTACAATAGTTTATCAATACAATAAACTGAACAAAGTTTAATCTGATGTATTTTAACTACTACTGTTCTGATAATGATGCCTTCATTTATACTAATATAAATAACACTGGTTTAACCACTGGTTATGTAATTAGATGGTATGATGTACCAACCACTCCATCAGTCTGATGTATCAAACTAAATAATAAAAGAATATAATCATTTTACATTAGAACAATTTCTATGTTTGGAATAATTTTTTTTTCTAAATAGACATACTAAAACACTTGGGATATATACTATTAGTAAAATATATTTTTTAATCAAGTCTTTCTAATTTCATAAATGTTGGAAATGAAAATTATACTGTAAATGTTTCAACTCAACAATACCCTGATTTTTGTTGTAATGACCCACGTTTTGAACCGGAAAAAAACCCGAAAGAATTTGAACTTTTCGATTACTGAACCTGTCATTTTGAAGACCTGGATTTGGAACAAGGTTTCAATGGTTCTAACCCTTCCCTTTAATGTTTTTGGGTGTGGGAGAAGGCCCGTTATGTTTTTTGGGTGGCCCGAGAGGTTTCAGAAACACCAGTACCTTGTTCTTAAAGAGCTGCAGGGGGTGCACGGTTGGCGCATGGTTTGTCTAACCGTGCGGCCCAAACCGTGCGGCCTTATTAAATGAGGCAGTGACTTGCACACGGGCTGGGCACGGTTTCCCAAACTGTGCTCTTAGCCCATGAAATAGATGTCTTGGAGGCAGAGGACTCCGCACGGTTTGGAAAACCATGCAGGTCAAACTGTGCGCTATGGTGACTTTAGGTTTTTGGTTAAAATTAAAATAAAAAAAATAAAAACATAATTTAATCCCTCCCTCACCCTCACTCGACCCGCACGATGCCAAGGGGCTCTCCCCTGTGAGCCGTGCGACACCCCTCCTATGGCCTCCTCTTCAATGCCTTTTCTTCTTGGTTGTCCTCCCGATTTCTCTCCAAATCATCAAGGTAATCCCTCTCCCTCCTCTCTTATTGTTTTCCAGTTGGATTTTGGCCTCTCCATCACTCGGTGAGAATCAGCCGAACACCCTAGGGTTTATGGTGATCTGATTTTCAGTTTTCCTTTGATTTTAGGTTTTGTGGAAGGTCCGTTGGGACTCCTTGGTGCGCGTTCCAGCAACCGCCATCAAAGGTGAATCTATTCGGGTGGTTTTTGATCGTCGGGTTGGTTTCGGGTGCATTCGAGGTTTTGGCGTGGTTTCGAGTCACCAAATACTAGGCGGCTCTCCTGTGACTCTTATTTAAAACGTGACAAGAGGCAGAGTAGATGGATGGATCCACCTGGAGGTAGGTTCCCTCTCTTTTCCATTAATTTTAAGTAAAGTAATAGTGAGTTTAATATTGCAATGCCTTAGAATTTAAATTAGGCAAGCTTAGTTATGATTGAATGCTTCTGTGAAAATCGTTTAAATTTAAGGAATAAGATAAAAGAGGTTGCTTGGTAACTAAACTCACAATTTAAAAATAAAAACCCTCAATCAGAGGTGCCCTGTCTTCAAGATAAAAAGTAGTGATAGACATTTTATTCTTGCCTACTGGATTGTTCTAGTGCCTTTTGATTTTTTGTATCAGATATTTCTTGTTGAGACAAAAAAAATTATATGGTTATCATACGTGTGTTTGAGTCAATTTTCCATGTTTAAGAAAATTGAGCATGATGATAACCATAGTGGGATGATTTAAGACTAAATGACTTGTTACCTATAGAAGGTATCAAAGGGTTAAAGAATGATAAACCTGTCCTTTAAGATGAATTGGTCAAACTACAAATGAATGGACTAGGGTGGTATGACCACGCCTTGGGATAACATAATGAGCACGACTTATGTTAGTAAACTAAATATATGAATATCATGTTTTAGATACTAAAGATGGGTTTCCTTAAGTGTGAACGTGAATGTGTTCGCTTATGTGTATGTGGTATGATTCTTTGAATGCTTATGAAGTAATTCCATAAGTAGTATACTATAAACATTTTGTATTGTGAGTGCGCACATGCTGATGCCACATAACGATTGACAGATTGTGAATGTGGAATGATTACTTGAAATTCATAAGATGTACTGCCATATGCATTGTAATATAATGCTGATAATGAATGTGTTTGATTATGGATGGGAGGAATGTATACCCAATGCCAGCTTATTTTGAGTATGGGTGGGAGGCATGTCTACCCCATTCCTGATGTGATCTATATATGTGTATGAAATGGAGGAATTCTAACCCCTTTCCAGTTAGATTAGGGATGACAGGCATTATTACCTCGTGCCCACTATTATCTCTATATGTGTCTGGAAGGGAGGAATTCTTACCCCTTTCCAGTTGACTTCTGTTGATGATTACATGTCTGGATGGGAGGCAGTTAGGCAATGCTAGTAGTATGAGTGTGACGGATGGGAGGCAGTTATACCCCATGTCGGTTGAATGAATTTGATGTAAGGGAGGCATTTTTACCCCTTTCTAGTTAATCTAGGGATGAGAGGCATTCTTACCTCATGCCCACTAATCCTGATTTATGGAATGGAGGCATTATTACCCCTTTCCAGTTTATTTAGGGATGAGAGGCATTCTTACCTCGTGCCCGCTAATCTCAATACGTGTATGAAAATGGAGTTAATCTTACCCCTTTCCAGTTGACTCGTAGGGATGAGAGGCATTATTACCTCGCGCCCGCTAATCACGATTAATGGGTGGGAGGAATTATTACCCCCCTCCATCTATGATCTAAATGATTTTATATATGTATATGGTATCATGATCAGGTTACTTTACCGGCAGTGAGCTGAAGCTGGTATAGCCTTCAGATGTCCCTTGAGAACCTGGACGGGTGTTATTTACTTATGTACTTCTGCTTACTATTTCTCCATAACTGCTCACTGTTTAATTATTATACATTGTTTAGATTGGGTTTGACACTAGTGGTACCGGCCTACTGATATTTATATCTCACACCCTACTCGGGTCGCCATTGCACTGGGGTACCCGAGTAGACCTTCTTGTTTGCAAGACCTATGGTGTGTGTTGTGTTGTGTGTATGTGAGGAGTCAGGAACAAAGGACCAACCAGGAGCTTGGGATGCTCAGGAGATTTGCTATCTGGCATTGTTGTCTATTCTTTTTGTATTGTTTGAAAAGCATGCTATAATGTTTCCTTCTTTCATAAATGTAACATCATCTATACTTGCATGCTTTGTAAACTGGCGTTTTCCACCTTTTATAAAAAATTTATTACCTATCTTTAGCTTCTAACTTTCAATTGTTTACTACTTTCGTTATTGAATAATAATTACTCTGATAATACCGCTTTGTTTCTCTAATATGAGGGTATAGTCTCCCCACTATCACCTCCCAAGATCCTCACTGCTAGTTGGCAGCCTCTGGCGTATGGGGAGACGCGGTTGAGGACATGTGACCTAATAGTGCATCCACCAGTTCGATTCTAATTCGGGCCAGGACGTTATAAAGTGGTATCATAGTTGTTTGTTTTCTTTTTGACTTACTATTTTGGGTCGGTATACAAAAGATTAGGAATGTTTCAGTTCTTGGATAATAGTCATGCTTGGAACTAATCACCCCATGTACGGGAAATGACCAAGTGGCTAGGGTTGGAAATGTTTTTCATGTTGTTTTCTATTACTATTGATATGATTTCACCTTGAGTGACTGTTGTATTTTCTGTTGCTTATGGTTTATGAAATTCCTTGTATTTTACCCTTAGCCTGATATGGCAAGAAAATGTCATTTCATGCATCATTATAGGCACATAGGGATTAACATGGCATCCATAGTGCCATGCCATGTAGTTGAATTTTAGTGCTCTTGTTTATTTGTATTGTGTGCCTTGATTGCATGAAATTCCTTTTATTTATTAGGATGCCTATTTAGATAGCATGTTTCAGTGATAATATGTCATGATGCCTGTCATTCTTATGTGTCGTGATTCTTTTTTAAAACATGCCTTGATGTTAGCTTCTTGTAGTGACATGATTCATTGTTTCATGTAATTGCTGGCATGAGTGATGTCTGTTGGTTGTGATTACGATGGGAGCCAGTTTTCAGTTGTAGGTTGTATGGGCTCCTTATAACAGGGAAAAAGATAACACGTGTATTCGAACCACTGTAAAAGGATGCAAGTTTAAAATGACAAATTAAATTGGATTTGATTAAAAAGGTAATCCAAATGTCAATTTATAAAGGGTATTGGCGCTTTATAGGTTGGTAGATGGACACCCATATACTAGGGCTGTTGTATGTTAACATATTAAATTCTGGGATGGAATCCAGTTTTGATAAAAAGGGGAGTCAATTTTCAATCCATGAAGTGTATGGGTGATTCATGAATTGGGAAATGGCAACCCGTATTAAATTTAAAGTCTTGTTGCATTGTGAAATGATTAAATGGAAAATGTTGCCTAATTTCATAATTTAAATGTTTTTTCTAACTGTTAAATGTGCAACTGGACCCGAGTAGGTCAGTTGGAAAGTGTGTATGAGATGACCCAGTATGGGTGCTTAAAATTTTGAAAAATTATCTAATTGTTTTGGGGTTACTTTTTGAAGAACCCAAGATGGATAGAATGGGACCCTAGTACATCCCCCTTTTGTTTAAATGGTTTTGTTTTTCTCTCTTGGTTGATAAAGATGGGATGTCTTTGAATGTGAGTGTTTTTAAAGGAATGTTTTTGGGAAACATGCTGGTTTTCTTGATGTGTAGTTGAAACCTTGAAATGGTTAATGTTTAAACGAGATAGAATGTTACGGTCTTGGAAACAGAAAATGTAGTGCTCGTGTAAGGGGTAGTTTTGAGCTTCTCATTTAGTTACCTTAGAATGGGACCATAGGTGTTTCCCATGGGTGTTTTTTTCTTTAGCAGTGGCTTGATGTTTGGAGTTTGAGCCTAGTGACATTCTTGGCGTGACCCATCGTTAGGGTCGATGTTTGATCTTCTTGAGGGGCTAGCCCTTGGTTAGTAGCACCCTTAAAATTTTAATTCCTTTCTTGTACCGTGATTTTTCTGATGTGAGGTGTCATTCGGGTGCTATTGTCCCATGTTGGACTATTGTTTTTCTAATGACACACTTGTTCAGATGGGTGGTCGTTGGGTTTTGACTTTCATTGTGGGTTTGTGTCATCTCCTCAGTAGAGTAGCCCGGCATTAAAGATTTGTTTCGTCCCAATGTTCAGATTGGATTTCAAATGACTTGTGTGTTTTGACACATTGGTTTCCATGTTTGGATCTTCTTCGTTTGTTTGGTGATGTGATTGTGGCGGAGGAGCATCACATGATCATTTGCGGTGTTTGTGTACTAGCGCGCTTGTGCTCGGCTAGGTTGTCACCATTCCCTTTGGGGACTCGGACACTCCTAAGGTTGGGAGCACGTCGCGTCGAATCTGGTAAATGTGTTCTTTCACATGGAATGTATGCTTCTTGTAATGCCTTTGGAAATGGGTTAGTCGTGTCTGAATTCTTGTGAGACATGCGAGTTTAAAACAAGTGGATGTGTCGGTAGGAGAAGCCGAGATCCTTCCTTGAAGTCAACCAGCTGAGGATCGAGTGTTCTTCCTTCAATTAGTCTGGTAAGATTAACAGGAATCCGTTAAAACCACTTAGTGTATTTTTTTTATTAGCGACGAGCATGCCCCCTATCTTATCCTCATTCAAGATGCACTAAGAGAGTGTTGGTCTTACCCTCACTAATGCTTTTAAGCCATTGGGCATGGTCGGATGGTTCCCTTTCAGTGTTTCACATGGGATGCATGGTTTCTTGGATGGTTTGATCTTGGAAGCATCATCGGAAGTCAGGTGTAGGATTTGGTGAACGTGTTTGTGCTAAACGTAAGGTGGATTGGAGAAAAGAATTGTGGTTGAGTTTGAAAATTGTTCAGCCATTTAGGCCGAGCGTTCTTGTAAATAGTTAGCCGGAGATGGATTGACTCGGGGTTCCTGTTTAATGTCTTCACTTGGTGACATACTATTCTCTAGCACATCTTCAGGTAGAGGCGAGTACGGTTTGTGCTGGTCGGTGCCTAATCTGAACAACCTGTTTGACTTTGGCCTTGAGGTCAATGGATAATTGATCATTTGGTCTATTTCAAATCACACTAATGGTATCTTGGAAACGCTTGGGGCATGCTTTGAAAGGCAATTCCAACGGCGGTCCTAATTGTAGTTTGCGTTGGTTTCTTAACGTTAAAAATCTATAGTGGGAAGTACATGTGGCTGAATGCTTGGACACACAACAATGGGTTCGTGTCTCCTGGTAGATGGGCTCGGGAAGAGCCATCTTGGTGTTTCGTTTGGGAAATGAGCATTGGCTCGAGTTTTGGTGGCTTAAGCACTGTATGGTTTTATGGATGCTTAATGGTGTGTTGGACGTTTGTGAATGAAACTTGATCATTTTAATGAAGATTCATGACCCTTGTAGGTTGGGTGATGTGTACGTTGTTCTCAAAGGCTTCTCAGGGATGAGAAGTTTTAAGGTGAGAAGGTTGTAATGACCCATATTTTGAACCAAACAAAAACCCGAAGAATCATGAACTTTTTGATTAATGAACTGGTAGTTTTGAAGACCATTCTTTGGAACAAGGTTTCGAAGGTTGGAACCCTTTATTTTAATGTTTTTGGGTGCGGGTGAAGGCCCATTATGTTTTTCGGGAGGCCCAAGAGGTTTCAGAAATGTCAGACCCTTGTTCTTAAAGAGATGTAGAGGGCACACGGTTAGTGCACGGTTTGGCTAACCGTGCATCCCAAACCATGAGACCTTATTAAAGGAAGCAGTGAATTGTGCATAGGATGTACACGGTTTCACAAACCGTGGACTTAGCCCGTGCAACAAATGTCTTAGAGGGAGAAGACTCTGCATGGTTTGTGCACGCTTTGGAAAATCGTGCCGGTCAAACCATGCGCTCAGGTGAGTTTAGGTTTTTGGTTAAAATTAAAATAAAAGAAAATGAAATAAATAAAAACCTAATCTAATCCCTCCCTCACCCTCCCTCGACCCGCACAAAGCCAAGGGGTTCTCCCCTATGAGCCGCACAACACCCCTCCTACGTCCTCTACTTCGATGCGTTTTCTTCCAGGTTTTCCTCCCGATTTCTCCCTGAATCATCAAGGTAATCCCTCTCCATCCTCTCCTCTTGTTTTCAAGTCGGATTTTGGCCTCTCCATTTCTCGGTGAGAATCATCTGAACACCCTAGTGTTATGGTGATCCGATTTTCAGTTTTATTTTGATTCTAGGTTTTGCGGAAGGTCCATTTGGACTCCTTGGTGCGCGTTCCAACAACCGCCACCGAAGGCGGAGCGGTTCGAGTGGTTTTGGATCATCAGGTTGGTTTCGATTGCGTTTGAGGGATTGGCATGGTTTAAAGTTTCCAAAGACTAGGCGGCTCTCCTATGAATCTAATTTAGAAAGCACCAAGAGCCGAAGTGGATGGACGGATCCACCAGGAGGTAGGGTACCTCTCCTTGCCTTTAATTTTAAGTAAAGTAATAGTGAGTTTAATGTTGCACTTCTATATCATTTAAATTATGCAAGTTTAGTTCTGATTGAATTCTTCTGTGCAAATCGTGTAAATTTCAGAAATAAGATAAAATAGGTTGATTGGAAACTAATCTCACGATTTAATAATAAAACCACTCAATCAGAGGTGTGCTCTCTTCAAGATAAAAAGTAGTGATAGACCTTTTATGCTTTCTTGTTGGATTATTTTGGTGCCTCTTAATGTTTTGTATGTGATATTTCTTGTTGATACAAATAGAATTATATGGCTATCATACGTGTGTTTGAGTCAATTTTCCATGTTTAGGAGAGTATGATGATAACCATAGTGGGATGATTTAAGACTAAATGACTTATTACCTCTAGGAGGTATAAAAGGGTTAAAGAATGATATACTTTTCCTTGAAGATGAAATGGTCAAACTAGGAATGAATGGGATAGGGTGGTACGACCACGCCTCGGGATAAAGTAATGAGCACGACTTCTATTAGTAAACAGAATATGTGAATATATTGTTTTAGATACTTAAGATGGGTTGCCTTAAGTATGAACGTGAATGTGTTCACTTATGTGTATGTAGAATGATTCTTTGAATGCTTATGAGGTAATTACATAAGTAGTATACTATAAACATGTTGTATTGTGAGTGTGCACATGCTGAGGCCACATAATGATTGATTGATTTTGAATGTGGAATGATTACTTGAAATGCATAAGAGGTACTGTGTTATGCATTATAATATAATGTTGATAATGAATGTGTATGATTATGGATGGGAGTCATGCATACCCCATGCCAGATTATTTTGAGTACGGGTGGGAGGCATGTCTACCCCACGCCTGATGTGGTGTATATACATGTATGTAAGGGAGGCATTCTTAACCCTTGCCAGTTTGTTTAGGGATGAGAGGAATTCTTACCTTGTGCCCACTATTTTCTCTAAACGTGTCTGGAAGGGAGGCATTCTTACCCCTTTCCATTTGACTTCTGTTGATGATTACATGTCTGGATGGGTGGTAGTTATACCCCATGCTAGTCGTATGAGTGTGACAGATTGGAGGTAGTTATACCCCATGCCGATTGAATGAATGTGATGTAAGGGAGGTATTCTTACCCCTTTCCAGTTGATCTAGGGATGACAGGCATTCTTACCTTGTTCCCACTTATCCCGATTTATGGAAGGGAGGCATTCTTACCCCTTGCCAGTTTATTTAGGGACAATATAAATTCTTAACTTGTGCCTGCTAATCTCGATACGTGTATGGAAGGGAGGAATTCTTACCCCTTTCCAGTTGACTCCTAGGGATGAGAGGCATTCTTACCTCGTTCCCGCTAATCACGATTAATGGGTGGGAGGCATTCTTACCCCACACCATCTATGATCTAAATGCTTTTATATATGTATATGGTAACATGATCAGGTTACTTTACCGACAGTGAGCCAAAGCTGGTATAGCCGTTAGGTGTCCCTTGGGAACCTGGACGTGTGTTATTTACTTATGTACTTCTTCTTACTATTTCACCATACCTGCTCACTATTTAATTATTATAAACTGTCTGGATTGGGTTTGACACCGGTTGTGCCGGCCTACTGAGATTTATATCTAACACCCTACTCGGGCTGCCATTGCACTAGGGTACCTGAGTAGACCTTCTTGTTTGCAGGACCTAGGTTGTGTGTTGTGTTGTGTGTACTTGAGGATTTAGGAGAAAAGCACCAAGCGAGATCTTGGGATGCTCAATAGATTTTTCATCGGGCATTGTTGTCTTTTATTTTTGTAATCTTTGTGAAAAAACGCTGTAATGTTTCCTACTTTAATAAATGTAACAACATCTCTACATGCATGCTTTGTAAAATGGAATCTTCCACCTTTTAAAAAATGGTTATTACCTGTCGTTTGCTTCTGCCTTTCAATTGTTTACTGCTTCCGCTATTGAATAATAATTACTCTGATAATACTGATGTGTTACTCTGATATGAGGGTATAGTCTCCCCACTATCATCTCTTGAGACCCTCGCTGCTAGTTGGCAGCCTCTAGTGTATGGGGAGACACGCTTGAGGCCATGTGACCTTCCTGTCCGGCCACGGGTGTGATGGTAAGCTGGGCCAGGATGTTACAAAGTGGTATCAGAGGTGTTTCTTTTCTTTTTGACTTACTGTTTTGGGTCGTTATACAAGAGATTAGGAATATGTCGGCGCTTGGATAATAGTCGTTCTTGGGACTGACCACCCCACGTACGGGAAATAACCAAGTGGCCAGGGTTATAAATGTTGTTCATGTTCTTTGATATTACTGTTGATATGATTTCACCTAGAGTTATTATTGTATTTTCTGCTGCTTATGGTTTAAGAAATTCCATGAATTTTACCCTTGGCAGGATATGGCAGGAAAACTGCATTTCATGCATCATTATTGGCACATAGGGATTAACATTCCATGCATAGTTCCATGCCATGTAGTTTCATTTTAGGGCTCTTGTTGATTCAAATTTTGTGCCTTGATTTCATTCCATGCCTTGTATTTATTAGAATGCCTATTTAGATAGCATGTTTCGGTGATAATATGGCATGATTCTTGTCTTGATTATGTGTTGTGCTTCTTTGTTATAACATGACTCAATGTTAGCTTCTTGTGGTGACATGCTTCATTTTTAAATGTAATTGATGGCACGAGAGATGTCTGTTGGTTGTGAATACGATGGGAGCCAGTTTTCAGTTATAGGGTGTATGGGCGCCTTATAATTGGGAAAAAGGTAACCCATGTATTCGAATAACTGTAAATGGCTGCTAAGTTTAAAATACTAATGTAAATTGGTTTTGATTAAAAAGGGAATCCAAATGCCAATTTATAAAGGGTATGGGCGCTTTATAGGTTGGTAGATGGCCACCGATATACTTGGGCCATTGTATGTGAGCATGTTAAATTCTGAGATGGAATCTGGTTTTGATAAAACGGGGAGTCAATTTTCAATCCATGATGTGTATGGGTGCTTCATGAATTGGGAAATGGCAACCCGTATTAAATGTAAAGGCTTGCTGTATTGTGAAATGATTAAATGGAAAATGTTGCCTAACTTCGGAATTTATAAGTTTTTGTCTAACTGTTAAATGTGTAACTAGACCCGAGTAGGTCTGTTGGAAAGTGTGTATGAGATTACCCAGTATGGGTGTTTAAATGTTTGAAAATTTGTCTAATTGTTTTCGGGTTGATTTTTGAAAAACCTGAGATGGATAGAATGGGACCCTAGTAGGTTTCCCTTTTGTTTAAATTGTTTTGTTTTGATCTATTGGTTGATAAAGACGGGATGTCTTTGAATGTGAATGTTTTTAAAGGAATGTTTTTATGAACCATGCTAGTTTTGTTGATGTGTAGTTGAAACCTTGAAATGGTTAATGTTTAAACGAGATAGAATGTTAAGGGCTTGGAAACAGAAACTGTAGTGTCATGTTGAAACCCTTGTGTAAGGGGTAGTTTGGAGATTCTCGTTGAGTTTCCTTGGAACGAGACTATATGTGTTTCCTGTGGGCGTTTTTTTCTTTAGCGGTGGCTTGATTTTTGGATTCTGAGCCTAGTGACCTTTTTGACGTGACCCATTGTTAAGGTCGATGTTTGATCTTCGTGAGGGGATAGCCCGTGGTTGGTAGCACCCTTAGCATTTTAATGCCTTGCTATTACAGTGAGTTTTCTAATGTGAGGTGTCGTTCAGGTGCCATTGTCCATTGTTGGACTCTTTATTTCTAATGACTTCCTTTTTCGGACAGGTGGTCGTTGGTTATTGATTTTTTTGTGGCTTTGGGTCATCTCCTCAGTATAGTGGCCCGACATTAAAGATTTATTTCATCCCAATGATTGGGATGGCTTTTAAATGACTTGTGTGGTTTGACATGCCAGTTTCCTTATTTGTATCTTCTTCATTTCTTTATTGATTTGATTGTGGTGGAGGAGCGTCACATGATCATTTGCAGTGTTTGTGTACTAGTGTGATTGTGCTCGGCTAGGTTGTCACCTTTTCCTTCGGTGACAAGGACACTCATAAGGTTTGGAGCACGTCGCATTGAATCTGGTAAATGTGTTCTTTCATGTGGAATGGATTCTTCTTGAAATTACATTGGAAATGGGTTGGTCATGTCAGAATTATTCTGAGACATGCGTGTTTAAGACATGTGGATGTGTCGGCAGGAGAAGCTGAGTTCCTTCCTTGAAGTCGACTAGTTGCGGTTCGACTGTTCTTCCTTCTAGTAGTCTGGTATGATTAAGTGGAATCCGTTCAAATTTCATAGTGTATCCTTTTTTAGCGATGAGCATTCCACCTATCTTGTCCTCATTCAAGATGCACTAAGAGAGCATCGGTCTAATCCGTGCTAATGCTTTTAAGCCGTTGGGCTTGATCGGATGGTTCTCTTTTGGCATTGCATGAAAGATTCTTGGTTTCATGTATGGATTGATCTTAGAAACGTCATCGGAAGTCGGTTGTAGGCTTCGATTAACGTGTTTGTTCTAATAATAAGGTTCCTTTTAGAAAGGCATTGTGGGTCTGTTTGAAATATGTCTTCCATTTAGGCCGAGCGTTCTTGTTAATAGTCATCCGGAGATGTCTTGACTCGACGTTCTTATTTAATGTCTATGGTCGGTGACATACCATTATCTGGCATGTCTTTAGGTATAGGAAAGTGTGGTTTGTGTTGGCCGGTGCCAAATCTGAACAACCATCTTGACTTCAGCCTTGAGTTCAATGGATAATTGACCGTTTGGTCAGTTTCAAATCACACTAAAAGCGTCGTGGGAATGCTTGGTGCGTGCCTTAAATGTTAATTCCAACATTTGTCTGAATCGTAGTTTGGGTTGGTTTCATAACAATAATAATCTAAGGTCAGAAGTACCTGTGGCTGAATGCTTGCCGAGATGATGACGAGTTCGTGTCTCTGGGTAGATGGGCTCAGGAATAGTCGTCTTGGTGTTTCATTTGGGAAACGAGCGTTGGATCGAGTTTTGGTGGCTTAAGCACATTATGGATTTATGGATGCTTAAGGGTGTGTTGGATGTTTTTGAATGCAACGTGATCGTTTTAATGAAGCTGCACGACCATTATTGGTTGGGTGATGTGTACGTTGTCCCTGAAGGCTTCTCGAGGATGATAAGTTCTATGGTGGGAAGGATGTAATGACCTGTGTTTTGAACCAGACAAAAACCTAAAGAAATTTGAACTTTTCTATTACTGAACCGGTCGTTTTAAAGACCGGGCTTTGGAACAAGGTTCTGAAGGTTGGAACCCTTCCTTTTAATTTTTTTTGGGTGTGGGAGATGGCCCGTTAAGTTTTTCGGGTGGCCAGAGAGGTTTCGGAAACGCCGGACCCTTGTTCATAAAGAGTTGCAGAGGGTGCATGGTTAGCGCATGGTATAGCTAACCGTGCAGCCCTAACTATGTATCCTTATTAAATGAGGTAGTGACTTGCACACGGGCTGCTCACGTTTTCCCAAACCATGCGCTTAGCCTGTGCAACATTTGTCTTGGAGGCAGAAGACTATGCACTATTTGCGCACGGTTTGGCAAACCGTGCAGGTCAGACTGTGCGCTCAGGTGAGTTTAGGTTTTTTGTTAAAATTAAAATAAAAGAAAATGAAATAAATAAAAACCAAATCTAATCCCTCCCTCACCGTCACATGAACCACACGAATCGAAGGGGCTCTCCCCTGTGAGACGTGCGACACCCCTCCTATGACCTCCACTTTGATGCCTTTTCTTCCCAGTTTTCCTCCCGATTTCTCTCCGAATCATCAAGGTAATCCCTCTCCCTCCTCTCCTATTTTTTTTCTGGCCGGATTTTGTCCTCTCCGTCGCTCAGTGAGAATTGCCCGAACACCCTAGGGTTTAGGGTGATCCGATTTTCGGTTTTATTTTTATTCTTGTTTTTTCAGAAGGTCCGTTGGGACTCCTTGGTGTGAGTTCTGGTAACCATCGCCGAAGGGGAAGCGGTTCGGGTTGTTTCGGATCGTCGGGTTGGTTTTGGGTGCGTTTGAGTTTTTGGTGAGCTTTTGAGTCACCAAATACTAGGCGGCTCTCCTGCGACTCTTAGTTAGAAAGTGGCAAGAGCCGGAGTGGACAGATGGATACACCAGGAGGTAGAGTCCCTCTCTTTGCCTTTAATTTTAAGTAAAGTAATAGTGAGATGAATACTGCACTGCCTTAGCATTTAAATCATGCAAGTTTAGTTCTGATTAATGCTTCTGTGCAAATCGTGTAAATTTTAGGAATAAGATAAAAGAGGTTTTTTGGTAACTAAACTCACGATTTAATAATAAAACCCCTCAATCAGAGGTGCGTTGTCTTCAAGATAAAAAGTAGTGATAGAATTTTTATGCTTGCCTACTGTATTTTTGTGGGGCCTCTTGATTTTTTGAATGTGATCTTTCTTGTTGAGACAAATATAATGATATGGATATCATACAAGTGTTTGAGTCAATTTCCCATGTTTAGGAAAATTGAGTATGATGATAACCATAGTGGGATGAATTAAGAATAAATGACTTGTTACCTCTAGAAGGTATCAAAGGGTTAAATAATGATAAACCTATCTATTAAGATGAAATGGTTAAACTAGGAATGAATGGGCTAGGGTGGTACGACCACGCCTTGGGATAACGTAATGAGAATCACTTATGTTAGTAAACTATATATGTTAATATCTTGGTTTAGATACTTAAGTTATGTTTCCTTAAGTATGAATGTGAATGTGTTCACTTATGTGTATGTGGTATTATTCTTTGAATTCTTATGAGATAATTCCATAAGCAGTATACTACAAACACGTTGTATTGTGAGTACACACATGCTGATTCCACATAAAGAATGATTTATTGTGAATATGGAATGATTACTTAAAATTCATAAGAGGTACTACCTTATGCATTGAAATATAATTCTAATAATTAATGTGTTTGATTATGGATGGGAGTCATGCATACCCCATGCCAGCTTATTTTGAGTATTGGTGGGAGGCATGTCTACCTCATGCCTGATGTGATCTATATACATGTATGGAAGAGAGAATTCTTACCCCTTTATAGTAAGTTTAGGGATGATAGGAATTCTTACCTCATGCCCACTATTTTCTCTATACGTGTCTGGAAGGGAGTCATTATTACCCCTTAAAAGTTGACTTCTTTTGATGATTACATATCTGGATGGAAGGCAGTTACACCCCATGTTAGTAGTATGTGTATGACAGATGGGAGGCAGTTATACCCAATGCCGGTTGAATGGATGTGATGGAAGGGAGGCATTCTTACCCCTTGCCAGTTGATCTTGGGACGAGAGGCATTCTTACCTCATTCCCACTAATCCCAATTTATGGAAAGGAGTCATTCTTACCCCTTGCCAGTTTATTTTGGGACGAGATTCATTCTTACCTCGTGCCCGCTAATATCGATACGTGTATGGAAGGGTGGCATTATTACCCCTTTACAGTTGACTCATAGCGACGAGAGGAATTCTTACCTCGTGCCTACTAATCACGATTAATGGGTGGGAGGCATTCTTACCACACGCCATCTATGATCTAAACGATTTTATATATGTATATGGTAACATAATCAGGTTACTTTACCGGTAGCAAGATGAAGCTGGTATTGTCGTCTGGTGTCCCTTGGGAACCATGACGAGTGTTATTTACTTATGTACTTATGCTTACTATTTATCCATACCTGCTCACTGTTTAATTATTATACACTGCCTGTATTGGGTTTGACACCGATGGTGCCAACCTACTAAGATTTATATCTCACACCCTACTCGGGCCACCATTGCACTGGGGTACCCGAGTAGACCTTCTTGTTCGTAGGACCTTGGTTGTGTGTTGTGTTGTGTGTACCTGACGAGTTAGTAGAAAAGGACCAAGCGGGAGCTTGGGATTATCAGGAGATTTTCCATCAAGCTTTTCTGTCTTTTCTTTTTGTATTGTTTATAAAGGATGTTGTAATGTTTCCTGATTTCATAAATGTAACATCATCTGTACATTCATGCTTTGTAAACTAGCGTTTTCCACCTTTTATAAAATGGTTATTAGCTGTCATTTTCTTCTGTATTTCAATTGTTTACTACTTCCACTATTGAATAATAATTACTCTGATAATACCATTGCATTACTCTGATATGATGGTATAGTCTCCCGACTATCACCTCATGAGACCCTCGCTACTAGTCTGCTGCCTCTGGCATACGGGGAGACACGCTTGAGGCTATGTGACATAACGGTCCAGCCACCGGTTTGATGGTATGTCGGGCCGGGATGATACATTTGTAAACCATGGAACACAACAGATAGAAATGAAAATGTAATATCCTTTTATTACTTAAACCCTTTAAACTTTTGGAAGGAAAAATATATACTTCATATATTATCTCTTTCAAAGGCAACAATATCATGTCATAATTAATCTGAGGCAATGTATTCTTTCATCAAGTTATCCCCATTATAAAAATAACTCCTTACATAGATTACACTTTTAAATAAGAACTCCTCCTTTAAAAAATATTCTCAGAAAATCCTTCCCTGAGATTATTCCTTCTCTTTTTAAGAAAATATCATCTTTTTTATTTACATAAAGGAATAAATAAGTTAAATAATCACCAAAAAATTTATGAAAACATAACATATGAAAAATTATGTTTGAATTAATTATTCATCTAATATATAAATGAATGAACATTCATCGAAATTAAAATTGGAATACATTCACACATAAATATTTGGATAAGAGATTCATTGAAACTTAACATCATTCAAACATTATATTACTAATTTTTTTGTGAGAATGAATGAAAATATTTATTATATAACTTTTTTTATTCGCATTCATCTTATTGACATCATTTTAAAATTTTTCTAAATCAGCAGTTGAGGATTCATGCATCACAATTCTATCCTCTATAAATTATTGTCTATGAAACTCTCTCTACAAAAAATAAAATTTTTCATCATGAAAATATATCTTTTTAATTTCCTCTATTAACTTTGGAAACTCTTCTTCAACAGCTTATAGCTTGTCCCTGTCATCTTCCAACATCTAAACCATTTATTTCATATATTTGACTGCAGCACACTAATTTTCTATCATATACTTATACTGTTCAACAATAATTACATTTTTAAATTTATTAGATGAAATAATGTCAAATGAATCAGAATAATCAAGAGAAATCTTCTTGACTTCAACTATCTAGTCATCATGATCCTTCAAATCATTATCAATTTATCTAGAATATCTTACCATCCAGTTAAAACATTTCTTATGAGCCTCTGATTTTCCTTTTATGGTTTTGATTTCAACCACATTATGGATAAGTTTCTTAGGAAACATATTTAGTTATTATGATTTTTCATTTAGATAGTTTCATTATTTTTATAAAAATATTAAGTATTCCAATGATATGGTGTTGACTCAATTAATGGTTTTCGATTTTGGACTATTTAATTAATATTTTCTCATCCTTTTTTGATGATGAGTCTGATGGATCTAGTGAAACTTCTAAAAAATGTAGTTTGGATGGTCCAATGTCATATTTTTCTTTATTTTCAACTTTTTTTCTTCCAAAACATATAAAATATCATCTTATTTATATGATTCGTCGTTATCTGATTCTTTTTATGGATAATTTGGAGCTTCTAATTCCTTATTAGTTGATTATTTTTCATCCTTTGAAACATATAACATCTAATTATTATCGGATTGGAATAGAAATAGAGTATATTTTTGAGAAGATTCTGAAGAACTTCATTATTGCATGTTTTCTTGCTCAACCTCAGTTTATTTTTCTTCATAAACTTCTTCATATCCTTTTTCATGTTCTTATTACAACTACCACATTGTTATAAGAACTACATTGCCAAATTTTTAAATTTATTATGGATTTTTCTTCTCAACTAACTTCGAAACATATATTAGGGTTGATACTTTTTCTAAATTCTCAACATTTAGTCCATCAATAATTTATTTTTCCCTTCGATTTTCACTAAATACTAGGATTACTAATGTAACTACTAAGGTTTAGATAAATTTTATACTAACATCTAGAATAATATATTTATTATGAGGATTGGTTTCGGGCCGTTGATCATGTTTTACATTAGATAAAGGATACACTATAAAATGTTAATATGATAATTCTTATTCAACTCCTTTTAATAAAATATCAATCATTCATGACACTAAAGATATTTCATATTCTTTAATGGCCTCCATTAGTTAAAAAATAGTTTGAATTTTTAAATCTAGTTCCTTATCAATATATAACCCAAAAATAGGATCACCATGCTTTTTATACCTTATGATCCATGGGTTTCATTAATTCATCATCTTAAATTGCCTTTTAATTATTTTTTACATTTTAAGGTGACAAATAAGACTTCCCATTTTCCTTTAAAATCCCATTTTATTTAAATGGTGATATTTTTCATGAAACATTATCTATCCTTTCCAAAATATTCTTTAACATTGAATTGAATAGATGCTTCCTATAAGAAATAGTTTATTATCTAATATAAGAATGTTCCTCTAAAACTACATGGGATTGATTTTTTACATGGAATACTTCAATCCAATTGACTGAATTCATATTAATGTAATATGGAATTATAAAAAAAAATTATTTCATCAAATATTTATTTTTTGATTCAATATAGATAAATACATCCCTAACAATTTTTATTTGTTTCATGTTTATTAGAATGTCCAAAAAAATATTAAGAACATTGAGAGTATATTTGTCTCCCTTTATCATTGTGTCATACCCTAGCATCTAAATTGTAGTAACCATGACATCTAGATTGATATGAAACAATTTTATAACATTATCATAATAAATGAATAGCCTTTTTCCATATCCTTAGAAAATATCCAAATCTTTTCCAAAATATTATTGTAAATTGGATTCGATTCCACTAAAAGATGGAATTCTATCAAATTAGAATTTTTATGATATGAGATTTTATTAATTTTACAAAACATTTTAAAAAATCATATATATATCATCTTCTGAATAGAATTATACTAATTCTTAACACAATCAAACAATATCTGGGTAAAGTTAATAAAAAGATATTTTTAAGTTATGTTTTTTCCAATACTTGGAATGTAATAAAATTTTATAAAATAGATTCATAATTTTCATAGAGGGTTCTTTCAATTATACATTCTCTAATGACTTATCTCTTTGAAAATTATTCTGATGTGGCCACTGTACTGAATCTTTTGTTGGTGTTCAGATTGAGAAATCTTCTATGATGAATGGGAAATCAATCGGACTGAGTTGGTAATTTGGTGCTGAGAATCCAGAGAGATATCCTAACAACATATATGGGACACAAGTAACCCACTCATATATATAGTCATGGGGGAAACGTTTCAAATTCTAGATAAAATAACTAACCAGACTATAAACACTTTTTTATACGATGATTGAGATTTAATCTAATAATGATTTAAAAATAATTCTAAACGATTAAATTTTTTTATGAAAACTATTCACTGCACTATTGTATTTTCTGGAAACATTTTATTTTAAAAAATATATAACAAATTACAGAATTTTAAAATCAAAAGAGAATATTAAGTTAAAAATTTATAATCTATAGTGATGGATAAGTAAAATATATAAAATATTAGATGAGAACATTTCATTGTATAAATATTTATTTTGATATTAGTAACCTTCTCCACATAGTTTTTTAATATAAATTCGTTTCAATAATGTTTCTAGGAAAAAAAATATTTTCAAGAAATATTTTTTAAGGATTTTTTAGAAGGGTAATATTTTGACTTCGAATATTATTTTTATTAAACATTTTTTCTAGAGAATACTTTTTTCAAAAAAATGATTCTGGAATGATTTTTAAATTTTGTATATGATCATTTTATAGAAGTTTTGATTCCTAAAACAAAATTAAATTATAAAACATAAATTTTTTATATAAATAAGGTTTTAGAATACTATAACATATGTACTACCCATTTGAGAATGAGTTCATTGATGTATGATATTGTGTAAACCTAAAATAAATATGAATAATCATTTGTTATTAATCACTCTTAGATTATGTTTAATATATTCATATCTATGGGAAGAAAATGGTTTAGTAAAACTATCTACATTTTGTTCTTGCAGTTTTGATGAATATGAAAATGAAATCACATATCTGTGTATGATGCTGAATGAAATAGTGTCTTATATATATTTTCTTGGAACATGAGTTATGTGATGGGTTTTTTATTTAGTAAATGGGACTTATGTTATCAAAAAATATTTTATTTTTATTAAAACTCATTCCATATTAAGTGAGTGTGTGTTTCATTCACAAGACTTTAGCATAACAACTTCTAGCAGCCACATATTTTGCATCATTAATGGAAACTGAAACTGAGTTTTGTTTCTTTCAACACAATGAAACAAATTTTTCTCCTAACAAATAACATAATTTATATGTACATTTCCTATCCATTTTAAATCAACAAAAATCATCATCCTTGAAATATTTTAACTCAAAATCAATTCCCAAATTTAAAAAAAAAAACAAATATTCATAATTCTCTTTAGGTTCATAAAGGGTCATTTAACAGCACTTGGAGGGGAATTTTTTTATTGGATTGCTATATAGCACGTAATAATACTGAAAACATTAATTCATTATGACTAACTCTTAAATAAATTAATATACTAATAGTACCACTAAATGTATTTTGACCAACTAGTATCTCAGCGGGATCAACATATAATGTATTTAAGGTTCCGATGAGAGTATTAATATATTATGTGTTTTCATATCCAAATTTCTTAAGAATATATTTATATTAATATTTTAATATATAACATTTCCTTCTATTTTTTGTGAAATTTGAGAATTTAGAAATTATTTGTACTCAGCCATCATACCCATTTCAGACACATACTTCATAAGATCCAAAAATGAATTTACTAATGACTTTTGAGTTTATCAGATTATAATTCCACTAACATATATTTGTACAATCATTAAATTCATATTAACATATTTTATAAACAGGGTTGGATTTGTGACTCCCTTAACAAAGATATTTTTTAACAAAAATCTACTTATCCTATTATACTTGGATTTATGATCTTGTTTATGTCCATATAGTGCCTTAGTAATTTTAAAAACAAGATATGGATTTTATTATTTCCAAAACCAGGTGTTTATTCTATATAAACATCCTCCAGGAAATATCCATTAACGAAAGAACACTTCACATCCATTTAAATTAATTTTAAATTTAAGAATTCTGCACATGATGGAACTATATTAATAACATCAAGTCTAGTAAACAGAGCATAAGATTATTAGTAGTTTATTCGCTCTTCTTTATTATAACCCTTAGCATCCATTCTAGTTTTTTTATAACTATTATTTTATTTTCACCAAATTTTATCTGAAAGACACATTTTTCTTTAATTAAATAAATATCTTTAATTCTTTCATCTCAAGTCCAAACATGATCCCTTTCAAATTCATTAAGTTAACATTACATTTACTTTATCTGATCCTCGTCACGTAATGCTTCATTTTGAGTTTTAAGTTAAAATTGAGATTAGAATTATAGATGTTCTATTTCATTTATAATAGAACTCTTAGTCCTACCTGGTTGATCTACATCACCAATGCTATTATAACTAGGATGGTTAATAAGAAACAACTGGTTTATAGCATTTTTACATTAATTTTCACCAATAATAGGTTGATAATAATCGTGATATAAAACATAAGAAATAAATTCTCTACTTTTTTCTCATAAAAATAACATTCTAACTTAGTTTGAACATCAGTTTTAGATATAACATATTACTGTTAATGTTGGGTTTATTTGAAAACAAAGGGGCTGGTTTCATCAAACACAACATGTACTATTTCCCCAAAAGTATGTTTGTGTTTATTAAAAACACTTTAAGCCTTATTAGTTGTAGAGTAACCTATAAATATTCATTCTTCCTATTCCAGTAAAAACAAGTGTACTTTATTATTAGTTTTAGATTGAATAATTTTTAACTTCTAAAATATAAGGAATAATGTTTTAGGGCCCTTTTAGACCACTATCCATAATAATTTCTATTAAAAAATAACTAATTAAAACATGATTTATGGTATATAATTTATTACTAAATGAATTAGCCCAAAAATATTTAGCAAATGAGTGGTCAATCAGTATGGTTCTAATAATATATTTAAGAACTCTATTCTACCTTTTTAATGAACCATTTTATGTGGATTTCATGGTTCTAGAAAGATATTTATAATACCAATTTTACTAAAAAAAGTTTCAGAATCAAATTTTAAAAAATATATACCATGACCACTATGAATCATTATCAAGGATTGTTTTTCTCATTCTTAACTCTAGTTATTAAAATTTAAAATAACTAAAGGATTCAAATTTTCATGCTAGAAAATAAATCAATGTATATATATTATAATCAATAACTAAAAAATATATAAATTATTTTCTACTGATACTTCCAGTTTCTGTAGGACGAAATAATCCATGTACACTAACTGTAAAGCCTCAGAAGTTGAAAATTCAGTAATAAATTTTAAACATGATTTACTTTTCTTACCGTATTATCAAATATAATATTCTTATAAATAATAAATACTATGTTTTGGTAGATCCTTAAAAAGTACATTCTTAGAAAATATAGTGAAATTTCTATAATTATAGTTTCCAAAAATATTGTTCCTTAACCAATATTATTATTCCATTACATTAAGGAAATTTATATCAATGAATCCAAATTTATTTTTTTAATAATCTAAAAATTATCATGCTAATTAACGAAATTAATAAAAACATATTTAAAACTATCTGTAGTACATTTAACATTCCTAAAATGAAAAATATATCCATCATCCCATAACTGACTTATTCTTATAAGGTTTATCTTAATTCCAACCAAAGATACATCATTTGAAATTAAATATTTTCAAGAAGAAAAATATTACCTATACTAATAATCTGTCATTGAGAATAGTCTATAAAAGTTACTTTTCAACCTTTAATCATTATAATACACATAAATAAATATTTCTTCTGGTTCATATATCTCAATCAAAAAATATCAATATACCAAATATTCTATTTTTCCACATTCCTTATTTTCATGAAAAAAACCTTAATGCTCTAGAACCCAAACATTTTGGGGTCTGGTGTTATCAAAATGTAAAATCATAGGTATCCACATTTTTACAAAATTAATACATTGAGATAATGATATTTTTTTTAAAGTATGCTTTATGAAAACTTAAGGATGTAAAATTATTTGAAAAACTTATTTCAGTATCTACCACATTGATATTCATTGTAATATGAAGCACTCTTTGGAATGAAGTAATTATTACTAAAAAGAGGTTTCTTGATTATTATATCCATTCCAGAAATAAATCTATGGTGTATTATTTGATTATAAATTTTATTAATGTTTTCTATTCTAGAGGTAAACTTAGATAAATGTTTCTTCAAACTAGAAATATTATCTTTTAGTGTTTAAAATATGTTTTTATCATCAGTAGAATAAGAATTCATATTTTGTTTTACAAAATCAGTTTGAGAACAATTATTTTAAAAAATAATTTTCTAAATATCATTTGAAATAATATCATTTTCAAAATAAGATTTATCATTATATTTATAATGTTCTAATATTTTCATAGTTTAAATCATAATTCAGGAATTATATTTTAGATTTTTTTCGTGAGCATTGTCATATATTTTTTAAAATTATTATTCTCATTCACAATTAATTTTAAAAATATAGATAATTCACCATAACATGATAAAGTGTTATACTATTCAATTGATAATAATTATTCATATAAATATATATAATTATTCTCATCATTTATATCTGGGTTATTAGCAATTCTAGTTCGATTAGTAAGAGACACAGTAGTATGTACCTTATACATGAAAATTTCTTGCACCTTAGGTATTTGTGTATATACACCAATATTTATCTATCTGGGACTTTCATTTTATGAATAATTTTTTAAATAAATATCTCCTCCAGATGAATTCCAAGTGTCAAAATCTTCAAGACACTTTTTTCTCTTATTATTATAATTATTTATATTTTTCTGTTAAAATTCATCTTTTTGTTATCATTTATTTTTAGTTTAGGAAATTAGGTCTTATATGATCTTCATTATTACATTCATAACATATTACTTTAAAAGATTATTTTTTCTTATATTTATCCTTATGCCTCTTCCTATATCTATACTAAAAATATTTCTTTACGATAATATTATTCATGATTCAAGAATGATTAGATAATTTATTTCTAGTCTATTCTGAGGAACTAGTATTTGATTAAACAATTACATTATTCCATTAAGACAATTTCACCACATTATTAGTATATTTATATTTAATAGGAACACTAGATTTAGTTGTAAAACCATTGCCTCCAATTTTCCTTTTCATCATTTCATGATCCTTTTTTATTCTTCTTTTTCATTGTATAAAGGTTCAAACAATTTCAAATAATGTAATATTTATAACCCTTAAATTAAAATCTAAATTTTTTATATTAGATTCCAATTCATTCGGAATAATCTCAACAAAAATTTATACTAATATTATGATAATTTGATATTTATCTCTAATATATTATAAACTATTAACCATTGTCATGAATCTTTGATTCACCTTAGCTACAGATTCTATAAGTAAGAAATGAAAAATTTTAATTATCAGTTCTCAACAAAAACTCTTTTAGTTTCAATGACATTCGAAGTTCCAAAGAGAGTAAACTTTAACATTTTCTATATATTTTGTTCTGATTCAAATTTATAATTTTAACTATAGAAACTTCTTATCATAGAATAAATTATAAAATTCAATACTCTTTAATTCAATTGATCTTCTAGATTTTAATAATTCATAAAAGTACTAACATACATTTCAGGAATAAAATAATTTCTAGTTATCATGACAATTTCTTCTACACTAGTATTGATAAGAAAATTATTCATTATATCTCTCAAGTATTGATAATAATTCCCATAAACAAATTTGGACAAATAGAATTAATATTTTCTAGTTTAGTGAGATTAAAACATTCAATCTTATCAAATAGAAACTCTTCTTCTACAAAACACTTTTTCATAAGAATAGTTTATTAAAATGTTTATTATAATAATACAAATAATTATAGTATATATAAAAATTAAAAACACTACAAGTATAGAAGTAGAATATGATCTGATACCAATTATTGGATTGTAAGAGTGTACAATTACTATAAGAGGGGATGAGTTGTAGTTTAAAATTTTAAACTAAGACAATCAAAACAAATTATTATCCAAAAAATTGGACTTATATTTTATCTGGTCATCAAAGTGTTAAAATTATATCCTAAAGATGATTGATATATCAGTGTTATTATCATTATCACATACACATTGATAAAATATTTTATTATAATGATAAGTAAAGAACTAATTATCAAATGTAAATTTTCAGTGTAATATTTTACATGTAGAGATAAGTAAAAAATCATATAAGGGTAATAATTACTTACAAGATTTTAAAAAATGTAAATAAAATCTTTGACCTTATGAGTTAAGCATGTCATTAATCCTAACATAAGATATGCATTGTTTTATTACCTACTATAAGGGTCTGTATTTTTATTCTTGGAAATACCTTGAAAGTATTATTAGAATTTATCTTTCTTCCACTTTCATAGAATACCTTGATTTAACATATTGGAATAGATCTATCATTATATCCATGTAATCCCTATATTTTATGGATTGTATTTACCCATCTAACATTCATTTTAATCCCATAATCTAACAATAATCTAACATAATAAATAAAAAATAAAATACATTATATGGAATTTACAATACTCACATGGATTTCTAAGATCTAAAACTCTCTGAATGATTACAAAGCTCAGCAATGAGATGTTCATGAATAGTGATCATTAGATGATTTTATTTCTAAAATTATTCAGTTCTGATCTCATCAAATTAAATCCTATCTTTAGGAAATTTTTTAACAAGAATATTTTGGATACGGTTGCAAAAACATCAGATAGCATTCACTTTGACCAATTAAATTGATTTGGATCTTGATCTTAATATTTCATCATGAACTATAATTCATTATTTGATCTTGTTTTTTGTTACACTATTATAATGCTATAAAACATTTTGTCTGATATAAACAATTCCAATTACTCTGATTCTATTTAATGGATACATTGATGGAATATAATATTATTTACAAATATGAAAAACTTATCAATGGTTAAATTGATGAATTAGAAATATTTACATTGTGACGGCTTTATATTTGGGTTGTTTGATTGATAGAATACAAGTATAACCACTCCTCAAGAAATTAGTTAGGAAAATGTAGAAAACACACCATCATTCATATAGATCAGATTGAATAATAAAATTTCATATTCATTTTACAATGGAACCATTTCTAGGTTTTGTATAAAAACAATTCATCTCTAAATACATACTAAAATACTTGGGATATTTAATGTTAATAAAGTTGAGTTTTTAATATTTTTTTATTGTTTTTTAAAACCAAATAAAGGAAATGTTAAATTTAAAACATTCAACTCAACATATTATTGAATGATTATAAATTTGTAAATATTATCTAGTATTAATATATTGTTCTAACATTCTATGTAGGTCGACTATAAACCAAATAGAATTGAGAAATTTATATTTTTTGGGGATTCTGACAACAAAATATAAGGTTATTTTTTCATTTCCTTTATGGTGGGGGTAATGGTTGTAAAATAACCTTACAATTCTATCACACAACCTTACCTTTTTTGAAAAACCATGAACCAATATACATACATTTCAATCTCTCTCTTTCTCATGATCCACCATAAATAATTTAACATCTCTATACATTTTTTTCACTTCCACGGTTAAAATATAATAATGAACTGTGAGCTTTAACCAATAGCTCATTATTAAAATATAGTATCAATGGAATACAAACATACTTCCTAAAACTCAACATTATATCACAATAAATTTTTAACTATGAAACATTTGTAACCTTATTTTTGAGCTTTATATCTTCCTTATATAACTCTTTAATCTTCACCTGGATTCATGGTTAAACACTTATTTTAGAATGATAATATTTCTATCATTCAATAAAAATTTCAAGTTCCATATTATATAAATCTGTAAACATTGGATCTTTTGTAATCCTCGTCATAGACAATAGTATGTGACACTTTTGACTCTTATAATCTCCCACCTTTTTCTATTTCCCTGTGTTGTAATATATAAAGGAGATAAAATCTTTAATCAACACCAACCATATTCTATAGCTTATAATCATGTGTATTTTGTGAATAAAAACATTAAAAATAAAGGATCAGCATATATTTCACTCAATTATCTTGAAATATAATTTATCCACATCATTAATGAGAAAATTACCACAGATAAATATAATACTTTTTTTCAGCATCTGTTATCATGAACCACAATTTTTTCACATATTCTATAACCTTATCATTATGGAAGTGGAATCATTTCATCCCCTTAATAGACTATTAAATATATATCATTAACCCTTCATCACTATAGGGTATTGTAAGAACATGTGAGATGATTAAATTTATCAGTAGTTCCTTTAATGTTTTCCCACAATCATGTGTCCAAAGGAACACAGATTCCTTTTGAGTTAACATGGTGAGTAGACTAGACAATTACTTTAAATTCTACACAATGGATTGATAATGTTTATCTAAACCAAGAAAACTTTTGATCTCAATAATAGAGGTTGGTCTGGGCCCGAATTCAATATCTTCCATCATTGATTGATCCATAGTCATACCCACTCTTGAGATTCTATGACCTAGAAATGAAATTCTTTATTTTCAAAATTTAGCATTCGTAAATGTTTCAAAAATATTTTCTTTAGTTAAGAACTTCAGTACAATCCTATGATAATCTTCATATTCCTCATTACACTTATAATATATAATAATTTCATATATAAATACAGCCAAAAAATGATCAATGTAATATCGAAAGAATAATTAAATCCAAGATGATTTTAGTTGAATTAGTAAAATCAAATGTCACCACTATAAATTCATAGTGTCTATAATTCAAATGGAATATTATCAGGGATAATTTTTCTATTTTGGATCTCTACAAATAATATCCATATTCAATATCAATCTTGATAAAATATTTATTTACTTGTAATTGATTGAAATAATCTTTAATATAGGGTAGATGATATTTATTCTTTATTTTGAACTTATTCTATTCCTGATAATGAATCCATAGTCACAAGATCCATCATACTTATAAACAAAAAGAATTGGTTCAGCCCATAGTTATAAAAATATCCAAAATAATCCCATATAATGATTATCCTATAATTTTTCATTAGTTCATGCAACTCAATTTGGTCCATTATATAATGATTTTTTCAAATGTGTGTATCACAAGGTCTAATTTCTATTGAATTAAAATCTTCATGATTAAGATGTGGAATGGGTAATTATTCTATAAAGACATTAACAAACCCAAATCAATTAATAATATATTTTATTTTTAGTTTATCCTCAACTATATGAGATAAAAACTTCTTTTAAATAGGTTTAAAGACCTATATAATGGATTAAATATCCATTCGAATGTAGTATTTATTATCCTATAGATTTTCAATCAAAGGTTGGTTCAGAATATAAAATGTTACATTAATTCCTAAAATGATGAAGTGGGTTGTATATAATATAAGACAATTCATGCATAAAATAAAATAAATTTCATTTAGTTGATGGATAATACTGTTTGTATGATGCAGTTTCCAACAAAATTCAATTATAGACGAATCATCAACTTGAGAAAAGTTGATCTATAATTATGTTTTTTCATTATAAATTCAATATATAATCATTGAGTTTAGAATTAATATTCTTTGGGACATTTCATGGAATATAGTAAATCATATAGATAATATCGAATAGGGTACTTATATATTTGAGCATACCTATAACCACCTCAAGTTCATCCTTTTACATTTAGTCCCTTACTAAAACCGAAATTGTTAGCATGACCAACCTGAATCAAAAGTCTAAATGAAAATTCCTAAGAGAAATTCAAAGGATTTATAAATCAGGACACCTGATTTTCAATCTATGACACATATTTTTAACCTAGGTCCATTATTATTATCATCTATACAAATATTTCATAATGGTTCGTATATAAACTGTGAATTAACCCAAGAATATCCTAATGGAGTGTCTAACATTGTTCACAGTAAGGGAAAACTCATTTTTTACTAGATTAATGGTCATGTAATACTCAAACAACTCTTTTCATGGTTATTTCCCCTACATTAATATATTCCAAAACAATGTCTGCATGTAATATCCAGACTAGGATGTATTTCTACAAACACCAAATAAACCCATACAAACCAAAACACGAATATGTTATCATATACATAGACATACCCCCAAGTTATAAAAAAATATATACAATCAAAAATTCAAATGATTAACCAAAACCTACTACGATAAAAACTATATCACCCCAAAAATTTCATAAATAGATATTTAATTATAATTTTTTCATATTCATTATATAACATTATGATCCATTCACAAACCCTAAATTTTTAGAGGATTTTGATATTATATGAACAATATTATTATTTCATGAAATATCTTCAACATCTCACATAAATAACTCTTGAAAAAGTTCAATTCATAGTCCTACCGCACATAAACCCATTCTATATAACATGGGAAAGAAACAAAAAATGGTATTTTATATGCTCGGTAAGAGATAAAAGGTAGATATCAGTGACCACTTAAGTATAAAATATAAATTTGGGAATGAGAACATGATATTGACTTTTAGAAACTGTACCCAATATATCATAGATCATAATAATGATTCATTTCATAATGAATTGTTGTTCATATGACATGAATTATAATGGAATCAATGAAAATTAACCATTAGAGTATAACAATGTCATAAGGAATAATTTTTTTGCATACATATAAGAATATAAAATCATTTCTTTGGTCAAGGAACACTACCAAGGTCATCATAGTGAATTGCATTTACTCCCGATTCCATCTTATCCTTAATAAAGGTTCACTCCCAAGAATATCATATTGGATATAAAGCCTTACCAAACTAGGTTCACTCCCAATTTTAGTCCTTTTTATCGCTTGAGATATCCATACTTACCGAATGCATTAGAAGACTATGTAATTATGGGACCACTCTTCACATAGTTATATTCATACATATGTGTGTAATAAGATAATAAAAATTTCATCATATGATAACCCATGTAAATGTATTGGGATTAATAAACATTTCATCATTTCAACATATCATAAACTATGCTAAATAAATGGGTTTCATAAATGTTTCATCATAAGATAAGAAACCAATGGGAAAGAAATGGGTTTCATGGAATAATACAAAAATAATCATTACAATACATATATTGAATTAAATTGGACTGTATCATTGGATCATATCCCTATTAAATCATAGGTAACATTGAATGATGTTATCGTAGATAAAAAATTTATTTAATAGATAATTGGATCAATTTTTCAGGAAAAATACCATTATCGCATTGAATTCACTTATATAATTTTTTAATTATTTCCCAAAAATTAAGGTAAAAAATATTATTTGAGAATAATCTAGAAAACATGTAAAGAAAGAATCGATCCATTATGAAGTAATGACATATTGAAACTACGTTCATTTCATGTATGAAAAAATTAAAATTCCCTTCGCATTTTGAATACAAACTCAAATATACCCCATTTAAAAACTAAAAAGATTATATTTTAAATCATCTATTTAAATTAAAACACGGGTAAAAATTATTTAGAACATAAAAAAGATAATATAAAAAATATTCAGGAAATGTTTTAGAAAACATGGACATATAAGAAAAACAAATGTTACCAATGAGATAGATAAATTTGAGTTTTCATAAAAACATTATTCCAATAAATTGAATTCAAATTGCAAGGAAAATGAAATAAAAAAATTTAATATCATGATAAAACCATTTAACAGTAAAATTAATTGTATTATTTGTAGTTAGGTTATATAATTACATCATCGTAAAATTAATACAAAACAATCTCGATGAACAATGAGATTGTAACATAAATCCATTACCTCAAGTTTTACATGTTCCCAAATATCACTTAACCAATATATAATAAATTTAAATTTATTATAATTATATTATAGAGTAAATTATGTAATTTTAAAATCATGTATTATCTAGTTATAATGTTTTGAATCCCAATTATTAATAATTCCATATTTATGTTTTCATCTCTGGTTGTTTACTTTTTATTTTTTCATAATAATTTATATTTGATATTTCTATTTATTGTACATTAATCATGAATCCATAATCTACATAATTTTAATCATGATATATATGTAATACATATTAATTATATATATATATATATATATATTGCTTCATAATTTTTAGAGATACAAAAATTGATTACACCATTCTGGGTGATGGTAGGTCTTTTGTATTAGTTAATGTTGTTTTAAAATTTCATTTGATGGAAAAATAAATGGTAGATAATAGTTTCCCATTATAGAATAATTATTATGACATATATATATATATATATTTATTATATTAATTATATCTATTCTAATTACTATCGACGTAAATAAGAAATGAAAAACAAATCACATCACTGTGTAGAGGTAGTTGTCCACACAAAAGCCTAATTGATGTTATCTTATTCGAACGAATTAAAATGTTAGAAGTAATATATGATATGATAATTAAAAATCATATTTATGACATATATATAATATATAAACATAAATTTAATAATATTTACCATCCACGAATGATTGTGATGGAAAATTAATTATATCATAGAATGTAGGTGGTAGTCAACACATACTGATGAGCAATGCATTCACTTCACATTTAATGGAAATGAGAGAGAATAATAGTGGTTACATTATCATAATTGACGTTAAGTATATAAATAATACTAAATTTATTATTTTTTTATTAATAACATATAATTAAGGGTGTTAAAAGATGAAATAAAATGAATGAGTTTGGAAAGGATGATTACTTATTCTTAGATATTTTACCATTGGATCAGTTGTTTAGGATTCATGGAATAGTTATTAAATAAAAAAACCTCTACATCATGAATATATAAGTTGAAAAGATAATTTTTCTAGTTATGGGATAAGTTATTTGGCTCAATTTGTTTTAATGAAATGACACAATGGGTGTCCTTTTATAAGTCGGTGATATGACACATAAAGAATATCTTAAAAGAATAAAATATAATAATTTCAAACTAAAGAAAAATTATTCCAAATCGCCCGATATTCAATAGATAAATAGGATATGTTTTCCATATGAACAAAAAATTGGTTTCATACATATATTATTTGCAAATATACCATTATATCTTGGTTTAACACCCCATGGTAATCTAGTTTTAACACCAAATGCAGTTATTTTTTTTACTATTTCTATTATTTATGAAAAAAATTAATTTTTCCCCATTTCAATGTTTTGAAACTATAATTATAAAAATTTAACCCATTTTATAAAATTAATTTAATAGAAATTGATGAATTTAAGTATAAATTAACCTGCAGAATACAACAAAAGGCAGTTTGTAGAAAAATGTATACTTAAGTATAAAATATTTTTTTTTACCAAAATCCAATGAAAAAATAAATAAAATAAACAAAATAATATTATTAATAAGATAAATTATATAATTTTACTTTATAAAAAAATTTAAAACTAATTTAATATTTTATAATCCTTTAAATGAAAATACATTTTCCAATAAAAATAAATATTTTCCACTATTGATATACAATAAAATATTTTCATAAAATTAACAAAAATTCACTCTTAACTAATTTTTCCATGTTTATCTCAAAAATTCATCTCAATTTCTCGACTAAATTTTTTATAATTAGAATAAATTAATCAAAATATTTTTTCATAGAAAGTAATAAAAGACATTTTTAGGGAAAATTTATTTTTGAATCAGATAAGGACTTTCATAAATATTAAATACTTATTTATCAATATATTTACTATTTATAAAGAATTTATACATATTTTTTAAAAATATATTTATTTCTATTCATTATGGAAGTTTAATGGCTATGTTAAAATGGTATACAATATTAATGTTCATTTAGAATTGGTTTCTATGTATCACAAGCTATCAAATAGATTACAATATTTATAAAATATAGTGGTGTTACATAAAATAAGAATTTATGTAAGTTATGGAAGGATTTTTTTATAGATCATCTGATACATCTGTTCATGAATGATATGAATAAATTAATATATATCATTGATAAATAGTGAGGAGTTGTGTCTAATATCACCTATATTTTTGAGCATTGTCTTTATACAACCAACACTACAACTCTAGGTACTTCATCTCTCCAAATAACCAATTCATCAACTACAACCAATCCACCTTCCACAGCTCCAAAGAATATTATTAGTATTACTATACGTTAAGATATCCATTTTATAAGACCTATTTATAAAGTGATTTTGATTCTAGGAGCTTTTTATTCTTTGATTCCAACCCCTTCACATGTTTCTACCTCCAAAGATAATAGGGATTTCACGTATAAACTACTCCATGATTAATGATCCGACATACTCAAATTCTAATTAATTCATCTATTATGGTTGTTGTAATTACTAAATCATTTTTAAGTCAACTTATTCTATCTTATTCGGACTTGTATCCCTATATATTGAATAATATCTCCATTCATTTATGTATCCGTATAACATCATATAATATTTTTTGATTTCTACATCAACATTTCCAAACTATATCCAATAATATTTTTTGTAATCCCAAAAGGGGATAATATATCGATATAAATTATTTATTAGTGAACTTTATTTCATTAATTATTCGATGATTTGTGATCATAAAAAGGGTGGATATTATTGGATTAGTCCCAAAATCCATTATTTTAATAATCTCAAATCATGTTTATGATATTTTAAATGAATTATGTGTTCTAGGATAGAAAATATTATTTCAAGATAGATAGGAAAATATTAAAAAGTTGCAGAGTGAAAGGATATTCAGTTATCAAACACATGATGAAACCCTATGGATCGTGTGATTAGATAAGAAACTGTGAATAATTTGACTGAAATTTCTCTATTTTTACGATACACATAAATAATAATAGATCTATATAAATGGTGATTCAGTATACTACATGATGAAATATAAAACTCATAAGAATTTTGAAAATTATGGATCTTATCCCAAGGCTAAAAGAATAAACTTTTTGATATATCCTCTCACATGTCATTCGAATTACAATGAATTGGAGTGACCATATGATAGAGTTATAAATTCATAAATGTACTAAATTGGTCAATGATTACTATAATAAACTATACATTAAATTTATGTAAATGATTGCTAGAAAGAATTGAACACATGTTTAAAGGATATATTCTAGGACCCATCAATTGAATCTATCGAAATAGTTCCCAATTCTTTTAACAGACCCTGAGGTATAAAGAAGACATGGTAGACTTAAAGTGACCTTTTATAACTTGTGTTATATTTTAGTGATATATCCACAAATAAATATATAAATAATTAATTCAATGTCATATATTATAAAACTTTTTTATTTCATATCAATTTTGATGATATTTAATTATAATTCATAAATATATATTTTCAAGATTAATTTCACTATTTTAAAGGGATAAATATGTAATAGAGAAAATAGATATCTTAAAAACAATAACACATGTTTTGGTTCCCCATTTATAAAATAATGACATTTTTCCTAGTATGAATCACTAAGAGGTCTGATATAAAATTTCTATTCATTTTATCATCTTTTAAAATAGATGTAAGACATTGATTAGAGATCTAAAAATTTTCAAACAACTGAAAAGTGACATTTTTCATAGATACATAAATGTTTAATTCTCCCCCTCTCTTTCTCAGCATTATATATTTATTTTTAGTTTTGATATAATTATTATTATTTTATATTAAGTGCCCAATCCTACACAAATTTTAATAGTAATCAAATACTCTTTCCTCAATATCCTTAATTATTTTATTCCCCAAAAAGTTGTGTGAGAGGATTTTTATTATCCTTGAACCCCATTTATCCTATTGTAACATACATATCAAATCTCTATTTTCAATCATCCTATTCATTTTAATAATCATGATTTAAAATGGGTTAATTCCCAGAGGGTAAGACTATATCTTGATCTCATACTGAACCGTTAATTTTTTATTTCTATTTTATGATTATTTAGGTCCTTTACTCATTTTAAAAAAAATATAATTATTTTTATTAAATAAATACTTTGAAATCAATCTTTATTAGGTTGTATATTTACTATCTGAGGTGAGTATATTAATGACTATACAATAAGATAATCACATGTTATTATAATTGTGTTCTGATAAATCCCTTGAAAGGTTATTTCAAAACCTAAAATCTGTTATACATGATATATTATATAATTGAGTGTTTCCAAATTTATGACTTTTGTTTTAACATATTCTCTAATATACATTTTTATTGGGTAAGAAACTCACACCCTCCCTCTTGAACACTCCACTATTACCATGTCATTAAAAATTGTATTTTAGTGTTAAAAAGATCAAAGGTTCTTTACATTGACTTTTTTATGTTTTAGGAACCAATATTTTTCTTTATTTTTGTGATGTTTTAATAAAAACAGTTTTTTAAGTGGTATTTAAATGGTTTTTCTCTTTGAATCAAATATCCCAATGTTTTATGTTTCGATTTTGATTATAAATTATTAGATCATATTTTGTAAGCCCAACATTAAAAACCGAAAATTCATTGTTTATTCTATTTTAAAATTTATTTTTTATTTTTATTTGATACATTGGATATATATATATATATAATTTTTTATCAATATAGTTCCAACATAAAGGTCTATTTCATATATACTGAACCACATATGTGTCATTATTAATATTTTCATAAACATCAAGTGTTATCCCCTTTAACATGAACTATAGGTTTTCATAAAAGAAAAATTGGGCACCTTCATAAAGGTCATCTTTTTAGATATACATAAATGTGATTCCAAAATATAATAACCCATGTAAGTATATGTGTCAACTCACATAATGATAAAACTATTTTTTGAGGACCTATGTAAGTTGTTTTATATAGGAAATCATCATGATGAAATAGCTATGTAAATATACTCTTACATTTCTGATATCTATATCTGAGTAACATATTTTCTATACTTGGGTACCCCCTCATTGAATCTATTTCCCTAATGTTTATCAAATTCCACATATATATGTATGTTTTATGGCTATCACATATTTTCTTTAGATCATGTAAGGGTTTATTTCATTGAATAATTATAGGATCTGACTAAACCAACAGGATTTTTAATGGGAAATAAATCATAGAGTAACCTAAAATCTCTAATTAAAAATATAAGACAAGAATGAGCTTGTTATTTTCAATGGAGTTAAAATAAATAAATTTCAAATTGAAGCTACTAATTATTTAATTGAGTTGGAAATTTATCCCAGTATTGAATGCATGGTGCTAATGCCAAGGGTGCATGGAGGTTGTCCTCTTTTTCATGGAACATCATCTTGAGTTTGCATTAAGGTACATATGACTTGTAACCAATACCATATGATGATATATTATATTAACATAGAACAATTAACCATGAAGAAATCATTGGGTGTGGTTTCTATTTTAAATTTGATTAGATTATTGGAATAATAATGGGTGAAGATGAATGTAATCTATGGGTATTTCCATGTCATGGATGCTAGTTGTTATACTAGTTGTGAATTGTTTCATGATTCATATTCAAATTTGTGGAAATAATTTTGTTCAAAAAGGTAAACTCATCATTCCATTCTTGAGGACTATCTCTCTCTCAATTATCCCTCTATATCATCTTTAGTTTGCATTTTTAAATAAATTTTCATTTTCTCCTACCCTATGTTCATTAACCTTCACAAATGGAGGGATAATCTACTAGAATTTACTATGAAGTAATGATTCAGTCTTCTTATATACTTTAATTTCAATATGATAATTATCCAAATATATTCTCTTATTTGTCATTGATCGTCTCGTTGTGAGATGCAATGGTGCGTTAACTCTAATGATCTATTTCCTACTCTTGTTACAATAATTATTTTCCATTTATTTATTTATTATACTCAAAATACTGTCTTAAGTGTGGTGTTTGTATTGGATGAACTCGATATAATCATTTTGGAATGTGATAAATCCTTTTCATAGTGGCCTTGTTGAGTAATTGTAGTTGAAGTCTTGGAGAATGATTGTAAAATATGAGAAATGTTTTTGAGTGAGTGTTAATTTCTTTTAGTGATATTGATGCTTGAGTCAAGACATTAATCGTGCATATAGTTTGGTTGAGTGTTGATGATTCAATTAATTTTTTTTGGACAATTACTTGTTGTTTATAGGAGAATCAACATATGACTAATCTTTT
This sequence comes from Viscum album, assembly GCA_963277665.1. Classification (NCBI taxonomy): domain Eukaryota; kingdom Viridiplantae; phylum Streptophyta; class Magnoliopsida; order Santalales; family Viscaceae; genus Viscum; species Viscum album. The sequence continues at coordinate 327,737,876 of OY728143.1, forward strand.
TTCCCACTCAAATTATTTCCATTTTATTATGTTTTTTTCTATTTATCTTTTTTTTCAAAATATATCTTCATCACTAATCTTAATGGTTTCTTCATTCTCTTAAAAAAATAAAAAAAAAATATTATTTGAAATAATTGACGTACACACTTCTTCCAAGAGAGGTCCCTAAGGTTTTCCAATATAATATATCTAGAAAGTATATAAAATTTGTTATTATTTGGATAATGATAGATTAATATCATTTATAACCAATTCAATCCTATGATAAATGACTCGTGGATAGTTGAGTGGATTAATATTTTCCCAATCCAATATATGAATTATCAAAACGTGATTATATTTGTACCCTAATGGTTTTAGGTTTATATATATGTTTTTAAATCAAATTAAATTCCATGACTTATCTATATAGAAGCCAGTGTCCCTCATTAAATTCTTTCCTTACAAGGGATAATATGAGGGAACCTAGATTCAGAATGTCCTAACTAGTGTGTTTATTTAGGTTTTGAAAAGTGTGACTTTAGAATAAATCTGGAAATTGGTATTTTAAATTGAATTTAATCACACCATCTTTTCTTATATATTTCCTTTACATGTATTGGTTATTTTAAGGATTAAGTTTTGAATACAATTCATTCCTACATATTAATACATTTTAAAAATATTTGTTTGTAACTCAATACAAAAGTTATAGCTTGGGTTACTAACCCAAATTAGAAGCCAAATATATTTATATATATCAATAAAAATATCATTCATATGGTTCATGAATCCCTTTAATGTAAAGTATTAGAGTAATATGAAATGAAAAATACCTTTAATACTAATCTTGGTATGACAAATAACCAACCCCCACTTTTCCAGGCAAGGAATAAGCATCCTATAAAGTGATCACTGCAACCCAAAGTCCCTTAATCAATGGACATATTATTTAAGATATATTTTAATTCAATCATAATTATACAACCTAATATGTAAAACAAAAAATTAATTTCATAATTCAAACTCATAACCTAAATAAAATCTTATGTATATCTATAATAGAACTAAATCAATTATCATACCTTTCATGTTACTTATTATTTACTTACATAAATATTTATAGTATAAATTTGTCACTAAAAACTATAGAATAAACACATATAAATAATATAAACATTTTTATATATAAATAATAAACAAGGGAATAAAATAAATACATGGTAAATTAATTGATTTAATCATGAGATAATTATTTATCATCAATTCATGAATAAATATAAAATTATAAATTCTATTATAATTTAGAAATTCACTATAGATTTTCCATTAAATTGAAAAAATAATAACATTATATTTAATTATAATATGTACTCTTTAATTTTATCCTTTATATAGAAGTTTTCTTTATCATATGATATTAAATAAAATAAAATCATTTTATATTTCAATTCTATTTTTTGAACAATTTTAATAATCTACATATCTCATATTTAATATTATTTTATCCTTCATCGTATAACCTCATTTGGATGGGATTTAAATAATTTCACAAAAAACATTTTTTTACCATAATTAATATAAATTAAATATAAAAACCAATTCATAATTTTAAATAAAAACTATTTCATATATGTCCTTATTTAGTGATTCAAAAACAATTTTAAAATTACATATATAATTTCTATATTTACGTTTATATATATTCTATAAGCCGTGCATTAGAATTTACAAAGGTATTGAACATTAATAGTTGATATTATTGGAATTTATTAATTAAATGTATCAAAACTAGTTAATATTTAATTAATATAATTTTATTATTAATTAATTTATGATCAATTAATTTGTACATAAATATCTCGAAAATCATTTTGTTTCCATTTATCCCCACTTTATAAATTTTTTAAATCAATTTATTATTGAATATATAAAAAATTAATATTTTCATATATTTCTATATATATCAAGTTTAATGATATATTGATATCTTAAGGAACACCACACAAGGTGTGAAAACCATTTATTGTTATAAATCATAAATTTTAATAGAAAATGTAGCTTTTAAAACTAAAATAGAACTAGGTTGGCTATGAATGATTAACATTGCATGCACAGGTTTGTGAAATTATAAGTGAGGGCTCCAAGAATTTTCTCTAAGATTAGTCCAAGAAACTAGTACCATGGATTCAAATTATCCATCTCATGATATTAATTCAACGTGTGGGGACTTACATATTATAAATCTAATGTCACTCACTACCACATGTTGTGAAATATAGTTTTCTTGATAAACAAAATATGCTACTAGAAGTCGCAATTTTTAAAAATATGTTGTATAAGAATAACCAGCACCCATAAATCATGTTATATGATATATGTATTATCATGTGGATAATAAAAATCTCTATTTTGTGGAACATTATCTTTCCCCACTGTACATTATGTTTTTCAATAATATACACTATTCTATATTTAAATATCAATGAACAGAACTCTGTCACCACATATAATATCCCATATCATATGGAATGAACCAATCTCTATTTATGATATCCAATATTGTATATCAATCCATGATAAGAATATAAACTATATTAATGAAATCTCATGTGACATATAAAATAATATCCATTATTTTTAATTTTAAACCTTACTTCATATATCAAATCACATGGGTGTTCTATGATGCCACAATAAGGTCTTTATAGATTTAATGATATATTTTCATGGATAAAGAACTAATTAGAAACCCAAAATTCCTATATCATAGTGCCTTGAACCTAAAATAACACTATAATTAAAATGAAGTTAATGTTTTTTAACTTAGAATGAACACATTTACTGATCATTACCATTTTTATTGCTTAAGGAGACATACAAAAAAGATAGATACATCAATTATGTCAGAAGTAGTGAATTTCTAAAGCATCGTTAATAACAAAGTTGACACCTCTAAGAGGAAATGATCCTAAATCAAGGTAGAGAGAGTAATTTTGGCTTAGGAAAGATTGGGAATCCAAGAAGTCCACAACATTATTTCCCTCACTCAATGTGGGGGAGATCCTCGTATGGTCGACCATGATTTGTTAGCACTTGCAGATAAGATAATCTATTCTCTAAGGGACACTTCAACATCATGAAAAAGCATTATAGAGAATTAAAGAATTTTTCTCCTCTATCCCCAAAGCCATATTACTATGTTCAAATACCTCCACTCCCATGGCCATCACCCTAGCCTTAGCCTGAAGGGAATCTCTAATTCCATAAATGGGCGAAAATGCCACCACAATAAAACTCCTCTAATCCTTTATAGCACCACCACCTCTCATCTCCCCCCCCCCCCCGCACCTTCCAAGATGGATTAGTCTGTGTTGAGTTTTATCCTGCCACAAATAAGCTAAAAATGTACCCAATAACCTTTTCTTGTCCTCCCTATCTGAGTGACCACGTCTTCGAGAATAAGTCTTATTGAAGGGGAACCACAAAAATATGTACATAATATGGCTATGTCTAACAACGTATTCTTCATTTTGAAGATGATTCTTACTTGAGTATTGAATTAATTTTTCTGTCATGCATCATTCCTCGCTTTCCAAATTGTCCAGCAACCCACCACGAGTAATATTGCACTGCCTTTCCTCTCTAATCCATGCTCACCTACACCAGAAAACCAACATTTCAATACATCCTCCTACCTCCCATATGAACCTTGCCACCCTGATATCTATCATTTCTCCTGCCATCTCCATTGAGGCCAATCACTATTGAAGAAGAGATGCTCCACTATTTCATATTGGGGGTTAATGCAGCACCAATATCTGGATGCCAAGTTAACACCCATCCATCGAATGTTGTCATCATTGGGCATGGAATTATTTTGGAATCTCTATAACACAAAGTTAAATTTGGGGGAGAATACCCTGCACCATAATGTTTCCGCCCATAGGTTTCTAGAGATGTGTTTTATCCTCATGCTGCTATAAGATTTGTGGGAAAACTCACACGACTTAGCACCCATGAATATGAGTCAATCATGATCCTCATTTATAACGACCTCCTTGAAGGGAGTGCGTTGATCATCGATGATAATGATGTGGATAAAACTAGGGTTCCTACTTTCTTATTTGAAGGATATATATGGTATTAGATAGCCAATAAACCAAAAATCCTCCCCCCCCCCAATATTTCTGTTATAAATTCACATAAACTATACCCACTAGTTGACGCACATGAAGAAGAAGTCCCTTTGAGTATGGGTGAATTATCTTAGAAAATCTCGACAGTCGATACCTATTCACTGCTATATCTAGACCATATTTATCCTGAATGATTAGTCACCATAGAGTTTGGCCCTCTATCGCCTTCCATGAAATATTGGCATGCATCCCTTGCATGCTCAAAGGTACATTCTTCAAATTGATTCCCCCTTTCAGATATGGGTCTTGCTAAGTGCTTCCCTAAGGCCCGGTGATGCCTGATGTCTATCTAACTATCCCATATGAATGATACCATTATCCTCTTAATGTTGGAAATCAGACTTATAGGAACCATTATGATTTACATGAGGTTAATGTGTATAGAATCTCGAATACTATTTACCTCCGTAATGTGCCCGCAAAGTATAGGAATGTGTTTTTCCAATTGAGTACGTGCCCCATAATCTTTCCCATTATCTTGTCAAAGTGGTGAACACACAGGGAATTTGCACTCACCAAGGATCCAAGATACTCAATGGGGAAGGATCCTCTCCATATATTAAAACTTTATTCCAAAGATTCAAATCTCTAGTACAAGATGCCCTTAGCAGTATAAAACAATCTTGTCACCCTATTCACCACATGTCCACTCTATTTGAAGCATTTCTCTAATATCACATTCATCCCATTCACTGATCTCTTACTCTCATTGACAAATAATATTTTTTTTTCTATAAACATAATGTGATATATACCCTTCTGAGCATGTCTATCTTGGTATGGAAGGACTCTCCCCATACACAAGATCTTATTTACAAAGAAGATTAAAAAAATTTGATATAAGATAAATAATGTTGGAGATTTTGGTACCCCTATCTTAAAAAACTACATGCCTTGAATAATCCAAATTGTATATCCATGAAAGATGTGTAGATCCACATCGAGCTAAAGTAGTGGAATAGGAGATCTCGAGTCCAGTTAGAGAAACCCATGCATGTCCAAACCATTATAATGAGACCACATTCCATTCTAACACAGGCCTTACTCTTGTCAACATTTATATATAGGTTATTCTCAAAAACATTATTGTTTAACCCACTTATCATTTCATGCACCATTCTAATGGAACCCTGAATTTACCTCCCTGTGATAAATCAGTGTTGTTCTGCTTCCAACCAACTATTTATGTGCACCACAAGCCTTTTGATGAGGATTCTCACTAGGACCTTATAAGGAATGTTCCACATGCTTATTGCCCTGTACTAATCAATGAGATTATTTTTCCTCACTCTTGGTATCATAACCACCATAGTCTCACTAGATATGCGTGGAACATAACCACCCAGAAAAAAGTAATACACCGCTCTCACTATGTCCCATTTGATCATATCCCATGAATCCTTGTAAATTGATATGGGTAACTCGTCCGGCCCTAGAGCACTATTAGGGTTAGATGTCCACACAACATCTCTCAATTATTCCTCTTCCAGAATCCTCCTCAAACTCTCATCAATATCCTCAGTTGAACTTATAGGAATGTCCTAAAAAACCTATGTATCCACACTTGGGTAACAGTATACCATGTTAGATTTTGGTCCTTCTTGTAAATAATTGACAATCCCATTGGCCATTCTCCCTACTTCATCATGGACCTTGGTATATAAACTGTCTTCTTTGATATTATTGTGAATGTGAGTACGAAACCTTTATTTAATGGATGCATGAAAAAAAACAAGTGTTCTAGTCCCCTCACGAAGCCACTAAACCCTTGCTCCCTCTCTCATGTGCCTCTCCTACATTAAAATAAGATCAGAAAAAAGAACCTTCTTAGACATGAGATCATTAAATAGGGCATCATCCAATCCTTGTTCCTGGAAGGTCTCCATGTACTCCACTTGCATGTTAATCATGATCAAGTCTTGATCATGTGGAGGAACATTATTTTTCCACCTTTATAATTTATTTTTGAGACTCCATATCTTGTTGTGGAAAGTTATCCATGGGTTCCCTGAGTACATCCAATCTAATGCATCCCTGACCACATCATTGAACCTCGGATCTTCCATCCAAGAGCTTGAGAACATGTTGTGATTGTCTCTCTGATTACTAGAGCTCCAACAAAGCCTCAATAAAAAGTTTTAAGATAAGCATCGTACTAGGTGGGATACTTTAGCAACCGATAAGAGAAAAAGAGTAGCCTCATTCATCAATAACCGATCAAGCTGACACCAAGTGCATCTTTCCCCTCCTTTTTTATTACACCAGGTGTAATGGTCTCCATCATAGTCAACCTCCATATGACCATTTTTATCCAAGAATGCAATAAAGACATGGCTTGAACTTCCTGGAAATTCCCCTCCCCCTTGTTTCACCTCAAGAGATTATACTATGTTGAAGTCACCCTTGACAATCCATGGGTTTTTATCAGTAATAATTCCATCATGTTTGCTCCAAAGAACCTCTCTCTCTTGGGCATTACACTTTGCATAAAAAAAGATAAACATAATAAATGATATCCTACCGATATTTTCATGGACTGGTGTTGGTCTAACACAATAATAAAATTCACTAATATATTATACTTCTAGAATAGCAACATTTGGGAGTTGGGAGGGTTCCCATGCAGGAATCCAAAAACATTGAGCCTTTTTGCGGGTAGGTGTTAGTCCAATGCATTTGTCAAATCCACTGATATATTAATTCAATATTCTTGATAATATTTACTCAAGGGAAACCATCACAGTCTCCTATCCATGAAGTATACATAGTTCCAAACTGATTCTCCAAATTCTTGGATGTAATCAACCACACATCCATTTTATGATAGTACCTCGATAATAAATGGATGAATAATGAAGACAGGTTCATATGGAATTCTTGTTTATTCAGGGAATAGTAAATTGTGAATGCCCATATCATGGGAAATTAAATCATATATATCTCTCATCTATCTTGTATATATTAAATCATATATTCATAACATAACATATAAGTTATTACCTTATTATTATAATATATGTAAGCCCTCATATGATTGAATTCACAACATAGAAGTTGCTTTTTCTTTGATCTATTTAATGATAGCATTATGTGAAATGAATCCGCATATTATCATATAACATTTGGCTTCCAAGTAATGTCATATTTTTTACAAATGAATCATAGTAAATGATTCATAGAAAATGAAGTGGAAAATCTTCACTATAATATTCCATAACGTGTGCTAAAAATAAATTATATGATATGCCTCAAAACCATCCTTTTATACTATATAAAAACTCTATATCATAAACTATGATATTGGGATTTGTGGTATATATCCTTTAAGGTTATTTTATAGGGATTGTCATTCGATGAACTATGTTTTATTGATGTATCTATGTCATGGGTGGCTTTTTTCTTGTTTTGGATCATGTTATATAATGAAATATAGAATTTTCTTCTCAATAATAGTCTAATTGAGGGCCTTGGATTCTATATTGTATTTCTCGTCCATGGTTAGGTAAACTGTGAGCCTCATTCCCCATATTGAATTTAGAAACCTTTATTACATTAGTAGAATGTTCAAGATTCCATATATAATTTGGCACCTCTTATAGGACTGATATAGAGTTGAGGATATCATGTATAACTATTGAATGAATATGTTCAGAGTTCAATGTAGTCCAATGTCCTATATGAATCTCTTATATTTTATATGGTATGATTTTTATGGTTATCAATATGTGCACAAAAAGGAAATGGTGGGTTCCATGGTGTCTTGGTTAAACGCGATGGCCTGACACATAAGATTATATAAGAATAGCGTTGCTACACTATTTATTTTCCTCATGCAGTCACTACTCTATCATGATGTATATCAAGGCCCCCTTTGGTGGTTTCTTTACTGAAATTTATTTTTCACAAACAACATGTTCACTATATAGAATATACTTACCAAATATCAAGTATTCGGGTTCGATCATATGTTATATATGAGATGGTTTTGGAGTATCTCGAAAAGGTGTGGAGATAAGGATATGATAAGGCTCAAGGTTTTTATTAGAGAATCTAGTTTTTTTTCAATATTTACCATATGTTATGTATGATCAAATATATAGGTGATCTTCATGATCAGTGTCAATATGGAATGAAAATTCATTATTCTAACATGTATTTATGCTTTTTTATTTGTAATTTTATTTTAATTGTGATATTTTATAGATTTTGTCCTTGATATTTTTCTTCTATTTATGGATATCATATTTATAGTATAGTCACCCAAATATAGTTCATAGAATCACAACGCTAGCATGTGTCCCCTATCATATAGGTAATTAAGAATGAAGTTATGTGAAGACACTGTTTTTGGTCAATAGTCAGTTTCTATGATTTCAGAGTTATAGGTTCTTAATTATATATTTCATTATTCTCTTAATAATTAATAAATGAATATAATATAAACCTAGTTCCAACTTAAGTTCTTATTTTTTATATATTATATCCTAATTCTTTTTAAATAAAAATTCTATAACTTTTAATTCCATTGAAAATAATTAGATTTTGTTTATTTCATGTAAAATATTTCATTATTTCATAATAATCAATGAAAATATATATAGTAATAATTTTTTTATTTCTCAGTAGACCATTAAAATACAAATAAATAATTTACTAAACTCTATTACATTGAATAAAAATACTTTTTACTACATGTTTATAACTTTTGATTTCATAATTTTTATTACTTTTTCTAATTTATCTTTTTTTAGATATTATATCTTACATAATCCATTAGTGATATCTATTTAAATTCCATTATTAGGGTTAATAATTATTCTATTATAATGAAATATTTTTTATATTTCCCTATAAAAATATAATAAATTTTTATCTCCACAAATTTGAAAGAAATTCCTATTTTTTTTATACTCCCATAACATTTTATTTATATTTTAATCACTTTATAATGTTACTATATTTTTTACAAAATTGAATTATTACAATTCTTACAAAAGTGAAAAGCTCTAAAAAATTCAACCTATCACAAAATGTAAATTCTTTTTAAAATCAATGTATTCCCTAATTCATTAACCAAAAAATCATTAATTAACCTAGATTAATTATTACCAAATATAGAATATACACTATTTTAATCTTAAATATGATATAATTCTATAACATATAAAATCATATAATAGGAAAGAACAATATTCAATAACTATGATTTTATTTCAAATTAGAATACATTATGGAATTATCCACTACCTAGGAGTATTGATCCAAACATGTTTATATAAAATAAAATAATTGAATCATCATTTTATTAAATAAAAATAAGGTATGTATGATCAATTACTCATTAGTATTGTAACCATGTTGGTTATATCATTCATAAGTCCCATCATAGACCTTAATGCAATTTATTATAGAAATATGTTTCTAGACATTTGGTTCATATCCTTTTTTTATTTCCTTTTATTTTCACTCAAGAATATAATATTAGACTATAAAAGATATAATTTACCATATATATATTAAAAAACGAAAAATATATTTAGAAACTTTTCTTTCATTCACAATGAATATTTATTGAATATTTTTTTAGTTGAATTTTTTCTAATTATTGAGGTTTATTTTTTCAATTCTCTCATAAAATTTTTCATATAAATATACCTTAAGAATAAATATATAAAATAAATTGTGAAGTTATTATTATCTCTAAATTTTTGAAAATTTATACCTTTAATGAGGCACTGTTAAAAAATGGATATTTTATTTTTTATCATTTAATATACCTAAAACATATTTTAAATCGATATTGGGTTTTTTTCAAATAAAACATAATTATTTTTATTTTTATACTGTATTATTTTTTATTAAGTCTCCCATTAATCATTCTATAGAATCCTTCCACTTCATAGTAGATTTTTAAATTTAACACTTCATCAAATTCGGTAGAATCCCATCATACATTTGAATAAATAATTTATAAATATTTAAATGAATTGATTTCCCTACCATATAATCATATTTATAGTAATAAATTTCATATAAATATCATTTAGGATATTACCCATCTTAACTATAAGTAAATTGATATCTTCTACCAATTTTAATTATTTAAATTATTTCCTTAATAATTTTTATACAATTAATCTTCATAAAAAAATAGATATGTTTCTCTATATTATTGGAAAAAATATTTTTGTAAATATATCTATATATTTTAATCTACTTAGAAACATCATTATTGGTAAATTATATGATTTTAATTTATTCATTTTATTTTACCACGAGTTTTTTAGCAATTGAGATTCATAAAATGATGATATTAATTTATATAGGTATTTCATAAACATTACTTATAATTCTATTAATATTATTAAAACTCTATATTTATTTAATTGTAAATGTTTTTTACGTAATATATAATTTTTTGCTGCTTTACAAGTATGATTCATGTGGTTATCTTCTTATTCATTATCTTCGTTATTAAAAGAGAACAACGTAATGTCATTGATTTTCACAATGGTTTAGACCATTAAGTTTCATCTAAAATTATTCTATTTAAACCATGTAATGTTTCCTAGGAGAGTCAAGGGGGCCACATTGTTGTTTGGGGATCGTTTGGAGCATGGATCCCCAAATATTGAAGAAAAAAACAAGGTCTCATGGTTAGGAGAAATTGTTCCACCTGTCCCGGATGGTTTCTTAAACCATGAAAAAGTGAGGATGATGGAATAAGGGTACCAAATGTTTGTCTACCAATATACTAGTTAGGGTGGATTCTCATGTGAGGGGAATAATCATTTTTGGCAGTGGATGCTGCACATCATAAGCATGGCTAACAAAAATATGTGCCTAAGCTATGTGGGGTCCCACCCCACTAAAGAAGATGAGGGTGTGTGACTGGCACATGGTTTGGACAACAATGCATCCAAACCATGTTGCCCAATAATTATGGGGAAAATTACTAGTTTTTATTTATAATGTTTTCATACCCATTAACATTCTCTTCCTCCCCATTCACACAATTCTAATGGTGGTACTTATAATATCATTCATGGGTATACTAGGATGAAATCCAATGACAACGGACATATTTAGATACCCTCAAGTGATATATGGGATTCCCTCAAGATCAACTTGTATGGGAACCAGGTTCCACAAGATAATTTACAAAGATGTTAATTGAATTAAATTGTAAGAATGGGGAATTAAAACTCCTATGGAATTCCATCCGATCCAAATCACATTATTGTTGATTGTATATCCTTTAAAACATTACCTATAGCATAACTTACCATATTCCACTCTTGTACATGTTACCTCAGATAAGATACATCCGACATAAGAAAAATCATGTAGTGGTTGGATGGGTTTCCCAAGTGGAACTGATTCCAGGGTATCTCATTTATTTATTTCCTTAATTTTGTTATTCAATGGAACACTAACCATTTTTTATGGATGAAATAGATTTATATAGAAATTGTTTTTTGTGTCCCACTTAGTATATATCACACACATCTTGGGATTCCCTTATTGGGTAAACAATCTCTCAAGGTATTATTTCAAACTTTTTAGGTTGATTATGATTGTTGAAAAAGTAGTTTTCATCATAAATTCATGAGTTCTTGATATATTTTTAACAATTTTTATCGAAAAACATCCAAGACAGTGGAATGAATTTTTTGGAGGTAGTACAGAAAATTGTTTATATAAGGTGATGTTGATTCCTAGTGTTTTCATAATTTTTGGGGTCCAAAATTTGTAGGATGGCTCTATCATCAAGAAATTTTTATTAGTATGAATTCCTAGTAAAAATATGCTGTATGAAAGTGTTTTTAAAATATTGGGTTTTATGAAGTATATTTTATGAAGGTTTGGATCATCATGAGTGAAGCATCACGAATGTATAAAAGTTTTATTGTAATCTCTGCGACTATGAGAAGCTTCATGAATGGGAAATTTCCATGTTGATTCTACAAAATATGGAGCACTATGAACAAGATGGGATAGCTTCATGAAATAGTGATGAAATGGATGAATGATTATATAAATTGAGGAAACATATATAAATAGGCTTCAACCCCCATAGAAAAATATGATATCATGAAATAATGAAGATTCAAAGGATTTGGATTCACAAAGGTGATTCATAAAGGTGGTTCATGACTAAATTTTTGTGCTGAAAGAAATTTTTTGAAATATATGAAAGTAAATATATTTTTATTTGCATTATGAGAGTATTGAATTTCATGAAGTCTATAAAAATATTACCAAATTTTTTGAGCTTCATGAAGGCTAGTTTAGTTTCATGATAGAGGTCAGCTTCCTGAAAGTTGTGGGGTTCAAAGATGGATTTTCTTTGTGAATAATTTGGTTGTTTCATGAAGGCTATGATATTTGAGATGGTATTGAGCATCATTAAAGTATTTAGAATGGATCTGAGTAAATATATGGTAATTTGGTATTCATTAAGTGGATAAAATTTAAAATTAAAAAAATAATCTATCTATGACTCAACATGTATTAATCATATCTAATGAAGGGACATACATGTCCCTAAACAATGGTTCAATCCATTCTAGAGGAGTGAGAAAAAAGAAGAGGAAAAATGTTATCCATTCGATTGTTAGTGATCAATCAAAAATGATATTGAGGTAGTGACCATATAGAAGGAGATATTTTTCCTTAAACATTGTTAAGGCAGTGATCTTTGGGTATATAAGTGATTTATCCCAAACCTTATTTTTGAAGTCAGCCTTAGTGTGTTTCTTACATCAACACATTATCACTGTGTAATGTCCTGACTTGGGAGCCATTGAATGTTTCCCTGAGTTGGTTGGCCACATGCCCTCAAGCGTTCCTCCCCATACGCCATAGGGTGCCTACTAGCAGTGAGGGTCTGGTAAGTATGTCTTGGGGAGACTATACACTCTGTTATCAGGATAAAATATCTGTGTAAGTAACCAACAAATAGTTGAAACACATATAAATATAATAGCACAAATGTTACTAGTATAACTAAAACAGGAAATACAATATTCAACTGAAAGGTAAAACATGATACTACAATGCAAGTGCCAGGTATCCATAACGAAACGTAAAGTAAAGACACAAAAACTCCCAATGAGTCCCGAACCATGTATGGGTCCCTCAAACAAGCTCCATCCCCAAATCAGAAACCTAACCAGGGATATTTCCCTTGTCCTATCCTACAACAACAAAGTCCATTTGGGTACCGATTAGGAAGCCCAAGAAGGGTGTGAGTACGACTCAGCAGGTCACTACCAACAGTGTCAAAAACAATCCAGTCAAAAGCAGTGTATGTAGTTGCATTAATAATAAAGTAAGGAAATTTGGGAGACAATTTTCATTTATCCAATTCACCTTTATTTAATAACATAAACACCCAGGTTCCCGAGAACCCCCAAAACACAATACCTTCTTCGGCCTGTGTCAGAGCCTAAACCATTTTCGCTTCTCAATTCATTATCATTAAGTCACAATATCAATTTACATAATATCCAAAAGGAACCATAGTACCAAATAAATGAAAGAGTGTAGAATGTAATTTCTAGCACACATGTGAGTATTTAAAGCGTTAGTACCAGTCTCACAACCATATTGGTATTTGGAGCGTCAGTTCATGTCCCACAACCCTTTATCGATTCAAATATCCAAATCATATAAACACCATTATTCAAAAGTTTAACCAACCTTATCCTTCCATGAAAACTCTCACCATTGTTTAACTAGATCCACAATTCACAAAGATCCACATAACCAAACCACCAATTAATTATTTACACCACGACATTTGTACAGTGGAATATGCATAACTATATGATACTATGGGATTGTATTTTAAACCACATAACTTGATTTATTGATGGATGTTAGCCCAACGAGAAACCCAAAAATCAGAGCTGCACAATGTCATCGATCAACTTTTGGTTCTAAATCCTTAAAACCAACATTAAGATCAAAGGCTTCAAGATCTTGCACAACTAGATCTAGATACACAATCCTATATCTATACCTCAAATCATAGGTTTAGATCCATGGAAACAACGAAAATATCCCATGAAAAGATCAAGGAAAGATAGAGGAATAAATGGATAATTAAACAAGACGAAATCAACTTACCGGGAGGAGTAGAGATCTTCAATCCAAGCCTTCAATCTTGAAGAAAGATGCTTGGATCACCTTGGAATCTCTCAAGAAGGCTATGGAAACACCTAGAATGTTTCAAGACAAATACAAGGTCAGAAATATGGATGTCTTGGGGTTCATGTGGTTTTAAAAAGTGATTTTCAGAATTAGAAACCGCTAGCATGGTTATCCTGGATAGAGGCGCACAGTTAGGAAAACTGTGTGCAAACCATGCAGAACATTCTTTCCAGGTCTGCATGGTTTTCACGGTTTGGTTTCACTATTTTCCAAACCATGTGCAAACTGTGCGGACCATTCTATCCAGTTTTTCCTAGTGTGCACGATTTGGTCGCATGGTTTTTCAAACCGTGCGAAAACCATGCACAACTCACTGTCCTTTAGTTTTCCTGAAAAGTTCACCCAAACACACCCCAAGTCACTACACCAACTCAAAGGTACTTAAAAACATAAATAAGAACCTAAAAACGTGCATGATATTTACTCCAAAAAAGTCTGGGATCATACATTCTCCCAACCTTATAATAGCTCCTCCAAGAGATGTACTCCCGAACTTCTCTAAAATTCTTAGCTAAAAAGATCGGGCCACTGAGCCCACATATCTGTCTGACTTTCCCATGTCTCTTCCTGCACACTTCCATGTTTCCATAAGACACGATCTATTGGTACAGTTTTTCTCCTCAACACCTTCTCACTGCGATCCAACACACATATCAGATGCTCCTCTACTGACGCATCTATCTCAAGATCCACGTCATCTACATCGATCACATGAGAAGGTTCAGGGTGATACAATTATTTTTGTGATAAATGTAAAACATCATGCATAGAACTATATTTCTATGGAAGATCCAATCGATATGCTACTGGCCTGATTCTCTTTACGATCTCAAAAGGTCCATCAAATCTGGGTGCTAACTTTCCCTAACTTCGTATCCTACGGTGACCCAACCTAGGTGACACATGAAGGAATATGTGATAACCTTCAATAAAATCTAGGGGTTGCCTCTATTTATTAGCATATGATTTCTTCCAACTTTGAGCTGTAGCCATACGTTTCTGAATCGATTGAACCTACTCTGTCATCTCTTGCACGAGACTCGGTCCCAACAACTCTGACTCACCCGCTTCTTTCCAGCATAGAGGTGATCTATATGGCCTACCATAAAGAGCCTCGTATGGTTCCAACTGTATATTTTCCTGATAACTGTTGTTATAGGAAAACTTTACTAAATCTAGGTGTACACACGCTCTTAACATATCCTCAAGCACTTTTATAGTACACTCTGATTGTCCATCTGTTTGCGGATGGAATACAGTACTCAATAAAACTTCTGTACCATGTGCCATTTTGCAAGCCCTTCCAAAAGCATGATGTAAACCGTGAATTGTGATCCGAAACTATAGTTTGTGCCACCCCTTGTAATCGAACTATCTTTTGTAAATATAGCTCCCCCAACTACTCAATTGTAAAAATTTCCCTTATAGGCATGAAATGTGCTACCTTTGTCGGTCGATCTACAACGTCCCAAATAGAATCATTCTTCCTAAGCATTTTTTGAAGTCCCATCATAAATTCGATGGTCACTTCATCTCAGTTCCATTCAGGGAAGGAAAAACGTTGCCGTAAACCTCCAGGTCATTGATGCTCTGCCTTCACCTGTAGACAGATGAAGCATCGTGACACAAACCCAACTATCTCCTTCTTCATGCCTGGCCATGAAAACTATTGTCGCAGGTCATGGTACATTTTAGTCACATCAGGATGCACCTCCCATATTGAGGCATGAAATTCCCACATGATATCTTATTGCATGCTCATAGGAACAATACCCGATTCTTCATATAAATGATATCATCCTCATCTATCCTCTTGTTTGAAGGTATCCCCCACCTTCAAACTTTTCCCTCAAGGACAAGGACTCTATGACCTCAAATTTATTGTCCCTAATCCGTCTTAAGAGTGTAGACTCCACTGGAAATGACAAGACTGCCATCTTCTCCTATCTCTCCTAATCCACAATGTGCATCTCAGCTAGAAATGACATCAACCTCCACTTGGTACTAGATTCCGGAACAATTTGAGTCTGAGTCTTCCTACTCAAAGTGTCATCCACATTGTTTCCTTTCCCGGTTGAAAATACCAGCTCAAAATCAAAAGACTACATATACTCAACCCACCTCTGCTGTCGAAGATTCAAAATGCGCTGAGAAAAGATGTACCTCATGATCTTGTGGTTAGTATAAACTGTAAACCTTTTACCCAAGAGGTAGTGTTGACATCACTTCAAAGCATATACCACCGCATCCAACTCAAGGTCATGTGTAGGGTAATTCCGTTCATGCGGCCTCAGCTGCTGAGACCCATACACCACAACAGTATCCCTTTGCATCAACACAGCTCCTAGTCCTATCCCAGAATCATCACAATAAATTGTGTAATCTTCACCAGAATCAGGTGAGAAAAAATTTGTGTAGACATCAAATGCTTTTTCAACTCCTGAAAAGCTGTCTCGCAAGCCTCCGACCATTCAAACTTTACTCCCTTTTTCGTCAATCCTGAAATTGGTGTTTCCAAATGTAAAAAGTCTTTGATGTATCATTAGTAATATCCTTCTAAACCCAGAAAGCATCAGATATCAAAAACATTCTTGGGGTGCTCCCAAGAAATCATTGCCTTCACCTTCTCTAGATACACTGAAACACCATTCTTCGAAATAATGTGCCCCAAGAAGTGTACCTGATAAATCCAAAATTGACAATTAGTTATCTTGGCATATAGCCAATGCTCTCTCAGTGTACTCTGGATGACATCAAGATATTGGGCATGATCGTCATGAGTCTTGGAGTACACCCAGTTTTCTTCCACAAATACTACCACAAACCGATATGGGTACGGATGGAAGATCTTATTCATCATAGCCATAAACCCTACTGGTGCGTTTGTTATCCAAAATGGAATTACAACAATATCATAAAGCCAATATCTACTCCTGAAACCAGTCCTCGGTATATCAGAAGTCCTAACTTTCAACTGATGATACCCCTATCTTATGTCAATTTTTGAGAAAACACAAGCTCCCTTCAATTGGTCAAACAGATCATCAATATGCAGTAGAGGATATCAGTTCTTCACAGTCATCTTGTTCAACCTACGGTAATCGACACACAAACATAAACTCCCATCATCCTTCCTTGAAAACAGTACAGGAAATCCCCATGGAGACGTACATGGGTGGATAAATATATTATCCTTTAAGTCTTCCAACTGGTATTTGAGTTCTTGAAGCTCTGTCAGTTCCATTCTATATAGTGGAATGGATACTGGCTCAGTTCCTGGATTGAGCTCAATAGTAAATTCCACATCCCACTTAAGTGGAAACCCTGATAAGTCTTCCAAAAATAAATACGGAAACAAAACAACCACTAGTTGAAGATCATCTTTCCTAATACCTTCATCATCCATTAATGGACTCGAAACATGGGATGTGAGCTCTCCCAGTTGCTGAGTAATTGGCCCTGCTCGGCTTGCCTGAATATCCCACTCCCCATGGTGAATGTAATGGTCACCCGTAGGTGATATAAATGTCACCCTTCGATGATAACAATCAATGTGGGCTCAGTATGTGACTAACCATTCCATAACCAGAATTAGGTCGAAACCTACCATGTCAAGGAAATAGAGATCCCACAAAAAACAGTACTCTCTGATCTCAAGAGAGAATTTCTTGCACATACAGATGTCTTTAGAATGTACACCTAAAGGTGTATCTATCGTCATAAACCCACTCAAAAACTCCACCACAAAACTCAAACCATTAACAATTTTTATAGATATAAAGGAATAAGAGGAACCAGTATCAAATAAAGAACTAGATAAAATAGAAGCCACAATAATAGTACCTCTCACTGCTGATGTTCGAACCTCTCTATCCATAAGTGTAGGTGGTACTGCCTGCAACTGTGTTGCTCCTCTCCCATGTGGTGCCGTCTGACTCCCCTGAATTGTACCACTCTGTTGATATGGGTGTTTCTACACAAAATCACCACGTTCGTTACCTTTACCACCCAGGCCGGTAGAACTCCAACTCTAGGACTGAAAAGGTGTAGAACAACCTCTTCCCACACTCTGACTCTGTTTAGCTATCTCATCACTACCTGACTACCTTGGGTTCTTGTAGAACCTCTAGAGATGTCCCATCTTACCATAGGATTTTCATTCAACAGAGGGTCGGGGACATTGATTATGATAGTGTCTCGGCCTTCCACACTGGTGTATAAACACTCATGTAAGGTCTTGTGTAACCATTCCCTCTATCTGGTTACTCTTCTTTCCACCTCCCTGGCTAACATTCTTATCATGTCGCATCCTTCTCTCAAAAGTCGCACCACCTGACCGTCCATTAAAACCAGTTTTCCTCCACTGGAAGCGTCCTTCAGGTTCCCCTGAGATATGAGATCCTGATTTTCCACTTCCAGAAACATCTTCATCCTAAAAATATTAACTTGAGACTTAATTTCACATTTTATTCCATCATGAAATCGTCTTGCTGAAGTAGCCTCGCCTACTACCAATGTTGGAGAAAAATGTTGTAAGTCTTTAAAGAGTCCAACATAGTCCATCACAGACATATTCGCTTGAGTTAGCCTCATTAACTCAGCTGATTTCTCCTACCTGAGCATCTCTAGATAAAAGTGCTCAAAGAAATTTTCATGAATTTCCTTCCACTCTATAGCTTCTGGCTCCCAATCTTGAGTCTATATGTCCCACCAAAGTTTCTCTTGACGGTACAACATGTAAGCTTCCAAATTTAATCTCTTATCAACAAGTGTATTTAAGTGGTGAACTATAGTCTTGATATATTCAATCTAGAACTTATCTTTCTTCAGAACACCCTCTCCAATAAAAGTCAGGGTGTGCTGAAACTAAAACTCCCTCATATGATCAATCATACTCATCACAACCCACCCTGGGTCTCTTTACATAATTTTCATGAAACAGGTGAATTTCTCTTGAAAATGAGCCCCCACTTCCTCAACTGGTACTATTAGTGCCTCAGGTTCAACCACTAGAAGACAATTTATTACTATACCCCCCATTTTCCTCTCAAAAAGCACCGTGGAGGCATATTTCTACAAATCCAAACACACATCTTAGAAACAGTTCACAACATTACCAAAATCACACAAAACCAAAATATTTATATGACGTCACAATTATTTTTTTCAATTTCAAATTTCTACAAAATTTTTATTTCAATTTTAAAAGATAGGAAAAGAAATAGTATAAGTTCAACAACCTACCCATATTCCATTTTTCTGTGTGTTCCTAACATAATGTACGTCACAATAATACTGAGTGCCTAGAATGATGCATGCAGAAGAAAACTCATGCCATTCTGGGCTACAAATCATTACTCAATAAATTGCAGAAATAATAATCACATCATAAAACAAGTGCATCATCGAAGGGGAAATAATATTCAACTATAACAATAAATAGAAATAATAGCAATCCCACCCTGAGTACTTGAGTTTTCCCCTATACATGGGTTTGAAACTCTCATGCATGAGCTCATTATCAAGCCCCAACTTTTTTTAATATTATTCTACCTTCCCAAAATAGTAAGATAAAAATAAGAAGAAAGAAAACCTACACCTATGATACCACTTTGTATCATCCCGACCCAGGAGCCAGTGAACGGTGCCCTGAGTCAGTTGGCCACATGCCCTCAAGCGCACCTCCCCGTACGCCAGAGGGTTCCGACTAGCAGCGAGGGTCTGGTAAGTTAGTATTGGGGAGACTATACCCTCTGCTATCAAAATATAATACCAGCAGAAGTAACCAAAAAATATCGAAAACACAAATAAATATAATATCAAAATTGTTACTAGTATAACCAAAACAAGAAATACAATACTCAAATGAAAGTTAAAACATGCTACTATAATGTAAGTGCCAAGTGTCCACAATGAAACAGAATCTAAAGACACAACAACTCCCAACAGGTCCCGAACTATATTTGTCTCCCTCAACCAAGCTCCATCCCCAACTCAGCAATCTAACCAGGGCTTTTGCCCTTGTCCTGTCCTGCAAAAACAAAGTCTATTTGGGTAGAAATCTGGTAGCCCGAGTAGGGTGTGAGTACGACTCAGTAGGTTACCACCAACAGTGTCAAAAACAATCCAGTGAAAAGTAGTGTATGTTGTTGCATTAATAATAAAGTATGGAAATTGAGGAGACAATTTGTATTTATCCAATTCACCTTTATTTAATAACTTAAACACCTAGGTTCCCGAGAACCCCCAAAACAAAATACCTGCTTCAACCCGTGTCAGAGCCTAAACTATTTTTCATACTCAATTCATAATCATTAGGTCATAATATCAAGTTACATAATAGCTAAATGGAACCATAGTACCAAATAAATGAATGAGTTTAGAACGTCATGTCTACCACACATTTGAGTATTTGGAGCGTCAGTCCATGTCTCAAAACCCTATGGTTATTTGGAGCATCAGTCCTTGTCCTATAAAATAATAACATTATGCATGTCATTAGTTATAAAATGCCACGTCTAGAACCCCTGTGGGTATTAGAAGCGTCATTCTGTGTACCACATCCCTTTATCGATTAAAATATCCAAATCACATATTCAACATTATTCAAAAGTTTAATCAACCTTATCCTTGCATCACAACTCTCAACCTTGTTTAACTAGATCCCCAATTCACAAAGATCCGCATAACCAAACCCCCAATTAATTATTTAGGCCATGACATTTATAAATCTGCATATTCATAACTATATGAGACTGTGGGATTGGATTTTAAACCACCTACCTCAATTTATTGACAGAAGTTAGCCCAATAAAAATCCCCAAAATACGAGCAGCACAACTTCATCGATCAAGTTCTAGATCTAAATCCTTAAAACACAAATTATGATCAAAGGAATCAAGATATTGAAAAACTAGATCTAGATCCACAATCCTAGATCTATACCTAAACTCATAGGTTTAGATCCATGGAAATGATGGAAATATCCCATGAAATGATTAATTAGAGATAGATGAATAAATTGAAGAGAAAACATGATGAAATCCACTTACTAGGAGGAGTGCAGATCTTCAATCGAAGCCATCAATCTCGAAGAAATATGCTCGGATCACCTTGGAATCTCTCTGAAGGCTTTGGAAACACCTAGAATGTGTCAAGACCGATTCATGGTTGAAAATATGGAAGTATCGGGGTTAGGGTGGTTTTAAAAAGTGATTTTCGGAATTAGAAACTGCTCGCAAAGTTTTCTTGGACATAGACACAAGGTTAGGAAAACTGTATGAAAACTGTGTGGAACAATCTATCCAGGTCTGAATTGTTGGCACGGTTTGGTCGTACGGTTTTCCAAACCATGCACAAACTGTGCGTACCTTTCTGTACATTTTTTCATGGTGTCCACGGTTTGGTCGCATGGTTTGTCAAACCATGCGAAAACCATGCACAAGTCATTGTCCTTTATTTTACCTTAAAAGTTCACCCAAACACACCCCAAGTTAGTACACCAACTCAATGGTACATAAAACATCAAAAAATACCTGAAAATGTTCTTGAGATTAACTTCAGAAAAGTCCATGATCTTACACATTGTATGCTCCGTGAACTAGTCTAGTGAGGGTGGACTAAGTAATTCTTTTTTTCTTGTGTGTTTTTTTATGTCTGTTAATAAATTGATATGGGAAAGAGATATAGGTCTGTTTTGTTTAACGAAGAAAAAATATCTAAAGGTGAAGTTTTTTTATTTTGTAAAACCCTAATTCCCCCACCCCCCACACCTCTTTGGGTATTTAATTTAGTTGGGATGATACCTTTGGTACCCAAGAAGAATTTATGTTTGTAGGTATAGATAAAGTAAAGAAAAAATCTTACGATGCTTGATTTTTAAGCCTATGATAGAGTATTAGATTAAGGGACTGATCCTGTGCTGGTGATGCTTGTACTTATATACTTTGGCCTCTTTGTATTTTTATATAGTATGTGGAATATTCATATCTCCCTTGTATCCCAAGTAACATATCTTTTTACTGCTACATGAAATCATGATCATCATCCTTTGTATCTACTTACTGTTTATAATATTAAAGCCTATTTATAGAGAATTGTTTATTATTCCTACTATTGTGTGCTGCATATTACTACTTCCACCACGGTAGGTTACTAGTCATGTTGCCATAGTGTTGGATCCCAATATTGTTTTTATAAATATACATGTAATGATGTGCTCTACTCTGATCTATAAAGGCATAGAAATCTCACGGACACACCCTAGGTCGTTTCTTCCAGTCAGCATCCTCTATCATATGGGAATCCATGCTTGAGGAATTGTAGTCCACTGCCTCAGGGTACATCAAAATATATTTCAGGGAATGAGGCTACAATGTGGTATCAATGGATTATTTTTTCATTGTGTCTTACTATTTAGGTATTATACAGGAGACTAGGAATAGTAGATATTAGTAATGATCCTGTATCTATTAGAATCTTACCCATGTACAGGGGGAACGCAAATTTTTTAGTTTGGTTAATTATAATATTTTTTATTTATTTAATGATTTTATAGATTTGACCACTGGCTGACACACTTATTTTGTGTAGTTATTTTGTTTATTCTATTGTGGGGTAGTTTATTCAACCCTATAATGATGATATGAAAGAATATAAATTCACGCATCATAATGGAAATCATAAAACAAATATTTTGTGCATTATTCAATGACATATCTACTTTTCATGATGAATTTCTTGTATTTTATGTTATTTTTATAGGTCCTTATTTGTTATGTATTACACTATACCAGATCTTCCTGGATGAATGACATAATGGGACTATTTAAGTGCCAAAATCAATCTAAGAGGTGTTTTACCACATATATTTATGGTCAAACCATGATTAACTAATTATTTCACATTAGTTGATTTGATTAATGAATTACAATGGAAATTTAAGTGGCCAGTTCTTCTATATATTTTGAATGGATGTTCATTAAATAAAATCACTCTATATGACCCATTATGTCCAATAATCTCACGTACATGCCAGATTGCAGTTACATGACTTTTCAATTTCAATTTGTAAAGAGTATGGAGACATATAAATATAGAATTTTTTACATAATTAAATAGGATATGATATCTGTATCTAAATAAATAAGAATAAATATCGATAAGTTAAATTTCTAAAATGAAAATTTTACCACTATATGGATATTCCAAATGAAACGTAACATGTGTTTTTCACTATACCTTGCATTTGAAACTCTAAATATTGGAACCTCAACTATGACATGCGACATTGACCCCGACTTGAGATTAATAGTGGGTAGTTGGCTATTTCTATTGAGGAATCAATGAATTTTCTTACCACTAAGACTGGGATTTGGGAGCAGTTATAGAGGTAAATTTATTGTGTAGAAAGGATTTATCATTTCCCTTTATTGTTATCACATTTCTTATTTGTTAAAAAACATATCTAATAAGCGTTTTAGGTTATTATTGAGATATTTCACCATGGAATCCTTATTTTGTATTCCATGATAGTGGTGACAAGAACACCTTGGAGGTGGTGGGCCCTAAGCCGCCAAGGATATCCCCTATGATTCAACTCAATGTACCTCTAGCAGATCTTCCACTTGGATTCGATGCTCAATTATGTTATGATGTTAGTGCAGGGTTCTCCCTGACCATATCCTATGATGATAGAATTGACTTGGGTGTTCCATTAGTAACATCCACCCATATTTTCAAGGGATGGTAGACCTCAGGTTATTGAGTCACAAATACAGGATATGTGGTATATCTTTGAAAATATAGAGATTACACTTGATAAGATGGTCAAACACACCACCAAAATTCCATGTCAACTAGAAAATAATTGGTCATATTTCCTCACTCAGGCTAGTTGGCATCTAGGTATTTTATGTGAAGACATTGAGACGACCTTCTTCAAAGACTTCAATCTAGAAACCATGAGAAAATACCAAGCTCGGGAGTTTATGAACCTCTTGAAGGGTGACATGTTGGTGATGGAGTACACATTTCACATTTCCACATTATTGAATTTTTTACAAAATTCTCATGTTATGATATGAAGACTATGAGGCGATATGAAGATTGCATTTAATATGAAATTAAATTGCAGATGATTTTTTTACAACTGACCATTGTTTTAGTTTTAGTGAAATAGGCCCTCATCACTAAAAACACGTGAGGGAATTTGGAAATTTTATCCAAGGTGGTTGAGCTTCTAGGAAGGTAAGTGTTTTATCTAGTGGAAATAATAATCATTTCAGGGGTTCATGTGGAGAAAGTATATGAAACATGAAACTCACCGACAATAATGTGGTGTGTCACCAATATAGAAGGCCAGACAATCAGAAGACCTTGTGTACAAAGAACCCAATCGACTATAGGCCTTGCAGTAGTATGGGTCACCTCTATAATTATTCTAATATTTTTAATTGTACCCACTAAACATGTATTTTTTTCGACACCAATTTTAGGTGTAGGATCCACGACCCCAGATCCGGTTAATAGTTGGCCTTCTACTGGCCAAACAGGCCGAGAGGTGGTTATGGACGAGGTAGTCAAGCCTCAGACCTTCAACATCAGCAGAGCAGACCTACCCAAGCTAATCAAGCAGCATTTGAGGGTCGCATTTTAGGCCAAATTTTTTATTTTTGAATAATTAATAATAAGTAGAGTCAGTGGACTCGTACAGTATGAAGTACTATTCTGGTATCCTTTACTCTAGTTTCTTTCCTTTGTGATCCAAGTCCATCACACTATTTTCTATATGCTACAATTATGGGGTATCTAGGCCCAGTTATGGATCACCTTAGTGGTGTGATGACTCTTTATACATAATTAGCGACCCGATTAGAGAATATATGCAAGTGAAATGAGAGAACCCTTTATATACTTGGGTACCATTTCCAATGGAATTTCATCATCCTCAAGATGATTGGAATTGAATTTATTCTTGGGACAGACTGGGTAGTACCTTATCAAACATATAGTTATTTTTACTATAGATGGGTTTTGTTAACATCACCTGAGGGTAGTGTGTATATTTGTAACATTGAATGGGATATCCATGATGGCCATGTTGGACCTGAGCATCAAGGGCTAGGAACAGTGACATCCTAGATCGAAATTATCTTTATGAATGATAAAGGAAGGTATATTTTGGAATTACCTCATGTTGTGGGCAGTTTTACGTATGTATTCCCTGATGATTTCTCTATTTTATCTATAATGAACAAAAATTATATCAATATCCAATCCCTTCATATTATTATGTCATATATTAGAACAAATAAAAACAAAATTAAGAAAATATTAGAAAAATATAAATGAAGATTGAATAAAATAAGAGGAATTTCTTGAAGATGAGGAACCTTTACTGATGAAATAGTAACTTGACATTTGGTGTAGTAATGTAAACCTTATAAATTGTAAACTGACTAATAGAATAGTTACCTTACCCATAAATATATAAATATAATTTGGGTATCTTATAAATTAAAATATTATATAATTATATCAATGTTTTTGTAAATAAATGTTTTAGAAATTATTAATTATGGGTTGGTATTATATAATTGATAAATATTTAATTACAATTTCATGAATAATTTAATAATTTAAATGAAAATTTATTTTCATAAAATGATTCCATAAATTAAATTTTTTTCATATGATTTTAAGATAATTTTATAAGACATTAAATAATTTTCCGATGTGTTATAAAATCAGTTATAATTTTAATATTTGTATTTATGATGTAAATAATGATTTTAATGGAAAATAAAAATTAATAATATTTAGAAAATTATTTTCCTAAAATGAATTTATTTTTTTAATTCCATATGTTAAAAAGTGTTTAGGATTAATTTTTGGGATATTTCTGAAATTCTAGATTTTTTTAATAGTAATATACGGTAATTTACAATATATATCCATTATAAGTTAAAAACCCTACTCCTTGAGTCTTTTTTGATATAACCACCATTGGTTAAAAATCACATGATCTAATTATTGTATTTAGTCTCAAGAATTAAACATATTTGTTTTCTCGTTCAAAATAATAATCTAATGAATAAAATAATGAGAAAACAGACCTCTCCTTCGTTATAAATACCACCCCTACCACATATTCTCCTCACACATTATATGTTTTTTCGATTTTCCAAATTATTCCCAATACTCATACCAAATCACTTCTATACATCCAGTATCTATTTTTCACATCAAAATACCAAAACCATTTCCTTAAGGATGTTTTCCAAGAGGGTAAATTAAAGAGGTAAATTCCTCTTTCTATTTCATTTAATTTATTTTCAAGTTATTTTTTATTCTCTCCTAACCTCCCCTCATCCAAATCATATGATAACTCCATTAACTCACAAATTCTATAATTTTATTATTATAATGGAATAATCCATAATTAAATCCCACACATCTCCCTTTTATTCTAGAAATAAAAATGTTGTTCGTGAGGCCTTTATTTTTCTCCTTCATGGATGAATAGTTTTTTATTTTCCATTAACACCTTTAAGGTGGTCATAAATCCATTTTTATGGTTAAAAATTTTACAATATATGTATTATAGCCTATTTAATTTTCTAGAAATATTAAATAATCATGATTTTATATAACAAAATAAAACAATTTTCTTGTGATAAAAATCCACCCAAAATAATCCAAATTATTATCAAAGACCTCTTATCTAATGATTCGTCCTTTCCCAATTATCCAACTGAATCATATGATAACTTAATATTAGTTGTGTTCATTAATAATGTATAAATTCAATTCTGGATTTCTATTTCCATTTTAGATGAACATTCATACTCTTATACAAGACAACTAATTATGAAAACTATGAGAACGATCACTTGTGAACAATGAAACTGGACACAATAACTAATCAAAAAGGCCATAAATGAACTTAACAAAATTATAAAAAATAATTTATACGTTGAAAAGGTTATGGACTTATTAATTAATTAACTTACTTTTATTATTTGGGACATCTAGATCATGTGCGGATCCGTTTCGGACAAAACGTAAGGGATTCTACCTAAACCTCAATTTTTTCCTTCGGGTTACTCATTCTCTCTATTTAACCCAATATAATTCTTATATTTTTTTTAATAATTCATCCAAAAATTTCTTATTTGTTCCAAACTCATTTATATAGATCATATCATCCTTCATTTATGGGGTAATATGTGTTTTTTGAAGGTTCCATTTTCAATTCTGCTTAATAAGCTATACTGATTCAAGGGGACTTCTCAATTTAATAGCCACCAGCAAGTTCACTCTGTAGTATATTTTAAGCAAAAAATATTTTTATAAAATCACTCATTTTATCTTGAAAAACAATCTTTGTTCATTTTTTGTTTTATTAAAAAAATATGTTTTTTCTTATTTATATTCTATTTAATATTTTCATCAAACAACCCTAAAATTTTTCATTTCAATGGTTTATTAAACACTACATTTTCATGTTTCTACTTCAATTGGACATCATTTATCATGATCTAGGCCTATTTTACTATATAAATGTCCATGAATGATTTTAGTCCATTCATTCGTGGAAACATTTATGATATACTGATTTTTTATGCCTTGTGACATGACTATGGTAACAATTTCTATCCATGGGTAACCCTTTTGTTTATTATTCATGTGGAATAAATATTATTTAACATGTTATGATGGGTTTATTCATATAGTTCTCCAAATAATCCGGTAGTGATTAGTCCCATGAGATATCATGTCGAGATATGAAGTGAATCAAATTCCATTATGGGTCTTTTTCACCGTCTCATGGTGGTTAACTTTGAATCTTGTTTATGTAATGTTATATATTATTGAAACATTTCTATGATACAGTGATTATATGTTCCCTTGTTATACATGTTGTTATTCGTTATGCTTATTCATGTTCTATGCCTTTTATGGCATTATTTTATTCTTTCAAACTCATATGTTATGTTTTATTCCTATACTTATTTACATACAAGGATTTTTATCTCATCCATTTTATTCATTCATTACCCATGATATACTATTTAATTATAGAGATAAATGGAAGTTATTAGCTTTTATTTGGATTAAATAATATATGTTTTCATGATTTTTAGTTATGTTCCTAATCTTCCAAAATACACTATACAATACAGCCCTTTTATTTTAATTTGATATTTAATTGTGATTAAAATAATGTAATAATATGTGTAAAAGGATAGTATCACTATTGAACCTTTTCATAGTGAGATCGAGTTCCCTATAGAGATAGTTCTAGTTGCGGAACCGGTGTCCATTCCTCCATATAGGTTGTCACCTACAGAGCCCTAGGATGTCAATTAGAAGGTTCAATATCTAGAAGAAAATTGTATTATCTAACCTAGCACATATACATGGGTTTTTCTTATCCATTTTTCCATGAAGGTAGATGAAATAGTTAGATTTTGTTTCATGAACCATGCTGGTTAGTCATCTGAACTTGCACTAGACCCGTTCTGTGGAAAGGACTGAAAGGCGATCCTAATCACCACGAACTGGCATAAGTGCCAGGGTATCAATACTATCAAGTGAGAATTATTCCCTAATCATACAATTTCAAAAAAAAAAGTAATATAAAATAAACCAAAGCTGGAAAACCAAACCAAACAATCCATTACAAGGTTTCAGATTTAAGTGTACAAGTTTATACAAAACCAAAAGAGAATTACTGCAAAAAGGGAACAAAAACCCAACATAAGAAAAGGGGAACATCTACCTTAATAAATCGCTATAACAACACCCAGTAGGATCACTAGCATTACAATCCACCATAACCAAAAGATTTACCCTTAACTATATCAAACTTGACCACACCTACTTTCACCAAAAGGTATAAGAAGGGTTTGAGCTATTTTCCAATAAGATTCCACCCAAAAGGATCCCATTTACAAAATATTAATGAAAAATAAAATTTCATTAATAATAAATGAAAGGATATTAGAGAATAATATAAAGGAAAGATGTTTTAATAAAAACAAATTTTATAGGATTGAATCATTATATAAAAACCCATATACCTTTGAAGTAACCTGAAATCTACACGATATTCCAATAGTGAGGACAATGTAGTTAAGAGAACCAAACATGGGAGAGGTTCTATTGGTACTAGATATTAATTGGGAGCATAGAACCTTGTGTGTCAGTGTATTGTGGTATAGGAACCATAATCATATGTGTTCTCATTCATGATCCACTAGAGAGGATAAATATCAAAAAATATAGAGTTCTCCGATAATCGTCAATATTTAGTTATTTTTTTCATTGTTAGTCCCACTAAGTTAAAACATGATTTAACCACCTCTATATATCTAGATCGCTAAACCTAGTCCTCCATTTTATCTACCCTAGCTTCTTTTATTTCTCAACAAGTTTCCCATTTAACATAAGATATCATTTTCACATTTACAAGCGAAATAGAGCATTACATACACCAAAGTCACTATTTTCATACCCAATAACACCGTTCTAAACACAAACTCACACCAAAACTCTTTCCAACCATGATTCTCTTCAGAACCATAATTTAATGATACATTTATTCTTTTAAGAATACATTTCAATAGAAAAAAACATGGGATTATATATAAAATACACCAATTTCACATGTGTCTGGCCCATTTTAAAAAATACATTAACACTACATTTATAACTCATAAGAAATTATAAAGAATGGAATTTTGACAAATACATTAATCATTGTATTTCTAAACACGGAATCACATACCTCTGGTGGGGAAAGATCCAAAAACTATACAAAACTCCAACCGCACCTCAATTTCAACACAATGATATCAAATCGAACCCTAATACAAAATATCAAACCAAAAATGTCAAAATAGAACCATAGAACTATAACCCTAGGACTGGAGAAGAGTAAACCCCCAAATGAAGACAGGACACCCAAAAATAGAGGGATATTGGGAGAATAAATAGTGTGTACTTGATAATTAGAGGAAGAACCACACCAAAATGCACACAAAATCAAATCTCCAACAGAGGTGGAAGGTGGGAGAGGCTCTCCTGTGGTAACCATGCAGAACATTCTGTCTGAGAAATGACCTTCCTCATGATTTCCTAGGCCAAGGAACATGGTCATTATAAGGATGTTCAGTTTGTTATGTCTTTTACTGTACGGTTAGTTGGGTAGGGGGCACAATTTCTACTAACACTCCACCAAATGTGCGCAGGGTCATATCATACCAAAATCCTCCATTTTACTCCAAAATTCAATTATAATCAAAGGGAAAAATTAGATAAAAATAAAATAAAGAAATAACTAAAATCGATATCATGGATGTGACATTTCCCCCTACCATGAAAACTTTTTTCCCTTGGAATGTCACCTCAAAACCTAATCAGAAAAAAACATGTAATATTCCTCGAGCCAAGACATCCACTCCCAAGTCTCATGTGTATCATCCCCATGATTCCAAAGGACATATAAAAATTTAATATAATTCCCAAGAAGCACATTATATCTGAAATCCACTATCTGTATTGATCATTCAACCGCAAATAAAAAATTCTCTAACACCAATCCATCCTAATCGACACATGAGATGGGTCCAGATTATACTTATTTAGTTAGGTAACATGGAATACATCATGAATTTATTTCGATTAAGATGGAAAGTCTCACATGTGTTCCACTATTCCAATCCTATTGTCTATTTCTAAAGGATCAACAAAACTCAGCATTAGCTTTCCTACCGTCCCCAAATGATGATGGCCCAAGTGAGGGGGCACCTTCAAGAAAACCTAATCACCCTAGAAAACTGAAGATATTGACGCCTCTAATCATAATAGGATTTGCGGACACATTGAGTTGTCAATATTTACATTATAATCACCTTGACTTTCTAATTTTGGGTGTTTCAGCCACATTAACCTATTCAATTAAATTCTTAATTTTCCAAAAAATGTTCCATAGTGGCACACCCTAGGGTCGATCATAAGAAGGTCTCTTACACGCACTACTTATCTATTTTCACTGTTATACAAAAAATAATATAAAATTATTAAACTAATATATATGGGGTTTTTAAAAACATAAATTAAATATAAATGTTATATATATAAATTCAATGTAAAACATAATGTTGTTAGATGATGAAATGTAGTCAATTTTTCTTGGGATATTACGGTTCTCAAAATTGTTGTTTAAAAAAATACTCCATATTTAATTCAATGAGGTGATCAAGACCTTCCAAACCTCACCTTCTCATTTGAAATGTGATTACCCCATACTGAGACATCTTCATATGGTTAAATCCTCTACCAAAAATCATCTAAGAGATCTTTTCACTGGCCATCACTACCTGATCCATACTCCATCGTATACATGAATTAGATAGTGAAGGGGAAAATGATCGATAAATAAAAAGAATAATTTGGATGATTGAGAAAATAGAGAAAATGTATATAATAATCAATTTAACCAACACCAAAATTTGTAGAATTGAATAAAGATATTAGAAATTAAAGCGCAAGGAACTCAATCAAAGTATCATTCCTCCCATGAACATGAGTCGGGGTTAGTTCTTTATTTTTGTTGGAGTTAAGAAGTGAAAAATATTGGGAGGACACATAAAATTAAAAATAAATAAAGAGATGAATGAATCAGACTAATATATTAAAAGTAAAATTCTATAACAAACTAAAAATGAAACACTACAAAGAGACTAAAAATGAAAATGAAGGGATATCCCCGAGTTTCTCCACACCAGAATGCTTGAGAAGGGTTGAAAAGGCCTCATTTTATATTCCAAATCCCATGGAAGGCATGTTACATAACATTAAATTTTAAGAGTTCCATCATCATGATATGTAAAGGGGGTACACATTCTGCACTTCAGATCTAGCTTCTCCACTTTGTCTTTTGAATCTATGTCTGCATCGTAATTTGGTTTTCGATCGGTACATGATGTGTACTTGGGTTACATGTCATGTACCCCCTTAAATGGTTGAATATTGCTCTATATTTTTCTTTAGAGTTTTTCAAAATAAAATTTTGTATTGACCCTAAAATTTTCAAATCATTTTTAAATAAGGTTAGATAGTTATGATTTAATTACTAGATACATGTTTTTTGTCCAAAAGATTACTAATTTATCCCCTTATATAACTCATTCAATAGATTCTTTAATTAAAGAATTTTCAATTGAAATTTTACACAGATTCTCAAAATTGGGATTTTTTTTCAAATCCTAGTGGAATCAGTGACATTGTACATATTGATCCAGATTTATTGCTCTATAAGTGAAGTGGGGTCCACCATGCTATCAAGTAAAAATCTCTACAAAGTCCAATTTATTAGGATCCATATATGATTGAATCAATCTTAGATCTAGATTAAAAAATATTATCTCCTAAATTATGGTTTCCATAAAAAAAGTAATTACATTTTTAGGATCAAAATTGGAATTGATATCACTGAAATACTAATGCTATTAAAAATTACTAAAAATGCAATGTTATGAATTTTTTTTCATTTAAGCTAAAAATAAGACAAAAACCTAAATATGTGATAAATTACCATTAAATAACTCTACACTGGGATTAAAAAATTGAATTATAGAATAAAATATATGAAGATGTGAGCTTCATCAATCCCCTATACATAAGAATTGCACTTCCATGCAATTGTAATATATTATAATCAAAATCTACACGGCAATTAAATATGAGAAAATATATGTGATCTTATAAAAAATAGAATTCCATCATTTCTCATATATTAAAAAATTCACCACCATTTTCATTCCTCATGTATATTTTTTTTCAACCTAACAAATCCATCCATGTCCTAATCACAATATACCTCACATTGAATTTTATGTCACTCTTCACACAAGATAAAATAAATATGGAGTTATACTCATATATCGAAGTTTCATGTATCACCTTAGGCTTTTCAAAATTCTCATTTCTCAAAATATTTATACATGAAAATGAATTAAATCATGAGGGATCTCATTAAAGGTTCAAATTACATTGTGTCATTCGGTTGGTGGGAAAATGATTTAAAAATATAAGTCTTAAAAGATGGGTTTTTAATCTTTGGTGTGGTTCAAGAATAATTCGAGTAAAAACCTATAAAAATACTCCCTCAAATCCCAATGATATTGTAAAAAAACACCCACCCACCCACCCCCCCCCCCCCCCCCCCTTAACATGGAAAATCAGTAAATAAGTGAGTACAATGACTAATATCATCAATTTTCTCCAATTTTTTCACATTTTTTAAAATATCAAAAATAGCACAACATTATTTTCTATTAGTTTACTAAATTAATTAATGATGAATAAATTGAATATTTATACAATGAATAAATGGAAATCATTCCCTTGATTTATGAGTGTGACATGTGTCATAAAATAATGTACTATGAGGAATTAAAGATCATCTCAATTTTGTTCATTTTTTAAGGAGAATCAGATAAAATAAATGAAGAATAGAGAAATGATGACTCAAGCACAATTTTATAATAATACACAAACCAAAATGATGAAACACACCTCACACCGCACAAAATTTATACACATTCTAAATAACGCACACAAAAGGACCTTCCCCCACACTCAAACTTGAAATTTCCATTCAAAAATACCAAGAGATCAGGTAGGTAAGGATAATTTAGCTTATTTGGTGAACTAAACCTAGAATAAAATTCATGGAATCTAAGGGCTAGTAAAGGATAAATTAAATGTTGGGTCTCAATATATTATGTGGCTTGACAAAGTATTGCCTCAATCATGTCAAAAACATTTCATGAAAACTGAATCTATTAAAGAGAAAAATCATAAATTCTGGTTCCCATACAATATCCATGTTTCCCTCATGAATGTTTGGGTATCAGAAAAAATAATTCAATGTGTTTCAGAATACCTCACAATATGGGAAGAATATTTTGATTCAATTTTTCATGGGCATGGAATTCATTAATAAGTTAAACTCATTAAATTGATTGGAAATACAATTCAAGGAAAATAATTCACACAAATAATCATTTAATGTCCATTCTTTCAAAAATCATTTATATTCTCTCATAATCATTCAGTGTATAATATGAGATTATAATATTAATTAAATATAAAGAATCCTAAAAATGAAAAAAAATGAAAAAATTAGAAAAAAACTACTAATCAGTTCAAAAATCCCCTCACACTTAAATTTAACTATAATTCATTTAAGCTCAAAAAATACAAATAAGGGAAAAAACTAAAGAGAATGAAAGATATACCCTGAATTTATTTTTTTAGTGGAAAATTTGAGTTAGGATACTAGTTTCTACCTATTATTCATAGAAATAAGGTAATAGGAAAATGCATTAGAAAAATATAGAAAAATAACTATAAATGAGAAATAAGAGGGATAATTCTTGGTTTAACAACCCAGGTGGAAGCTAGGTTTTTACTACCCCTAGCCAGGAAGTTACAGCAGGTTATCCCCAATCTGAAGATGGATGGGGTTTCTTTCTCATGAACTATCACATTCTATTTCTCCAAACATCCATTAGTGGATGCCATAAGTGAGATCCCCCAATGAAAAGAAAATTATCCCCACCCCCAGAAGAGATGAAAAATAAAATATGAGATTAAGAGGTGGAGGGAAAAGAATTTAGGGGTGATCCATGATTTTTTTCATTGGAGGAGCGGTGTCCACTGGTTGGGATGGTAGTTGATTAGTAATTGGTTTCTATTATGGTTTAGGATCTTCAATTCATTGTTCTTGGATTTCATCTTCTATTTCATAGTCATCATTTTCTCCAGTGTACAGCTCAATAGGATCCACCATTCTTTCCTCAATATTAACACCTTCTTCTTCATCATATAGATCTTGTATTTGTGGTGATGAATCAATAGTATAATCACAATGGTAATTAGTTTTCAATCAGAATCTAAAACATTTGAATAAAAATTAGTCTTGTAAATTAAATAACCCTCAATATATTTAGCATCAGACTCCTTTTCCTCAATCAAGGAAGTTGGGAACTTGTTTTTTGGAAAGGGAATTGGATCTTCATGTTTGGATTTAACCTCACCATGGTCATCTTTAAATTTAGGAGAAAAAATCATTTCACTTTATTCGTGTTATATTTTTTGATGTTCCATCCATGGGACTTTTGGATCGTCCCCTTCAATGGCCACTAATTCTGTCATCTTATTTTCTTATTCCGACATCTTGAAATTATCTTGAAACGCCAAATAATTTTCTTCCATTTGACAAGAATTTTGTTCCATTTGATAGAATTTGGTTCTACTTGAATATGAAACGTCTCTTCCTTGTTAGGATCACAAATAAGATTATTAACAGACCAGTAATTATAATAATCACCATACAGATACATATTGGCCAATGAATTGAAAGATAAGAAATGAATTCATTTTTTAACTTTTTTTGATATTATATTTTGAGGGATTATTTATATGAAAAACAATGTGTGAAATCACTTGGCCTCCCGAGAAATTCAGAAAAATTGATGGATGGGGTTTCAGTTTCATTACCCTATTTGATTAAACTCTTATTTTTCATAAAAATACACCATAGTGGCACACCATTTGGTCGATCTCATGAAGGCCGCTTAAACGCACTGCATTTCTTTTATCGCTAGTATAAACTAACTAATATAAAACTATTAAACTAATATAGATGGGTTTTTTAAAAACATTAATTAAATATAAATATAATATATATATATATATATATATATATTCAATGCAAAACCAAATGTTATTATATGAAGAAATGAAGGAAATTGGTCTTGGGAGTTTATGATGATTGAAATATTTGTTTAAAATAATTTTCAATATTAAATTCAAATGGTAGATCAAGATATATCACACCTCACCCTATCATTTGAAATATGATTACCCCATACCAAGACCAATGCATATGGGAAAATCCTCTTTCAAACTTCATTTAGGAGATCTCCTCGTTGACCATCACTACCTAAGACATACTCCATCATTTGTATTAATTCGATAGTGAAGTGAAGGATGATCGATAAATGAATAGAATAATTTTGATAATATAGAAAATATATCTATCACACCCTATAATCAATTTAAACATCACTGAAATCCATATAATTGAATAATTAGACTATAAATTAAAGAACATAGAACTCAATCTAAGCATCATTCTTCAAATGAACAAGTATCAGGGTCAATTATCCATATATGTTGGAGTTGAGAAGGGAAAATGGTGGGAGAATAGGTAAAATAAAAAAGGAATAAATATATGAATAAGTAAGACTAATATAATATAATAAAATTCAATTACAAAATAAAATTAAATACTACCAATAGAATAAAAAGGAAAATTAAGGGTTATCCCTATGTTTCTCCAAACCAAAATTCTTTAGAAGGGTGGCATAGGCATAAATTTATATGAAAAACCCTGAGGAAGTCTTCAAACATTGAATTTAATTTTCAACATTCCATCTTCACGATATGTATAAGGGATGCACATCCTACACTTCAGATCTGGTTTCTTTGTCATGTCTTTTGAATCCACATCTACGTCGCAATCTGTGTGTCGATCTGTACACAACATGTACTTGGGTTACACATCATTCCCTCCCTGAATGACTGAATCTTCCCCTAGAGTATTCTTGAGAGTTGTTTACAATTGAATTTTCTGTTGACCTACAAAATTTCATTTCATTTTGAAACATGGTTATGTATTTATGATTTAATTATTGAATATATTTATTTTTGTTCAAAATTTTCATAAAGTTTCTCCTTGTTTTTCTCATTAAATGGATTCCTTAATGAAAAAAATTTCAATTTAATTTTTACAGGGATATGGGACTTAGAGCTGTATTTCTAATCCAAGTGGAATCCAGGAATTTGGACATATTGATCCGGATTTATGGCTCCATTAGTGAATCGGTTCCCACCATGTTGTGCAAAAAACAATTCTACAAAGATAAATTTATATGTGACCATATATATTCAAATAAATCTTAGATCCAGTTTAAGATTATTTATCCTATAAATTAATAGTTTCATAAAAAATAAATCACATGTTTATGCTCAAATTTAAAAAGATATGACAAAAACACCGATGCTATTAAAAACTTATAAAAACCAGAATTAGGCCATTTTTTGATTTTAAGATCAAAATAGGACAAAAACCTACATATGTGATACATTCCCATTAAACAACACTATGGTGGGATTAAAAAAATTATTTACAAAATAAAATATATGAAAATTTGAGCTTCATGACTTTCTTATAAATCTCTTGCACAAGGCTCGGTCCCAAAAGTGAGGTCTCACCTACCTCATCCCTACAAAACAGATACTAACAACGCCATCCATAGAGCACATAAAAAGGATCCATTCAAAAATATGATTGGTAATTATAATTATAAGAATATTAAACCAATCTCAAATGTCTATCATATGAACGTTCGAAATCCAAGACACATACATGGTACATATCATCCAAAATCTGATTTCCCCATTCTGTCTGGGCAACCATTTGGGGTGGTATGTCTTGTGCATCTTGATCTCCATACTCAATCCCTTCTAAAGGACTTACTAGAATCTAGAGGTAAAATTTGGGTCTATGTAAAAGATAATCATTGAAAAATCTCTATAAATCTTGACCACTTCCTTAACATAAAACTGTCTTAGCTCATCTTCCTTTGTCGAATCCTAGATTGGAATGAAGTGGGAAGATTTCACCAAGTGGTAAATCACAACGCAAATAGTGTTCCTTCTTCATGGTGTGTGAGGTAATCCAATATAAAATCCCATGGTGACCTCATCCCACTTCTAGGTTGTAATTGATAATTGCTAAATCAAATCAAATGGACTTTGACACTCCGCTTTCACCTGCTGACAAGTATTTCATCTCGATAAAAAGTCATCTATGTCCTTTCTCATACTTGGCCACCAAATATGTTGATGAACATAAAAATAAATCTTGGTGGAAAGAGGATGAATGGCCCACTAAGACTACTAGCTATCATAAATCACTACTTTCCATAGAGAAAACGGAACCATGAAATGGCCCTTAAAGCATATAGTTCCCTCAGGTGACAATGACCAATCTGAGAAAATATCTCCACCATGAAGAAGCTGCATTGAATATTTACACATATCCTCACCAAGATACTCCCACTAAATCAATTCTAAAAGATAAGGATTCATCTGAACACTCTCCAAGAATACACCTCCACTATTCTCCTTGGTCTCCAACTTCATTCGAGTAAAGAGCCCATCAATTTCCACTCATCATATACATCCTCAATGACTGCACTGGCACTCCTCATATCAAGGTGGCATCCACAACATTATATTTTTCAATGTATATATGATATCAAACTCAAATACCTACAAATATTTGATTTATCATCACTATCTAAAATTGAGATCCTTATGTCAAAAGATGTAGTCTAATATCATATGATTAGACTAGACAACAAACTTCTACCCAAAGAGGTAGTGGAACTATGTCTTCAAATTATGCATCAATACTACTAACACCACGTTATGGGTTGGGTAATTATTCTCATGTGGTTGGAATTCGAGAGACTCATATGCCACCACCTGATCATCCTACATAAGCACACACCTGAGACACATACCTAAAGCATCGCAACAACCTGAAAACCCCTTTCTAGATTCATCTATGATCAACATGGATTCCGATGAAAATGGTGATTTAAGCTAATCAAAATATTCATGGAACTTTGGTATCAAATAAAACATCACCCATTTCTAGGTGAGTGTTGTCATGGAGGAGAAAAGCCATGGGAAAGCCTGAACGAACCACTTATAAAAACATTCCAGGATAAGAAAACTCATAATCTTGAACACAATCTTCTGCTTCTCCCTTGACATAATGCAACTGATCTTCTTGGTGTCTACTAAATCCCCTTACATTAAAATTAAATGGCCTAGAAGATTCACATACCTTATCCAGAAAGTCCACTTCGAGATTTTAGTATAAAGGAGATGATACATTAATTTTCCCAATATCATCTACAAAATATGTCCATGCTCTTCTTCATATATGTAGTATATTGCGATTTCATCAACAAATACCACAACAAAAGAGTCGAGATACTAGTTTAATACCCTATTCATGAGCTTCATGAAGACCATTGGTTTATTTTTTTAACTCGAAAGGCATTACCAAATACTCGAAGTGGTCATACATGCTTCAGAAAGCTGTTTTTGGTATATCTATCTCTTTTTCCTTTATATGGTTGTAACTCGAATGATAATAGACATTGGAAAAAAAACCTTTCCCATTTCAATTGGTTGTAAAAATCATAAATTTGGGTAAAAGGGTACTGATTCTTGATGGTAACATTTTTAATGTCCTGAAAGTCAATACACAACCTAAGAGATCCTTTGGCCTTCTTCAGAAAAAAAAGGACAATCCAAAGGAGAGATTCTCAAGATAATAAACTCTTTGGATTCAAAATATCCATCTATATCTATAATTACCTTTATTAGGTGGGGGAATATGATATGAAGGAAGAGATATTGGTTTTTTTTCTAGTGCCAAATCGATTGGGAACTCCACATCTTATCCTGGGGGAAAACTGAAAAATCAGCATAAAAATAACTCTGGGAACTCGTACACCACATGAGGTAGTCCACCCTCAGAAGCACCACAATCATCTTCCAACATGAGTGATGATAAATGAAAATAAATATTATAAAAATTTGGGAGTGGAGGTCCAGCATAACCCGACCGAGGATCACATTCTCCGAGGAAAACCTAGGCACTTCTATCAAGTGCCATGAAACTAACTCACCATCTATAATAGTAAATGTTTGCTTAGAATAACACCATATTATCCATGTGAAGGTTCAAATAATAGAGGTCCATATCAAGGACTAAGAAGTACCACTCCATCTAAAACCCTGACATGAAAGGTGCACATGAAAAGCACCTAAGGCCCTTCTCATTTTTCCCAATGGCATCACCAACTACATCGCAAAATATAAATGATCGGTGGGTAAATTCAATATGTTCACGATATTGGTGGAAATAAAATATACAAATTCCCCAGTATCAAAAATAATGATGGGTATATAAGGTTTAATTGGAATGGTACTTCAAACAGTCGAGGGATCTGTATCCTATCCCATTGGTTCTGGATCAAATGCATAAAGATTCATGGTATCTTCCTGAGGCTAAATAGGACCATTATTACATGGATCTACATTGGTCTAACTATGACCAGAATAATTTCTCATCCTGCTACCTTAAACACCAAATTGAGATCCAACTATACTAGATGGTTTTGAAAGAGCTACCATAACTCTAGAATCCATAGATCTAGTACATCCCTGATAAGAATTTTTAGCTACGTAGAATCACTATAAGTTCTCCAATGCATCACATTTATGATAGGATTTGGGGTGGAATGTAAAAGTGGGTCGAGTGTGTCGCACCATCCCGCACTAGTGTCACACAATTTTCCCTGAATCGGAAGCCACATATGAAGGTTTCCTG
This sequence comes from Viscum album, assembly GCA_963277665.1. Classification (NCBI taxonomy): domain Eukaryota; kingdom Viridiplantae; phylum Streptophyta; class Magnoliopsida; order Santalales; family Viscaceae; genus Viscum; species Viscum album. Next base: position 327,778,829 of record OY728143.1, read on the forward strand.
GATGGTTGGTCTGAGTTTCCACGTCCCATATTCCCTTTATTCTAATGCTTCCTCTTCTTCTTTGATGAAATACCACTTCCCCTTACAGACATAGTCCCATAGTTCCTAACCTACCCTTACGGTCAATATCAACCATACACGATCGGTCAACCATATCAGCCTAAGTCATCATCATGAACAAAAATACCTAATAATAGATATCCAGATGCAAAACTTTTTCAAATTATTGTGCCTTAATCCACTCTTTGGAAATGATTTTAGGGGCATACCAGAACAACTCAGCAAAATGGTTGGCACAGTTTATAAACTAACTAGTCCCCTTAGACAAGATTCTTGAACTCCCATGATATAGCGGATGCCAATGCCTTAGAGAAGAACTAGATATTGAAGACCACCTTGATGTAATTCTATCTCATCAGCTCAAGCTTCCCAGCTTGAATGACTGAGTCCCACCACCTTTGGTTGGGACCCTTTAGAAGAAATGAAGCACACTTCACCCTAACCCCTTCATGAGTGTCCAAGAACACAAACATGAGATCTATCATATCGACACAATCTTATGCTTCTGGAGGATATGAGTTACCTCATAAAGAAGGGGTTTTATTATTCAGGAACACTTGGGCTTTGTCCTTATAAGATATAGGCTCATATTCCCTAACTATATCAGGAGTAGGACCTTCTCCCATTCCCAGGGCTTGAACAACCCAAACCATAGTATCTACCCACCTCTAATAAAGTGGTGTGGGAGAACTCTCTAGATTATTCCCCTGATTTTAGGGGAACTTTATTGGGAGGCATGTTCCTACAAGAAGGAATAGTGACATAATAACATCATTACCACAATAATTTTGAAAAACATCATTGATAATTAAAAACATCAATAATCTAAACAAGATGAGGCTACACAATTACCAAACCACTTCACCCCCACATAGTGTTCATGTATTGTCTACATCCTGCATGTCCCACATTGAGGAGAATCTAAACCAATATCCCAACATGCCAGGGTGACTCAAGGTCTATCCTGAGGTGTGTTGGCCAGGAACCCTACTAAAAAAAAGAACTCTGAGTCCTGATAATCCTAGTTTATATCTATCCAAAATCATACCAAATAACATAAAAAAATAGGGAAACATTCTCTGATACCATTCTTTCATGAACCAAGATAGGTCGCCATCAGATCTGACACCCAACTTAGTTTGTGGTATGTCTTGAAGGGTGATCCCAATACTCATGGGCTATCACAAGTGATCTTGTATCAATAAAAGTAAGTGGAAACTATTTTCCCAAACATAGCATTACAATACCACCAAATGTATAAAATAAAACAAAGATAGAAAAAAATCCAAAGATGTTGTTACAATATTTCAGATATATGTCTACATGTTTATACAAAACCAAAAGAGTGATACTGCAAAAAAAAGGGAACCCAAACCCACACAAGGTAAGGGTATCATCTCCCTCAAGGTATCTCTACAACACTTCCTAAGAGGATCATGAGAATTATGAACCACCATCACCAAAATCCTTACCCTTACCTATATTAAACATGACCATGTCTTCTTAAACCCAAAGTTGTAAGTAGGGTGTGAGCTATTTCTCAGTAGGATGCCACCCAAAAGCATCCCATTCTCTAAAAATTAGATGACAAATAAACAAGAAAGTTTAATAAATGAAAGGAAATGATATAATAATTTAATGAAAATATGTTTTAAGGAAAAAAAATTATAGGAATGAAACATCAAATAAAAATTCATTTACCTTTAATGGAACCCAAAATCAACACTGTGTGTCAACAGTGAGGGAAACATAGTCAAGAGAACAAAACATTAGAGAGGCCATATTGGTACTAGCATGTAAATGGGACCCTATAACCTTTGTGTCTAAGTGTAATGTGGTATAGAAACCACAATAATCTTCATTCATGTGCACAATCAACTAGGGAGGAGAAAAATACAAAATTCTAGTGGTATCTGATCATCATCCATATTTTGTTAGTGTTTTCATTGACAATCTTGCTATTCCAAACTACACCTTAGACACCTCTATATCACTACCAAGGAAGTCCTAGTATACCCTCCTAGCTACTCAGGCTTCTTGTAGTGTTCAAACAATTTCACATTATAACATAAGATATCATTTTCCCATTTCACAATCCAAATAAGGAATTACACACACCAAAGTCACTGTTTACATAAAAAACCACTTTTAAAACACATATACACCCAAAAAATAAGTGCAACCATGATTATGTTAACAACCACAGTTTAATAACACATTTATGTAGTTAATAAAACATTTAGAATGAACATAACAAGGGATTATATCCAAAAAACATAAATTTCACATGTATGATCAATTAAAAAAATTTAATGTCATTTATCATAAAAAAATTCTTTCATACCACATTCATAATTTATAAAAAATGGTTAAGAACATAAAAAGACCAAAAAAATTAATCAAACAACACTTAATCACCGAATTACCTACCTCAGGTGAAGAATGTTCTGAAAATTTGTATGAAACTCCAACCGCACTTCAATCACACCACAATGATGCCAAATTGAACACTATTACAAAATATTAAACCAAAAATACATAAATATAACCCTTGATTTGGATCACTAGTGATTTAGAAGAGGATACTCCCAAAAAAAGAGTAAACCCTACAATATAGGCATATTAGGAGAAGAAAGAGGGATTACTTGATGATTTGAGGAAGAATCACACCAAATCTGGTAAAAAAACGATGCTCCAAGGGAGGTGAAAGGAAGAGGATACATACCTGGGATGAGGAATAATGAAGGATTGGATAAAAAATGTTGGTTATGGGTTAAACCTGATAGGGTAGAGAAGTTTTTAATGGCCTGGACGCCATGCACGGTTAGTCAGCATGGTTTGGAAAATCTTATTGTAACCATGATAAGCATTCTATCTAAGGAATGACATATCGCATTGTTACCTGGTCCAAGGGCCACAGATGTTATGTGGCCATGTGGTAGGTACTTTTTCCTACATCATGTTTATTTGGGCTAAGTTCATGGTTACTAATAACTATGTTCCAACCGTACACAGGGGCCTATTCCCCCAAAATCCTATAAATTCAAAGGGAAACCCAAGAAAAAATATAAGTCAGAAATAAAATAGAAAAATACCTAAAAATGAGATCAAATATGGGACATTGGTCATGGATTAAAATTTATTGAACTAGATAATAGTGAAGAATCTTCACCCACTAACTTGTATAGTTATCCTCCATGATCAGTTCTGACGATTGACCATTTTCTCTAAGATTGATTTGATTTTGAGCTACCTTCATGTCCATGTGTGTCTATCAAGAATATCTAAGACAATGATATATAGTAGGTATATATTGTACAAGTATTTTGTTATGATTTTCAGTCTTACAAATGCATAGATAGTTTTCATGGCTATGATGAATCTAGTTTCCCACCCAAACTAGAATTTATTTTTGTTGGTATTTGTAGATGAAATCCTATTAAATTTTTACAACATACATAACCATCCCAACAATATTAAAATCTTGCTAAATACACTTAGATAAAATCCTCTATATTGTAAGATTAGAAAATTCCACTTCTAGATTAGTAAAGTTCACTTCATAAGTGATATCATTTTATAGAAAGGTGTATCTATTTACCCGGATAATGTGAGCGACAAGGTATCCTGGTAGAAGACTAATAATGTTTTTAACCTAAATTTATTATTAGGGAAAACAATAATTCATGTCAAATTTATCAAAGATTTATCATTCCTAGAAGTGCGCCTCACAAACCTGAAAAAGAAAGGAGTGATATTTTTTTGATATAAAGCTTGTGATATATCATGTCAATAGTTAATGTAATGAATCACATCAATAAAAAAGCTGATCGTACCAAAGTTAGTATGGATCTATAAGATCTATTGTAATTCTTCAGTGATTGGGATGGGTGGCCAGACATAGGGTGATCGAATTATAGCATATGCATCCCACCAGCTGAGGCCTCTTGAGTAGAACTACCCTACACAAAACATCGATATTGTATCCTTGGATCATGAAATATGTTTTTATATTTACTACTTGTTTGGTGAGAGATTTATTGTTTACATGCATCAAAACATTCTCAGATAAATCTCATTCTAACTTGAATTGAATTAGTGGAATTACAAGGGTTTTTTATAACTACAGTCATTCGATTTAAAAATTTCTTACACAGATGATAAGGGTAATGAGGTAGCTAATATTCTGAGATAGAAGAATCGAACAAAATTTATCCATGAGGCTAATAGTAAGTGGATGTTCATGGACTTGTTTTCTATGAGGCACCTGTAGGACTAGGAGTATCACGGGCAACCTATTTTAGAAAATCATGTAGTGACATATTCTCTTCTATAGTGGGTGTGGAGGATATAGCTATCTTATCCTAAGGAGATTGTACGTAGGGAGAGCGCCTCCAGAGACAACCCACCTCATTGTTGGATTATTGATGAGGATAAGATCCTAATCTTCCATTGGCATGTTTGGATGCCTTATAATATAGGGGAACATTTGATGCATGGATATCATGCCTCAGTTTGTGGGGTTCACCCTGGAATTACCCAGATGAGATGACATGTATGCCGTCAGTATTGTTGGCTAGGTATAAAGAGTCAGATTTCAGGTTTTATCACTCAGTTCTCCACCTATCAGTAGGTATAGGCTAAGAACTAGCAACTTGGTGGACTTTTAAAACCCCTCTTCATTCCAACATGGAAATGGAATGACATCACCATCGAGTTTGTGATGGGATTTCAAAGATCCCCTTGAGGAAGTGAGTTTTATGGGTGATTACCAATAGCTTGAAAAAGTCACACACATCATACCGATATAAGAGACCTTATCGGTTGATGATATTAGGAGGATTTATATTTTGGATATCGTGTACCTTCATGGTGTACCCCATTATATCATTTCAGAATTAGAATCCCACATTACATTGTGGTTTGGGAAATATCTTTTGAAGGAATTAGGTTCAAAGGTCCCCTTCAGTAAAAAAAATATCACCCTCATAACTATGCGTAGTTCATGTTGATGATAAGAGTTCTATAGTACATGATGCGAGCATAAAGCCTTGATTTTGGAGGTCCTGGGGAGAAACATATACCTCTTATAGAGTTTTTGAAAAAATATAGATTTCAAGAAATGATTGATATGGATCCATATGAGGTCCTTTATTATAGGACATGTTTTTTACCGATGTGATGTCTTGGGGAAGGTGAGGCAGTGCTACTAGTTCTTTGTCATGTTCAAGAGACCCAAGAATAAGTTTATTTGATTAAGAAATATACAGTTTTATCTACGCAAAGGTTGAAGTCGTATACCAATATTCATCATCATCCTCTATAATTCAAGGTGTTACATCATGTATTTCTACAATTATAACCTAGATTGGGACATAAATTATTTCAAAGATTGGTAATGTTGTCACCACAATCTGTCGGGCCTTCCGAGATAGTGGGAATAGTTAGGTCGGTAGCCTATTAGTTACAGTTGCCTCTGAGGTACCATGCTAGGCATGATTTATTCCACATATCAGAGATTTATTCTTATTATGAATACATGACTCATTAATTTTTCCTTAAGGATATTGAGGTAGAGTCAGAAGAGTCCTTTGAGGTGTTTTTGATGCATATGGTTGAATCGATCATGAATGCACTGTGAGGAATGTATGTTCCTCTGGTCTGGGTGATATGGTAGCACATTATGGTAATGTATGATACATGATAGTGGGAAGACAATGAATATGTGTGGTGGCCAGAACTTTTTCCAATGAATTCTTCCCACCATTAGAAGGGAATCTGAGGGATGAGAAGTCTTAAAGAGGGGAGGTTGTAATATCACGGATTTTCTAAAAGGTATGGATGGTTATTTTTATTCTCCAATTCCTCTTTTTGTCTATAGTAATGTTACATAATTGTGTCATGGGTTTCATATGGTTTTTTGTGTGTTTTTCGGCTCTTAAAGCCCCAAATAATGTAGAAATAGACTTGGTTACATGGTTAGGAGAAATTTTGTTGTCCAATCCACATTGTCTCCTTAATCGTATGGAATTGTGGTATAGGGGATATGGGGGATGTATGGATGTGTGTAACCATGTGGGATGGGGCACATGCCAATTTTAGGGTAACTGTCATTTTTTATAGTGGATTCCACATAGCTAGTGTACGGTTAACCAAACTATGTGCCTAAGAACTATGGTGTCCACCCTTTAATCAAAGTAGGGTGCATAGTTAACACAGGGTTTGGACAACCGTTTAACCCATTAATTTAGGATGAAATCTATCTTTTACCCTATAATTCTTTAATACAAACTGACATCCTCTTCTTCCTCGTTCTTTTCCAAAATCCACACATAAAACTCCACTTTCACCCCTTGGAAGGGTTTTTGATATCAACATCTTTCGTACTCCAAATCCGTTATTATTGGATGCACTAAAAATCTAGAGGTGATCTATGTGGTAATATCTCTACTGTTCTTTATTTCTCTTCTTATCTATTGTTCTATTTAGGTGAGACCACTATTTCCCTATTTTCATGGAGTTTGATAATTTTTTTGATATCTTCTATTCCAGTTCGATTCAAGGGTCAACAATAGAGGAGTGATCGTGTATGAACCTATGGTATACTTTATAGCTTCATTCAACATGTTTGATTGAATTCAATATCATGTGTTGTTGTTTTTCACAGTGGACCCTTTCGATGACACCTCAAAATTGTTAAATAAAATGAATTTAAATACATTCCATGTCTAATGCGACCCTATTAAGTGATGAATCATCCCTCTAGATGATTTCTTTTACTTGAGAAACCCCTATGGGTATTCCTATTAATTTAAATTCTATAATCCACTCTTTTAATATTTTAAACACCACTTAAGGTGTTTTTAACCTATATTAAAATGCCATGAATTAAGGAAGTAAATAGATCGGAATGGTGGTCATGAGTTAGGCCCCCAAGTATTATAAAATTAATTGGATTCCTCATTGAATTCCTTTTCCAACTTAATAAGTGTGATTCAATTTGATTCCATGATTAATTTTATGGTTGGGATTGAAAATTCATACCTGTGATAAAATATGATGGTGAGAGAAGGTGTTCTGAGTTAAGGAAAACTTGGATGAGCTCATTGTTCCATAGTTAAAATTTCTTGATGGATTATTAAATACATCAGGGCTGACAGTAGTTATGCATGGGATTAGGTCTCAATGTTTTATTCACATTACCTCTAGATAAGTGCATCTAGTTCTATTGGGGAGACCACATGGATGGTCTTGGTGGCCCGATGGCTATACCATGCTAGGAGAGAGACTCATACCCCTATGTGTTATAACAAGGATAGACACGGAGGTTAGTAATTATTATCTTCACACCACTCCCAGTGTTATACTTTGAATATCATTTATGAGTCTCTTTTAACGTACTTAGATGACATTGGATATATATAGATCCTCTCAAGTGATTCTTGGGATTCCCTTTGGATTTCCTTAGATGGCCTGAGGGTGAATCTTCAGAATTTAAAAAGATGTTAATTAAATTAAATAGTGGTAATGTGGAATTGAAACTCCTAGGATGTTAATTTCATGTAAAATAACATGCTTGGTGGATGTCCAATCATCTAAACACTACCAATATAACCTCCCACCATATTCAACACTTGTTTCGGTTACCTTAGTTCATAGACCCCTGGCATATGATATAGAAGGAAATGATTGGATGGGTGTCCTAGGTGTAACCAAGTCCGGGGTATCTCATATATTTATTTACATTCTTTAATTATCCAATTATACACAACTCATTTTATATACATGTACTATATTGATCTAGACATAGTTGGTGGTGGCCTACTAATTATATATCACACCATGTATGGTCCACCTTTGTTACCCAAGAATACTTAATGGTTTTAGGTAAAGATAAATGGAAGAGACCTGATTTTGATTCTTGATTTTCAGTTTAATGATGTTGTTTCTGACACTTTCATTGGGGCGTTCGCATTTTTCTATTTGAGGATGATGAGTACGCACTGACTGTTTCCCTCCATTCCCACTTTTCAAAAGATGGGCAACATCTGTCACTTATTCAGGTATTTTTTCTCCTTGATCGAAATGGGATTATGGGATGTCAGTTCCTCCTTCTATGGATTTCTCCTCAGAACTCATCACCTAGTCCATGTCTCCCTTATAAGTTAATACGTTGTTCATGAAACTCTTCCTAGTTCTATATCATCATGGACGATGGTTAATTACACTTCTTCTGTCGGGACATTCCAAGGGGTCCAGTCATGGAAGCAACCTTCGTTCGGGGGAGTAGTCATGTTGGACATCACTGGATTGTCTGGACGCTGGAACACTAGCATGTCTAGGTTTCTTCCCCTTAATATAGGAATTTTCAAGGGTGTGGATGCCTGGGGCATCCCATGTCGAATGCGTGCAATTATATTCCATAGGAATGTCTCTGAGGTTTTCTGTAGCTTATCATGCTTAAAACAAGGTATGTCACGAGTTTAATGTATAGCAGAGATAGATCGGACTGATCAGAAACTTACCTAAGTGGATCAGATGCATGTGAACCCTGGAGGACACACTGATATTGGGTCCAACGAATGGTTAGTTACCCGATTGTTTCTAAAGGAATGGCAAATAATGTGGCATCATCCCACTAGGATGTGGTAGCCCAGGTAAGAATTAAGATGGAAAATGGATGGTTATGTGAAGTGGATAGAGAATGAGATGGAGTCAACTCGAGAGCGATGGTGATGTTGGGATTGAGCCACGAAGACGCCTCCTACATATCCATGTGGTAGGGAATCAAAGTCCACATAGTTCAAGATGTGGTATAGGATCGCGGTGTTCATAGAGGACAGTGACCCGATGATATATTAGGGATTACACATGGTTAGCAGCCTGAAGATGGTCTGACACCACTAGGACGGACCAAAGATTTTGGTCTCAATGCATGGGACGACAACGGCTTACCGCTGGGTTTGGGTTGACAATATCGTACCGCTGATGTGGGATCACAATGGCTTACCACTGCATGAGGTCCACAATGACTTATTCTTGGGTGGTGGATCACAACATCTTACCACTACATGGGGGGTCACAGTGGCTTACCGTTGGATGGGGAACACAATGGCTTACAGCTGGATGGGGGTCACAACAGCTTACCACTAGATGGGGTTCACAATGGCTTACCACTGGATGGGGGCCACAATGGCTTAATTATTGATGGAGGATCACAATGGCTTACCACTGGATGGGGTTGAACCTCATGGAGTCTTCTTACGTACCATGTCTAGGAGAAATGGATCAAATCTCAAACAGTTCAAATGGGGTGTGGTGAACTGATGTGAAGATGGTCGGGACCAATAGTTGTTGGGCTTGAACATCAGGGATGCTTCTTATGTACCATGCCTTCTCAAGATCAAGGTACACGTATTTTATAAAGAGTGTTGTTGGTGAACCAACATGAATATGGTCAGGACCAATGGGTGGTGGACTTGAACCTTAGGGTAGCTTTCTATGTTCCTTTCCTTATAAAGGATTGAAGCCTAGGTAGTTCGGGATTGGTTTTGTTGGAGAACTGACATGAAGATGGCTAGGGCTAATGGATGGAGGGCTTGATCCTTATGTAGTCTTTCAACATACCTTTCCTTGGAAAGGATCTTTGTCCAAATAGTTTGGGATGGGTGTGCAAATTACAGGCTAAGGCAGCCCAGTGGATGATTCCATGGTCGATGCTTACTCTAATCCCACATGAGTCATTATCAATGAGAGAAACAAGAGGAAATAGAGACTTAATGATCATGTCACGAAAGGTGAATTTGTAAGAAGTGGAATGGGGCTTACATGTGGTTAGCGGCCCGAAATGGAAACAGGGGAATACGCAAGGTTAGCATCCTAGGGAGATAGAAATTGGGACTTACAGCAGAGTGAAGGCCCAGTGGTGAAAAATACCAAAGGGAGAGGATATCAATACATGTCAGGAATGATCCCACTCCTGTGGAGACTAGAGGGTGTATATAATTTCCAAGATGGGGCACCCCATGTACAATTCACAGGTTGAGGCCACAGTTTAACGTCATGTGCTGGGGACGATGGTGCTTGGTAGTTTAATATCCTACAGCTCAGCCAAAGTGGGTTCTCTTTGCAGCCCATAAGACATACATAACTAATACCTCCCACCCCTTGGGTATGGGAAGGCATCAGAAATTCCATGGTGAGGGGGTGTTATGGAGTGATCCATTGAGGGTTCAACGATTTCGTGTCTATGCGAAGAAGCAATATTTGTTAGTGTGCCTATGCGAAGAAGCATGAGGCGAAGAAACGCAATGGGAAGTACCACCCATGGAACATTGAAATAACTTTGTGAAAACCAAGAGGGTCGCACGGGAAAAGGATTTTCAGAGCAAAGGGTCTCATAGGTAGTAGTATCATGAATCTCTGCTGCTCCATGTAGAGGAGGGGCTTCTCAAATGGGTGTGCTTCGTGAAGTAAATTGTCCTAGCCTAGGCATAGGGTATATTTTCATATCGATGGTGCTTTGTGAAGTGTAAAGTATTTTGCATAACAATACTTCATGATTATATGGTGCCTTTCATAACATAGAATTGTGAAGCAATATGCTTCATGAAGCACAGTGACCCAGCCTTAGCATGTGTGTCACATGTGCGTGGGGGGTATTTCATGAATCATAAGTGCTCCGCAAAAACTCGAGTCCCCTTGGGGATACTCTTCATTTGCAGAGGTCTATGGGCTCCATGAAGGGCATCCCTCTTTAAAGAGGGTTTGAATTCAAGCATAGGGGTGGCCCTTTGCAATGTAAAAGTACCATGAAGAGCTCATGGTTCGCATAGTAAAAATTTCATCGTGACTTGAGAGCTAAGATGGTGAAAGGTTGGAGGATCCATCCTTCGGGCTCTAGGGGATCCCGGTATTTATAGGAAAGAGGTGCCACATAGCAAATCTTTCTAGGCGGGAACACCTGAGGAATTTTTTCATAACCGCGAAGCCTCCCTCCTCCTTGCTCTGCGGAGGCTTTTCAAACATCAAACGGCTTCACAGAGCCTCCCACCTCCTTGATCTGTGGTGACTTTGCGAACATCAAACAGGTTCACAGAGCTTCCTGCCTCATTGATTTTTTGTGCCTTCGTGAATGTCAAATGGGTTAGCGGAGCCTCCTGCCTCTTTGCTCAGTGATGGCTTCACAGAGGGAAAGCATTGTTCTGGTCACATTGTTGTGGCGGCTTCGTGAACATGCTTCGTGAGGCAGCCCATAAGGATTTATGTTTTTTCTTGTTCTTCCCAAATTTTGGAACCAACAAATTTCCCCCATCAAATTGGGAGCCGAGGAGAAATAGAGGGTCAAAGTCTTATGGTCAATCACCAATATCCCTCAGTCAATGGAAAATATGACTCGCAAAAAAGGCTCACAAAGAGGAGAGGGAATGTGCGAGCTGAATGATCCATGATGCTCGTTGAGGTTGGACACGCCGCGAGGCACTAGGGGTCCTTTTCATTATATAGGGGAGGCAGACCTCTCTTTTGTCCTTTATTATCTCCGAGTTTTGGAATTTAGAGCTCTTGATTCTAGAATCTCTGCATACTCCATGATTTCTCTCCTCGAATCGGGCCTTCTTCTTCGCGGCGCATAGCAAGTCTTTGACTTCGGGACAGTGCACTCTTCGGCTTGTGTTTGAAGGTCGGGGTAGGGTTATGTGAACTTCCTTCACAAACAAACTTTGTGAATGAGCTCCATGAGAGAGCTCCACAAACCGAAACCAAAAGAAGTCCAAAATCAAAAACTAAATGGCTCATCAAGAGGCTTCAAGGGGTTGAAAATGATATTCAACAGCTACACATCCAGGTGGATGAACATTCTTCTTTCCTCAACACGTATTCGGAGACTATATTACGACTGAAGGGCCAGCTGGTGGAGGCCGAAGAGCGCATCAGGCAAGCATCTGAGGAGATGACAGTTATCTGAAAAAAAAAGGAGCAGTCCTAGATAGCGGATGACGAATTATGCCCTATATCTACGGAGGAGGAGAGGAACTTAACAAGCGACAGTGAATCCTAGATGTCCCAAGCCAGAGGGTGGCAGAGTTGCAATGCCCTTTTGATGGGGTCAACCTGCCCATTGGAGGGGTCGATCATTGGTTACATTGATGCATGTAACATTGAATGTGCCTTCATGTTTTGATTATTAATAAAATATGCATGCATGAATTATGTTATTAATTTTTGGTCTATTGAATTTTCGTTACATTCATGGAACATCCAGCGATCAGTCCCTAAGCTCACATGGGTCAAGCCTGAGGAGGTAAACAAGGGATGAACACCTCATCATTCCATCCAAATATAAGAGTTAAAACCATGCTCTGAGCATCTGGATATTGAACAACCAATCTGGATTTCCAAGAATAAAGAGAGAGGCCAAACATGAGGTTGAGGACCTCCGAACAATCAAGGTTCTATATTCCCAATGTGTTCTAGTGCATTAGAGAGGTAATGCCATGGGTGTTTGGAATCAACCCAAACATAAGGGAGTGGAAAGTATTAATAATGATATCCCATATTCAGAACACTATGGGGGTGGCATGAAAATGAATGATAGCTATTTACCCCACTCAAAAAATTGTATCCTTATTGCATTAGACTGAAATGGAGTTAACAAATGATGGCTGACCATTGGCCATATTTGAAACATGGGTACTGACTCAAAAAGTCATCCATTAGTCTTCTAGAACATTGGCCCAGGATAGTAGGTGAGCCATAGGGTGAGAATCCATATTATTAAGGGGTTCTCTTCTACTTGAAAGAGGATGAGGGTCCGAATAAAGGACACACAAAGCAAGGAGTGTGGATTTATGGGTGGTTCGAATGGAGTCCATCACTCTTGAAATCACAATATTGTGGTAGAAGTACATTAGGTTGGGGTATCTATCAGATCAGGGATCAAACATTATTCCATGAATGATAGCTTTTCCAAGAACCTAAAATTATTTGTAGTTTTATGTCGTACTTATAAGGATGATAGATGAATAGTTTAAATGTCGTACGGTGAGGACGATTCATATATTTTAAAGGTCATACAACCATGACCAGGATCGGGCCTGAGGGGCCAGAAGGGTCAATGACCATGAGGCTGAGCCTAAGGTGGAATTCTTGGGAGTCGTTATGTATCCCATAATGATGAGAATCAAGCCAAACATTATTTTTATAGCAAAATTTAATGTCATGTAGGATGACGAAAGGCATGTGTGGAATGGATGCACCAGTACATGTCCTACTAGAACTACTAAGTCCACATGAGTTGTTCTCGATGTGAGACATAAGGAATTTTGATGGGAATTTCTTATAATAGGAAGGCACATGTTAGGGGAGATATGATGCTAGGTGAATGGAGTTAGAATAATGTTGTCCCGCCAACTTGATGCACCTAGATGAACGAAGGGGTAAAGTTGAGTATGTTTGAAATATACATGAACATAACGAATAGTATATATGTGAATCATGATGCTTGAGATATAGACAACAATGATGGTGGTGTGATGGTAGGGTAGAACTATTGACTATGTTTGAAACACAGTATCTATTTCCTGGTACCCTAGAATGGTGATAGACAAATGAGGGTTGATCGCTGACCATGATCGAAACACATGACCTGTCACAAATGTGGTCCAAGTTCTTTTGGGTCATTAGCCCAGGACGGTAGGAGAGTCGAGGTGGTATGAGACCAGTCCATGAAGGGGGTCCCTACATAAGTGGGAGAGGATGAGGATCCAAATAACAGTATCACAAAGCTTGGACATGGAATGAGGGGAATGTCCCCAATAAAATTCTACACTTCGGGCTCTTTATCACAACACATATGAGTTTGACAGTAAGACATTTCAGATTGAGGGAGTCGAGTCCCTTTCAAAGGAAAAGGGTCCAGGGGTTTCATGCTTTTAGCATAATGGTCATAGGATGGGCCATTAAGGTGAGCTTGATTCAATGGACTGTGTGAAGGGTGAAAAATTATCCAATCCCAATGCATAGTTCCAATGGGGAGATCTTAGTTTAGGGTCATAAAACTCGGGCCAGGATGGGAAAATACAAGGGAGGAACATGGTGTGTTTTTTGCAAAACACGGCATGAATGAGAACCCAAGAGTTATTCACCACACCACATGTTCCCAAAAGTGTTTGATATGAGAGGCTGGCGAGAGGGGGGGGGAACTTTAGATTGATGGGGTTGGACCTAAAGACGAGATGCATGGGCATTCATATGTATTCTATGAGGATGGAAATCAAGCCATTCGTAGTTATTGAAGATTTAATGCAATTTAATTTCTTGAAGAAATGATTTGGAGTGGTATTAGTTAATTTTTATAGAGCTCAGATCATGACGAAACGGAAGAGGGAGACATGTGGTGAAGTAATTACTAAAACCTGGAATGAATGGGGACATAAGAGTCTTTATCATTTCAATTTGCTCCCCAATAAACTTATGGGTCATGGGACCAAGAGCAAAAGTTAGGCTAAGCCCATGGAAAATTGCACATGCATTCCTACATACCCCATGAGGATTTGAATCAAGCAATACATAGTTTTAAAGGTGGAATGGTAAGATGCCAGTTCCAGAGATAATAAGGTTGTGCGAGTCTGGCCCTCACACCAATAGAGGTGGAATTTGATAGATCTTGTTTTTCCTTTAGGATGAATGTGTGTGTGTTTTCATTTTGTGATGTGGTAGACCTAGGATGGAGAGTCCCGGTGTCACCACAAGAATCAAGCTGTATACAGGCATTGGAAAATGGTACGGTGGGTGACCAATACCAAACATTATGTCTTCTTGAATGATAACACCACGATGTAGTTCCCTTTTTCATCATGTAGCTAGGATGATAATGTCTCAGTTTCGGGTCATGTGATGGGACCAACCATGCATTTTAATTTCATGCAGTATAGACACAGCAGTTTAATGTCATGTGGGATTAGGAAGCATAGTTTAAAGACATGTGACTCAGACATATGGATGAGAAATGTGGTTCAAGAGGGGATGTGCCCAATGTGATAAGGCATACCCATCGTGAATGTGGGCGAGGTCCACATCACACCATGTATGATTCTAAAAAATAATCCTTGGGATGAGGGGCCCAAAAAGGTTATAGATTATGGGGTAGGAGAGACTAGCTCTTAGTTGAGTTGGACACAAAGACACGATTTCTGAGCATTCCTACGTATCCCATCAGGATGCGAATCAAGCCAAATGTAGTTCTAGAAGATGAAGTATAAGGAGATCTTAGATTATGGTCTTAGATATCGGACCATGAAGAGGCAAAACTCTTCCAGGCGAGCGCAGACCTCAATCTGGTCCATAAGCCCACGTGAGTCAAACACAGTGTGGGAAACAAGGGCAGAAGAGGTGGAAACACCTAGGATATACATAAATGGGAAGTCAGTGTGGTGCCCTGAATGATTCCATACCATATATTTTTCCTCCTAACATGAAAATGCACACTGAGGGACAGTACCAAGAGTGTCAAAATTCTACTTGGGCATAATGGGGTGGAAAATTATGTGAGTCATATAACAGATATTTAAGGGTTTATGGGGTTGGTGGGACGATGGGGGATAACTGTTTCCCTCATTCGAAACACAGCATCAGTATCATCTGACCTGAAATGGGAACAACAAATGAGCATCGACTGCTGTCCATATTCGCAACATTGGACTTATATCAATTTTATGTTTGAAACCCTTGTGGAAGTTAGACAATAATGGTGGGAGATCCCTTGGACTGAGCATCCATGCCACTTGGGGGTCCATTCGGATGTGAAGAAAAATGAATGCGCAAATGAAGGGGAACAAGAAGTCTAAAAATGGGTGAAAGCGTTTTCAGGTAGAATCTAACACTCCGGGCTCTAAACTAGAGTACTCTAGGGAACATTGGTGAATCACTGAAGAGGGTTGAGGGAACCGAATTAAGAGTAGCAGATATAAAAGTATGAGTGTAGGGAAAGGGAGTGAATGGGATCTCAGGAGAGATAGGTATGTGGCATGGCTGTTACAAAGCCAATTTGAATTGAGACCTAAGCCCATACCACACCATATACCCCTCTTCTGGAAGAATGCAGGCTAAGGGGACAAAATTATAGGGTGGTTTCTATGAAATTGGGATGGATCTATGGAAGAAATTATCAGGCGTTCCTATGTATCCCATGAGTATGGTAATCAAGCCATAAATAGTTCTGATTAGGATGTTGTGCAGTTTAACATCATGCAGCAAGGATGGTGGTGCTCTTTGTTTATGGTCCTAGGTATCAGATTATTGATGCCAAGTTTAATGTCATATTCATGGGACAGTTGAGTGGAGGGTGAATCATTGTTCCTATTCAAAACCACAAAGTAGAAACGATGATAGAGGATAATTGTTGACTGCGTTCACAACAAAGTATCTATACTTGTGTGACTGGAGGTTAGCGGAAAACAATTGAGAATCCATTGTTGACTATATTCTCAACACAGAACATGTATCAATTTGTTGTTCGAAATCCTCGAGGATGTTGGTATGTAATGGTAGGATAGCCCTTGGGCTGAGAATCCATGCCATTTGGGGGTCCTTTTGGATCTAGAGGATGATGGAAACCCAAATTATGGGGACCACGAATCATGGTGGGACCTGTTCTCATGGAAGGGTTGATAAATGGGGGGATGTCTCAAAGGGGGTATGTGTGTAGTGGAATAATATCCTGACGTAAATAAGGATGTGAGTCCGTACAACACCACAAAATCCTATATGACAACTCGGGACAGGGGGTTGAAAGGGTCGAGGGACCTAAGGCTGGGTATCCTGGAAAATGGTAACCAGATGACCTCTCATGTGGGTATTTCTTTACCTCGGCTCCTAATCCCATTTGAGCATCACTCGGTCTAGGAAACAAGGAGTAGGACTAGGATCTTCCAATCATATAAGGGTCATATAGCTAGAATAACACTTCCAGACAAGGAAGGCCAAAGGTTGAAGAGGGAGAATGGGAAATGAACCACTACACTCAATGATTGGGATATATGGGGGTGGAGACAATGAAATAGGATAGCTATTGAACAGATTCAAAACACATCATTCATATTGCATGAATTAAAATGGGAACATAAAATGAGCATCGACCACAGACCATTTTCACAACGTGGGACCCATATCAATTTGTCGTTCAAGGTCCCTGAGGGAATTCTCCTCAAATTATAGGAGAGCCCTTAGGATATTTATCCACACCATATGGGGGGCCCTTTTGGATTTGAATTATAATGGAAACCCAAATTACGGATTGTGTAGATCATAGAATTGCCTGTGTAACTTAAAGTCAAGCTAGTCAATAGAAGAGGTGGGGATATTCAGGGAGGAGGGATACACCGTACGATCATGAAGAACACAATGATAATGAGGGAAAAGCCTACACCACACCATGTGTTTCGACGCAATGGTAGGTCACGAAGCATGGGGATGGTCCTAGGGATAAAATATCTGGGTGTTCTTAAGTATCCCATAAGGTTGGGAATCAAACCATACATAGTTCTGAAGATTTCAGTTTAGCTTCGTGCGGTGAGGACATGGGAGGAGAGAAGAATGAGGGAGGGAACATGGTGGAATCATCATGATCTTGAGATGAGTGGGGCCAATAAAGCCTACATGAAACCATGTGGGATCCGCCAA
Source organism: Viscum album (assembly GCA_963277665.1). Lineage (NCBI taxonomy): Eukaryota > Viridiplantae > Streptophyta > Magnoliopsida > Santalales > Viscaceae > Viscum > Viscum album. Next base: position 327,796,568 of record OY728143.1, read on the forward strand.
GATAACTATACCTAGGGGGGATAGTCAAGGAGGAAACTTGGGTTGGACTCAAGACTAAGCGTCCAAGAATTCCTATGTATCCCCTAAGGATATGAATCAAGCCATACATTGATTTTGCGGTTTAACGTCTTGAAGAACGATATACAGTTTTAAGTCATGTGGGATGACATACAGTTTAAGATTAAGTGGGATGACATACAGTTTAACGTCATGTGGGACAACATAGAGTTTAACATCATGCAGGATGGCATATTGTTTAACGTCATGCGGGACGACATAAAGTTTAATGTCTTGTGGGTTGAAATACAGTTTAACATCATGGAATACAACATACAGTTTAACATCATGCATTGAGGCATACAGTTTAACTTCTTACGGGATGACATGCATTTTAACATCATGTGGGACGACATAAAGTTTAACATGATGTGGGACATTTTTTAGTTTTAGTTCATGTAAGACCAGATAGTTTAAGGTCATGTAGGACCCAATGGATTAAGGTCATGTAGGACCCAATAATATAAGGTCATGTAGGAATAGAAAACTCAGGCAATGTATTTCTTGGGGAACATGGAAATGGTTTGAGGATTCATACACTCACCATCCATGGTAACAGAGGAGTATGCGCAATTGGTGTAAACCATGTGAATGATGTAAGGTCCTTCCCATTTTGTCTCAAACATCAATGGTTTCCTGCCAGGTATTGTTAGTGTCTATAGGGCTAATACCAAGTCACCTTGCATGAAGGATCAGAGGTGAAAATTCTTGTTGAAATCTCTAGTTATCTTATTCAGATGCCTTTCCAAATTGTGTAGGGAACAAATCTAGTTCTCGTTGAGCACTTCCATCTAATCCACATGGATTTTAGATACTTTAACTAGCTCTTTCTGATCATAGAATGTTGTGTTCAATAAGGGAAACTCAATATTAATGGGTAAGATGGCCTCCATTCCGTACACCATGGAATATGGGGTCATCTAGGTGGAATTACGAGTCATCATCCAATAAGCCAAGAGTGCATTGGGGAGTTTTCTGACAAACTCTTCTTCTTCTAACCAACTATTTTCTATAGAATGTTAGAGAGGGTTTTTTTTAATGCATCGATCGGTCCATTTTCTTGCACATGATATTGAGAAGTATGGTTAGAATGGATGTTGTACATGGTGTATAGTTTCTTCATCCCATCTTCATGGAATTTCAGGTTCTTATCTGTGAGGATGGTGTGAGGGACTCCAAATTGATAGATGTTGTTTGAGAAAAAAAGTCAACTATTTAATGGGCCTTGACAACCTTGAGCAGAAATGCCTCTACCCACATTGAGAAGAAATCAGAAGCGGTCAGGATGAACCAACACTGGCGAGCTGTCACCGGTGGATATAGTCCCAAGACATAAAGTCCCCATACCGAAAATGGACAAGAGAAAATGGTAGTTTGGAGAGGATCTGGTTGTCTATGCATAATGTTTCCATGAATTTGGAATGTGTGGCACCTTTTGGAAAATTTGGTGTAGTCATGGATCATGGTGGGCAAAAAATAACTCTGTCTATGGATCTGGTGAGATAGTTTCTGCCCAGTCTGATGGGCCCCACAGGAACCATCATGAACCTCTTGCATGACATGGTAAATCTCGACTCCTTGAATGAAAAGGAGAATAACCCCATAAAACCCATGTTTTTATAGGATCTTCTCAGGTCTAGGACCGTCCTGGAGGTTAAACTATATTGTGTGGCGTTGAATTCTCTCACGCTCGGCCCGATCTGCCGGGAGATTACCATTTTGGAGGTACTCAACAAAAAAGGTTCTCCAGTCAGTAGTTACTTCAATCACTGCATCCGGGGGACCTTTGGGTTCGGACGTGGTGGCATTGGTGGTAAGGTTTCTTACCTGCAGGCTATCACTGTCATCTGGAGTGATGGGAGAAATGATTCTATGGTGTGCCAGGTAGATCATCTGATCATCCTATTCGGGCTCTACAAATGATGAAGCAAGGCTTTCTTGGGCATCAGATCGATTGTTCTGAGATTGAGGGACATGAGTGACTTCTTACCGAGATGGTAACTGGGCCATTAGCTGGAGATTCCATTCCAAAAATGGTACAAGCTCTGGCTTTCTGAGGACATAGTAATTGTTGATCTACTTGATGACTAGCTTAAATTACCCTTTCACATGCAAATAGGGAATGTCAATCTCTAGGGCCAGCAGGACACCAGTAATGAGAACGTGATATTATTCCACATTTTTGGTGCAGTCTTCTGACAATAAGAATGAATACGGATGAACAACATGTGATGGGGTAATGAATACAATACTCAGGACTACATTCTTAAGCATGGGGTCATTGAGCCTTCTGCTGGTGGGGCTCTAGGAAGCACCATCGTAGTTCATTTCCTTTCATGGAATGGCGTGGCCTACCAAGAGAATCACTTCATCAGGGAAATCGAGGTCCAGGGAATGGTTCGAAAGAGCTGGATGTGAAGCAAAGAAGTATGCCAACTCTTGCCCCTTAAAATTCTTATGAAGGATAGACCTGATGTTGAACTTCCATAGAATCACTACCCACTGACCTAGATGTCCTGTCAACATGGGGTGGTTCATGATGTACTTCAGGGGATCTACTCTGGACACCGACTGTACCTCGTGGTGCTGCAATTAATGTCTCAATTTTTGTACATAGAATACCCAATCAAGGAAGATTTTCTCTATTGGGGATTATCTGGTCTCAATACCGAGGAGAATGCGACTAAGATAGTATAGATTGTTCTCCATCCACTCGTTATTTAGGGCCGGAATGGCTCTGAGTGACCGTTCCAAAGTGGTCACGTAAAGGACCTATGGTTTTCTAGAAACAGATGGCATCAGGACCATAGGATGGAGTTGATACTCCTTGCTTTTCTCAAAATTAGTCTAAGATTATTTGTCCCAGTAATAGATAATTCCTTTCTTCATGATCCAAGAAAAGGGATTGCACTTTCCATCCATATTCGCGATGAATCGGCGTATGTAGTATAACAAGACTTGGTAAGATCGAAGCTCCTGGAGGTCTCTATAGGGGATAATTCTGGATAATGGAATTGATCTTCTCCGGGTCAATCATGAAGCCCCTGTATCTGACAAAAAAGCTGAGAAACTTTCCAGAGGTGACCCTGAAGGCGCACTTCAATGGATTCATCTTCTGGTGGTGGGAACAGAAGAAGCTGAACACTTTCTTGAGGTGTTTGAGATGGACCTGATGCTGGCGAGATTAGACCACCAGATCATTCACATAACATTCCACCAACATTCTGAGGATCAGCTTAAAGGTGTGATGAATAACCCATTGATAGGTGCCACCTACATTCTTTAAACTGAATGGAATGACAAGGTATTATCATGTACCTTGTGGTTCCCTGAAGGATGTAGACTTATCATCCTCAGGGGCCATTCAGATCTGGTTATGCCCAGAGTACCCATCCATGATGGAGCGGGCTTGGAACCGAGCTGTAGTATAGATCAACAATTCTATCATAGGAAGGGGAAATTCATCTTTCGAACAGTGAAGGTTGAGATCCTGAAATTCAATGCAGACTTTTATCTGTCTGTTCTTCTTCATGACATGAACAATTTTGGCTAGCCATTTGGGGTATTGGACCTCCTAAAAAAATTGCCTCTGATTATCTTATCAACTTCTACCTATATAATGGCATTGTGAGAAGGGTGAATCATTCTGGGAGGCTTCTTGAACCCATGATGTTTTTCCAGGAGACCGAGGTGGTGGACGGCTACATGAGGATTTAGTCCTCGATTCTTTTTATAACTCTAGGTGAATACATCCAGGCGATGTTTAAGGAGGACTATGTACTGACTTAGCTCTACGAGGGGCATGGAATCATTGATCAATATGGGTTTTGGGTCTTCCTCTCTACTGAGGTTCACCTATATCAATTCATCAACCACGACAGAGATTACCTCTTTAAAGGTGAGGGTAGAATCCTCTAAATACTCTTCATTACTTATAAAGGAGGTAACCTTTGTAGGAGGAGTTTCCTCCGAATCGACAAATCCTGATGGGAGGTTGGTACTAGCCTGAGTGGACACCACATCGGGGAACTACTGTGCTGCCGAAACCATTGTGATGAACTATGTCGATCCAATCCCATCTTGTATTCATCCCATGGGTCCATGCTTGATGATATGGAAGCAATAGTTGTGCGTAGGCTTGAGCCGGTTAATTCCGGCCCGATGAAACAAGAAAGTGTGACGTATTGTCATTGCCATGTGGAGGACATCCTAATACCTTATGGGAGTAGAGGGATCTCAAATCACATGATCCTGATTTGTGTTAGATTATGAGGGGATCTAACGGCATCACTTAGACTTGAGAATGTGTTCACCCCATGTTCTAGAAACAACGACTCATTGTCCCGTGTCCGTGGATTATCCTTTAACAGGTGGATTGGAATGATATATGCATCATCTAGATTTTTCCATACATCATTCGTAGTCGTGGAATGCTCAACCTCATTAGCCTAAATCTTCTTGTCATTGCTCTTGTAAAAGTAAGAATCTAGATAGCGAGGTTCACAAGAGGAAAAGGGAGACTCATCACCTTGAAGCATGCCTACTAAACCATTACAGGAGTATGTGAGGCATAGGTGATGAGATGAAGGAACCGCTACATGCATGTGGATCCATGACCTTCCCATCTACACATTTTAGGTGGTGTCCTGGAAGAAAACCATAAACTTGGTGCTGGAAAATAGGCTACCGAACTAGGTCTTCAAGTGGATCTTTCTGACTGGGGTGTATTTCTTCCTATCATAACTATGGATTCTAAGGTCATTGGGGATCATATCATCCTCAGGTAGCCCCATTTTTCATAGTGTCTGAGTCGGGATTAGGTTAATCCCAGATCCCATGTCGACAAGATAGCGACAAACCTACTCCCCATTGAATTGGTCGGTGATGTGCATTGGGCGAATGTGTCCCTGTATGGGAGAACCTTCGTATTCTATCGAGAACAAGATGATATCTAGGCATTCAACATGCTCGATCACCTCTGTATGAAAGTATTCTGCCATTGCTAACTCCGTCTCAAACTGGAAGAGGCTTCTTAAATCCCCAGTGAGGGTCTCATGCATATTCGATGATAGGTGAAGGGTCTCAAGGTTGGAGAGAATTGCTAGAATTCTAGCAAGATTCTTGAGGACATCATACTTCTACGCCAAGCATGACCTTCTACATACATGAGGTCTCTCTATGATAGGAGGTATGTTGGTCCCTACCAACTGAACCATCGGTTGACTAAAGCTAGGAATATCTTGTTGCTCACAAGTCGAGGCATGCATAATGACTACCGAATGAGGGCCTGATGACTGAGTTCGACCCATAGCAACGTATGGCTGGTCACAATGTGGTAGATGTGGCACTACCTAATCGACCAGCTCAAATGATGGTGAAGGTAGACCTGATGACACCAGATGAGAAAGATGCGTATGTGGAGCTCTACGCTGGGCCTACTGCCTGGTTTCGGTATCATGCACAAACTAGATAAAAATACTGGAAAATACACTCTGACGGCCAATATTTCTACAGCTCCATCGATGCTAGTGATGGCTAGGGACGTTGGGAGGATCCACCTGGAATTACTCATTGTCAATAATTATATAGTGGTTTACCATCTCTATAGTATTATCCAAGGTGTACCCTTGACTATCACTCGAAGATTCATCCACTACTGGATGGATTCTGGGAGGAATCGCTATCTCTAGGGGTATTAAGTCACTGATAGTATGGGATGACGATGGCATCAATGAGGGAATTTTTTCCCCTTAGGAAGTCGATGCTTGCTCTTCTGGGAAGAGGATGGATAAGATGATGATACAGAAGTAGTATTTATTGCATCTGAAGGATTTGGGTGATTCAAGTGTGCACGGATAACCCCAAGGGTGTGGGTGATTGTTTTATGAGTCATCTATTCATCGTACTTTTGAGACCCGTAGTTAGAAACCTGATGCCACTCACCTTCACTATCACTACTAATGCCTGGCCTCACGACGATACTTTCCACCTGTGTTATAGCTGGATCTAACCCAAATATGTTTTTTTTTTCACCTGGCCTTGAATCTAGTCATTAAACACATAGCACTGTATGATGGTTCTCCCTGGGATCCAATGATAGGGGTAGTAATTAGGGTGATCAGTGAGGTTTGACTATTCTGGCCTCCTACATTCAGGAAAACGTACAATCCCCTACTACAAGGCACTACAGAAGTATCTGGGGACCTGAGCCTCCTTGAATGAGTATGTCAGGTTCCTCCTTTCTGAGAATGGGGCCCTTGGATCCTGACCCTGAAGAGGGGTTGGAGGAGCCTATTGAGGAGGTGGAACTTAATTATCTCACCTAGGTGGTGGTGGTGCATTTCATGGGGGTGCCTACTGGTTCTGAGGTGGGCTGTTGGGCCGGAGCCTTTTCCTAAGGTGGAGGGCCTCTTCGAGGCTGTGGAGGCTACTCCACTAGTAGCAACTCTGTATTCCTACATACCTCTATTTGGGCAACCTTGGCAGGCTCAGCTCTAGCAGACCTTCTTGTGGGGATTGCAGGTGGTGATGGACGTGATTTCTTTGCCATCTGTAAGGATTACTCTAGGCTCTGGGCCTTATTAGAGAAGTCTCAGAATCCCACAGGGTAGTTTTGGGTGATCAAAGAGGGGACCAATTCCATCTTGACATTCCCTAGGCATACTGTTAGCAGTTTATCTTGAGTCATTGGCATGTCAATAGAATATGTGAGCCCTTTCCATCAAGAGAAAAAGTCTACAACGCTCTCATCTGGCCTCTACTTTTACTTGAAGAGGTCTATGATACTCAACTTCATAGTGGTGGAATTGAACTGGTAGAGAAATTTCCTACGGATTTGTTCCTAGTTGGCTATTTATCATTGGGGAGCTAGTTTGACCAGAAAAATGCAAGCCCTTCAAAGTCAGTATGAAGCACTAGAGTCTGGCAGCTTCCTGCTGAGCTGGAGTTCCTAACATGGGCCCACACATTGAGATAATGTAGGACAAGTGTTGTGGCGTGTCCCCTGTCCCATTGAAAGGTGTAAAGGTGGGATTTCCTAAACCCGGGATTATTTCATATCATATACCCACACCGGATAAGGCTATCCATCAGGCGGGAATGACACCTATTGCATCTCCAATGCCTCGAGGAGGGTGATGAGTGCCGCAATTGGATCATCCAGGTGTGGGTTATTTTCATGACGGTGATCCCTGACCACTAGTGCATTGGCGGGTTCTTCAACATGATAAGCAGGCACAGCAACTCGTGGAGTAGCTCGTGGAATGACCTGGGAACATATGAGTTGACCAGAGCTGGGTTTTGAGGGTTTTCATGACGTTCAGAAGGATTTGGTGACACATATCTCACCCTCTTTCCGTAAGCTTTGGCCTCAACCCTGTCTTCATGGTAATGATGGTAGGGGTCAAAAAAATTCAGTCTGTTGAGGAGAAGTTGTGTATTCCCCTACTGCCCTGGCTGAGGATCGTCGTAGTCTAGATGTCACTCCGCATCACATTCAACAAGGAGGTTTTCGACCAACTTCTTTTTCACTGTGAGTTGCTGATGCAACACGGCTTTTTAAAAATCATCTTCCACCTTCTTTACTAATCCAGATGGCTCAGAGGGTTTGATAGCTTCGAGGTGCTCTTTACCCTTTTTGGGATTCCGGCAGAGAACCAATGCCTTGGTAGGCACCATAAGACCCATTAGATTCCATTTTTTATGAGTAATCCTTCCCAACGGGTCTAATAGGTGTGAAACTCCCTCGGGGGGAGGTCCTCTCTAACAAGATCTAGCTCATTCTCACCCCCGGCAGGTCTTCCATGTTATCCGCAACCCTGCCTGGAGGCATATTCTGTATGTCACTCGGAAAATAGGGCTAGCACCGGATATAACTGAAATGGAGTGCTGGGTACTTCCCTCAACCATATATTTTCACATGGGGAGAAGCCACCTTTAGTATCTTGTAGAGAAAATTAAAGCTCTGGACGCATCGTTGTTAGAGGTTCCTATAGTGACTTGGTGACTGAGGGTGTTTGGCCATAGAGAGTGTGGCCAAATCAACCAAATAGCACTGTTGGCTTATGTCTGTGAATTGTGCCTGACTCTTCGGGTAGGTAACTCCCCAACAATGAAGACAGAACACCCAGAGGGTTTTGCGAAAACACTCGACCACTTCTTGGGTGAGAGATTCTGGCACATTGAAATGTACTACTATAACTTGCCACAACATTATAGGTAAATGGTCTGATGCGAGAATATCCCAAAACCTCTTTAGTCTATATTTGGGTTCTTGCCCTTCATTTCCCCACTCATCGACTGGAGCCCGCTAGGGAATTGGTAGTGGTATAAAAGCAAACTGCTAGGATTGTAGGATGGATGGCGAGGAATACTGTGAGTGAGCTGACTAACCACCGCATCTCGGCCTATCCTCTAAAGATTGTAGTGACATAGACACCACAACATGGTAAGATGGGCTGGCGACCACAGTTTCTGACATAGGGACTATGGAAACTGTCAATGGACCACACTATTGATCATCCTCCATTGGTCCCCAGAATAGCTCTTAGTGATCTCTAATAGAGGTAGAGAGTACTTTTGGTGATGATGGTGGCGATTTCAAGGATGGAACCTATGGGGTTGCCAAATTTTTTTCCTCCTAGATATACCTATGAAGGGTGGTCGGAATCTGATGGACCCCACATTTTGGGAGTATGAGGCTGATGCACCTTGTTCCTGCCCTGACCTTTGACCTAAAGGATCTAGGCAAGGGTTCCGTCGTTGAGTCGTATTTATCTTCATAATCTGAGAACTAGAATGGTTTGATCTCGGTATGAATTTTCTCAGAATTCTTTTTTTGGTGATGATGACCTACCCTCCTACCCCAAGATGGTTCTTCAAGACATGGCAAATTTCTTGCATGAGGAGGAACATCAACTATACTGGTGCTGGGGTGTAGAGGACTTCCTCCTGAGTGAGCTGGTGTGCAAGGACCACCGGGACAGATATCGAATGGAACATGGGGAGGACATCCATGTCCACTAGAATATTTGTGAAGGGGATCTCCGCCAGAAGTGTTGGAGCGGGTAGGACCTCCGTTGGAGCTGATTGGAGCATGGGTAGGACCTCCATGCTTGTTTCCCTTGTAAGTATCAGTGCAAGGAGGTAACTGATAGTAGTCATTCCAAACATGTGTAGGACCTCCGTGTTGGGTTCCAATGAAGAAAACCTGACCTTTAGTCTTCATATTATTGAGGCAAAGAGGACCTTCCCCCACTACTGTAAGGACATGGGGAGGGCCCCCATACTAGAGATTTACTAGATTCATAACATCTATATATCGGTGGTCTGTGCTGGGTGGGATGACCCCATACCCAATGTAACGATCATTGGAGATGCTTCCGTACTAAGTGTCACAACCTTGGGGGACCCTTATTCAGATTAAATGTTTCATGAGGTGGGCCTTCATGATGAGCTTGGAAGCAAAGAGGACCCACATTATCTACAGTGGCGGTATGAGGAGGACCTCCGTATTGGGGTTAATTATCGCATGTTGGTCCGCAGCGGGCACTTCCTGCACCGACGACTAAGAGAGCCAAACCAACCTGCCTGTGGGGCTGTGGGGGCCTTGATCTAGGTCGGGTATATCAGTTCCCTTGCTTATAATACATATGGGGATGATGACATAGGTCATAAGTGGCACATTCCACTATAGTTGTGGATGTTGACACCATGTGGAAGGCGTCCCCCTTGGCCAGTGACTGACACTGGTGACGGGTTAGTCGGACTGGGGTCAGCAGTACAGGTTCATGGCTTACCTACTCATCAACTAGTTGTACCGGGTGGCGGTGCCGGCACTGCCGTGTGGAATCCCTCCTTTGGGGACTTGAATTGAGATCCCAGCCGAGCCGGCCCGGGGATCACTCAACTCATCGGTATAGGGGAGGGATACATTAAAGCATTCTGGGGAGAGGCTCCTGAAATAGTTTTACGTTGGCGTGGGGATCATTGGCTCCTCGCGCGGCTCATGGGGTCGGCGGTGGTGATGAGGTTCAGATGCCTCTAAATCCTGGAGGTCCATATCCTAAGTCGGGATAAACCCCTCCTCCTCATATCATCATACTAGGTCATTTATCACCCTTTGTTTAACGAATTCAGAAGAGGATATGGGGCATGGGTGTCTAGCTACTGTGGGTGTGGAAGCTGTCGCATAAGAGATTGAGCTACATGGGACTACTGCATTGACATTACCTCTGCCAATGCATCAGTGGATGGGTGGTAATCAGATTCCTGATGCAGCAACTTGGTTCCGAAAAGAAGAGAGATTGAACCATTAGTTCTAAATCAGAAAAATTGATGTCTAGTTCCCCAATACCATTCCATCTTCCAGGGATGGTAAGAAGGATCCATGCTGACAATGTCATAGACAAATATGTCCAACATTCAACTGCCCCAACTTCTGGTGAGTTTCATGCCAGGCTCGATATTTGCTCGGCCAGACCTGGTTCTAGATAATTGGATCTGGTGACATGATAGTCCACTTATGTATCTAACATTAATAAACATCACATTGAGTGGTAGAACATCGCATCGGGTTCACCATTTATGTTTCCGACAATTTCATTGGGGCGCGCACATCCGTCTATTTGAGGATAACGAGGATGCGCTGACTGTTGCCACACATTCCCTCTTTCCAAAGGTGGGCGGCATCCATCACATATTCTGGGACATTTACTCCTTGTCTTAAATGGGATGATGGGATGTCAGTTCCTCCTTCCATGGATTCATCCTCAGAACATGTTACCTAGTTATGGTCTCCCTTATAGATTAAGACATTTTTTGTGAAACTCTTACTAGTGCCATATCTTCATGGATTCCAGTTAATTACACTTCTTTTGTCTAAGTACTCCAAGGGGTCTAGTCAGGGTTGCAACCTACGGTCGAGGGAGCAGTCATGTTGGATATCACTGGCGTGTCTGGACGCTAGAACACTAGAGTGCCTGGGTTTCTTCCCCTTATTGTTGGGATTCTCAAGGGTGAAGAATCCCGAGGAATCCAACATCTAATGTGGGTAATTATATGTTATATTCATGTATTTGAGGTTTTCCTCAGCTTCCCGTGCTTAACATAGGGTATACTGTGAGTTTAACATCTCGTAGAGACCGATCAGACTGATCAAAACACTAACTAGAGTGGAACAGATGGGTGTGACCCCTGGAGGACAAACTAATATTAGGGAAAACATGTGGTTAGTTACCCGATTTTTTCTAAAGGAAATGGGAAATAAGGTGGCATGATCTCTCCAGGATGTGGCAGCCAAGGTAAGAATCAAGATAGACAATCGATGGTTATGTGAAGTGGATAGAGAATGACATGAAGTCAACCTGAGAGCGATGGTGAAGTTGGGATTAAGCCTCGAAGAGACCTCCCACATATACTCGTGGTAGTGAATCAACTTCCATATTGTTCGAAAAGGGGTATATGATCATGGTGTGTGCATAGGATAGAGACCCGATGATATACTTGGACTTACGTGTGGTTAGAAGCCTAAAGTTTTTCTGACCCCACTTGGACGGACCAGTGATATGGGTCCAAACCGAAGAGAAGACAATGGATTACTACTGGGTTTGGGATGACAATGTCTTACCGCTGAAATGGGATCACAAAGGCTTACCGTTGTGTGAGGTCCACAATGGTTTACGGTTAGGTAGGGGATCAAAATAGCTTACCACTGTATAGGGGGTCACAACGGCTTACCACTGGATGGGGTCCACAATGTCTTATCGCTGGATGGGGGTCACAACGACTTGTTGCTGGCTGGGGATCACAACAAATTACCGCTTGATTTGGGTCACAATGGCTTACTGTTGGATGAGGATCACAATGGCTTACCACTGGATGGGGGTCACAACGGCTTATTTCTGGATGGTGATGATCCTCATTGATTCTTCCTACGTACCTTGTTTAGGAGACATGGATCAAATCCCATGCAGTTCGAATGGGGTGTGGTGAACCAACATGAAGATGGTTGGGAACAGTATTTGTTGGGCTTGAACCTCAGCGAGGCTTCCGACGTACCGTGACATGGAAAGGATCTAAGTTCACGTAGTTCATAAAGATTTTTGTTGGTGAACGGATGTAAAGATGGTCTGTACTAATGCATGGTGGGCTTGAACCTCATAAAATCTTCTTATGTGCCCTAACTAGATAAGGATCTATGTCCACATAGTCCAGGATGGGTGTGGGGCTTACAAGATAAGGTGGCCTGGAGGAGGATTTCATAGTCGGTGCTTACTCTATTCCCATGTGAGTCATTCGTGGTGTGATAAATAAGAGGCAATACATACCTGACGATCATGTCATGAAAGGTTCATCCGTGGGAATTGGAATGTGGATTACACGTGGTTAGAAGCCCCAAGAGGAAAAAGGGGCTTACACATGGTTAACAGTACAGGGAGATGGAGATTGGGACTTACTCCATGGTGGAGGCCCGGTGGAGACAAACCCCAAATGGAGAGGGGTTTGGCATGGAATAGATGAGGGCTCTGATTTCTATCCCTCCCTCTCTGGTCCTTAGAACCAAATAAGAAAGTATGACTAGGGATGCTGCCTCCCGCAAGAATGGATAAGGGATTACAACTATGTGGTTGCCCTTTTCTCACAGACAAATGCCACTCTGATAAAGAGGATATCATTCCATGTGACGAATTATCTCACTCCTGTGGTGACCAGTGGGAATAGAGAATGTCTAATTCAGGGAACCTCATATACAATTCATAGGTCAAGGAGATAGTTTAATGTTATGTGATGAGGACGATGGTGATTGGCAGTTTAACATCCTGGAGCTCAGACGAAGTGGGTTCACTCTGGACCCCTTAGGACATACATAACCAATACCTCCCACCCCTTAGGGAAGGGAAGGCATCAGCAATGTCGTGGTGAGGGGTTTTATGGAGTGATCCATTGAGGGGTCCATGTTAGTGTGGCTATGTGAAGAAGCAATAACTGTTAGCATACTTATGAGAAAAATAATGAGGTGATACAATGAAACTGGATGTACCACCCATGGATCATTGAAATCTCTTTTTTCTAACCTGGAGGATTGTACTGAAAAAGGAGTTGTGGAGAAAAGGGGTTCACAGGTAGAAGCCTCGTGAAGCTCGGGTTCCCCATTTAGTGGATAGGCTTCGCGAAGGGGAGTGCTTCACAAAGTGAAGTGTCCTAGCCTAGGCATGGATATAGGTGAATATGGAAGGTGATTTGTGAAGTGGAAAGGCTTTCACAGAGCAGCACTTCATGAAGAAAGGGTGTCTTATGTGGCATAGCATTGACAAGAAATGCGCTTCGTGAAGCACAGTGGACCTAACATAGCATGTGGGTCCGATGTGCATGGAGGGTATTTTTCGAAACATAAGTTCTCCATGAAGACCCGAGTCCCTTAAGGGATCCCCTTCCTTCGTGGAGGCTAGTGGTCTCTATGAAGGGTATTCCTCTTTGAAGAGGGGTTTAATTCAAGCAAAGGGGGATGCCCTTTGTGATGAAAAAGTACCTTAAAGAGCTCATGGTTCGCAGAGCAAGAATTACTTCGTGATTTGAGAGCTAAAAAGGAATAAGGTCGGAGGATCCATACTATGGTCTTGAGGAGAGACCAATATTTATAGGCAAGAGGCCCTGAAAAACAAAGCTTGCTGGGTGGGAAGACATGTGGAATTTTTCTCTAACCACGATGCCTCACACCTCCTTGCTCCGCGGCAGCTTCACAAACATCAAACGGGTTATCTAAGCTTCATGCATCCTTGCTTTGTGACGGCTTCGAAAACATCAAACAGGTTCACGGAGCCTCCCACCTCCTTACTTCGTGGCGGCATCGCAAATTTTAAACAGGTTCGGAAAGCCTCCTGCCTCCTTGCTCAACAATGGATTCATGGAGGGGAAGCTTTACGCCGGTCGCGGTGCTGTGGGGGATCTGTGAACAAGATTTAAAAGGCATCCCCTAAGGCTTTCTATTTGTTCTTATACTTCCCTAATTTTTTTCCAATAGATGGATTATGGGAGTAGGGTATCAATATTATGCTTTTGATATTATTAGTTACAGCTTTTGGCCTCTTTGTATTTTTTTATTGCATGTGGTATATTGTTTATCCCTTGTAACCCTTGTACCCTATTTTTGTTCTGTTACATGACATCATGATCATTAATCTTTTTATCTATTTCTTATTCATATTCCTCTTGTTTAAATATATGTCATGGTATATTATTCCCAGTATTTTTATATTCATATAATTGAATCACTAAGGTGGGTTACTCGTGCATGCTCGTGTTGTTTCAAATTTTATATACATACATATACCATTATGATCCACTTTGATCTATAAGGTAATAGTCTTCTCACAAACACAAAATAGGACTTCTCTACTAGTTGGTAGGATCTGTTGTATGTTGAGGTGCACTTGAGGAATTTTGGATCACTCTCTCGAGGCACTACATAGTGGATTCCTTGGGGGACACTACAAAAAAATTATTATTTTCAATGATAAGGATTCAATTTTTAAAATCTTCTCATGATTTATCTTCATAATAATTAAAATCATTACCATTATTATCCAAATTTTAATTACTAATTATATTTATACTCATATTATTGAATGTTTAATTTAACCTAAAATATTATAACTATTTTATAATTATCATTGTCACCATTTTCTATTAATTGAATATTCAAATTAATCTACTTTTCATTATAATTTTATCCTGATTGTAAAATCAGAAAAAAAAAATTAAAATTTTCCCATCAGTGTTTAAAATAAAATGAAACTCTAATTGAACATAAATTTTATTTTTTATTGTTACATATTTATAATGAAACAATTTTGTGAAATATTTCGTTTTCCTTTTATATATTAGAATCAACATAATACTTACCTATATTTTAATTGATTTTTAAAAAATTTATTTCTAACAAATAATTTTTATTATCCCCTTCTATCATTATTTTAGGCATGATTTTTTATAAATTTTGATGGTCCATAATGTTCTATAAAAATAATATAAAAGAATAATTCAATGATTATTATCATTTATTTCTTAAACCACTAAGTCCAAAATTTTATGAAGGCTTCTCATATATTTAATACCATAGTCAAATATTTTAAAATTTTACAAATCTGTGATGGGGTGTTCATAATATAACAAATTTTAATAAATTAGTAAAATATCTCATTACCATCATGTATATGAACATCTAAAAATTGCATCCACAAAATAATAGTCATTCTTTATCTATAATTTATTTCTAGTATAATTTTTTCCATTTTTTAGAAATTATATTCTTTTTTATATTAAAATTTCATAAATAATTATCATTTTTATAAGTAATTAAAAACTATTTCATGATATATAACAATTATAAATATTTATGATTTTTTATGAGATAAAACTCTACCAATTGTAAGATATTTAATCCTAGTAAATAATATTTAAAATACCTCATTCTTTAGTGACAATAAATTAGAGAGTACAATAGTTTAAAAAATTGAAAATTCTTCCTCTTGATATTTTAACTCTGTGATATTAATTAAATTCATACACATTAATTAAACATCCACCATCACTAATAATTTTTTTAAATTCCATAACATATATTTGGACAAAATTCAACATATATAAAATATTAAAGTAATAAAATATATTTCCAATTTTCTATGTTTAATAAAAATTAAGTAATATTCCCTAGCATACCACATGAAATAATGTTTTCATTACATAAAAAACTCATGTTACTAAAAATAAGAAGATATCTAGTTTAATAATTCATTGGGAAATATAAAATTATATTTTAAGATTTTTATATCATTAAATACTGTGTTATTCAATACGAAATCATCTTCAAATGATTTATAGATAACCACTTTAAGGAATATGAGACTAGATAACCATTTGAAAAAAAATTATATAAAATTTTATAATGACCCAATATCATTAATTATACATAACTTATACTCTATTCACTTCAATTTTTTATATTCATGAGAATAATATATATAAATCAACAGATACACGAGAAGTTTTTCACTTCTCACTCTTCATATGGGAGATTCATCCCTAATGTGTCTATATCACAAAAAATAACATATATCTTATTTTCAATAGAATAAATTCCCCTATAAAAGGTTCCTATTATTTAAGACTATGATGTTAAATGGATCATGTAGAAACACTGAGAGTAGAAAATCATTATAAACTAGTTTTACTGGATTATTTTTTTACTTTTTGCACAATTTTTATAAAAATTATACAATTTTTATGATGAATGGATATAATAAATTCTCAAAAAACATTCATATAATAAGAAATATATAATGTAAATTAAGTATAACACATGGTATTATTACATGGTTCATGCCCTTAGTGGGTGATTATTCCCTTACTTAGTTTTGTTTTATAACATATATTCCCTACTGTAATCTAGTTATCAGTCACATGTGGTTGTGGAAAGGTTTATATTCTCATCAGAAATTAATAAAATATTACACATGTGGGGAGTTATTTATAGTGGATCCCATCAGTTCTTCAATAGTTCCTTTTCATAAAACTCTTAAATTAGATCATCCTTCATCTTGAGGGTGATGTTCTATAAATGGAATTCTCATGTTCTTAAATGGAATCTCCTCGACTCTCAGTGAATTTATAAATAATTACAAAAGAAATTTGGACAATGAACCCTATGAATATCCAGAAGATGTCACTTTTTATTCAGATCACAGTAAAATTATATGATGAAACTTCTAATTTTTCTCAAAAAATTTTCATATCATCACTTCAAAACTAGATAATTATCCGTACTCAATTTTTATTATCTTTAATAACATTGGGTTCTTTATAGTTCCATCTTCAAAAATAATCTTCACAGATTGTCTTCTCAACTACCCTTCATGGAAAACCTTCTTTACATGTATTTCACTCTACAAATATCACTCACTATAAGTACATTACACCAATTTTAGTTCTCGTAATGTTATTTAGGAAAACATAATACATATCATAGAATTTTTTTAATACATGTTTACATATACTATCAATATATATATGTGAATCGCTAAATTTATTTCTCACATATACTTTTCTATATAGTGGATTGCGAAACCTCCAGTTCCCATAACTCAATATCTTTAAAAAACTATGTATTACATTACATTCTCCAAAATATCACATATATGATTCTCTTTGAATTTTTTTATAAAGAATTGAATTTCACATTAGAAGACTATCTTCTAATCCTTACATAATTGAAGATCTCACCAGCTTATCAATATCATTGAGGCATGCGATTCAATTATTATAGTCCTCCCATATAACTACTAATATTTTAATTCTATATTTATGGAATGATTGATACATATCTCATCTTATAGTGCTTTAGAAAATAATGACTATCATTTGATTTTTTACATTACCCTAAAAAAATATAGACCCTTAAATTCCAAAATTTATCTCCATTTTTTATCAAGATCTATTTCAACGACATTAACATTTATGATACAAAAATAAATCTCCTCACATTGTGACGTTCATTTGATTAAGAAAATTTGACGGTTATCACATGCATTAGTTAACACAGGAGTCATAAACTCCCATGATGTGTTAGTATTATTATTCTCATTTAACACTTATTATTTTGTAACATAGATTTTCTGAATACTTCATGGGACATATATCTTGTACTCATGGTGTATTACTCATTTGTCCAAGTTATCCTATGTTAAATTCATCTTGAATAAAAAAGATGTTCAAATTATCATGATTTTTTTCTAGGTAAATACAATATATCATCATCATATTGAATTTTAAGATTATATTTTGGATTTTGCTATACTGAATTATTTCTCAAATATGTATTCTATATGATAAGAAAAAATAGTGTATCATCTGGATAAAATATTACACCATATTCTTATATTCATATTAAATAATTTTAAATTTCCTGTAATAGCATCACTTTGTCTTTCTTTTAGAACTTCTAAATTCACCTCTATTCTCCTTCACTTCATTCAATGAATTTAAAAGATGGAGTTCGTGTTGTGGAATTAATAGTTCCATTGTGATATCTAACATGCATTGAACCCCTTGTGTAGATAGTATATGATTAAATGAATCATAATTTTTTTAAAATCAAGTGTAATATTCAAAAATAAAACAATTCATACATATAAGAAGTCATGTATGAATTATCAAATTAAGATGGAACTTCTCAATTACCCAACATGTGGTATCAATAGTTGTTGAAATCTAATAGAATATCACCATTCCAGGACCCCTATCCCTTCACCATATATTTTTGACCAATGCTTCTCATGATTTCACCACTATATAACAAATCTTTAATCCTCCATATATGCCTTAGATGACTAAATATTTAGAATGGTCATCAAATCCTTGATGGCTTGATGCTTGGGTGGTTTCTATTAGGAGGCCAATTTTTTAACTAAAATATATACTATCCTTTTCTTAAAATGGTTGGGGATGAAGATTCATTTATTATTAAAGGGAACAAAGACCTCTTTAACTAGGTATAGGGAGACCCATAACATAGCCTGAAGGCCCAGTGGGCATTTAGCCCATTACATGGCCCGTAGGCCCAATTTTTTGACCAAAAGCCCATTCTGTGAATAGTAATTCTACAGTACCCCCGTGCTGCTATAGTACCGCACAGTATCGCGCTATTGCTACAGTTCCCTGCTGCTGCTACAATGCTTTTCAGTGCTACAGTAACGCCACTGCTACAGTGTTGCTACCGTACCTACGCCCAATGGGTTTTGAACCACCATTTTTCATGTATGATTAAGGGGTGCTTACTGCTAAGCCAAACCCCAACTATATATAATGTCCTTATAAAAACAATAAGAAAAACTTATATTCATCTCATATAATCTCTATTATCAGTTATACTAATAGCATCTATATATGTTATGAAACTCAAAAAAAAATCGATGCTTTCAAAACATATCTCCATATCCAGGACCTTAAATTTTTTATATTTAATACTTTCTCTCTAATAATACAAACACAGTACATTAATTTATTCTATAATTTGACTCATCCACATCACCTAACACATATTTTAATACTTATTTATAAAAATTACAACAAACACAATTCATTAGGTTCTTCTACCCCCCAGTAATTTTTTATCAATTCCATAAACTACAACAGTAATGTTCGATAGATTTATGAAAATATTTCTTAATGATTTCATTCTTATATAATTTATTGACACTAAATTATAAGGTGAAATATTAATGAAATATTATGATAATATCCAGATTTTGTAACTATGATCTTTCATCTTCCCTCCTATAATAACCCCTTTCATTATTATGTACCTTTCATGAGAGTTATTACTTAGGGGAAATAAAACCTGATATTATTTATATAATGATAGAATCAAATATCACCTATAAATTAGTTTTTATTATTTCAGATCTCTATATATATGATCAATGGATGATTTATAGAATAGGTCTGGCTAATCTACACAATAAAGTAATCTAATTACTTTTGTAAAACTCTATATCCTTTACAATATATATAATCGTTTTATTTTTCTTAAACACATCTATTTATCCTATTTTTCTATGTTTTGGGTGTTGTTAGTGTATTTTGAATGCTTCAGGGAGAAACGATTGGGCTTATAACTAAGTTAAGAAGACTATAATAACTCCACAGTGTGAAGTATTGCATCATTATTTGAAAATGGAAGATATACAAGAGGATCCCTCATCCCTAAAAACTCAAGTGATGATAATTTTTTTTCACACCATGAAATTATCATGTAGGTGCCTTTTTATATTTTTAATTTAATTATTTTAGTTCTCATTTTTTAAAATCAAAAGAGGGAAATTCCATCCCAAATTTCATATGATAGATCTCCCCTCCTGTTCTTCTTCTCCCCGTCTATGGTGGATCATATATTTTTTAATTTTTCAAAATCAAACATTGTTCATTGTGTTTTTAATATTTTTTTAAGGATAAAATTTTTACAAATCACTTTCTTGGTTACATATCGTATCAAGAAAAATTAGTTCCATTATGATCATTCTTATTTATTTTAGGGTATTCTTCTTCTTTTCAAATTCTAAACACTTTTGCTCGAATTAAGGGTTGGGGTTGGATAAGTGGACATCCATGTGTATAAGGTAGTTGGTTGTAATATTTTCATTCAATGTATTGCTACATTATTTGTGTGTGTGATATATGGATGTTTCGAAATACTATGCATTTTAATAAAAATATTATTTAATATTTTTATCCAAATTAATTAAATAGATCCTCTCTACGGTCCATGAGTGGTCTTTTAGTGAGTTTAGACTATGATATTTTTCACCCATGGGTGTCCTTATCATTATGAAGTGAGTTATAAAATTAATTAGGTGACCCAAGGGGTGGCATGGACCTTTTATTTGAATGTAGTAGTGTGATCAAGACCATATACACCACTTGAGGTCTTATTTAATTAGAAATAATTTATTTGGGTAATTAGAATGGGTGAACATAAGGGTTTTGTGACTTAAGTGAATGAATATATTTATGGTTGTGAATACCTAGAAAATTATCTAGGATATGGAGTAAATTTATATTATGTGGGTTTTTTTAATTAATTTCATGTTTATATTAATTATAAAAACTATTGGGAATTCCATAGGCTAATTCCCCTAAGAGATGTGATGATTCCTAATATTATAGGAATTCAATTGGGTGATTTCCCTTATGTTTAGTGATGATGTATGGTACTTTTGAATGCCTTGAAGTGATTTCCCTTGGCTTTAGTGGGGACCCCTGACACTTTGGAATTATATGGGGTGATTTACCCTTGTGTTTAGTGATGAATCCTAATAAATTATAATTTTGTGGGGAAATTCCCCTTTTGTTCAATAATGATGCCAATGACATTGGAATATCTTAGGGTGAATCCCCTTTTCCCTGATTTTGATCCCTACAACTTTTTAAGGCCATTGGGAGAATCCCCTCTAGTTTATTAATGACACCTCTTATCTTATAACTCCTTGGGTTGATTCCCCAAATGAACAATATTGGTTCCTAGAGACTTTTTATAAACCATTATTATAAACATTGGTTGGATTTTATTCTAAATAAAATATAATGGAAAGAGTCATCTAGCTTTTCCGAAGAAGGTATATCATGGGTGTCACATTAGAACATAAGGATTGAAAGTGGTTTTATTTTCTTATCTTATTCCTTAATTTATTATGCACATATGCATTCACCTCATTGCTCTGCTAATGAATGTATGTAGTTTCCATTGTAAGTAGCCAATTGAATCATACTCTCACCTTCCTCCGGTTTTTGGTTGGTACCTGAGAATACATTATTGGTGTAAGATATAATATGTAAAGTGTATTGTGGATTATTCTTAATATTGATTATTAGGATATATAATGGGTGTTTGGGATTAATCTATAACTCTGGACCATTTTTTGTTGGAGTTTCAAAAGTTATGAATATATTATTTTGGTTTTGGTTATATATATATGAACTAATACTCATTTATATATACCTCACTTGTAATGTATGGATTATTTTTATATACAATGGATTACTTTTATTATGTATTCACACTTGATGGGATTTTTGTTTACTACTTTAAATGGATGTATCCAATTTACTTTATTTATGAGGTAGTTTTAACTCTGATATGTGGGTATATTATCCCCACCAAACCATTATAATCCCTCACTTCTACTCAATAGCCTCTGGAATACGATGACTTAATCCCAAGGTTATGTTTTGACTCCCTTCGATTAAAAAACTGCTTAGTGGTCATAGATTATTGGTGGTATATAAAAATTTAGCATCAAATATCTTTATTTTTTCTAACTATTTTTGTAATTTAAATAGTGGTTAGGCTCAGAACATGGAATGGAACTTGTACCTAAGAGTGTCCACCCCAAATATGAGGAATGTGAACATTTTTGGGGATGGGATTGTTGTTCATGATTTTTTACTTATACTATTGTCTAATTTCACCATAACTGATACATGTGATTAAAATTTTATTATTTTATTTTATTTTTCCATTATCCATTTGTAAACATATATCATACTAGGGGAATTGGTTTCACATGTCATTTTCATTATTGTTTGTGGTTGTTAACTCTAAATATGATTGTGGAAGTTTATTTAAGGGTCTTCACCCATTTATTTTTTATTCTCACATTTAAATTTTAGTTTAATCATATATAATTGATATTCTAAATGGATAAATATATGTATGATTATCACTTACTTTGATTATTATTTTTCATCATCGAAATAAAATTTCAATTAAAACCTATATAGGGATTATTCCATAAATTTTAATTGAAATTTCATTTAACTAAACCATAATTGAAAAAAACTTCATGAAAAATTGAATTGTAAAACTGTATTAAATGTTAAATTATTTTTTTTAATATGAATAATAATATAAATAATATTACAATTATACCCTATAAATTGTTTGAATCTGAAAAACATTAATTGAAATTTCATTTTACTAGGGCACCTATTTTGAAATTATTGTTAGAATAAAAGTAATCATGTGATATCATGAATCCTATATATATGATGCTGGAATTGTGTGTATAATATGTTGATCATCTGTATGGGTAGTTGGGGTTGTTGAGATCACCTGATTTTTGAGATCCATGTGGTATGATATATGGGTAATAGAGGGGTATTGTTCGTGTTATCGCTTTACTTGAGTTAATATATTTGGGAATTTAAAAATAACTATTTTCTAGTGTGGGTATTTATTATTTGTCACCTAAAATTTATAATTTTTAAATATGGATAGATATAGACTCTAGATTTCCAGACACTTATGGTATAGAAATATAAGATTGTGGGATGTTATAAATTTTCAGATATTGGTTTGAATGGAGACTTTGAGAATTGTGGATTAAGAACTATGATATTGAGAAGTGTAACATTCCATTGTTTTATATAACCCAAGTGGGATTTCCTTGATTTTAGAGTGGCTATAATAGGTTAGATTTCGGTTTTTATATGAGACCCTTATGTTTCAGCGCTTGACTAGAATAGAGAGATGTTTTGTTGATTTTTTTCCTCAAATGAGTAGGAAATCAATTCAGGATAACCCTAAGTTTGTGTTTGTCTTATATATGGGAATATTGATGTATATATGTGTATTAGAACATTCAAGGGGTTTTTGGTGGATGAGTTTCTTCGTGACTTGAGATGTGGCTTAATATATTTTTGATCTGGCCATTGCAACTATGTTGCAAGTTGTTTTCCGACTACTGTTGAAGGTAAGTGTGTTATATTAAGGCAATCTAGTAGAGTGTTTGGAAAATTCATGTAGATTTATTACAAAAAATAATAATTGTGGATTGTTTTTGTTAGGATTTGTGTATCTTAGTGCTAACAATCACTTTGAAATAGTCTTATAGATTCCCAACCTTGATGTAGTAAGTATTTTTGGTTTCAAGGGGAAAATCATGTTGATGACTAACCCAATAGGTTAGGTGATCCATTATTGTGGGATATAAAATGAAAAGAGTTTTAATAGATAATTTTGTTTTTATGGTGATTCCCTAGGAGGATAGAGATCACATAGTGGCCTTGGAATGAGTGAGGTGCCCTAGGATTATTTGAAGAAATCAATGGGTGGTATGCTTTTTGTTTGATGTGTTAACATGAAGTGAACATGTTCAACTAGTTGTTAGGCATGTGAAACTAGGATCTATTTTGAATGAATGAATATGGTATTGTTAAAATATAAAATATAGAGACATAAACATCTATGTTTATTGTGTTTTCATAGTTGGTAAGTTGGGTTGTTGAGCTTAGTTGTGAATTGTTAAATGAGATTCTCCTTTAACATGTACTAAGTTATTGGAGTTTTCAAACCTATATGGTATATGGTTTAGTATATCCTATGATTATCATTATATATTTATGCCTTCTGATTGAATTTTTTTGGTTGAGTTTGGATGTAATTTGAGGCACATTTATGTGTGGTTTTCATGAAATCACTGGGATAGATAAGTCGAGCTGGGTATGTTATTTGACAGCTAAGGTGAGGTCATGATGAAAAATGATAATACATGATTGTATTATTTGAATCTTCTGGGGTGTGGATAGATTTTTTTTGAATGTTTTGGTTCATTACCAAGATTATTTTTGGGGTTATGAACTTGAGAGTTTCTAGTACATTCTTATGGGGTCTTGGACTCCTTTGTTAACCATTACTGTGTAAAGAGTGGTTATAAGTTGTTGACGTGAGAATTTGATGATATATTATGAAAAGATGGTGGAATGGTATATGATTTCTTGTTTGGGTGAGAAGAGGTATAACATATAAACCCTTGAGGTTGTGAATTATGTTGGATGGATAAATACATACTCTGGGTTATGATGATGTGTAATTTATCATTGTAGATGGTTGCCTTTAGATGTGAATGATGTGACATGAGAGGACTTTATAGGAACTGATAAACTAATTATGGGGTTGTGGAAATGTTATAGATGTATAGAAGATCAACATATATGATGTATGATTTGTGACCATTTATGAAAAGTGATTTTTGATGTGATGACTGTTTGATATTTTGAAACACTCATGTGTATAGGGACTCACTGTGATGGCTACAAAATTTGTAGAGTACCTCATCTATAGTGAGATGAGTGTCAATATGAAAAAGTATTTTAGAAAGTATAGGTAAGGATATATTTGGGTAGAACATGGGAATTTTTTTATGGGGATAATGGTTTTGAACCATGAGTTAGAACTATCAGGATCATGTGTATAGTGTAATATATTTTAAAAAATCATAAAGTGGATGTGTGTGTAACCATGGTGTTAATAAATTTGTAGAAATCCTCATATTGTGGACTTATTCATGTAAAATGAGTTTTTCTATACAATAGTCATCAATGTATAGTGATTAATATCAAGAAATAATGGACTTGGGGATTAATAATAAATAATTCCATTGATGGTGAGTATACAATAAAAAATGTGTTCATATGTCTCACGTTTTGACTAGTTTCAAGTAAGTATTGTCTGTCAAATTTGGTTCAAAACAACTTGTAAGTTATTTTGGATTTATTACATTTTTATGGAAAAATATATTCACATTTGGTGAAAAAAATGAATGTTTCCCACATACTATCACCAGTTATTGATATTTGGGTAGAGTTAATATGATATGAATTTCAAAAATTGTTGATACTAGATAATATCTTAGTGGTAGGATCGAGTGTGAATACTGGGAAATAAGTGGGTATGGTTTACAGGTCTATAAGAATTCAGCGCTCAAGAATAACATCTCGACATATATAAAGTGTTAAGGCCTTGTGTGATAACTAAACTTGGGAGTAAAACTCTGGGTTCATATATATTTATTCAAGTGAGTAATGGATTGTTTTAAGCCGGTGGAAAAATCCAATGAGGTGTGATGTCAGTAAATCTTGAAAATTCAGGCATACCTACAAATGTGGTTCATCATGAGTTTGTTAAAATAATATGAATCAGAATACATTGGTTGGTGAGGTTTTGAGTATTATAGATTATTTTATTGTAGTGTTGTCATGACTATAACTAGTATGATGTGTTTAATTAGGTGCATTTATTAAGGCATTGTGACAATGATTGTCAATGAATGATGAATAATGAGGTATCTGGTTCTAGTAAATAAAATATTCATAGTATGTACATGATTATAAAAACTAACAAGAATCTATAAATTGATTGAAGGTAAGAGTGGGTGATTTAGATCATAGAGGAAGTTCTGAGAGAATTCACCTTGGGTATTGGAGGTTCATTCGAAGACCACTTGGATTCATTGAAGTTCCCCTTGTTATCTTTTATTGTATATTGAGTTAGTGATGATATGGATAATTTTTTTGAAGTGTTCTTCAGATCATGTTCAATTGATCAAAAATGGATGGAATCTACCTAGAGTAGGTAGAGATATTATACATACTAGTATCCCCAACTAGTGGAGTGAGGTATGTATTATTAATTAGGAAAATTTTTGGATATAATGATTCTTGACATGATTTATAGCGTGAACCCAAATCTACGATGTGTGATAATGGTGAAATCCATTTTTCATGCATAATTTAGGCAGTGAATCACATTTAAACTTTTTATTTAGGGGGTGAATCTTGGGAAACATTTACATGCAAGTGTGTTTTGGGGAATCATAATTTGAATAGAATGGTAAATTGTTTTCATGGATGGTTTGTATGATTGGGTACCACGCATTGTTTTTTAATTATTATATAGTTCTTGAAGATGCGGTTTACTTCAAGGAACATCCATTCATATGTTTTACCATAATAAATAGGATACCCATGATAAAGTATTCTATCTGGTTCATGTTCAATGGTAGCACAAACCCATCTTGGAGACATCGTAGTGAGAGTCAGATATTTGGGGATTGGTTGTTAGTATTGATTTCTAGTGAAACTAGGAGATATTTATGTGTGTAAACTTATGATAAATTGATTTATTGTGGGTATATTGTATGGAATAATTTTAATTTTACAAAATCACATGTATTTTTTATAGTTATATGTTTTTTAGGGGGTCGAAGTAACCTAAGAATGATTTAGGGGGAACCAGTAGGCCAATAGCTTAATGTTATATCATAAAAAAACTATTGTTTGAAGAATTACTTTATGTCTTTAGAATGGTAGACAAAGTAGAGGATCTCCCTTCCGCCAAAAACTAATGTTTTGAAAATTTTGTTCCTATTGGGGAACACACCTATAGGTTTTTTTTTAGTTTTTTAATTAATTATTTTGGGGGGGGTTTAAAAATAAATTATCTATTTGTTCCATTTTCACACATGATTAACCACCACTAACCTTGTTCTTCTCCACTTAAATTGTGCATATCTCTCATTTTTTTCTAGTGAAACTAGGTGATATTTATGTGTGTAAACTTATGATAAATTGATTTATTGTTGGTATACTGTATGGAATAATTTTAATTTTACAAAATAACAAGTATTTTTTATAGTTATATTTTTTTAGGGGGTTGAAGTAACCTAAGAATGATTTAGGGGGGAACCAGTATGCCAATAGCTTAAAGTTATATCATTAAAAAAATCATTGTGTGAAGCATTACTTTATGTCTTCAGAATGGTAGACAAAGGAGAGGATCTCCCTTCCCCCAAAAAATAATGTTGGGAAAATTATGTTCCTATTGGGGAACACACCTATAGGTTTTTTTAGTTTTTTAATTAATTATTTTTTGGGGGTGTTTTAAATAGAAATTATCTATTC
The DNA here is from genome assembly GCA_963277665.1 of Viscum album. NCBI lineage: Eukaryota > Viridiplantae > Streptophyta > Magnoliopsida > Santalales > Viscaceae > Viscum > Viscum album. Next base: position 327,823,916 of record OY728143.1, read on the forward strand.
GTTTCGTTTTCACACATGATTGACCATCACTACCCTTGTTCTTCTCCACTTAAATTGTGCATATCTCTCATTTATCCACCAAATCAAATTTAATTCATTGTGTTTGGAATATATAGGTAAGGATAACCTTATAATTTATCATTATGAAGGATTTATTTACTTATAAGTGATATTATATAATTTATGGGAACATGCCCCTATTTTTTAGGTATTCCTCTCATTTTAAAATTTTTACAAATTTATTTCAAATCAAAGGTCGATATTGAATGTGTGGATGTCTGTGAGTATAATATTTTCCCTAAAAGACTTGATATTTTATTTATGTGTGTCTTTTATGGTCACGCTGAAATACCTTCTGGATAAATGAAAATAAAATAAAATGGTTTTAGACCTAATTTAATAAATATAACCTCAATGTGGTCTATGAGTTGTCTGGTGGTGATTTTCGGCAATTATTTTTCCACCCATTGAGTACACTTAACAATGGAATGTGGGATAAAAATTTAAATAAATATACCTAGGGAACCATGGAATTATTATTATACAATAAGTGTGTGTTTGGGACTTTATCCACCACCTAGGGTTGGTTTTATAGGGGAAATTTTATTTTTTTCACTTAAAATGTGGAACCCTATGTTTTTTGACTTAAATAAATTACTATCTCTAGGGTTGGAAATGCCTATGAAGTGATCTTGGATATGGGGTACGTGTTTATTATTTTAGGATTATGTAATAGAATGAAATTAATATATTAATATATTTCATGTTTTCATTAATGATGATAATTATTTGAATGTTTTGGGGTAATTCCCCTTAGATTCAGTGATGAAAATTGATACTTTTTGTAAACATTGGGGTGATTCACCTAGGGTCTAATGATAGAAAATAATACTTTGAATCAACTTATGGTGACTACCCTTGGGTTTTGAAATTACTCTTAATGCATTAGAACTCATTATGATTGTTTCCCCTTTGGTTCATTAATTACTACTAGTACATTGGAATTTCTTGGGGAATATCCCCATAGACTCGATGATGACTCTTGAAACATTAGAATTATTTTGGGGTGAATCACCTAGGGGTTAGTTGTGATATCAACTACACTACAATTCCTTGAGGACGTCCCATTTGGGTCTGATGATGACACCAACTTCCATGAAACTCCTCAACTTGATTCCCATTAGGTTTGATAATTTTTTCGTATGTCTTTTAACCACATAAGATTAACCCAAAGGGGTTGACAATTACATATGATATCATAATATATAAAGATACATTTGACATATGATGAAGTAGGTATGTCTGATATTGAGTTTCACTTTAGAAAATGTGGATTGATAGTGGTTTTATTTATTTATCTTTTACCTTTATTGTTTATAAACATCAACATCCACCACATTAAATAGACTGGATATTCTTATAAACCTCATTTTTTGATTCCTAATGGGTCATACCAACTCCTTTCATGGGTTTTCAGTTAGTACTTGAGTAGATTTTCTTTGTAAAGACAAGTTAATTAAAAAGTCACCTCTGATAATACTTTATTTGTACTACTTATATTGAGCTTGTGCTTTTGGGTCCAGGCAATGAATTAGGAAAATTTTTGGTTGAATTTTCCTGTAATATCTATTTTTTATTATGTGTTTGTGTGTGAATGTGTGTAGAATTTTATTAATGTAAAACTACCTAACATGTCCTGTATAAATAATTTTTATATATTATGGGTTATGTTTGATAATATATTAACACTTTCTTGTATGTATGTTTAATAATTTTGTGGATTTATAGGATTACCTTTTTTTCCAATTATTTCACTCTGATATATGGATATTATATCCCCATAATACCATAATTGACTTATGATTCATGTTAGTAGCAACTATAATTGAGGGAGGTGTAGTTGAGGTCAAGTGGTTACTCCATCGGGTATAGAAACTTCATAGCGGCCATAAACCGGAGGTAGAATGTAATAAATTTGTAGAATATTATACAACTACAGAAATCTTATTCCATGTGTTATTCAAAAGAATTACAACATATCCCTTCTTAAATGAAAATATTAGATTTTATATTCTCAACATCTAAATTCACTAAATACATAACATATAAGAACTCCATATATTTATGATATACCAACTATGTTGTAGATATCTAGTGGTTATTTTTTAATCTCCCATTAAAATATAAACTCTATACTTCTTCATTGTGACAGAATTTCTTCAAGAATAAATTTCAAACATTATTTTTTATACCAATTTAAGCATTTATAAGTGGTTTCATTATACTAAAAGATTAAAAATAATTCATAAATGATATCTTCTTGGATTTGTTTCATCATTTCCAACATTCACTTCTATAAGTCAACCCCTAAATAAATAATTCACCTTTAATTAATTGTATATAAAGACAAAAAAATTATTTATATGGGAATAAGATGGTTTATAATTTACCTATGAATTATAGAAACTTGACAAGAGTTAATTCTCAACACATCGACCCTTTTATTCTAATATTTTTCTATGATAGAATAGGATTCAAAAAATTAAGTTGATAGATATTATCATTCTTCTTTTAATTTTATATATTCAAAGAAAATTTCAATAATCTCATCCCTATATTTATGAATTATTCAAAAATATTCTCATACTTATTCATGTATCTAGACTTTTTCTCTAAAAATAATTTTTATCACAATAATTCATTGGTTCATTCCATTTTTTTATAATTAATTTCAATTCTCTAGGAAACCATGTCATTTATTTGATCAATGGGTAAAAAAATATGTTTCACCTTACACACAAACATTAATTTTATTTGGGTAATCTCATTTTTATAAACTCTTATATAATTCCCCACATTCGTTATGTATTAATTTAATCAAATTTTAACACCCACATGCCATCATGGTATTTAATTTTGTTTTATGTTTGGGAAATTTAAATTTTTTCCCATTTTATATACCTTTTATTTATGGTGTTATGAGACTGTGAAGTGGTTTTTATGTTATTAGTGAACTCAATATATAATGGAACCCAGATATTGGGTGTTTCAAAGGGTTTTTAGGAAATTGAAATGTATCATTGGTAAATAGGGGTAGGAAAATTCCCAGGATAGGTGTTTCGCTCGGATATTTGTTCATGGGGGTTCCCCTATTCGAACAACTAGTGTCCCCACACCATTTTGTAATCTATGTTGGTACATAAAATTAAAATGGATAACGGTCCTCTCGATGGTTTCCATACATGTTAGGGGTCCCTGGAGGTCTTCCTATATATACTTCGTGTGGTTTTATTTGATTTGGTGCATGCTATTGTTCCCTACATATATGTGTAAATATTTAGGTTTCATATCTATTTAACTATATCTAATTAGGTATTTTATCACCCTTTCCCTATTTCCAATCAATTGTGTAAACTGAAGAAGGTCTATTGGATTTAATCTATCCTCCTCCTCCTCACTCATTTATTATTTTTTTCTTTATTTTTTATTTATTTGTAATTAAAATTATTTTTTATTTTTCCTTCATTTCCACTTATTCACTCCTAATTCCCCTTTATTTTTTTCTCTAAAAAACCATAATCAAAATTTATGTTTTTTTAGAGTTTTTGATTTGTTGAAGAATTGGGATTTTAGTTTATTGTATTTGAGTAGATTTTATACTAACATAGTTTAGATTCTTTCATTGAAGGTGACGTGTTGCGTCTTGTTTCTTCTTCGATCGATGTAGGTGTTTTTTTGTTATTCTGTTATTTTACATGCTATAAAATTCTTTAATGTTCTAAAAAATCATTTCATATTTATCCTAGAAATACATTAAACGTGAGGGGTTTAAAATGGTTTCAAAATGGTTTCAATACAAGATATGTAATTTTCTCATGCCATGTGTTTGTGGAGATTCTTAAGTGAACCTTATAATCAATTTCAAGTGTTTTAAAGGGGTTACTAACTCTAGTTTTTCATCAAAAGAAATGTTTAGTGTTTCAAAGGGATGGTTTATTAAAAATTTGGGTGTCATTTCATATTTAATTATTTTTAGAATTATTAGCCTTTTGGCCTTTTAAAGTGATATCAATGTGAAATGGGATATTTCCCGTTTGTGTTTGTAAATGGTTAATTTTAGAAATGTTTTCATGGAATGAATTTAATAGTGGATAATGGTTTTGGGGTTCCAATATGTTTTAAAAGGACTATTTGGAACCTTATTAAAAGTGTTTTAATAGAAACTTTGTTGACACTCATGCAGTGAACTGGCCCAAGAAATCTTGGGGTTGGTGTTTACTACTATTTCATTAGAATAAGATACAAGTAAATGATGTCCCAATATACCGATAAAATTAGTGATCTTGGTGAACTATATACATACACGAGTCTTGTATTAAAAATTAATACTCTAATTAAAACAAAACAAAATCATTTTTCAGCACTATATTTATTCTATCTAGAATATCCTTATATATTTTTTATATTACCCCTGAAGGAAGGATGGAAAAGGGAAATAAAATCATTGTGAGCTCAAATTAATAGTAATGGTATGTAAAATGGTACAAATAATGAACATTTGATAATAATATATATTCTAGGTAAATAACTGAACGCCCATTCCATGTAAAAAATAAATTATAAGGAAATTCATAGATAGTATAGAAAGGTAAATAACTAAAAATGCATGCCATTTAAATGAATGGATAAATAAAAAAATATGGAAATGTAAATAACTTAAAACCCATCCTTCTAATCAATAAATAGAGATTGAAATGCATCAACATATTGTTTCCATTGATATAATATCATGAATAACTAAATAAAATTTAAAACAATGCTTTATTATTGGATGTCATGTTTCCTTGGTACATGGAACCATTACCATAATGATCGTTCACAGGATGTTTACATACAAATTTGGTTTCTACGACATTAAATCTACTATGAATAACTTTAACAATATTGTTTAAAACATACTTTTTATAAAAATGAAGGGTTTTTATAACTTAATTCATCCTCTGATTCTAACTATGTTTTGAGGGGATAACATTTACTAGTCCCTAACCCATGTCTTGTATCTCCATATCATTCCCCGTATACCGAATAATTGATTTAATTTATAAACAATGTTATATGTAAAGTATCTATATCCAACAAATAATATGGATTTATAAATATTTACCAAAACAATAAAATAACTATCAAATTAAACACTTAATTTAGAATTGTATAATGTTTTGGCATTGAACATATCCATGGTAAATGATATTGATAATTAGGGTAAACACAATTTTAAGTGATCATAGGAAAATAAATGTTTTGAGGGGAATAAAAAGAATAAAGAAGGTGAATTTCCGTAATATCCTTGGAAAAATAAATCATAAACTATAAATAATAAGAATAGAGATAGTATCAATGAAAAATACCCCATGTGGAGAAAATTAATGGGTGTTTGTCATTGATGAAAGAAATTGTTATTAAAATATTATTAAGGAAATATCCTCTTCATTTTGGAAAACATTTGGAAAAAATTTTTTCTTTAAAATAACTTTTAAAAAATTCTGTTAAAAAAATTTAACCTTTAAACCATTCAAAGGAATCTTCTAATAAATTATGATAGGTAAATCTGTGCGTGTTGAAGGAAAGAGAAACATTATTTTTTCATGATAAAATTTTAAAACGTTCTTTATTTATAAACATAAAAGAAAAATCCTTCGAAAATATATTTAAAATTTAAAAATGGTTAAAATTTATTTAATAAATAAATTTATAAATTATAAAAAATTTATAAAACCTTTTTAGAAAATAAGGTTTTCAAAAGAAAACAGGTTCTCCGACTAAATAAAGAAATGATGGTGGGTTTTCCTGAAAACATTTTCTAAAATATTTTGAGTAAAAAATAGTTAAAAATTATACAAATACATGAAAATGTTTATTAATAAACATATAAGAATAAAATTAAATTGATTATTGAAAATTGGTCACATAATTTCTTCAAATGGAAATTAAAGTGTAAATAATACCAAATAAATTGAGATTGTGAATTAAACCCTTGAAAAGACCATAACGTAGAAGTTATAATCAAAATATGAATTTGATTATGTGTGTAAAATTAAAATCCATAGAAATTATGTTGAAATAAAAAAAATATTTTAATTTTTTATTAAAAAATAATCATATAATATTAACGGCAATGAAGAAGTAATATAAGAGAATAAAAATGATTGGGGTCTTAAAATTCTTTTGCACTTTATAACTTTTAATTCTAATCACATTAGAAGAAGTAATTAAAATTGAAAATAAAATACCATGAAAATAAATTAGTAGAAGATATATTATAGAAAAATGGCCATTATATACACCACACAAAATAAGTAAGTGGTGAAAATGATGTATACTTCATGGGAAGAAAATTGAGACAAGATTTCCTTCCCTTGGATTTCCTTTTGGGTTAACGTCTATTTTCATTCAATATAATGGTTTTAAACAAGTCACTAAATTATAAAAACATAATAGTAATATTAAACATATCAAATATAAACTTCTTATAATATATCATCCCCAATTTTTTAATAATCATTCATTATTTTAACTATTTGTTGTGTTAATTTACTAATTTCTGGAGTATGTTTTATCTGTTATATGTTATTCTTATTTATTAGATAATTATTTCATAATATGAAAAATTTAAGTCATGATTTTATTATCATATATATATATATTATATATGTATTTATATTAATCCAGATATTATGGATTTAGGAAATGAAATGTGTCCTTCAAGGAGACGGTAGGTCGTACGTACGCATGATTGTTACTTTCATTTCCTTATCATATTTTCAAATAATTGAATGAAAAAGATATATATGTATATTTATATAATAATTATAGTATAATATATATCTCATATATGTTAAAATGTTTTATTAAAACAATATTTTATATGTTCCATGTTTTACGTGAACGAATCACATCACTCTTATGAAGCGGTAGTCTACACTTCCACAAGAGATATTATCATATTCCTACAAAATGGAAATAATAGGGGTGTATGTTATATAAGAAATTAATAATCAAAATGAAATTATAATTATAATATACATCATATATAGATATTTTTTTCATAATTCCCAACCATGAAAGGTGGTAATGGAGAACCAAACAATCATTGATTCACGAGGTGTTAGTTAGTTGTACAAAAATAATAAGTTTCTTACCAATTAGATGGAACTGTGTATAGTTTTAGGCTGAGAAATTAACATAAATAAATATTATTATACATATGATACAGATTTTATTATGTAATAATGTAATAAAATGATTTTATGGGGCGAAGAATAAAAATAATACAATGATCTTGAGGAATGATGTTACCTGTTCTTTGTGTAACTCCTTTGGGTTTGTACCAAATTGTTTTCTTAGATGGTATTATTCTTAATGTGAGACCCATAGGATTAGTGGAGGTATTTTGAGGTTATATATTGGAATATATGGGTCACGAGAAACTGTCTTTAGAGGTTTGGAGAAGTGGGAGGGGTGAGAAACTTTTTATGTTGAAGGAGTGAATTTCTTGTTAATTTTTTAAATGGGAATTCCACCCATTTTTTTCTGATGAAAATTGGTGAAAATAATGGAAACATTATATCTATGTGAGTATTGGGTTTAAATATGGACATACAATATATTTTGGACAAGTTTTTAGGTCATTTTTTCTCTTAAGTTTAGGGGTTAGTCCCTTGTTAAGTTAATCTTCCTATTAATCGTGGTAGATAATTTTAATTACATTCAATAATAGTTTTTTTAAAAACAATGTTTGAATTATTAGACATTATAAATCATTGTTATTCCAAATATGTAATAAATTTTTCCAAATTGCAATCACATAAGTGGTGGAAATTAATTCATATTTAATTCTACAGACGAGGCGACAATGCAGGTTTTTAAAGTAAAAATAATTAAAAGCTTGATATGTTTTCATATTCAATTTAAAAGTGGAATTTATTCCAATGAAATAAATTTTTTAATTAATTTATAATTTAAATAAATAAATTTCAAAAAAAATTAAATATATAATTTTACCTTATAAATTAATTATACCAAAAAAAGTTTTGAATTAAAATTCAGTATTTTTCATAATTAATAAAATAATGAAACATCATAGAAAAATACAAACAAATAACCCTAACATAATTATTATGTTTATATTTCAGATTTGATGTTTACTTTAACATATAATATTTTTAAAAGTGTCAAAAAGTTAAAATATTTTATCATTTAAAAGGTGGTAAAACTACTTTTATAAAAATATAGGTATTTGTGTGTAATATTTGGTTCATTCATATCTTATGACTATCAAATCAATTGGATGAATATCAAAAATATTTTATTTAATATATAAAAATTATATTTCGTTAATATAATAAACTAATTTTATTTAAAAATTATTATTAATACAAAACACCTTTGAGAGCATAAAAATATTTCATTTATATTTAATTAGATTATATTTTTATTTCTTATTAATTAGTGACCAATGAATTCATATTATATTTTTCTTGACCATATATTTAATAGGTTATTCAATAATATTCATTATTTTTATTTTGTTGGATAGTTCATATATTATGGTCCTAAATAGTAATTTTTTATTAACATTTCATTATTCGTTAAAACACCGTCTTGCGTGTATCTCAACCCATTGAAGGAAATCATTATTATGTATGACGCATACCAACTTAGTATCATTTTGATTTCAGTATTTATCACAGATTTAATTTTTTTAAAATTGTAATTTTATTTTAATGTATTAGGATATTATATCCCCCTATGCAATTAGTGGTTCAAGTCATACTTGTCATCAAATACAGTGTTCTTACATTAGAATTTTTCGGAGTTACAATATCCCCGCCATAAATAAATTATGTACTAGAAATTTAAACACAATATTAGTAATATATTGTTTTACATTTAATTTTTTAATATCCTGAATCATGATAAGGGTTCTAAAAACATACTCTAGATAAGAGAAAATGGGAATTACATTGGTCACATGGGCTAAAATGTAAGTAGGTATCTAAGTAGGAGAACATAATTTCCAAGTAGAGATATATGCATGTCAGAAAAAGTTTAAATATTCATAGGGAGTTATTGAGGTCATAAATAAAAAACATGTTAATGATCGATGGATATTTCAGGCCCTAAAATCCATAAAACTACAATAATTTAGAAGACCAACGGTTCAACAAAAATAAATTTATTAGGATAACATTTTATTTGGATGATTTACCTAATGATGTTTAATTATTTTACTACATGTATATATATAGAAAAATAAAACATGATATATTTATAGTAATAAAATTTATCCTTTTTTATTCTTCGATCAATTTCTAATTCATCAATTTCTTCAAGAAATGGATATCCAAAAATTAACCTTGATTCATAAAGTTCAAAAATATACTTTTAATGGGTTGTAATGTCCATAAAAAGAGTGACAAGTCTATCTATTTTTCACTAACTATAATCTAAATTAAATATGTTTAATACTTTAATCTATAAAATTAAAAATTAACAATAATGGTTCTTAATTTAAATTTATTCGTCAAATTTTTTATCTTAAAAAATTACACATTCACCAGGACATCACGTAGGAAATTAGTTGGAGTGAAACCCTTATCGTTCAGCAGTCATGGGAGAAATACCCACCACCTTATAGTTTTTTTTTCTAAAACCATGTTAATATAATTTCAAAAATAAATATAACGTACTTATTTGAAATATGTCTAATCACTAAATACCCTTTTAACTAATGTTTTTAATAAAACCTCAATACATAACTACTTTATATGTTTTACTTCAAGATAGGTACTTCCTTAGTCTATGGTTTAACCTAGGTAATTAATTATCATTATATATTCATAACATTCATAATAATTAATAATGAAAATGTGATTTTCCATAAGCATATCCCCCATGAGTTTCAATCCTGGTGTATAGTAATGCCCATTGTTGTGTACCAGGTTATGCTGAAATCATGCCCGAAAGACCTTGCCTCAGTTTTTACCCCTATTTATGTACGTTTCAAACCCACGTTTACTTTTAGTATCCATATAAGTATGTATTTCTATTAATAACCACTTAATATCTAACTTAACAATATTCTAGGATGTTTTTATATTTTAATAATCAATGTATATATTTGAGTTATGTTATCTAAACTATGTTTTATTAAATCTAGTTCCCATGGTTTCTACTAAACTTACTCTGATACCAAATGTAGTGACTTGAGCATAGCATGCCAAGATTCAGTGTCTTATACTATTACATTGGAATAATATAAAAGTAAATCACATCCCAATATACCTAATAGTTTAGTAGTCTAGGTAAACTATATACATATAAGAGTCTTGCATTATAACTGAATATACTAATTACAAAATATTGTGGGATAATAACATTATTCCATCTAGAATATCCTTAAAAATCATTCTTACTACACTTTAGGGAATTCTAGTGAAATGAAACAAAATAAGGGTGATATCAAATTCCCAATAAGGGTGTGTATAATAGAAATAATAATGTAACAATTAGAATAATAATTATATAAAGGTGGATAATAGAACACACATTCCACGTAATCAATAAAATGAGAAGGAAGTGCATAAATTGTATTTCTAGTTAAATAAATACTAAAAAATTCACTTTGAATAACTGAATAATGAAAAATCAATATAGAAAGCTGAAGAAAATTAAATAATTCCATTTAATCAATAGACCGAGAATGAAATTCTTCCATAAATTTTATCATAGTGAAAAACTTGTGGATAACTGAATAAAGATAAAGTAAATGATTAATTATTGTACACCATTTTTCCAAGGTACATTGGACCATTACCATAAAGACCATTCACAATATGGTTTAAAATATACAGGTTATAAACAAATTTGATTTATCCAACCATATCTCTAGTGGAAATATCGTTCAAAAGACAATTTAAAACATTGTTGTTAAAAGAATGAAGGGTTTGTACAACTGAGTTCATCCCATGAGACTACTAATTCATTTAAGGGATTATATTAATCAATCCTTAACCCATGTCCTTCCTCTCTAAATTATTCTTCATATATTTAATAATTGATTTAATTCATAAACATTGTGCCTCATAAAATATATTTATCGAATAAATGATAAAATATATCAATATTTACCCAAATAATAAAATAATGATCAAATTCAACACCATATGAAAAATGGTATACAGTTTAGGAAATTAAATATATCTAAGATAAATTATAATTATAGTTAATGGAAATTCAATGTTCAATGATCTTATGAAATTGTATGTTTTAAGGGGATAAAAATGAATCAAGGGAGTGAATGTCAATACCCTCATTTTCTAAATCAATCATAAACTGTCTATATGAATAATAATGATGGTATTAGTACATAATACTCAAAGTTTATTAAAATAAAGGTTTTTTGTTGTTTATTAATGTAGTTATTATAAAAATATCTCTTAATAACATTCTTGAATAAATTATCCTTTTCACATTGAAAAAATTGAAAATCCTTTTCTTTGAAAATCACTTTTTATAATAATTTTTTGAAAAAAAGTAAATTGTATGACATGAATAGGAAACACTGATGAAATAACATATGGTAAATCTATACATGTGATACAAGGTAAAAAACATTCATTTTTCTTGTTAAAAGGTTAGAAACATGCCTTGTATGGAAAACATAGGAGAAGAATCCATTTTAAACATTTATAAATGAAAAAATGGTAATCATTTTTTTAATAAATAATTTTTTAAATGATAAAACATTTATGAAACCCTTTTTAGAAAATAGTGTTTTAGAAGAAAATAGTCTCTCTGAATAAAAATATAAATAATGTTGAATTTTCTTTAAAAACATTTTCTAAATCATTTTGAGTAAAAAAGAGTTAAAATGGTATTAATACATGGAAATTTTCATGAATAACTATAGGATGATAAAATTATATCCTTTATTGAACAATGTTCATATAATTTCTTAAAATATAAATTCAAGTGTGAACAATCCTAAATAAAATATGTTTGTGAATTAAATCCTTGAAAAGACCAAAACATTGAAGTAAGACTCAACCAATTAATAGATTATATGTGTAAAAAAATAAATCCATAGAAAAAAGGTGAAAGTACAATAATATATATTAAATATTTATTACACACATAATCTATGAAAATTAATGACACTAAATAAGAAATATTAACAAATGAATAGAAACCATGTTATGATATTATTTACCATGTGCTAGTATTTAGATCTAATCCCATTAAAATAAATAATTCAAATTGGAACATAGAATATCATGAAGATAAATTAATTCTTGATATATTATACAAAAATGGGTAGTAGATACACCACACTAAATAAGTATGTGGTGAAAACAGTATATGCCTCGAGGGGAGAAAAGTGATACAATAACACCTTACCCGGTGTTTCCTTCGGGGTGAACGTCCTTTAACAGCTTGTATAATGGTTTTTAACATGTCACTAGCTTATAAAACCTATAAAAATATTCATATTATCATATAAAAAATATTACAATATCTTATTGTCCATTTGTAAATAATCCTTGTTTTCACTTCTTCGAGTATTAATTAACTAGTTTCTCTAGTATGTTTTAACTTGTTACTTGTTGTTCATATTAATTAAGTCATGATTTAATAATCTCTAGAATGTAATCTGTGATTTAATTATCATATATATCTAGTATATATTTATATATAATAATCCCTAATTTTTTGAAATAGTAAATGAAATTCACAATTCATGTAGACGGTAGGTCGTACGTACACATGAACATGACATTCATTTCCTTGTAATATTTGAAAACAATAAAAATTAAATGATATATATATAATTATATTCTTATTCTAGTGTCATATATATTTCCTATATGTTACAAAGGATTATTAAAACCATCCTTAATACATTCCATGTGTATCATGAAAGAATCACATCGCTTTGAGGATGTGGTAGTCCACACTACCACAAACGATGTTATCTTGTTCCCACAAAAAAAAAGCATAAGAGTATTTTTTATATATATTAATTATTGATGAATAAAGAAATTATAAATATCATATATATCATATCGAATTATATTTTCCATCCTAATTACCAACCATGAAATGTGGTAATGTAAAAATGAACAATCATCATTTTATGTGGCGGTAGTTCATCATATATGAATAGTAAGTTCATTAACCAATAGATGGAAGTGTGTGTATGTGTAAATAAAACCCATAACATGAAAAAATGTTAGTATATTAATAATAATTTTGTTATTATTTAATCATGGAGTAATAATATTGTAGGGGAGGATAATGAAAATAAAACAATGATTTTGAGGAAGGATGTTACCTCCTCTTTGGATAACACCTTTTTCCTTTAACCAAAGCGATTCATCGGATATATTTCATCCCAAGGATAAGATTCAAAGACAATGGGATCAATTTTTAGGTTTTATTTTTTTATATCTTGGTCAAATTAAATTGTAGATAGAGTTGTGACGAAATTGGAGGGGTGATTTCCTTTTTATAGTGGAGGAAGAGTGGCATTATATTAAATTTTTTAAAAGGTCATTCCATCCATCTTTTTCATATGAATAGTTTTGTTGAACCATCATGGTTCCCGTTATTGGATAGGTTTTTATATAAATAAAATATAGAAAAATTAATCACATAGGATATAGAGATTTATGTGGTTAAATAAATAATCACTATGTCCCCGAAGAGGCAGAAATATGACTAGTTTTAAGAGCACCGATTATTGGGAGTTTCAGAGTTTCACACACACTCAAACCCTAAATCAAAAATGTGATAAAAATGAATATTAAATACTATTCGACCAACCACACATAAATTCAAATATGTAATAGTGAATGGTGGGTAAAATTCCACATCGCTACAGTGTCACGACCACCCAAGTAGAAGGTGCTCCAGTGGTCGGTGGATGAAAGTCCACAGAGTTACGGCCTAGTTTGTAGTATAGGCCACAAAAAATCTTCCAAACAATATCTAAAGAGGATCAGGATAAACCAATCCAACATATTCTCACCTGGATCATGATCCACTACACTGACCTGCTTTGATGCCAATGAATAAGACAACTCACTTAATCTAAGCAGTTCCTCTTCAACACTCACTGGTGCATGCTTCCATTCACGACATCAATTTCAAGATGATAATTCCTAAAATTGCGTCTATTTTGATTTTTCTATATAATTATTTACTCCATTATTTTTCATCCCATCTTCTGTCCATTATTGGAGGCCAAAAAATACATAGAAGTGCCTTAATTTCTATATTACCATTTCCTTCATCATTATGTTTTTCAAATAGTTGCATCCACAAATATTTTGCAATTTTAAGAGCCCTTTATCTCTCAAACCTCTAATGAATTGGTACATCTACTTAATGTTCTTCATTTGGGAATGAAACACTAGGTTATTTTCATGGTTTATAACACTTTGACTATCACAGTGAAATACATTCTCGTCTCTCTTTCCTCCCAACTCATCTAATAAGTTCTTCTACCAAACATCTCCTTCCCAGAATCTATTACAATAAGGTATTGTACCTATATGGTTGATAAAGACACCACCATCTATAATTTTGATATTTATCTTACTGAATTTATTCCACAAGCAAATACATAATAGGTGGTATTCCTCCTACTATCAACATCTCTTCTAAGGTAAACATCCACATACCCCTATAATGAATTTCCTCATCCAAATAATTGACATACATCATTTCTGCCCTACAAATAGATCAGTATCCAATTCACAGCTTCCCAATGTTGCTTTCTAAGGTTATCCATGAACCTTCTAATAAATCCCACTACATTAGAAATGTTATGTCGAGTGTATACAACGTAATACATAATTATTTCAACAGCTAATGTGTATGGATCCTTGTCAATATACTCAACCTCTTCTACTCTATTTGGGAATTTATCCATTGATATTTTGAAATGGAGTTACATAGGAGTATAGAATTTTTTTCTTATGGGATACTAAATATTCTGAGAACAATCCCAATGTATTAATCCTCAGATAACATTAAGGTTATAGCTAGACAATCTCTCTTGATCTATATCCCCAAAATCAAGATAGCTTCTCCAATTCCTTTATTTTAAGATCCTCAGCCAAATTCACTTTCATCTAAACAATATGTTTCATACATGATCCTGTAATGATCATGTCATCCCCACATATGATAAATATAATATATTTTTCACCAATGTATTTTATGTTTGAATATATATCCATGAGACTTCATTTTTAATCATTTTTTCATGAAAGTGTAAAAAACAATTTTCCATTTACCGGGTTAATGCTTTAACTCATATAAGCCCTTCTAGAGTTTTCACACTAGGTTTTCCTTCCAGGACGGTATATATCCACTAGTTAGTGCATATAGATTTCTTCCTCTAGATCTATATGAAGGAAATAATTCAATACATCATGCTACTCGAGGTATAAATCTTATTATGAAATAATACTAAGAATCACCTGGATAGTGGTATGCTTCACTACAAGTGAGAATATTTTAGTGAAGTACACACATTTATTCTATTGAAATCTCTTCACCACCATCCTTTACATGTACCCCCTATTTCCATCATGTTCTTCCATAACCTGGTATAATAAATTGTTTTGTGATGTTGTTGTCACTTGTGGTGTATGTGTCAAATCCTAGGTATTATTGTCATGTAGTGAAGAAATAAAATCCTTCATATAAGACTCTCACTTTCATGACTCCTTTAATGACATTTCATATTCAAATAATTCTGGTTCTCTACTTCCAATCAATAATAAATAATGTAAGGATGGTGAATACCTATGAGTAGGCATTCACACCCATTTTTATCTCCACAACTCCCCATGAGAAGTAAGCTCCACTAGTTATGGTGTGTCGTGCTTAGGTACACCTTCAAGCTCCATATTCTCTTTTCACTCTGATTCATTAATCCCATTTTCATCTTTATCTATATGATAATCTTGTATATGAACCCTTTATTAAATATCACATGTTGTCTCATGAAGACCATGTTGTTGAGATCATACCAAAAGTGAGAATGAAACACATCCTCCCCACATCCAATGAAGAATCATGGTTTGGAATTAGCATTAGTTTTTTTTACCATTAGCATACAAATTATCATATTACAAACTACATATGAATTTTAAATGTGAGGTTCTTACCTCGTTACTAGAATAGATCTCATTGGTTTTACATTATATCATTAGTAAACATGGACACCTACTTATGAGATATTCTACCATGTTCACTACATAAATCTAAAAGGCCTTGGGTAACCTCATGTGTCACCTCATTGTCCAATAATTGTCATTCAACATCATATTAATCACTTCTGCTACACCATTATGTTATGGTGGTCCTAGGATTGTTTTCTCCAACTAAATTCCATTATTTGAGAAATATTATCTGAAATCCTAACTTTCGTACTTCCCACAATTTTCAGACCTCAAGAATTTCATCTTTGATCCTGAATCATTCTCCACTATGATCTTCCACTTCTGAAAAATCTTAAACACATTGTATTTTCTTCTCATAAAGTAAACCCATACCTTCATTATTTAGTTATCAATAAATTTTTCATAGTATTTTTATCCTCTAATGGAATGTACTACTGAATTATTCTAATCATTTTTGTGTACCAGTTCGAGCCTACGAACCACTGGGTTTCTACCTCATTTTGAAAAAGACAACTTCTTATGCATTATGAAAATATAAACTTCACAAAGTCAATAATCTTCTTACTTATTCTCTATTAGCAACCATTTTTTTTTCCAGAACCTTCATCCCCTACTCACTCATGTGTTCTAGAACATAGTGCCCCAATTTTGAATCCTCGATAGAATTTACTAATTCAAGAATTTCCTTCCTTATTTCTATAATGTTTAACAAGGTACCATTATTTTCTCCCTGAGATATGAACATGGCTTCCTTGGAAATCTACCAGGCACCACCAGTAAACATTGTACTAAAGGCTGAATCATAAAGATACCAAAAATAAATAATATTTATTCTTAAATCAGGAATATACCACATATTTTCCATAACTTGGAGACTCCCACTATTTTTATTGATTGTTCAATCACCCTTACCCATAATCTGAAAGGGTTGAAAGTCATCAAGATGTACCTTTCCAAATATTTTAGATTCAAAATTGTTCAAGAAAATCTTCTCTGAAATGGAATGTAAAGACACCACTAAGTCTAAAATCCAAGACACCATAGGGATATACATGCTCAGAAGTTTCACATCATCAGTTCCTTCGACTTCAATGTTTACATGATTGGTTTGTGGTCCCTTCAATTTTTCAGGAAACTCTTCTCTGAAATGGAATGTAAAGACACCACTAAGTCTAAAATCCAAGACTCCATAGGGATATCCATGCTCAGAAGTTTCACATCATCAGTTCCTTCAACTTTAATGTTTAATAGATTAGTTTTAGGTCCCTTCAATTTTTCCCTGCACTCTTTCTTGACATGACCTTTCCTACTACAAATCCAAATGTTATTACCAATTCCCATTTCCTTATATCAACCCTTTCCTCATGATTTTGATCATCCCCTATCATTTTCTCACTGTACATATATTCATCTTCCATAAAAGTTCTATGAAGAACCAGATAATCTTCCAAATTCTCTACTTTATATATCTTTACTGAGGATCAGGTCTCGTACATTCATTATGACTAGATTGGTATTCTTTGAAGAACTCCTCAAAGCTATTATAGCCTCTTCTCAACTTTTCAGTAATAAAGATAGTAAAACAAGTGAACATACCTCAAAAACAAGTTCAATTTACATAAATTTAAACTGACTTGTGATGGAGTTGAATTAATTAATGTGATCTTCAACAATTCTCCCTTAAATAATATTCAGATTGAACAATCTTCACATCAAGTGCACATTTTTTGAAATAAAATGATTATTGTACATATTTGTAAGATCTTTAATTATCTCAATCAACTTGTTTTACACTATAATGGTGAATTCCATGTTTCCTTCCAACATATGTTTTAAAACTCCATGAACCTATCGATCTAGTAGCTCATACTATGATTACTCCATGTTTGATGGATTTAATCCCAAAAGGGAAAATGAATTTTCATATAGTTAATATAGTTTTCTATATGATTCCTCTAGTAGAAGAAGTTTGTTCCATAGAAGTAATAAAACTAAACTATTACTTCTTCCATAGCCATCATTCAAATCAAGAAATTCAAAATCGTTATTTGATTTCGGATTTTGCAAAAACATTGAGAGTCACAATGACGGAATAGGTTTTCAAAAGAAGAAAATCCTGAGAAAACAATAAAAATAGGAATATAGATTTATGTGGTTCTTGAAATGATCCATATTCCCATGTAGAAGAAGAAATATGCATATTTTTTGGGGAATGAATTATAGTTAGTATCAGATCTTAACACACACTCAAACCCTAGCTTGAGAATGGGTTAATAAAGAAGATTAAACACTATTCTGGAAACCGCACAGAATGGACAATGTGAAATAGTGAATAGTGTTTGGAATTTCACATCACTATAGTGATAATGCCACCCAGGTCCAAGGTTTTATAGTGTTCGATAGTAATAATTCTACAGAGTTGCGGCTCGGTGTGCAGTATAGGCTACAAACATTCGGCTCAACAACATCCAAAGAGGATCGGGATACACCAATCCAATAGTAAATGGATGTAATAATGGTTAGAATTAAATATAATGGATTACTGGGTCAAAATATGGATATCCAATGCTTTTTTGATAACTTTATAGGCTATTATTTCTCTTAATTTTATGTTTTATTCTCTTATTAATCTAATTTTCCTCTTAATCGCAGTAAATAATTTTAATTACTTTCACCAATGTTCTTTGTAAAAAAACTATGTTAAACTTATTTGTAATTATAATTATGTTTTATTCCAAATATAGAATCCATTTTTTTCAAATTCAAATGATATAAGTGACAAAAAAATAATTTAAATTTCATCCTACAGACTATACGACAATGCATGCTTTCAAAGTAAAAATGTTCAAAAGTATTCTATGTTTTTATATTCCATTTCAATTTGGAATTTATTAAAATGACATAAATTGGATTAATTGATTTATAAATTATATAAATAAACTTTAAATCCAATTAAAAATATAATTTGACTTTATAAATTAATTAGAAAAAAATTGAATTAAAATTGTGTATTTTTCCCTATTCGTTAAAAATGAAACTTCATATATAAATAAGAAAGATAAAACTAACATAATTTTGAAGTTTATATTTCAAAAATGAATTATATTTTTATATATAAGATTTATAACGTTTCAAAAGTAATATTTAAAATAGGTTCTCCATTATAAGGTGCTCATGATGCTATTAGAAAAATATTGGGTTTTTTTGTAATATTTGGTATGTTATTATCTTATGACTGTAAAATCAAATGGATGAATATAAATAATATATGACTGAATATATAAAGTATATATTTAATTAATATCATTAAATAGTTATAATTAATATAATTTATTAAGATGACACTCCTTTGGGAGTATAAAACTATTTCATTTATATTCAATCAATTTATATTTAAATTTCTTGTGGATTGGAAACCAGTGAATTCATATTATGTTCTTATCGAAAACATATTTTAATAAGTTATTTAATAATATTAATAAACTCCAATTTAATGGATATGTGATATTTTATTATACTAAACAATATTTTATAATTAATATATCATTCGGTAAATCTCAGTCTTGTGTGTAACGTGAGAATTTGAAGAAACTCGTTATTGTATTGGGTGCATGCTAACTCGGTTTCATGTGCACTGAAATATATATAATAGATTATATTTATTTAAATCATTAATTACATTTTAATTTTACAGGATATTATGTTACCTTATGCACTTACTATTTCATGTCATACACACCATCGAATACAATGTTATTACTTTGGAATTTCGGGGTGATACAACCCATTGATGACCACCATTATATTTTATTATGTTTGTTATGGATTATATCCCCATGGGGAATTTTTATGGTTTATTATTTTTAATGGTTTTGAAAGGGTTCGTTTTCTGAGAGGATGACAGAGCTGAGATACATTTTATTACAATGATTTCAGAATTGATTCAAATGTTAATTTATTTTTTTATAACATTTATGCATTGATAACATGGGAACCCAATGTTCCTAATTATATTTTATGGATGTTAGTTAGATCATAGTAGTTTTCATATCCTAGCTAGGGACCTAAGAATTTTTGCCATCCTAGGGGTTTATTGTATACATAGTGACTTTATAGGATACAAATTGGATGATCAAGTTTCACATGAGGATGGCCTTATAGATATTTATCTGGTCAACCAAATAAAGTATATTTTATTTTATTTACTACTGAGTTACCCATAATGTTATATTATTTTTAGGATTATTTAAGGGGTTGTAATATATATAACTTAACTATATTCTCAATCATTAAATTGCATGATTTTATTACATGGTTTTTATTTATTATTTTATTTGTTTATTTATTCCTTAATTCCTAATTTAGTTATGTACATTTCCAAATAAGTTATTTGGACTTATGTTATACTAATTTAAATTTGGTTTGGAAACTATGGTCTTTTAAAAGAATAATGATGTATTTTTAAATGCAATTTGAGTAATGTTTTTGTAAAAGATTAAAATTATTGTTTAATATATAAATTTAAAATCCCTCATTTCATGGTTTTGAAAGAAATATTAAGGGAACTTTTTTTATTATTGATTGATAAAAACTGTGTTTTTAGGTTGGTTGAGCAGAATTATTCTTATATGGATTCCCCAGATTGTTGAAATATGGAAACATTGAATGATACTTTTTTCTTATTATTTATCATGTGAAATGTTATTTTTATAAATTATGTTCAATTTATAATTGATGGATTATGTTATAAAAGTAATTTCATATACTCATTAGTAAAATCATATGGGAATATTTGGATCACACCCAATATTTATACTAGTGTGTGTGTGTGTGTTCATACATATTTCTTTCTTTTCTTTCATGTTCCTATTATTTGATCATATTAAAATATTTCAAACATAGTATAAGAAAATATGATTTGGGGTATGGGGAGAAAATATGGTACAAATAAAGGTTTTGTAAGAAATGTTTCTATTCTATTTTATTTTTAGGATGTTATATCAACTAGCATTTCCAGGGGTATTTTATTTTTTTTTCTTTTATTTTACATTACTCTGTTTATTCATATGTTTTTTTGGATAAATATTCATGGTATTATGAAACATTATTCTATATTATTTATTTTATTGTGAAACTTTGTTTTTCATAGATTCCCAGAGTCTATATAGTTCATGTTCGATTTATAGTACATTCTACTTATAGTTTATTATTTTATGAGGGTGAAATAATTCCCATTGATGTATTATGATACTAGTGGATCTTATCTCCAACCTCTGGGGATTATGAATTTCAATTGGGATTCATAGTGACATATATTAAGTAATGGTTTAGTGGTAGCCTAGTATGATTCCTTTAAAAGTTGTATCAACGATGTGGTATCTCATAAAGGTCATATGATCCTGAAAGTCCCTATTATTATTTATGTGTTTCATGACAAAATATAGAAAAGATCTTCTTTATAAAATTAGGAGGTTGGTCGTGAGTAGGTTGAGGATCAACACCTTTCTTGATGATACTTCATTTTTAGGGGTAAATGAAATTTTAATTATGTATTATGTATTTTATTGGATTGAGATTTAACATGATGGAGTTTTGATCATCATTTTCATTTTTTTTCAAGTAGGTTGTGATTCATTTTTTTCAATGAAAGTAAATAATGATTCAATTGAACACAGTTAGGACACATGGATTATAAACTATAAGGAGGCTAGAAACATGGTTCTAGAATCATTTTAGAGGGTATTTTATAATTTTTTCTTGTCCCATAAAACTAGTAATTCATGTCATACATGGTTATGTATCCCATTTTAGGAAGGATATTTATATTTCCCTTGTGGGATACCAAATAATGGGGTGAATTCGTGGGAATTATTTTATATATTTATGCTCTTGAATTTTTTTCATTCAATGTTTTTCGTATGTGGTGATTGTGAAAATGGATTTATAAAAAAAATATTTTAAGGAAATAATTGGTTTGAAATGATGCCTTAGGTATTTTTTTAATGAGAACATGGTTTCATGAAATCTTCTTTGAAAATGGATGATTTTACAAGGAATTATAGAAATTATTTTGTGTTTAAAACCTAGATTACTGAGTTTATTGTAACATATTTTGTCCCACTTGGAGTATGTTTTCAAGAGTGGTTATTTTTTGAAAGAAACTAAAAGAGTCTTTTCAAATGGAATTTTAATCATTAAGAAATAATTTTGAAATAATAAATTTATTTATGCAGCAGTAGTGGGTTTTTTATTTTGATAACAGAGCGAGAATTTTTATGTCGGGTAAAATATTTTGAAATTATTATATTAATTTCATCCTTTCATAAATTAAGTTAAATATTTTTAATGAAAGGGGTTTTAATTGAAAAGGTTCATTGGATTTTGATTTTTTGTTATTTTGGAATTACGTGAATTTTGAAAGAAAATGATTTTTTGTGTGTTTTTTTCTTTGATAAACAGATGAATTTCAATTTTTTCTTTGTTACATTTCGATTAGTTGATTTTATTTGAGAAACATGAATTCATTGGATTGTTATTTTTTATTTTTTACAGTACACCTAAAAGTTTTTAAGGAAAATAGAAATATTATCTTTTTGGATAACCCTTCAGTTGAATCTTCTTTTTCTTAGTTGTGGTACTGATAGTGTTGGGAACATCCCAGGATCTAAATAGAGTGGTAGATGATTTTTTTATATATCAATTTGAATATATACATGTTGGATATTTATTCAAGATGTCATTTTTTAGTGGAACTATCTTAAGACTATGAATATTGAGAATCTACTATGTTATTGAGAAAAATGTTTCAGTTATTGAGTTGTGTATCTCTATATCAATTATTTATAAGTTATTTAGAGGATTTATTCAAATATATCATTGATCTATTCTATGTTTTAATGTGTAACCATAAGAAATTTAAACCATGATGGTTGTGAGTTCTTGGTGGTTATTGGAGGTTTCTATTTAGATCTCCATTAATATTTGTCTGAAGAGATGATGTAGGGAATATTTTGGATATGATTTGTTTTATTATTATAACTTAATTAGATTATATATGAAAATGTTTTCAAGATTCAATTGTGTTATGTTGCCTTTTTATTTCCTTGTGTATTGTAAGTTTTTGAGTGGTGGTTTTTTTGTTATGTTCATACCTCATTGAGTTTAGGTTCTCATTGTTTTTTGTGAAGCATGTGGACCTTGGGATGAGTTTATTTGATGGATTGATTATGGGTATTCCTTGGGTGTGTATTTAAATAACATTTGGAGTCATGTTTTTAATTTAGATCAAGAGGTTTTTAAAATTTGGATTCTCTGTTGGGGTCACCATATGCTAATGTTCCTAGAAATGGGACATAAGTTACACTTCATTGTGGTTTCATAGCCCAATGTTAGAACCATGTTTTTTAATATTAAGTCATGTATGTTATTATTTGTGTTTATCCTATTATTATGGGATATAATAGAGAGGTTATTTAGTATACTAAACTTTTGAATGTTCCTTGATGGTGTGATTATTTTAGAGAATTTATCTAATCTTTCTGGTTGTCTGTTCTAGGTCAAACTTATTGTTCCATTTTATGATTAGTGTAAATGTGGATATTTTTTGATCATTTATTATATTTGGTGTGCTTATACTCTATTTTATCATTTTAGATTAATTATAAATTGAAATGAGACATACAGTAGGTCTACATAATCATAGATCTATGTTGGTTATTGTTTTTCATTTAATTGTGTTAATAGATATTTTTTGATGATTATGAAATCATCGTGATGATTTTGAGGAATATTCGATTTAGTTATATGTCCTAACTTAAGATCCATATCTATTTTTCTCTCTCTCCATATAATTTAATCTGAGTGTTATTTTTTTAGATTATCATTGTTTCTTCTATTTTCAGTTACATTATGGGGGATAAATTGGATTGGATAATTCTGACAGCCCAAAAAATATTATGGTATTTAATATTTTTTGGTTTTGGTTTGTTTTATATTTTGTTAAAAAATTTCATGTTTTATGGGTTTTTTGAAATTAAAAATTTTTTTAAGGTTAGGTTGACATAACCATACTATGACACCATGGTATTGGGTTTTTTATTTGAATTATGTCCTTGGTAATTTCCCTATATTATAAATGGGTGAGAGAAATTCCTAGGTTCATCATCTCATTGTGTTTTTTGGTCTAGGTGTTTTCCCATTGGGAAAAGGCATGAAGCACCACATCATGGTGTTATTCATGGAGACTGATAAAATATATATGGTTTAGGGGAAAATTGTAATTTTCAATCATTTTGAGAGACCGTATGGGATACCTATAGGCATATCATATTGTGGTTTATGTTATGGTTCCCTACCCAGCTATGTAAATTTTTTATTTTTATTAATTTGACATAATAAATTATTTTAGAATTTCCCTCTTTCCCTCCATCCATAAAACATTTAAAACTGGGTAGATTTATTATAGAACCTCATTATTCCTCCTCTTTACTCCCCGATTCCTTTCTATTTTCCTTAATATGTAGGAGGATTTATAAATAATTCTCTTTCTTTTATCCCCTCTACTTCTTCCCTGATCCTTTTCCTCATTTTTTCCTCCACCAAGAATCCAAATCACTATGTGGGTCAATTTTAGGGTTCATGAGGGTATGATCAAGTGTATTTGGATAATTAGGATTTTAGGATACAATACCATAAGATTTTTTGAAATATGTTTTGTGAATTAATTTATTCTTTTCGATATTTTTCACTTTACGCAACATTGAATATTGCTTCTATTATATGAAATTACCATGTTATTATTGTGTTATAAATTAAAACAAGTTAATTTTATGATTCATGAAACACTTAGTTTAGAATGATGTACAAAAAACACTATGATTGGATTATATTGCACACAATTCTGAGTTCTTCTGATAGTGTGCATTACGCACAAGACCAAGTTATACTGATCAATAATATATTATTAAAATGTTATTATTTCATATAATAAGATATAACCTATATGTTAAGTTAGTGGTATGAATAGTATCAAATAAATTTTTTATAATATAGGGTTTATAATATTAATTAATTTGTTTCCAAAAAATTAGAAATGATATTATATACTAATTGAATATAAATGAATTATTTTTATTTTTATGCTCTAAAAGTAATTTTGTATTAATAAATTAAATTACTTACAAGTATTGAATGATATTAATTAAATATATATGTTATATATTCCGCAAAATATTTTCAATATTCATCCAATTGATTTTATTTCCATATGATACGAATAAATCCAATTTTGTACATAATAATATATATTTTTCTAAAATGTAATTTTACCACCTTTTAATTGAGAACCCATTTTAAATCTAATTTTTTACACTTTTAGAATTTTTATATGAAAATATAAACTTTTTAACTGAATTTGGTTTTTAAAAATTTACTTTAGTGGAACTTTTGGTTTTTTTCTAATAAGTTTCTTATTTTGATGATTTTTGAAAAACTGTGATTTTTTAATTGAAAAAAATCCTTTTTATCTAAAGAAATTATAGTGTTAAACTATAATATTGATTTTATTTAATGTATAATTAGATTATTTTTTTCATTTAATATATTTTAGTTAATTGAAATTAATTTTACATTTTATTTGGATATAAAAACATTTCCATCTTTTGAATATTTCCACTTTAAATACTCATTTACTCATTTTATCAATGATATTATGTTTAAATTATATTTGGTGGATTATATGATTTGAATTTTAAAAAATGGGTTCAATGTTTTAAATCATAATCTCAATACTTTTTAAATATTTCCCTTTTATTTTTTGACAAATATGAGTAGTAACATTAGAAATTTTTATTAATATGGTTAAAAGTAAATCAGGTAATTAAAGAATAAAATAATAGAAGAAATATTATAAAAATACCATAACACTTAATAAAATATTATTAGATGAGGATAATTTGACCCTCAATACCTAAAATTATAATGTTAATTATTTGATGGACACTTTTCTATTGAAATGTCTTATATATTATTATAAAATAAATGAAGTGGAAAAATGTCAAAATTATACTTTTAATAAGTATACTATTTTTAATTTTAGGATAAAATAAAGATATTATCGATTATATATTATTGATAAATATAAATGGTTTATAAAAATTATAAAATTTTCTTTTATATTTTTAGTGAATAAATAATTATCTTCAATAATTACAAAATGATGATGCAATAATTACACAATTAAATAAATAATTAATTAAATGATTTTATAAATATTAAAATAAATAAAATTTAACTTACAAAATGTCATCAAAAAAATTTATAGGTTAATATTACATATTATGGATTTATTAAAATAATTTTTTAAAAGTTATTTTGTTTTATGTAATTTATTAATTTAGTTGTAATGAATAGTGTCAAAATTGACACAAATGATATTTTAAGAAAACAATATTTATTAAATTAGTTAAAATAACTAAAACATTAAATGAGGTAATAGAGGATAAATTATGCTATGTAATATTTTAAATTTTCCATTTGGGGTCCAATTGAATCTTTATATGAAAAAAATAAATCTCATTAATATTAACAACTTTTTTACCATAGTTAAAATTAAAATACCTTAACTAAGGGTTAATAAAAAATATATGGTGTAAAATTACCTTAAACCTATCTAAATTTTATTTTTTGATGATATTTAAACCTTATATCATCTTAAATTTGAATAAATGGCCTTTTCGAGGTATTTGGAATGATTTTTTATTTATTATAAATTAATATTTAGAGAGTACACAAAAGTACCCTGCCTCACTCTTATAAAAGGGAATCTATCCTTCTATTTTATTCACACATATAAATGTTATTGGTTTGTCCAAAATCTGACCAAATATCCAAGTAACTTACTTAACTTAATCCTATAATCCTTAAATAGGTTATAAATTCAACCAAAGAGGAACGTTTGGGAAAATCAAAAGGAGAGACCCAAAACAATCATCAAAATATAATTTTATATCATTTCTTCCTTGAAACCCCTAATTTTTTTATTTCATGTTAATATATTAAACTTAGTATCCTGAATATACTTAAATGTTTTTATATTAATTTTTTACCAACACTTTCACACACTTCCATCTAATTGAAAATGAACTTATTGTTTGTGTGTTCGGAGGACTACTACAATATAAAATGATAATTATTCATTTTTCCATTATGACCTTTCATGATGGGAATTATGATGGAAACTCTATTATTTTATGATATATATGGTATTTATGAATTATTAATTCTTTTATAATTAAAATATCATCACTACCATTTTTATCATCCAATCATTTGGGAAATGATTACGTCACTCATGCATACCTATGGCTTACCATATCCACGATGTGATGTGATTCTTTTTTTTCATCAATATATCACATAGATGGAAATTAGGATTAATATTATAAATATATATGATATATATATATTTAAGTTGATTCATTAATTATAATATATCATCTATATTTCTTCATTTTAATATTACATGAAAATGAAAACATCATACATGAGTACATACAGCCTAACGTCTCTATGAATAGTTTATTTCATTTTCTACCTCTAACTTTTCTGAATCACCATGAAAAAATATTTAATTAATATATATATATATATATATCATGGTTATCATATTTCAAATGATGAAATAATTATCTATGTAATAGCACCAAGGATAATAAGTCAAAACATAGATGAAAAATAAAGAGGTTATTACCCGAAACATAACTATAACATGGATTGTTTTTTAATAAACAAGTAGTATAATCTAATATGTTAGTTATATATGGTATTAAATATATTAATACTATTCTATGGAAAATGTATAATAAAAATTAATTTATTATATGGGATGTTTTAACGTGTGCGAAAGAATTCAAGTCTTATGGTAAAGGAATTTCAAGTAACCCTTTTACTTCTACAGTACATATGTCATATTAACCATTTATTCATTAGTGTAGCATAGAGATTGAACATCAATGTAGTAAATGAACATGTTAAATAAATTTATAGGAATTTACATATCCATTTTATGATATCACTTTCATGGGTTTCACTACTCAAAATTTACAAAATCCGTAAGTGATTTATGTGTCAATTTTATTTTTGTGGGACACATGCCGTGTACAATACTTATTATATAAATGGTGTGTACATACTACCTATTAATTTATTTTATGATTATAATCCATAATATTATGTTATTTTCATAGAGATTTAATTTTCATTCTTTCATGGGTAATACAATTCTACTGATTAGAAAGTGATGAGTATTTATTTCACAATCTCATTAATATTTGGGGTTGTTTTGTTTTAAGTCTCTATTGAGGAATATTTATATTCCATATCCAAATTTTCAAAAAATGTTTTAATTTTTTTTTAATTATCAAATATATATTTAATGTATTTTTTCCCATTTTTAAATTTTAAACATTGTTTGAAAAGAATATTTTATTCATTATCCAAATGAGACACTTTCTGACTTTTCAAAAAAAATATTAAAAAGGAATATTTGTTTTAACTTATACAGAATGAGTGGATTTTTTCACTTTCGTGACACATTGATGTTTTGATTCTTACCTTATAATCTTACAATTTTTTCTAATCAAATAGTTTTATTTTATAATTGTGTCTCACATTATGAAACGAAACATTTTTCAAATCAGAAAAGACTTTTTCTTCTGAAAATGATTTCCAATGATCTCTTAAAATTATTTTCCATCTTGGACAACATTATTTTTTGTTACATATGTTTTAATGGGGATATCATTCAATGTAAAAATCATTATTCTTTCTAATAATTATTTATGTTTAAGATAGAATGGTATTTATGAAACCCCTTTATTTTCCATAGGTTATGTTATGATTCAATAAATTTTAGGAAATCTATTTTATTCCATGGGTCCTAAAAATATGAATTATTTATGTTCTTATGGAACAAATATGTATGGTTTTCATTATATTTCAAGTGGGATTTATATCTCCCTCCATTTCATTGGGTGAATATTTATATCACATGAGACAATGATGGGAATCAATTCGATGGGATTAATCAACAATAGAATATGGGGAAACCCAATCTATAATGGGGATTTGGGGGAAAATGTTTCCTTATAAGGAAAGGATGGTGATAGTGAATGATGGTTTGTCCTTTATAGTATGTGTATTTCCCATGAGGTTCCCTATTAATTTTTGGTAATTTTACTTGACTTATAGGAAATGGTATTACAGGATTATATGGCTTACAAAAAATTCATGTCATATTCTTATGTAATTATTTCATGGCCAATGTCCATGATTTCATTATGATTCTTGTGTTACAAATTTCTAATATTTATTCAATGACTCTTGTTTATAATATTTTATTTGTTAGTGAAGATCTTCTATTTTCAGGATCATGTTATCATACCCTTATGGTCATGTTATGCTTACGTTTGTCCATTGATTACTCTTATTGAGCATCTGAGCTCGCCCCTTTTTATGTCACTTTTTCCCAGTATAAGAATAAATTTATTAAATTTGATATATCAAAATAAGTTCTAGATATAACGAAATAGGTAGGAATATAAGAAGATGTGTTGTGAACTAGTTTTTTTTCTTTCCTAGTTTCTATAGGAACTAAAATAATACAGTCTTTGGGAATATTTCTTTGTAATGTATTAAGTATTCTGAAACAATTAGGAAATTTTAATTCTTGGAAATAGATGGATGTGATGGTTGGTATCAAAGAAAATGATTATTAAAAAAGTTGGAATCTATTATGAGAAAACATTAGTGATTTCCTTAGTGATATTTCTCTAGAAATATCTAGGGATTTCACTAAGTATTTGTCTATGTATATGATACAATCCTAAGGATTTTATAGTCATCGTGAAAAACCTAGGATAAAACCTATGGTGTCATAGATTGAAATATTATAAGTAATTTACCATGATTATATGGTTCTTTCACTATGAATAGTGTTGCTCGCACTATGCTTTCTCATTTTAGTCAATGGCTAGAACCTGAAAGAACTGTGTTAATGATGAATGAAAAAAGAAATTGTAACACCCAGACCACAGAATCCCTGAGCTGGTTCATTATTTTAATACATTGGATTGATTATAGTGAATCACGTCCCATTGGACCGATCAGTTTAGAAGTCTTGAAAAATAGATTACATACATTAAATTTATATTATAATTTAATCCATAAAATAAAGCATAGATATTTCATTGAGAACTCCATTATTCACCTAGCTTAACCCTATATATCAATCCAAATTTACTTCATGGATTCCTAGGAAAATAAAATATAAGAAATGGGTGAGACCCGATGCTCGCTAAGGGTGAATAATTTAGCAGAAGCTATCAACGTTTAGGTCAAGATGTATAATAAAAAACAATAGCATTTTTATACATATTCAAGAACACAATATGGAAAAAATAAATCCAACATAACCATATAAACATGACCCTATAAATTTTACTAGTCAAATAATCACATGTAATAACTAATTTCATATTGAGGGAATTCCTAACACTGGACATCATTACCACAAAGTCAAGACCTCGTGCCAAGACTACATATTAAATTTTTTTCAAGGCCTTGTACCAAGACACTATTTTGTCTCATGAGACCTACAGATGCATCCAGCAGCTATAGTGGGCTCCACCCATCACTTACTATGTCCACTGCATTCCTGATATTAAATGTTTGAAACATAACATAAACATTCGTATTAAAACTAGCATACAAAATGTCAATACATTTTCCATAAGCCGTGAATGGTATAAAAATAGCACATCCACAGTTAGACATATCATAACTCATTAAATACAATATAGATGATTTTATTATAATAAATTTACCTCAATCAAGAATAATATTCAGTAAATAATGATGATATAGTTGAAAATGATCAGTAAAACTCTTTGATTGAAATACCCCCTTTTCATGAAATCATTTAAAAGTCAAATAATTTTTAAAGGATGGAATTTAAAATATATTTTTGAATCAAATTTTCCCATACCACTTTGAATCTTTTTAAAGGAATTAACATTTTAAAAAATTCATGTCCATATAAATAAATCATTAAAACCATTTCGAAAACATAGACATTAATAAGAAAGATTTATAAGCATAAATATTTAAAACATTTAAAATGATGTTTAGCTAAAGAATAAATTAAAAATAATCCTTTAGAAAAAAAATTTATGAATCATGGACATGTATAATAAATATTTCCTAGTAAAAACATACACATAAATAATCTCTGATAATAATGAGACTGAGGAATTAACCCTTACCTTGTACTTTCTATTCGTTGAGGGTAAATTTAACATGTTGTATAATGACCAAAGTATGTTATTAAATTTTACCAAAACCATATTAGTATTTATTATATAATATATGATTAATTTATGAATTTATACTACCCATTAAATAATTATTTCCATGTTAAATTAATATTTTGGGTAATAATCACTTTATTTATTATACTTGTTTCAACTTGTTATTCTTGATCGTATCACTATGATCATGATTAAATAGTTCCAGAATATAAAATAAAATTTATATATCAAATATATTTATATTATAAATATTTATAATAGATAAATATATGTAATTTAAAACACCATTTATGGAGACGGTAAGTCGTACGTATGCATAAACGATGTTTCTGTTTTCATATCGTATTGAAGAAAAGTAAGTGAATAAGATATATGTTAGTACATACTTACATATATATATATATATATATCTAATAGAATTATTATTTCATACATTACATACTTATTAATAATATTTATTTTAATAATCATCATTAAATGGTGAACGTGGAAATGAATCTCATCGTGTCATGGAGATGGTAAGTCGTACGTACACACGAGCGATGATATCATTTCCTTAATGATTAAAATATGTGTAATTTGATGGTATATTAATTGTAAAGAGAAATTATCAAGTTATTTTAATTATTTATATACATATTACTCATCATTATATCCATACAAATAGAATAGTGTAGAATAACAAATTACACCACGACGTGGAGACAGTAAGTTGTACGTACGCTTGCATGGTGACAGTATCATTCATAGAATGTATATAATAATAAATATAATTGTACCATATTAATAATACCATCACATTATATAGATGGTACTAGATTTATTATTTTGGTATGGAAATAACAAACAAAGAGAAAGTGGAAGAAGAAAATAACTTTGGAAGAGGTGATAAAATAATTACCTTTTTCGGTGTTTTTTTTTGGATTTGAACAAAAGTGCTCCTTAGTTAGTATTTATACTAAAGGGACGGAATCTAGGTCGAATTGAGGGAATTTTAGAGGATATTGTGGAAGGGTTTGGATGATCTAAATGGATTTGGAGCTGTAAATTTGAGAGAAGGTGATGTGCCCTTTTTATAAGAGGGGTGAGGGGCACTATAGGAAAAACTTGTAATATTATTTTATAATTCCATGAAATTCGGTTTCTAATGGCTAAAAATGAATTTATTTAGAGCCGTAGGTGGTTATGGGTCTAAATAATCTCAACCAATAGGTTTTATAAAAGTTTCAGTTATCATATTAACCATATCTTTTAGATTTAACTCTTAGTTAAATAGTTTAACATTTACCATGTCTCGTTGTATTTTTATATTATATGGTTTATAAACAAACTATAAAATTAAAAATGAACCCCGGGTGGTTAATTAATGAGATATCTATTATTATATAATTCCTTTTTCTGAACCATATATTTTTAATACTATTACATAATTTATTAATATAGTATTTGTTTTAAAAACTCATTTATGTCAATATTGACATTATTTAGTTTTTTTAAGTCATAAAAACATTATCACATAGAAAAAAAATTATTTAATGAACTTTAAAATGTCACATTAACCTAGAAAACTAGTTTAATTCATGAAAAATTTCAAATTAAATTTATTTTAGTATTTATAATATCATTTATTTGATTCTTTTATTAATAAGGTAATTACTACATCATCATTGTGTCATAAATAAATTTAATTATTTAATGTCCAAAAATTTAAAATAAAATACCATGATGTAAAAAATATTTTTATATTTCTAATTATTATTTATTGTCTAATTAATCGTATGTATAACCCTATATTAAAAATGGTTTAGTTATTAAACTTTAAATTTTACACTTTTAACTCATCTTTAAATAAAATAATAATATATGTCCTAATCTTGTACAAGAGGATAAAAAGGATCATATTTTATTCTTAAGGTTGTTTTTGGTCTAAATACACGTATTCAATAGAATTAGGACATTTTTACGGTACTTATAATATCATTTTTACCTTTAATTACCATACTTACTTTTAACCGTGGTAAATAAAATCAAAAGTAACAATTCACCAAAAATTATTTTCATCTTATTGAATCAGATTTTACTTACATATGTCAACTGTGTCTCTCAGATTATTAAAATTCAATTCGCAAAAGTGGTAAAATTACGTTTTATGCAAATTGGCAAATGTTCCTAAAAGGTGGTTAAAAGACGTTAAAAGGTTCAATAAAATTTTATACATATAATTTTATTATAAAATGACTCCAATGAATTAAATTGAACTTATATAGGTATTATATATCTATTTTGACTTAAAATAAATTAAAATTAAAATATAATTATTTAAATAAAAACATTGTTTTAAATAATAACGTGGTGTTTTTCACTATTCATCCAAAATTGAATGTTTTCAGAAAAATACCAAAAATTCACCTTAAGATAATTTTGATATTTTGAATTAAAAAATATAATCTATTTTACCAAATTAAAAACCTTGAATTTAAATTAATTAATTTAAAACTAATTCCCATTTTCAAAACCAAAAAGCGTGTTTTTAAAAAGTAAAAACTATAAAGATTAACATGTGTTCATGTCAAATTTAAACGTGACATTACTTATAAAGACCTAAATTGTATTTAATGATAATTTATAATCTAATTATACTTCAAAACTATTCAAATTCATAATTTAACAGTATAAATTATTTTGATTAAAAAATTGTTTTCAATTAAAATATAGTATTATTCACTATTCATCAAAATATGAAAGTTATCAGAAAAGTACCAAACATTTATCCAAATGAACGTTTTATGTCCCTATTCTAAATAATAATTTAATTTAATTTAATTTAATATATAAAAGTGTCAAATATTGGTTTTAAAAATGGTTCTCCATTAATTGGCGGTAAAATTGCTTTTTTGGAAAATAATTCTTTTATCTGAAAAAATGAATTTGTTATTATATTAAGTCTAATAAATAAATAATATGTATTCAAAAAATATATAGAGTATATAAAATTCCAAATTCAGTTAATACTATTCATAACTACTTTTTGAACTTCTAATTTGGTAAGTCGTGGTGCACTCGAACTCGTTGTTGCGTGTAACACAAGTTATTGAATTAAATTGAAGAGAAAACATAATTTTAAATATCGGGGAGTAACATTCTACCCTAATTTAATAAATTGTGTCCTCAGAATTTGAAATTGTTCTTCAAAAATAAAGGGTAAAATAGAAAAATACCTTTGTGGAAAACCAACATTTGGAATTAGGTTAAAAAAATTTAGTCTTAATAAGTAGGAAAGAGAAATGAAAAGGTCATAACCAAATTCTGATCTAGATTAAGAGAAAATTGGGGGAAATTACAGACACATAATTTTAGGGAGAACATAAATATTTATAGGGAATGATTGAGTTCATCAATCACAAACAAGTGTAAAATTGAGGGCCTTGAAGCCATCAATCTATGATGATTTAAAATATCATAGGTTAAACAAAACATAATGTATTAGGATAAAAAATTTGTTTTCAAGATCCATTACCTAAAGTTGAAGAATTAATTTATTCATATAATAAGAGAAAAAAATTTACATGACAAGTAGAGTATCACCCTTCAACTAATTCCTACCACAAAATCATCTTTCACTTTAAAAGATAATAGAATTCAAAAATATACTATATATCCTTATCTTATAGGGTCCCAAAAATAATGAATTTATAATTCATTTTTCAAGCTATTATAAAACTATATTATTCAAACCAGGACATCACTTGGTCTAGTGGTAGGTGATGCACCCATATCGCCCTTCGGTTGCGGTTTCAAGTCTGACGACCTTGTTGTACACTACAGGTTATCTCCCGACCTCTGAGTTGTCCTTTTTATAACAATCCAAAAATAATCTTAAGAAATGTCTTAACCTTAAACAATTTTATCCAATGTCCAACTTAATCCATTCCATCCTTTAGACTTTTCCAAAATACTTCTGTCTAAACTCACAGTCCGAAATTTATAAGGAAGGTAAACATAATGAAGATCTCTTTTTTCCCACATAATAACATTGGAATACCTTCATATTGTATTATCATAAAACATGTTAACACCGTGAATTAACATAAAACCATATTGATTACATTCACTCTGCCTTATTCCTTACAGAATATAGGATATAGTCCTTATATACAAAAATGTTGTAAACTCCAACAATGATGAAATATACAAATAATTAATCTGTTTCAAGGTATTCAAGAATAACCAATATAATTTAACCAAATAAATCATATCTTATTCCAAAATCACTACCTCAGTATTAGAACTATATTAATGTTTATCTTTCTGCCATGATTTATTTTCCAAAAAGATTAACTTGCTATTGAGTCACTTTTCTTTTTACCATTCAATCTCAAATCCTAAATGAAATAGTACTACAGTACAATCCATATATACTCTACAAGTATTATAACTTTTAAATCATTAATACAATTCTCAAATGAAACAATTATTTAATAACAACATAAGAAAACTTACCATTTCTTTTCCTCTATGGTGGTATCATAACTTGATTATTATCCAATATCATCATTTGGGTATACCCTGATTATTGAGACATTGATTCGCGTTGTGACCCAACTCCTTTGAGATGAAGCATTGTACACTTTAATCCTTTTTCTTAACCGTGAAATCATGTACTTGGTGTCCTTTTTCTCCACACTTATTTCAAACTACCATTCCCTTAATGTATTTACCAACATGATTCATTCCATAGTTATCACATGTGGGAAAATCCTTCTTTCCCCTCTTCCCTTTATCCATCTTTCTCTCTAACATCCTTTTCTTCTCTTGCATTCCTTTAAAGCCATAGGACTTGGAGAATTATATATTTATCTTATTGACACATGATATTATTTCTTCATATGATGAGAATATATGGGAGAATATTCTTCTTTTAAATGTTCACTTAAGACCATGAAATATACAATCTTTATTACTCTTTGGATCATACTTATTACTGGAGTTCTCATTTCTTATACTAGGAACCATTTCTAAACAATTTCATACACTACATTAGTTTATGAATAATAATGCACAATTCCAAACATGTAAAATACCTAACATAAATTGGAAAATTTATGGATATAATATATTATCATATAACTGTTTTCATTAAGGAGGTATATACTAATAAATCCTTCATAATGGTTTGTAAATAAAATATGAATTGTCCTAAGAATATCCCCCGAGAGTGTCATAACCAATAGTAAATCAAGGCCCATTGTGATGTAACAGGATACCCTAGGTCAACCTCGAAACTCCTTGTCGGATTTTTCACTCCTAGGTTCATCTGTGTCTGAGCCATCTCTACCTGCTCATATCCAAACAGGGATTTATTTCTTGAAAAATACACAAAATATATATATTACCAAAATTCTAGGAAGTTATTCTTTACTAATCCTCAAAGTCTATCTTATTGTAATGTGATATAATCATAGTTTAACTAAATCTAGTTTCCAAGGTTTGTACTAAACTTCCTCTGATACCAACTATAATGCCCCTACCCCAGAAGCCGGGATCTGATGCATTATTTTAATACATTGGATTGATTACCAGGAATCATGTGCTGAAGGACCGATCATTATAACAGTCTTGGAAAATATATTACATACATTAACTTTACATTATTATTTAAAACATAATATAGCATATATAGTTCTTTGATAACTCCATTATTCCCCTAGCTTAACCCGGAATATCAATAACAATGAACCTTTTGGAATCCTGGGAAAATAAAACATAAGAAAGGGGTTAGCTTAGATGCCCGGTAAGGGTAAATATTTTACCATAATCTATAAACTTTTAACACAATATGTGTAATAAAAACAACATCTTTTTTAAACATAATCATGAACATAATATGGAAAAAATAAACTAACATCACAATATAAATGTTTCGGTGCGGATGTGCGTCGGGTTTCTGTTCCGACGCTGTTCCGCCAGGACGCGTTCGCGCATGCACCCGTCGACCCGAGGGGATGGGCGCGCGGTTTGTGGCCCCGCAGTCCCGCTTTCCAAAGGCGGGCGGCATCCGTCCCTTGTTCAGGGGCGTCTGCTCCTTGATCGAAACCGGGATGATGGGATGTCGGCTCCTCCTTCCGTGGACGTCTCCTCGGAACTCGTCGCCTAATCCGGGTCTCCCTCATAGATTTAAGAATGTTCGTGAATCTCGTTCCCGGCGCCATATCTTCATGGACACCGGTTAATTACGCTGCTTCCGCCCGGACGTTCCAAGGAGTCTGGTCGGGGCAGCAACCTGCGGTGAGGAGACCGGGTAGCTCTGGGTGTGGGGGGCGTGTCTTAACACTACGGCTCTGCATGTCTGCCTTCCGTCCCTAATAGGGCTTCTCGAATGCGTGATGGCCTGAGGCATCCCGCACTGGGTGCGGGGAACTGTGTTACCTGAGGTTTTCCTCAGCTTCCCATGTTTAACACGGGGTATGCCGCGAGTTTAACATCCAGCGGGGACGGCATCGGACTGATCAACACGAGAAGTGGATCAGATGACAGAACCCCTTGCGGGGAACCTCCGATGCTGGGGCCAGCACATGGGCGGCTTCCCGAGTGAAGTGGAGTGGAATGAAATGGCATGACCCCACCGGGATGTGGCGGCCCGGGTAAGGATCAGGATGGATGATGGAGTGAAGAGCTTGGACCCCGTAGGGGCTTCCTACGTACCGCGCGTTAGCGCGGATCAAAGTCAGCGTAGTTCGGATATACAGTTTAACGTCATGCTGGACGTCGGCAAGCCGACTCACGAAGAGGTCGAGGCTGCCGGGCGGAGGATTGAACCGAACCACCTCGCACAGAGGGGAATGGAACGGCCGGGTGGATCACAGTTTCACGTCATGCTGGACGCTGAAAGGAGAAATAGAAAAAGGGGCAGTGGGGGAGCACAATGGAGATACACATGTGCAATCTCCCACAATGGCGGATTCATAGGTGAATCGACGCAAGTGTGAACCCGGGAGGGGTCCACTGATGGACGAACCGACGTGAATACGACCGGGACGACCAGGTGGTGGACTTGAACCTCGGAGAGGCTTCCTACGTACCCTGTTTAGGAGACAGGGATCAAATTCCACGTAGTTCGTTCGGTTTGTAGCACTCTACCCCCGTGGGCGAAGGCCACTCCAATCCCGACATCCCTGCAGAGACGAGCGGGTGGGGGCCACATCCAAACCGGGAGGACCCTGCGTGCGGGGCACGGGATCGGGTGATGCGGACGGTTTAACGTCCTCCCGGACGAAGTACAGTTTAACATCATGTGTTGAGGACGAAGCGGACGGTTTAACGTCTTGCCGGACGAAGTACAGTTTAACGTCGTGTGTTGAGGAAGAAGCGGATGGTTTAACATCTTGCCGGACGAAGTACAGTTTAACGTCGTGTGTTGAGGACGAAGGTGCTTGGCAGTTTAACGTCTTGCATTGCGGACGTGGTGCAGTTTAGCGTCCTGCAGGACGAAACACTTGGCAGTTTAACGTCTTGCAGCGCGGACGAAGTACAGTTTAACGTCGTGTTGGACGAAGATGCTTGGCAGTTTAACGTCTTGTCGCGCGGACGAAGATGCTTGGCAGTTTAACGTCTTGTCGCGCAAACGAAGATGGTGCCGCCGATGGGTCCGTGTCACTTCGCGCGAGCCTGGAGGGCCGCACGGGAAGACAACGCACGGTGCGGGCACCCGGGATGAAGATCATCGGGCGCCACGCAGGCGGGTACCCTCAGGGGGTCAAAGGGGGCGACCTCGGCGGATTGCGCGCAAAAGAGAAGTTTGGCGTGCAATACCGCGGGTCGGCGCGCAAATGGGCGGGCTGGCGCGCAATTGGGCCAGCACTTTGCGCGCGGAAGATAGAGATTGCGCGCACCAGGCTTCGGATAGCGCGCGGGGGCAACGGCTCATTCTTTAATCGAATGGCCACTTTGAAAAAAGGGGGTGCGCACAATCGGGCTGTATTGCGCGCACCCGGAGGCAATTGCGCGCAAGAGGCTTCTGTTGCGCGCGAAGGCCTTTGGGTGAAAAATTATTCAAAAAGAAAGGAGCCAAAGGGATTGCGCGTGAAGGCGAACCCCGAGGCTTTCTTGCGCGAAAGAAATGAGGTTACCTGAAGATCGGCATTGCGCGCGGAGCGGGTTGGATTGCGCGAACGAGCGACTCTTCGAATTCCGGCAACCTTCAAAACGTCGGGGGTCACCTTATATTTATAGGCAACCCCGGGCGCAGAATCTGATTCGCGGGTGCGGAATTCCCTTCGCGGGCGCGGAATCGGGCCCGGCGCGCAAGGGAGTCGCGCGGGCAACGGGCGCGCAAAATTGCGCGCCGGCCCAGCGCATTGCACGCATCCCGGGAGGTTTGCGTGCGGCACTCCAAATTTGCACGTGGCTCTCCAAAATTCTGCGCAAGGCTTCCGGGACCTCCGAAACGGGCTTCCGACTCCAAATATGACCTCGCTTCCCGCATCCGGAGCTTCGTTTGGGAACAACGGACTTTTCCGGCATCTACAAAAGCCCCCCCTCGGAATCTGATCGGCGAGAGGTCGCAACGATTGGGTTCCGAGGGAGATGCCAGAATGTCGAAGTCCTGGGTGGCGCGGGACTGTGGCGCGCAAAAAGGGGCGTCGGGCGCGAAATTCGCCGGTGCGGTCGCGCAAAGTGCTTTCAGCGCAGCGCGGACTCCCGGCCTTGCCTATAAATAGGGGCCTGGGTCCCTCGCACCGTACACCGGCTTTCCGCGCGACTAGCTTCCAAGCACTCGTTCTCGAAATTGCCTTTGCCGGTGCGAAATTCACCCGTTCGTCGCGCAAAACATTCCGGATTTCGGCCTGTCTTTGCGCGAATACCCGGGGTTTTACGCGACGGACTTCCCAATTGCGCGTCGTCCACTAGGATTGCGCGCCAACTCCCAAAATT
The DNA here is from genome assembly GCA_963277665.1 of Viscum album. NCBI lineage: Eukaryota > Viridiplantae > Streptophyta > Magnoliopsida > Santalales > Viscaceae > Viscum > Viscum album. Next base: position 327,864,468 of record OY728143.1, read on the forward strand.
CTTTACCAGCCTCGTCAGATTCCGCACGCTTCACCCCTTAACCCGCACGACTCCAGGAGCTTCTGAGATGGCCGCGAATCAAGGAAATGAAGGGGATGCCGCCACTCGCAGAGCTGAGATGGCGACGAACGAGGAGGTCTACGGAGCCAAGGAGATTGTTTCCAACAATCAATCCTTGTTCGACTTGCTGATGCCGGCCCAGAAGACATATCCGCTGTCGGACAACCTGCCGCTCTGGAACTTGGGCATCCTAGATGAGGTTCCGGTGCCAGGGTTCGAGGTTGATGCGCCACGGACCTGGGTGACTCGGGAGGACGAGCTTCCCCGCTATAACATCACCAACAATGGGCATCCTTCCAGGGAGACCAGACACTTAGATGTCTATGTTCTGAACCCGAGGACGCGATCCATCGTCGGAAGTGAGCCTACTGCGGAGAACTCTCCAGCCCTCTACTCGAGCACATATCGCCAGAGTGTCACTGACGACACCAAGGGCTGGCTGAAGGACTGGGACTTGCGGTCTGGGGGCAATTTCACCAGTGAGTGGGCCTGGGCGTTCTGGGTACGCCACACTTGCGATCACTTCGCGGAGGAGCTGCGGTACATCGGCCTGTTTGAGGCGGTGTGGACGTCGCAGTTCCACTTCTACCAGCAGTCCGAGCTCGGGCCGGAGCTGTTCACCCGCTGGTCCCCGGATACCAACACCTTCCATCTTCACCATGTGGAGGTCGGCATCAGCCTCTAGGACATCCACTGCATCGGAGGTATCCCGCTGGAGGGTTACCAATACGATGAGTTCCTGCCTCCGAAGAACACCTGGGAAGACAGGTCACGGACTCCCATTCTGACATGGCATCTACTTGACCTGGCTACGCAGCGGCTCGGGATCAAGGACTTCCAGAAGGACATAGCCTACAAGGAGTGGTTCGGCCAGTTCTTGGAGCATGACCCAGCGGTCAAGATGCCAGGCAGGGGGAAGCGGTGCCCGACCGTGGCTCAGATGAGCCGGAACGGGTCGTACTGGCGGGTCCTGTAGACGGGTGACTACCGCTCATGGGGGTACCGCGTCATCGAGGACCAGGACCCAAATGTCCGGTACGCGGCGTTCCTGGCCGCCTTTCTGAGTGGGTGGCTTCTGCCAGTGCGGGACGCGAGAATGGGCGTCTGCCCGGCGACACTGGCGATGGCGGGCGCCATGGCCGCCAACAAAAGATACAACCTCGGGGTCCCAGTGCTGGCGAAGCTGTATGCCATCCTGGGACGCATCTCGCGAGGGGGGTCGCCACGAAGGATCTGTGCGCCCTTCCAATTCTTCCACGGCTGGGTGGCTACTCACCTCGGTGGGTACACGTTTCCAAACGCCGTCATTCCTCCGGGCAACGGCCTGCGACCCTCCCTGCTGAACATCGCGGGGGTCGCTCCGATGACCCTAAATGAGGAGGGTGTGAGGATTCGGATTGTCAATCACGCCAATTTCAACTTCAGCCCATTCCCCACTCCCGCTGGCCAGATGATCGACAATGGGCAGGGTCCGCTGGAGCATCACGAATACTTCCTGAACATGCGGGGTGGGGTGCTCGTTGCTCGGATCGACGGGAAGGTGATCTGCGAGCCTTACGTGCCAACCCGGTTCGCCAGGCAGTTCAGGTACCTTCAACGGATGCCGAAGAGGGTGTTCACTGCTGTCCGGGAGGAGACGAACCCTTGCGTCTTTCGTCAGATGTGGCTGATGTTCGCCGCTTTCGGCTCTGGCGACGTAATCACTCTCCCTTCTACCGGGGTCGACGCAGGCTTGGAAACCGACTACGCCGAACACTAGGCCATCGCGTACCCCGAGGGGCTTCTACGGAAGCCAGTTCGGCGGCTCGAGGTCACCCGTGCGTAGACCGGGCGTCAAGGAAGGAGGCGAGGCGCCGTCATGCGGGGGAGAACGGAGGCGCGCCAAGCAGCGAAGCCGGCGCGAGAAGGGACTTCGGCGGCGGGCACATCGCAGGCTGCTTCCACGACTTCAGCGCCCAGAGAGGGGGCACATGCGGCGGTCGGGGAGCGGCCCGGGAAGTAGGTAAGGCGTCTGCTCGAACCCTCCCACGATGCAGTCTTCCCGGCGCTGTGGTCGGCCTGGATGACCATGCGGCAGTCACTGGGGACCGAAGCCATCTGGCGAAAGTTACTCAGAGAAGGAATCCATCTGCCAGAGGTCGGGCGCCTCTAGATCGCCGACAGGGTGAACTTCCACCGGCGGTATGCGTATCTGACGGCCATGGACGAGTACGCGCGCCAACGTGGTCAGCGTGCGGAGCCTTCCCTTCTGGTGAAGGTGATGCTCGGTCTAGAGCCTGCTCCAGAACAGATGCCGCCGGAGGAAGATGACAGTAGCAACGACTCCGAGGAAGAGGAGGAGACGGGGGAGGATGAAGGCTCGGAGGGAAGATCCCATCAGGGGAGCCCGCGGGAGAGCGGTGAGGTAGCCGGCTCTGGCAATATTGACATCACTGAGCTCCTCGAGGTCCGCTTCTATCCCTACTCAGCCTGCTTCATCCATTCTCTTATGCACCTTCTAACCCATTTCTCCACCTTTTTCAGGAGTGCACGGATGCTGGTCAGGCATCCTCGGCCGGAGTAGGAGAGGCGCCAGCAGGACAAGGCGGGGGCCGGACGCCCATCATTGAATTGACAAGTGCTGAGGGGTCCCCTGCTGCAATTTCTCCTGCGGCGGCCGGGACAGCGGAAGATGATGCCTTGGATTCCCGTAAGTCTCCTTACCTTACTGTCGGTGCTTGTCGTTGACGATCCGTGACTAACCACGGCATGCCCTGCACAGTGATCTCAACACTGGAGGCTCGTCGGGCTGCCGAACCCGGGCCATCCACGAGTGGACCAGTGGCAGACATGCCGCCTGCTCCGGAACAGACTTCCCACACAGAGCCGGCCCCACCAACTGCTGATCAAGGGGCTGCGGACGCCGGCGGTGCTGCCATCGGAGAGAGGTCGGGGGATGACGAGGGTGTCAACGCCGCTGGGGAGGGAGAAGAAGGTCGCCCAGATGTTGGGGAACCTATCCCCCATGAGGACACCCCAGGGGCGGACCCTGCAGCAGACCTGCTGGCTGCCTTCCCTGCCTACCGGCCTGCCGACCCCGAGGAGATGGATGACTCAGACGCGGAGGCGGTCAAGGAGAGCCGGATAACGCGCCGCAGGGGGTGGAAGTGCATCCAGCGCTTCCTCAAGCGAGACCCATCGGAGTGGCTGGGGCGCATGGGATCCCTTCAAACCTGGTTGCGCTTCCTGTGTGCTGGGGGAGCTGATGCTCAACGCCTCCATCTGACGGTCCGTGATTTTATGGCCGAAAAGATGCACGAGAGCCGCCGGCGTGCCGACGTCGCACAATGTCGGGACATGTCGGAGACCACGCGGGCGCTCTTCGTGGCGGAGCAGGAAGTCCGGCGTCTCGAAGGGCAGGCGGCAGAGAAGGAGGCCTTCGTTGCAACGTGCACTGAGCTTGTGGAGAAACTAACGGCCCAGCTGGATGACGCCCAGGTACAGCTGACGGAGGCGGGCCAACAGATGGTCACACTTCAAGTCGAGCGGGAGCGCGCACAGGCCAGGATCGACGAACTGCGTGTTGCGACCGCCGACGAGGAGAGGGCACGCAGAGAGCGAGAAGAAGCCCTGGAGGCCGCCAGCCAAAGGGTAGCGGCGTTAGAAAGACTTATCCAGCACGCTAATCCCTAGGGGCTTTGTTTTTGCCACTCCCAGAACATTTTCTTCCGCTACTAAATATTTCAATCCATTTGTATGAATCACCATATTTATCTGCATCTTTTGGCTTAACATGCTCAACCACAATTCATTGTCTCGCGGGAGCGTTAACCAAGCTTCAGGCATCCGTAATTGGGCCTGGATTTCTAAAGAAAAGTGGGAGGTCATTCCTAGGAAAGGAGACCTCAGACCTAATCAATGTATCATCCCCACAACTTGTTCCAACACACGAGCGGGACAACGCTAGGGGAGTTGAGATTTTATCCGAACATTGGGAAATGAGAAAAGGGTGAATCGCAGGTCCCGAATTCAGAAATCCACGACGGTCGGCCTTCCAGGAAATGCCCAAGACGGTAAGCGGAGAATGGATCAATCAACCATACTACTGCAATAGATGGACCGAAGGTCATATTTGCAGGAGGCGGATCACATGTCATCATCGATGCCGCTTTGGGGGTTCCTTCAGACAAAAGGGTGGAAATACAGATCAACAGGGCATGCGAAGCGTGGGGCGAAGTGATGATTTGTTCAGACAGAATCCAACGCTCCCAAAATTGCGCCACCGTGGGGAAAGTGTATTAGGCGGATGCACTAATCTGGCCGTGAATCACCTCAATTCTCAGACAGAACCTCTTTGACGAGGAAACTGTCGCTTCCCATCATTGCAATGGGGCATCCCGAGCTGAATCGGGGAAAATATCACAATCGCACCACTCTACCAGAAGCCAGGCCAGACGGCCGGCGACAAGGAGGGGCGGGGTACTTAGCGATCCCTGAGGCTGGACCCGAGTCGAGATGCCCGGGCGTTCCTACGTACTCCATCAGGCTGGATATCAAGCCACACGTAGTTCTAAAAGTGCAGTTTTAACGTCATGCGGGACGTAGAACCCCGTTTGGGGAGAACTTAGTTTAAGGTCGTAGAGCTTGGACCATAGAGGCAGATCTTAGTTTAAGGTCTTAGAGCTCGGACCATAAGAACCTCAAAGCACGCCACATCGTGGTCCCATCCCCTGGATATGCAAAGATGCACTGAGGGATAGTGTCAAGAGTGTCAAGGTTTCGCCTGGCCAGAATGGGAGGTGGAAAATGTAATGTGAATCATGCGGCCATTCACTCAAGGACTGGGGGCACCGGCGTGATGATATAAGAATACTGCCGACCGTGGCGGAAAAGCAGCATCAATATCGCACTGACCGCTGATGAAATGAGGCAGCAAACGAGCATCAACCGCTCAAGCGCAGGATTCATATCGATTTGCTGCCCGAGGCTCTTGGGGGCACCAGCCCGAGTCGGTGGGAGAGAACTAAGGCATTGTGTCCAAACCGCTCACGGGGGCTCCATCCAGGGCGTTGGAGATGGGTCCGAACGAAAGGGAGCACGAAGCCTGAAAAGTGGAAGGAACCTGACCAAGCTGAACCTGACCCTCCTGGCAATAAACCAGAGTACTCTTGACACCGGTGGACCACTGCAAGGGGTCGAGGGACACGCCTTGAGGGTGACCCGAAGGCGGCGGATTCCCCAGAGAAGGGGGAATCTTTAAGAGGTGGGGGCTGGACCCGAAGTTTCAAACATCCGGGCGTTCCTACGTATCCCATAAGGATGGGAATCAAGCCACACGTAGTTCTGGAAGCGCGGCGCCACATAATCGGGCACCAGCGCGGGGAAGGGTGCGGGTCTGACCCTCGCACACAGAAGAAGCGGTATTTGATATTTCTTATTTGTCCTTAAAGGTGGATGGTTTTTCTTTGTGCAGCGACATGCATGTGATTAAGGAATCCCTGGCGTCACCACAATAATCAAGCCATGAAAGTCATTGATAAATGGCGTGGTTATTAACCAGTGCCCAACGTGAGTGTCCCCTGAGGAGAACATCACGATGCAGTGCCGTTTCTCGTCGGGTGGCCAAGACGATCACAGTTTACAGTCGTGTGGTAGGACCGGACAACACAGTTTAAGGTCGTGTGGTTCGGACCACGGAGGAATCCGCTTATTGCGATATGGCGGACCCAGCGGAGGTGGGAACATACCCAGCCCTGCGGTCACGCACGATTCCAGGAGAAGGATCCTGGGATAGGGGCCTGCGTATGTCCATCACCCGAGGGGCAGAGATGCTAGCCTCCAGTTATAATGGGCCCAGAACGCGATTGTTCGGGCGACTCCTTCCTCCTTATGGGGACGAGGGTCCAGCTACACATGGCCCTTAGGGAGGACATCAGCATATATCCTTGGTGCTCAGATCGTGGGAGCCTCGACAGACACCATTACCCTGGTTGGCCTGCCTAACGTGTAAAGGTGTACTGAAGGTCAGTATGAAGAGAGTGTCGAGATTCCACTACAACACATAAAGGCGGAGTGTGATGAGGACCGCACAACCAATGTTCGGAGCCTGAAAGAGCCGACATGGTGATCAAGGATGTCGCTGACCATATTCGCAACACAACATCCGATCGCGTCAGCCTAGGACGGGGCAAGCAAATGAGCATCAACCACTCAAGCGCAGGATTCATATCGATTTGCGGCCCAGGACCCACCGGTAAATTGACCCGGAGCGGTAGGAGAGCACTGAGGCATCGTAACCAAACCGCTAACGAGGATCCCTTTGAGTGAAGGCTCGAACAAGAGGAAGCGTGCGGCCCGACAAGCAACACAGGACTTGTCGGGATTGAATCCGACGCCACGGGTCATAGACCTGAGTACCCAAAACATGTTAACAGATCACCGGAAAGGGTCGGAGGACTCACCCTAAGAGCAACCAAAAGACGGCAGATCACCGTGATCAACCAAGAGACGGGGCTGGACCTGAGACACAAGCGTCCAGGCGGTCCTACGTATCCCATAAGGATGGGAATCAAGCCATACGTAGTTCTTGAGGGGCAGTTTAACGTCATGCAGGACGAAAAAGGAAAAAGGGGGGAGCAGAAGGCATCCCCAAATGTGGGAGGCGTACAGCGTGGCGAGCAAACCGACGTGAATGAGGGCATAGCCCCGCGTTCACACCATACCCCTCATACCCAGAGGAACTTGGGCCAAGGGCCCGAGATGGGATGGAAATTCCCGAAGGATGGGGCTGGGCCTGAAACATGAATGTTCAGGCGGTCCTACGTATCCCATAAGGATGGGAATCAAGCCGCACGTAGTTCTTGAGGTGCAGTTTAGCGTCATGCGGGATGAATGCTGAACAGTTTAACGTCTTGTAGCTCGGACGTGGTGCAGTTTAGCGTCATGCGGGACGAAGATGCTTGGCAGTTTAACGTCTTGCAGCGCGGAGGTGGTACAGTTTAACGTCATGTTGGACGGAACACTTGGCAGTTTAACGTCTTGCAGCGCGGACGATGTGCTAGGCAGTTTAACGTCGTGCAGCTTGGACGTGGTATAGTTTAACGTCATGTTGGACGGAACACTTGGCAGTTTAACGTCTTGTAGCGCGGACGATGTGCTAGGCAGTTTAACGTCGTGCAGCTTGGACGTAGTGCACTCAGGCAAAGTACTGCTTGAGGAACCTAGCGTTGGTGGGAGGAGTGACACGCTCACCATCCATAGTTTCTAGGGAGTACGCGCCATTGGGATAGACTTTGTGGACGAAAAGAGGTCCCTCCCACTTGGGCTCCAACTTGGGTGGCTTCCTGCCGGGGATCATTGGCGCTCTTAGGGCCAGCACTAGGTCACCCTGCAGGAAGGAGCGGAGGCGAACCTTCTTATTGAAATCTCGAGCCATTCTGCTTTGATGCCTCTCCAAGTTGTGCAAAGCACGAAGTCTATTCTCATCCAGTGCTTCCAACTCGACTAGACGGGCTCCAGCAGCTCTGTCTGGCGCTTACTAGTCGTAGAACGCAGTGCGCAAGGACGGTAACTGGATCTCGATGGGCAGGACGGCCTCATCTCCATACACCAGGGAATAAGGGGTCATCTGGGTGGAATTGTGAGTCGTCGTCCGATAAGCCCAGAGGGCGTTGGGGATCTTGTCCGGCCAACTCTTCTTGTTCTGACCAACCATCTTTTGCAGAATGTTAGAGAGGGTCTTGTTAAACGCCTCAATCTGTCCATTCGCCTGCGCATGATAGCGAGATGTATGGTTCGAGCGAATGTTGTACTTCGCGTACAACCACTTCAACTCGGCTGCTCGGAAATTGGCTCCGTTTTCCGTGAGGATAGCGTGAGGCACTCCAAATCGATGAATGATGTTGGAGGTCACGAAGTCAGCGATTGAACAGGATTTGACCTCTCTGAGCGGAATCGCCTCTGCCCATTTGGTGAAGAAGTCTGTGGCGGTCAGAATGAACCGACACTGGCGAGCCATCGCCGGCGGGTAAGGTCCCACAACGTCCATCCCCCAGACTGCAAAGGGCCAAGAATACCTGGTGTTATGGAGAGGCTCCGGCGGCCGATGCACAAAGTTCGCATGAACCTGGAACGCATGGCACCTCCTGGCATACTCGATGCAGTCATGGATCATGGAGGGCCAGAAGTATCCCAACCTCCGAATCTAGTGGGACAGCTTTGGCCCAGTCTGATGGGCACCGCATGAACCAGCATGAACCTCTTGCATGACTCGTGGGATCTCAACTCCATGAAGGCAACGGAGGAGAACACCATCAAATCCGCGTCTATAGAGGATCTGCTCCAGGCCGGGACTGCTCTGGAGGACAAACTGCGATGCCCGGCGTCGAACTCGCTCGCGATCGGCCCGATCCGACGGGAGAATGCCATGTTGGAGGTACTCAACCAAAGGCTTCCTCTAATCAGGGGCTGGTTCGACTGCCATATCTGGGGTACTCGGGGCTCCGAGCATAGGGGCAACCGTGGTGAGATTACTTACCGACGGGCCGCGATCTCCCTCCTGGATAACGGGAGCGATGAGCCTGTGGTGCGTCACGCGGACGATCAGGTTATCCTGTTCAGGCTCTGCAAGTGACGCAGCAAGGCTGGCCAAAGCATCTGCTCGACCGTTTTGCGACCAGGGAATATGGACAATTTCTGGCCGAGAAGGGAACTGGGCCATCAGAAGGAGGGTGCACTCCAGCAACGGCACAAGTTCCGGCTTCCTGACAACATAGTCTCCATTGATCTGCTTAACGACCAGCTCAGAGTCCCCTTTCACACACAGATAGGGCACGTCGATCTCGAGAGCTAACTCGAGGCCGGTGATGAGGGCATGGTATTCCGCCTCATTGTTGGTACATCCCTCTGACAACAGGAAAGAGTATGGAAGCACGGCTTGCTCCAGGGTAATGAAGACGATACCCAAGCCCACTCTGTTGAGCTTAGGATTATCGAGCGTTCTACCGGTGGGGCTCCGGGAGGCACCGTCAAAGTGCATCTGCCAGCACGGATCGGCATGATCGACCGAGAGAATGGCCTCATCAGGAAAGCCTAGATCCAGCGGCTGATCCGCGGAGGTCGGGTGAGCAGCCAGAAAGTCTGCCAATGCCTGCCCTTTGATGGCCTTCTGAGACACATACCTGATGTCAAACTGCTGGAGAATCACAGCCCACCGCGCTAGACGGCCAGTCAACATAGGCAGGCTCAGGATATATTTCAACGGGTCTACCCGAGAAACCAACTGTACCTCATGGTGCTGCAAGTAGTGCCGTAATTTCTGTACGGAAAATACGAGCGCCAGGCATCTCTTATCGATGGTGGAATACCTGACTTCCGCATCGAGGAGCATGCGACTGAGGTAATAGAGGCTATTCTCTATTCCCTCGTTGTTCTTCTGGGCGAGAAGGGCACCCAGGGACCGTTCCAGGGCGGTCACATAAAGGACCAGGGGCTTCCCGGATACAGGCGGCATCAGAACTGGAGGTTGAAGCAGGTACTGCTTGATTTCCTCGAAAGCGGTCTGACACTCTTTATCCCATACATAGGTGGCACCTTTCTTCATGAGCCGAGAAAAGGACTTACACTTGCCGGCCAGATTCGCGATGAATCGGCGTATATAGGCTAAGTGTCCTTGGAACCCTTGCAGTTCCCGGATGTTTCCTGGGGGAGGCATCTGGATAATCGCCCTGATCTTCTCCGTGTCGATCTCAATACCCTGGTATCTTACCACAAATCCAAGGAACTTTCCGGAGGTGACCCCGAAGGCACACTTCAACGGGTTCATCTTCAGGCAGCGAGACCGGAGGAAGCCGAACACTTTCTCAAGATCTTTGAGATGGTCCTGACGCTGGCGCGATTTGACCACCAAGTCGTCGACGTAGAATTCCACCAGTGTGCCGAGGATTGGCTTGAATATGCGGTGCATCGCCCGTTGATAGGTGGCACCTGCATTCTTCAGGCCGAAGGGCATGACCTGGTAACAAAAGATACCTTGGGGGGCCCTGAAGGCAGTGAACTCCTCATCCTCAGGGGCCATCCGGATTTGGTTGTATCCGGAGTATCCATCCATGAAGGAGAGGTCTTGGAACCCTGCAGTGGCATCAATCAACAGCTCTGTCACCGGAAGGGGAAAATCATCCTTCGGACAGTGGCTGTTGAGATCGCGGAAGTCGATACAGACTCTGATCTGCCCGTTCTTCTTCCTGACCGGCACAATGTTGGCCAGCCATTTGGGGTACTGAACTTCCCTCACGAAGTTGGCTTTGATAAGCTTGTCAACTTCGGCCTCAACCATGGAACCGTGGAATGGGTTCATCTTCCTGGGAGGCTGTTTGAACCCGCGATGGTTCGCCGGGAGACCAAGGCGGTGGACGGCTACCTGAGGATCTAGCCCCGGCATCTCGTCATAGCCCCAAGCGAACACATCACGGTGCTATCTGAGGAAGTCCATGTACTGCTGCCGCTCTTCAGAGGGCATGGCGGCACTGACCAATGTGGGTCTTGGATCTGCTTCGGTTCCAAGGTTCACATGTACTAACTCATCGACCGTGGCGGAGACGCCCTCCTCAAAGGCTGGGGGTGCATCTTCCACGTCCTCTCCACTCGGGGAGGGATCGTCCACGGGAGAGACTGCATTGGAAACTGCATCGGGGCTACCAGATCCTGCTGGGCCGCTGGTGCTGGCATGGGCGGTCGCGGTCATCTCATCAGGAGACTCACAGGCCGTCGAGACCATGGCCACGTCCAACCGATGAATCGGGAGGACGTAAGCGTCATCCAAACTTGCCCAGGGATCACTTACAATAGTGACAGGCTCAACCTCACATGCCAAGATCTGCTTATCCTTGCTCTTGTAATAGTCCGCGTCCAGATAGCGGGCTTCACATGAGGCAAAAGGAGAGGCATCTCCCTGAAGCACGCCTACTTGACCGTTAAGGGAGTATTTGAGGCATTGTTGGTATGATGAGGGAACCGCTGCGTGAAGGTGGAGCCATGGCCTGCCCATCAATGCGTTGTACGCAGTGTCTTGAGAGACTACCATGGATTCGGTGTTGGCAACCAAGTCACCGAACTGGGTCTTCAAGCGTATCTTTCCGACCGGGGTTTGCTCAGTGCGGTCGTACCCCTAGATCCTGAGGTCGGAGGGGATCAAGTCATCCTCAGACAACCCCAATCTCCGGAGCGTCTGAGTTGGAATCAGGTTAATCCCGGACCCCGTGTCGACAAGACAGCGCCGGACTTCAAGGCCATTGAACTAGCCAGTAACATACAGCGGACGAATGTGCCCCTGTATAGGAGGGTCTTAATCCTTACCAGAGAACGAGATAACTGCTTGACATTCGGCGTCCTCAATCGTTTCGGCGTGAAAGGCCTCTGCAGCCGCAACCTCTGTCTCAAACTGGAGGGGGATTTTCAGGGCTTCAGCGAGTGCCTCACGCATCTCAGATGACATGCGCAGAGCCTCAAGGATGGAGAGCCTTTCTGGGATGTCGGCCAAGTTCTTCAGGACATCATACTTTTTGGCCAAGCGCGAGCCCCTGGTTGCAGGAGGTTGCTCTGCGGTTGGAGGCATGACGGGCCTTGCTGATTGGACCGGCGGCCGACTGGTGCTTGGCGCATCCCGTTGTTCATTGGTTGAAGCCCGGGAAGTAGTCACCGTACTGGGGTCAGGAGGCCGGGACGGACTTGCGGCAGGGCGGATCTGATCGCGACGCGGCTGAGGCGGTTCTGCCTGGTCCCACACCACAAACAGTGGCGGAGGCGAATCCGTCATCCCCGGATGGGGGGGCTGCGCGCGCTGAACTCGGTTTTGAGCCTGCTGCCTAGTCTCAGTGGCGTGCACGTCCTGGCTGGAGGTACCAACTGCTGTGCCCCGGCGACTCCTGTTGTTGCGGTTCCTCCGACGGTGGCGACGACTGGGGACACTAGGGAGGTCCACCTGGTGTTCTTCAATGTCGGGAACCGAAAAGGGATTTACCAGCTCGACGGTATTAACCGAAGCATACCCAACACTGTCATCGGACGAATCATCCATCGCCGGGCGGATCCGAGGAGGGACCCCCATCTCCGGGGGCATGAAATCGCCGAGAGTGCGGGATAGTGGCGGAACTGGCGGGGCGCTCTCTTCCTTCTTGTGTCGCCGCCGTTTTCTCTTCTCGGAAGAGGCAGGCTGGGATGACGATGCCGAAGCAGCACCCGCAGATTCTGGGGGCTCAGGCTGATTCAAGCGCGCACGGATGATCCCATGGGCGCGAATGATCGTCTTGCGGGCCATCCAGTTATTATACTTCTGGGATCCGCGGTCGGAGACCAGCTGCCATTCGTCCTCATTGCCACTATCATCATCTGATCCAACGAACACGCCCGCCACTTGTGCTGGAGCTGGGCCCAACCTGATTACATTGTTGTTAATCTGGTCTTGGATCCAGTCCTTAAACACGTAGCACCGCCGGATGGTGTGCCCCAGGGCCCGATGGTAGGGGCAGTAGAGGGGGTTATCCGTGAGATGTGCTTCCTCTGGCTTCCAACACTCAGGCAGTCGCACAATCCTCTACTCCAGGACGCTCCGGAAATAACTGGGGACCTGATCCTCGTGAAATGAGTAAGTCAGGTATCGCGGGCCCCGGGGAGCGTGGTCTTGACGAGGGGCTGGAGGGGCCTGCCGAGGAGGTGGACCCTGATTATCTCTCCTGGGTTGTGGTGGTACATTACGCGGAGGGGCCGGCCGGTTCTGGGGCTGCCGCTGCTGGGCCGGGAACTGAGCCCGTGGAGGCGGATTCCTGTGAGGCTGTGGAGCTGGCCTCACCGACAGCAGCTCCAACGGCCTGGGGGCCTCTATCTGGGCAACAGCAGCGGGCTCAGCCCTGCTGGCACTCCTTGCAGGAATCATAGGAGGCAGCGGGTGTGCCTGACTGGCCTGTTTCAGGGATTCCTCAAGACGTTGAGCTTTGTCTGAGAAGTCCCTGAACCCTTCGGGGTAATTCTGAGTGATCAAGGAAGGGACCATCTCGGTCTTGATGTTCCCGACGCACATTGTCAGCAACTGCTCCTGAGTCAATGGCATGTCAAGGGAATACGTGAGACCCTTCCATCGGGCGACGAAATTCGTGACTCGCTCACCAGGCCTCTGTTTTCACTTGAAGAGGTCTGCGATACTCGTCTTCCGGGTTGTGGAACTGAACTGGTAGAGGAACTGTCTACGAAGGTCCTCCCAGCTAGTTATCGACCCGACGGGGAGCTGGCTGTACCAGACAAATGCTGGCCCTTCCAGTGTCTGGACAAAGCAGCGAAGCTTAGCGGCCTCCTGCTGCGCCGAAGTTCCCAACATAGGCCCGCACCTCAAGTTGAAATGGGCCAAATGCTGTGGCGGATCTCCAGTTCCGTTGAAGGGGCGAAAGTGGGATTCCCGAATCCCGGAGGCGCCGGCATGTCATCCACCCATGCTGGGTATGGCTTGCCGTCCGGTGGGATCGCCACTTGCCGAGTCTCCAAGGCTTCCAAGTGGGCGATGAGTGCCGCCATAGGATCATCCGGACATGGGTTCCAGTCCTGGTGAGGATCTCTAACCACGAGCGCATTGCACGGCCCTTCAATCGGGTCGTCGACCGGGTCGTCGAACTCGGCAGCTCGTGGGATGGCGGGCGGAGCGGCCCTTGGGGCAGCGGGAGGAATCCGAGCGGGGTCTCTTAGGTAGTCACGCCACTCGGGAGGGTGCGGTGAAACATACCGTGCCCTATTGCCATAGGCGATGGCCTCTCCCCTGTCGGCAAACCTGGCATAATCACGGTTGCCCGGGAGAGCCTCATCGAGGGGTGGTTGTTCCTGTCCCTGCTGTCCTGGCCTAGGATCACCGTAGTCAGGCCGCTGCTCTGCAGCGCGCTCGGCAAGGAGCTGATCAACTAGCTTCTTCTGCTCGGCGAGCTGTTGACGTAGCATAGCCTTCTCGAGATCCTCATCTGCCCTTTGTGTGGAGGCAGATGGGTCGGCGGGCTTTATAGCCCCGCCGTGCTCTTTACCTTTGCTGACGTTTCGGCTCAACGTCAGTGCTTCAGTGGGTGCGGGGAGTCCCAGGAGGTTCCTCTGGTGACGAGTAACTCTCACTGATAGATCCAACGACGGCTTGTCTTCGGGGGGAGAGCCCCTGTCGAGAAGTTCCAAGTCGTTCCCCTCTCCCGACAGGTCAGCCATATTGACCGTTTCTGTCCCTAGGGATGTACCCTCAGGGCCACCCAGTGAATCGGGCTGTCGGCGAATCGCACTGAAGCGTAGGTCAGCGTACTACCCCCATCCACGGATATACACGTGGGGGGTGGCTTCCTCGATAACCTTGCGGAGTACTTGAAAACACTCGACGCATCGTTGTTGGAGGGCCTCGTGGTGCCCAAATGACCCGGGGTGCCGAACCGCGGGGAGCGTGGCCAGGTCAATTTGACGGCACTGCTCACCAATATCCTCCAGGTGTACTTGAATCCCGGGATATGGCATTTGTAGGCGGTGAAGACGGGATTGAGTCTCCCGGAGAGTTCGGCGGAAGCATTCGAACTCATCCGGGGTGAGTGATTCGGGTGCATCAAAGTCCAGTCCTGCGACTGGCCAAAACTTCTCAGGGAAGTGGCCTTCTACAAGGACGGACCAGAAGCTCCACGACTCAAACCCGAGAGCCAGGTCTCCTTGGTCCTCTTCAACGACTGGGAATGGACGGGGAACCGGCAGTGGTGCCGAGGTGGGCCGCCGGGCCGACGGGCTGGCCGACGGTGAATACGGCGAGCAGGCCGATTGGCCTCCATATCCCGGGCCGCCCTCTGAGGGTGGCGGTGCCCCAACTACCACATCACGATAGGACGGGCCGGCGAGCGTACATCCTGCCGTAGCGTCGGTGCTCGCCGAGGGTGCACTAGATCATGGTTCGACCGTCGGTCCCCAGAAAAAGTCTTCGGCTTCTCCAATCGAGGCAGAAGGTGCTTCCGGAGGGGCTGGTACCAACCGCAAGCTTCATCCTTGGGGGTCTACCAGGCCCTCACTACTCCGGATATACCTTCGGAGAAAAGCAGGGATCGTATCGATCTCACTCTCAGGAAGTACGAGGCTGACGTGCCGCATTCCTACCCCTGCCCCTAACTGGCGGGATCGGGGGGAGGGCTCCATCGCCGAATCATACTCCGCCTCTGTATCAGAGAAACGAACCAGTCGGATCTCTGTCCGGAATTCCGTAACATTCTTCCCTCGGCGTCGACGCCTCGCCTTCCTGCCCCTGAGTGGTTCTTCGGGGCATGGCTGATCTCTATCCTGGCGTCCTCCGGTCACACCGGTGTTGGGGCCAAGAGGACTGGAAACCAAGGTGCGAGGAGCACCGGGATAGATATCAAAGGGGACGCGGGGAGAGATGATTCCGGGCAGGCCTCCGGGCAGGGATCGAAAGGTGGGGTGACCCATGCCTCTTGGATCGGCCACACGGAGTAGACCCTGTTGGTGAATAGCGCTACCGCGAGGTGGTCCGCGGTGTCTATTGCATGTACCAGCAACCGGGAGAGTCAACCCAACCTGCCTTTGGGGCGGTCGGGGCCTCGATCCAGGTCGGGCATAGAAGTGCCCCTGCTCAGGATGCGCAGGGGCCTGGTGGCTGGAGCCAGCAGTGGCTTGAGCCAACGCGGCCGCTGTCGCTAAGGCCCCAAGGTGGGCATCCTCTTCCGCTCGTGCCCGACGTTGGCGTCGGGACAAACGAGTCGGGATGAGCGGCGCGGGCAGGTGGAGAGCCCGTTCTTCGACTTGAGAGGCCTGGCGGCGGTGTCGTCGTGGCCTGACAGGAGCCCTTATCGCGGATCCCTGGAACGAATCTCGGATAGGGTGGTCCCGGACATCTTACACCTCATCCGCATAGGGGAAGGAGTTGTCGGAGCGCTCCGGGGATAAGCTCCCGAAGCGGTTGGACGTCGAGGTAGGCAGCGGTGCCTCCCTGCGTGGCCCTCGGGGGCGGCGTTGGTGGCGAGGTGCAGCTTCCTCGAGGTCTAGGCGAGCCATGTCCCTGGTGGGGATGACTCCCTCTTCCTCATATCTCCGCACCAAGTTGTTGATCACCCTTCTATGGATGAACTCCGAGGGGGAGAGAGGGCGTGGTTGCCCCGCAGCTGCGGCTGCTGGGACGGCTGTGGAACGGGCGGGACCGCGCGGAGTAGCCGCGTCGGTGTTTCCCCTACCCCTGCACCAGTGGGCGGGTGGCGATCGAGCACTGGATTGGGCGACTTGATTCCTGAAAGCAGGGAGAAAAACCCATTAACACTGACAGGAAAAGGAATCGACAACCAACCATTAGTGCCACGACGCCTTCCATGGGGGGAACCCAGGCCCTCGACGTCGTGCGACGGAGTGCCCGATTTCCCTTCCCCATCCCCTGGCGGGTTCCGTGCCCCAGTGTTGAATGCTTGGTCGAGCAGCATGCTGGTCTTCCAACACCTCTGAAAGCCATCGGTCTTCGTATTGAGGAGAAGAGATTCACGTCGGGTTCACCATTTTTCTGTTTCGGTGTGGATGTGCGTCGGGTTTCTGTTCCGACGCTGTTCCGCCAGGACGCGTTCGCGCGTGCACCCGTCGACCCGAGGGGATGGGCGCGCGGCTTGTGGCCCCGCAGTCCCTCTTTCCAAAGGCGGGCGGCATCCGTCCCTTGTTCAGGGGCGTCTGCTCCTTGATCGAAACTGGGATGATGGGATGTCGGCTCCTCCTTCCGTGGACGTCTCCTAGGAACTCGTCGCCTAATCCGGGTCTCCCTCATAGATTTAAGAATGTTCGTGAATCTCGTTCCCGGCGCCATATCTTCATGGACACGGGTTAATTACGCTGCTTCCGCCCGGATGTTCCAAGGAGTCTGGTCGGGGCAGGAACCTGCGGTGAGGAGACCGGGTAGCTCTGGGTGTGGGGGCGTGTCTTAACACTACGGCTCTGCATGTCTGCCTTCCGTCCCTAATAGGGCTTCTCGAAGGCGTGATGGCCTGAGGCATCCCGCACTGGGTGCGGGGAACTGTGTTACCTGAGGTTTTGCTCAGCTTCCCATGTTTAACATGGGGTATGCCGCGAGTTTAACGTCCAGCGGGGACGACATCAGACTGATCAACACGAGAAGTGGATCAGATGACAGAACCCCTTGCGAGGAACCTCCGACGCTGGGGCCAGCACATGGGCGGCTTCCCGAGTGAAGTGGAGTGGAATGAAATGGCATGACCCCACCGGGATGTGGCGGCCCGGGTAAGGATCAGGATGGATGATGGAGTGAAGAGCTTGGACCCCGTAGGGGCTTCCTACGTACCACGCGTTAGCGCGGATCAAAGTCAGCGTAGTTCGGATATACAGTTTAACGTCATGCTGGACGTCGGGAAGCCGACTCACGAAGAGGTCGAGGCTGCCGGGCGGAGGATTAAACCGAACCACCTCGCACAGAGGGGAATGGAACGGCCGGGTGGATCACAGTTTCATGTCATGCTGGATGCTGAAAGGAGAAATAGAAAAAGGGGCAGTGGGGGAGCACAATGGAGATACACATGTGCAGTCTCCCACAATGGCGGATTCATAGGTGAATCGACGCAAGTGTGAACCCGGGAGGGGTCCACTGATGGACGAACCGACGTGAATACGACTGGGACGACCAGGTGGTGGGCTTGAACCTCGGAGAGGCTTCCTACGTACCCTGTTTAGGAGACAGGGATCAAAGTCCACGTAGTTCATTCGGTTTGTATCACTCTACCCCCGTGGGCGAAGGCCACTCCAATCCCGACATCCCTGCAGAGACGAGCCGGTGGGGGCCACATCCAAACCGAGAGGACCCTGCGTGTGGGGCACGGGATCGGGTGATGCGGATGGTTTAACGTCCTCCCGGACGAAGTACATTTTAACGTCATGTGTTGAGGACGAAGCGTATGGTTTAACGTCTTGCCGGACGAAGTACAGTTTAAGGTCGTGTGTTGAGGACGAAGCGGACGGTTTAACGTCTTGTCGGACGAAGTACAGTTTAACATCGTGTGTTGAGGACGAAGGTGCTTGGCAGTTTTACGTCTTGCAGCGCGGACGTGGTGCAGTTTAGCGTCCTGCAAGACGAAACACTTGGCAGTTTAACGTCTTGCAGCGCGGACGAAGTACAGTTTAACATCGTGTTGGACGAAGATGCTTGGCAGTTTAACGTCTTGTCGTGCGGACGAAGATGCTTGGCAGTTTAACGTCTTGTCGCGCGGATGAAGATGGTGCCGCCGATGGGTCTGTGTCACTTCGCGCGAGCCTGGAGGGCCGCACGGGAAGACAACGCACGGTGTGGGCACCCGGGATGAAGATCATCGGGCGCCATGCAGGCGGGTACCCTCAGGGGGTCAAAGGGGGAGACCTCGGCGGATTGCGCGCAAAAGAGAAGTTTGGCGCGCAATACCACGGATCGGCACGCAAATGGGCGGGCTGGCGCGCAATTGGGCCAGCACTTTGCGCGCGGAAGATAGAGATTGCGCGCACCGGGCTTCGGATAGCGCGCGGGGGCAACAGATCATTCTTTAATCGAATGGTCACTTTGAAAAAGGGGGGTGCGCGCAATCGGGCTGGATTGCGCGCACCCGGGGGCAATGGCGCGCAAGAGGCTTCTTTTGCACGCGAAGGCCTTTGGGTGAAGAATTATTCAAAAAGAAAGGAGCCAAAGGGATTGCGCGTGAAGGCGAACCCCGAGGCTTTCTTGCGCGAAAGAAAGGAGGTTACCTGAAGATCGGCATTGCGCGCAGAGCGGGTTGGATTGCGCGAACGAGCGACTCTTCGAATTCCGGCAACCTTCAAAACGTCGGGAGTCGCCTTATATTTATAGGAAACCCCGGGCGCGGAATCTGGTTCGCGGGCGCGGAATTCCCTTCGCGGGCGCGGAATCGGGCCCGGCGCACAAGGGAGTCGCGCGGGCAACGGGCGCGCAAAATTGCGCGCCGGCCCAGCACATTGCGCGCATCCCGGGAGGTTTGCGCGCGGCACTCCAACTTTGCGCGCGGCTCTCCAAAATTCCGCGCAAGGCTTCCGGGCCCTCCGAAACTGGCTTCCGACTCCAAATATGACCTCGCTTCCCACATCCGGAGCTTCGTTTGGGAACAACGGACTTTTCCGGCGTCTACAATAAACATGCACATGGATATTCTACTAGTCGAATAATCACAAGTAATAACTAATTTCATAATGAGGGAGTGTCGAATGCTGGACATCATTACCACATAGTCAAGGCCTCGTGTCAAGAATAAAAATAAAATTTTTGGCAAGACCTTGTGCCAAGACACTAGTTTATCTCATGAGACCTACCTATGCATCAAGGAGCTATAGCAGGCTCCACCCGTCACTTACAAAGTCCATTGTATTCTTCATTGAAAATAGTTGAAACATAATATTACTATTCATATTAAAACAGGCATATGAAATGTTAATACATTATCCATAAACAATGAATGGTATAAAAATAGAACATCCACAGTAGAAAATATCATAAGTCATTAAATACAATATAAAATACTGTATTATAATAAATCTACCTCAATAAAGAATAATATCATGTAAAGGATGATGATATAGTAGAAAATGGTCAATAAAACTCTTTGAGTGAAATACCCCCCTTTTCAGGAAATCATTTAAAATTAGCACAATTTATAAAGGATAAAATTTAAAATATATTTTTGAATCAAAGTGTCCCATACCTCTTTGAAAATTTTTAATGTAATTAACATTTTAAAACATTCATGCCCATATAAATAAATCCTCAAAACCATTTTAAAAACATGGACATTAATGGGAAATATTTAGAAGAATAAATATTTAAAACATTTAAAATGATGTTTAGTTATAGAGTACCTTAAAAAAGAATCCTTTTGAAAGCTCTTTTATGAAACATGGACATGTATAATAAATATTTCCTAGTAAAAACATACATATAAACAATCTCGGATAATAATGTGATTGTGGAATTAACCCATACCTTGTACTTTCCATTAGTCGAGGGTACGCTTATCCTTATGTATAATAACCATATTATTTTATTAAATTAAACCAGAACCATATTAATATTTAGGATTTCATACATGATTCTTTTATGAATTGATACTACCCATTTAATAATAATTTCCATGTCAAATTAATATTTCGGTTAATAATCGCTTTCTTTATCATACGTGTTTTATCTTGATATTCTTGATCGTATCACTTAGATCATGATTTAAATAATTCTAGAATATAAAACATGATTTATATATCATATATATTTAGAATATAAGTTTTTTATAATATATAGATATATGAAATAGAAAACGCCATTTATGGAGACGGTAAGTCGTACATACGAATAAACACACTTTCCGTTTTCATATCGTATTGAAGGGAAGTAAGTGAATAAGTTATATGAAAGTAAATACATATATATATATATATATTGTAGAATTATTATTTCATATACTATATACTTATTAATAAATTGTATTTTTATAATCATCGGTGAATGGTGAACGTTGAAATGAATCTAATCTGGTCGTGGAGACGGTAAGTCGTATGTACACACGAGTGGCGATATCATTTACTGAATGATTTAAAGATGTGAAATTGGATGGTATATTAATTGTACACAGAAATTATCATGTTATTTTAATTATTTATATACATTTTACTCGTCATTATATCCATCAAAATAACATAGTGTTGAATAACAAATTATACCACAATGTGGAGACGGTAAGTCGTACGTACGCACGCATGGTGACATTATCATTCATAAGATGGATAGAATAAGAAATATGGTTGTGAAATATTTATAATAACATAAAAGTTTGTATTTGGTACTGGATTTATTATTGTGGTATTGAAATAACAATGAAAGAGAAAGTGGAAGTAGAAAATAACTTTGAAAGAGGTGATAAAATAATTACCTTTTTTGGGTATTTCCTTTTTATTTGAACAAAAGGGCTCCTTAGGTTCGATTTATGCTCAAGGGAAGGCCTTTATGTTTAAGTGAGGGAAGTTGGGAGGAGATTTGGGATGGGGTTGGCTGATGAAAATGGCTTTGGAGGTGTAAATTTAAGAAGAAGGGTAAGTGACCTTTTATAAGAGGGGTGAGGGGAACCTTAGGAAAAACATGAAATATTATTTTATTATACTATCAAATTCGGTTTTTAATTTCTCCAAGTAAATTTAGTTCAATACTTAGTTGGTTATGGGTTGAAATATTCTCAAACAATAGGTTTTAGTCAATTTTATGTTACCATATTAATCTTGTGTTATAGATATAACTCTTATTTAAATATTTAACATTTACCATGTCTCCTTGTATGTTTATAAAATATATGGTTAATAAAATTACTATAAAATTCTAAAAGAACCCCAAGTGGTTCATTAATGACATGTCTATTTTTATATAAGTCCTTTGGCTGAACCTTGGATTTTTAAAAACTATTATATATTTTAATAATATTGTATTTGTTTTAAAAACTCATTTATGAGAATTTTGACATTATTTATTATTAGATATTTGTTAAGGTTGTAAACACTTTATCACTTCTAAGAAAAATTATTTAATTAAATTTAAAATGTCATATTAATCTAGATAATTAGTGTAATGCATCCATACTTTCAAATTATATTTATTTTAATATTTATAATATCATTTATTTGATTCTTTTATAAATAAGGTAATTATTGCATCATCATTGTCTCATAAATAAATTTAATTATTTAATATCTAAAAATTATAAATAATATAACATGTTTTAAGAAATATTTTTATATTTCTAATGAATATTTATAGTCGAATTTATCTTATATATAACCCTATATTAAAGATAGTTTAGTTATTGAACATTGAATTTTACCATTTTAACTCTTCTTTAAATAAAATAATAATAAATGTCTTAATCTAGTTCAAGTGGATCAACAGGATAATATTTTATTCCTAAGGTTGTTTTCAGTGGAAATAAACTTATCAAATATAATTAGGTCATGTGTTAGGGTAATTATAATATCATTTTTACATTTAATTACCCTATTTACTTATGACCATAGAAAATAAAAGTCAGAAGTTATTATTACCCAAAAATTATTTACATCTAATTCAACCACATTTTACTTACTGATGTCCACCATGTCTCTCAGATTTTTGAAATTCAATTCATAGAAGCGGTAAAATTTTGTTTTATACAAATTTTTAAATTTTCTTAGTAGGTGGGTCAAGACGTTAAAAAGATCAATAATATTTTATACATCTGATTTTATTATAAAATGACACCAATGAATTAAATTGAACTTATATAGGTATTATATATCTATTCTTATATAAAATAAATTTAAATAAAATAAATAGTTATTTAAATAAAAATTCTGTTTGAAATAATAACACATTGTTTTTCACTATTCAACAAAAATTGAACGTTTTCAGAAAAATAACAAAACATAACCCTACCCTAATTTTGATATTATAAATTAAAAAATGAAATATATTTTAAAAAATTAAAAACATAGAAGTGACATTAATTAATTTAAAATTAATTCCCATTGTCAAAACCAAAAATCAGGTTTCTTAAAAGTAAAAATTATCAAAAGATTGACATGTGTTTATGTAAAATTTAAATGTGAAATTTCATATAACAACATAAATTGTATTAAATTATAAAAATAAATTCTAATTATACTTTAAATCTTTTCAAATTCATAATTTAACACTATAAATTATATCAATTAATTTTTTTTCAATTAAAAATTGGTATTTTTCACTATTCATCAAAATATGAAAGTTATCATAAAAGTATGAAAAAATTATCCAAAATAAATTTTTATGTCCTGCTCCTAAAGAAGGATTTAAATTAATTAAATTGAATTCATAAAAGTGTCAAATATTGGTTTTAAAAAGGGTTCGCCATTAAAAGGCGGTAAAATTTCATTTTTTCAAAAATAATTATTTTATCTAAAAATTGATTTTTTTTATATTATGTCTAGGAAACAAATATTATGGATACTAAAATTATATAGAGTATATAAAATTCAAAATTTAGTTAATAATATTCATAACCGTGTTTTGAACAGCTAGTTTGGGAATTCATGGTGTGCTCGAACTCTTTGTTGTGTGTAGCGCAACTTATTGAATTACTTTGAAGAGATAACATACTATGAATTCTTGGGATGTTACAAAAATGAAATTATTTTCCTCTTTAACAATATAATTTTATGGTAGTTTTAATGAAAAAAATCCTATCTCTATACTTACAGAAGTTGTGAATCATTCTGAACTCTCGAATGATCAAACAATGGAACAAATTTTTATTGAGTCCTTCATTAGGAAATATCCACCTTATTTTGGTGGGTATTCTGATTCACCTATTTCTAGATAAATTATTGATATATCTAAGAACATATCTTCCATCCTTTACTTTTATGAACATGAAATACTCATTTTAGATATTTTTTATTTAGAATGTGAGCTAGACCAATGACGGAATCTAATAATGAATATAATACAATAAGATGAAATTGAATCTGTGGAATGGGATGAGTTCAAGAACATATTTTCAAAATTTTAATTTCATCATATTCATCATAAAAAATATGAAAAAAGAGTTATTTAAGCTTAAACAAAAGGATGAGGAATATGTTGGTCCCTATGAGGCTAATATTACAAGATGTGAAAGGTATGCTTCTGGCATTATCATCCTACCTGAAAGTAGGGTTTATAGATTCCTCAATAGATTAAAACCAAGTCTTAAAAGGGTGTTAGTAATAAGTGAATTTGGTATCTATAAAGAGTATTTATATTGTACTATCAGGGTGGAAATGGAGGATGAAGTTACATATTAATCTCATGGTTTTAACATAGAACTGATGATGAATATCTAAAGAAAATAAAAAAAACATGGAGAAAATAAGATGAAATTTTATTTAGCATAATCTATGGAAAGAAACGTGGAAGAAATATTCTTAATGGGTGTGGTAATTTTTTCAGTTTGGGAAATAAGGTCATTAGGAAATTGAATTCCAAAGTGATGAGAGAAAAGTAACTAATGATGAAAATAGATAAAAGAGATACAAAGAATGAACCTCCCACAATTCATTATTTCACATGTATGGAAAATGGGAATTATACTAACCAATTCCCTAATACATGTTTTATTGATTATTATCAATGTCAACAGCCTCATATGGACAAAGATAAATGAAAATCACATGCGATTATTATTGGTGATATAGAGTATGACAAAGAAGTGGTGGAATGATTGAATTTTTATGTAATGGAATTCTAGAATAACGATGTAGAATTACTTTTACAGATTAAGGAATAATGAAATATCTATGTATTGGTCCACTGTAGTTTTTCCATAAGGATTTAACCACATATGTTGAATGGTACTAGTAACAATGAAATGTGACTGTGGTGTAAGGTGATATTTTTTAAAAACAGGTTATTTAGAAGATGATAACCATTAATATATTGATTGTGTTGAGATAATGTTGTTAGGATAAAGAAAAGTTGTATATTAATAAGTAAATTAGAAGGTATTGAATACCTTATAATTGAATAATGATTTGTTGACAATGTGTTTTATGATATCATAGGTGGAGTTTACAAAATTGTTGGACTTAAGGAATATATTCAATAATCATTGTATTAATAAAGAATTCATGATTTCAAAAAGGATTTATGGTATTTTCCATGTTTTAAGAGATTACATGATGAAGGTATTCATAAGTTTGAAATGGGACAAACAATAGATAATTTATTATATATGGGGGATCAACGCTAAGTAGTTTTTGGTAAACTTAGTGACCATATTTCTAAATTTTTGAATTTTATTTTTGAGAAGGTTTATAAGGGTAACAATTTATGGAATAGATTATGTTAATTTTTATATGATTTTTTAGAATGTAATGTATTTTCTCTCCATAATAGGATTTATAATGATTGGATAACCTGTTATAAACATTTTTTGTAATGATAACTAGAGAGATAACGGATAAATTTACATCTAATTATGGATCTAATGATTACAATTTTACTTAATGAACTAAAATTTCAGCCTAATTTTATAGAGTAAGTGATGAAGAAGAAATTTATCAAGGTATAACCGATGGATTATATTGTTCTTATAAAATGGAATGAAATCAAGTATGTATATCTTCAATTTAAAATTCCCCAGTTTTAAGAAAAGTATCTTGAAACAACAAAAAATATCCTAGTAAATTGAATTTATATGAATCAAATGGTCCATTTAATCATAAAGGATTTATCATTTGGAGATTATTAACTTTATAATGACTATGTCCTCTATAAATATTAATCAGAACATGATAATTGGAATTCTCTTCCCTATCTATTTTTTGATTTCTACTAATCATTGTTTTGTTGTGATGTTCAACATTTACACTCCCTTTGTTTAGGAGTAAGTTTTATTTACTCTTTTTATGATGTGGGTTTCACTCAAATAAATTATCAAATATCCAACATTGATTTTAGAAGTGTAATTTTAAATTACAAGGATAAGATTTCCTTTTTCAAGTCTTGATTGTGTTGGAATAGTAGCATATCCATTGGCATTCCCACCAAATATCACTCATGTTCATGATGTGTTCCATGTATCTCCTCTAAGGATGTTAATAATCAATCCTTCATATGTACTAAACTAAAAGGTCCTACCATAATAACATGATCCTTCTTATGAAGAGAAAATGGCAGAAACTTTGAATCTTAGAGTTAATGTTATACAAAATAAGTCTACTCACCTAGATACCATTTTGTGGAGAAACTAACCACTTTGAATATTTCATGTGGTAACTTGAGGATATGATGAGGTATAATTATCTTCATATTTTTGTATTATTACGATGAATTTCAAGGGAAAAATTCATTTTAAGGGGGCTAAAATGTAACACACTAAGATTTTGTGAAATATATTTTTCCAATTAATTTAATCTCATTGGTATTTTTAACCTCATGAAATACTGAATATATATCTTTTTTTACATGAATACACCAAGTTATTCTTCTTTTTTGAACTAAAAAAGCTTTATTTTCAACTAATAGAAAAACTTTGTAGTGATTTGGTAAACACAGAACTATGTTTGGTTTGGGTTACACACAATTCTGAGATCTTTTGATAGCTTCTGTTACACGCAGGACCGCATATTACCGAACAAAAATATATTACTAAAATATTATTATTTAGTATAAAAATATATAACCCAGCCATTAAATTGGATTTATGCATAGTATTAAATAACTTTATTAAAATATATGGTTTATAAGAGAAATTAGTTGGTTACCAATTAATTAGAAATCAAAATATATAAAAACATAATAAAAAGGAAATATTTTTATTCTTATGCTACAAAATTAATTTTTTATTAATAAATTAAATTTATTAATATTATTTAATGATAATAATAAAATATATATGTCATATATTCG
Source organism: Viscum album (assembly GCA_963277665.1). Classification (NCBI taxonomy): domain Eukaryota; kingdom Viridiplantae; phylum Streptophyta; class Magnoliopsida; order Santalales; family Viscaceae; genus Viscum; species Viscum album. The sequence goes on from OY728143.1 coordinate 327,890,971, forward strand.
ATAAAAAAATTATATTAATTCAATACATTTTATTGGCATAAGATAAGATCAAACCTAATTTCATGCAAAAAAACTCTATTTTTCAAAAAAGTAATTTTACCTCTTTCTAAGGGACAACCCATTTTAAATATAATTCATGAAAAATTTATAATTTTAATATAAAAAAGTAATATTCTTCATTGATATAGAGATATAAAAATTTACTTTGGTTTAACTTTTGGTATTTTTCTGATATGTTTCATATTATGATGAATATTGAAAAATACAGAATTTTAAATTGAAAGATTCTTTTTAGTGAAAAACAAATTATAGTGTAAAATTATATTTCTATTTGGTTTTAAAGTATAATTGGATTATTTTTTATCATTTAATCCAATTTAGTTCATTGGAATCAATTTTAAGTTGTATTTGGATATAAAAACATTTCAATTATTGAATGTTTTCACTTTAAAAACATGTTTTCTCATTCCATCAAATGGAATTATTTTGAAATTAATTTTGGCCAATTAAATGTTTTGAATTTTGAAATATTTATTCTGTATTTGGAATCATAATATACATATTTTGTAAATATTTCACTTTTATATTTTGGAAAATATGAATTGTAACTTTTTTGATTGTTATTACCATGGTTAAAGGTAAATCAGGCAATTAAAGGTAAAATTAATATTAATAATATTATAAAACTACCTTAACAACTATCAAAATGTTATTGGAACAAGATAATGTTACCCTTATCACCAAATGTTCTAAACTGAATTATTCAGAAGAAATGTTTTCATAAAAAGGACTTTTATTTTATTAAAAATCAAAGGGAGTGACAAAATGTCACACTTCTACTTTTAATGAGTATAATATTTTCAATATGGATATAAATTTAATATATGCTCAACCATATGTATATATATATTATTTACAGATATAACATTTTTCTGAATCATTGATTTTTTATTTTTTATTTTTTATTTTTTATTTTTAGTGAATAAATTAGTATCTTAAATAATTACGAAATGACGATGCTTTAATTACAAAATTAGTGAAATAACCAATTAAATGATATTATAAATATTAAAATAAATATAATTTGACTTCATTAAGGGGAAACATATATTTTATAGGTTAATATTACATGATATAGGTTTATTATACAAATTTTTTAGAATTTATAATTCTTTATTGATTTTATTAATGTTGATATAATGAATAGTGTCATAATTGACACAAATGGGATTTTATTAAAACAATGTTTTATTAAAATAGTTAAAAATTATAAAAATAATAAATGATGAAAAATAAAAAAAAATTAATGTTTTGTAACCATTTGTATAAACATGTTTTGAGTTCATAAGGCGTGTAGATCCTATATGAGGCTCAAATGATGTCTAGAGGAGTTTGGGTGCTGAGAACTTAGAGCAGGGAACTTTCATGACGTGAAAGTGGGATTCACATCGTGTAATATTTTAGGGTTTTTAAAATAAGTTAAATGAAGAGGAAATGTAAAACCCAAAGGATTTGTAAATAAACTTCATATTTAGTTCATAAAACACTCAGTCTCTACAAAACAACACATTTTAATAACCTAGCTAGAAAACATAGTTTTTCTACTTCCCTGATTTGAATGCTGAAAAACTAACATACGTAGTTGCGTTCAGGGTGAAATTTAGAGTTTGATATAATGAAATTAAATTTTCGTAAATAGTAACTTACCCTTATGAATAGTAGTGTATCCTTATGAATAGTAATATGACCCTTATGAATATTAACATCACCCATGAAAGAATAAATAAATTTTAGGCACCTTATAAATGAAGTAGAATATTTTAAAAATTATTAATTATGTACTCGTATTTTGTGAGTGATAAATATTTAATTATTATTTTAAAGTAAAATTTTAATTCGTTTTTATAAAATGGGTTTGTAAATAATTATTTTGTTGTCCTATGAAATTATAATAATTTAATAAGACCTTAGTTAATTTTTTAGGGTATTATAAAATCAGTTTTGGTTTTAAAACTGTATTTTTCAACTAAATAATGATATAAATTATATATTAAATTTCCCATATATAGAAAATTATTTTGATAAAATGGAGTCCATTTTTAGATTCTACATGTCTAAAAATTGATATTGTGATTTTTTGGGTTTTTTCTGAAGTATATGAATTTTTATGAATAGTGAAATACAGTAATATACCATATATATATTTATTATAGATATATACACTACTCCCTGCATCATGGATTATTTAAGAAACCATTCATGAGAAATCACAAGTAAAAATTATTATTCTTGGTCATAATAATATATATTATTTATTTTCTTGATAAAAAAATAAAATAATGAAAAAGATATTCAAAACCCAATCCTCTCCTCCATTATAACCCCCCCCCCCTCACGCCCTCTTCTCTTCAATCTTCTCAAGACTTGTGAATTCTATAAATTATGATCAAATATCCTCCCAATATCCTACCCCATTTCCATCATCCCTTTTTCTCATAAAATTTCCAAAACCACTCCCCTAAAAAGGCACTCAAGGAGGATAACTTCAAGAGGTAAATTCTTCTTTTCATTTCTTTTAATTCAAGTTCCTTTCTTTTCTTTTTCATTCCTTACATCCTTTCATCAAATTTTTATTAAAACTATCTTACCTTAAATGTATTTTAATTTTGATATGACAATTTAATAATTCCTCATCATCTCTCATTTTCCCTTCTTTTATACTAAAAATGAAAACAATGTCTGAGATGTGTTAATTTATCACATTTAAGGATGACAGGTCATAAATTTCTATTACCATCTTACATTATGGTCATGATACCATTTATATGTTTGAAAAATTTTATAATATATTTATTATGACTTTTTCTGTTTTTGAAATCTTTTTTACAAATTATATTAATTAATATGTGTTTATTGTGATAAAAAATCTCCAATTAACCCAAATGATTATCATTAAATTATTATATAATGATTCATCTTCACATCCAAAAACCAAATGAATTTTATTACCATATAATATTATGGAAAATAACAAATAAGATACAAATTATATTCTATACAACCATTATAATATTATATGTTTATCCTTGCATGTATATAAGTAAACTGGTCATGAATACCAAGGAATAAACGCTCCCCAACAATAAAATTGAATCTATTAAACCCATCAAGAAGGCCATGAATGAATATAATAAGGATATACTAAATAAATTACATAAATAATAGGTTATGGAAATATTAATTATTTATTTTAATTTGGTTATCCAAGACACTAAGATCATGTGAAGAACACCATCAGACTTAAGGTAAGGGTTTTCTATCCAAACCACCATTTTTATTCGGGTTACTATTATTATCTACTAACATCAATTAAATTATAATTTATTTATATGTAATCCTCAAAAAAATTTTGGGAATTTTCTATATATGTGTACCAATTAGAATCTTACTTTCATTTCTGTGGAGCTATTTTTTTAAAAGGATATTTTAAATATTCTTCCCTAAATACAATCCTAATTCAAGGGAATTTCTCAAATTCATACCTTTTTTTAGGGGAAATATATAATCTATTTTTAGAAAAAATTATATTTTTAAAATTATTGATTTTTTATTAAAATTTATCTTACTTAACTTATGTTTTTATAGAATTTGTTTTAAAAATAACTCCTCTTTTCAAAGTAAAAGAATATTTTTCACAAGAATTGTTTGATGATTTTATAGAAGTATCTTTATCTATTTCCAAAATCATGTTGATTATTATGTATTATTTGGATTAATAATGTAAGAAATATTATAAAATATTTAATTTAATGGTTTATGATTAGTTTAACAGTGGATGTGCTATGTTAAAATCATTTACCAATTTACTATGAATTGTTTGTGTTTATGCTTAATGTTTGGGGAAAGTTATTTACTTTTTATTTGTTCGTTTCAATTTGAATGTATATATTTTTTATGTTTATACTAATTCCTATGAGGATTTTATTGTACTTATTAAGTGACGATTGGGGCCCACTATATCCCCTCTAAGCATCGGTAGGTCTCATGAGACAAACTACAGTCTTGGCATGAGACCTTGACAAAATGGATATTTATGGTCTTGGCACGGGGCCTTGATGCTATGGTTATGATGTCTAGCATTATTAGTTCCCACAATATAAAACTAGTAATTGAATGTTCATGTTTTTATTCAACTAGTTGAATACCCATGGCTATGCATTATTATGTATTTATTTTTTCATATCTTATTCTTTCCCTAATATGTTCAAGTTTATTTTTAGGGGCATGTATATTTAGTTATTAACCATGCCTTAAGATTATTTTTATGATATGTTATGTTATATTTTTTACCCTTACTGATCATTTCAACTCATCCCATTCTTATGTTTCATTTATCTGTAGCATGAAGAGGTGTATTATGAATGATATGCAGGGTAACCTAGGCTTTTAAGATGTTATGAAAAGAATTTTTATATTGTTTTTCTTTTAAAGTTGTAATGTGGAGCCTATGTATGTATCTAGTTTTCCAAATCTACCTAATTATTCATTCCCTCGAGATACGACTTTATTGTTATCATTCCATTGTAATGAAATAAAGACCTATCTCTAGGAAACTAAGGTCAGGGTCTTTATAGGTGATGATCTTTTCAGCAGAAACTATCCTTGAGGAATTAAATGACATAAAAGGGGAATAAACATCTTGTAATCACCCAACACTAATGTTTTAAGTGTTTTCCAAGCACTCTTTTTTTAAACCCTACAACTATAGTTTCCCTCTCCCTCATCCAAGGTGACCTGAATGTCACCTCTATAGCATTTTGGAGATCCTAGTAAGGAGCAAGACCCCAGTAACGTAAATTTGGTGAAGAAATATGTTGTGTAATTTTTTTATAAAAGAAACAGAGTAATTGCACAACATAAGACCTTATACCGGTTTAGTTTTTGGATAATTACATACAACTATTCCATTTCATAAAATTTGTACAAAAATAAATTTAATTAAACTAAATAATCTTCACATTGCTACTTCCACATAGATAAATACATCACTGATAAATTTACAAAACCTGTAAAAATAAATTTAAAATGATTGCTGAGAATTTAAAATGCCCATCATAGGGTTTTAAAATAATTAATAAATTCATCTAATACATTTCATAAAATAAATATACATACTTAGAAGTATATTTTCAAAACATTTGAATTCTATATAAATTAATTTAGTAAATAAGTATATTTTAAAAATAAATATAATTGAAATGATCTTTGGTAATTCTCTATTTGAAATAATAATTTCTTTTAGGTCATTAATAATACTTATTAGGCCATAATAAAAACCATAATTTGTCTTGTCATATTTCATATGGAACAAATTTCCCTTAAGACTTATGATTTCACACCCCATAATGTCACATAATATACTAGTACCAATTTTTCAAAACACATTCAATGGACCTTCCATTCTCAATCCTAACTCAAAACATTGGTAAAAACATTCGTACATGATATTATTTTCTATAAAAGAAAATAATATTTCTTATCACATGTCAACATCATATAGTAGAGAGTTTCTAAAAAATTAGGAGAATGTCATGATTGAAAATTTCTATATTAAATAAATTTTATATATATGGTGCATGATAGAATATGTGTACACTTGATAAACACACATGAAATAACTATCCATATTTGTAATATAAAAAATAAAATGCAAAATTAAATAAATGAATACATGATCAAAAAATGAATGGGATGTCATTTAGAATTTAGATGATGGTTTTCCCTAATTATACATGACATAAAAAGGAGTGTATATACAACTTCACACATAAAATGATAGCTTATTTAGGATTTTCACATAAAATGATAACTATTATCATTTAAAAACTGAGGTAATATGTGACCATAAAAAATACATTGGTAGATTAAGAATAAATTATTACTTCTTATACAGATTTGGAAATAAAATATCACCCCTTTTTAGTAAATAAATTGATGTACATATATATATATATATATATATCATTATGCCTTATACATAAAATTATGTTTTTGAAAATTCAAGAAAACCCTTTGGTAAATGATTTTTCCTACAACATATTAGCTTAGAGATAAAAATTAATACATCAGTTTAATAAAATCTAAAATATTCAAATATATATATATATATGTATATCTTTATAATCAACACAATTTGTCCAAATAAAAGAAATAAAACCCATGCAAACCATTGGCTTGGAATTAAAATTTAAACAAAAAATCAAACCTTATGTTTTCCAAAAATATATAATCATATAAGTATATATATATATATCTTTGTAAAAATAAAATAACTTGATAAAATAAATAACCCTTACAACCCTTAGGGTTTGGAAATAAATTTTTAAAACAAAAACCATTTTTATAAATACAGAAAATTGATAGTTATACATCTATATATATACATAAATACACCCATATATATATATATAACCCTTTGTAAAATTACAATCATTTGGTGAAATAAAATGAACCCTTACTTGTTCTTGGATAAAATGTGGGATGATAGCTTCTTGAATTTGAGTAGAATGAACATTGAGGACATGGGAAGATAAGGTTTTGGTGTTCTTAGGTGAAAAAAGGGATATATATATATATATCCCTAGATTTAGTTTTCAAATATTTTGATTGAAATATCAAATTGACCATGGTAGTAGTGAATAAAAATGATAACTCGTGTAAAATTATAAATAATTCATGTTGATTGAAAAATTAAATATATAGAAATGGATGGATTTTAGGGGATTCTATGGGATGGGATATGTATACCTGAGTCAAGGATTTAGTTGAAAAAACAATCCCTTATTATTGTTTGTGGAAGAAAATGATTCGAGGAGGGGTTGTTTCCGATGGTTACTTTAATGGTGAAGGGTCGAAGACCGGCGCTATTACTATTGTGAGAAAGATAAAATGAGGAATATGAATTGTTGCCTCCACTTTTCATTTAATATTTTATTTATTAATTTATTTTTGGTTTTTTCCTTTCATGTTTTCCCATTACCCGCCTTACTATTTTCTTTTTTTATTTTGTGTTTGTCATGCTTCAACCCCTATCCCCTTTTGGTATGTGTCACGCCACTATGATTTATAATTACAAAAAAACCTATTTATATTTGTTTAAAAAAATCATTTCATGAAAAATAACATGTATAATATTATAACAAAAATAATTAATATATATTTATAAACCTATAATTATATTTTGATATATATATATATACATAATAATTATATATATTTGTAAAACATATCAAATTTTACTTATTTTAGTTTATTTTAATTATTTTTTTATAATAGTATAATTACATATATTAAAACAAAAAGTGTAACTTTTTTATACATGTATAAATTCGTTTTTTTATTATATATATTTATAATTTCAAAAATATAATAATTACTATACTAGTATTTTATAAAACATGTCACTATAATATGAACATTCAAAATTTATTTATTTCAAATCACCTTAATATTTTAATACCATTAATTAAAATAACTTTCCTTTAAAAAATTGAAATTATAATATTACAACTTATAATACTTGAAAAAAATAATTTATTTAATATTCTCAAATTATGATAAATTAATTAACATGTTATTTTTATCATTGAATAATAATTAATTTGATTAAATACATTCATTCAAAATATTTTTTTAAAGAAACTATTGATAAAATTATTATTTTATTCAAATACTTTTATAATAATTTTTATTGATGAAATCAAATAAATATATCCATATTAAAAGATTCTATACACAAAATAATACTATAAAGTAGTATTAGTTATTAGAAAATTAATTTAAAAGTATTTTAAAAATAACTATTTATAAGTGTTATTATTATTTAAAACACATAATTTATATTATAACATAATTTATTACTAAAAAATTACCGGGGTGTTACAATCCCTTCGATAATAATCTATCTCTGCCTTCCATCATTGATCGGTGGTGACTCGGCTTGATCCAAGGTTTTTCCCCTTATTTTGGTAGCATTTTCTATCGGTTTGATCTTGTTTCCTCTCGTATATTCTCAATGATCTATGTTAGATACTTACATATGGTTATAATGGGGTTTCACTCAGTTTGTTTTGGAGTAGTGGTGTCATAGAGTCCTTGAATGGGTGAAAATCTAGAGAGATATGTGATCAGAGATCCGTTTCTTGGTTTGTTCTCATGAAAAGAACATCAAATAATTTTCAATGTAGGTGATTACTTTCTTCTCTATTTCTTAACCTAAACTCATAAAGTAATCATTGTTTGGCACCTTTGATTGCAATAAAATTGACATAATTAAATACATGAATCTGATTAAAGAATTAGTATCGATTGTATAGTGGTGTTTCTTCATTGTACAATGATAACAGTTTTCCTCTGGATTTTCTAGATTGTTTGATATCTTTTAATTTCCTGGATTAGCCTATTGTTCTTCATGGAAATTGGATACGAATGTGAACTTGTAATTAATTGATAATTAATTGGACAAAATAATTAAAGATTCTTGTTTGATGAATCTGTTTATTTTTGTTGAAATTTGATGAAAATGAAATTGATGCAAGTTTGCATGTTTAATTTAATTATGTAATAAAATTAAATCATGTTGATGATTGTTGATAAATGAATTAAAGGCATGTAAAATTAATTTTTTAATTAATTTTGGATTTTTGTGATAGCTTGTTTCATATATTTCCAATAGTTGGAACCTGTGATATTGAATTGGTTAATTCTAGATGAAATAAGAACTGATTGTGTGACAAAATATAATGCCTCTATAGGGCCTGAGTTTCCCTCTTACTTGTAATGTATGAGTTCTTTATGCCTTGGACACGTGTGAGCATGTTGTTTGTAAAGGAAAAATTCATTTCATTGGGGATAATAGCTTGTTTATAGGTTTATTTATTACTATTTTTTATGTGACCTGATCTAGGGATGGATAATCCTAGAGGTCTATTGTGGTATGTGGAGTATGAAGGTCTGAATGTGATATTATCCATGGGTGGTTGATCCTGGAGGGTTGTTATGGTGTGAGTGGTAGGGAGGCCTAGTTTTGTGGAAGAATTTGATTCTTGGAGTGGATATATGCTTCGGTATATGCATGTAGATTTCAGGGAGTACATCTAAGATGGTATAATAGGTTGAACATATGCTTACCCATTATTATGAAATATGGATTCTTATTTGAATCTTTTGTTTCGCTGGTGGCAAGGTTGCTTATTATTTTCATTCCTTTCCCCACTACTTGGGGCAGACAGATGGGTTTTGATAATCCTTTTCCATGGGAGGATAATATGTGTGGGGTATTACATATGATATCTAAGTTTATCTAATTCTGGTTGGATTATTTTACTCTTCTATTATAGGTATAAAATACTCTATGGGTACTTCTTCTACTCACTGTGTCGATCCTATTTTATTTGGTGAGTTTAGAATGTTTTCCTAGAGAACTTGGTAATGTGGAAATAATGTTGTTAAATATATGAATTAATGTTTAGCCCATGGAATTGGAGCTTAGTGGGATGCAATACTGAGGTTCAAATTCTAAGAACCCATGGACTCAGTCTTCTTATGCATGGATGGAATCGATGTTGTTGAAATGATAAATAAGATTAATTTGAAAATTCTTAATATTTAATTATTCATTAAAAATTAATTAACATGATATGACACTAATGAAAAGAAATAAGATAATTTAATGTAAATATTTTAATGGTTTTGTCCTTATAGGATATCAGGTTTTAGCAATGGCATCCAGGTTTCAAAGAGACGTTAGCTACAGTTGAGTCTAAGACTAGGATATTCCCAAATTGTGGTTATGAGCTATATTATATCATGTAATTTTTTGTTATTATATGCTACTCCAACCTATCAGTTAGGGTAAAAAACACCCTAGGGATTCTGATCCCCAGGGTTGTTTTCCCCAAAATCTCGGTGGGAGGATGGATGTATAACTACCCCCTTCAACCTCGCTCTATTCATTTGGTAGTCACTTGTTCGAGTATGCATGGTGGTTAGTTTTCCACATATATTAGGGTAGAGGGTTGTAATTTTTTATGGTTATTTCACACACATATATTCTAGATATAGTTCACTAAGACCTACAATAGGTATAATATATATGGATTGTGATAGATTGAGGATCCTTACTCGGTGTATGGGTAGGGATGGCTTGACGTATAATACCCAAAATATGATACATGTTATGCGAGATGGGGTGGATCCTAGAAACTCCTTCGTTACTTTTGGTTATGAGGATGTGGTGGTGTGTTGCCTAAAGTTCATATTAAGGTGCTTTGCTCAAGTGTCTGTGGACTAGCCTTTTTAGAGAGAGATGTTCAGGATGATTGGCGGTGTGGAAGAGTGGGAAACTAGTGGGGCAGTGGTAGTATGGTACCTTTGATATTAATTATATATTATATTTTCTTGTATGATGTACGTGGTGGTGGTAACCATAGTGAGGCTGGGAAAATAGTATACCTTTTTAGGTGATGAGTTAGTTTCACTTATTCTTCATTGTACTTGAGAATTTATTCTTTACCTTTTACTCGAGAGGCATCAGGTAAGATCCTAAAGCGTACACTTTTATACTCACCCTACATATACATAAACTTTTTTTCATATCAGTTGGAGATGGTTGAAGATCAGGCTGGCTACTGCTATCTTGTGACTGCGAGGTCTATTTGTGATCTGTGGTCGCTGCAATCTTTTCATTTTTTTGTACTTTTATTTTTCCCCTTCATGTATAGTAGTTATCCAATGACATTACATAAGTGTACTTTGATTTTCATTTATATTGTAGTCTGAGTAGGAGTTTATTGATGTCTATCTTATCTATGTCTTCTGTATTTGTTTCTCTTAGAGTGTGATTCCTCCCGTCGGCATGTTTATTATATCATTAGTGTTAGTCATTATCCCAAGGCCTACTTGTAACACCTGAGACCTTTATGAGAAATATTTTGTTTTTATTTTATATAAATCATCAAAAGAATCTTTCACTACACACAACACTAGCTTGGCTTTCTTTACACGCAATCGCAACCTCCCTCGATAGCTTGCGTCGTACGCAATACCGAGTTTCACTAAACAACGATATGCGATTAAAATATTATTAAACAAGCCGTTATGAATAGTAATAACCACTTTTTGAAATTTTGTAAATTTCACCTTTCAAAATGGACTTCATTTTTTGATTCGGAATATCGAAATTAGATTAGGGTGAAATTTTGGTATTTTTCTAGAAACCTTCAATTTTTGATAAATAGTGAAAACACTAGGTTACTATTTAAAAACCAATTTTTTATTTAAATAATTATTTATTTTAATTTATTTATTTTAGGACAAAATTGATACATAATACATATATAAGTTCAATGCAATTCATTGGTGTCATTTTATAATAATTTTAGATATATAAAAATTTTATTGAATTTTTCACCGTCTTTACCCACCTCCTAGGAGAATTTGAAAATTTACATAAAAAAATTTTACTTCTTTTGTGAGTGGAATTTCAAAAATCCAAGAGACACGGTTAATATCAAGGACTAAAATCTGGTTCAATGAGATGAAAATAATTTTTGGTGAATAGTAACTTTTTACTTTTATTTACCACGGTTAAAAGTAAATAGGGTAATTAAGGGTAAAAATGATATTATTATTACCCTAACACATGTCCTAATTCTATTGGATAAGTGTAATTAGACCAAAAACAACATTAGGAATAAAATATGACCATTTAGTCCCACTTGTATTAGATTAGGATATTTATTATTAATTTATTTAAAGAAGGATTAAAATAGTTAAAATCAATGTTTAATAAGTAAATAATTTTTAATATAGGGTTATACATAATATTAATTCTACTATAAATATTCATTAGAAATCTAAAAATATTTCCTACATAATGGTATTTTATTTATAATTTTTAGACTTTAAATAATATAATTTATTTATGACACAATGATGATACAGTAATTATCTTATTAATGAAATATTGACATAATTGATATTGTAAATACCCAAATAAATGTAATTTGAGACTTTTTATGAATTAAAATAGTTTTATATGTTAATATTACATGTTATTATTTATTTAATTAACTTTATTCGAACTAATCATTCTGTTATGATTTTCACAAAAATCAACTACAAAATAGTGTCAAAATTGACATAAAATAGATGTTAAAAAAATATTATATTATTAATTGTTATTTTATTTCTAAAAATCTAAGGTTCGGAAAAATGACATAGATAAGGTTATATATATTAATAATAAACAACTTTGGGTTATTTTGGCTTGTTATGGTATTTTTATTAACCTTATAGTTTAATAACACAAAAAGACACGGTAAAAGTAAAATTATCTAACATAAAGTTAAACCTAAATGATAAGGTTAAAATAGTAAACTAAACTTTTTAAAATTCTACTGAATGAGATTATTTTGACCCATCCCCACCTTATCTTCTAAATAAATCAATTTGGAGCTATTTAAAACCGAATATGGCTTTGTAATAAAATAATATTTTTAGTTTTTCCAAAGGTTCCCCTCTCCTCCCTTATCAAAGGGAACCTCCTCCCTCTATTCCTCACACCACTTTGAGCCTTCAAGCTTGGAAAACCCCTGCCAATTTCTCCTCTACACTTCCCTATAAACGTCCTAGAGGTCCTGGTCTTCTTCAAAGACCAATTTTGGTGCCCTAAAAGGAGGTCTCAAAGAGGAGCTTCAAAGAAGAGGTAATGTCCGTTACGATTCTTTCAACTTTATTTCTTCTTCCACTTCTCATTATTTAATTGTTTCATTATGAATTAATAACATCCGTATCACTAATATACTGATATGTTATTATAAGTATGAATCAACCCTATTTCACCATCTATCCATCCTACGGAAAACGAAATCACCACGCGTGCGTACGTACGGAATATTGTCTCCACGCCGTGGTGTAATCTATTTTCCACCACCACCTTACTTGGATGGGTATAATGGTGTAAAGAATGAATATATATGATTATCGTAAAGTGATATTGATTCTGAAATAGTATACATACACTCCAATACAATTCCACGATCATGGGAATGATATAATCGCTCATGCAAACTTATGGAATACCGTCTCCACGATGTGATGCAACCCGTTATACATGATCTTCATTGCATAATGATTATATAAATGAATTGGATTAATTAATATGATATATATTACACTAATACCATTCTGTAAATTAGGTATCTATAACCTAAAGAGAAGAATAAGAATTTATTCGACAAAACACGCATAAGAACAAAAAGTAATAAAGACCCGAATAACAAGTAACAATGAAATATTACTAATAATAAGCTAAGAATATTACCATATATGATATCATAACAATGAGTATGATTCTGAAATAATTAAATGACATTATTTAAATAATTATACAGGAGGTTCGGACACTTATGAAGTAAATCGGACCTAAGGTAAGGGAACATATCACAATCTCATTTTATCCGAGATTGTTTATACTTTGGTATTTACTGATGTGTATTTTATCATCCACATCCATGTTTCCTATGTAATATTATTTCCATCCACCAATATTTGTTTAAATCCAATTTTAACAGTCGGAGAGTTTTTAGTAAAAGGTATGAAAGGAATCCTTTGTCGTTTTTCGTACGAGGTACTTTTTGACTTTTCTGACAAAAGTAAGAGAAGAATGTTTTTTTAACATATACGGCATGAATGGATTTTTAAAACATTATTTCCAAGAATATTCCTTTACAAGTTTTCAAGTTTATTTTTAATAAACTTCTTTTAGTTTATAATTGTATGACATGTTAAGAAAGGAAAAGTGTTTTTGATGTAGAAAGGATATTTTTGTCAAGAATGGAGTTCAAGTGTTTTATCAAAATTATTTTCCATTTAAGATAATAAAGGGTTCTTTTGCTATCCCTATTATTACACTGATTTGATTATGTTGTGATGGAATTATTTTTATGAATTCCTTTATCTTATATGATTTGTTTATGATGTCACGATGTTTAAGAATCCCATTTTTATTACATGGGTTGTGCTATGATGTATGGTTTATGATTTTGTGGCACACATAAGAATGGTATCATTATGAGATGGGTGGGACCTATATCTCCCTCAAATTCATTTTGTAAAGATTTTATATCTCATGAGATAGATATGGCTGGAACGGCAGGTTAAACCGGTTCAGTGAAACATGACTAAAATGAGGAATGAACTCGGTTCAGAAATGGAATTTTTCCACTAAGATAGTCTTGGAAATTAGTCTTGACTAATAAGAAATGATTCTCTATGATTATGAGTTCATGCCACAAAGCTTCATGTTTTATGTTATGATTATTGTTATTACATTTCACTACCATGATTTATCCCATGTTATGAAATTATGATCTCTTTTGCAGGGTAAGATTTCCAAAATGTTATCTTCTTATGAACATGATGTGATTGATATTTCTTTTGTTTACCCTTACTGAGTATTTGAGATCACCCTTTTGTATGTTTTCTTTCCCCAGGCCAGGAAGAAGGTTATTAAGTAAGATATGCCAAAAGGGACTATAGATATGTTGAAATAAATGGGAGACAGTGTAGATGCTTTATGAACCAGATGTTTATGTTTCCCAGTTTCTAAAGACACTATACCTATTCGGTCCTTTCATGGTTTTGTTATATGTTGTAATAAGTGTACTTCAATTTTGAAGTACTAAAAATGTATATAAAGTATGGGTCATTATAGTTGGTATCAGAGGAAAGGTATATCCAACCTTTGGAAACTAGGATGTGAAAGCCTTAGTAAGAATCCTAAGGATAAGTATAAGCATAGAACACAATCTTAGTGTTTTATAAATGGCCATGAACAACCAATGAAAATACCTTAAGTGTAAAATTTTATTCTTGATTATGTGTTTTTCCTATTATAATTATAGTTTCCCACACTATTCTTCTTGGTTTTAGTCAATGGCTGGAACTCAAAGGAATCGTGTTAATGCGGAATGCAACGGGCAATGTAATGATTGTCCCCCTGAGAAACCAAATGTTATGGGAGATGGAATGAAAAATCTTGTAGCCATGCTCACACAACTTTCTCAAGCTATGAATCATGCAAGACTTCCAAATGAGAAAATTAAGGAGCAACATTCTGTAGAATCCTTCATGATACAACATCCACCTTCCTTCAGCGGGTCTACTGATCCATTAGTTGTTGAACAATGAATCAGTACTACTGAAAAGATATTTTCAATTCTTCAATGTTCTGAACACGATAAAGTTATCTTAGCAGTGTATCGTTTGGAAGGTGATGCTGATCAATGGTGGAATCTTATCACGAATATGAGGCCAAGAGTTGAAATTGAGTCCATGGAATGGGACGAGTTCAAGAACATATATTTCAATAAATACATCCATTGTATTCTCCGAACAAAGATGGAGAAGGAGTTTCTTGAACTAAAGCAAAAGGATGATGAATCTGTTGGTACCTATGAAGCAAATTTTACAAGACTTTCAAGGTACGCTTCTAGTATTATTATCCAACCTGAGAGTAAGATCGATCGATTCTTTAGTGGCTTAAAACCAAGTATTCGAAGGGCGTTAGCCATAAGGGACTTCAATAGCTATGAGGAAATCGTTCGAGGTGCTCTCAAAGTTGATATATGGATTAGAGTAACCCATCAGTCATATGGGTTTGATAAGAAGAGGAAAATGTAATTCAAAGGAAAATCTAAAGAGCACACTAAAAATAAGATGAGTTTTTCCTTATGCTCAAAGTGTAGAAAGAAACATAGAGGGAGTTGTCTTAAAGGGACAAGTAAATGTTTCAAATGTGGAAAAGAAGGTCATCGGGCATTTCAATGCCGCAATGATGGGAAGAAGATGTCTAATGATGCAAACAAAGTAAGGGATACACAGAATGAACCTACTACACTTCAATGTTTCAAGTGAAAGGAGTTGGGGAATTATGCCAATAAATTCCCTAATCCAAGGGTTGTTGATGATGATTGATGTTAATAAACTCTTAAGGCTAAAGACAAAGTAAATTCACATGCAATTTCTATCATCGATGTGGAGTACGATAAAGAAGTGGTGAAAGGTACACTTTCCATCCACTCTAAAGTAGCAAATGTTTTATTTGATTCTGGATCCACCCACTCTTTTATTTCTGAAGAATTTTCTAAGGGTATCACTGTATTACCTCCACAATTAGATGTTGAGTTAGCTGTGACAACCCCTAATGGCACAACAGTCACATCAAAAGTTTATAATTCTTCTCCGATTGAATTTTGTGGGAAAGTGCTTCCTGAAAATCATGTGATTCTCTCTATAGTGGAATTTGATGTGATTCTTGGCATGGATTGGCTTTCTCTATATAAAGCTCATATCAATTTCCAAAGAAGGGAAGTCACATTTTATATTCCAGATCAATCTTTGATCGTCTATCGATGCAAGGATGAACAAAACCATCAAGTGGAAATTTCTTCCATCTTATGGGTATTGATTCCACTAAATGAAGGTTATTTATCTCAAATGGTTGGTGAGAAACTCATGATCAAGAATATGCCCATTGTACGTGAGTTTGATGATGTCTTTCTGGAAGAATTTCTGGGTCTTCCACCAAAACGTGAAGTTGAG
The DNA here is from genome assembly GCA_963277665.1 of Viscum album. Taxonomy (NCBI): domain Eukaryota; kingdom Viridiplantae; phylum Streptophyta; class Magnoliopsida; order Santalales; family Viscaceae; genus Viscum; species Viscum album. The sequence goes on from OY728143.1 coordinate 327,907,636, forward strand.
TTTTCAATAGAACTCGTACCGGGTGCTTTACCTATTTCAAAGACACCTAATAGAATGGCCCCAATTGAGTTGCAGGAATTGAAGAACCAAATCCAAGAGAATCTTGGTAAGGGGTTAATACGCCCTAGTGCATAACCTTGGGGAGCACCTGTTCTATTTATTAAGAAGAAAGATGGATCAATGAGACTCTGCATTGATTATCGAGAACATAACAAGCTCACTATCTAGACCAAATATCCTCTCCCATGCATTGATGACTTATTTGACCAACTACGTGGAGCTCAATACTTTTCCAAGATTGATCTTCGTTCAGGGTATCATCCCTTAAGGGTCAAAAGGGAGGATATACCAAAGATGGCTTTCTGTACAGGGTATGGACACTATGAATTTATAGTGATGACATTTGGTCTTACTAATGCCCCTGCTATCTTCATGGATTTGATGAATAGAGTCTTTAGAGACTATCTTGATTAGTTTGTGGCAGTCTTTATATGTGATATTCTTGAATATTCAAAGATCAAGGAATAACATGAAGATCACTTGAGAATTATATTGAATACCCTGAGAAAGGAGAAGCTTTATGCCAAATTTACCAAGTGTGAATTTTGGATTCAAAATGTTGAATTTTTGGGTCACATATTCTCAAAAGAGGGGATATCTGTGGATCCAGCAAAAATAGAGGTTATCGAAAGATGGTCGAGACCAACAACAGTAACTGAGATCCGATGTTTTCTTGGTTTGGATGGATATTATCGACGTTTTGTGAAATATTTTTCACGATTATCTAATCCACTCACCAGGTTGACTCGGAAAGGAGTTAAGTTTGTTTGGACGGAGGAATGTGAAGAGAATTTCAAGGAGTGGAAGAGAAAGTTATCCAGTGCACCTGTGATCACACTACCTTGTAGTGGAGAAAGGTTTGTGATCTACAGTGATGCATCCAAGAAGGGATTGGGGTGTGTTATTATGCGAAATGATATGGTGATAGCTTATGCCTCACAACAGTTGAAAATCCATGAGAAAAATTACCCAAATCATGATTTGGAGTTAGTTGCGGTAATCTTTGCATTAAAGATTTGGAGGCATTATATTTATGGGGAAAGGTGTGACATTTATACTGATCATCAAAGTTTAAAGTATATTTTCCCACAAAAGGATCTGAATATGAGGCAAAGAAGATTGTTGGAGCAGATTAAGGATTATGACTGCTCAATTCATTACCACCCTGGGAAAGCAAACAAGGTGGCAGATGCATTAAGTCGACAAGACCATGCTAGTTTATCCATGATTAGGATCACAAAAGATCCAATATTTATAGATTTACAAATGATGGATCTTGGAATTATAATGGAAGGGGAAAAATCGTGTCTTTCTCAAATGAATGTTCAACCATCCATACATGTGATGATTAAAGGGGCACAAAAAGAAGATTTAGAGTTAAAAAAGAAGGTGAGAAATTATCCTTAATTCATCCTTGATTGTGATGGGATAATAAAGTTCAGGAATCGGGTTTGTGTTCCTCCCATCCTCGAATTGAAGAAGGAGCTGCTGGATGAGGCTCATAGTTCATCATTCTCTATTCATCCTGGAAGCATGAAGATGTATAGGGACCTGAAAGAGTACTTCTGGTGTGATGGAATGAAAAGAGATGTTGCTGAATATGTCTCTCGATGCTTGGTTTGTCAGCAAGTTAAAGCTGAGAGACAGAAGTCTAAGGGGATGTTACAACCATTACCCATACCCGAATGGAAATTGGAAAACATCACTATGGAATTTGTCACAGGACTTCCTAAAATATCCAAAGGCAATAATGCTATCTGGGTCATAGTCGATCGTCTTACAAAGTCTGCACACTTCATTTCTATTAGAAAGGATTTCTCTCTGGATCATCTTGCTAGGATATATGTAAAGGAAGTGGTAAGATTGCATGGAGTACCACTTTCTATAATATCTGGTCGGGATCTGAGGTTTACCTCAAAGTTATGGCGAAGTCTTCAGCATACTCTGGATACAGAGTTGAGTTTCAGCACTGCTTATCATCCTCAGACAGACGGTCAGTTTGAGAGGAAAATTCAAACTCTAGAAGATATGTTGAGATCTTTCTCTATGGATTTAAAAGGTGGTTGGGATCAACACCTATCTTTGGTGGAATTTTTTTATAATAATAGCTTTTACTCCAGTATTCAGATGGCTCCTTATAAAGCTCTCTATGGAAAGAAATGCAAGACTCCAACTTTCTGGGATGAAGTTAGGGAAAGAAAGCTATTAGGACCTGATCTTGTTGATGAGATGGCAGAAAAGGTCTGATCTATTCAACAACACATAAGAGCGGGTCAGAGTCGACAAAAAAGTTATTCTGAAAACCGAAGAAGAGACTTATAGTTTGAAGTGGGTGATAAAGTGTTCTTACGAATATCTCCTTGGAAGAGAGTAATGAGATTTGGAAAGAAGGGAATGTTGAGCCCTAGGTATATTGGTCCTTTAGAAATACTGGATCGTGTTGGGAAGGTAGCTTACCGATTGGCGCTTCCACTGAATCTCTCTCAAGTTCACGATGTTTTCCATGTATCTCTCCTGAGAAAGTACATACCTAATCCTTCACATGTACTCAGCTCAGAAGTTGTACCGCTGGAAAAAGATCTTTCTTATGAAGAGCAGCCAATAGATAATCTTGATCGTAGTGAAAAAGTCCTACGGAACAAGACCACTCGCTTGGTGAAAGTTTTATGGAGGAACCACCAATTAGAAGAAGCTACATGGGATCTTGAGGATATGATGAGGGAGAGGTATCCTCATCTGTTTGTTATAAGTGACGAATTTTGAGGGTGAAATTCATTTTAAGGGGGGTAGAATGTAACACCCGAGACCTTTATGAGAAATATTTTGTTTTTATTTTATATAAATCATGAAAAAATATTTCACTACACACAACACTATCTTGGCTTGCTTTACACGCAATCGCAACCTTCCTCGATAGCTTGCGTCGTACGCAATACCGAGTTTCCCTAAACAACGATATGCTATTATAATATTATTAAAACTAGCCATTATGAATAGTAATATCCACTTTTCTAAATTTTTTGAATTTCATATTTTTCAAAATGGACTTCATTTTTGGATTCGGAATATCGAAATTAGCCTAGGGTGAAATTTTGCTATTTTTCTGGAAATTTTCAATTTTTGATGAATAGTGAAAACACTGGGTTACTATTTAAAAACCGACTTTTTATTTAAATAATTATTTATTTTAATTTAATTTATTTTAGGTCAAAATTGATACATAATACCTCTATAAGTTCAATGCAATTCATTGGAGTCATTTTATAATAATTTTATATATATAAAAATTTTATTTAACTTTTCACCGTCTATTACCCAACTCCTAGGAGAATTTGAAAATTTACATAAAACATAATTTTACCGCTTTGGTTAGTGGAATTACGAAAATTCGAGAGACACAGTTAATATCAAGGACTAAAATGTGGTTCAATGAGATGAAAATATTTTTTGGTGAATAGTAACTTTTTACTTTTATTTACCACGGTTAAAAGTAAATAGGGTAATTAAGGGTAAAAATGATATTATTATTACCCTAACACATGTCCTAATTATATTGGATAAGTGTAATTAGACCAAAAACAACCTTAGGAATAAAATATGACCATTTAGGCCCACTTGGATTAGATTAGGACATTTATTATAAATTTATTTAAAGAAGGATTAAAATAGTTAAAATCAATGTTTAATAAGTAAATAATTTTTAATATAGGGTTATACATAATATGAATAAGAATATTAATATTAATTGGAAATCTAAAACTATTTCCTACATAATGGTATTTAATTTATAGTTTTTAGACTTTAAATAATTTAATTTATTTATGACACAATGATGATGCAGTAATTATCTTATTAATGAAATATTGACATAATTGATGTTATAAATACCCAAATAAATGTAATTTGAGAAGTTTTATGAATTAAAATAGTTTTTTATGTTAATATTCCATGTTAGTATTGATTTAATTAAATTTATTCGAACTAATCATTCTATTATGATTTTCACAAAAATCAACTACCAAATAGTGTCAAAATTGACATAAAATAGTTGTTAAAACAAATATTATATTATTAGTTGTAATTTTATTTCTAAAAATCTAAGGTTCGGTAAAATTACTTATATAAGGTTATATATATTAATAATAAACAACTTGGGGTTCGTTTGTCTTGTTATGGTAAATTTATTAACCTTATAGTTTAAGAACACAAAAAGACACGGTAAAAGTAAAATTATCTAACTTAAAGTTAAACCTAAATGATAACATTAAAATAGTAAAATAAACTTTTCAAAATTCAATTGGATGAGATTATTTCGACCAATCCCAACCTTATCTTCGAAATTAATCAATTTGGAGCTATTTAAAAATGAATATGGCTTTATAATAAAATAATATTTTTAGTTTTTCCAAAGGTTCCCCTCTCCTCCCTTATAAAAGGGCACCTCCTCCCTCTCTTCCTCACACCACTTTGAGCTTTCAATCTCGGCCAAAACCTGCCAATATCTCCTCTCCACTTCCCTAGAAACATCCTAGTGGTCCTTGTCTTCTTCAAAGACCAATTTTAGTGCCCAAAAAGGAGGTCTCAAAGAGGCGCTTCAAAGAAGAGGTAATGTCGGTTACCGATTCTTTCAACTTTATTTCTTCTTCCACTTCTCCTTATTTAGTTTTTTCATTATGAATTAATAACATCAGTATCACTCATATACTGATATGTTATTATGATAATGAAACAACCCTATTTCACCATCTATTTATCCTATGGAAAATGAAATCACCGCGCGTGCGTACGTACGGAATACCGTCTCCACGCCGTGGTGTAATCTATTTTCCACCACCACCTTACATGGATGGGTATAATGGTGTAAAGAATGAATATATATGATTATTGTAAAGTGATATTGATTCTGAAATAGTATACATACACTACAATATAATTCCACGATCATGGGAATGATATCATCGCTCGTGCGTACGTACAGAATACCGTCTCCACAATGTGATGTGACTCGTTATACATGATCTTCATTGCATAATGATTATATAAATGAATTTAATGAATTTAATGAATTAATATGATATATATTACACTAATACCATTCTGGAAATGATGTATCTATAACCTAAAGAGAATAATAATAATTTATTCGACAAAACACGCATAAGAAAAAAAATTAATAAACACCCGAATAACAAGTAGCAATGAAATATTACTAATAATAATCTAAGAATATGACCATATATGATATCATAACAATGAGTATGATTCTGTAATAAGTCAATTAAATTATTTAAATCATTATACAGGAGGTTCGGACACTTACGAATCAAATCGGACCTAAGGTAAGGGAAAATATCACAATCTCATTTTATCCGAGATTGTATATACTTTGTTATTTACTGGGGTGTATTTTATCATCCACATCCATTTTTCCTCAATATGTAATATTATTTCCATCCACCTGCAATTTTTTAAATCCAATTTTACCCTTCGGAGAGTTTTTAGTAAAAGATATGAAAGGAATCTTTTGTCGTTTTTCGTACGAGGTACTTTTTGACATTTCCGAAAAAAGTACGAGAAGAATGTTTTTTTAACTTATACGGCATGAATGTATTTGTAAGACATTATTTCCATGAAGCTTCATTTACAAGTTTTCAAGTTTATTTTTAATCAACTTCTTTTATTTTGGAATTGTATGACATGTTAAGAAAGGAAAAGTGTTTTTGAAGTACAAAGTATATTTTCCTCAAGAATGGAGTTCAAGTGTTTTATCAAAATTATTTTCCATCTAAGATAATAAAGGGTTTTGTTTCTATCCCTATTATTACATTGATTTTATTATGTTGTGATGAAATTATTTTTATGAATTCCTTTATCCTATATGAATTGTTTTATGATGTCACGATGTTTAAGAATTCCATTTTTATTACATGGGTTATGCTATGATGTATGGTTTATGATTTTGTGGCACACATAAGAATGGTATCATTATGAAATGGGTGTGACCTATATCTCCCTCCAATACATTGGGTAAAGATTCTATATCTCATGAGATAGACATGGCTAGAATGGCAGGTTAAACCGGTTCAGTGAAATAGGACTGAAACGAGGAATGAACTCGGTTCAGAAATGGACTTTGTCCGCTATGATAGTCTTGGAAATGAGACTTGACTAATAATAAATGATTCTCTATGATTATGTGTGCATGCCACAAAGATTCATGTTTTATGTTATGATTATTGTGATTACATTTCACTACCATGATTTATCCCATGTTATAAAATTATGATCTGTTTTTCAGGGTAAGATTTCTAAAATGTTATGTTCTTATGAATATGATGTGATTGATATTTATTTTTTTTACCCTTAATGAGTATTTGAGATCACCCTTTTGTATGTTTTCTTTCCCCTGGTCAGGAAGAAGGTTATTAAGTAAGATATGCCAAAAGGGACTATAGATATGATGAAATAAATGGGATACAATATAGACGCTTTATGAAGCAGTTGTTTATGTTTCCCAGTTTCTAAAGACACTATACCTATACGGTCCGTTCATGGTTTTGTTATATGTTGTAATAAGTGTACTTCAATTTTGAAGTACTAAAAATGTATATAAAGTATGGGTCGTTATACTACTAGAGTTGGGACTCGGGAGGTCACTGTCTCTCTTCTACCATTACCATCCTTAGAGGAGTTAATTTTATTGGGAGGGTCATGAAATAATGTTATCAGAGGATCACGTTGTGGGATGGGATTGATTTTGGGGTTAGGAAGGTGTGTGATTGCATGGATTGGTAAAGAAACTCTATCAGCTAAGTCTAGAAGGCATTGCAAAAACAAGAGACCGGTTGAGTCATTGGTATTCAGGGTTACATGTTATCTAATGCGCAAGCCTTTAAGATTAAAGAAACTACTAAATTAGGTGATATTGGTTGCAATTTAGAGACCTAGGAATGGATCATGCATCATTCTTCTTTCTCATTCATCTCTGAACGTGTTTTTGAATGGGTAGATCTTGGGAGAGGTTCACCTATAAAATAAAATAAAACAATTAATTAATATTAATTCTTCTTTATTCTAGGTTTAGGAACTCTAAACATTTTCTTTTTCACAGGAATGGCTCCAGGTTATCGGCCTCATCAGGTTCTCATAAAAGATGTTCAGAATGTTGCGCTAGAAAATCGATACAGGGTAGAGGTTGATGTTAATGACACTTATAGGAGGACACTATGAGAGTTGTAGTTCTATAGTTTTCCGAGATATGACGGATCTGTTTCAGATGCACACATAGAAGACTGGTTAGAGGAGGATGATATAAAATTCACTTCTATTCATGCTTAGAAGGAGCAATGGGTTTCATTGTCTTGGATGATGTTGTGTGGGGTAGCAAGCCAGTGGTGGTTCTTATTCCTTCGAGATTGTGAGGAGTCTATAATCTCAGGGGAGGAGTTTCGAGACCAGTTAAAATAAGAGTTTCTTTCTTCATCCACAAAGGTGGCCTATCAGTAGGATCTTCTTACCCTTTGGTAGGGGAGCACCAGTGTGTGAGAGTTTGGAATCCATTTTGGTAATATTTTATGATATGCTACTGACCTGTTTTCTGGTGAGGAGGCTATTGTGCGGCAGTTCGAGGAGTCTTTTCATCTAGAGATCGAGTACCAAGTGACCCCATTAATTTTGAAGATGTATCTTGAGGTTCTTCCAAGATTAGAGGTAATTAAGAGGACATTATTCAGAACAAGATCATCACAAGAGTTTAGTCCTCATGATTCTTCCCAAAGTAGAGATGTGGTCTATGGTTCCCATTTGTCAGTACAAAAGAGATTCTTATCGTTCAGGGTCATCCCCAGCCCTCAATGCCTTATTTATTTGAGGGAAGTTTCTATCAAAACTCAATTAGTGGGTTAGATGAATAGTATTTTTGGAGGTTAAGGTCATTAGTGATGAGATTCCATGACCTTTATAAGAATTCAATGTGCATCAGTTGATTTAGTTTAGGTTCCTCTATTGGGGAAGTTCCATCCAAGGTTGTTGTACTAGGTTTCTCTAATTTTTGATTAGTAGATACATGATGGGGTAGATAGAGGGTAACCCTAGGATTCTCCCCTTCCTCCGAGAGAAATGTACGGTCGTCAAGGATGTCATCATCATGGTTGGAGTGGTCATGGAGAAGGTCATGGTCAGTTTAATGCTTTAGTGTTTCCATCCCCAGGTGATCCGAACATCATTTAGGGAACCCTTTTCTTTTTTTCTACATGGGTGCATGCTTCTTTTAGATCCCATATGGATGAACTCATTCAAATCACGTGCATTTTTCCATGATTGGGGACTTGGTGTAAAGAGGCTTTCAATACCCTTTGGGTTGACTATACCAGTTAGAGGTCAAGCTGACTTGTTTGAACTATTTATTAAATATGATTTACTGATGGGGAAGAACCACTCTTGGGGAGATTTCCTATGTTTATGTATACATCATATGACATCATTCAAGGCATGGATTGGTTGTATTTCATTCAAGCTATTAGGGATTACTTCTGGAGGTTGGTTGTGTTCTTCAATGAAAATATAGATCTAGTAGTGTTTGACAGTGAGCGAGATCCTCATATGTGTTAGAGGTGTGTTTCTTCATTGTCATACATGATTGATGAGATGATGCTGAGTAATTGTAATTTTCATCATTCAGTGTTTCCCATGTTTATATACGAGTTCCCTAATGTCTTACCATTGTTGGATGTAACGTTACCCCTTTGAAAATATATCAAGGTTTGGATCTAACCATATCCAGACATGTAACCTATCAAGATGCCTCTATATAATATGGTGCCTTCTAAGTTGAGAGAGTTGTGTATACATCTTTATGGTATGTTTTATTGTGTTTTTTTGTTGAGAAAATGTCCATCTGTGGGCAGCACCTATTTTTTCGTAAAGAACCCTAATGAAATTTTTCAATTGTGTATTGATTATCATCCCTTGAACCATGTGACAATGAATAACCGCTATCCTCTTCCACATATTTCTGATTTATTCAATCAACAAAAGGGTGAAAGTTGGTTCTTTAATATTGATTTGTAGTCCGGATATCATCATATGTGTGTAAGGGATGAGAATATCCCAAGGATTGTTTTATGTTGTCATCGTGGGCATTAAGAGTTTGTTGTGATGCTGTTATATGTGATGAATTTTCTAAATATGTTCATAGGGTTAATGAATACTGTGTTCTGTGATTTCATATATAATTTCATGGTGGTTTTCATCGATGAAATCCTTGTGTAATCCGCATATGAGGAGAATCATTCAGAGCATCTACATTCCATTTTGGGTGCTCTTCATCATTAGAAACAATACAGAAAGTTATCGAAGTGTGATTTTTGGGCTCATAAAGTCTGTTTCTTAGGTCATGATGTATCTCAATATGAAGTATCTATGGATTCGTTAATGGTAGATTCATTTGTTTCTTGTAAATCCCCCATTACAATAGTAGAGGTGTAAAGAATCCTTTGTCTTGCATGCTATTACATGTGGTTTGTAGTTTATTTCTCTTAGGTTTTTATTCCTCTAATAGTAATGACTAGAAAGGATTATGACTTCTTGTGGACAGATTAGTGTCAGACAACATTTTAGTATCTAAAGAGGAAGTTGGTTAGTGCTCCATTTCGTTGTCTTCTAGTAGAAGAAGTTTAGTTTGAGATTTTTTATGATTCTTTACATCTTTGGTTGAGGTTTTTTCTAATACCGCAGATATCAGTGGATTTTAATGGGTCTCAACATTTATTCCCCCATGAGTGTATCTATTCCACCCATGATCTTGAGTTGGAAACAATTTTTTTTCATGAATATGTGGAGGCATTTGTTCATCAATGAGCGCATTGTGGTCCTCACTGATCATAAAAGTCTAAAGCGTGTTTTCTTCCAACATGACTTGAAATTATTTATGTGTTGGTGGATGGAGTTATTATAGGATTATGACTTCAATATTTCTTATAAACATGGAAAGGGGAATGTTGTGGTTGATGCACTGAGTAGGAATACATGCAGTGATGTGGTGCCAGAATCAAGCGATTCTTGGAGAGTTATAGAATAATTTTAAGCATTGAATCTAGATAAGGAAGGATACAGGGGAAGAGGATGTGGTTTTTAGATGATTTTGTTTCCATCTCTAGTGTTTTATATAGAGGAATCCCAATTTGGTGATCCTGAGGTGGAGGTCCAGATACACTAGGTTATTTTTTGTGAAGCCCCTGATGGTTGATCTAAGAATGAACAACACTAAGTGTTGTTTCAGGGAATGATTTTTTTTCCTTTTGTGCTGAGTGAGATGGTTCTCATATATTTCCGTAGTTTAACTTTGGTTGTAAACCCTATCATTAAAAGGATGTACCTTGACTTGAGAGGTTAGTTTGGGTGGCTTGTTTTGAAGTGTGTAATTGTAGATTTTGGGTCTCGATATTTGGACTTCCTTAAAGTGAAGGTCAAGCACTGTGTTCCCAATGGTTTATTTTACTAGTTAGATATTCCTCATTGGAAGTGGAAGGATATCTTGATGGATTTTTTACTAGTTTACATCAATATCATGGAGTATATGATTATAAATGGGTGGTAATGGGTTGTTTAATGAAATCGACCCACTTTATATAGGTCAATAAGTCGAGATATATATAGGTTTTATTGAGAAAGTATTTAGAGGTTGTGGTGAGACTGCATAGAGTCCCAAGGACGATCATTTCATATTTAAATTATCATTTTACCTCTACGGTGTTGAGAGGTCTCCATCATGCTTTTGGATCAAAAATATGCATTAAAACTACTACTCATTCAAATAGAGATGGTCAGACAAATGAAATCCTCAAGACTCTTAAAAACATAATTTGTTCTTATGTCCTGGATTTTTGTGGTTCTTGGATGAGGCACATGTCCTTGGTAGATTACAAATACAACAATAGTTTTCACTCCACCATCAGAATGGTACTATTTGAAGCTTTTTATGGATGAACTTTTTTTTCTCCATTGTGCTTGAATGGGGTCAAAGAGTCAGTAATTTTTGGACCAGAACTAGTACATAATACTATAGAGATGGTTCACGTGATTCAACATAGGATGAAGAACGAACAGGATCATCCAAAATTATATAATGATTGAAGGATGAGACATATGGAGTTTGATATTTGAGATCATGTGTTCTTAAAGGTGACTTCCCATCATGGGAAGTTATGGTTTAGTAACTGGAGTAATATTTATCCTTGTTTTGTTGGGAATTTTGATGTATTATCTCATGTTGGAGTCATGGAGTATTGGATAGCGGTTCCCCCGTAGATTAGTTGGATACATAATGTTTTTCATGTGTTGCTACTTTTTTGTTATCTTTATGATGACCCTCATATCATCGATTGGGGTGAGATCAATGTTAACGATGATGTGACCTTTAAAGAGAAGCCTATAGATATCCAGGGCTATGATGAGAATGTTTTATGTCAGTGTGATATCCCCTTGGTTCATGTCATGGGGCGACACAGTGGTGTGGAGGAGAGTACCTAGGAACGTGATTTCTAGATACACTCTTAGTACTCTAATATATTTTATTCTTAGATATTCTCATATAAATGTGTTTGATTTGTGGTTTTACACATTTTCTGGGTTGCAATATGGATTCATGTTGTTTCATGTTTCCACTTTCCCAATTTTGAGAGGTATCACCCCTGGGAGAGTGGTTAGGAGAAGTTTTTGGTTGTTTCATGGTTTTGTGTTGTTTCTATTATGAGGTGGTTGACATCCTATAATGAAAAGTGATTTAGAGGTATCTCAAGGAGTGTTTGTTTGGATAACCCCTTTTTGTGTCCTCTCTGGGTTAGTTTTTGATTCTTGAGGACGATAATATTTTGAGACGTATTTGTTGTAAGGAACTAAATCTTTGTGGATTGACCCTTTGCATGTTCATGAGGCTTATAGATATCAGAGGAGGATTTAGTGATTTATAGAGAATTATGGGTGTTGAGGACTAGGATATGGGATCTTTCATGACTTGAAAGTGGGATTAAAATTAAATAATATTTCAGGGTATGAAAAATAAATAAAATGAAGAGGAGATGGTTTTTTTTCTGGAAACCGGCCTTGAGCCATTAAACGATGTGAAAATATTTTCTAGACACTCGAGTTGTCAATTTCATAGGATAAAGTGTCACTTTCTCTCATCCCAGGAGACCCATAAGTCTCCTCTTTATAGTTTTGGAGATCCATTCGATGGGAATCAATCTCAAGATTCCATCTTCGATCCTTAGTGACCTGGCTTGATCCATCGTGGGTTTTTCCTTATTTTTCTAACAGTTTCTCCGAGTTTTATCTTTTTTCCTCTTGTATATTATCATTGTCCTGTGGTGTCAACTTAACCAAGGTTCTAATGGTATTTATCTTGTATGTTGTTGGTATGGTGGTGCTACGACATCCTCAAATGGATGCATATTTTATAGGATAGGTGATCCGAGATCTATTGAGTTGTCAATTCTCGTGCGAAGAACATCAACAACCTTTAATGGTTGGGGATTCATTGGTTCTCTATTTCCTTACGTGTAATCATAGATTTACCATGATTTAGACCCTTGGATCATAATGAAAATGACCAAATTTAATATTTGAATCATATTAAATAATTTTTATTGATCACATAGCAATGTTGATTCTTTATACCGTGATAAAAGTTTTCCTCTTGATTTTTTGGATAGTGTGATATCTATTCTATTATTAGATTATCATTTTTTAATGGAAATTGGTAATAAACATAAATCTTAAATTAATTGATAACTAATTGGATAACGGAATTAAACAGGTATGTTTGATGAATCTGGTTTTTTGTTGTTGTAATTTGATAATAATCAAATTAATGCAAGTTTTCATGTTTAATTGAATTAGTTAATGAACCTAAATCATTTTTATTCTTGTTGATAAAATAATTAAAGGCATGTTAAATTTATTGTTTAATTAATTTATAATAGTTTTTATAGATTATTTATTTGGATGACTATCATTGGAACTTGTGATAATGAATCAGTTAATTCAATATGGAATAAGACCTAGTTATGTGACAAAAGATAATTCCTTTGTAGGGACTGAGTTTTCCACTATTTTATAAAGGTTGATTGCCTTGTGCCTTGGAGCCATGAGAGATCATCGTGTGTAATGGTTTAATGTCTTGGTTTGCGACTGTGATCTTATTTCTATGATTATTTCTTAATTCTTGTAATGTTACATGGGCAAGTGATAACTGGTGTTGGAGGGATGTTATTTTATTTGGGTAAAAGAATCATGGATGTGACGTGATCATGGGATGGCTGATCCTCAAGGGATGTTGTGTGATGAGGGGTAGGTAGTCCCGATTGTTGTTGAATCAGTTGAATCCTAGATTGGTGAGATGCATTGGTATATGAATGTGGACATTAGGGAGGAAATCAGAGATGACATAATGGGTTGAATCTTAGTTTACCCATTGTTGTGAAAGTTGGATGCTTGTTTGAATCTGTTGTTTGGCTAGAGGCCAGATTGTTTTTTATTTTCTTTCCATTCCCCACTGATGGAGGTAGATATATGTGTTTGGTTACTCTCCTTCCATGGGAGACAATCACACATGGGGTATTCCATGTGATTTTCATGACTAGTTTCTCGTGTTTGGATTAATTTACTTTCCTACTGTAGGTGGAAAATACATGACAGGTAGTTAATCCACTCACCATATTGATCCCCTTATGTCTAGGAGTTTATAATGTTTTCCTAGAGCACCTGGTGATATGGATATTAATTTCATTAAATAAATGAATAAATGTATAACCCATGAGGTTGGATCATCCTAGGATAAAATGTGGACATTGAATTCTGAGAAGTTGTGGACACTATTATCTTATACATGGAGGTCATGGATCTTGTGGAAATTCTAGTGAAATCTAATGTGGAAATTGATAATGGTTAATTAGTGGTTAATAATTAATTAACATAAATTGAAACTACTGAAAATGAATAAGATAATTTAGTTTATCTCTTAAAAATGGTTGTGTGCTTATAGGATATCTGGTCTTAGTAGTTGAGGTTGGGAGTCCAGAATACATTAGCTCTAGGTTTTTCTCAGACCTGGATATTTCTATAGTGTAGTTGTTATATATATTATATAATGTACATTTTCTGTTTCTATATGCTACTCTACCCTTTCGATTAAGGAAACTGATACCCTAGGGATTCTAAGCCCTATGGGGTCTAAACATCCTAGTCCATGGAAGGATGGATGACTAACCCCTTTGGCCCCACTCTCTTCTCCTAGTAGTTACTTGTGTTGATATGCACAGTAGTTAGTTCTCCACATAAATATAAGTAGAGTTTTGTAATCGCTTTTTTTTATTTTGCAATCATATATTCTAGATATAGTTTCCTAAGGGCTGTTTTAGGTATAACATGTATAGGATGTGATGGTTTGAAGATCCATACTCAATTTATGGGTTGTGTTGGATTGACGTATAATACCTAACATATGAAATAATTTATGTGATTTATGGTCGATCCTAGAAACAACATAGCTACTTTTGGATATCTGGATGTGGTGGTGTGTTGCATGAGGTGCATGTTGTGGTGCTTCGCCCATGTTTTTCCAGGCTATCCTTTTTAGAGGGAGATGTTGAGGACATGCGATGTTGGGAATGAGTAGAAAACTAGGGGAAAGTGATAGAAATGTACCCTTTATTTTCTTTGTTATTTTATATTATCTTTTATGTGATAATTTCTGGAAGTATCCATAGTTGGGATGGGAACATATTATACGTGTTTAGGTGATGAGTTAGTTTTACTTGTTTTTCACTATGCTAAGGCATTCTTTATTTACCATTTTCACAAGAGACATTTGGGAGGATCCTACTAAATATACTATTATAATCACCCAATGAATATATAAAAAAAATTAGGTTATTTAGAGAAGGTTTGGGATTAGGTTTGTTACTACTAGCTTGAGGTCATAAGAGCTATTTCATATTTGTGGTCACTATCATATTTACATTGTTTTGGTATTTTCATTTTTTCCTTTCAGTTGTAGTAGTTCTTTCTTGAAATTACATATGTGTACATGGAAATTTTCCTATTTTAGTATGAGTAAGAGTTTACCGATGTCTATCTTATCTCTATCTCTCTCTTCCACATTTGTTTCTATTAGAGGGTTATTCCTCCAATCTTCATGTTTATTATACCCTCAGTGTTAGTCGCCAATCTGGGGCCTACTAGAGGCGGGACTTTTGGGTCACCATCACTCTTCACCCATTATCAGCCAAGGAGGGGTACACTTTATGGGGATGGGGGTAATGAAAAAAATTATGGTAAAAAATATTATAAATTTGCCATTTATTTTCCAATTGTCACATTATATATAAAAAATACATCCTCTTAATATCAAAAACATTGTAACTATATTTAAAATTAAAATAGGATAACTAAGGGATAACCAAAAAGAGAAGTTATAAAATACATAAAAACATATATAAAATTTATTTTTTGTTGAAATTACAACCTTATATCATTATAGATTCAAATATATGACCTTGTTGAGAAATTTTGGTTGAATTTTTATTTACTATTAATTAATATTTTTGATATTTTCCAAAAGTATCCCTCCCTTATATTATTAAATTAAACCTCTACTTATCTTTTATTCACACCTATAAAGTACTTTAGTTTAACAAAAGTCTTCCCAGATATCCTCCAATATTTCTTCCCTTCATCCTATAAGCCTTAATTAGGGAAATAATCCAACCAAATAAGTAAATTTTTTAAATGAAAATGAGATACCCAATGAATAACTAACCTTCATCAATGAATGTTTTTATTTATTATTTAGACCCCCCAAATTATTTTTATTTTATTTTTATATAATAAAATTAGTATCCTAAATATACTAGCATATTTTTATTGTAAAGGTTTGATATAAAAATTCACACACTTCCATCCAATGGGTAATAAACTTATTGTTCATGTGTACGGTGAAAACCCACCTCCCGAAATAATGATTGTTTGTTTTTCCTTTACCACCTATTATGATGGAAATTATGATGGAAAAACTATTTTATTCATGATATTTATGATATTTATAACATAATTATTCTTTTTTAATGTCAATATCATATCTACCCTTTCTAACTTCTAATATTTTTGGAAATGATAATGCCGCCCATGCGTGCGTATGGTTTACCATCTCCACAACGGAATGTGATTAGTTTTTACGTATATATTTTTAATGGATGGTAATAAGGATGTATTTTTTGAATATATATGATATATATAACATTAAAATGATTTTGCAACAATAAAATATCATATATTATTCTTTCTATTAATGTGAAAAGAAAATGAAAATAGCGTTCATGCATACGTACAGCCTACCATCCCCATGAATGATGTATTTTATTTTTCAACCTTTAACTTTTATGAATAATAATGAATAAATATTTAATATATATATATATATCATTTTTATAATTATTTAGATGATTATATCATGATCTTTCTAATAGTACCAAGGATAACTAGTCAAAACCTGTATGAAATAAAGAGAGATTATTACCCTGAAACATAACTTTAACATGTATTTATTAATAAAGAGAGTAGTATAATGTCATAAGTAAGTTATATATGAAATTATATATATATTTATGAATATTATTATATGTTATATATATAATAAATTTATATTTATTATACATGAGGTTTTAACATATGCTATGAAATTCAATTCTTAAGGTAAGGGGATTTCTAGTTTCCCTTTTATTTTTTATTTTTTTTGAGACTTTAGCCATATTCAACACTCATTCCATATTGTGGTGTATATACTATAAATGAATGTAATAAATGACCCTATTAATTAAATAAATTTTTATTTTAATATCAATTTGATTATATCGCTTTTATGGGGTTTATATTTAAAAAGTTACAAAATCATTTAAGGGATTTATGTCTCACTTTTATTTTTGTGGGACGCAACCCTTATACAATACTCATTTGTTTTAAATGGTGTATACACTACCAATGAATGTATTTTATAAATATTATCCATAATATTATGCTATTTTCATAAAAAAATTATTTTTTTCATTGGGTATATGATTGTACTGATTAGAATGTGATGATTATTTATTTTACAATCTAATCAACATTTTGGGTTGTTTTATTTTATGTATCTTTTGGGGAATAATTATCTTCCATGACCATTTTTTCTAAAAATATATTCTAAATTGTTTTTACTAGACTTATTTAAAGGTTTAAGGTCATTTTTAACCATTTTATAATTTTTAATACATTGTTTGAAAGGAAGGTTTTTTCTTTTTCAAAACGAGGTGCTTTATGAATTATTCAGCAAAATTATTAAAGGAATGTTTGTTTTAACTTATATGTCATGAATGGAATTTTCATCCATCATGACACCTTAATGTTCTGAAGCTACCCTTCCAATCTTATAAGTTTATTTTTAAATAAAATTTCAAATTTCAAATATTAGTGCATTTTAAGAAAATAAATTTTTTTTTAAAGAAGAAAGGATAATTTCCTCATGAAATTTTTTCAAGTGATCTGTAAATATTATTTTCCATATAAGATAAAATTATTTTATGTTACTTATGTTTTACTAGGGATATTATTTACTTCTACTATTCTTATTATTTCTAATAATGGTTTATGTCAATCTTCAATGATATTTATAAAACCCTTTTCTTTTCAATGAATTATGTTATGATTGAATGAGGTTTATAAAACCCATTTCTTTCCATGGGTTTTGAAATTATTAATGATTTATTTTATTGTGTCACACATATATATGTTTTTTATTATGTGATGGGTGGGGCCTATACCTCCCTCCAATTCATTGGTTAAAGATTTATATCTCATCTGATAATTATGGGAATATAGTCGAGAGGCTTGATACATTATAGAGGATGGGGAATCCTGTTCTGTTATTAGAGTATGGGGATTCTTGATCACTTATAAGGAAAGGACTATGGCTAGAGATGGGGGTGTGTCCATCCCAGTAGGTGTAGTCCCCGTGAAGTGCATAGTTAGGTTTTTGAAACACACCTTGACTTATATGAAATGATATTACATTTTTATTTGTATACCACAAATTCCATGTCATATTATTCTGTTATGATTTCATGGATTATGTTCTTTATTATATTATGATTCATGTGTTATGATTTTCCAATATAAATTCCATGAGTATTTTTATGATTTTGATATATAGGGTATGATATTATTTTTTCATGATTGTGTTCTCATACCTTTATACTCATGATATGATTGCATATGTCCTTGGTTTCCCCTTACTGATAATCTGAGATCACCTACTTTTATGGTTATTTTACATATGATATCAAGAAATGTATTATGTTTGATATGTACAAAAAAGGTTCTTGTTACAAATAAAAAGGTGGGAGAAAAATAGATTTGTTATAAAGTTGGTTTTTATATTTCCATGTTTCTAGAGGTACTAATCTAATATTTTCCTTGGGCTTCTAGTTGTGTATTGTTTTAATAATTTTTCAAAAATGATGAAATGATAATGTATGAAATGTAAGTGTCATTATAGAGAAGATTTTCTTATTTTTTGTTTTGGATTTCATCATTTCAGGCAAAGTTTTGTATCTTTTATCTTATTGGATTGAGGTAGGTGTTTTTATCACATGCCTTTATCTTACATGATATGAGATGATTGGTTGTTTTTAAGATTTTTTCATTCCACAATTTGACTAGATAAATACTTCCAATGTGGGTTTTGAAATGGGTTTCATGTGGATTTAATACTTGGAATGGACTTATCGCATGCCATGATTTTTTAAAACATATTTAGTGGCTCCTACAAAGGATTTAATTTATTTAAAGGTGTGTTTAACAACTATTTTATTTTAAAATTAAATTCATGGTGATTTCAAGGTATGGTTTATTAAAATGGTATTTTTGGACCATTTTAAATTACTTTCATGATTATTGGACTTTTGGTGCTTTGAATTTATATTAATGGGAAATGGGTTATTTAAATGGAGTGATATTTTGCTGTTAATTTTAAATAATTTCTTCATGGAATGATTTTAATGGATGGTTAGAGTGGGTTAGTATTTCATGAATGTTTGAAAATGAACTTTTTAAACCTTTCTAAATAGAGTTCGTTTGAAATCATGTTTACCCTCTTTTTAGGGCGCCTTCATTTTTTTATGGTTCCTTTGTATGATGACCCCATGGAGGGCATTTCTTATTCAAGCATATATATGAATTTATAAGTGGATGTTTCATGTGAGGGTGTTGGAGGGCAGATAAAGGATATTATTATACATTAAATTACTATTCATATGTTTAGCCTTTTTTCTCACCTCCATTTATTGATATCCCAAAAACCTCATGCACAAAGGTAGAATGTATGGATGTGTTATATTCTCACATAGTGTTTACAAGCATGATAGTGCCTAAGAAAATTTACACACCCATAGGGGTGTATTTTTTTCATACTAATCGAAATAATATTACTAATGGGGTGTTCTTTTTTTAATGAAGGGGCCTTATATATATTTATATGATGAACAATGTATAATATCATTCATGTCTGATCCTGGTCTTTTTCTCACGATGCTAGACCCATTTGGGTACTATTTAGAGATTCCTAAAACATATAACTCTTTTATATTCTCTAGATTTGGAATTTATGACACCATTAAGAGATTTTTTCAATTCGGTTTATGATTCATTGATGTCTGGGTTCATGATTTGTTTATGTTCTTTTCTAGTTATTTTTTTTGGTCTATGTTAAAATTACATTAAATTTGGTATGAGAAGAATGATTTTTTAAAAGAAAGTGGTGATTTATTTTAAAAATAATTTGATAGATTTTTTGTGAAATGGGTTTGAAATGATTATTTAGTTTATAAATATAAAAGTAATCATTTAATGGTTTTGATTTTAATATTAGAGAAAAATTTGGTTTTTTGAGTTAAAATGATTATTTTAATCCATAATAACTGTATTATTCTTAAACATTTTTTTCAAATTGGGGAAATAATTCACTAGAAAATGATACTTGTTTTCTTGGGATTTCTCAAGTGAAAACACAATTTTTATAAATTATGTTCAAACTAATTATTTTGGATTGTGATATCAGTGAAACTGCAAACAAATATTCAGTGAAATCCTACTGGGCATATTTGAATCACACCTTGGATATACACATATGTGTGTGTAAAAATGTATTGTTTTCTATGAGGTTATGAAATATTGGTCCCTTTCCAATATTGTTTTTTTATAGAGGATGGATTTCTTTGGATTTGGTGAGTGATTGTTGTTCTAGTGCATATTTTTCGTGAATTGTTCATGATCTATTTTATATTTTGGGATGTCGCATCAACCAGTATGTCCAGATGTATTTTATTTTTTTCTTCCATTGTATTGTATTCATTGTATCAAAATTTTTATTTTTTATGGATGTTTTTTATTGTTACATGTCATTATTTCTTGTTTATTTTTATCTAGTTATTTTTTTCATGAATGGGCACTATCTAGAAAGGTCATGGCTACTTATCAGATATTTTTTTCTATTTGTTCATTACTAACTGGGATTGAAATCATTCCCACTAATTCATGTTGATACAATTAAAAATTGTATCTAGACCATTGGGATTGTGAATTAACGCTGTTTACCCTTCCGGAGAGCGGATTCATGTACTACATATAGGGTATCTAGGTCCGGTTCCTTAAGAAATTATTACTCTAACTCATCTCTCGAATTTAGTCTTCTATTTTTCACATGTTTCATCCATAAAAATTACCTTCCATAACTTATTTTTAGTGGTTCACAGAATATAATTTTCTTCCAAAATAGAAGAACCTATACATTGGTTTTATGTCATCTTCCACATTTTTATTGGGTGTAACCTATATAAAATTCTTCTTCTACTTATACCACACGTAATATTTATCACCATTTCTCTTCTTATGCAAATTTTATAACCAATCCTTCCCATAAGAATATTAATCAGTCTTGGTTTATTATTACCATCACTCATCATTATATTGACTAATTTTCTTTTATAATTTCCATTAAATTTATTCATGATTTTAAATGTATAATTGGAGTAGATATTTACCTTCTTTTATTTACTTCATTTCTTTTTATCTTGAATAATAATAATAGTAGATCAACTCTATGATATGAACCTTAATTTTCTTTTATTCACTTGATAATTTATGGAAGTAATCAATAAACATATTTCCACACCTTACCTACCACAAATAGTTGAAAAAAACAAAATATCTTCCTTTTGGAAATAATTTTGGTGGAACTTGACACCTTAATATTTTTGTACATCACAACTCTAATATTGAACTACTTATAATATAAAAGACCACTGATCTTATTTAATTACACATTTTATGATGATGATGTGTTAGAATTCTCAACATTATCCTTCATCCATATTACTCCAAAATTTTATTTTGTTGAAAATATACTATAACATAAAGCATTAATAAAATAAAAAAACTAGATCAATGGTGAAATTTTCCCATGATATTAGAATAGATTTATCTTTACATAATCTCAATCTATTATTTATACGATAATATTTATTTTCAAAATAATTTTATTAGAAATATTTTTGTAAATTATTGTTCTTTTAACAGTGGAATAAGTAGTTTTTAGTTGTGTAACTTCTTAATGATTCAATTTGACATCAATATTAATAAACATAAATATGTGATTATTCTTCTTATATTTAACTAATTTCAATAACTATTTACACAATTTTTTAATATTTTGAATTATATTATCATGCATTTAACATACCTATTGTAAATAATTCTCAATGTCATTTATACTTTTTCTTTATTACCTTTTAGCTAAAGATATTTTATACATATAGAGCATTTTTAAAGTTTTTATAAAGAATAAATTAGTTTAGAAAAAAATTCTCAAACAAAAAATTCTCCCAAAGATACTTTCTTAAATATTAATTAAACAATGTAAACCTATCATTGTAAAGTGATACATAATATCTTTCATCTTCGCTGAGTTTGGTGAGAGTGCTATATTTGTAAAACCATTCTTCCAATTCCACTTTCATTACATCAACTTCAAAATCAATCTATGATGTTTTTTCTTATAACCCTTTCATTTATAAAAGTATATATTTCATAACATTAATAAAAAAAATATCAAATAATACTTTACGTTAGAATAAAACTCAAATAATGATGAAATATGTGAATTATCTTCACATTTTGTATTGGAATATTTTAGAGGATAGATATCAATATATATAACTAAAACAATTAAATATTTAATAACATAATCTATTGGTTATTCCACTTTCCCATTTAAGTATTTTCTGAATTTCTATCCCTCTTTCTATTTATGTTCTTTCTATTTTTAATTGAAAACTCTATATTGGAACTAATAAAATGTGGAACTATATTTATTATTTGAGTAAAAGATAAATATTCTCTAAATTTTCAATCCATATATTTTTTATATTAATAAAAATGAAATAAAAATTATATATAATAAGATATGGAACCATGAACTTTAGTTCCAATTAACATGCTTAGTGGATCATGGAAGTACACTTAGAGGAGGGTATCAAATTATATAAATTTTATTCAATTGTTTTATATTAATTTTACCCATTTTTTCAAACATCTATACCTATTAGGATTAATAAATTTCCTAAATTCTAAAATACATTCACACCTCAAATATGATATAAGTTAAATGATTCATAAAAACAAGGTTTTCATAACATGTTCTTCCCACTAAATGGGTAACTACATCCTTTTTATGTTCTTTTATAGTCCAAGACATAGATTCTGCCATAAAATATTATTATCAATTACATGTGGGTTTGGAAGGGTGTATTTCCAAATTAAAAATATTCATTGTGTTAAATAGGTAAATATTTATTTATACTCTATCCCTCTAGTGTGATTAATATTAAAAAAATATAGTTTTATATTTTGTTTTCCTCCATTTCAAAAATTTTTCCTTCTTATAGAACTCATTAATAAGAATTTTTTCTACCTAAGGCTGACACTAAATCAACTAAATGATCTTATTCCTCCATTATGGGTCTTTGATCTATATTGAATTAAAAATTAGAATCTTGTGCATCATATCACAACACTCTCTAAATGTTTGGAATATTTGACTTTTGCTACAACTAAAAATTCTATCAAATGATGTAGAATTGGATTTTATCATCTTTTTCATGTAACATAACTTATAAACTAAGTGTTTTATCTGATCACAATATATCATCTACTATAACATTAAATTTATCTTTATCTGATCTTATAGAGTATTTTTTGTAAGGACCCAGTTCGAGAATTGAACCACTGAGAGGGGGGTGAATCAGTGGTACCCCTTTTCCCCTTTTTATGTTTCCTTAATATTGAGAAAAAAATCTGTCTTCTATTAAAGATATAATTCCCTGATTAGAAAACAAACAAACATACATCCAAAGGAACACAACAATTTACAAGGTTCACTATTCAATAAGATTAGCTACGTCCTTGGTATGGTTAGAAACAATCCAGCACCATACAATCCACTAAGAAAACAATACATGGAATACTGTGAGTAGGATATACCCTTACACTCGTGAAGCACTGTGAAACAATCACTTCGGTGCATGTGCACCCTCTTAGCACAATAGGGCAATGTCTCTTTTCTTATAACAACTTATGTTACCTGAAATTCCTTTAAAATACACAAGTCTATGAAATTTCAGCAAAAATATTCACTTCCTTACCCAGAATAAAGACAAGGACTCCTTGGACTTGAAATAGATAAATTACAGTTCGAACTTCCTATTCCGAATCTCCATTCCGAATTTTCCCAATCCGATTGTTCAATACACATTATGTCCTTCAATCTGATTCTTCAATCTAAATTATGTCCTTTAATCCGATTCTTCAATCCATATCTTCCTTAGTCCTAGAAACTCAATACGGTGTCAACCAATACTGATTCCCCATTCTGATTAGTTCAGTCCGAACTCTCCATTCTGAATCTCCATTCCAATTTTTCTCATTCCGAGAAACTCAATACGGTGTCAACCAGTATCAAATTCTCGTTACAATTGAAACCATAATGAAAATCTATCAGCCAAACACTTATTTCTCTCTCTATATTATCAGAGATTCTCTCACTACTTAATCATAACGCTTTTACTTTGTACTTTGATCTTCTTTTAGAAGTTCTCCAAAGTGTTCTTAGGTGAGAAACCAAAATATTTTCCCGCTCACTTAGATTCACCCAAATCTTAATTTCTTATAAAATGTCGGAGTAATTAAAACTTTGTCAACGCTTCTAGAATATTCTCAAATCTTCTTCCACTTATCTTGATTTAGAACTTTGGCCTTTTCCGGATCTAACCTTGTTACACAAGTTTCTCGGTATCACATTCTCAGATCCACTCATCTGTCTTCTCGACATCATATTCTCAGATCCACCCTTCTTGATTCTTCGGTATCACATTCTCAGATCCACTCTTCTTTCTTCTCGGCATCATATTCTCGAATCTACCCTTCTTGATTCATCAGCATCACTTTCTCGGATCCACTCTTCTTGAGTCTTCGGCGTCACTTCAATTCTCGTCATGACACTTCACAGCTTCTTCGGCATGACACCATTTCAATTCTCGGTATGACTCTTCATTACTTCTCAGTATGGATTTTCATTTCTTCCTTGGTATGACAAATTCATTATTCTTAGTATGAATCCTCTTTATTCATCGATACCGAAGATTTTGAATTCTCGGTATGAATCCTCTGGATCTCGGTATGACTTCTCTAATTCTCGGTACGACTTCTCCGATCAACTTTTTCTTGCATCATGAGTACTTGCATTTACTCAAAAATTTAGAGTTACAAAACAGCAAAGCATTGTCACAATGTGTAATGAAGTCTTAGAGCCTTCACATCTCCTATTATCCATCTTTAAAAATCAACTGCTTCTAGGTTCCTAGAATTTGCAACATCCCGGTTCCGAATTTCTCAATTTCCAGATTCTGAGTTCTCCGAACACCAGGTTCCGAGAATTGAAACATCTAGGTTCTGAATCATCAAACATCCAGGTTCCGAATTCTTTGAAATGCACGGTGTCTTTCCTTTATCAAAACTTCCTTAATACCATCAAAATACAAACCATGAAAACCATCTCTTCTTTTAGCTTGGTCCTAAAAATCTCCCCCTTTGGATTTTGTTGTCACCCAAGTTTTCATAAATAACCAAACATTGAAACCTCAAGAAATGGAGTAATTATCAATAATTCTAAGCCTACGTGAGCAAACTCGATGTAGGAAACAAGAATCATTGACAGAAAAACCATGTTGTCCATAAGGTAGTGAATATGACATCTTCATCTTCCTTTTCTAACATCCGCATTATTCCTTTAAAGAAATTCAAGTTCTCTCCTACAACCACTCCAATCAAATAGTTAGAAAAGTTCACAACCACAAACACAGCTAAGTTCACAGCTTACCCTCATCTCTCTCTTTAAACAATAGATTCACGATATAAAAAAAACTTCTACTCCTTGACAAAACAATCCAAAGGTAAGAAGAGAGTGGACGGAACAACAAACCTTATACTTGAAGAGAAAGAGGTTGGACACCCATGGTCAACCTCAATCTTGAGAATGATTCCTTCAGAAAGGGTTTCGTGAAAATATTAACAACTTGTTCAGAGGATGAAACATAATCAAGTTTCAGTTTATTCTTTTCCACATCCTCTTTGATGAAATGATATTTGATTTCAATATGCTTTGATCGAGAATGTTGGACTAGATTTTTGGTAAGATTAATTGTGATTTGATTATCACATCCAAAGAGAAAGAGAAACTTCACTTCAACTAAAAAATCTTCCAACTTTGTTTTCATTCAGATAAGTTGAGTAGCGACCATGGTGGAAACAACATATTCAGCTTCATATGTACTGAGTGTCACAGAATTCTGCTTCTTTGAGTGCCAGCCTACATAACT
Source organism: Viscum album (assembly GCA_963277665.1). Lineage (NCBI taxonomy): Eukaryota > Viridiplantae > Streptophyta > Magnoliopsida > Santalales > Viscaceae > Viscum > Viscum album. The sequence goes on from OY728143.1 coordinate 327,933,714, forward strand.
TTTTCCCATAAATAACACTCCAGTAGATGTGGATATTCTATCATCAACATTTTCTTCCCAATCTGCATCTGAAGATCCAAACAAATCAATGTTATTTAAACCACTATACTTGATTCCGAATTCTTTTGTGCCTTTTATGTATCTGAGAATTCTTTTTGCAGAAACAAGATGTGATTCTTTAGGATCACTCTAGATTCTTGAACATAAGGTAACAGAAAAAACAATATCTGGTCTTGATGCAGTTAGGTATAACAAACTTCCAATCAGCTTTCGATATTCTTTCTGATCAACTTCTTTTCCTTCATCATTTTTTCTTAGCTTTGTTCCCACTGAGATAGGAGTTGATACAGGTTTTGATTTATCCATACCAAACTTCTTCAGAAGTTCCTTAGCATACTTTTCTTGGAAGAGAAAAATGAATTATTTTTGTTGCAAGATTTGTAACCCAAGAAAGTATCTCATTCCACCAAACATGGACATATCAAAGACATTCTTAATTTCGTCACCAAACCTTTTACAGCTTCTTTCATAATTCCTAGAAAAAATAATATCATCAATATAGTCAATCACAATGAGAGAAATATGTTGGCTTTCCTTGATGTACAAGTTGCTATCAACTCTTCCTTTCTTGAAGATCATCTCTTTTAAGCAAGTATCCAGTTTTTAATACCATGCTCTTAGAGCATTCTTTAGACCATACAAGGCTTTCTTCCCCCTGCACACATAACTTTCTTCCTTCCCAACAACAAAGCCACATGTTTGTTCACTATATACTTCTTCTTTAAGATCACCATTAAGAAATGTGGATTTGACTTCCATTTGAAAGATTTTGTAGCCTCGTTGTGCAGAAATAGCAAGAAAGATTCGGATAGTTTCTAATCTGGCCACCAGAGAAAAAGTTTCTTCAAAGTCAATTCCTTCAATCTGAGAGTATCCTTTGCAAACCAATCTTTCTTTATTTTGGATAACTTCACCTTCTTCATTTATCTTGTTCCGGAAGACCCACTTTGTTACAATAATGTTCTTATTTTCAGTTTTGGGTACGAGTTCCCATGTATCATCCTTTTCAATCTAATCTAATTCTTCATTCATGGCTTTAACCCATTCTGGATGCTCAAAGGCTTCTTTAACATCATTTGGTTCCACTTTGGAATACAAGGAAGTATGTGATATAGAATTACTTGTTCTTCTTTTTTGAATCGTGTGACGTTGATCACCAATTATGTTCTAACCTTGCACTTGTTTCATCAACCTTGGATATGTTTTTCGTGTTCCTTCCTCATCACTTGATATGGCTGAATATGACTCTTCATCTTGATTAGTATTACGATTCATTGTATCCTTGTCAGAATCATTAACTTCATCTTCCTCATCTTCCTTGTCTGACTGTACATGCTTATCTTTACCTGGATTTTCAATGACTTTTACATCAACTGCATCCACCATTCTTCCAGTTTCTTTGTTAAAACATCTATAACCTCTTCCTTCTGGTGCATAACCAAGAAAAATTACATCTTCTCCTTTCTTCTAGAATTTTCCATTGTTTCCCCCCTTCTTCATTATAATGCATGGGCTCCCAAAAACTTTAGCATGCTTCATACTTGGAGTAATTCCATAGAAAAGTTCATATGGAGTCTTATTTCATTGGAAACTATAGAAACATTGATTTTTAATATAGACATATGTACTTGTAGCTTGCCTCCAAATGTAATGAGTAAGGCCCTGTTCAAGCAACATGGTTCTTCCCATTTCTACCAAGCTTCTGTTCTTCCTTTTAGAAACCCCATTTTTTTAGGTGTATATGGATCACTATATTCATGATGAATTCCATGCTTCTCAAGATAGTCTTAAAATTATTTACTTTTATACTCACCACCATTATTTGTTCTCAACTTCTTCACAGAGTACTCACAGTCTTTCTCAGCTTTTCTTCTAAAGCTTTTAAACATTTTCAGGGCGTCTGACTTTTGTTTCATAAACATAACACATGTAATGCGAGTAAAATCATCAATGAAGGTGATGAAGTACTTGTCTTAATTTGTTTATTTTTTTATCATCGTCCCACATATATCAAAATGTATTAGTTCAAGGGGTTGTTTAGAAAAAATGTCAACCTTCTTATACATAACACTTGTAATCTTTCCTTTCTGACAGGTAGTGCAACACCAATATCTTATTCTTGGAAAATCTAGAATATATCGAACACTTTCCCTTTTAGATAACTTTCTCATATTTCTCTGACACATGTGTCCAAGTATTTTGTGCCACAACTGATTTTCTTCCACTAAGCTCATGTAACAAGAGTTTTGTGAATTTCCAACCTAAAACAGATTACCTTGGTTCGTTTTCCTCTTGTAAAAATCTCCCCATCTTCTTCACTTTTCACAAAAAATCCATCTTTCTTGAAGATAACTTTATTACCCTCATCAGAGAATTGTGATACACTCAGCAAGTTGTGCTTCCACCCATCAACATACAGAGTTGTCTTGGACTTCAATTTCTCCTTCCCAATGATGGTTGATCCAACACCTTTGATTTTTAAATATTCAACATTTCCAAATGTCACAGTGCCTTGTTTAAACTTATTCACATTATTTAGAAACTTCAAGTCTCCTATCATATGTGAAGAACACCCATTATCAAGTATCTAAGGTCATTCTTCCTTTGTAACTTTTAGAGCAGTTTCAACAATAAGATATTTTTCTTCTTTAACTTCTTTCTTCACCTTCATCTTCTGAGAATCAAGAACTTTTTGTTGAGCTGGTAACAACACAAGACATACTTTTGTAATATTTCTAGGTTTTTCACACATTTCTCAAATAGTCTCTAAAGGCTAGAACCAATTTTCTGTCTTGACTTCATTATTCTCATCTTTCTTCAAGAAAACTTTCTCACTCTTCTTTCTTTGAAGATATTGACTCCCCATCAATCTATGCCTTTCATAACTTTTGGGTGTTGGTAATAATCTTGATTGAACCAACTCATATTTGATGTATGCCTGAATCCACCAAAAAACCAACAGTACCCATAGAAGGAGAACCTTCCTCTAAAGCTTTTGCACTGATATTTCTTCGTTACTCTTTCTTCAGACCCACCAACCATTCTTTTGTTAGCATGATTGTTCTGCTGGAATTATGCCTTCTCTGATTTTACTTGTTTTTCACCAGTGTTATACTTACGTTTCCTTGAAACTTCTAAGTTCCCAGTAACAATGGTCTTGGCCACATAAATAGCTTTCTCATCTTTCACAGTAACCACTTTATTCTTCTGTTGAATTTTCTCAGGATTTTCTTGTTGAGATCTTTCACCTACATTAGTATTTGAGTTTTGAAAACATATGTTTCTTAATTCAACTTCCGAGAGCTTCTTTTGAATGAGCTCTAATTCTTACTCTTTTTCTTTCAACTTAACTATCATGTGCTCATTTTGGTTTTTCTCATCTTCAAGAGACTTCTTAAAATCATCATGTTATTTCTCAAGTTCTTCTTTAACATTAGCTTGATTGCATGCTGAGGAACATTCATTTTCCATCTTTTTGTTAAGTTTCTCCAGCCTTATGATCTTCCTTAAACATTCCTTCAATTATTCTTTCAGATGCATCTCAAGCTGAGTTTCTTCTTCTTCCGAGCTGATGCTTCCGAAATCTTCATCATTCACTGTTGCAATGAAAGTATTCTCAAAATCATGCTCAACTGATTTTTTCAGATTCAGCATCACTTTATTCATCTTCTTCATTTATAGATCGAAAAAAATTTCTCTTAAATTTGAAGAACTTCTTTTCTTTCCCCGACTTTCCTTTACCACCCTGCTTCTTCCATAACTTTCTTGTCTTTCTATCTTCTTCATCACTGCCTTCTTCATTCTACCTTCGAGGATAGTTAGATGCAAAGTGGCCAATGCCTCCACATTAAAAACACTTCAAGGGATGTTTTCTTTTGTATTTACCTGTGCCTCTTTTAACATTTTTTGAAAGCAAGGATAAAATATCGTTAAGATTTTTACATACCTCACTTTCAGAGTCAGATTCACCACCATCTTCTTTAATCAAGATCTTCTTATATTTCTACATCATCATGGCTTTGAAAGATAATTCTCTGTCAACCTTTGTCTTGGTCTTCAATGCCCATTCCTTTATCATCTCATAAGTAATGAGTGTTCTATGAAAATCATCAAGAGATAGAGTCTCAGAGTCTCTGTCTTCTAATGAAGATACCTTTTTATCAAATTTATCAGGAAGAATCCTCAATATTTTTACCACCACAGTAGAGTCTTTCAGCTCTTCACCAAGACATATGATGGTACTAACAATATCGTTCATACTAGTAAATAAATCTTCATGTCTTCATACTTCAACCTCCAGATTTGAAGTTTTTTCTTCTTGACTCTTGTGTTGCCTTCATATATGTTTTTCAGTTTGTCCCATATACCTTTGGTTGTGGTCACTCCTTTCACTCTCAAGAAATCACTTTCATAAAGTGAAGATAATATTGCATTCTTGGCTCTTCCATCATTCTCAAGAAACTTCTTGTCAACAGGTGTAAGTGGAACATTATCATCAATGGAAGGAAACCCAACTGTTGCAGCTTCAAGAACTTGATAAGTAATAGACATGAGATATTATATCATTCTATCCTTCTAGATGTGATAGTTCTTCCCATCGACTACAAGAATGCCTTTATTGTTCACACAATTTAGATTTTCCATCAGCAAGTAAAACAATGGAACCTCTATCTGATACCACTTGTAAGGACCCAATTAGAGAAATGAACCACTGATAGGGGGTGAATCAGTGGTACCCCTTTTTCCCTTTTTAAGTTTCCTTAATATTGAGAACAACCTTTTTCTTCTGTTAAAGATATAATTCCCTGCTGAGAAAAAAAACAAGCACACATCCAAAGGAACACATAAATTTACAAGGTTTACTATTCAATAAGAATAGTTACGTCCTTGGTATGGTTGGAAACAATCCAGAACCATACAATCCACTAAGAAAAAAATCCTTGGAATACTGCGAGTAGGATATACCCTTACACTCGTGATGCACTGTGAAACAATCTCTTCAGTGCATGTGCACCCTCTTAGAACAATAGGGCAATGTCTCTTTTCTTGTAACAGCTTATGTTACCTGCACTTCCTTTAAAATACAGAAGTGTATGAAAGTTCATCAAAAATCTTCACTTACTTACCCAGAAGAAAGGCAAGGACTCCTTGGACTTGAGATAGATCAATTACAGTTCGAACTTCTCTTTCCGAATCTCCATTCCGAATTTTCCCAATCCAATTCTTCAATCTGAATTCTGTCCTTCAATCTGATTTATCAATCCGAATTCTGTCCTTAAATCTGATTCTTCAATCCAAATCTTCCTCAATCCGAGAAACTCAATACGGTGTCAACCAATACTAATTCCCCATTTGGATTAGTTCAGTCTGAACTTTCCATTCTGAATATCCATTCCGATTTTTCTCATTCCGAGAAACTCAATACGGTGTCAACCAGTATCAAATTCTCATTACAATTAAATCCATAATGAAACTATATTGGCCAAACACTTCTTTCTCTCTCTATATTATCAAATATTCTCTCACTACTTAATCATCATGATTTTACTTTGTACTCTGATCTCCTTTTAGAGGTGCTCAAAAGTGTGATTAGGTGGGAAACCAAAATATTTTCCCCCTCACTTAGATTCACCCAAATCTTAATTTCTCCTGAAATCTTACAGTAATTAATACTTTGTCAATGCTTTTAGAATCTTATCGAATCTTCTTCTACTTCTGTTGATTGAGAACTTTGGCCTTTTCAAGATCTGACCTTGTTGCACAAGTTTCTCGGTATCACATTCTCGGATCCACTCATCTGTCTTCTCAGCATCATATTCTCGGACCCAGCCTTCTTGATTCTTCGGCCTCACTTTCTCGGATCAACTCTTCTGTCTTCTCAGCATCATATTCTCAGATCCACCCTTCTTGATTCTTCGGCATCACTTTCTCAGATCCACTCTTCTTGATTCTTCGGCATCACTTCAATTCTTGGCATGACTCTTCACCACTTCTTCGGCATGACACCATTTCAATTCTCAGTATGACTCTTCATTACTTCTCGGTATGGATTTTCATTACTTCCTAGATATGACAAATTCTTCATTCTCAGTATGAATCCTCTTTATTCACTGATACCAATGATTTTGAATTCTCGGTATGACTCCTCTGGATCTCGGTATAACTTTTCCAATTCTCTGTAAGACTTCTCCGATCAACTTTTTCATGCATCGTGAGTACTTGTGTATACTCACAAATTTAGAGTTACAAAACTGCAAAGCATAATAACAATGTGTAATGAAGTCTTAGAGCCTTCACATATCCTATTAGTCATCTTTAAAAATCAACTGCTTCAAGGTTCTGAGAATTTGCAACATCCCAGTTCCAAATTTCTCAATTTCCAGATTCTGAGTTCTCCAAACACCAGGTTCTGAGAATTGCAACTTCTAGGTTCTGAATCTTCAAACTTCCAGGTTCCAAATTCTTTGAAATGCATGGTTTATTTCCTTTATGAAAACTTCCTTAAGACCAACAAAAGAAAAATCATGAAAACCATCACTTCTTTTAGCTTGGTCCTAACATTTTTTGTTTGGGAACTCAATTTTTTATTCTTATCAAACACCTTCTTAAATTCTCAAAATTTTGATTTTACTTCATGGATCATTCAATTCACAAAAATTTAAAACCTACGTAGATGATTTCTATAAATTACTTCATCCTAAAAATTAAATAGATATTAACATGCCAAATTCTCTTCTTATCTCTACTTTGATAAGAACCTAGTTTATGGGTCTATATTCCTAAAAATACTCATCTTATGTACTATACAAAAAAATAGTTCATGAAATTTTTCATCATGTAAACATACTTCATTACATTGACTATATATTAATCAAGTTTTTTTATATTGTCTACATAAATACATGAATCACTATATATATTTTTAACAGCAATGACAATTTATAGTGAGTAATTAAACCTATATTTTATTCCCTAATTGTTATTCTACTTTATCTATTATGGAAACACTACTTTGAATTAATATGAGAACTATGTACAAAAACCAATAAAAACAGACCACCATATAACTAGATTACACAATTCAATAGTAAAATAAATAAAAACCAAATAATAAATTTTTATGGTCTATCAATTTTTGTTCCAAATGTCTCACACTTATGTTTCCATATTAGATCAATGGTGATAATATTACCCATCATCTCTTTGATAAAATACAGGAGGGAAGATGAATTTGAAATAAATTAGTCCACCTAGGGACATGGGGTTTTGGTTCTCATCTTATAGTAAATTATCTAATGAAAATGATCTAAGAAGTGTTTCATCCTAGTGTATGCCCTTAGACTCTTAAAAATTGTAATTTGGTAGGATGTTTATTATGAGGGGAGTAGGATTAGGATACTAGAATTCTCACTCACCCTCTCAAACTAATGGGTCTGATGGAAAATGAATAATAAGAGGGGGCATATTATGAACTAAAACATAGTTGAATGAACCAATCCAAATTTTATTTTGTTATAAAGTATTTATGGACATCAATAGTCTCTATAACTTCTAAATCATAAATATATATATATATATTTGTTCATTGTCATGTACTTCAATATATTAATGAGCAATGGCCTCCTCAGGATTCATAGGGCTTGGATGGTTACCTTCCAATTAAGTGCCCATGGGTTTTGGAAATGTTGAATAACTATTGGGTCACATAATCATCTTTCTTGGGTGAAATGGACAATTCTTGATGACATATAGAAATTTTTTACCCTTTTTAACTCCTCATTAAGATTTAAAATATTCTATAAAATACAAAAAAACATTAGAACATAATGTGTCCTAAGAGGTGTCTAGAGTTTTATTTTCAAACTCTATGGTATATTTCAAATAAAATGGTTAAAAATTATTTGATTTAGATCTAGGATTGGGAAATGGATCTCAAGGATACATATCCTTATTTCTATGATAAACTAGTTTCCACCTCTCATTATGTTTATCCAATTATTCCTCCATTGGATTTTTGATATAGTTTGGAATCTAAATTATAGGGACAAAATATTTATTAGATGACCATTTAAGGCCCTAACCTACATGATCTAACACTTTTTGTTGATTTGACTTTAGGTCTTCCAAAAACAAATTTTTCCCTGAAGATCATTCCTCCCCCATTTCTTGAAAAACACTAATGGTGGTTGAAGGTTCTTTTTAGATCCTTATTACCTGGTAAAAGATCGTCTACATTATTGAAAACCTCACCACTCACCAATGAAATTAGAGTACAACCTACCTTAATGTATTGTAATATATCTTCATAGACCCTGATTCACAAATGATTGGGGTCAAGGGAATAATCCCCCCTCTAGTATATGTCTCTACCATAACCAATAAAGATGATTTTTTTCCTTTGAGTGGGTGGGATATCTCTTTTATCTGAATAATTATATCCATTGCATTAACCATCCTAATTCAAAATAGATTACCCTAAGTGAACTTCATGAAAAACCTGTTTAAGGTTCCTAATCCATTTTTTATAGACCTAATAATTTTTTCATGACTCATTCTTTGTAACTCCCTAACCCAAGTCTCCTAGAGTCGGTGCATTGTTACATAACATAGGCTAGATCAAAATAGATCAAGTCTTGAAATAATGATTAGTTTAGTATCCTTAGAATTACTAGATACCTGTATAAGTTTTACATTAAATCATTAAATAAAAAACAACATTATGTCACCTTTGAACACACTCATATCCCAAATCATATCCTTGCAGGTCATTCATAATATACTTCTTCAAATCCTGGGTAAAATAAAACATAAGAAATGGGTGACCTCAGATACTTAGTAAGAAAACAAATCTAGCATAAACTTTCATAAATAAGTATAAACATTGAAGTCAATGTATAAGTCTGAAACCCAAGACTCTAAAAATTAAAATTTATCATAATATGGAAAAGATAAATAAAATAATGAGATTTACTTATTAATATGGAAGTTCTACTAGTCAAATAATCACATGTAATATCAATATCTAATTTCGTAATGATGGAATGAAAAATGATGGACATCATAACCACATATCCAAGACCTCGTGCCAAGACTAAAAATAATATTTTGTCAAGTCCTTGTACCAAGACACTAGTTTGTCTCATGAGACCTATCGATGCACTAAGGAGCTATAGCGGGCTCCACCCGTTACTTACTAAGTCCAATGCATTCCTCATATGAAAAGTTTGAAACATAACATAAACATTCGTATTAAAACTAGCATTTTAAATGTTAATACTTTAACCATAAAACATGAATGGTATAAAAAGATATATCCACATTCAAACATATCACAAAACCTTCAGTAAAATATGGAAGATTGTATAATAATAAATCAACTTCAAACAAATGTAAAATCCATCAAAGGATATTGACATAGATGAAATCAAAACTATTTGAGTGAACTATCTATTTCTATTTTGAAATCTCTTAAAAGTCACATACTTATTAAAGAAAATATTTATTTTTTAAATATTCTTATAATCACGTAAGGGAAGCATCAAAGTTGTTATAATGGTGGAAATAGCCACACTCATCTTAAATGTTAAAAAAGAATTCATACCTTAATTTGTTGAAATGGTCATAAAGTACCTTTTTGGAAAACGATGGAATGATTACTTTACAAAAATTTTATAAAAATTCAGAAGAGGGTAAAAATTAATTTACCCCATCTTCCAGGAAATATTAAAAATGTTTTGAAATACATTTTTAAGAAACCTAAATGTGGATGATAAAAAGGTCCTAGAACATACTCATGTATAAACAACCATAGATAATAAAGAGATTGTAAAATTAACCCTTACCTTGTACTTTTCCTGGGTCAAGGGTACATTAACCTCTTATATAATAGTTAAATCATTGTTATTAAATTATAAAATAACCATATATATAAATATGATATCATATATGATCTTCTAATATGTCATTGTTAATAATATTGTAGTAGTATCATTTTTTCAGGTGTTAACTGATTGATTTTCCTTTATATGTTTTGTTACGTAAGTCATGTTTGTTATGGATAGGTTTGATTTTATTAATATCCAGAATGATATTAAGTTCTTAGAAATTATTTTTAATCATCAAATGAAAATTATTTTTGGAATGGTAACGATGGTGAAATGAATCTTATTGCGTTCGTGGAGACGGTAATCTGTATGAACGCACGAGCGATAATATCATTCTACTGATGATAAAATCATATGTAATTGGCTGGTATATCATATATATCGAATCAATAAGATTTTATATTTATTATTTACATAAATTATACTAATTATTATAACCATTTAAATAATGAAGTGTTGAATAACAAAATACACTATGACGTGGGGACAGTAAGTCATACTTACACATTTATGGTGACTTTGTTATCCATAGATGGATAGAATAATGAATATGGTTGTACCATATTTATAATAACATTATAGTATATAGAAGTTACTAGATTTATTACATTAGTAAGGAAAAAACAAATAAAGATGAAGTGGAAGAAGAAATGAACCTTGAAAGGGGTGATGGAATTATTACCTCTTCTTCAGGTGCTTCCTTTTGATTTGATCAAAAGGGCTCAATAGGTCAGCTTTCTGGTCAAATTTAAGCCTCTAGGTTGAAGTGAGGTTTGTTGGGAATATACTAGAGTAGGTTTTCACTAATCCAAATGGATTTATAGGTGTGATTTCTATATAAGGGGAACTACCCTTTTATAAGAGATGCGAGGGGAACATTAGGAAAGGCTTGAAATATTAATTTATTATACAATTATATTCAGTTTATAATGGCTCAAAAAAAATTTATTTAGAGTCTAATGTGAGGATGATTGAAAAAACTCTCAACCAATAGGTTTTAGACAATTTTAGGTAACCATATTAACCTTATATTTCAGATTTAACTCTTAGTTAAATAGTTTAACTTTTACCATGTCTTCTTTTATTATTATCATACAAGGTTAATAAACTAACTATAAAATTACAAGAGAAACTCAGGTGGTTAATTAAGGAAATTTATATTATTATATAATCCCTTTGGACAAACCATATATTTTTAGTACTATTATATAATTAAATAAAATAGTATTTGTTTTGAAACTCATTTATGTCAATTTTGACACTATTTGGTATTTGGTTTTTTTGAAAGTCATAACAACTTTATCACTTTGAAAAAAAATTATTTAATCAACCCTAACATGTCATATTAACCTAAAAAATTATTTTTATTCATTAAAAATCTAAATTTACATTTATTTTAATATTTAAAATACCAATTATTTTAATCTTTCATTAATAAGGTAATTACAACATCATAATTATTTCATAAATAAATTTAATTATTTGATGTCTAAAAATTATAAATAAAATACCATTATGTAGGATATATTTTTAGATTTGTAATTAATATTTATAGATGAATTTATCTTATGTATAACTCTACATTAATTTTTTTTATTTATTAAAAATCAAATTTAACACTTTTAACTCTTCTTTAAATAAAATAATAATAAATGTCCAAATCTGATCCAACTGGATCATAGAGGATCATATTTTATTCTTAAGGTTAATTTTGATAAAAAAAACATATCCAATATAATTAGGACATGTGTTAGGGTAATTATAATATCAGTTTTACCCTTAATTACCCTATTTACTTTTAACCGTGGTAAATAAAATTCAAAAGTTAATATTCACCAAAAATTATTTTCATCCTATTGAACCAAATATTACATAATAAATTCAACTGTGTCTCTTGGATTTTTGAAATTCAATTCCCAAAATTTGTAAAAATACGTTTTATGAAAATTTGAAAATGTGCCCAAAAGGTGGGTAAAAGGTGTTAAATAGTTCAATAAAAATATATGAATCTAATGTTATTATAAAATAACCCCAATGAATTAAATTGAAATAATATAGGTATTATGTATATATATTGACCTAAAATAAATTTAAATAAAATAAATTATTAATTAAATAAAAAGTAGGTTTTAAACAATAAGCAGTGTTTTTCACTATTCATTGAAAATTGAATGTTTTCAGAAAAATACCAAAAATTCACCCAAAGCTAATTTTGATATTAAAAATCCAAAAATGAAGTCCATTTTGAAAAATAAAATTTATAAAATTCAAATAGTTGGTATTACTATTCATAACGACTATTTTGATTGGTCATGGTGTGCTAGAACTCAAAGTGGCGTACAACGCAAGCTATTGCATTATTGAAAGAGAAACATACCATAGAAGCATATGGTGTTACATTCTACACTGAGTGAAAATAATTTCGTTCTTAAAATTTCTAGAATACCACTGCATAAAAAGATTTGGGTGGTTCTTCATCCAATGTTCCTTGGGTTTCCATGTTTCCTTTTCCATCTTAGGATTTCTCCATAGAACTTTGACCAGACGAGTCATCCGGTTTCTCAACACTTTTTCTCCGGTATCAAGAATCTTAATAGGCTCTTCACAATAAGACAGATCGAGTTTTAGTTTTATTTCTTCATAGGTGAGTTCATGCATTAGTTCAGGAATGTATTTTCTCAACAGTGATACATGGAACACGTCATCAACTTTGGAGTGACTTGGATGAATTTCCAAAATGTAAGCTACAACTCCATTTTTTTCTAGAATTTCGGAAATTCCAATGTATCATAGAATTAATTTTCCCTTTCTATCAAATCTTATAACACCCTTCCATGGAAATAAATTCAAAAAAAACATGATATCCTACTTGAAATTCCAAATCCTTCCTTCAGTTATCGGTATAGCTCTTTTTTCCACTTCGAGATTCTTTAATGTGGGTTTGGATAATCTTCACCATTCCTATTGTTTCCTCAACAAGTTCAGGGACTACAGGTTTTCTTTCTCCAACATCATCCCAACAAGTTGTTGAGTGACATCTCTTTCCAAATAACGCTTCATATGGTTCAGTCTGAATACTTGAATAGAATATATTGGTATAGAAAAATTATACAAGAGGTAAATAATGATCCCACATACCCTAAAAGTCAGGTGAGCAAGATCTCAACAAGTATTCTAAGGATTTGATAGTCTATTCTGACAGTCCAGCAGTTTGAGGGTGGTAGGTAGTGCTTAAATGAAGTTAAGTATCTAGGGATTTCTAAATACTTTTCTAGATTCTTGATGTAAAAAGAGAATCATGATTAGAAACAATCAATTGGGTGCACCATAAATTCTTAGAAATTCATTAAGGTATAGTCTTTTTAAACGTTCCAGTGGTAAATCTTCTCTAATAGAAAGAAAATGTGCTCAGTTGGTAAGACGATCAACAATAACCCATATTGTATCATTCCTTCTTGGTGTCTTTGTTAGTCCCATGACAAATTCCATCATAATATCATCTCATTTTTACTCAGGTATGGAAAGAGGTTGCATGACTCTTCCAGGATGTTGTACTCTAGCCATAACATGTTTACAAACCATATATCTTGACACATAATGAGCAATCTCCATTTTCATGTTTTCCCACCAAAAATGTTCCTTCAAATCTCTATACATATTAGTGATACCAAGGTGTATAGAGAAATTAGATATATACGAATCATCATACAATTCCATTTTTAGATCAGGTATGTTAGGAACACAAAGTCTCTTCCCAAATTTGAAAACTTAATTTTCATATATGATGTCAATCAATATTCCATCATTCACAGCTTTAATTTTCTTTTTAAACTTCTCATCATCAGTCTAAGAACGTTTTATGATTTGTAGTAAAGATGTCATGGAAACCATTTGAAAAAGTATTAATGTATCTCCTACCATGATTATTCCCATATTCATCTTTACTAGATCCGTGAACATAGTATCCCTTTTAACTCTCATCTTGTTCAAAACTCCATGATCCTTTCTGCTCAAAGAATCTGCCACCTTATTTTCCTTCCACAGGTGGTAGTATATTGTGAAATCATAATCCTTGAGTATTTAAATCCATCGTCTTTACATCATGTTTAGTTCTTTCTATGAGAAAAAATACTTCAAACTCTTTTTATTGGTATATATCTCACATTTTTTCACCATAGAGATAGTGTCTCCAATCTTCAAAACAAAGATTATATCTTCTAACTCAATATCATGACTGGGATAGTTTTTTTCATGAATTTTTTGCTATTGTGATGCATAAGAAATAACTCTAACATTCTTCATAAGGACACAACCATGTTCTTTCTTTGAAGCATCACTATAAATAACAAACCCATTATCCTCGGATGGTAGATTCAAGATAGGATCATTGACTAGTATTCTCTTCAGTTCATAAAAACATTTTTCACACAATTTTGTCCAATAAAATTAACCCCTTTACGTGTAATCTTCATTAATGGGTTACCCAATCGGGAAAAAATTTGGATGAAACACCAATAATAACCTACTAACCCAATAAAACTACGTACTCATTGGTGTTGTCCATTCTTTTATTGCTCTTGTATTTGAAAGATCAACATATATTCCTTCCTTAGAGACAATATGTCCAAGAAAAGAAATATCCTTAAGCCAAAATTCACTATTTCTAAACTTCCCATACAATTTGTTTCTTTTAAGAGTATTTATAATAGTGAACAAGTTATTTTCATGATCTTTGTAGATTTTGTAATATATCAAGATATCAATGATATATACCACTAAATTTTCTTCAAAATATTCCTGGAAAAATTCTATTCATTAGATCCATGAAGATAGAGGGTGCATTAGTCAGTCCAAAAGGCATTACTGTAAACTCGTAATACCCATACATGGTACAAAATGTTGTCTTTGGAATGTATTCCTTCATCATACACAATTGGTGATATCTAGATCGGAGGTCAATCTTTGAAAAATATTGAGCTCCATGAATTTGATCGAATAAATAATCAATGTGAGGTATGGGTTACTTATTCTTCATTGTTATATTATTGATCTCCCTGTAGTCAATGTACAAACTCATAGACCCATCCTTCTTCTTAACAAAAAAGAAATATGGGATCCCCATGGAGAAACACTAGGGTTAATAAATCCTTTATTACTTAATTCCTCAAGTTGTTACTTTAGATCCACTAATTCCACAGGGTCCATTCTATAAGGGGTCTTCTATAGGGTCCTCGAACCAAGAATTAATTCAATGGAAATCTCAATTTCTTGTTCTGGAGAATGCCTAAGTAAATCCTCTGGAAACACATCAACATATTCTTGAACAATAGCTATGTCCTATATTGAAACATTCCTTTCCTCACCCATAGTAATTTCACTCTCTTCCACCACAATAATTGAATTTACTAGATCTACTAGGGGTGGATCTAGATAATAATTAGATGGTGACATTTCTGCTCTAAAGATAAGGTACTTCTTATTATCATCAAAAGTTGTAACCTCCTTCTTCTAACAATAAATTTTCACCACATGGTCTGAAATCCAATCCAAACCACGGATAATATCAAGTTCAATTATGGGTATTATGATGAGATCAGCAGATAAAGCACATTTATATTCCCTAATGGGAACTAATTCACAAAACATTGTTTCAATGATACTTTCCTTAATAGTTTTTACTGAAAACTACCATGTTAAATGAAATTGAAAATATCTATTTTTCTTAAAAAACTAGGATGATATGAAACAATGTTGTGATCCAAAATCAAATAATGATTGTTCTAAATTTGTGGAAGCCATTAAATTACATGTCACCATGTCATTCAAAGGTTTAACCTCAGCTGTAGTGATCACATTATCTTTTCATTACATCCATCTCCTTTTCTGAGTTATGATTCATTGGCACTTAGGAAATTCATTTTCATAATTACCCATTTCTCTAAAATTATAGAATTCATCATTGGCCACCTCTTTCATTCCCTTACAATCACAATCTTGGTGGCCTTTTTTACCGCACTTGTAAAAGACTCCAATTCCCTTAAGAAAAGTAATGGGGTGTTCCATCCCACATTTACTGGAGGATGGAAATTAAAATTTTCCCTTCATCCCCTTATTTCTATTTCTAGAGTGTTCAGCAGATCTCTTCTTCTCTATATTTTATTTAAATCTGTAAGATATAGAGAATTATTTGCCAGTCTTGATAGTACATGAGATAATATCTTCGTACGATGATAAGGATTGTGGGACTACTTCTTGACAGAGAAATGGTTTTAACCCATCAAAGAATCAATCCATATTACTCCTTAGGTTAAATATATAGTCTATTTCATGCCTTTCTAACCTTGTAAAGTTGTCCTCAAACGTTGTGACATTCTCATCCTCCTTTTTTATCAAACTCAAAAATTGTATTTCCATACTCGCTTGATGGTCAGGTCGAAATTATTTTTGTATGAAAATATCTTTAAACTTCATCTATTCCATATTTCATTTTTCTTCATCATCCTTTTGGATTTTAATTAATGACCACCATTGATCAGCATCTCCCATGAGGTAATAAACTACCATGAAAACTTTTTCCCTTTCGCTACTTCCCAAAGAATGAAATATTTTCTATAAGAAACTTATCCATTTCACATATACAAATGGATTTGTAGTCACATTGAATATTCGTGGTTGTTGCCTCATAAAGGGGTTTTAAATTGATCTTCCGTGTTGTCGAACATGGTGCTCCATACTGGTAAGGTTATTATTCATAACTTCAGTCAGTTTTCCCAGTATGGTTATAAGTTGTTCAGCACCAATTTTATCACCATATCCACTATAATTATCTTTAGTAGGAGGGAAATACCTACATGGATTATGTGTATTGATGTAGTTTTCTTTCCTTCCACTATGCATCATTTCAAAACAATGGCATACACCACAATTGCTTATGAATCACAATACATAATTCCAAACTAGTAAACTATATATACATATAATCCATAATAATAAGAAATGTTTTTTTGGTGGTATTTACTCATAAATCTTTCATAATTTTTTTAAAGAGATGTGAATTATCCTTATCATATCCCCTAGGATTGTTGTAACCAAGAGTGCAGCAACGCCTGTTGTGGTGTACTAGGATACCCCAGGTCAAGCACAAAACTCCTAGTTAGAGTATTCACTCTAAAGTAAATTTGTGCCAGAGCCACCTCTACCTTCTTGTATCAATACAGGGATTTATTTCTTGGATAATACACCAAATCACTACATTAACAAAATTATAAGAAGTTCTTCTATACAAATCATCAATGTCCATCTTAGGGTAATGTTCTCTAAAGAGATTTTTTCTAAATCTAGCTTCCATGGATTGTACTAAACGTCCTACGATACCAACTATAATGCCCCACACCTAGTTACCTAGAGTTGGATAATTATTACAGAACATTGGCGTGATCACTAGAGATCATGACTTGAAAGACCTATTAGTTTAGTAGCCTTGGAAGTACTAGAAACATACATAAGTTTTAGATTACATTATGAAATAAAAAACATCATTGTGTCTCCTTTGAGAAAACTCATATCCCATAGCTTATCCATGCAGGTCATTCATAATATACTTCTTCACATCCAGGGTAAAATAAAACATAAGAAAGGGGTGATCTTATATTCTCAGTAAGGATAATAATATAGCAAAAACTTTTATAAATAAGCATAAACATTAAAGTCAATATGTAAGACTAAAACACAAGCCTTTTAAAATTAAACTTCAAAATAATTTGGAAAATATAAATCAAATAATTCTATTTACTTATTTACATGGATATTCTACTAGTTGAATAATCACATTTAATATAAATAGATAATGTCATAATGATGGAATGAAAAATGTCGGACAACATAACCACATAGTCAAGGCCTCATGCCAAGACTACAAATAAGATTTTGTCCGGGCCATATGCCAATACACTATTTTGTCTCATGATACATACCGATGCATCGAGGAGCTATAGTGGGATCCACCCATCACTTACTAATTTTAATGAATTACTCATATGAAAAGGATGGAACATAATATAAACATTCTCATTAAAACTGGAATAAATAAAAGTTAATACTTTAACCATAAACCATGAATGGTATATAAATAAAAAATCCATAGTCAAACATATCAAAAAAACATTAAATATAATATGGAATATTGTATCATAACAAATCATCTTTAAACAAGTGTAAAATCCATCAAAGTATGTTCACATAGATGAAATCAAAACTATTTGAGAGAAATATAACTTTCAATTTTGAAATCATTTAAAAGTAACATAATTATAAAATAAAACCTTTATTTTGAAATATTCTTATAATCATGTAAGGGAGGATTTTATGGTGTAATAACATTGGAAAATAGATGTACCCATCGTATACGTTAAAAAACATTCTTACCTTAATTAGTCGAAAAGGTAAAAAGTACATTTTTTGGAAAATGATGGAAATATTCCTTTAAAAAAATTTATAAAAAGTCCAAATAGTGTATAAATGACATTAACCCATATTCAAGAAAATATTAAAAAATTTGGATTACATTTTTACAAAACACGTATGTGGGTGATAAGGAGGTCCCAGTAGATACTCGCATATAAACAACCTCAGATAATAAAGAGATTGTAAAATTAACCCTTACCTTGTACATTCCATTGGTCGAGGGTAGATTAAGCTCCTTTATAATAGTGAAATAATTGTTATTAAATTATACAAGAATGGTATACATAAATATGATATCATATATGATCTTCTAGTATTTCTTTGTTAATGATATTTTAATAGTGTCATTATTTTGAGTGTTAACTGATTAATTTTTCATTATATGTTTTGTTATGTAAGTCATGTTTGTTATGGATGAGATGTATTTGATTCATATACAGAATGATATTAAGTTATTAAACATAATTTTTAATCATCAAATGAAAATTATTCTTGATTGGTTACGATGTGGAAATGAATCTTGTCACGTTCATGGATACGGTGATCCTTAAGTATGAACGAGCAATAATATCATTATACTGATGGTAAAATCATATGTAATTGGATGGTATATCATATATAATGAATCATTAAAATGTTAAATTTATTATTTAAATCAGTTGTACTCACTATTATACCCATCCAAATAATGAAGTGTTTAATAACAAACTACACCATGACGTGGACACTGTAAGCTGTACGTACGCACGTATGGTGACTTCCTCATTCATAGGATGGATAGAATAATTAATAATATTGTGACATATTAAAAATAACATCATAGTATGTAGAATATACCAGATTTTTTTCTTTGGTATGGAAACAAAAAATAATGTGGAAGTGGAAGAAGAAAAGAACATTGAAAGGGGTGATGACATTATTACCTTTTCTTCAGGTGCTTCCTTTGGATTTGATCGAAAGGGCTCATTAGATCAAAATTATTATCAAAGTAAGACCACTAGGTTGAAGTGAGGGTAGTTGGAAAGATATTTGATCTGTGTTTGGCCGATCCAAATAGATTTCGAAGTGTGATTATGAGAGAAGGGGATGTACCCTTTTATAAGAGAGGTGAGGGGCACTTTATGAAAAGATTGAAATATTAATTTATTATTCAATCATATTCAGTTTATAATAGATCCAAAAGACTTTAGTTCTGGGTTATGGTGATTATGGCTCTAAAACCTCTGAACTAATAGGTTTTTGACAAATTTAGGTCCCCATATTAACCTTATATTTTAAATTTAACTCTTAGTTAAATAGTTTAACTTTTACCAGGTCTTCTTGTATTATTATAATACATGGTTAATAAACTTACTATAAAATGACAAGAGAACCTAAAGTGGGTCATTAATGACATATATATTATTATATAAGTAATTCTTCAAAAAATTTATTTTTAGGATTATTATATATTTTAATAAAATAGTATTTGTTTTAAAAACTCTTTTTGTCCATTTTGATACTATTTGGTTTTTGGTTTTTGGGAAATTCATAACAACTTTATAGCTTAGAATGAAATTTATTTAATTAATTATAACATGTCATATTAATCTATAAAATTATTTTAATGCATCAAAAATCTCAATTTACATTTATTTTAATAGTTAAAATATCAATTATTTTAATATTTCATTAATAAGGTAATTACTGCATCATCGTTGTGTAATAAATAAATTTAATTATTTAATGTCTAAAAATTATAAATAAAATATAATTATATAGGAAATATTTTTATATTTCTAATGAATATTTTTAGTCAAATTTATATGATGTATTACCCTATATTAAAAATGTTTTAGTTATTAAAATTCAAATTTAACACTTTTAACTCTTCTTAAAATAAAATAATAATTAATGTCTTAATCTAATTTATGTGGATCAAAGAGGATCATAATATATTCCTATGGTTGATTTGGGTGAAAAAAAACTTATCCAACAGAATTAGGACTTGTGTTAGGGTAATTATCATATCATTTTTACATTTAATTACCCAATTTACTTTTAACAGTGTTAAATAAAACCTAAAATATACTATTCACCAAAAATTATTTTAATCCTACTGAACAAAATTTTACATAATTTGGTCAACCGAGTCTCTTGGATTTTTTAAATTAAATTCTTAGAAGCAGTAAAATTATGTTTTATGCAGATTTTCAAATGTGCCTAGAAGGTGGATAAATGGCATTAAATAGTTCAATAAAATTCAATATATCTAATCTTATTATAAAATGACCCCAATGAATTACATTGAACTAATATAGGTATTATGAATATATTTTGACCAAAAATAAATTTAAATAAAATAAATAATTATTTAAATAAAAAGTAGCTTTTAAACAATAACATTATTTTTCATTATTCATCAAAAGTTGAATTTTTTCATTAAAATACCAAAATATCATCCTAAGCGAATTTTGATATTCCGAATCCAAAAAGGATGTCCATTTTGAAAAATAAAATTTATAAATTTTCAAAAAGTGGGTATTACTATTCATAACGGCTGGTTTGGTTGGTCGTGGTGTGCTAGAACTCAAAATTGTGTACAATGCAAGCTATTGAGTTATTCAAAGAGAAACGTATCGTGGAATCATGGGTTGTTACATTCTTTAGTGATTGAAAGCATTGTTACTCCTCTTTCATTTCCATAAAGGCTAATTCTATTAGACGCATCAAAAGTTAAAACACTACCCAGATGAAAGATGACATAGGGTGTAACGACACATGTATCTACAGAATAATACAATTTCATATCTATTAATATATATGAATAAGATTTTAATTTTTTTGAAGAGGAAAATTTTTCTGATAGCGTACTCAACTTTTAAAATTAGGTTTCTTTGAAATCTTACATTGCACACAACATTGAATTATACTAAAAAAATAATATATTATTATTGATATTTTAAATGATAGTTAACACCTAACTACTCTATTGGTAGGAATGAACATAACTAATTACAATATGATTATTAAGTTTCTATAAACTTATCCACTAAATTTTAGAGTCTTAAAATAAGAATGAATCTAATTTTAAGCATGAAAACTCAAATAGTTTTAAAAGGTTAGTTTTCCACCTTTGGATGGAATACCCTTTTAAAATATAGTTTTTTTCAATTTTACATGTTCAATTTGAAAAAAATAATATTATTTTATAGAATATTGACATCAAAATTTACAATGGATGAAATTTTGGTATTTTTCTCATAATTTTTTCTTTTTAAGGAATAGTGAACAATACTGAATTTTAATTCAAAATTGTCATTTAATGTAATTTATTTATATTGTTTGGTTATAATTTTAATTAGTTTTAATGTTTAATTGGATTATATTTTTATCATTTAATCTAATTTTGGCCATTGGAAGTAATTTCACTTTGAAATTGGACATAAATGCATGTTAATCTTTGGTTAGTTTCTACATCTTAAAAACACGCTTTTTGGTTTTGACAATGGGAATTAATTTTAAATTAATTTCTGAAACATCTATGTTTTGAATTAGGAAAAATGGATTCCATGTTTTTAATCCTGAGGTCCCATTTTTATAAATAAGAAACTTTTATTTTTAGACATTATGAATAGTAACTTCAGTAAATATTTTATTTAACATGTTAAAAGGGTAAATCTAGTAAATAAGGGTATGAAATAATATTATAATAATATTAAATTTCCTTAACAAATATCTTTACCCTATTTTCTGAGATATTTATGACCATGATCTTCACTAATTCAATTTCAGGACCCCATGTATCCATTTGTGCGTGACAATGACATTTAATTACTTTTAATTTAAAGTTAAGAAAAATATAACCTAAACATGTATCTTTTAGTAAAAAAAATTTTATAAGTTGTTATATAAGTAATATTTTGTACTATAAATATTACATAAAAATATTATAATATTTAATACATCATGGTATTTTATTTATAATTTTTAGACATTATATAAATAAATATATTTATTAAAGAATTATGATGTAGTGATTACCTTATTAATGAAATATATAAATTAATGAGTTTATAAATATTCAAATAAATTTATTTTGAAACTTTTTATTCCATATAATAATTTTTGGGATGATTATGACTTGTTTTATTTTATTTTATTTAGTTTTTTCTAAAGGATCAAATTGTTATAGATTTTTAAAATGTCATGACAAGAATAGTATAAAAATTGACATAAATGAGTTTTTATAATAAATAAAATTTTATTGAACTATTTAATAGTCTTAAAAATATAATATACTTCAAAATGACTTAAAAACATTATAAATGTTATTAATTAACCACTTTAGGTTCTTTTTACATTTTATGGTAACTATATTAACTATATAGTGTGAATATACAAGAAGACATGGTAATAGTTAAATTAGTTAACTGAGTGTTAAAGCTAAATGATATGGTTCAATTTGAAACCAAAACTTATATAAACCTATTTTTTAGATTATTTAGAACAATGTTAATCTTATATTCTCATTAAATTAATTTTTTACCTTTTTAAATTGAAATTCAGTTTTTAATAAAATAATCTTTCAAGACATTTTTAAAGTACCCCTCCTTCCTCTTATAAAAGGACACTACCTCTAACCCCTTAATAACACCTCTAAATCCCCTTGGATCATTCATACTCTACTCCAATAATCTTCCATAATATCATTCTTCCTCCCAGAATTCTTACCTTAGGAATAAGATCATTCTAGGAATCCCTTTGGCTCAAATCAAAATAAGTTACCCGATTTAGAGGTAACGTCTTCTCTCAAGTTCGTTTATTTTATTTTATTTTTCCACACCCTATAATATACTTATTATTTGTTTATATAACAAATAAAGTATCATAAATATACTAGGATCTTTTTATGAGATTTATTCTGACTAAAATTACACACACCTCCTTCTAATGGATATGGACATACTATTTCTTATACGGGGAACTACTGCCTCACAAAATGATGATTGTTAGATTTGTCCCTTCAAATTCTCATGGAGGCCATTATTATGGAACTATATTTATATGTGATATATATAATATTTATATTGTCTCTATTATTATTTATTTTTCAATTACAACATACCTTTATGCTTTCCATAATGCATAAATATGATAATTTCATTTGAGGAATTGCTTACTACCACCCCCTCGAAGTGATATAACTCATTCATGCTATGAATGGAACATATAAAGGATGGAATTAATGAGATTTTGTGACATTTATAACACATATATTATAATGTAACTATAATATACCGATTTATCATTTTTATTTTGTACCATTTAAAATGAAAAATAAATGAATGTAGTGTTTATGCGTACGCACAGCTTATCGTCTCCATGAACGGTGTTTTTCATTTTCATATATCCAAATGTTATCGACTTTTAAAAATAAATATATACTAGATATAAATAAAAATATACTGAATATATATTATATTTAAATTATTAATAAAATTATGGAGATAATGGACTTTTACCACTTGAAGAATTTGTAATTATAACAAGTTCATTTTCTACTCAAGTACCGAACATCGACCAAAAGGCCATTGTAAACTTGAATAATTATATGATTGTTACATAAATAATTTATATAAAAAGAATAATAAACTTGAAAAAGGTTCTTAATAAATTATAATTACCTTATATTTATTTTTTAGGCAGATAAAGAATGAACTAGACAAGTCGGACACAAGGTAAGGGAACCTTTCACCCTCCTCTTTTAGTCAAAGAATGTTTTTTTGTTATGTATTTTAATTTCCATTTTATTATATTGGGATATGTTCTTCTATGTACTTATTGTTTTAAATTTCATTTCCATGTTATGAGAGACTCTTTTCTCTCTCATCAACTCATTTTCTAAATTTTTATTTGATGTTGTTAGGCTACCGAATTTTCTTAAGGGAACGTTTTTACCAAATTTCCATTCTTTGTGATAATCTTCTAATTTTAGTTATTTCCATGCTATGATTATGTATGAAATAACCCTTGATGTACTATCTTTTATTTTTACATTAATTATCTGTATGTATAGTAAATACACATAATCAATCTATTTTATTTACAAAATGATCTTTATTAGGGACTTTGTCTCAATCTCCTTTCATTGAGGCATATTTTTATTTATACATGAATTTCTTGTATATGATGTATAAAACCCATTGAAATTTAATTTCATTAAAAGGGAATCTTTTTTAAATGTACCATTTTACTAAATTACAAAGGGAATGCTTCTGTTTAACATACTTTTTGACAATGACCTTTCCACCACTATGAAGATTATTTTATATTAGGATTCCTTAACAATCTGTAATGTTTTTAAAAGTAAAATAAATACTATATAATATTTTTACGTATTTTGGTTTTGAGAAAGGATTGATTATGTCAATATATTTAGCTCATATATTGTTATTTCAATGTGGAAATGTTATCTTTCCATTATACTTGTGTTATGTGTTATGATTATGATATGGTTCTTGGGCATTCTTTATATATATAGGTGGTTCCATGATTACCCTAGGGCGGGTGATCCCGAGATAGCTCTCGAATTCATTGGGAAACATGACAGAGGTAACCATTAATGTTTCTCTTAATATATTTAAGGAATATATTGTGATGGGTATTCAAAATGTAACTCCCTATGTAGCTGTGAAATATACAATGTAATTATGATATGGATGCCACAAGAACACATTATTATTTTTTATTACGATGTGTTATTCATTAATCTTATGATTTCATGATCCATGTTAAAGAGATTATGTTTTGTATGTATTTATAGACTAATGATTTCTTTCTTTATTTTATAACCCTTACTGAGCTTTTCATGCTCATCCCATGTTTTTGAAATGTTTTTCACAGGGTATAAGGAAGGGTAAGAGAGAGGAATTATTCAAGAAGATTTATATCAAAAATAGAACTATTGTTTTATTTAAGGAGTTTTAATATTGTGAAAATTTTTAGATAGAGTATAATTGTCTACTTTGTAATTTTTGAGATGTAATTTAATAGTTACGACCTAATTCTCTAAAACTATAAACCTGAAAAGATCCTTAATGTGAATTATTAACATTATTCAATATTATGTAATTTTTAAGGCTAGATATAAGGCCCCAGCCTTAAACATTACTTAATCTTGAGATATTTCAAGAATACACATTGAGGATCTTTTCAGATTTAGAGTTTTAGAGAATTATATCATAAATCATGCATTACATTCTACATTTAAACAAGGCGGTTACATAAAATATAGTATTCATTTTTCCCATAAAAGAAAATATATTTAAAATAAAACATGGATTCTTTCTTGACACTTCCTCGACAGTGTCATCACATCATGTACTTTTCCCTTGACATGTGAAAAACATTTCAAAAACATGGGATGAGCATAAAAATCTCAGTAAGGGATATAAAAATACGGAATGAAAATATTAGTCCATGTATAAATAAGAATCAATGAAATCATACTTTAGTCATAAAACATAAGCACTTTAACATACCTAATGAAATCACTAGATTCATGAATAACTCATTGAAATCATTAGACATAAAGGTAAAATGAGGCATTCATAACATTATTACGTAGGGAGTAACCCTCATGGTTATGTTTGGAATACCCATCACAGTATATTCCCTAAATATCTTCAGAGAAACCATAGAATTTAACTCATTCACATTACCCAATGCATTGTAGAGATATATCGGGCTCACCCGCCCTTCGTTTATCACGGAACCACCCGTCTTCATAAACAATTCCCAAGAACCATAACATAATCGTATCACATAAAACATGCATAAAGGAAACATAAAATTTCCAAATTTCAATCACAAGATATCAATACAACAAATTCATATAATAAAAACATTATCAAAACAATTTTCAATTCCAAAATAAAAGAAAAGTAAAACATGGTATTTATATTTTATTTAAAAAAAGTTATCTCTTGTAGAGGAAGTCGAAACTCAAATAATGGTCACAGCGGTGGAGAATTCATTGTCACCACATACGTAAGACAAAATATGTCATTTGTCGTTTAGTAAAATTCTTCACAAAAAAAGATTCTGTTTTAATAAAAGTAAATGTACAAGGGGTTTATACACTTTATAAAAGAAAGTTGTGTATAAAACAAAATATCCCTCAATGAAAGGAGATTGAGACGAAGTCCCTTACCTCGTGTCCGACTTGACTCGATCATTATTTAATCTCTTGAATAATAAACTAGAGTTAAGTTCTACTTTCTTAAGAAACTTTTTAAATCTCATTATTCCTTTTATATCACTTATTACAATGTTATGAACATTATTTAATTATTTAAGTTAATAACGATCGGTTTTTCGATCTTTGGTACTTGAGTCAAAAATAAAATTCTTATAATAACAAGTTGCTCATGTGGTAAAATATCCATTATATCCATAATTATATTCATGATGTAGATATCATATATAGCATTTATTTCCAGTATATACATGAATTTATAATATTACATAACATTTATAGGTAAGAAATGAAATTCACCGTTCATGGAGACGGTAAGTCATACGTACGCATGAACGCTACTTTCATTTCTATTTCGTATTTAATGGAATGAAATAAAAATTATATTAAGGTATATTATAATTCCAGTATACTATCATATATAACATCATTAACTCCATCCTTTATACATCCCACATATGGCATTAATGAATCAAATCACTTTGAGGGGGCGGTAGTCCGCACATCCTAAAATTAATATATCACATTTACCCATAATGGAAACTATAAAGTTATTCCATAAATGAAAAATACATAAGAATAAGGAAAACATAAAAATAATATATATCATATATAAATATAGTGACATCTTAATGGCCACCATGAAAGGTGTTAAAAGAAGATTGAACAATCATCGTTTTGTGAGGCAGTAATTTTCCATCCACAGAAACAGTATGTTCATTAACCATTAGAGGGAGGTGTGTGTAAGTTTAAATCAAATAAATCTCATAAAAACATCCTAGTATATTTAAGATACTGTTTTTGTTACAAAATAAATGAATAAAAAGAGTTTAGGGGGTTGTAGAAGCAAAATAAAACAAAAGAACATTAGAGAATACTTTACCTTTAAATCGGGTAACTCTCATTGGTTTGAACCAAAAGGGTTTCTTGAAGAGCTTTCTACCTATGTTAATGATTCTATGATGAAGAGAGGGATGTGGAGAGATAAAAGGAGTAGATTTTGGCTGATCAAATGGATGGAGAGGTTTGGGTAAGGTGGTAGAGGTGGGGGCCTTTTATAAGATGGAGGAGGGGCACTCTTGTAAATTCTTGAAATGTTAATTTATTATAACATGATTTTAGGATTTTAAAGGTCCCAAAATGATATATTTAGAGTATAAGGTGATAAGGGTTCTATATCCACCCATCCAATAGGTTTTTTACATGTTTAAGTCGTATATTTTACATTATCTTTTCATTTTATTTAAATCGTTCATTAATGAGGTAATCTCTGCATCATCATGGTGTCATAAATAAATTAATTTATTTAATGTCTAAAAATTATTAAAAAAAATATCATGATGTAGGAAATATGTTTATCTTTTTAATTACTATTTATAGTCTAATAGATCATTTACCCAGACAAAACTAAAATTGTTTTACTTGGGTGATACATACTTTGGTTATACTTTCCTTTTTAAAAAATAATATAATAAAATGTCACTATCACCCAAAAGTGATTCCATGGGGTCCCAAAGATGTCACAAGGCATACCATTATCATCCATCACACAACCAGTATCATTAGAACACATTTTGGGGTCATTTTATATTATTATGGTATTATTTTATTACCCTTAACTACATAATTACTAATTAATCATGATAATTAAAGATAATTACCGTTGTTACTGTTAATAATGTCCAAAAACAAAAGAGTATTAATTACATAATTTGGACCTTCTGATTATAAATATGAATCCATTTTACCAAATTCCAATCATAGAAATTTCAGTAATTTATTTAAAAATAATTCCCGTTTTCAAAACAAAATAGCGGGTTTTTTTTGAAACAATATCTATGAAAAGGATGGCACTTGTTTATGACCAATTCCAAAGTGAAATCAATTAAAATGACCAACATTGGATTAAATGGTTGAAATATATTCTAATTAGTCTTTAAAACCAATTAAAAATAAAATCAAATCATATAATTAAATTAGATGAAAAAGCAGTTTTGAAGTAAACTTTAGTATTTTCTACTATTCATTAAAAAATAAACATTGTCATAAAAATACCAAATATTTATCCAAAGAAAATTTCAATATCCCAATTCTAATGAATAAGATTATTTTGACAAATAGATCTTATAAAAGTTTCAATAGTTTTCTTTAAAAATGGTTTTCCATCAAAAGGCAGTAAAACAATCTTTTAAAAAATATTAGAGTATTCCATGCTTAAGATTGGATTTATTCTCATTTTAAGCCTCTAAAACACTATACAATTCATAAATAGACATAGATATGAAAATATATAATTCTTTACTTATATGGGATGTTACATCCTTCCCCCCTTTAGAAAATTGCACCCCCAGAAATTATTTACTTATTGAATAAGTGGGGGTATTTATCCCTAATTTCATTTTCAGATTCCCATGCTGCATCTTCAATCATGTGGTTTTTCCACAAAACCATTACTTGATGAATCACCTTCTTCCGCAACACTTGCTCAATGTGGTCAATAATCTGGACTGGTTGTTCCTCATATGATATATTCTCTTCCATGTGAACTACCTCTGGACTCAAAACATGAGATGGATCTGGAATGTACTTTCTTAACATTGAAACATGAAAAAAATTGGGTACATGCGATAAACATGGATGTAAAGCCACTCGGTATGCAACTGATCCAACTCTTTCCAGAATTTCATATGGTCCAATGAACCTTGGACTTATCTTTCCTTTCTTACCAAATCGCATCACACTTTTCCATGGAGATACTTTGAGAAAAACATGATCACCTACCTTAAAAGAAAGATCCTTCCTCCGGTTATCTGCATAACTTTTATGCCGACTATAAGCTGTTCTCATGTTCTTCTGAATCAGATGAACTTTTTCTGCCAACTCTTCTACCAATTCTGGTCCCATCAACTTCCTTTCACCCACTTCATCCCAAAAAGCTATAGTTCGACACAGCTTCCAATATAATGCCTCAAATTGGTGCCATCTGTATACTAGAATGAAAATTGTTATTATAAGAAAACTCAACCAAAGAAAGATGTTGGTCCCAACTTCCCTGATAATCCATTGAACAAAAACATATCATATCCTCCAATGTCTGAATTTTTCATTCTGACTTCCCATCTGATTGAGGATGAAAAGTTGTACTAAAATTTAATTCAGTACCCAACAACTTCTGAAGGCCTTTCCAAAAGTTAGAAGTAAACCTGGGATCACGATCAGATAAAATGGAGAGGGGAACTCCATGTAACCTGACTATCTCTTTAAGATACAAATGAGAAAGTTGATCTAGGAAAAAAATTATCTCGTATATCAAGGAAATGAGAAGATTTAGTCAAGAGATCAATAATAACCCAGATTGCATTATTACCTTGAGGTGTCTTCGGCAATCCCACAATGAAGTCCATTGATATATTCTCCCATTTCTACTCTGGAACTAGTAAAGGATGAATCATCCCTTTCAGTAACTGCCACTCTACTTTAACCTATTGACAAGTCAAACATTTCACAGTAAAATCAGTAATTTCTCTTTTCATTCCATCCCACAAGTAATACTCCTAAAGATCTCTATACATTTTAGTACTTCCTAGATGAACTGAAAAAGGAGAACTATGAGCTTCACATAACAACTCTATCTTCAATTGTGAATCCCAAGGCACACACAATCTC
Organism: Viscum album; assembly: GCA_963277665.1. NCBI lineage: Eukaryota > Viridiplantae > Streptophyta > Magnoliopsida > Santalales > Viscaceae > Viscum > Viscum album. The sequence continues at coordinate 327,964,026 of OY728143.1, forward strand.
TTCCCAAATCTCAAAACACAATCATTATCAATGTTGAATTCAGGCAACTTATCCTTCTAAACCAGCTCTACCTTTTTCTACAACTCATTGTCTTGCTTCTGTGCTTGCTGAATTCTGTCTGATAGAGAAGATTTCACTGATACCTGAAACAAAACAGAAGAACATCTTGAACCTACAACTTCTATGCCAAATTTCATCAAATCCTTAACCAAATGATCACATTCCAAATGTAACATGGTTAATGAAGCATTACTTTTTTGACTCAAGGCATCATCCACTTTATTTGTTTTACCTGGATGGTAATAAATTCTAAAATCATAATCCTTGATTAATTCTAGTCGTCTCCTCTGTCTCGAGTTCAATTATTTCTGAGTGAATATATACTTTAAAAATTTTTTATTGGTATATATTTCACACTTTACTCTATAAAAATGATTCCACAAAATTTTTAAAGTGAAAACAACAGAAGCTAATTCCATATCATGTGTAGGGTAATTTACCTCATGAGTTTTCAACTGACGTGAAGCATAAGAAATTACCTGATAAATCTGCATTAGGATGCAACCAAGTCCTTTTAATGAAGAATCACTATAGATAACAAACTCCCCATTCCGGGAAGGTAATGCCAAAACAAGAGCATTAACCAATCTTCTTTTCAATTCCTGAAAACAATCATCACATTTTTTATCTCGATAAACTTAACACCCTTCCGAGTTAGCTTAGGCATTGGACTAGATAACCAGGAAAAATGTTTAACAATCCATTGGTAATAGCCTACCAAACCAAGAAAACTACAAGTCTCAGTTACATTTGTGGGTCTTGGCCATTCTTCAACAACCCTTATTTTTGCAGGATCAACAGTTATCCCATATTAGAAACAATGTGACCAAGGAAGGAAATTTCTTGCAACCAAAACTCACACTTTCTGAATTTCCCATACAATTGCCTTTCATTTAAGGTTTGTAAAATAATCATTAAATGCCTTTCATGCTCCTCTTTACTTTTATAAAACACCAAAATATCATCAATGAAAACATCCACAAACATATCCAGGAACTCTTGGAAAATACTATTCATAAGGTCCATGAATACATCAGGTGCATTGGTTAGCCCAAAAGGCATTACTAAAAATTCATAATGTCCATATCTTGTACGAAGCGCAGTCTTCAGAATATCTGCTTCCTTTACTTTCAACTGATGGTACCTTGATCTCAGGTCAATATTTGAAAAATACTAAGCTCCCTGGAGCTGATCAAAAAAATCATCGATATGAGGCAAAGGATATTTTTTCTTAACAGTGATCTTCTTCAAGGCTCTATAATCAATGAAAAGTTTCATTGAACCATGTTTATTTTTAACAAATAATATAGGAACACCCCATGCTGATGTTCTAGGTTGAATGAAACCTTTCTCTAATAAATATTGCAATTGATCCTTCAACTCTAAATGTTCAATTTGAGCCATTCGTTAAGGGGGTTTTGAAATTGGATTAGCATCAAGACCTAAGTCAACAGTAAATTCAACTTCCCGATCTGGTATTATTCCAAGAAACTCATCAAGAAAAACATTAGGATACTCATTTACCACTAGCACATCATTAATCTGAATGGTTCATTTGTTTTCACCAATATGTGCAAGGTAACATTCATTTCCATCTTTTGCAAGTTTCTCAGCCTCTTGATATGTTATCAATAGTAAGGTTTCATTCTTGTACACAAACTGAAAGGCTTTCTGAAAATGAACTTCTTTAGATATACATTCAATCTTATCATGGTAACCAGAGAGCCAATCCATACCCAAGATAACATCAAACTCTACTGGATGTAAAACAATAAGGTTTGCAAGTACGTTCTTTCCATGGATAAGGATTGGAAGATTCTTATAAATTCTGTTTTCCTCAACATTTCCCCTAGGTGTTTTTACTACAAGTTTAGGAGTCATTTCTGGAGATGGTATTCCTAATTTACTAGAAACGTTTTTCGAGATGAAAGAATGTGTATACCCTGAATCAAACAACACACTGGTATAATCTGAAAAAACAAACAAAGTACCTGATACCACTCCATTTGATGGACCAACATCTGCTGAATTAGTTAGAAAGGATTTCACCACCCCTTTCTACTTGTAGTCTGACTTCTTCCCATCATTCGAGCTCTTTGTCGAACACTCGTTTGCATAATGACTCATCTCATTACACTTGAAACATTTCACTAACTATAAATAAAATTTGGTCTTACCATCACCCTGATCTTTTCTAGTGCAATCAGGATCCTTATGTCCCATCTTACCACATCAGTATCACTTTCCATAATTTAAAAAACATTCCCCAGCATTCTTTTTACCACATTTATCACAAACTGAAAATTTAGTTTTCTTACCATCAAACCTTTTTGAATAATTCTTCCATTTCTCCTATCACCTCGGTCTCTTATTCCATTGGTTGTCATAGAACACTTGAACATCGGAAAACTCCATTTCCACCTTCTCAGCACATAGAACAAGCTTTTCATAACTTTTGAACTCATGAGAAGCTAATGAACTTCGATATTTTGGCTATAATCTTGAGTAAAAATGATTGATTTTACTATCAAGGTCTCGGATAAAATTTGGATCATAACTTGCCAATCGATTGAACCTTTCTACATAAGCATCCATCGAGTTATCCAATTGCCTCAATTCCAGGAATTGTTTTTCCATCCTATGTCGAACAGCATTAGGAAAATATTTCTCAAGAAACGTACCTTTGAATTCATCCCAGTTAAGAGCATCAACCTCATCGGCATCCCTGATATTTTTATCCATCGACCACCACTGATCTACTTCACCCTACAAATGGTAAACAGCAAGACTAATCTTTTGATTGTCTAAAAACCCCATGACATCGAAAATCTTCTCCAGTACTTTAATCCACCCTTCAGCTAGCACACAGTCAGATGATCCTCTGAATGATGGGGGATATTGCCTCATGAAATGTTCCACCACTAATATGTTCCTTTGCGGTTGATCTGGTTGATCTCATGCATGGATACCACCACCATTTATCGCTTGATTCAACTACACCATTGCTACAACAAACTGTTCAATACCAATTCCGACTATCTCAGGATGCTGATTCGGAAGGTCATTTCCTTCGGTATGCCTTCCTAGAAGTGCTTCTCTGGGTCCTCTATGGAAAACCATTCTGAAAAAACATGTCTTAGATGAAGCAACATGGTAATCATCAAATTCTATATCATTTTAAATTTGACCATAAAAAATTGGATAATTATTTAATAGAATTATAACTCCTAAAGTTATCTAAACCTCCCTATGATACCAACTATAAGTCTCTAGACTTAAACATTACTTAATCTTGATATATTTCAAGAATACACATTGAGGATCATTTCAGGATTATAGTTTTAGAGAATTAGATTATAAATCATGCATGATATTCTACATTTAAACAAGGTGGTTACATAAAAGATAGTATTCATTTGTCCCATCAAAGGAAATATATTTAAAATAAAACATGGAATCTTTCTTGACACTTCCTCGACACTATCATCACATCATGTACTTTTCCCTTGACCAGTGAAAAACATTTCAAAAACATGGGATGAGCATAAAAATATTAGTAATGGATATAAAAATACGGAATAAAAACATTAGTCCATATATACATAAAAATCAAAGAAATCATACTTTACTCATAAAACATAAGCACTTTAACATACCTAATGATATTATAATATTCATGAATAACTCATAGAAATCATAAGACATAAAGTTAACTTGAGGCATTCATAACATTCTTACGTAGGGAGTAACCATCATGGTTACGTTTGGAATACCCATCATAGTATATTCCCGAAATCTCTTCAGAGAAACCTTAGCGTTTAACTCCTTCACGTTACCCAATGCATTAGAGATCTATATCGGGCTCACCCGCCCTTAGTTTATCATGGAACCACCCGTCTTCATAAACAATTCCCATGAACCATAACATAATCATATCACATAAAACATGCATAAAGGAAACATAACATTTCCACATTTCAATCACAAGATATCAATACAACACATTGATATAATAAAAACATTATCAAAACTATTTTCAATACCAAAATAAAATAAAAGTAAAACATGACATTTATTTTTTATTTAAAAAAAGTTATGGCTTGTAGAGTAAGTCAAAACTAAAATAATGGTCACGACGGCGGAGAAGTCATTGTCACCGCATACGTAAGACAAAAAATTCCTTTTTTAATTTAGTAAAATGATTCGTACAAAAATATTCCTTTTTAATAAAAGTAAAAGTCAAATGGGTTTATACACCGTATAAATGAATTTTATGTATAAAACAAAATATCCCCCAATGAAAGGAGATTGAGATGAAGTCCCTTACCTCGTGTCCGACTTAACTCGATCGTTCTTTAATCTCCTGAATAATAAACTAGAGTTAATTTATATTTTCGTAATAAACTTTTTCAAGATCATTATTCCTTTTATATTACGTATTACCATGTTAGGAACATTATGTAATTATTTAAGTTAATAACGGTCGTTTTGTCGATCTTTGGTACTTGAGTCAAAAATAAACTTCTTATAATTACAAGTTGTTCATGTGGTAAAATATCCATTATATCCAGAATTATATTCATGATGTAGATATCATATATATCATATATATCCAGTATATACATTCATATATAATATTACATAACATTTAGAGGTAATAAATTAAATGCACCGTTCATGGAGACGGTAAGTCGTACGTACGCATGAACGTTACTTTCATTTCTATTTCATATTTAATGGAATGAAATAATAATGATATAAAGGTATATTATTATTCCATTATAATATCATATATAACATCATTAACTTCATCCTTTATACGTCCCACATATGGCATTAATGAATCAAAATACTTTGAGGGGGCGGTAGTACGCCCATCCTAAAATGAAGATATCGCGTTTACCCATAATGAAAACCATAAAGGTATGCCCTAAATGAAAAATAAAGAAGAATAAGGAAATAATAAACATAATATATATCATATATAAATATAGTGACCTCTTAATGGCCACCATGAAAGGTGTTAAAAGAAGATAGAACAATCATCGTTTCGTGGGGCAATAATTCACCATCCACAGAAACAGTATGTTCCTTAACCATTAGATGGAGTTTTGTGTAAGTGTAAATAAAATAATTCTCAAAAAAACATCCTAGTATATTTAATATACTGGTGTTGTTACAAAAGAAAGGAATAAAAACAGTTTAGGGGGTTGGAGAAGCAAAATAAAACAAAAGAACATTAGAGAAGACTTTACCTTTAAATCTGGTAACTCCCCTTGGTTTGAACCAAAAAAGTTTCTTGAAGATATTTCTACCTAAGGTGAGTCTTCTATGATGAATATAGGGATTTGGAGAGATAAAATGAGCATATTTTGTCTGATCCAATGGCTTGAGACGTGTGGGTAAGGTTGTAGAGATGGGTGCCTTTTATAAGAGGGAGGAGGGGCACTCATGGAAATTCTTGAAATGTTACTTTATTATAAAATTATTTTCGGATTTTAAAGGTCTCACAATGATATATTTCAAGGATAAAGTGATAAGGGTTCGTGATTTACCCATCCAATATGTTTTTGAAAACTGTAAGTTATAGATTTTACATTATCATTTCATTTTATTTAAATCATTCATTAATGAGGTAATCACTACATCATCATGGTGTCATAAATAAATTAATTTATTTAATGTCTAAAATTTATAAAACAAATAGCATGATGTAGGAAATATTATTATCTTTTTAATGAGTATTTATAGTCTAATAGATCATTTACATAGACAAAACTAAAATTGTTTTACCTGTGTGATACATACATTGGTAATACATTCCTTTTAAAAAATATATAATAAAATGTCACTATCACCCAATAGTGATTCCATGGGGTCCCAAAGTTGTAAAAAATAATCCCATTGTCGGCCATGACTCACACAGTATCATTAGGACACATTTTGGTTTCATTTTATATTGTTATGGTATTATTTTATTACCCTTAACTACCTGATTACTAGCTAATCACGATAATTAAAGATAATTATCATCGTTACTATTCATAATGTTCAAAAACAAAATAGTATTAATAACATAATTTGAAACTTCTGATTAAAAATATTTAATCCATTTTACCAAATTCCAAACACAAAAATTTCAGTAATTTATTTAAAAATAATTCTCGTTGTCAAAACAAATAGCGGGTTTTTTTGAAACAATATCTGTGAAACGTTTGGCACTTGTTTATGCCCAATTACAAAGTGAAATAAATTACAATGACCAAAATTTGATTAAATGATAAAAATATATTCTAATTAAACTTTAAAACCAATTAAAAATATAATCTAACAATATAATTAAATTATATGAAAAAGCACTTTTGATGTAAATTGTAGTGTTTTCCACTATTCATTAAAAAATGAACATTGTTAGAAAAATACCAAAAAAATTATCCAAAGTAAATTTCAATGTCCCAATTCTAAATAATAAGTTTATTTTGACAAATAGAGATTATAAAATTTTAAATAGTTAGATTTAAAAATGGTTTTCCATCAAAAGGCAGTAAAACAATCTTTTTAAAAATATTAGAGTATTCCATGCTTAAGATTGGATTTATTCTCATTTTAAGACTCTAAAACACTATCTAATTCATAAATAGACATAAATATGAAAATCCATAATTCTTTAATTACTTAGTATGTTACACTACGTCCTTATAGATGGTATCATAGGTCGGTTTAGATAACATTAGAGGTTAGGGTGTTATTTAAGCACAAGTGACATAACCAAAATGGTTAGCATATTACAAAAGAGTCATAGTAATTTTAGAGAAATAGAATGAGATTAAGATAACATGAATAAGTATATCATAGTATTTACCCTCCACCTAAGATATTATATGATGAATTTACATAAATACTCACACTTAAATTTTTGGTTTTAGTAGATGGATGAATCTAGAAGGCACCAAAGTAAGAATGGATTTGAATTAAACTATGATGGTTTTTTAAATAAGCAGTTGAATGAAATGGGAGTTATAATGAGAACTCTTGTGGCTATTCTCAACCATCTATTTGGAGTTATTATTGAACACCTTAACCTTGTAGATTTTTATAATGCATCGTATATGTGAGAAACAAATCCCAACAGAAGTTCAGTTAATAATCATAAAATTAAGTATATTCATTGACCTATGTGTCCAGGATGTGGAAATAAACACTATGGAAAATGCTTCAAAGGGATAGGAACATGCTATAGATGTGGTATTGAAGGTCATAAAGAAATAACCTTCCATGGAAAAGGTAAGAGTCTTGTTGACTCTAGGAAAGGGAAAGACGTTATTTTCGATGGATCAATTGAATGTTTTAAATGTGGTGTGAATGGTCATTATAAAAAAATATTTCATATGAAGAAGGGTAGAGAATGGGATCAACAGCACCATAAAAATATATTTTTACCAATAACTAATTCCATTACAATTGAGCATGAAGAAACATAAAATGACCAATGAAAGCTGTGTATTATTTTTAGTTGGTGTTATGACATTATTGAATATTAGGATATGATTCATGATTTTGTTTGTAGGAAAGAAGTATTACAGAATAAGTTGGAAAATAATGGTCAATGGATCATTCAGAATGTTTAATGGGTAATAAGTTTACATATAAGTGATTCAAACGTTATGGTAGATTTTAGGATAATGAAATGCTCACAAGTATTAAGGCTCTTTTGATGATAGGATTACTTTGAAAGACTTTTTCATATATGTGTAACCCTGACGCTTGATATGTGAAAATTTTATTCAAGAAAGAATTACTTTTTCTTGGGTAGACATAAAAGATAACCATAGGCATTCATATGACCTTTTTTAAGTGATTAATTTTTATTACATTTTGGGCTGAAAAATGAAAGGTATTAGATAACCTTTAAAGATAACATAGGTTATCATTATTTTTTAGGAAAATATCTTATTTTTGAGAATTTTATATAAATGGTATGGTTTTAGAAAAAGGTCAACATGTGGGATTTTTTCTAACTAGTCGTGTCTGGTAAGTCCATGGGAATCGAACCCACAACCGAAGGGCGACAAGGGCACATCACTACCACTGGCCTATGTGAAGTCTCTGGTTAGTATGATTTATTCTTTTTAGTTAAATGATTTTAATGATCAAGAATAAGTTGATTAGGGATCTTATGTTTTATAAATTGTCTATCCTTAGTATAGGAAAATGTTTTAGTGATTAATTGATAAATGTTATTTTGGAAGACGTTTTCTCATTTGGGAACACTATATGGCTAAGGAAAATAGAATACTTTTGGATTTCAATTGAGGAGTAATTGTGGAAATTTATTTTGGAAGAATATATGTTTTTATTAAGGACATATAGTGATTTGGTTAATTATGGAAACGATTAACCTATCATAGAGAATATTTTATTAGGTTAATTACTTTTATTTATGTGACTTTTAGAGTAGTCGATGTTATATAGAGATAAATGCCAAGATTTTTGTTGAAGACTATGTGATCAAATACCTATAAATTTTGGGTTTCAAACTTAGTTAGAATTATTTTGAATAATTTTAAGGACATTTTTTTATTGAATGGTCTTTGTTGAGCTCTGGGTATTATTTATTGAATTTTTGAGAATAAGAGTAGTATTTTTTTTATAAAAGTTTATCTTTTTGGGGAATTATCTGATCTTTTACTAACCACTCTGGTTTTGGTTAATATCTAAAGTTAGTAGAAATATATGGTTATTTATTTTTGGATCCTTTTATTCACTAAAAGTTTATTCTAGTGCTTCAGGTGTGACCAAGTCATCTTGAATACTCATCATTTAGAGAAAAGATGTGTTTTGGTAGAAACTTATCAAAGGATAAAACTCTAAATGAAAAGTAAGTATATTTCATTATGTTCTTAGACAATTTAATAAATAAATTCTCCAAATTTTTAAAAGTGAACTTAAAAAACATTGCCTTTTTAATTTTCTTATTGGGGAATCAAAACTATTTAACCTATCACAAGTGTTTGGTTTTCTAGTGGGTAACTTACTTCTGATCATGCTTTGTCTCACTCTTCATCAGAACTTGATGGTTAGATTTTTCTTCAATATCTATTTTTTCATGGAATAATAGTATGTGTTATCTTGGGTGACATTATACTTTTCCTTATTTCATTTAGAGTGATAGTTTTAATGACTCCTTTTCTGATGTGGTACTTTCAATGAAGTTTCCAAGACCAATTTTAAAATTGTGAGAACACAATTTCCAAAAGGGGGAAGGATGTAATGGCCCATGTATTTATAGAATAATAGATTTTAATATCTAGTAATATTTACCAGTATGATATTAATTTTATTTTATATAGGAAACTTTTTTTGATAGCGTACTAAACATGTAACAATAGGTTTCATTGAAATCTTACGTTGCATACAACTTTGAGTTTTACCAAAAAATAATTTAATATTATTATTATATTAAATTATAGATAGTGCCTAGTTATTATAATAGAAGTAATGAACAGAAATTAAAACAATATTATTATTAAATTTCTTTAAACTTATCCAATAAATTTTATAGGCTTAAAATAAGAATAATCTAATTTTAAGCATGAAAAACTCTAATATTTTTTAAAGGTTGTTTTACCACCTTTTGATGAAGACCCCTTTTAAAATATAATTGTTGTCACTTTTATATATTATATTTGACAAAATTAGATTATTATTTATAATTTTGACTTAAAAATTTACATTGTTGGAAATTTTGGTATTTTTCTGATAAAGTTTATTTTTTAATGAATAGTGAAAAATAACGAATTTTAATTTGAAACTGCATTTTAATATAATTAATTTATATAGTTATATTTTACTTTTAATTAGTTTTAATGTGTAATTGGATTATATTTTTTTCATTTAATACAATTTTGGTCAATATAAGTCATTTAATTTTAAAATTGGACCTAAACTCAGGTCAATCTTTTGGTAGTTTTTACTTCTTAATAACATGCTTTTTGGTTTTGACAACAAAAAATAATTTTAAATTAATTTCTGAAAATTTTGTGTTCTAAATTTGAAAAAATGGATTCCATATTTTTAATCATGAGGTATAAATTGTTTAAATAGGAAAATTTTATTTTTAAATATTATTAATAGTAACTTCAAAACATATTTTATTTACCGAGGTTAAATGGTAAATCTGGTAAATAATGGTACGAAATAACATTATAATAATGTTAAGTTACACTATCACATGTCCTAACCCTATTTTATGAGGTATTTCAGACCATAGACATCCTTGGGATAATTTTAGGGCCCCATGGAGCCACTTTTGTGTGATAATTACATTTAATTACTTCTATTTTAATGTTAAGGAAAATATAACCTAAACATGTATCATTTAGTAAAACAATTTTTATATGGAATTATATAAGTTATATTTTCAAATATAAATAGTAATAATAAATATAATAATATTTAATTCATCATGATATTTTATTTAAAAAATTTAGACCTCAAATATATAAATATATTTACGAGACAATTATTATGTAGTGATTACCTTATTAATGAATGTTTTAAATAATTGCGATTATAAATATAAAAATAAATTTATTTTAAAACATTTTATTCTATACATGAATTTTAGGGATTATTTTTATTCGTTATATTTTAATTTATGAATTATTTTTTACATAATCAAGTTTTTATAGATTTTTAAAAGTCATAACATTAATAGTATGAAAATTGACATAAATGAGTTTAAAAAAATATTATTCTATTAAATGATATAATAGTAAAAAAAATATAATTTTTGGAAATATGACGTAGATAATATTTTAAATGTCATTAATGAACCACTTGAGGTTCTATTGTCATTTAATGGTAACTATATTAACTATATATTATGAATATACAAGAAGATAGGGTAATGGTTAAATTAATTAACAAAGGGTTAAAGATAAATGATAAGGTTAATTTGAAACTAAAACTTGTCTAAAACCTATTATATTAAAGGATTTATATAAAACCTCAACTAATATTTGAATTAAGTGAGTTTTCGTCCTTTTTAAATCAATGTTCAGTTTATAATAAAATAATCTTTCAAGGCATTTTTAAAGTACCCTTCCTCCCTCATATAAAAGGACATCACTTATAACCCCTTACTCACACCTCTAAAGCTCCTTGGTTCGTCAAACATATAACCCAATAATCTCCCAAAAACCCTATATTCTTCTTATAAGCCTTCCCTTAGGTATAAATATATTCAATAAACCCCTTTGGCTCAAATCGAAAAATGTTACCAGATTTAGAGGTAACGTCTTCTCTCAACCTATTTGTTATTATTTTCCTTCTCCACTCCCAATGCACTTATTATTATTTTTTAACATAAAAACACAAGTGTCCACAATAAACTATGTTTTTTTTTGAATTATTCTATCTACACTTACACTTAGCTCCAAATAATGGACACAAACATACTTTTTCTATGTACGACGAACTATTGCCTCACGAAACGATGATTGTTTGATTTTTCCCTACCACCTCTCATGGTGGCCATTATGATTAAACTGTATTTATATGTGATATATATTATAATTATATTGTCTCTATTCTAATGTATTCTTTATTTACAACATACCTTTATTCTTTCCATAACATGTAAATACGATAATTTCATTTGAGGAAGTGTGGACAACTGCCCCTCAAAGCGATATGACTCGTCCATGCTATACATGGAACATCTAAAGGATGGAATTAATGAACTTATGTAACATAAATAACATATATATTATACTGTCATTATAATATACCTATGTATCATTTAGTTTTCATTCCTTTAAAAATGAAAAATAAATTAAAGTGGGGCTCTTGCGTACATACAGCTTAGCGTCTCCATGAACAGTGCATTTCATTTTATTAAATAAAAATGTTATAAACTATTCTAAATACATATATACTAGATCTATATATATATATATACTGGAAATATATTATATTTAATTCATGAATACAATTTTGTAGATAATGGACTTTTGTCCACATAGAAAATTTGTAATTATAACAAGTTCATTTTTTACTCAAGTTCTGAACATCAAAAAACAACTGATATAAACTTGAATAATTTAAGGATTTTTGTAGATATAAATGATATAAAAGGAATAATAAATATTAAAAAGATTCAAAAGTAAGTATAATTAACTTAGTTTTATTATTCGGGGAGATAAAGAACGAACAAGACATGTCAAACACAAGGTAAGGGAACCTTTCACCCACCTCTTTTAGTCAAAGAATTATTTTACGTTATGTATTTTTATTTCCATTTTATTATGTTGGGATATGTTATTCTATATCATTATTTGGGTTCATTTTATGTCCATCTGATTATAGACCCATTTCTCTCTCATCAACTCATTTTCTAATTTCTTTTAGTGACATCGTTTGGCTGCCGAATTTTCGTAAGGAAACATCATAACCCAATTTCCATTCTTTGGTTTAATCTTATAATTTTACTTATTTTAGTTCTATGATTATATAATAAATAACTTTTGATTTCCTATATTGTACTTATACATTTCTTATGTGTGCCTACAGTGAATACTCATAATTGATCTATTTTATTTACAAAATGATCTCTGTAAGAGACTTTGTCTCAATCTCCTTTAATTGAATCGTTTTATGATTTTTACACGACATGATTTTATATAGTGTATAAACCCCTTTTACTTTTAATTTCATTCATAGGGAATCTTTTTTCTATGTATCATTTTACTAAATGGAAAAGGGAATGTTTCTTTATAACGTACATAGTGACAACGATCGTTCTGCCGCCACGAGTATTATTTGATATTTGGCTGACTTAACAAGACGTAATGTTTTAAAAAATTTAAATAAATACCATACAATATTATTAAGTATTTTATTATTGAAAATGGTTTTGAGAATGGATTGATTATGTCAATATATTTAGTTGATATATTGTGATTTCAATGTGAAAATGTTATTTTTTTATGCTTGTGTTATGTGTTATGATTATGATATTGTTCTTGGTCATTGTTTATATATATGGGAGGTTTCATCAAAAACCTTGGGCATGTGTGCTTGACATAGCTCACCAATTCATTGGGTTACATGACAGAGGTAAAAATTAATGTTTCTCCTAATAGATTTAGGGAATATATTGTGATGGGTATTCCAAACATAACTCCCCATGTATATTTAAAATCTACAATGTATGTATGATATGGATTCCACAAGTTACCTTTATGATTCATGATTACTATGTTTTATTCATAAATCTTATGATTTCATGAGGTATGTTAAAGAGATTATGTTTTGTATGTATTTATGGACTAATGTTTTCTTTCATTATTTTATAACCTTTACTGAGCTTTTTATATTTATCCCATTTTTTTGAAATTATTTTCATACTGTATAAGGAAGGTTAAGATAAAAGAAGTATTCAAGAAGATTTATATTTAGAAAATAAATCTTTTTTTATTTAAGGATTTTTATTATTGTAAATAAAATTGGATATCATTTATGTGTCTACATTGAAATTTTTTGTGATATAATGTAATAGATATGGCCTAATTATATAAATCTATAAACCTTAAAAGAGCATTAATATGAATTATTAACATAACTCAATATTATGTAATGTTTACAATTGGAGCATTAAATGGGGTGGTACTTGGATTTAGATCTATTGTAAAATCATAGATAATTACCATGAAGATTTGTAATAATTTTTAGAATCTATTATTTTTGGAATAGGATAGGGAGACTAGGAATGTACACCAAAATTACCAAAGGAGGATCATGATTCATATAAAAAGTGTAAGAGTATATAAAGATAAATAACTTATTTCCATCACAGAGGAACTATTCTTTGGTCCACATGAGAGAAAATACATCTTCTGATGTAAGTTGAATTGGGATATAAAGGGAATCAACAAATCCTAAAATATTTATCAATACCCAATCAAAATTATTAAATCAATAAAATAAATTAACTAAAGTTTTATGGAAAAATAAATTTATTCAATAGAGAAAACTCAAGGAATTTTGAAGCTTTTTTGAACTCCAAATACAAGAAAGAAGGATTTTAGAAGCCTTTTTTTAAGAAACATGACTTTAGGGTTTAGCTAAATTTCCAGAAACATTGGTTTAGAATATGGGTTAGTAAAGGGGAACAAATCCATAGGATTAAATTATGAAAGGACATTGGAGGGACGTCCTCCCTTCCTCTGAAGGGAAAAGGTTTGAGGTAGACGACATTGGATAGAGAAAAACCCAAGTAGAAGTCATCTAGAATAAGAAATTTCCAAGCCTCAAGTTCACTAAACATAGAATATTTATAAAAACATTAAATTATTTTTTTGTCTTCTCAAAAAATCATGTTTTAATTCCATAAAAAATAGTTTAATCAGAAGTTCATTTTTTGTAGGAATACTCTTTTGTAAGCCATACACGAATAGTGATATCAAACCCTTATCAAAATATTTGATGTCATATGCTCAGTTTATTTAGTCTTCTAATATCAAAACTACTTTCATTATAATTTCATATTTATAATAAATCATGAAATATTTTTCTTCTCACTCTACATCCAAATATCATGGATACCGACATAATTAATATAAAAATTGAAAAACATGGTGATAAATAACTTTGTTTTTCTCGTTCAATCACCTTTAACTATTTTTTCTAAAAATATAATCAAAGTGAGTCATACATTCAATGAACTTGCATGAGGGATATAACAAAAAAGGGTTAAAACTATAAATAATTACTAACATGGTGTGGTAGTGTACTTATTATTTATTTATGATTACTTCCATCTTCACAATACCTTTGACTACTCCCTATGATATAGATCTTATCTACAATACATAATATTAATATTTCCAACTGATTTAGTCTAGTTATCATCTAGTTAAGTTATCATAAATCATGATGAAAATTAAATTATCATAACATTTTTCTTGATTAGGATAGTGTATCATCATTATATTTATATTTACAATATTCTATAGATTATCATTATCTCAATTTATCATCAATGATGAATTCTATTTAAAATGTGATGATATGTATCATCTTTAGATAATTTTTGTACTAATTTCAAGTCTCCATGATTAAACATAATAACATGTTGGGAATAGCATAATATAGTCTTTCTTAATGAACATACAAATTCACAAAGCTTCATATTCACTTCATACATGGAATTTCACACATGGAAGTTTCAACGTAGAAATCACAGATATTTTAGAGGCTACCATGAGAATATAATCCCATGATGGATATAAGGGATGATGAAATATATCATCATTTTATTTAAATAAAATTCTCTATATAAAATTATAATTTTTCTTGTGTATAGTGGATCCCACATTAAAAATAAAATCAAGATGGATCATCTTAATTACTCAGTACATGGAGTTAAGGGTCATTGAAATCCCATGGCACTTACCCATTCCAAGGCCACTAGAACTCTTCTTCATAGTGTGACCTCGTGCTTCGTATGCATGTGTCACCCAAAGATTTATCTTTGATCCTTTATAGAAACTATACTGTATCTTCAATTAATGTTTATCATTATCTCTATGATTGATAAATTTTCTAGTGCATCCAGTTTGGCAACCCATTTTTTGACTTAAACATATATATTATTTTTTCAATATAATATATAGAACATATATTCTTCTCATGTATTATTCATTATAAAAAATTATAATACATTATATGTATATTATAAAAGTAAAAATGTTAGTGATTAAAAACATCTATATATCTCAAACACATGAAATTATTCACACTTAAGACCATATATCCCATAAGAAAAAATTCATTAATCAATTTCCTCCTTTACTAGGAACATCCAAATTACTTAACACATATTGAAATTTTTATTGAGAGAAGAAACAACCTAAATATACATTAGGTTCTTCAAACACATTATGATAAAAGAATCCTTAAATATTAATGTGTTTCTATAGAAATGAAAAATAAAATAAATAATAATAGAATGAGGTATTGATATAATTATTTATTTAATATATCAAATAACATATTGTTATTTTCATAGTGAAACTCTTTTATTGTATCCATGAGTAATATGAAATATCACTTAATGAGAATTGTTTACATTGGTCCCATTTCATTTATGAGAGTTGTATACACCAATCACCCATGTACAATTTTGAAATAGATATTTATTTTTTATGATATAAAACACAAGTTTATCTCCCATAATTTTCACCCAGGTTCCTGTATTAGAATTTTTCTTCTATCACCCGTTTTTAAAGTCCAAAACATTTCCCCCAGAAATAGTTTTTATGACAAACAAAATTATTATAATATTTTTCCACATTATATAAATGATTTTATGTTATTTTGAGACTTATTTAGATAAATATTAAGTGAAACATGAAATAAAATTTAATGTCAGAAAAAAATAACTATATAATCTATTATATCATTACATATATAGTCAAATTTCAATTTTATATACTTAATGTGTAAAATATACACAATATGCACATTTTTCTTCATATTTGATGTAATTACTCTATAAAATGGGTTCCACCTTCTAAAAATTTAATTTAGTAACTCCATGTAGTTTATGCCTCCCTTAATATCAATTATAATGTCACACAATATAATATATTCCCCATATTTAATATTTTATATGATTAATATTTACAATCTACTATAGTTAATCAAATTAGCTTCATTTTATAATTCTAAAAACTCATAAAAGAAAAACATATAACCTCATAAAAACAACTAATAACATATAATCATCCTTTATACATTTAAATGATATAATAATCAATTGAAAACCTTGTACATGATATATTTACTAAAATAATAATATTTTTAGATTTTAAATTTAATATATACTATATATTAAAAAAATTATCTCAAAATATTTTACCTTGGAATAAAATTATTTAACTTCTTTATACCTTTTAATTAATTTAGAATTAATTTATATATTTTATAAAAGGCTCAATTTGAATAGATTTAAAATTTGTAATATTCATTCAAAAACATTATATGTTGTTAAGTTGTGATGAAATGTAATGGATTCTAAATCATTAATAAAAAAGTAATTCAATTTCCTCGATTCTTCCAGAAGAAACATACATATTTGAATCATGGGACTACCCATACATGATAATATATTTATTTTATATTTTATGATATGATCATTCTTATACATTTTTTATATTTTAGTTTGCCTAATTTCCCAAACACAATAATGGGTAAGTGATAAAATTGCTAATGACCATTGATTCACTAAAAACATTTTACTAGGATCTTATACCCATGTTATAGGGATCCAAAAAATTTATATAACTGATGTAAATATATTATGCACATAATATATGATAAAATGAATATACGTAACTATTTCACATGGTTCACCCAATGGACAATTTTTGAGGAGCATATTATTAGTCCCTATGGACTGGGAATCATTATTTGGAGCAGTTGAATCAGTATAGAATACATTTAACTAAATAAAATTGGATTACAGTTTTTACCCCATTTAAATTGTTTCAAAAACATGTATTGGTTATTATTAATAAATATTTTATATTCACCATCAACACTTACTCCCACTTTAAATACAAATATTTTAATGGAAATAAAACATAGATATTTTTACAGTGTTTGGACCAATTGTGGGAAACCTACACAATTCTATGTATTTTTATTCTCTCAATCCATATATTTCTCTATTATAAAAACTTTATTAATATTTTAATTAATTATACCTTACCCAATATAATAGTTATAATACTAAAATATGATTACCATAATATCATGCAGGTGGTTGATCTATATTTTAAAATCTGATTCTACCACTGGATAGGAATGTGTAATTTTTTATATTGGAACCACCAATCTTCTAATATTCATTGTGAGTGTCCTAATGGAGGGATCATTGATTACTATGTGACCATCTGATATGATCATAATTTCAATAATCTGGTCTTGTTCTTTCGATAAATTGAATCCAAATCTCACATATCAATGATATTCAATTTTTTTAAATACTACAAGTTATCACTTTAAGATATTGCTCCGGTCATGGAAATTATTTTAACATAATATAAACATTTCAATTAATGTTTGATACTGACTGAAAATTATTTTTTATTTTATTAAAACACTTTTAAGGGAAACTGAGAAACCTCAAGTCCATCAAACAACCAAAATAACAGCCAAAATAATAGTAAAAGAAACCCAAGAAAAGACTGGTCCTACCTCTTCCCAGAAATTAAGCATTAAAAGGCCTCCACCAAAGCATGTAAACTCGGCAAAAAGTCTCGTCCAAAGATGTGCGGGCATGGAACCAATGGACAAACCATACCCTCTCAGTCTTCCACTCCAAGTGACATGCAGTAGTGATGGTCTTGTTATTTAAACCTCATCTAAGGCAAGACCATATCATTGCTGGGATTGAAACATCCAAAACCACCTCGGGACACACAAACTGAAGAACTTCCCTATAACCAAACATCTCAGGAAAAGGTGAGCACCCAAGCATTAATCAGAAACTTTAAAGCAGTATCGTTGAAAAACAATTGAATTTCTCCTGAAACCATATCCCTAAACAATCTCCAATATATAGAAGATAACCGAGTATGCGGATCTCTCCTTATCAGGTCTTCAAGTGAAGAAGTCATCCTATCCCAGACATGGATGTACTCCTCGAGTCTGATTATCCCCTTATTAAATCCCCCAACCAGGATCGAGTCTTATTTGTGAATACAAATATATTTTTCCTCAATAAGATTCACATTGATGTCCCAGCCCATCATCTTGGTGGATTCCTCTTCCGAGGAATTGATAAATAACACCTGCTCTGTCACCTCAACATCCGAGATTAAAATCAACTCCAAGGTTAGTTCAGATTGTCCAGGAGGTTCCCACTGGCACCTAACCTCACTGTCCAAATTCTCCTCTATTTTCTTTTTGGCTGACCGAGTCTTCATGGGAGGTGAATTAATGTTTGATACATATCAATACATTGACCATTCTAATATTTGATTGTGTTTAGGTTGATAAATCCCTCTCCTTGCTTCTCCTATTCTCAATGACTCACAAAATTCATTGGTTCTCTACTAAAGCTGAATAAACATAGCTTCTTTTATAGGATAAAAAATTATAAAGATGTTTTATGATATGATATCTTTAAAATATATAGATAAGATTATTTCTATTTTGAATTTCATCATGAAGTATTATAAAATCTCAAACCCATGATAAATATTCATCAAATCATATATCAACTTCTTTTTAAATATTCCTCAAATCAAGGATTGAATCACATTCTTTCCATCATGAAATTTCAAACATTGGACATCCAATTTAGCATCATCACAATTATTCTGACTTTATAATGTTTTTTGTAATGTCACTTTATGTCTTCCGATCAACTCACTTTCATATAATTTATATTTTACAACATGGAATTTATTATTCCCTCCATATGGTTCCTATTCTCCTTCCATTAAACTCCCAATCATCTGTGTCCTATAATTATTTCAACAAAATATTACATGACTTATCTGCTTTTGGGGATCATATATTTCATTAAAAATTGGTTATAACTATTGATTTTGGATTCTTTTCAAACCATCTAAACCTACAACATATGATATTTTCAATTTCTGTGTTTCCAAGATTCCTCATTTTCATTCAATTGTTTTTTTTGTAATTACATCCCATTGACACTCAAGATTATCATCACATAAGACCACCATCATTAATGAAATTTAAACATTTGGTTATTCTAATTTTATCTTCTCTAGAAAAACATCAACTTCTAGTTCCCTTACTTAATCCACTTCTTCCACATATTTGACTTATGATACATTCATAAAAAAAATTCTCCTTCTCTTATTATTACAAAATATTTGACATTCTCTCCATACAATTTTTCGATTATTATATTTTTTTATTGGATAATATTTAATAAAATTACTCAAAAGTTATTATGATATATTAATTGTAATAAAACAGCACTCTGCACCATCTAAAATTGATCTAATTTCCTACGAATAGCTTCATTATAAAAATATTTAAATTATTCATTATGAATCTTGATATTTCATTCTTAATAATATTTGGAATAATTTTATAATATGTGATGAATACTACCATTTTCTAAAAATAATTTCATATCATACAAAAATCATATCTTATGTTCCAATCATCTTACACAGGCTTACCTTACACCATCTTCGTTTAGTAAAAATATTGTGTATAATAAGATAAATCACTTCTTAAACAAGTGGTATAAATTTTGGGGATTGTTATAATTTGATTTTATTATTCTTTTCAAATCATAAAATGATTCTTAAGTAACTCATTCATATATATGAAAACTTATGTTTATGAATGTGGAAATAATGCTTCGTATGATCTCAAAAATCCTTATGAAGTCTTCAAGATGATCCATGTGAAGGTATAAATGATTTTTAAAAATTTCAAAATCATTTTAATTTAGTGTATAATTCATTATTATGTAGAGAATAAATCATCATTACACACATCCATTTTTTAATTTTACCTTCAGTCAGCATATTCATACAACAACCAACATAAACCAGATCTCTATTAATCCATCACTAATGAATTTTCAATCAACAAAAATGATCTTATTACCTTCCCACTTTCATTAACACATAATTCATCAATAATAAATTCTAATTCCATCTCATTTTTACTTTTTTGGTATTTCACAACATCAGATAATTGTTTTCCTCCTTGATATTAATTCTTCCATCTCCTCCACTAAATGGATTCTTCAATATTCCATAAAAAAATTATACACCACTTTTATTATCAATAATTATCATCAATTTTATCTAAAGAAAATCAATCATCACATATATTTCTTCTCCACGATATAATGTGGATTTTGTGAGCTATACATCATCTATTAACAATACTAAATTAGCTCCCCTTCCTTAATTTTAGTTCAATGAGACTTCCATCCTTAGAATAAACTAATTTGGTCATCCTCAGTGTCGTTATCTAGTGGTATAAAGTGAATATATAGAGTTATTTCTTTTTAGGTTTATAATTTCCAAAGTATTTAATTCTACTGTACTTAATCCTAAAACATTCATAGGAAGCATCATTTTAAATTCATGTGAATATCATTGAATTTAATTGACAATAGTGATTATAATCAAGTACAAAACATCATCATCACTATCTCATGGCCATTTAAATCATCCATTTTTTTAACAATAAAATTTTCACTTTTAATTCAATGGTCTATTTTTCCCTTATTAAAAATAAATTCCATGTATTTTGTAATACCCAATACCCTATAGTAGTATTTATACACCATGTCATGAACTATCACACAATGCACACTATAAAGATCATTTATATATGAGTATATTAAAATGTATAATTTATGAACATTGGAATTTTATTTTAAAAAAATCATATTTGAACTCTTCATAAAAATGTCATCTTAAGATGAAATTTTGGTATTCTTCTAAAAATAGTGGATTTTTATGTAAATAGTGGAAAATAATGTTTTTACCAAAACTTAAAATTTTATAACCTTACCATTGGACAAGAATGTCCTATAAGTTTTTGAAAACATTAAAATTGTCAAATGTGCGTTTTAAAGGTAAATCTATAAATTTTTGAAATACTATTCTTGAATTATAGAACCTATGTTTAATATTTTATGAAAATAAATAATATCATCCAAAAAAAAGAAAAATTATCCATTCAATTAATTAAATATTATTTTAGAAAATTATAATTTTTGATTACTTTGGAAGAGACATAAAATATATATTTTTATAATAAACCTCTTTATTTCATATAAATCAATAGAATTGAAAATTTTATCCTAAACAAAATTTTTATGGTTAAAAATAAAATTTCTATAAAATGAGTTTTACATGTTCTAAATGTAAAATTGATATCCCTATATAGATTAATTTATTTTGATAAAATGTGAATTATGTTTATAATTAGTCGTTTCATATTGTTTGTAAATGAAAAAGATATTTTAAAATATTGAAAATAAATTTTTTCACATTGATTATTTATTTTTTACATGCCACTTATTCTATGATTATGTTATGATATCTTCATTGGTATGTTACTCTTTAAAAAGAATATGAGAACACCCTTATTACTTTTTTTACCCTGGAAATATATAGGAGAGATTTGTATAATTTTCAAGGATGTGATGTAACGGTTAATAATGTTCTCTAATTGTGTTCTTGTTGTGTCTTATTTTTTCAAATGTAATATATATATATATATATATCATTTCTTCAAAGTCTAACAAGATATTATATCTGTTGGTAAAAATTTTATTATGTACCAATAATATAATATATCTATATCTTTCATTGAATTCATCCTGTGATGGGAATGCCATTGCTGAAATTCTACTTTGTCCAAATGTTAAGGAGCCTAACATGTATCTGCATTTTCCTAGTGGTTCACAGATCACAATTTACACTTGTAACAGATTTCCAGAATTGGAATATGATGAGATGAGGGGGTGTTCTCAAATGAAGGAAGGTAACAACATGCATCTTGTAAGAGAGGATACAATGAGATATGAGGTTGATGTTTGACATGATTTTTTTGAGCTTCCACAGTGTTTGGTTATGATTGACTCTAATTGGGGATATGAGTAGGACCAGAATGTGATTGATGGTTTCCAAGCTGTGCTCATTCCTGGGAAATGGGGGGATGTCTTGAAGAGTGAGAAGTAAAATCTTTGTTCTCTTTTTAGGCCATCCTATAGTGATATTGTCAAGGATGGGATGAAGATGTCTCGAAATGAGGAGCCTCTCCCAGAAAAAAGAAGGACGAGGAAGGATTATTCTACTCTACCAATGGTGGTGTCAACTAGTTCCTCTATAAAACAATCTTCTAAGGAGTTGATATCATTAGAGAAATTATGTCTCCGAAGGAAGTATGACAAGGTACTGAAACACTATGAATACTCATAAAGTGAATCGGCTACTGCGGAGGAAGTCATCTATCATGGATGTGGTGACAGGTATGACTTTTAGGATATGTATGTGTCTTTTATAGTGTGTTGTTCCTGTTTAATGTACTTTTTCTTTCTTAATAAATGGTCATAGTCTTGCCTCTGACTGAACTTTTTCTTGTATAATATGACTATTAACTCTCGTTTTTTTGAGAATATGTGGTTATATATTTACTTTTGGAGAACACACTGTATCAACTTTTCAAATTCTCACCTTAACATTTGTTAAAATAAAAATTACTTGTGAACTAATTTACGTATGGATTGAATCACTAAATATTTAGGAAATGATCCAAAAATTGACAAACTATAAGTCTAAATAATCAATTATCAGTATAAAACAATAAATATTAACGCAAACATCACTTTTTTCATAAACCATAGTGAGGCCAACTTGTAAAATTTTCTTCTAGGGGTAATTTCAAAGTGTATTCTAAAAAATATAATATTAAAATCTCAATAAATAAATTACAAAAATTCAAATCATAAATAAATTTTCTTCCCATTGACATGATACTTTTCACTATTCCATAAAATGATAAAATTACACCCCATTTGAAACAAAAAAAAATTAGACAGGGTTAGGAGATGAAAAATACAAAATACCTCACAAATGATAGCATGTCAATTATATACAATATGAACTTATATAACTTCATAATAATCTATATGTTATTCCTATGGGTACTAAAATTATTCAATCCATTTAATTTTTACCATTCAATGTCTCATTTCCTTGGTTATTCAGATTTAGGTTCCCTTATTTTAACTTGTTAAATATATACACTCATTTAATTCAACTTCACACCCCCAAAAGTGAATATCTCCATTATCATTTTAGGAATACCCTTGAATTTAATCACCTTAGAATTCCCTTATATATGATAATTCTCCAAAACATATAAGGTAATAAGGTGTTTGTTTAATTTTATATTTTTTTGATAAAAAAAATTGAGATTTATTTCCCAATATAAAGACTCTTTTCACTTTAGGTTCACTACTTTTCATTCTGTCACAGTTTAGTTTACATGAAATTATGTTTTTGGTTTTAATGGATTTCGTATTTTTACATTAAATTTTCACATTTTTTAGAAATTTATTCTTTACTTACACTAGAAAAGAATATTCGTGCCTCTTTATTTTTCTTTCTTTTCTTCATATATTCTTTTGGCTTCCAACTAATCTTGAAAAAATTTTATAAAAACTATTAGTTCTTTGTCAACATTATTTTTATAAAAATAACCTATCATATCTTCTTAAGAATACCAACTTTTGATTACAATATCCATTAAAATTGGTAATACTATAATATAATATTAAAAATTTTGTACAACCATCTTGAATCATTCATATAATTTCTTGAGTTTTGATAAGTTACAATTTTATGTAATCTCCAAGATAAAATCAAACACTTCATTTGGGATAAATTTAATTAATATAATCTAATTATTAATTTTTCAAAATAATTAACTTTATTGTTTCACTTTTCTTCTATTATCTTGACCGTCTAGGACATGTTTGTATCTTTCCATGAAATTCTATTTTATTTAATAGAAGTGTAATCTTATATTCAGCATGGAATATTTTGTTACTATCTTATAGGGTGTAATATTCATTAGAACTTCATTTTATTTACTCACCAAATAAGACTTATCATCTACCTTATTTTTCTTTTTCATTGTCCTTTGTATTATCCTTTTGTTGGATGTAACTAAATAGTTCTTGGTATATATAATCCATCATTAATCATCACATTGACCAATTATTCACACCATCTAAAAAATTTCGAGATATTCAAATCTTTTGAATGTAAATATATTTTAATTCATTCTTAAGGTTTTTAAAAACATAGTTGAACTCATCATAACATCCACTTTTATCCCCCTTAATGTAGTCTTTATCTATTTTTTAGTAATTGAAAAACTATACAAGAATCTATGGGTGTCCAATTTTATTACTACACCAGGAATAGGAAAAACATATGGTCTGATTGTATTAAATGAAACTCTAACTGGAGTGATATTCTTTTATTTTATAGATATTAATATTCTACTTTTGGAAAATATGTCAATATTTCCTTCCTTTCATGATTTTTTCCAATGTAATAAAAGTGGTGGGTTCCTTTATACTCATATATACCCATATATTTCTGATAAATGGAATCCATATTATAAAAGTTATATTATTCGAATTAGTTTAATAAAATTTACCATAAATTTCTATTACTTACATATTTTACTTATCAAAATATGTAACTTTTGATTCTTTCACATTATTACAATGGCTTGATAGTGTAAGATATTTCTTATATTTTTTGGTAGATCATCTCCTGGTTTAATGTGAAGAAAAAACCTAACTAACATCTATATATTTATGTTATAATTCCAACATAGGGCATGTAAAAAATTAAAATTTTTTATATATTCATTTAATTTCACTTTATAATCACGTTAATTTTTTTCTTATGAAACTCTTATACATGAATCAACTATTATACCTATAGATAATTTTCAATCTCTTTGATTATATTTGATTGGAACTCCAATTGAGAGTTCTTCACGTATACTGTGGATTTTATTGTAAGAAATTTCAACTTAAATATTTCCTTCTCCACTTCATTATGATAGAAACTCCCTTAAAATTTACCTTCTACCTTGTTCAAAATTTCTTCACAATGTGATATCATTTTTTGCGTTTATTTAGAATATTTAATGATTGTTCTATATTTTTTTCATCTTCATAACCAATTCACTCTTCATTTCATAATATTCTTATTCATGATGTGATTTTTCTTCTAGTAAATGCTTCATAAAAAAATTATATTTATGACTAATTTTATAAATATATCTTAATTTTATTCCATGACTATATATTAGTAAATATATAATTTTATCAATCTATTCATACTCTATATAGTTTGAAATTTATTATTCTAAAAGATTAGTTCTTAATTATATTGAATAATTATTTCCACTCATGTTATTTTTTGATAGTGGCGATTCCTACTATAAATTCTAAGGGGATTATTTCTTTATCATCTAAATTCCTTCTTTTTTTCAATGTATTTTATTAAACCTCTATTTTTGTATTAACTAAAATAACTTTCAATATATTCACCTCAGGAATACTTTTCTTATCTCCCAGTAGATGGAACTATGTATCTTATGAAAACCTACAGATCATGTGAATCATTGAAAAAAATAAGATAAACTATTTATCCTACAATAGGAAATTTGGTTACATCAAGTACCACATATTAGTCCTAATGGTTCATGCATCTACACTTAGTGGAAGTGAATTAGTGTAAAAAACACAAAATAAATTCAACATTGCTTTTTTACCCTCCTTAACTTGTTTAAACCTCTTTTATTGATTTATATGTATGGTTTTTTGACATTCTCCCTCAACGCTAAAACCCACTTATAATATAGATAATGTAAAGGAAATGGAACACTAGGATTTTGAAAAGGTTCGGCATGAGTGCTAGAAATATAATCCATGTTGCCTCGGATTTTTATGTTGGTCTATATATCTCACTATTATTATATGTGTTTCAAATGGTCAAATTATTTTTTAATTAAAAAATATAACATTTATTATCCTAAAATCTTATTACCACAATATTACCTACATGGTTACACTATCTCCCAAAAATATTATTATACCTCTTGTTAAGAATGAGTCATTATTTATACTATAACCACCAGCCTTCACGTGTTCATCATGAATTTCTCATAGATTTATATTCAACTACCAAGTGAACTTCTAATATGATCATCATGTACATTATTATGTCTTAAGATTCTAGTAAAATGAATTAAAAGATCCCACTATCAATATCATTAATTTATAGAACTTATACAAGATGGAGTTTGATGTTGTCCTAGATCTCAACTTTTGGTCCCCAAAATATGATTACCATATTAAACTCTTTGGAACCTAATTTTTTGGATTTCCTATTTTATATAAACCTTTTAATATTCCGTTTAATGTATGTTAGAAAATACCTCTCTCTATTTCACTTCTTCCTAGTGTCTCTCTCAATTACTTAATGCTCTACCAACTATAAATGAGCTCTATCACAGCCCTTCGCAGCCCCTCGCGGCCTGCCGGGCCGGACCCAGAAGGTCGGGCCACCCAACGGGTCGGGCTTTACCCAGTAGGTCAGGCCACCTAGTGGGTTAGGCCGAGGTGACCTGTACCGGGTCAGCTTAGGCCGGGTCAAGCTGAGTCAGTCTGGCTGGGTCGAGCCGAGTTGGTTCGACCAGGTCGGACCAGACCCGAGCCCACTACGAACTATATCCTTTTATTTGGCCATAACATTGGCACTGGAGGTCCATTTGATGAATCATCAGCAGCGCTGTAAATCTTGGAGAGATACGGTCCCTTTGAGTGATAACCCACTATGTTTTGGATTAACATTGGAAATGGTCAGGTTGGATCGAGCACGAATCCAACCAGGCCCCCATGACAAAAAGGCTAATAACTCACAGACCCGGTGTCTGATTGACGTACCGTGTATTACATTGAGACCCCTATGACATAGCGGACCTTTGAGATGATTCTTCATTTGACTTCATGGTAGTTAGAATACTAACCAGTAGCTTGTCGATCAGATCCTCCGGGAGATGAGCGTGCATAGTGAGAGAACCTAGTGGCTGGATAAGACTTGACGACTGCTGACTATTTCAACTTGGAGTGACTTGATAGGCCCAGTGGGGAGTGCCTTGTTGATGAGGCAGACCCATGGTGAGGAGAACCTTAGTGACACAGATGAATCACGGTACTGGACAAGAGGAGTACTTCAGTAGGCCATGAGGGGGAGTGACTTGGTGACGTGGCAGACCCACGGTGGGGAGCACCTTGGTGACGCGGCAGACCCATGGTACTTGACAGGAGGGGTACCTCAGTAGTCCCAGGTTAGTGGGAAGTTCCTATGTGTGATGTGGTAGTCCCAATATGCTCGATAGAGGAGGAGTTCCCCAGTAACCGAAGTGTTCGACGTTGTGACTTGGAATTTTACTTGATACTACCCCAAGAATAAATCCTGGTGTGATCTGAGTCAGTACCTCTATCTTTTCCACATGATTGATATGGATTACTTAATAACTGATGTACATGTATGGGCATATACCTAATTAAGGTTATCTATTGATTTCATACTTTGCGATTTATCCTTGATGGATTTTGTAAGACCTAGAGGGTCTCGGGGTCTGTACTGAGTACCGTTATACTCACCCCTACATGAGTTATGCTCACACCTTATTATGTGGGATGTAGATGACGGACAGTGCTGACTAAGATTGAGAGTACTAGGGCTGGACTGTACCTGGAGGTGGATCATACGGCATGTCATTACATAGAGGATACGAGTGAATGTGGAGTGTTTAGGAGGCAATTTGTACCTACCCTTCAGGTAGGAACCTCAATGGACGACCCATCTGCTGACTTTCCCTTTTCTTCAGTTGTATTGTATCACAGTTGTACTTGTACTTTCCAGTTGGGCTTGTATTCTGACCCCTTTTACTGACTTCACTCACTCTGTTTACAGTTAATTTTACTTGTGTTCCAGTCTTGTATTGTGATTGGTTACGTGTGCTTAAAGGTTATAAAGGTAATGCCTTCCCAATTTTATGGAATACACCTTCGGTGCTAGTAGCCAGCCACTGGCATATAGAAGGTGGGATTGGGGTAGTCACGACATGGGCCCCGGGGAATGGGTCGTGAAAAATTGGTATCATAGGAGTCAGTTCTACCACAAAACATAGGACTCTGATCTTTTTTTTAACAGAAATAGTGTTAAGTGTAGTGAGTGTGGTTATCAGTTTAGGGAATCTAGTGTTGGCACGGTGGCCGAAGTATCCATACACCAAGACCCTAACATCTGGTTTTCAACTTTTTTCACTAAAAAACTAATTGCATGTGTGTTTTCAAGAGACTTCTTTGTGAAATCTTTGATTCATCTTGCCAAGTATAACTTTTTGACAGTGGAATACGTGTTTCTTTTCAGGATTCCTCAAAGCAAATAGCCAGCTAGGGTTCTGAGAGTTGTACGAACTGATATCCCACCGAACAACGAAGCCTTGGTGTAGGGATCTTTTCCATTAGAGGCACAAGAGGAGGCACCAGTGGTACCATTACCCATTGGGCCACTGATTCCACCTGCACCAGCATCAGAGAGTGCACGTTGATTGAGTGCGTTGCAAGAGTTACAGTGCCAGAGGCCACCCAATTTCAGGGGAGAGACGGACCCACAAGCGGCTGGGGATTGGGTGGAGGTTTTGTTGTGAGTCTTCAGACTCATAGGGACACTAGCCGATCTCATGGTGATCCTTTCCACCAGCCTTCTACAGGCATCAGTAGGCAGAGATGATGGAGTTGATGCTCCAGTTTCATGATGAGGTGACGCTTTTCTGGGCAGACTTCGAGAGCCTATTTCGAGTAGAGTTTTTTCCAGTGACTCTTCGCATAGTGTGCATACAAGAGCTTATTCATCTACAGTATGGTAGCATGACTATATCTCAGTATTCAGTGAGTTTCACATACCTCTCACGTTACTCCATGGATATGGTACGGGACACATTATTCAGGGCCTGGAGCTTTGAGTAGGGGCTCAGGCGGATGATCAGAACTTCTATGATCTCACTTAGTATCTCGACGCAGGAGGGGGTATTAAAGAGAGCCCTCATAGTGTAGAGTTTTATTGATGAGTATTCACCATTAGCAAGACCCACCACCAGTCATCAGATAGCGAAGTATTCTATAGGTGATAGCAGAAAACCATCACAGAGGTCTAAGAGGACTAGACTTACAGGTGGATGACCATGTGACTCAGGATAGTTTGTGCAGGGAACCTGAGGCAGAGCCATTATACCAGTTTTGGGAAGTGTTTCACATGTGGCGGGTAGGGTCACATGGATCGTGACTATCTGGCCAGTTGTATGGATGATCAAAAGACAGTCAATAGACTTCCTAAGCAGAGACAGAGGTTTGACTGAGGATGTTTGCAGGGAGAAGGCCGATGTGGCAGGGGAGTTGGTCGTACAGCTGGTGGTGGGTGATGATTTGAGATGTTACTTCCACCACCACCAAGAGGTCCACCCTGATCATAGAGAGTAGGTGGACAGGGGAGAGCTCAGCTCCAGGAAGCTGAGGCCTACTATCAAAGTTCTCTAGAGATGATATGAGGTATGATCTGTGTCTACTCCACCATGGTTATTGTAATTATAGACACATATTCCAATAATTCTTTTATTTCTATTTCCCTTCTTCAGAGCTCAGAGATTATGATGGATCCACTAGCTTGATCCTTATGTCTACAGACTCCTATGGGAGCAGATTCGATGATTACACACTAGTGCCAGCAGTGCGAGCTTACTCTAGGAAGTGAGAGCTTCGACTGGGATCTCTTAGTAGCGGCGTCGAGGCCTTACGATGTCATATTGGGTATGGACTGGTTATTTACAGTCCATGCTCAAATTTACTGTATTAGGTAAAAAGTGCAGTGTGTCCGCATGGATGGGACCAGGTTTACCTTCACTGGCGAGAAGGGAGCCATTGCAGCATAGGATAGACTTACTCGAAGCAGGGTGCAGCTGATCACTCATCAGTTATCTAGCCATTCCCTCAGAGCTGTTGATGTGGAGAGTCTGAGCTATCCTCTAGTGGTGGACTAGTACCCGGATGTCTTCCCTGATGATGTTACAAGTCTACCTTCTTTTAGAGAGATGGACTTTTACATTGGATTGTACCCTGGGACGACACCGATATCTACACCAGCATATCAGATGGCTCCCACGGAGCTTCGTGAGCTGTGGGTACAACTGGAGGACTTGTAGGGGAATGGATTCATTCATCCCAGTGTTTCTCTGTGGGAAGCCCTGATTTTGTTTGCCAAGAAGGCAGATGGGAGCTTGAGGCTTTTTCTTGACTATCGGTGCATGAACCAGGTGACAGTGAAGAACAAGTACCCACTCTTGAAGATTAACGACCTCTTTGATCAGATAAAGGGAGTACAGTGGTTCTCGAATATATTCCTCAGATCAGGCTATCAACAGCTCAGAGTGCGAGGTGAGGATGTGCAGAAGCTTTCCTTTAGATGTTGGTATTACCATTTAGATTTCTTGGTTATTCCATTCGGTGTAGCCGACACTCCTACAGTGTTCATGGGACTCTTGAATAGGATCTTTCATCCATACCTTGATCGATTTGTATTATTCTTCATCTATGACATTATGATCTACTTGACTACTAAGGAAAACCATTTCTATCATTTTCAAGTAGTAATGGACACACTCCGAGAGAATCTGCTTTATGGTAAGCTCTTGAAGTTCCATTTTTGAATTTTAGAGGTTCAATTTCTGGGAAATGTCATATCAGAGGCTGGAGTTACTGTGGATCCAGCGAAGATTGATGTGGTACTTTCTTGGGATCCACCCAGGAGTGTGACAGAGGTACGAAGTATCCTGGGTTTGGATGGATACTACCGGAAGTCTGTGCTAGATTTCTCAAGAGTTTCAGCACCACTATCATCCTTGACAAAGAAGGGGAAACCCTTCGTGTGGTTTGAGAGATGCCAGTAGAGTTTTTAGGAGCTGAGGTAGAGGCTGATTAGTGCCCCCATCTTGAGGCTTTCAGAAGAGGGCGTAGGGTACGTAGTTTACTGCGACGTATCAAGCACTGGGCTTGGATGTATCCTGATGCAGGATAGAGCAGTGATTGCATATGGTTCTCGATAGCTGATACATCATGAGCAGAACTATGCTACCCATGACCTGGAGTTAGCAGTAGTGGTCTTCACCATGAAGATGTTGCAGCACTATCTGATGGGTGAACATTTTATAGTGTACTCTGGTCTGAATGGCCTGTAGGCCTTAATTTTTATTGATTTTTGATAACCCTCTTTTTAAGGGATGAGGGGTAACCCTTACAAGGCCCGTAGTCTCAGGGATTACACGGATCATAGGCTTAAGAGATTACATGACACAAAGGTCTTAGGGATTTCAAATAGACTATCTACAAAAAAAATGCCCCTCCCCAGCATCTGCATCATGATAGTAGCTCTCCACCATCACATGTACTTCTGGCTAGTCTTCCTCTGCAATCACAATCTAGTCCTGATGGCATATCTGTAACACCCCAATATTTCATGTTACTCTTCTCTTTCAATGATGTAATAGTTTGCATTGTATGCAAGTTCGAGATTCTAACACACTGCAACCAATCAAAGTAGCCTTTATGAATAGTATTACCAACTTTTTGAATTATATAAATTTTTTATTTAAAAATGGACTCCATTTTTGGATTCGGAATATCGAAATTAGCCTATGTTGAATTTTGGGTATTTTTCCGAGAAATTCCAATTTTCAATAAATAGTGAAAAATACTTAAAAACATCTTTTTTAATCAAAATAATTTATAGTGATATATTATAATATTGTGTGGTTTTAAAGTATAATATTAATATATTTTTACCATTTTATCCAATGTTGGTCATTAGAATTAATTTCACTTTGAAATTGGACATAAACAATTGTCAATCTTTTGATTGATATTCTTTCTTAAAGACACGCTACTTGTTTTGACAATGGGAATAAATTATAAAATTAATTAATGAAACATATATGTTTTGAATTTTGTGAAATAGACATCATCTTGGAATTTGGAATATCAAATATATCTTAGGGTGAATTTTTGGTATTTTTCTGAAAAACTTCAATTTTTGATGAATAGTGAAACCACTAAGTGGTAGTTAAAAAACTGATTTTTCGTTTAAATGAAATTTTACCACTTCTATGAATTTAATCTGACATACATGGATGTAATTAGGATGTAAAATGTGGTTCAATGGGATGAAAATAATTTTTGGTGAATAGTAACTTTTGAGTTTTATTAACCGCGATAAGAGGTCATTAGTGTAATTTAAGGTAAAAATAATGTTATAATAATATGAAATTACCGTAAAACATGTCCTACTTTTATTTTATGACTCATGGACAACCACGAAAATCTATGGTTCAATTTGTGGGACCCCATGGAGCCACTTGGGTAAGATAATGACATTAATACATTTTATTTGAAGTAAAAATAAAAATGTAAAAAACATGTATTATTTTACTAAAACAATTTTTACAAGGGGTTATACAAGTTATATTTTCGTTTATAAATATCCATTGGAAAGATAAAAAGATTTCATACATCATGGTAATTTTTTTATAATTTTTAGGCATTAAATAAATAAATTTATTTATCACACCATGATGATGCAACGATTACCTCATTAATGAATGGTATAAAGAAAATGAAAAGATAAGGTGAAATCTAAGACTTACACTTGTATAAAGCCTATTATATGGTTGTACTTAGAACCATTATCACCTTATACTATAAATATATCATTGTGGGACCTTTAACATCTGAAAATAATTTCATAATAATGTAACATTTCATGACTTTCTAAGAGTTCCCCTCCTCTCCTCTTATAAAAGGCCCCCACATCTACGACCGTATTTACGCCTTCAAAGCCATTTGACTCCACCAAACTCTGTCACAATACTCTTTCAACATACCTCTATTACTCCTAGAAGCCTCAATTTGGTCATAAGTCTTCCAAATGAAGCTTTTGGCTCAAATCAAAAAGAGTTACAGGATTTTAAGGTAATATCTTCTCTTATGTTCTTTTGTTTTATTTTTCTACTCCAACACCTTAAACCCTTTTTATTACTTTTTTTTGTAACAATGCCAATATATTAAATATACAATGATTTTTTATGAGAATTATTTGATTTACACTTACACACACCTCCGTCTAATGGTTAAAAACATACTCTTTCTGTGGGTGGCGAATTACTACCTCACGAAACAATGATTGTTCAATCTTCTTTTAACACCTCTCATGGTGGACATTATGATGACACTATTTATATATATGATATATATTTTGTTTATGTTTTCTGTTTGCTTATTTATTTTTCATTTATGGAATACCTTTATTATTTCTATTATGGGTAAATGCGAAAATTTAATTTTAGGAAGCGCGGACTACCGCCCATTCAAAGTGATTTGAATCGTTAATGTCATATTTTGGATGTATAAAGGATGGAGTTAATGATATTATATATGATATTATACTATAATTATAATATACCTTTATATCATTATGATTTAATTCCACTAAATACGAAATAGAAATGAATGTAGCATTCATGCGTACATACGGCTTACCGTCTCCATAAACTGTGCATTTCATTTCTTACCTCTAAATGTTTTGTAATATTATAAATGCATGTATCTACTGAATATATATGATATATATGATATCTACATCATGAATATAATTCTGGAGATAATTGATACTCTACCACATAAACAACTTGTAATTATAAGAAGTTTATTTTTGACTCAAGTACCAAAGATCGACAAAACAACCGTTATTAAATTAAATAATTACATAATGTTCATAACATGTTAATAAATGATATAAAAGGAATAATTAACATGAAAAAGGTTATTAATAAATTATAAATTAACTCTAGTTTATTATTCCGGAGGTTAAATAACGATTGAGTAAAGTCAGTCATTAGGTAAGGGACATCATCTCAATCTCCTTTCATTGAGGCAGATTTTGTTTTATACACAAGTTTCATTTATACGGTGTACCAACCCCTTTTACTTTTACTTTTATTCAAAAGGAATATTTTTATACGAATAAGTTTTACTAAATGACAAAAAGAATTGTTTGTCTTACGTATGCGGTGACGACGACTTCTCCACCACTGTGACCATTATTTGAGTTTCAGCTTCCTCTACAAGCTATAATTTTTTTTAAATGAAAAATATATACCATGTTTTAATTTTCTTTTATTTTTGTATTGAAAATGGTTTTGATAATGTTTTTATTATATCAATGTGTTTTATTTATATCTTGTGACTAAAATGTGGAAATTTTATGTTTTCGTTATGCATGTTTTATGTGATACGATTATGTTATGGTTTATGATATGTTTAAACCTTTTCATATAAGGAATGAATTGGATATAGTTTGTGACGGGTGGAGCCCGCTATAGCTCCTCGATGCATCGTTGGTTCTCAAGAGAAAAAATAGTGTCTTGGCCCAAATCCTTGAAAAATCTTATTTTTAGTCTTAGCACAAGGCCTTGACTATGTGGTTATGATAGTATGGAATTATGCATTCCATCATTGTGAAAGTGGTTATTGATATTGCATGTGATTATTCGACTAGTAGAATATCCATGTGAATAAGTAAATGGCATTATTTCATTTTACTTTTTCCATATTATGCCGAAGTTCAAGTTTAAAAGTCTTTTGTTGTAGTTATACATTCCCATAAATGTTTATGATTATTTATGAAAGTTTCCACTATATTGTTATCCTTACTGAGTATCTGAGCTCACCCCTTTCTATGTTTCATTTTTCCCATGATATGAAGAAATATTTTATGACTGACCTGTAGGGATAGTCCGTAGGGGATATGAGTGTGTACTATGGAGACTATGTTATTGTATTTTTTCACTTTATGATGTAATATAACATTTATGAATGTATCTAGTGCTTCCAAGGCTAATAAACTAATCGGTGTTTCGAGACGTGATCTTTTGTGATCATGCCAATGTTATGTAATAATGCACCAACTCTAGGTAACTGGGTTCAGGGCGTTACAATTGGTTTCAGAGGCAGTTTAGTACTAACCTTGGAAGCTAGATTTATATAAACTCTAATTAGAGCACATAGCCATAAGATAGACTTTGAGGATTAGTATAGAAGAACTTCCTAGAATTTTGGTATTATAGAGATTTTGTGAGTTTTTTGAGAAATACATACCTGTCTGGATACAAGCAGGTAGAGTCGGTTCTGTCACAGATGTACCTAGGGGTAAAACCAGAAAACACCACTTTGTGCTAGACTCAAATGGGAACTGGTGCACGATAATGTGCCTTGCTGCACTCTTGGTTACGACACTCTTGGGGGATATGCTTAGGATAATTCACGATTTCTTGAAAAATCTTTATGAAGGGTTTATGAATATATACTTCTTCAAAGAAAACATTTCTTTTTATGATTATGGATTATATCCATAAATAGTTCATTTTATGTTAAGTTTTTTACAAGTATGAAATTATGTATTTCTATTCATAAACTAATCTAGTTTATGACATTGTTTAGAAATGGCGCCTAGTGGAAGGAATGGAAACTGTATCAATGCATGCAGTCCATGTAGGGATTTCCCTCCTACTCAAGATAATTATAGTGGAGCTAGTGATGCAACTGTTTCTGATCAGCTAATCACCATACTGGGACAACTCACTCAAGTTATCAATAATAACCTTACCCGTATGGAGCACCCTGATCCGCAGCATGGAGGATTAATGTTAGATCGCTTCATGAGTTAGCAACCACCAACATTCAATGGGAGTACAAATCCATTATTAGATGATCAATGGATAAGTTCCCTAGAGAAAATATTTCAGGCTTTGGGGAGTAGTGAAAGGGAAAAAGTTATCATGGCAGTTTATCGCCTCACTGGAGATGTTGATCAGTGGTGGTCATTGATACAAAACATGAAGGAAGATGACGAAGTATCAAATATGGAATTGAGGTAGTTCAAAGATATTTTCTTAGAAAAATACTTTCCTTGTGACCATCAAGAAGATATGGAAAGGCAATTTCTTAGTCTGAGGAAAAAGGAGGACGAGAATGTCACAATGTATGAGGCTAACTTTACAAGGATAGAGAGGCATACATCAGATTATATACATAACCCAAGAAGTGAGATTGATCGTTTCTTTGATGGGTTAAAACCATTTCTCCATCAAGCCTTAGTCTCACAATCTTTCTCATCGTATAAAGATATAGTCCCGTGTGCTATCAAGACAGAAAAGGAATTCTCTAGATCTTATGACAATAAAGTAAAGCAAGAAAAGAAGAGAACAGTTGAATAAGAGACAGATAAAGGGGAAAATGGAAATAAGGATTTTCCATTATGTGATAATTGTGGGAAGAATCACCCCGGTAATTGCCTAAAAGGAATAGAAGTTTGTTATAAATGGGGATAGAAAGGTCACCAGGATCATGATTGCAAGGGAACGAAAGAGGCTATCAATGTTGAATTCTACAATTGTAGGGAAATGGGGAATTATGAAAATGAATGTCCTAATAATCAGGGAAACTTACCTCAGAAAAGGCCAAGGGATCAAGGCCAATCTTATGTTGTTACTACAATTGAAGTGGAATAATTAATTTATTTGTGCTTTTGGACTCAAGGATTATATTTTGGTTATAAGAATAATGTGATATATATAAGGATTGTACTAGATTACTTGTTGTTTTCATTAAGGTTTTAATATGATGAAGGTAATTATATTTTTATTATGTGACAAAAAGAGAAACTTTACTTTGTTTGGGGAATCTAATGTTACAATTGATTTTGGAATTTAGAGACCTTTTAGAGAATGTCTGGACAGAGGTATTTTGGATAACTATAAAGGTTGGAATGGATTAAGTTGAACTTTGGATATTATTTTTTAAGGTTAAAACATTTTTGAAGATTATTTTTTGGAATATTATAATACAATAGTTTTAGGAAAAGAACAACCTGCAGGTTGGGGGATAACCCGTCGCGTCGGACAAAACTGCAGGAGTCAAACCCACAACCATAGTGTGACGGGCCTTTATTACCTACCACTAGCCTACAAGAAGTCCCTGGTTATTACAAAATAGTTTTCCTAATCTTAATGGTATGTGTTAATATTTGTAACCTTGTACGATTTGGATAAATATAATATTTTTGAGTTCTATTATCTTTTTGAGTGAAAGATGAGTTTGTGGTAGAAATTAGTTGAAGGTTGAAACTCTACTTGTCAAGTATATATATATACCTATCTATTATTCTATGAATAAATTAATTCTTAAACTTTACGAAAGGGATATTAAAAAAATTTGTTATCCTAATACCTTATGTTTTGTTGAACTGGTGATATTTAAAATCGCCATAGATTGAAGGCTTTGAGGCCCTCAATTTTACACTTGTTTGTGATTGATGACCTCAATCACTCCCTACAAATATTTACATTTTCCCTCAAATTATGGGTCTCTAATTTCCACCAATGTTCTCTTAATCGAGATCATAATTTGGTGGTGACTTTTTCATTTCCCTTTCCCTCTTATTAAGGATAAATTTTATTAACCTTATTTATGATGTGGGTTTTCCACAATTGTATTTTCTATTTTCAAACTTTTATTTTCTAATAAAATTTTCAAATTTTGAGGACGCAATTTATTGAAGGAGGGTAGAATGTAGCACCCCAAGCTTCTATAGTACGCTTCTCTTTCAATAATGCAATAACTTGTATTGTACGCAAGTTCGAGATTCTAAGACACCGCGACCAATGAAAGTAGCTATTATGAATATTAATACCCACTATTTGAATTATATAAATTTTATATTTCAAAATGGACTTCATTTTTGGATTCTGAATATCGAAATTATCCTATATTGAATTTTTGGTATTTTTCCGAGAACTTCCAATTTTCATTGAATAGTGAAAAATACTTAAAAACAACTTTTTTAACAAAAATAATTTATAGTGATAAATTATACTATTAAGTGGTTTTAAAGTGTAATTATACTATACTTTTACCATTTTATCCAATTTTGGTCATTAGAATTAATTTCACTTTGAAATTGGACATAAACAATTGTCAATCTTTTGATTGATATTCTTTCTTAAAAACACGCTATTTGTTTTGACAACGGGAATTAATTATAAAATTAATTAATGAAACTTATATGTTTTTAATTTGGTAAAATATACATCATCTTTGAATTTGTAATATCAAATATATCTTAGGGTGAATTTTTGGTATTTTTCTGAAAAACTATAATTTTTTATGAATAGTGAAACCACTAAGTGGTAGTTAAAAAACTGATTTTCCGTATAAATAAAATTTTACCACTTCTGTGAATATAATCTGATATACATGGTTGTAATTATGAAGTAAAATTTGGTTCAATGGGATGAAAATAATTTTTGGTGAATAGTAACTTTTCAGTTTTATTAACCGTGATTAGAGTTAATTGGTGTAATTTAAGGTAAAAATAATGTTATATTACTATGAAATTACCTTTACACATGTACTAATCTTATTTAATGACTCATATCCGACCAAGAAAATCCATGGGTCAATTTTTGGGACCCCATGGATCCACATGGGTAAGATAATTACATTAATACCTTTTATTTAAAGTAAAAATAAAAATGTCACAAACATGTATTGTTTTACTAAAACAATTTTTACAAGGGGTTATACAATTTATATTTTCGACTATAAATATCCATTGGAAATATAAAAATATTTTCTACATCATGGTAATTTTATTATAATTATTAGGCATTAAATAAATAAATTTATTTATCACACCATGATGATGCAGTGATTACCTCATTAATGAACGATTTAAATAAAATGAAAAGATAATGTAAAATATAAGACTTACACTTGTCTAAAGCCTATTGGATGGGTATATTTCGAACCCTTATCACCTTATCCTCGAAATATAACATTTTGGGACCTTTAAAATATGAAATTAATTTCATAATAATGTAACATTTCATGACTTTCCATGAGTGCCCCTCTTCTCCTCTTATAAAAGGCCCCCACCTCTACCACCTTATTCACACCTTCAAAGCCATTTGGCTCAGCCAAAATCTGCCCAAATACACTCTCAACTTTCCTCTGTTACTCCTAGAAGCCTCACTTTGGGCATAAGTCTTCCCAAGGAAGCCTTTGGCTCAAATAAAAAAGAGTTACCCGATTTTAAGGTAATGGCTTCTCTTATGTTCTTTTGTTTTATTTTGCTACTCCAATCCCTTAAACCCTTTTTATTCGATTGTTTTGTAAAAAAACTAGTATATTAAATATACTAGGATTTTTTTAAGAGAAGTATTTTATTTACACTTACACACAACTCCGTCTAATGGTTAAAGAACATACTATTTCTGGGGGTGGTGAATTACTGCCTCACGGAACGATGAATGTTCAATCTTCTTTTAACACCTCTCATGGTGGCCATTATGATGAAACTATTTATATATATGATATATATTATGTTTATTTTTTCTTTATGCTTATGTATCTTTCATTTATGGCATACCTTTATGATTTCCATTATGGTTAAACATGATAATTTCATTTTAGGAAGTGCGGACTACCACCCCCTCAAAGTGATTTGAATCGTTAATGCCATATGTGGGATGTATAAAGGATGTAGGTAATGATAATATATATGATATTATACTGGAATTATAATACACATTTATATCATCATGATTTCATTCACTTTTAATATAAAATAGAAATTAAATTAGCGTTCATGCGTACGTACGGCTTACCATCTCCATGAACGGTGCATTTCATTTCATACCTCTAAATGTTATGTAATATTATAAATGCATGTATC
This sequence comes from Viscum album, assembly GCA_963277665.1. Taxonomy (NCBI): domain Eukaryota; kingdom Viridiplantae; phylum Streptophyta; class Magnoliopsida; order Santalales; family Viscaceae; genus Viscum; species Viscum album. The sequence goes on from OY728143.1 coordinate 328,004,609, forward strand.
TACTGGATACATATGATATATATGATATATACATCATGAATATTATTCTGGAGATAATGCATATTCTACCACATAAACAACTTGTAATTATAAGAAGTTTATTTTTGACTCAAGTACCAATGATCGAAAAAACGACTGTTATTAACTTAAATAATTACATAATGTTCATAACATGGTAATAAGTGATATAAAAGGAATAATGAACTTGAAAACGGTTCTTAAGAGAGTACAAATTCACTCTAGTTTATTATTTATGAGGTTAAATAATGATCGAGTCAAGTCGTACACGGGGTAAGGGACTTCGTCTCAATCTCCTTTCATTGAGCCATATTTAGTTTTATACACAACTTTACTTTATATGGTGTATAAACCCCTTTGAATTTTACTTTTATTCAAAAGAAATCTTTTTATACGAATCATTTTTACTAAATGAAAAAAGGAATGTTTTGTCTTACGTATGCGGCGACAAAGACTTCTCCGCCATCGTGACCATTATTTGACTTTAGGCTTCCTCTACAAGCCATAATGTTTTTTAGATGAAAAATAAATACCATGTTTTAATTTTCATTTATTTTTGAATTGAAAATGGTTTTGATAATGTTTTTATTATATCAACGTGTTGTATTGATATCTTGTGATTGAAATTTGGAAATTTTATGTTTCCTTTATGCATGTTTTATGTGATACGATTATGTTATCGTTTATGATATGTTTAAACTTTCTCATATAATGAATGCATTAGACTTAGTATGTGATGGGTGGAGCCCTCTATAGCTCCTCGATGCATCGGTAGGTCTCATGAGACAAACTAGTATCTTGGCACAAGACCTTGACAAAATCTTATTTGTAGTCTTGGAACAAGGAATTGACTATGTGGTTATGATAGTCTAGCATTATGCATTCCATCATTATGAAAGTGGTTATTGATATTCCATTGATTATTCAACTAGTAGAATATCCATGTGAATAAGTAAATGGCATTATTTCATTTTACTATTTCCATGTTATGCTGATGTTCAAGTTTAAAAGTCTTTTGTTTTAGTTATACATTGCCTTAAATGTTTATGTTTATTTGTGAAAGTTTCTGCTATATTGTTATCTTTAATGAGCATCTGAGGTCACCCCTTTCTATGTTTTATTTTTCCCGAGATGTGAAGAAATATTTTATGACTGACCTGCAGGGATATTCTGAAGGGGATATGAGTGTGGAATATGGAGATTATGTTATTGTATTTTTTCACCTTATGATGTAATGTAATATTTATGAATGTATCTAGTGTTCCCAATGCTACTAAACTAATCAGTCTTTCAAGACTTGAACTTTTTTGATCATGAAAATGTTGCGTAATAATGTACCAACTCTGGGTAACTGGGGTCGGGGCGTTACAATGTCCATACCCTCTCATTCTGAAAAATCCATTTGGCTCTGCTCTGGTGATTTCACCTGCTTTGAATCCTCTTCTGAGGCTGCTCCTTTTTTTGTAGTGTGTCTAGGGAAACTGCATGTGGCCTGATGGACTTGAGGTGGCCCGAAGGCCTTAATGGTGGCCTGAAAGCCCTACTGACCTGAAGGCCTGGGTGGCCCAAAATCCTTAAGGACTCCAAGCCCAAACCGATGTACCAAGGTGAATAGTTCTAGCTACTATAGTACCGAACATTACCTGCTACAGTAACTAATAAAGTTCCTGGTACAGTACCCGCACAGTGTACAGTTCTGCTATAGTACATGTACAGTGTACAGGTCTGCTACAGTAGTCGCATAGTTTGCAGTTCTGTTATAGTACCGCACAGTGTACAGTTCTTCTACAGTATTGCTACGGTACCCCTGAAAATATGCCTTTTCCTAGTTTTTAACCTAGGTCGTGTGGATTCACTTAAGGATACCTCGCCAACTGGGTTGAGGCTCATGTACATTTTACAGTTTACTCTGATCACAAGAGTTTCAGGTGTATCTTCTCTCAGAAGGACCTAAACCTAAGATAGCGACGTTGGCTTGAGTTCCTCTAGGACTATGAATTCGAGATAATCTATACTCCTGGGAAGGGGAACATTATAGTAGATGCACTTATTAGGAGGTCTAGTATACAGCTCCTAGGTGAGGCGATGGAGAATATAGAAACTTTACATATATCCTTTGTGGATAGAGATGGAGCTTCTTTTCTACAGTCTCTTATAGTCACTTCCCCACTTCTTCAGTGAGTTAGAGAGGCACAATGTGGGGACGCTGACTGCGAGGCATGACATGCTTAAATATCCACAGGACAGGAACCTGATTGATATTTTGAAGGTGGGGAGCACGCCATCCTCTTCAGAGGATGTACCATGGTACCGGTGTCACTTCAAGAGAAATGGTTGAGGGAGTTCCAAAAATCCCCTCTAGCGGTACATCTAATAGTGGAGAAGATGTACCTGGATCTACAAGACAGCACTCGTGGTGGGGAATGAAGAAAGAAGTTGCAGAGTTTGTTTCTCGGTGCCTCACTTGTTAGAATGTGAAGGTGGAGCATCACGTACTAGTAGGCTTGGTTCAGCATTTAGAGGTCCCATAGTGGAAGTAGGATGGGATATTCATGGACTTCATGATAGGACATCCACATACATCCAGGTCACATGACTTGATTTGGGTGATCGTCGACCGACTCACCAAGTCATCCCACTACCTATCGATCAGAGAGAAGGGTTTAGTAGAGAGCATGTGACCTCTCTATGTGTTGGAGATTGTACGGTTACATGGATTACCAACGATGATTATCTTCAACTATTAAGCATGTTTTACTTTCCAGTTATGTAAGGGGTTGCAAGAGTCTTTCGGGACATAGATTCATTTGAACACCACCTTCCATCCTCAGACGGATGGCAAAACTGAGCGGACCATTAAGGCCCTCAAGGGCATGTTTCATGCCTATGTCCTCGACTTCCATCAAAGATGGGAGGATCACTTGTCTTTGGTGTAGTTTTCATACAAAAACATTTATCACTCCACCATTGGGATGGCACCATTCGGGGCATTGTACGGAAGACATTACAGATCACCTTTGTGCTGGACTAACCCAGGGGAGTCAGCACTAGTGGGACCAAAGATGTTATGGGCTACTATAGAGAAAGTACATATCATCTAGTAGTGGATGAAGACTGTACAGGGTAGGAAAAAGTCTTATGCCGACAGGAGACAGAGACCTCTAGAGTTTGAGGAGGGCGACCACATATTTCTACAGGTCTCACCTCGATGATGTTTGCAGAGGTTTGGCTGACGCAACAAGTTATCTCTGATTTTCATCAGACCGTTTTAGGTCTACAGTAGAGTTGGTGAGGTGGAATACCACTTAACTCTTCCAACTCAGTTGCACCATGTGCATAACATCTTCCACGTGTCCCAGCTGAGGAGATACGTGCACGACCCTTTTAACATCATCGACCACGGTGAGCTGGACGTCGACTATGGGGAGACTTTTATGGAGGTTCCAGTAGATACTGAGGATTGATAAGAGTGGATATTTCATGTATGTTTGATACCTCTGGTGTGTGTTCACTGGCAGCATGGGAACCTCCAGGAGAGAACATGGGAGAGTGAGGTTCAGATTCATGCTCAGTACCCCAACTTGTTTACCTAGTTTGAGTTGTGGCTTACGAGGACGTAGATCCCTAAGGTTAAAAGAATTTAAAGACCTGGAATTTCCATGTAGATTTTGTTTTAATAAATGGGAATTTTACGAGTCTGTGAAAATTGACGGCATGTGATTCTGAGACCAGGAATGCATGGAATGAATTTCTGAACTTTTGTTTAGGTACATTCAGTAAACGTGCAAGCGGGTTTTTATAAATTTTGAACTGGTGCTCATAATTTAAATTTGAGGGCACTGTTGAAACTCACAGTGCCAGTATTTTCTTAAAGAGGCATTCACCTTGAAGGAAGTTGGTCGAGAGTGGAAGTTAATTTTTGGGTTTTTCGTGAATGAATAAAATTAAAATAAAGTTATGTAGCTTTTATTTTAATTATATTTGTTAAAACCTCCATGTGGAAGTTGAGAAGTGGGGACCACCAGACCATAGCCTCCCATGAGAGGTTATGGTGGTGGGGACCACCTGAGGTCTAAACCTCTCAACTCACTCATTAAATGTGAGAGATCCTCTTAAACTCCTCCAATATTAATTGTTCCAACCCTCCTCCATAATAATTAAGCCAGCGCACCACATTAATTGTTCCAACCTATGATATTAATTAACCCAATTTGAATTATATGCCAACAAACATAATAGATCACATAATCTATTATTTTGGGGATACCATTTCATTTTGGTGAAATTGGGATAGGAGGAGCTTTGGGAGAAAAGATCTCCAACGAAGAATTCCAATGAAGAACGCCTCTCCTTTGATGATTTATTCTCCAAACATCATCGAAGGACCACCAAAGACGCACGAACCGACAATTGAGTAGAACGCCAATGACACCGACGTCCATCTTTTCCCAATGATTCATCTTCTTCCTTGTGACCTCGTTGACGTCATCAAGTTAACAAGTTAGGGGTTTATTTCTATTTGTTTATCACTTCCCATGAGCACCCCTTCTATTTATTTTTCGGGTTGGGAGAAATCATTGTGGGAGGATAGGAGTTGACGTTCATGTTCATGTTCTTGATGAGCCATATTCTTCCACCCTAACTCCGAGGCTTTGAGCTAAACCAACATGGACCGAACCTTCATAAAATCCTGTGGTGTTCTTCGTGATGGAGGAGGATGGAAACCATCCATAGTTGGCACACGAGAACGGAGGTCGACACCACCGTCGGCCGCAACGAAGGCGACGGCGTAATGGAGCCGCCCCGCGGTTTCTGTAGCTGCCCCATGGCCTCCGCACAGACCGCAGTCACCACTGCCATCAGCGACTCTACACCACCCCGCGGCCGAGTGGCTGAGGCGCCGCCCCACTGCCGGACCGCCGCCCCATGGCCGGAGCACCACCCCGCGGCCGGATCGCCACCCCCCGCGGCCAGACCACCACCCCACAGCCAAACCACCATCCCCAGCCAAGCCTCCCCATTGCCTCGCTCCTTCGAGGCACCCTCCGTGGCCTCGCAGCCACCTGAAGCCCTCCACAGCCCCTCACGGCCTACCGGAGCGGACCCAGAAGGTTGGGCCGCCCAGCGGGCTGGGTTGAAACTAACGGGCTGGGCTGGACCCAGCGAGTCAGGCCGGGTCGACCAGAACCAGGTCGGCACAAGCTAGGTCGAACCGAGTCAGTCTGACTGGGTCAGACCGGACTCGGGCCCACTACGACCCATATACATTCTTTTGTCCATAACATTGGCATTGGATGTCCGTTTGACGAACCGTCAGCGGATCTAGAAATCTTGGAGTGAGAGGGTCCCTTTGAGTGATACCCCACTATGTTTTGGATTAAGATGAGGATCAGTTAGGTTGGATAGAGCACGAATCCAACCGAGCCCTCAGGACAAGAAGGCCAATAACTCACAAACCGGGCATCTAATTGATGCGTCGTCTATTACGTTGATCCCGTATGATGTGGTGGACCTTTGAGATGATTCGTCGTGGTGATTCTTGGTAGTTGAAATATCGACTAGCAGCTTGTGGGGCGGATCCTCCCAGAGATGAGCGAGCATAGTGCGAGAACCCGGTGGCTGGCTGAGACATGATGACTGCTGACCGTTTCTACTCAGAGTGACTTGATAGTCCCAGTGGGGAGTGCCTTGGTGACATGGAAGACCCACGATGGGGAGCTTCTTGGTGATGAGGCAGACCCACGGTACTCGACAGTAGGAATACCTCAGTAGGCCATGAGGGGGATCACCTTGGTGATGCGGCAGACCCACGGTGGTGAGCACCTTGGTGACATGGAAAACCCACGATACTCGAAAAGAGGTGTATCTCAGTAGTCCAGGGTTAGTGGGAAGCACCTCTGTGTGATGCAGCAGACCCACTATACTCGATAGAGGAGGAGTTCTACAGCATCTGAGGTGTTTGACGTTGTGACAGGGAATGTTACTTGATACTACCCCTAAAATAAATCCTGGTGTGAGATGAGTCAGTACCTCTGTTTTTTCCTCATGATTGAGATGGATTACTTGATAACTTAGGTATATGTATGGGCATATTCCTATGTAAGTATATCTGTTGATTTCATACTTTTTGATTTATCCTTGATGGTTTTTTTGAGACCTAGAGGGTCTTGAGGTCCCTAATGAGTATTGTTATACTCACCCCTACAAGGGTTATGCCTGCACCTAGATAAGTTGGATGCAGATGATGGACATCGCTGATTAAGGCTAAGAGTACCAGGACTGGATAGTCCCTAGAGGTGGACCATACGGTGTGTCGGTATGCAAAAGTGATGGGTGAACATAGAATGGAAAGGAGTTGATATGTACCTACCCTTCAGGTAGGAACCTCGGAACAATGACCCCGCAGTTGACTTTCCCTTTTCTTCAGTTGTATTGTATCACAGTTTTACTTGTACTTTCCATTCGGGCTTGTATTCTTGCCCCTTTTACATACTGCACTTACACTGTTTACAGTTCAGTTTAATTTTGTTCTTATCTTGTTGTGTGCTTGTTTACATTTGCTTATAGGTTATAAAGGCAATTCCTTCCCAGTTTTAGGGAATACGCCTTTGGTTCCAGTCACTAGTCCCTAGCCTATAAAAGGCAGGCTTGGGGTAGTCACGGCATGGGCCCCATGGGAAGGGTCTTGACAACTCTTGCCTGGCTCTAGAGAAACTAAAATCGGTGCTGAATTCAACCTTCCATTCAACTCCTGAAAGGCTAAATCACAGGAATCTGTCCACAGGTACTTCACACCATTCTTAGTCAGGCCCTTCAATGGCACTGCTAATCATAAATAGTCTTGTATAAAACATCGGTAGTAACCAACCAACCCTAGAAAAATCTATTCCTCAAATATGTTCTTCTAATGCTCCCAATAAACTACTGCTCTCACTTTCTCTGGGTATATTGTTACTCCTATCTCTGAGATAATGTGACCGAATAAGTGAATTCAGTCCATCCAAAAGTGGCATTTTGATAGCTTAGCATATAACTGATTCTATCTTAGTGTAATGAAAATGATTTCAAGATGTGTGGCATGGTCGTGTCGAGTTTGATTGTATACAAATATATCATCCACAAAGAATACCAAGAATGTATCCAAGTACAGATAGAAGACTCGATTCATCAGTGCCCTAAAAACAGCAGGCGCGTTCGTGAGACCGAAGGGCATAACCATATACTCGTATAGACCATACCTACTCAAATAGGCTATAAGAGGAATATCTATTGGTCTAATATGCAACTGGTGATAACTGGATCTCAAGTAGATCTTCGAGAACACCTGGGCTCCTCGAAGCGAATCAAATAGATCAACAATCCTTGGTAACGGATATCAGTTATTGATTGTCAACTAGTTCAGCTTCCGATAATCCACACAAAGACTAATGGTACCATCAGCATTCCTTAAAAATAGGACAGGAAACCCATAAGGAGAAGTATTGGGTCAGATGAGACCCTTTTCTTATAACTCTTCTAACTGCTTCTTGAGCTCATGTAACTCTGGTGTAGTCATCCTATAAGGAGGAATGGACACTAGTGCTGCCCCTAGCACAAGTTCAATAGAAAATTCTACCTCTCTCTCTAGAGAAAAACTTGAAAATACTTCTGGGGAGATATTCCTAAAAAGATCTAACACTAGAGGAAAGTACATCTATGAAATCTCTTGGTCATCCAGATATAGACTAGAAATATGGGCTGTAACTTCTCCTAACCCATGATTCTCGGGTCCTGCACTTCTTGCTGGTACATCCCATTGACCCTTAAGTAAGAACAAACCACCCTCTAGGGATGTTAAACTCACCCTACGGAGATAGCAGTTGAAAACAGCCTAGAAGAAATCTAACCAGTCCATTCTATGAATAAAAACATAGCCTATCATCTATAGGACAAAGAGGTCCCATAAAAGGTGACACCCATAAACCTCCAGAGGGAATTCCTTGAACTAACGTTCAGTAGTCATTCCTTTCCCCAACAATGTGTCCAACATCAAGACATTAGTAGAAGTAATTATACAGAGCCCATGGCTCTTCACAAAAACAACAAATATGAAACTCTAGGAATCCCATGTAACAAAAAGTGAAGAAGCTATAACTAAGGCAACTAGAACGCACCTTGAATTGTAGAGGGTCTAGGATCCTAATTTTTCTGTGTCTACTCCACTGAAAAATAATAGCATGTACCATAGCCCTATGATCTTACATGACCACCCTGAGCTGATCCACCTGGTTGTCGCTGAAAGCTGGTCGACTAGATACCATGGCCACGACCTCCCCCTCAGCCTGAATGGGAAGAAGAACGTCAGTTCCCAAACTGATGAGAAAATGGTGGTGCTTCTCTTAAATGAAGATTCATAGAATAACCCCTATCACCAGCTGTCGGTGAGTAAAACAGACAGAACCACTGAATATGGCTCATCTTTCCACAAGATCGGCACTCCAAAAGGTCTCTCGAGTAACGTTTCCTTATATGCCTGCCCTTCCCACACTAGTATCATACCACCTATCTACCTAAAGGTGTATCTTGCCTACTCAAATTTTCACATTTATACTGCCTACGGTGCTGCCTACTATCATCCGGAGAAGAACCAACTCTAGATATTGAACTGCCCTGGCCAACATCTCTAGAATCCCTTAGGTTTCACTTGGTGATCAGCACCTAGTTTACTGTAGATGATATGGTCATCTACCTGAATATGTTCACCTGAGATCGGATGTCATGCATGAGACCATCCTCTAACTTCTTCACTAGGAAAAGCTCATCACCCCTATAATGGGTGTGAAGTGCTATAGATCTGTGAAGCGAGAAGAATACTCCATGACTGATAGAGTACCCTGTTGTAAACTCATGTACTCTCAGGCTCAATAGGCCCTCAAAGTCTCTGGGTAGAAGTAATCATAGAATGAATCTTGGAACTCATCCCATGCCATGACCTACTGGAATCATGCTTGTGATATCACATCCCACCATATCTTGGAGGAATCACAAAAACTATAATTAGTGAGATTCAACCTCTTCTCTAGAGGTGTCTCCATATGCTCAAAGATAGATAGAATGAATTATAACCATGAATAGGCATCTTGTGGTCCTCCATCCTCAAAGAAGGTGTGAGTATTATATTGCTGAAAGACCTGCATCAACTCTGTCATAGATGGGTCGAGATGTGGTGCTCCCTGGAAGGTCTACATAAACCTCATGAAGCCTTCTAGGAACTATGAATCAATAATAGTATCCGGAAAGATGACTGGTGCCACGACAGGAATGATGGGAGGGTCTGCTGGTAAACCCTGATCTACCATGTCGGGTGTCTGGTTGTTTCCTCTTATCTGGCGTACAATCGGAGGACGTCGTGGTGGCATGACTCTTCTAGGTCAAGCACACACCTTAGTTCAATATTATCAAGGGCTAAAACATAGTAGTTCTATAAATTAACAGGATAAGGAAAGAAATCATGTTTTTCAAAATAGGGATACATGACGTGTATGAATCCTACACGATGTTTTCTTTTAAGACTTCACAAGGGTGTGTACTCCTGACAACCCGAGTCATGTAACACCCCATACACATGGAGTTTTCTTCCAAGAAACATTGTGTACTTGAATCGTTTTCCCCTACCTGAGTTCTTCTACATGAGTAACCCACACAGTTCTCCTAGAACAAGACTACACGGTTTGTTTGTGACAGACACGGTGTGTACTAGAAGGATTTCATGGACCCGTGTTGTTAGTAACACGGGTGGACACACGGTCTCTAAAACACATCGTTTACGTATGATACATGGCCTGTTCCCCCAAGGATTTCCCAACCCCATGTCTCTCCCCACATAGACAGGGAAACAGTGATAGACTACATGGCGTGTTCATACAATACACATCATGTACTTACTAAAAATAGTTCCTTCTTGAATAGAAGGATACATGGGGTGTATTCAAGAATAAACACCATGTATTCTAGGTTTTCCCTGACTGTAAGCCTCAAAAACTATTCTGGAACCCTAAAAAACACTGAAATTAACATTAAAGTTCCAAATTCTGATCTGTGAGGGGGAATACTCCTCGTAAATCCAAGTTTGGCATCTTATACATGTCATATAAAAGCATAAAAGATCAATGATCCACCTAATTACGATATATGAGGTCCCATAAGACCTCAAGAACCAAATTATGGTGTTCATTCAAAAAAACCTTTCACAATCCAATACCCTTATAAAATAGCTTGTATTCTATCAAGGAATCTATCACAACAGCATGCATATCTAGCACAACATCTATCACAGCAACATGAAATCCTTAATTCACCCTAAATGGTAGGGATAGAATTCATGACATGTGATCTCTAGGAAGTACCTATATGATGCATGAGATGGAATACCCTCATCCCATTGGGTTGCAACAAAAATAGAACCTCAATATTATCAACATTAACAACACAAGACATGTGAATCACCCAATGGTGAAATCAAATCAACTGTAATAATTGAAAAAACAGAAAAATTTAAATATATGATGTAGATTGGATTTTCCATGTACACGAGTTAGCTACTCCCAGGAACAGTTTATTAAAAACTACCTATTCCTTCTTATCCCAGTCTATAGGCTCCAAACAGTAAGTCAAGAAGAAAAGAATTCCTCTAATACAACTTTGTAATGTCCTGGTTCCTGGTGTTGCCCATAGGTGCCTCGTAACCTATTGGTCACATGAACTCAAGCGCATTTCGCATAATTTTAGAGGTTGTTGACTAGATGTGAGGGACTTAGTTGTGATAGTGGGGAAACTATGCTCCCTTCGGTAGAGTAACACTTTGTAATGACAATCAAATAACAATAGCAGAAGAAATAATAACATGCAATAAGTAAACAGCGGAAGAATGGAAATTATAAATAACTGGAGAAAATATATATAAATGATACATGATACATATGTCTAGGAATGCTGTCAAATAAGCCATAGTGCTGGAATACAATACTAAACCAAAGCATAAGGAAAACAGGTAAATAACTCCAGCAGCATCGCAAGTCTCATCTTGGTCTCATGCTCTCCAACTCTACAACAATCAAGTACTTGAAGTAGAAGGGTGCCTTCCCTTATCTATACCTTCAGAAATATAATCTTTTTAGGGCCAAAATTATGACCCCAAAAGGGTGTGAGATGAATCCTAGTAGAACACCACCCAATGATCCATCCTTAACGTTCGGTGAATATATATTGCAGGAAATGATCAAATAAGTAATGAACAAGGAAGTAATAAAAAGTAAATAGTACTACAATTTCAATTACATTCATTTACATTTGTCAATTAATCAACCAAACTATAACAAGAAACCCTCTGGGAAGTTCTAATATCCTATCCCGTCTACTTCAACCAATCAATCTCAAGTGATCCTCTGGGTAAGTTCTCACAGCCAAACCCCTCTGGTTCAACTTATACAAGGATACAATGACCTCCTAGTTAAGCTCACATGGTCTAACCCCTTTGGTATCATGAAAACAAAGTCTCTCTAATGAAACACTCACTATTAATTCCTTCTATAGTTCTTTAAGGATAAACAAAGACTCTCTGAGGAAGCACTCACTGTCAATTCCTCCTATAGTCCTTTAATGATAAACTATAGACTCTCTGGGAAGCACTCAACATCAATTCCTCCTATGGTCTCATAACAATATCTATAGACACTATGAGAGTGCAATCAAAGTTAATCCCCCCAAAAGTCTCATAGTGTGAAAAGTATAACAGATACTCTGGGGAAGCCCTCAACGTCAATTCCCCCTATGGTCTCACTACACCAGGTTCCCACAACCTTGTGTAAAGCGATCATTCACAAATGATGTTCAGCATCAAAAGTAAGCCTAAAATTACTACTTGGAAAAACAACTACAATGCAGAGTATAATCATTTCATATAAAATTAACTCCATCCTAAAAATACTAGGCATCGAAGGCCTAACAGCCAAATTGGCAATTCGAGACCCAACGACCAATATCAAATCAAACATGGGAAAACACATCCATAAAAAAGTAAACAACCCTAATTACAACCAAAAAATCATACTCAAGAAAACAAGGCATGGCAAACATTAACGGAGTTAAAATCCCTAAACAATAAATACCCCGAACTAGGGTATTAGGCAATTTTTCACTTATAATTTAAAGACAAACACAAACTACGAAAAGGCACAAACCACCTACCTTGATGTTGTAAGATCGATATACTCCGACATCGGCCCTTGAATCGTCCAAGAATGACATAGATCTACAAAAATGACAAAAACGTTCAACCAAGGATATCTCATGAAAGAGGAGAAATAAAAAAGAAGAGGCTCTAGAAAAATTAATAACTCACCATGGTGATTACAAGGTAATTGATGATGGTCGATTCAGAAAATTTACAATGGGTCAGGGGCTTAGAGAAAAATCGTCAGCTTCGGTCGCTCCTAGACGAGGTGGGCTAAAAAGAAGGGTTTTGTAATGACCCGAAATTTTGAATAAATATTGTTTCGTAATTTTGTTTGTTATTTTATTTTTTTATACTCAACAAAACTGTTTCATTTGATAACATGGGTATACTTAAAATGAGACTATTGGGTTTTGACTATTATATGACTGTTAGTCAGTATGACCGTTGAAAACTGAATGTTGCGACTTTTTTCTCTAAATACAAGTGACCTTGGTTAATTAATATAGAAAGGAGATTAGATGGCCTCATCCAGTAGTCTCGGGCCAATCGAAACCCTATCTAAAGGAACTTGGGAAGGAGGTAGCACCATTGGGATTTTCTCTGGACCAAACCCAATCTGAACTTCATCGTGTGAATCTAGAACGGAATCTCCTTCGTGAGAAGTTCAAACTGATAGAAATTATTACTCGTGCGATGTTGGCCAAGCCTCCCTCGGATTCTCTCACCTTAGCACACCTTACACTTAGGTCCTATGCTGGTGTGATAAGGGGATATATAAGGAGACTGTAACTGCCTTGTGAAATCATTTTTTTAAATAAAAATTTGGATTTCTTCTTACGATGAAGTTTATGAATTTTCAAATGTCCGGATAAATATAGTATGCAAATTTTTGATGAATTTTAAAGAAAGTATATTTTAAAAATGTTTATGTAAACCTTAAATAATTAAAAATGTGTAATGATTTTCAAAAAAATGGTCTTCTACAATTATGTTCAGTACGAAATTTAGAGTCTAATAAGATCAACTTAATTTTTCATGAATAGTAATTTATGAATAGTCATTTTATGCTTAGGATTAGTAATGTGACCAAATGGATTAGTAATATCTCTTAGAGAAAGTATTAATATAATCTAGACACCTTGTTTAAGTAATGTGATTAAAAAAATGGTTAAATAAAGGTTTCATAAATTATTAGTTTTTTCTGGTGAATAGTATTTTTTAATTAAAATTTATATTAAAATTATTTAGAAAATTATTTTTGTCAAATGGATTTCATTTTTGAACTCAGAGCATTGATATTATGTTAAGGTAATTTTTGGGGATTTTTCTGAGAAAAATGAATTTTCGGTGAATAGTGTATTTATTTACAAATTAAATTAAAAATATTTAGAAAATTGTTTTTATAAAATGGAGTTCATTTTTGAAATCATAGTATAGATATTTGGTTAAGGTGAAATTTTGTGATTCTTCTGAGAAAGTTGAATTTTTCGATGAATAGTGAAAATACGGTTTTAGGGTTTCAGTATGTTTAATGACATCATAACTGTTTCATGATGATTTCATGAGATATTTTAAGGGTTTTCTGGCCAAAGGTGATGAATTATTTTATGGGGGACCCATGTGGCCAATACCATGGGCAAATACCATGGGGAAGCCCATGGTTTTGCCAAAACCACCAATGAGGTGTCCCTTGTCCATTAATGCCTTGTCCCCTCACTTTCTCTATAAATACCAAGCCATCCTCTCATAAATTCAACTACCAACTCTTCCCAAAGAAGCTCTGGTATCATTACCTCCCAAGGAGTCCTCCAAAAGTTCCACCATGCCCTCAAGGTCCCAACCTTTGAGTTTTAAGAGTCACGTTTTATGGTAAGAGATCCGACCTCTCTCTTTCTTTTCAAGTAATCTCTTTTATGTCATTCCTTTTATGCTCCATGTTCATATGTTGGAGGATGTTCTTCTATATTAATATTACTGACCTTATCATGTTCATATGATTAGATACCCCTCTTTCTCTCATCAATTCGTTTTAAGAATGTTTAAGTGGCACCGTTAGGCTCCCTGATTTTTAAGGGATTCTTTCACCCTTCTTTTGTTCAAAATTATACTTTCATGTCAAGTCTTTCAAGTTACTTTTTAATTATTTTGGGGTATTAAATCTATATATATCATACTGAAATCTTATTTTCATCTTATTAGAGACCCTATTTTGATCTTGTCAATTCAATTTTGGTTGATGTTTAAGAAACGTCGTTAGGCTGCCGAATTTTTATAATAGAAATCTTATTTTTGTCTTCCTTTCATGTTCTTCATTTCATATGGTATATCTTTAAAATTTCATTACCATGTTCTTAAATCCTTCATATTCTGTTCCCCTACTGTTTTTTTGATCATTTATGAGTGTGTGACCCATGTCCCCTCTCTTTTCAATGTTTTATAAAACCTCGTAACATAGTCGTTATGCTGCAGAATTTCTGTCTCAAAATGTCCCTCTCTTTTTCTAAAATTCTTTTATTTTATTAAGTGAATACTCAAAGCTCTTTCTTCTACATGGGTATTCACATATATATAAAAATTTTCTATTTTAAATACTGGGATTTACATACATGAGACCCACTCTCCTTTTCCGTGGGTTTAAAGTGACTTAAACATCATGTCTTTAAAGCAGTTTTTAAAACATTATGATTATGAAAAGAAACCCATTCCTTTTATACTATATGGGTTGTTTATGAAATGATTTATGATGATATATGTGGCTCACATGATAATAAATACATTTCACGGGTTCTCCCTGATAGCGCTCCAATGCATTTGGTAAAGACTTAATCTCTAGAGATGACCAGTTTGACTAATACCTTGGTGAATAACCTTGGTAATGTTTATTGACACCTTGGGGATGGACCTTGGTGAAATGGAAATGATTGTATTTATTAATTGTTTTATCCACATCTTCAAGTTATGAAATATGTTATTTTTATTATGATATGCCTCATGATTTCATTCTCATGCCTTAAAGTTCTTTTCATGACTTTATTGATGTATCTCAAGTTCACATGTTAAATGTTTCCCTTGTTTCCCTGACTGGGCCTTCTGCTCACATTTTCTTTTGATGTATGTACCCAGGTTATGAGATGCAGTAATGAACATATGATTAACATAAAGAGAAACCTTTCAAGTGTTTAAGAAGAATGTTTTTTTGT
Source organism: Viscum album (assembly GCA_963277665.1). NCBI lineage: Eukaryota > Viridiplantae > Streptophyta > Magnoliopsida > Santalales > Viscaceae > Viscum > Viscum album. The sequence goes on from OY728143.1 coordinate 328,020,041, forward strand.
TTCATGTATTAAGTTCCTGGTTTCTAAGAAACTAAACCTTAAAGATCCTCAGTTTTGTATAATGTAATGAAAGTTTATGTGAAAAAAAGGCGGGATGCTATAGTTGGTATCAAAGGATGGTTTGGTTATTTGTAGAAATTGTTATATGAAAACTTTAAGAAGAACCCTATAAAAAATTTTACATAAAGGAAATCTTCCTGGTATTTTGGTGAGTATTGAGTAAGGGGTTCTCAAGAAAATACATCCCTGTCTGGATACGAGCAGGAAGAGGTGGCTCTGGCACAGATGTACATAGGGGTAAAACCCGAAAACACCGCTTTGAGCTAGACTCGAATGGGAACTGGTACATGACAACAGGCCTTTCTTCACTCTTGTTTACGACACTCCCGAGGGATATGCTTTGGTAAATTCATAAGCTTAGTATGAACCATTATTAAAGGAACAAACATAAAATAAAATAAAGATTCATAAGAATATATGATCATGGAAAACCTAGTTTGAAACCTAGGAGATCACAAGTTAGGGTATAGTTTTCTTCTAAAAGTTATCCTTATATACATTAAGTTCCTTTTCATGATTATTGGCTAAGTATTTAAGCCCATAATTATACTTTCTTTTCTTAGTTAATTATGGGAAATGGAAGAACATGTCCCAAGAACAAATGTGATAGGAAATGTGATGATTGTCATATTAATATGACAGAGATGATTAGGGGATTAAAATATGTTTATTATTTTGGAAGACGTTTACTATTTTGGGGACCCTATATGATCGAGGTAAATAGATTACTACAATATTTTCGTTGAGGAGTAAAGGTTGACATATAATTTGAAGAATCGATGAATTTTAGGTGGACTTATAGTAATTTAGGTTACTTATGGAAATGATTAACCTATCTTGGGTAAAATATGTTTAGATTAGCTACTTTTTTTATAAGATGTTAGGAGTGGTTGATGTTTTTTGGAGATGAAAAATTAAGTTTATTTTGGAAGACTATGTTATCAAATCCTTCTTGTATTTGGGTTTTAATCTTAGTTTGGTTTATTTTTTGGAATTTTAAGAACAGTTATTTATGGAATGGTCTATGATGAACTTTGGGTAGTACCGTGGAACTTTGATGATTTAAATTAGTTTTCCTCCCTCTAGGGTTATTTCTTCTGGAAGAGTCGTTTTATCTTACCCTTTCTGTTTTTGGGATAATGTTTAAAGATATAAGAAATAGATAGTTAATCTTTGGTGGATTATATGATTCTCTATAAGATGATTCTAGTGCTTTGATGAGACCATGTAGTTTTGAATGCTCATCATTTGGAGAAAAGATTAGTTTTGGTAGAAACTTATTAAAGGATGAAACTCTACTAGAAGTTACGTATATTTCCTTATGTTTTTATTATATGTAGTAAATTAATTACACAAAATTATTAAAAGGAACGTAAAACAAAAACGTTGTTGGTCTAAGATTTCTACTGGGTAATCAAAGACTGTTTACAGACATCATAAGTTTGTGATTTTCTTGTGGTTAATGTTCTCCTAATCATGTTTTCTATCACTCTCCCTCATAACTTGACCCTTTGTTTTTTCTTTCATATCCATGTTTTCCTACATGGAATCCAAGTACGGGTTAACTCGGGTGGCCTTTGTACTTCCTTTTCTTTCTTTTAAAGTAATAGTGTTACTGACTCTTTTCCCGATGCGGGACTTTCAATGAAATTTCAAAACCCAATTTTAAAAATTGCGAGGATGCAATTTCTTAAGGGGGGAAGACTGTAACGACCCGAAATTTTGAATAAATCTTGTTTCCTAATTTTGTGTGTTATTTTATTTTTTCATACTAAAAAAAACTGTTTCATTTGATAACATGAGTATAATTAAAATGAGACTATTGGGTTTTGACTATTATATGACTGTTAGTCAATATGACCATTGAAAACTGAATGTTGCGACTTTTGTCTCTAAATACAAGTGACTTGGGTTAATTAATATAGAAAGGAGATTCGATGGCCTCATCCAGTAGTCTTGGGCCAATCGAAACCCATCTAATGGAACTTGGGAAGGAGGTAGCACCATTGGGCTTTGCTCTGGACCAAACCCAAGCCGAACTTCATCGTGTGAAGATAGAATGGAATTGCCTTCGCGAGAAGTTCAAACCGATAGAAATTACTACTTGTGCGATGTTGGCCAAGCCTCCCTTGGATTCTCTCACCTTAGCACACCTTACACTTAGGTCCTATGCTGGTGTGATAAGGGGCTATGTAAGGAGACCGTAACTGCCTTGTGAAATCCTTTGTTTTAAATAAAAATTTGGATTTCTTCTTATGATGAAGTTTATGAATTTCCAAATTTCTGGATAAATATAGTATGCATATTTTTGATGAATTTTAGAGAATAGATATTTTAAAAATGTTTATGTAAACCTTAAATAATTAAAAATGTGTAATGATTTTTGAAAAATGGTTTTCTACAATTATGTTCAGTATGAAATTTAGAGTCTAATAAGATCAACTTAATTTTTTATGAATAGTAAATTATGAATAGTGATTTTATGCTTAAGATTAGTAATGTGACGAAATGGATTAATAATCTCACTTAAAGAAAGTATTAATATAATCTAGGCACCTTGATTAAGTAATGTGATTCAATCAAATGGTTAAATAACGGTTTCATAAATTATTATTCAAGTATTAGTTTTTTCGGGTGAATAGTGTTTTTTAATTAAAAATTAAATTAAAATTATTTAGAAAATTATTTTTATAAAATGGATTTCATTTTTGAACTCAGAGCATCGATATTATGTTAAGGTAATTTTTGGGGATTTTTCTGAGAAAAATGAATTTTCAGTGAATAGTGTATTTATTTAAAAATTAAATTAAAAATATTTAGAAAATTATTTTTATAAAATGGATTTCATTTTTGAAATCAGAGCATCGATATTTGGTTAAGGTGAAATTTTGGTATTTTTCTTAGAAAGTTGAATTTTTCGATGGATAGTGAAAATACAGTTTTAGGATTTCGGTATGTTTCATGACATCATAACTGTGTCATGATGATTTCATGAGTTATTTTAATGGTTGGCAGACAAAAGGTGATGCATTATTGTATGGGGGGACCCATGTGTCCAATACCATGGGCAAATACCATGGGCAAGCCCATGGTTTTGCCAAAACCACCAATGAGGTGTCCCTTGGCCATTAATGCCTTGTCCCCTCACTTTTCCTATAAATACCAAGCCATCCTCTCATCCATTCGACTCCCAACTCTTCCCCAATGAAGCTCTTGTCTCATTAACTCTCAAGGAGTTCTCCTAGGGTTCCCCCAAGCCCTCAAGGTACCAACCATTGAGTTTTTAGAGTTACATTTTAAGGTAAGGGATCCGACCTCTCTCTTTCATTTCATGTAATCTCTTTTATGTCATTCCTTTTAAGCTACATGTTATTATGTTGAAGGATGTTCTTATATTTTAATATTACTTCCCTTTTCATTTTCATATGATTATATACCCCTCTTTCTCTCATCAATTAGTTTTATGAAAGTTTATGTGGCGCCGTTAGGCTGCCGAATTTTTAAGGGATTCTTTCACCCTTCTTTTGTTCAAAGTTCTACTTTCATGTCAAGTATTTCAAGTTCCTTTTTAATTATGTTTGGGTATGATATCTATATCTATAATACTGAACTCTTATTTCCATATGATTAGAGACCCTATTTTTATCTTGTCAATTCATTTTTGGTTGAAGTTTAAGTGATGTCGTTAGGTTGCCGAATTTTTATAAGAGAAATCTTATTTTTTTTTCTTCCTTTCATGTTCTTTATTTCATAAGGTATTTCTTTCAAATTTAATTACCATGTTCTTAAATCCTTCATATTCTGTTCCCCTACTGTTTTTTGGATCATTTATGTGTGGGTGTCCCATGTCCCCTCTCTTTTCAATGTTTTCTAAAACCTCGTGACATAGTCGTTATGCTGCAGAATTTCCGTCTCAAAATGCCTCTCTCTCTTTTTCTAAAGTTATTTTATTTTATTAAGTGAATACTCAAAGCTCTTTATTATACATGGGTATTCACATATAAATCTAAATTTTCTATTTTAAATTCTGGGATTTACATACATGAGACCTGCTCTACCTTTCCGTGGGTTTAAAGTGACGTAAAGATCATGTCTTTAAAGTAGTTTTTAAAACATTATGATTATGAAATGAAACCCATTACTTTTATGCTATATGGGTTGTTTATGAAATGATGGATGATTATATATGTGGCTCACATGATAATAAAGACATTTCAAGGGTGCTCCCTGATAGCGCTCTAATGCATTGGGTAAAAACTTAATCTCTAGATATGACCATTTTGACAGATACCTTGGTGAATAACCTTGGTAATTTTTATTGACACCTTGGGGATGGACCTTGGTGAAACGGAAATGATTGTATTTATTAAATGTTGTAGCCACATATTAATGTTATAAAATACGTTATTTTTATTATGATATGCCTCATGATTTCATTCTCATGCCTTAAAGTTCTTTTCATGACTTTATTGATGTATCTCAAGTTCACATGTTAAATGTTTCCCTTGTTTCCCTTACTGGGCCTTCTGATCACCCTTTCTATTGATGTATGTACCTAGGTTATGAGATGTAGTAATGAAACTAGGATGAACATAAGGAGAAGCCTTTAAACTGTTTAAGAAGAATTTTTTTTGTTTCATGTATTAATTTTCTGGTTTCCAAGACACTAAACCTTAAAGATCCTCAGTTTTGTATAATGTAATGAAAGTTTATGTGACAAAAAGGCGAGATGCTATAGGTTTTCTGTGAATGAGACGCGGCCCAAGTCTGGTAAAACAATTAAAAAAATTACATAGAGTGACTTTTAAAAGTGCATGGCGTGTATATGTCTTTTCCATGCCCCACTATAGGTGGTCTCCAAGTCACCCCACACGGCCGTGTACTCGGCCATTACATGGCCAGTACACGTTCACTCATGGAAACCAGGTACATGGAGTGTACTTCAATGTACTTGGCGTGTACTCCTTAAATTTATATAAAGTCGTCTTTTTCTCAATACACCTGAAAAACAGGATCCATACGTGAAAAAAAAAATTGAGTTCTTACAACCTGTAATAGCCATCTAGCCCCAAGAATATATTTATTTCAAACACATTCTTAGGTTATTCTTAGTAAATCATTGTACCCCCATATTTGGGTCAATAGATAATCCTAAATATAAAATGTGATGACCATGTAAGTGATCACTACTAATTCAAAAGAATAATTTTCTGAGGTAATAATAAATCTAGTATTGTCTTAGTGTACTCATCATGATATCAACATTGTTTTAATGGTTATGTCTACGGAAAGAATACAATAAGATGTCATGTACTAAGACAACCAAAAATTAATAAAAGTATAGGTGGAAAACCCAATTCAACATATCTATAAATAATTTTGGGTAATTCATAAATCCAAACAACATAACCAGATAATTGTAAAACGTGTACCTACTCTGGAATAAGGTAAGTGGTATGTATGATGGTATCACATTCACTTGATGGTATCCTGAACTCAAATATATCTTATTGAAAACCATTTCTCCTCATAGTTTGATAAAGAGGTTCCCTATTCACAACAATGTATAATGGTTCTTCACGGTAAATTTTTTTAACTATTGATAATCCATGCACAACCTAATGTTACCATCTTCAAACTTAGAGAAAAGGATAACTAAACCCAAAGGAATGTTTTGGGATAGGTAAAACCCATTTCAACAAAATCAACCAACTTCTTCCTGGGTTACTAGAGCTCTATAGATTCTATATGATAGGGAGGAACAGACATTGGTGTCACACCTAGAACTAGATCAATGTTAAACACCCCACTCTCTCAAGAGGTAATCCATAAAAAACCTTACTGAAAACATCCATGAGATGATCCTCAGTAGGATCAAAATCCACAAGCTATATTCCCTGATTCCTCATGAAGATGTGATCCATAAGGACTTAGACTTAAAAAATACTTAATCTTGAGTTAATTCAATATTTTTACCTTATTTCGTATAGAGGATCTTTTACTATTAATAGTTTTAGAGAATTAGGCCATAACTATTACATAATAGACCCAGACATTACATGTGGTCAATTACACATAGTATCCACTTTTTCCACCAAAGGAAACGCCTCAAACAAAACCTAATTTATTTTTCTTGATAAAAATATTCTGGAATTATTCCTTTCTGTTACCCATCCTTATACCCTATGGAAACCATTTCATAAACATGGGATGAGAATAAAAAACTCTGTAAAGAATATAAAATAAGGAATAAAACTGTTAGTCCAAGAATATTTAAAACTCATGAAAACATTTTCACAAAATCTTAATTTTCACCCATAAAACATAAAATTTTTAACATAACTTATTAAATCAAAAGAATCTTGATAAACCCATAGAAATCATAAATCATAAAGGTAACTTGCATTATACATAACATATTTACATTGTAGATTTCACTACTACATAGGGAGTAACCTTCATAGTTTCATTTGGAATACCCATGATAGTATATTCCCTAAATATATTTGGATAATATTTATCGTTTACCTCGGTCACATTACCAAATGCATTATTGATCAATCATTGGCTCACACGCCCTCTTTTTATCACAGAACCACTTGTATACATAAACAATTCCCAAGGACCATAACATCACACATAAAACAAGTATAAAGGAAGAATAATATTTCTAGATTTCAATCATAAGAGAACACTTCAAGATATTAACATAATCAATCCATTTTCAAAACCATTTTGAATACAAAAAATACATATAAAGGGTATATGGTATTTATTTTTCTTTTAAAAACATTATGTCTTTTAAACGAAGCCAAATATAAAATAATTCTTACAGTGGCAGAAAGGTCATTGTCGCTGTGTACATTACAATGAAACATTCCTTTTTTATTTAGTAAAACATTTCAGGGAAAAATAATCCTTTTGAAAACCGTTGAATAAAATTTAATTTCAATGGGGTTGATTATATATCATATAAAATAAACTCATTTATAAATAAAAATATGCGTCAATGAAAGGATATTGAGATGAAGGACCTTGCAAATATCATATCGTTAGATAAAGGATAAATCAATGACATAATTATGTGTGATAAATATAAATACACCAAATATAAGTGGATATTTAGTGTAAAATAGTCATAGGTCGTTCACATGTATTCTTGGAAAACCAAATCAATGTCATAGACATTTAACTCAATGAAAGAATATTGAGTTAAGATTTTCCCTTACAAATATCATAACTTTAGATTAAGGATTAATCAATGACATAAATATGTGGGAAAATATATAAATACACCAAATATAAATTGATATTTATTGTAAAACACTAAGAGGTAATTCACAGATAATCTTGTAAAAACCAATCAATTACATGTATATTTAACTCAATGAATGAAGATTGGGTTATGATTTTTCTTACCATGAGTCTGAGTTGTCTCATTCATTCTATAATTTCTGGAATAATAAAATTTTGTTAATTTATAACTTATTTAGAAAACTCTAATGTTTATTATTCATTTAATATAACTTACTACCATGTTATAATAGTTAGATAATTATTTGAGTTTATATCAGACGTTTTGTCAATGTTCGGTACTTGAGTCAAAAATGAACTTGTTTTGACATGAATTTTCTATGTGGTCAAAATTACATCACCTATAGACTACTATTAATGATATAATATATATATATCGTATATATTTATTTAGAATATTCCATATCATTTAGAGATAATAAATGAAATGCACCATTTATAGAGACGGTAGGTAGTACGTACGCATGAACTATATATTCATTTCATTGTCATATTAAAGGACTGAAAACTAAATGATAAAAAGGTATATTATAATTAAAGTAAAGTATATATGTTATATATGTTTCATAAGTTCATTAATGTGATCTTTTATACATTCCATGTATGGAATCAATGAGTCATATCACTTTGAGGGTGTGGTAGTCCACATTTCCTCAAATGAAATTATCATATTTACACATTATGGAAATCATAAAGGTATATTTTAAATAATAATTTCATAATCCTAGAGACCATATATATATCATAAATTTCATTTATAAATACAGTTCCATCATAATCACTACCATGAGATGTGGTAGGAGAAAATTGAACAATCACTGTCTTGTGACGTATTAGTTCTTCGTACACAAAAATAGTATGTTCTCTATCCATTAGATGGATGTATGTGTAAGTTTAGGTGTAAACCTTAATATAAAAACATCATAGTATGTTAATTATACTGTTTCTATTATAAAATTATGTAATAAATAGAGTTTAGTGGGTTGTATAAGGACGATAAATGAAAGGAGCTTGAGAGGAGATGTTACCTCTAAATTAGGTAACCCTTTTTTATTTGTGCCAAAATGTAATCTTGAATCGCCTTATGCCCAAGGTAAGGATTACAGGTGGAAGGGAGGTGTTGTGGGAGATTATTTGAGCAGATTTTAGATGATCCAAGTAGATTTAGAGGTGTGATTAAGTGGGTAGAGGCGGTGGCCTTTTATAAGAGAGAGGAGGGGCACTTTAAGAATGTCTTGAAATGTTATTTTATTATAAATTGATTTTAGGATTATAATAACTCCAAAGTCATATATTTTGAGTAAAAGATGATAATGGGTAAAAATAATCTCAACCAACATGTTTTATAAAATTTTAGGTCACAAATGTAACATTATATTTTGGATTTAACCCTTAGTTAAATAAATTAAATCTTACCATGTATTCTTGTATTTTTACAACATATGGTTAATATAGTCACTATAAAATGAAAATAGAACATAAAGTGGATCATTAATAATATTTTTAACATTATCTAAGTCACTTTGATGAATATTATATTTTTATGACTATTATATCATTTAATAAAATAGTATTGGTTTTAAAAACACATTTATGTCAATTTGGACACTAATTAGTAATTGATTTTTGTTAATGTAATAACAACTTGATTGATTCAAAAAAAACTAAATTATCTCTAAGATAACATGTTATAATCTTCCATTAAATTTTTTTATGGTATCAAAATTTTCAAATTACATTTATTTTAATATTTATAATGTCATTTATTTGAATCTTTCATTAATAAGGTAATCACTTCATCATCATTATGAAATAAATAAAATTATTTATTTAATGTCTAAAAATAATAAATAAAATACCATTATATAGGAAATATTTTTAGATTTTAAATTTCTATTTAGAGTTAAATAGATTAGTTTTATAACATTGTATTAAAAAAATTAATAAAAACATACATGTTTATGTTACATTTCTCTTTAAATTAATTATTATCACATGTCCTTATCACACCAAAGTAGATCCCAAATGCTGAAAGTTAAAATTAAGGATTTTTGTGGTCTCCAATGAATCATCCAATAATATTATGAAACATTTTAGGGTAGTTTTATATTATTATAATATTATTTTTACCCTAATTTACCTAATTTAACCTTTAACTATGATAAATAAAAATAATTAGTAAAGATATTATTCATAATGTACAAAAATAAAAGGAACCTTCTTACCAAATTTGAACATTATAATTCAAAATATGGAATCCATTTTCCCAAATTCAAAACAAAGAAGTTGCAGTAATTAATTTAAAATTAAATCTTATTGTCAACATGAGAAATTAGGTTTTTTGAAAAGTAAAACCAATCAAAGGATTGACAAATTTTTATATCAAATTTCAATATGAAATTATTTAAAATGAACATAATTTTATTTAATTATAAAAACAAAATAAAATTAAACTTAATAATAATTAAAAATATAATCTAAATATATAAATAAATGAGACGAAAAGGCGGTTTTGAATTAAAATGTAGCATTTTTCAATATTTCTTAAAATATGAATTTCATAATAAAAATACCAAAACTTCAACCAAAATAAATTTTTATGTCCCTCATACAAATAATAAGATTACTATGTTAAATAGAACTTATAAAATTATCAAAATTAGATTTAAAAATAGTTCTCCATAAAAAGGAGAGAAACTGTATTTTTTAATACTTCTTTTATCCAAAAAATTAAATTTTTTCTTATATAATATCTAAAAAATACATAATATGAACTTAAAATATTACATTGAATATATAAAATATATTTTTCATTAAATAAAAATCCATAAATATTATATGATTTTATAATCTAAATTATTCTCTTTTAAATAGATTTTCATAAAAACTCGTCATTTATATTCAATTGGTTTTTATTTCCATTTATAATAAATTTTGTAATAAATGAATAATTATTTAAACATTTGTAAACCATTTTTTCATATTTTAATTGATGTTATTCTTTCTCTACATTCTAATGGTTATATTATCATGGTAACATTTAAATAATTATTTTTATTTGTCTGTTTACACTTGATGTAGTGTATCATGTACACTATTGAACACATTGATTCTTTATTAAAACATGGAATGTTACATCCTTCCATTGTTAATAAATTTCATCCTCAAAATTTTAATTTGGGTTCGGTATCTAGGTTCTGACTTTTCAAAATACCTTTATTGCAAACCCACATCAGAAAAATTGTAAATAAAACATCCACTTTAAAAGATTGAATGTGATGTAAACAAGGGAACCCAATGTTACATATACTAGGTTTTTGTATAATAACACACAGATATAGAAGAAAAACTATGTTTTGTGTTCCGATGAATACTGATAGAATACATGATCAGCAGAAAGATGACAATAATAAAACCACAAACTTGTGATGGACTAAAGAGTCTTTTATTTCGCAGTGGGAAAATTAAACAGAAAATGTTTTTATTATAAGATAATTTTTCAAAAGATGAAGAATTTATTTATGATATTTTCAAATAACATAACTAAACATACTTACTTTTCAGGTGGAGTTTCATCCTTTAATAAATTTCTACCACAAACTCATCTTTTTTCTAAACGATGAGTATTCAAGATGACTTGATCACACCTGAATCACTAGAATCAACTTCTAAAGAATTAAACAATCCAAAAAGGATTAAATATATATTCATAATATATTAAAAAATGAACCCAAACCAAAAAATTTAGGATAAAATAATATAATTACCCCAAAATAATAAACCATTGTATGAATACAAACTGCTTTTAACATCCAAAATTCAACTGTAATACCCAAACTTTAACAATGATCGTTCAAAAAATAACATTCCTTACAATTCCTCTAAATAATATAACATAAGTTTGTATCCCAAATTTCATAAGGATTTGATCACACATTCTATGAAAATAAAATTTAACAATTATCCCCAATTAACATAAACAACTCTTAAAGACTCGTACAAAAAACTAAATTCCAAAATCACATATTTTCTAAGATAGGTTAATCATTTACATAAATAACCTAATTACCATAATTCTATTATTAAAATCATAGATTCTTACAAAATATAATTCAACCATTACTCCTAAAATAAAAACCAATAATATTATATTTACATTAATCATATAAATGTTCCAAAAATAGTAAATGTCTTCCAAAATAATATTAATCACTTAATATCCAAATCATTTTCCAATCCCATGGACATACATTTAATAAAATGTAGATTCCCAAAATCAAATTCATCTTATTCAAAAAAACTTGATTTATCTAAATGAAAATGTATTACTAACCAAGGACTTTACGTAGGCTAGTGGTAAGTGATAAGACCTTGTCGCCCATCGGTTAGGGGATCAATTCACGCGGCCTTACGAGATGTAATGTTTTGTCACCCATCCTATGGTTTTTCTTTTTTCTACAACTATATAATTCTTATAAAATTCCCAACATGTGATAAAATCATCAAATTAAACATAAAATATTTTAATCTTGAGTTTATATCATGCCTTTCAATTTTCATCCCAAAATGTAAAAACCTGTAACTAAGTCAAATTCAAGGATCATATAAACCCTAAATGTTCTTTATAATTATATCCAGAAAAGAAAATATAATTCTTTCTCGATTATCATTTTTTAGAAAAAAAAATTAAGGTTTACACATAATAGGAGTATTCTAAAGAAATCACATTATTAATACATTTAAACATATCATCATCCATATATCCAACATAACTTTTCAATTACTAAAAGGTATACATCTTAATCAATAAACATTATTCATGATACTTTATCCATTTTTTCCATCTTATACTTTAATACTTCTTTTCTATAAAAAATTCATACATAGTGTCCTAAGATTCAATAATGTAAAAACATTAGCTTAGAAATAATCCATACCTTTCATAGGTTATTTTCAGTTTACTTATCTTCAATTGGAATGAAATTAGGTATTAGTTAATATATATTTGTACAGTCCTACCAATCCCATCCCTAAACCTTCTTCGTAGGACATATATTTGAGTAATAACTATGAAAACCACATTTAAAACATTAAATTGATCCCTCATAACAAACTTTATTCCATTTCCTAGAATCAATTGAACGCTTCCTTTTTCCATGGCAGGTTATTGTTTTATTAACATCATTACAACACTATAACATCATCACATCCCTTTTAATAATTTTACTAGGTGTTTATTTCCATATCCATGACACATAGCTTATTGAATATACTTACCTTTATGATTATTACCTGAACATCCATAGGGATTCATTTCTTGCATATATAATTCCTTAGAAAAATCAAAAAGGTTAAATCGGTCGACCATGACTCTAGATGGTTGGTTTATAATAACAAAAGGAGTTCTCATTGCATCTACCATTTCATTTAGTTTCTTATTCTAAAAACCACCACAGTTTATTCCACATCCATTATTATTTTGGTGCCTACTAGATCAAGTAATTTACTAAAACCAAAAAGGGTTAGTGTGAGTATATCAATAAATTCATCATATACTAACATATGAGGTAGATAAACAGTAATATATACTTATTCATGTTATCTAAAACTCATTAAGTTTATATAAAATTACTATGAATCTTAATAATATTCTAACAACTATGGTTATATAAAACATTTCACATATGCGTAAATAAATCCCTAACCTCCAAAGTTATCTAAACTGACCTATGAATCATACTATAAGGCCCTAGAATTAGACATTACATAATCCTGAGTCTAGTCATTATTTTGAACTTATTTCACTTTGAGGACATTTTCATGTTTTGAGTCTTAGAGAACTAGGACATAACTATTACATAATAGACCTAGACATTTCATGGGGATAGTTACACTCATTATCCACTATTTCCACCAAAGGAAACCCTTTAACCAAAATATAATTTCTTTTTCTTGAGAAAAATATTTTTGACTTCTTATTTTATCTTACCGATCCTTGTACCCTATGGATAACATTTAAAAAACTTGTGATGAGCATTGAAATTTCATTAAGGAATATAAAAAAAGAAATAAAATCTTTAGCCCATGAATATTTAAAACTAACAAAATCATTTTCACAAAATTATACTTCTCACTAATAAATAATAAAATATTTAACATACCTTATGAAGTAAAAGGATTCTGGATAAACCCATAGAAATCATAAATCATAAAGGTAAATTTTATAATTCATTACATACCTTCATTATAGCTTTCCAAACTACATAGGGAGTAGCCTTCATGGTTATGTTTTGAATACCCATCACAACATATTTCCTAAATCTCTTGGGATAAACATTTTCATTTACCTTGTTCATGTTACCCAATACATTGGAGAGATATCACAGGCCCACCCTCCCTCAATTAATCATGGAACCACCCATATACATAAACAATTCCCATAGAGCATAACATAACACATAAAATAATCATAAAGGAAAAATAACATTTCCACATTGTAATCATAAGTGATCACTTAAATATATTGACATAATAAATAATTTATCCAAAAACATTTTCAATACTAAAATACATATAAATTTTATAAGGTATTTATTTTTATTTTAAAAATTTAGGGCTTGTAGAGGAGGCCAAATATCAAATAATTATCACTGTGGTAAAAAGGTCTTTGTTGTCACATACGTTACAAAGAAACATTCCATTTGACATTTAGTAAAATGCTTCCTGGAAAAATAATTTCTTTTGAAAAATGTTGAATGAAATTAAAATTAAAATGTTCTTATTATATACTGTATAAAAGAAAGTTAGGTATAAATCAAAATATGCATCTATGAAAGGATATTGAGATAAAGTCCCTTACAAAGATCATATCATTAGATCAAGGATAAATTAATGAAATAATTATGTGTGAAAAATATTAGTACACCAAATATAAGTGGACATTCAGTGTCACACAATCAGAGTTAGTTCACACATATTCTTGAAAAAAAATCAAAGTCAGGAATATTTAACTCAATGAATGGAGATTTAGTTAATATTTTCCCTTAGAAATATCTTATTATTAGATTAAGGATAAATAATTTAAATTAATATGTTTTAAACATATAAAAACACCCAATATAAGAGGATATATAGTGTAAAACAATATAAGGTAATCCAAACATATTATTTAAAAAACCAAACCAACGACGTTGATATTTAACTCAATGAATGGAGATTGAGTAAAGATTTTCCTTTCCTTGAGTTCGAATCTTCTCGTTCATTATTCAATTTTCTGAATAATAAACTTAGGATAATTTATAATTTATTCAGAACCTTTTTAATTTTTATTATTCCTTTAATATCACTTTTTACCATTTTATTAAAATTAGTTAATTATTTGAGTTTATATAGGATGCTTTGTTGATATTCGATACTTGAGTAAAAAAAGAACTTGTTTTGATACAAATTGTCCTTGTGTTCAAAATTCCATAATCTCTAGAATATTATTCCTGGTATCATATATATATAATATATATTTATTTATAATATTCCATAACATTCCTAGATAATAAATGAAATGCACCATTCATGGAGATTGTAGGTCGTATCTTCGAATAAATGCTACTTACATTTCATTTTAATATTAGTGGAATGAAAAATAAATGAGACATATGTATATTACAATTCCATTATAATATATATGTTATATATGATACATAAGTTCATTAATTTCATCATTTATAATTTCGATGTATGGCATTAATGATTCATATTACTTTGAGGGGGTTGTAGTCCACACTTCCTCAAATGAAATTATTGTATTTACACATTATGGAAAGAATAAAGGTATGTTGTGAATAAAAATTTCAGAAGAATAGAGACAAAAAAATATAATATATTTCTTAAATAAATATAGTTCCATCATAATGTCCACCATGAGAGTTGGTTGGAGAAAATTGAACAATCATCATTTTGTGAGGCAATAGTTCGCCATACCCAGAAACAATATGTTCTATATGCATTAGACGGAGTTATGTGTAAGTGTATGTAAAAAAATTATCATAAAAAAATCCTAGTATAATTATTATACTGGTTTTATTATAAAATAATTTAAAAAATATAGGTTAGTGGGTTGGAGAAGGAAAATAAATGAAAGGAGATTGAGAGGAGATGTTACCTCTAAATCGGGTAACTTATTT
The DNA here is from genome assembly GCA_963277665.1 of Viscum album. NCBI lineage: Eukaryota > Viridiplantae > Streptophyta > Magnoliopsida > Santalales > Viscaceae > Viscum > Viscum album. The sequence continues at coordinate 328,035,595 of OY728143.1, forward strand.
AGATTTGAGCCAAAATAATTTCTTGAATTAGCTTCTATCCAAGGTAAGGAATATATAATGAAGTTAGGGATGTTGTTAGATTATTTTATCATGTTTTGTAAGATCCAAGGATCATTAGAGGTGTGAGTAAGTGGGTAGAGGTGGTGTCCCTTTATAAGAAGGGAAAGGGGCACTTTAACTAAGTATTGAAATATTATTTTATTATATAATGATTTTCAAATTAAAATAACTCCAATGTGATATATTTGTATATTAATATGATTATGGGTCAAAATAATCTCAACCAATAGGTTTTAAACAATTTCAGGCCAAAAATTGAACCTTATCTCTTGGCTTGAACCCTTATTTTTTTTAAAGGTTGATGACATGAACTGGTTTCCCAGTTCATGCCACCCAAAGAAATTTATTAAAAATAGGATGTATGCAGTACAGACTTGAGGTGTAAAGAATTTACACCAGTGGGGAATTAAAGAAAAAACAAGTAAATGAGGCTTGAACCCTTATCAAAATAAATTAACTCTTACAATGTATTCTTGTATTTTTACTCTATATGGCTAATATTTACCATAAAATTTCAAGAGAACCTCAAGTGGATAATTAATCAAAATTTTAAAATTATATAAGTCATTTTAATGAATATTAGACTTTTAGGTATTTTGTATAATTTAATAAAAAATTATTGTTTTAAAAAAAACTCATTTATGTCAATTTTGACACTAGTTATTAATTTATTTTTGTTAAAGATAGAAAAACATGATTGCTTAAAAAAAACTACATTAACTAAAATATAACATGTAATAATTGTCCTAATAATTTGTGTATGGAATAAAAAAATTAAAATTACATTTATTTTTATATTTATATTATCATTCATTTGAATCTTTCATCATTAAGACAATCACTAAAACATCGTTGTGTTATAAATAAATTTATTTATTTAATATCATAAAATTATAAATAAAATATCATGATGTAAGAAATATTTTAATATTTATAATGACTATTTATTGTCAAATAGATCAGTTATATTACCCTATTTTAAAATTGTCTTAGTAAAAAGACACATGTTTATGTTATATTTCTCTTTAATCTAAATTAATTATTATAACATGTCATTATCACACCCAAGTGGCTCCCAAATGCCAAATGTTCATCCTAAGGATTTTTTTAGTCTCCCATGACTCTTAAAATTAGATTAGGACAAGTGTTATGGTAGTTTTATATTATTATAATATTATTTTTACCCTTTTTTCCTAATTTACCATTTAACCGTAGTAGATAAAAAAATTACAGAAGTTACTATTTATAATGACAAATAATAAAAGGTACCTTTTTACACAATGTGAAACTTATGATTAAAAATATTTAATCCATTTTTAAAAAATCAGAACATATAAGTTGGAGTAATTACTTTAAAATTAAATCTTGTTGTCAAAACGAGAAAGCATTTTTTTAAAAAGTAAAAACCATCAAAAGATTGACATGTGCTTACATAAAATTTTAGTGTGAAATTATGTCCAAAAATAATAATTTTATTAAATGATAAAAAGTTAATCCAAATACACTTTAAACTGAATTAAAAAGATAACCTAACTATATAAATAAATTAAACAAAATGGTATTTTTGAATTAAAATGTTGTATTTTTTACTATTCCTTAAAATATGAATTTCAACAGAAAAATGAAAAAACATAAACCATAGAAAATTTTTATCTCCCAATTCAAAATTAGAAGTTTATTATGTAAAATATAACTAATAAAATTTTCAAAAACTATATTTAAAAAGGGTTCTCCATCAAAATGAGGTAAAACTGTATATTTTTTTGATAAAATAATTCTTTTATCTGAAAAAATTGAATTTTTATTAAATCATATTTAGAAAACATATAATATGAATTTAAAACATTAAAAATAATATATAACATATATTTTTCATTAAATAAAAATATATAAAGAGTGATATGATTTTACAAACACAATTTTTCTCTTTTAAATAGGTATTCATAAAAACTCATCATTTATAGTAAATTGGTTTTTATTTAATTTTATAATAAATTTGAAACTAATGAGTCATTATTTAATAATTTTAAACCATATTTTCATAACTCAGTTTATATTATTCATTTCCGACATTCCAATGGCTATGTTATAATGGTATCACATAAATAATAATATTTAGTTATTTGTTTAAACTTAATGTAGTGTATCATGTACGCTATTGAACATAGTGTTTCTTTAGTAAAACTCGGGATGGTGCATCCTCCCATGTTTAATAAATTGCATCCTCATAAATTGAATTTTGTGATAGTAATTAGGGTATTAATTTTCATAATACCATTTTTGCAAACCCACATCCGAACACGAGTTAATGAAACATGCACTTTAAAAGATAGAAAGTGAAGAACAATGGTCACCCATGATAACACATACTAGGGTCCCATATAGTAAAAAATGGATATGGAAGACAAAATAAGGGTCATGTTTTGATCGATAGTGATATAAAACGAGATCAGGAGAAATCTAAAAAATAGAAAACCACAAACTTGTGATGGGTTAAAAAATCTGTTATTTCTTAGTTGGAAAAGTAAATAGAAAACGTATTTATTTTAAGATCCTTTTCATAAAGTTGATGAATTATACTAACTATACTAATCCTATCATTTCCATCATCCACATGTCCATTTCCTATTATTCCATGCCATCTTCTTCAAATGTGTCTCTCCTCCATATCTTCATGTCGCTCCACCCTGTGGCATCTCCTTTTTTTGCCTCCCTCTCCCACTCTCTCTAAGAGTATCACGAGTTCGGACTTAGAGTTCTGTTGGACTCCCCCCTCTGTGGTCCTCCCTCTCCTGATCTACCAGCCGTCTGAAGCCCTTTGTCTTCGACCTCCTTCTTCTCTCAGTTTCCACTATTGTCTCCGCCTTTTTCCTTTTACCAATCGCATTGGGGATTAATCTCTTCACGACCTAGGGTTCTTGAATACTCCCCACGACATCATCATCCTCCTCTCGGCTTTCTAGTAGTTTCTTGTGCTCGCAAATTGACTTCCTCCTTCTCCCAGTTTCAGCATACCTGTCCATCATGTTCAATCTTGCCCTCATATTTTCATTCACAGTTTCCTCATCGTTTATGTTCTACCCTCCGTCCTCCTGTCTCATCCTCCATCCCGCCTCTGTCCCTCCTTCAGCTCCTCCTCTATCCTCGACCTCCTCCTCCACCACCTTCGTATCTACCTTGGACTACAAATCCCCCTTTGTCTACCCATACATATCCTCAATGTTCATCTTATCCACCTGCAACTCCCCCTCTGAGTCGCTCTTCACCTCTACCTCTGCCTCTGTCTCCATCTCCCCCTCTGGCTCGCTCTTCTGTCATTTTCAGAACATGACGATCCTCATAGATCAACCCTTCCTTAGTGAGTGGACTTTTCAGTTATTATTTATTCTTTCGATGAGAATTATTCTACGCCTCTAGTATTGATTTATTTTTTTGGCATAGGATTTTAGAGGAATGAAACCAGTGAATAAATCAAGGGCTTGGTCACAAGCGACCGATTTCTTTCATGAAATATCAATGCTTTCAGCAACACATTCTGGTACAGAGTCCGAAACTCCTCCTGGATTATCGATGATCTTTTTAGTTAGTAATATTATTGTAGCAATGGTGCATGGATTTCAATTTGGAATATGAGAAGAAGAAGTCCTTGGAGGAGTTATATCGGGAGAACCACTTTCACCGGACCTATGATTTCATCGGTCATTGTTCTTCTATGATGACGGATTAATTTCTTTTAGAAAACCCTAATTGATGGGATTGTATGTGAAGTGGATGTGGGAGTAAGAGAGATTAGAAAAGGTGGAGATGAGCATTTGGGAGTGTTATGAGTTGCTGAATAACGTAGTGGATGATAGTGATACAGATTTGGATGAGCCACAGATCGATCATCTGTTGTAGACTGCGGAGGTGGTGGGGAAGGACTTCCCGTATGAAGATTGGCTTCACATTATTGTCTTGATCCATGGTATCCAAGAAATTTTATCATCTCTTCATCTGTATTATAAATGGATGATCCAACATTGATATCAGATCTAGGGAAGGCGCGTATTCTTCTTCAATTAGGGGAGCTCCTTCAATGGGATGTTGTAGGTGAGATTTCAATTTCAAACTGAGTTAATATAACTTTCATTAATTAGATTCACAATCTAAATCCATAATCACAGGTGACACATTTACTCTAGGTTGTGCTTTCCGTGAATCCATAGTTCATCACAAGGTCATTTAAAATTAGTTCTGCATAACAACAAAAACAATTTTATACCTATCAAAATTTTAATATTTTTCCAATTTACAGTATTCTAAGGAGAATACAGACTACTATAATCCTTCCTACAACAAAAGGAATGTAATGTAAAGAGGGATGCGGTCTTGATAAAGTGATGGTATCATGGGGTCATAACTTTTCATGTATTTGGTATTCCCACTATTTCCATCAATTCAACATCTTCTCTGACTCTGAATTATAAAATTCCTCAATCTTGAAGGTGGATAAAGAAAATAAAACAACCCTACCTTCTATTGAACTGTTCATAGTTCGGTTTCATTCATTCTATCGTATGTTTTGACTACATGGAATTTGAATCTTAAGACACTAATTTCATATCTTTAATATTCTTCCATTCATATCTTCAATCTTCCTCCATTTAAACTTAATACAACGGGAAGGATTTATACAAGCATATACGCTTTGACAAGGATGATTGTGGTGAAGTTTTGCAGATTTACATAGGTCGGGGGCGTATAAATATCTCATGAATGAGGAGGATGTTAGGAACATAAAATGGATTCAAGTATTCAAGTATGATGCACATTTTTCTATATTCTTATTTCAAAATCCATGTGGATTCAGGGTTCTTATCATGAATTAGTTTCAACAGGGGTTTCCTGACTTCATCTCAAGAGAGTACAGTTGAATCAATAATTTCAAGAATACTGTAAAATTATATCACTTCATATCTAGAATGCTCCCATATGTTGAACCTGGTAAGGATATTGTATACTTATCTTTGAAAAAGGTATTCACAGGAAACATGGGTATAAAATATTCTCACCTTTTATATATTAAATCTATTGTTACACCTTTCAGTTCATGATGATTTCTTTCACTTAACACTTGAAATATATGATAATACAAATTACTTGGATCCTGTGATGTTTTTTGTGTATATTATCCATATAAATAATATTAAAACATCTTATTGTTATGCAGAGAGTTCCCAGGTAATATTAAACAGGATCTGTTGATATGGGATCACAATGTTCGGTTTATTCTTGGGTTAGATGGAAGGATATTGAGACACTAGATAAGGCATCCAGTTCATTCTCTGTCTCCTTACATTTAACTATAAATACCTTTAGGTTCTATGTAAGTTTATGTTGCTATAATCACTGCATCTACATTTCAGGTACTATAATAATAGACAATGAAAAAATATATGGATCTTATTGACAGTCCAAATAGGTATAGAAAGGTATAGACAGTGGAAATAGTTATAGACAGTGAAAATAGTAAATCTTAGAAAACCTTAGTGCATTTTCCAAGAATGCGTATTCAGTAATTCACTAATTTATTTTTATTTTCCTTATTTTTACCCCTAGAACTGGCTGAAGAAGTGCATACAGGTATGTATCTTATCATCTTTTACTATATAAATCTTAGTGAATGTTCATTAATTTTAGGAATCCATACAATTTTCTACATCCATATTTCAAAATCCATCTGGATTCAGGGTTTCTATCTTGAATCAATTTCAATTGGGGTTTCCTGACTTCATCTCAAGTGAGTACTGTTGAGTCAATAATTACAAGAATATTGTAAAATTCTATCATTGATCATCTGAAATGCTCCCAGAAGTTGGACATGGAATGGATATTGTATACTTATCTTTGAAAAAGGACTTCACAGGAAACATGGGCATAAAATCTTGTCACCTTTTATGTATTAAATCGGATATTACACCTTTAATTGATGGTGCACTCCACTAATGTTAAAACTGTAACTTTCTTATTTATTTTCTAAGTGAATTTGAATATATCAAGAAGATCTGAAAATGTGTTTGATTGTATAATTCAGTTTTGACCAAATGAGTTTTTTTCTCTTTCTCCACAATTTATGGGATTATAGTTTGGATTGAAATGTTGCTAAAGTTTATATACATATAGCTTATACTAGATATTTTTTATAGTATAAGGTACTAGATCCTACAACAATTTTTCATACAGTTCATGCTCATAGGATAAGCAGTTTTCAATGTGTTTTTAAAAATAGCATAGAGCCAAAATTTCCCTAATGACCTTACATTGTTAATTTTATTTTTTTATTCTTACTTATATGATGTAAATCAGTATGTATGTGTCTTTTATATTTTTCTTTTCAATGATGGATAAGATGAACTATATTCATTTCAATTGAGAATGCTTTGGGGGATAAAAAATCATTTGATACCTTACTCTCTCTAAAGATTGATGACTTCAATGCAGAAGGGAGTCTCTGTTTTAACGTTACTATATTATTTACATACAGTTGTTTGGCCAAAGGGTTTTATATTTTAATTGAAAAATAATTTAATGTGATGTAATATATTTTACATGGCCACCACTAGATAATACACCAATGAGAACTAATGGTATTATTTTTAAACTTGACACACTTATCAGCTCTATGTCACATTTAAAACCATCAATTTCACTATTAATAATAGATTCAATTTATTAATAAATAATGTTAAGAGTTGGTTTAGTTTAAGGGTGCATATGTGCATATTTAAAAATGGTAAAAGATTATCCTGTTAGAATTTGATTAACATTTTGCAGCTTTGTAAATTCAATGTTCAATAGAATCTTGTTTCACTAGAGCATGGAAGAAAGAGACCACTTTTTGTAATTCAAGATTTCAACATTGAAAAAGTTCAATACCTATAGTTCAAACATATTATATGATTTATAATGACTATTCATATAAATAGTGGTTTAATGGGTTGTGTTTGTTTTTTCTAGACAAATGGCCAAATCAGTTATGCAACATCTTGTGTTCTTTTGCATGTAAGTTTCATAACTCGATTCAATGTATGATCTTTCATTATATTAATTACATCCCAGATGGGTTTACCCTCACATGTATTATTTTTACCTTTTCTCAATATTATCCATAACCTTTTTTAATATCATCCATCACTGGAAAATTTTTATTCTTTGGTGGACATTTAGTTTGTATGGTGTTTGGACTAGATCAGGCCTTTACATAGTTTATGTAATTGACAATTTACCATTCCTATAGTATATTTCATCATAATTTGATGCAATTATTTCATGGATTAGTTTATCATGTGTGTTTAGACTCTTCTTAATAGTGCCAAAACTATCCCTTAATGAGGAATATAATAACAAATCATCTGTCATAATTTCCATTTCATGGATACTATGGAATTGTTATCCATGAATATGTTGTATGAAATTATTTTTATATTCTTAAAATAAATCCAATATAAATTACTTTTATCTTATTATAATCTATATTTTATCATTTATTTATGATATACAACACTCCAAGGGTGATTTCATATTTATTATTGTTTGGCGTAACTTTTTTTCTTTTCTTCCATATCCTTAGTTTTAATTGATGACATCTATAGACCATCTTCATACATCTACTATGATAGGATTCAAGAAGGGGACAGGAAGTAGAAGTGGAGGGGGATGAGGACATCATATACATGTACTTCACCACCTCCTGGAAATGTTTTTTTATACTTTCCATTTTTTTACATTTTTTATTTTATAACATGTAGTATACAATGTTTTAAGGTATTTTTTTATCACTAATGATCACCTAATAACTAGTATTAAAATATTAAGTGATGTTTATCTTTCAATGAAAGTATTTTTGTGCTGTTAGAAAAACAATTGTAAGATTATTGTTGTTCAAATTATTATATATTATTGTTATTTTCACATTCAAATGCATTTTGTTTCTTTTCAAACATTACTTTTATATAATTATTCTTGTGAGAAATAATTTTACATTTCTATAAAAATGTGAAACAATAATAAATAATATGATACATTTTAATAGAGTATTGTTGTGTTGTTTTACATTGTTCTTCTGTTCACAAATAGTAAAAATCTGGAACAATAATACATTTAAAAAATTTGTAAAAAATACTATAACATTCTTATAGATTATTGTTGTTCGGATGTGTAACTATGTATATTGTTTGGGATGTGACACATCACATCACATCGTGATGTTAAAAATGTGTGATACGCTGTACAAATTGAATAATACACTATTACATATTTTTTTTTAATTGTTCAGAATGTACTATTTTACATATTTTCTTACAACAATATGTTTTCAAAATAGCACATCACCCAAATAGCACATCACAAAAATAATAATCATGTGTTTTTTACATTTAAACAAGTGAATTTATTTATATTTATTGACATTTACAACACATGCTTAAAATATTATGCTTATCATAGATGAGTTTTTTAACAAAAACTAACTCTGTGATCTGTTGTATCACCATAAATATATGTGTGATGTGCTATTTTACATTATAAATAAAATAAAAGTGTGTATAAAAATATAAATAATAGAGATGTGATATTTTAAATATCAGAGATAAGAATATATAAATAACAGCTCATATAAACCTTTCATATCTTTCCTAGGGGTTTCCCACATCCCGCATGGATTTAATCAATCCACTCTATAATGTTTCTATCTAATCATGTCACCATACAATTTATTCTTTTGTGCTATTTTTATTGAAAATTATTTTCATCATTCTAATTTTGATTTTTTTATCGACACTGGTGTTACCCGATCAACATTAATATATTAAATAGAGAATATCCATATTGTGGAGTTTTCCATTGAAGTAGTATGGTATGTCTCTGATGTCTTGTTTTTTCATTTTGACAGAAAACCATTATTCACTACCCTTCCTCTACATTTGAGTTAGGGTTACTTTCAATCTCTTAGATCAATTTATGGGTTATATTTTTTTCTAGATGGATGCATTCATATTTTAAATCTCTTTTCTCTTTGTCATCCAAAATGATAAATGGTAATTTTTACTCATCTATATCATTTTGCAGATGGAAATTGTTCTATTTGTGAGGAAAATTCTCAATCCAAAGTGTTGCATGATTATTATCAAATTAGGGTAACTGTGAATTACTTTTGTTCTCAAAAAATCAAATGTACTGCCATTATATTTTTTGGTAATCACTCATTCAGTTTTGATTACATTTTCTACATATTGCATTCATTTTGTATATTAAAACTTTGGACGGGCCCTTCCAATTCCATTTTGTTCTTGTGCTTTCAGAATATGGTGCAAAAAATCCCTAAGTAGTACATGAAACTAAACCTCTCATTCTATGTATCTAGTACCTTTTATGAATAAAGGGTGTGCATTTGAGAGTTAACATCACAATTTATACATCCATATTTAGTATAGTACAAAATAATAGTCTATTAGTCATTTCGATTTTCAATTATTTTTTACATTCCTTTCTTTTCATCCTAATGCCTCCCAATATATTTTTTTACCTAATATGCAATGTTGAATGATGTATGCTTCTGATATGAAGAGTTTGAAGAGCACTAGATATAGTATGAATTACTTATAATTGTCGTTTATTATTAATTACTTCAACTTGTAGTATTTTATTCGTCTTAAATACACATAGCACCGTCAGGTTTCTCTCTATTTCCATTTGTCGAGAAACTCAATCTCTTCAATTATTATTCCAATTTACTTCCACTCTCTCAAAATGATACATAGATTTTATAATTTATCAGTGAAGTTTTGTTGTTCTTTGATTTATTAATAGTTGTTTTGTTATAATGTTGAAAAACATTTTGGGTATTTTATAGTTACTTTCCTGTTGCAGGTGGGTCCATTGCAGGCATTCAATGGAGTGAAACTGAGGATATTTCTTGTATGGATGGGTTTTTTTGGTTAAGCTCGTTTTCCTGGACTTCATTTTTACTCTACAGTTGTGTATTGCGGATGTTTTCTTGGTGTTTTAGTGATCCAACAAATAGCACGGTTTTGGATAGCTTTAATATTTTGTAGTTTATATTCGAAATGAGGCTGATTGAAAATAGGGTATTATTCAAATTGTTTAATGTTTTGATTTGTTAAATTTTCAAGGGAATTTTGATTGTATCTATTTTTTCCTCAATGATTATTTATACACCAAGCATTTCATTGTGATGTTAGGCCCTTCAACACTATTTACTTCTTCCACACTCGACATCACCCAGCGTTCTTGTCTAACCCTTTGATTTCGTTATTTTTAGTTACATGACTATCAATACAACATTAAATTTTATAATGATCAAAATTTGAATTATACATTTTAATCATTTTTTTATTCATGTAATTCATTTCTCAATCATGAATTCCCAATATAAATTTGTATTTCTTTTTAATTCAACTAAATATTTTCTACTGTGTTTATGATATTTGACATTAAAAATTTGTGTATGTAAATAATTTCATATTTACATCTTATTATCCAATTGTTTGGCTCCAATACTCTGTATCTTATAGGCATGCATTTTATAACATCCTACATTTACATATTGTGATCTCTACATCCCTTTTTCCATATTGTTCCATATAAATCATGAATAGTTTCACCCAGTTTTCTTTTTTCCCGAACATCCCACTCATTCAATTTATTATTATTTCATTTATTTTCACATTTCTCATTTTTATTAATTCAACCACTTTCTTGTCTTTTATTTCTCTTTGACTTTTTATTTCAGTGTCTGAATTTTAGTTATTGTCAATAAAATTGTAATTGAATTTTAATATTCTTCCTCAAAATTAACAAATTCATATAATTTTACTCAATACATTTTATTTTTCAACTATTTTAATGGTGTCTTCATATTCTAGGCACTTCTATTTCATTATCATACACCATTACTTTCTAATTTAAATTTATTCAACTTTACGGTTTCTTCTCAACTTTTATAAATATTATTCACTTATTCAAAGAGAAACCATTAATCGATGATGTCGTGCAATAGCACGGGTGAGTACTAGTTATATATAAGATTGAAGAAGAACAATATGAAACATAATTAACTTTCATGTATATTTTAATCCTTTAATAAATTTCTACAACAAACTCATCTTTTGTCCAAACAATGGGTATTAAAGATGACTTGGTCACACCTGAAACACTAGAATCGACTTCTAGTGAATCACATAATCCACAAAAAATATACTATCTATTAATCTTTCCTTAAAAAATAAGAAATACCAAAAAAGTATGGATAAAATAATATAATTCTCCCTAAATAATAAAAAATTGTATGAGGAAAAACTGCTTTTAATTTCCAAAATTCAACAGTAATACCCAAAGTTCAACAATAACCGTTTAAAAAATAACTTTCATTAAAAATACTATAAATAATCCAATATATGTTTGTAACCCAAATTTCAGAAATATTTCATCACATAGTCTTCCCAAATAAGTTTTGACCTTTATATCTAAATTACATAAACAACTCTTAAAGGCTTGTACAAAAAAGTAATTTCCAAAATCACATATTCTCTAAGATAGGTTAATGAATTAAAAAAATAATAGAATTCCCATAATTCCACATTTAAAATCAAAGATTCTTCCAAAATATTATTCAACCATTACTCCTAAAATAAAAACCCATAATATTATTTTTTACCTTAATCATATAAAGTTCTCAAAATAGTGAACATCTTCAAAAAATAATATTAATCACTTAATACCCAAAATAATTTTCCAATCCCAAGGATATCCATTTCATAAAATATAAGTTCCCAAAATCAACTTATTCTTATTCCACAAACTTGTTTAATCTCAAATAAAAAGTGTTACTAACTGGGGACATCACGTTGTCTAGTGATAGGCAATGTGCCCTAATCTCACTTTGGTTGTGGTTTCAATTCCTATAGAATCACCAAACACGGTGGGTTGTCACCCATCCTATGGGTTGTAATTTTTCAAAATCTATATAATTCTTATAACATTCCCAACATGAGATAAAATCATCAAAATAACCATAACATGTTTTAATCATGAATTTATCTCATTCCTTTCTTTTTGCATTCAAAAAATGTAATAACTTGTAATTACCATAAATTCAAGGATTATATAATCCCAAATAGTTTTTTATAATTATGTTCACAAAAGAAAAGATAATTATTCCTCAATTAACATTTTTATGTAACAAAAATCAGAATTACACATACTAAAAGTCTTCTAAAGTTATCTAATCATTAATACATTTAAACATATCATCATACATTGATCTAACATAACTCTTTAATTCCTAAACGGTAGACTTATTAATCATTGAACATTCTTTGTGATCCTTTATCCATGATTCAATCATATTCTTTTATACTTATTTCATACAAAAAAATCTGGCATAATGTTCTATGATTCAATAATGTCAAAACATGAGCTAAGAAAAAACCCATACCTTTTATAGGTCATTTTTAGTTTCCTCATCTTCAATTAGAATGGTATTTGGTATTGGTAAATATATATTTATACATTCGTGTTTATCCCTTTCCTGCGCTTTCTTTATAGGACTTCTATTTGTGTAATTACCATGCACACCACATTTAAAACATTCAATTGATTTTTCAGAAAGAACATCTTACCCTTTCCTAGAGTCAATTGAATGCTTCCTTTTTCCATGGTAGGTTATTGCCTTATGACATTAATTACCAAATTTATAACATCTTCTTATCCCTTTGAAATATTTTCCTAGGTTTTTATTTCCATATCATTTGCACATATGTAGTTTAATATAGTTATCTTTATGATTACTACCTGAAGTTTCATAGGGATTCATTTCTCACATATATGATTACTTATAAAAATCAACAAGGTTCAATTGGTCAATCATAAATCTATATAGTTGGTTTAGAATAACCACAAGATTTCTCATTGTAGCTTCCATTTAATTTGGTTTCTTATTCATAAAACCACCACAGTTTATTTCACATTCGATGTTACTTTAGTTCCTACGATATCTATCTATTTACTAAAACCAACATGGTTAGTGTGAGTATATCAATATAATAATCATATATAATCATATGAAGAGGATAAACACTAAGATATACATATTTATTTTATCTCAAACTCATTAAATTTATCTAAAATAACTATGACTCTTTGTAATATATTAACCATTATTACTATAAAAAACATGTCACTTATACTTAAATAACTCCCCAACCTCTAAATTTCTCTAAAACTACATTTGATACCAACTATAAAGTCATGGCCTTAAAAATTACATAATATTCAATTATGTCAATATTTTGACCTTATTTCACATTGAGTATCTTTTAATGTTTATAGTTTTAAAGAATTAGGCTATAACTATTACATAATAGACCCAGACATTACACGTGGACAGTTACATCAGTATCCACTTTTTTCACCAAATGAGACCCTTTAAACAAGATATGATTTTTTTTATTAATAAAAATATTATAGAATTCTTCCTTTATCTTACACATCCTTTTAACCTGTGGAAAAAATTTCAAAAACTTTGGATGATTATAAAAAATCTCAATAAGAAATATAAAATAAGGAATAAAACTATTAGTGCATGAATATTTAAAACTCATGAAATTTTTTTCACAAAATCATACTTTTCACCCATAAAACATAAACTCTTTAACATACCTTATGAAATCATAAGATTCTTGATAATCCCATTTAAATCAAAAATCATAAAGGTAACTTGGAGCATCCATAACACACTTACATTGTAGCTTTCAAAACTTCATATGGAGTAGCCTTCACGGTTATGTTTGGAATACCCATCATATTATATTCCCTAAAAATCTTAGGAGAAACTTTATTATTTACCTACCACACATTGCACAATGCAATGGAGAGCTACCATGGGCTCACCCTCCCTTAGTATATCACTAAACCACTTGTATACATAAAAAATACCCCATGACCATAACATAAAACATAAAATAATCATAAAATAAAAAATAACATTTCCACATTGCAAACATAAGTAATCACATAAAGATATTGACATAATAAATCCTTTATCAAAACCATTTTCAATACCATTATATATGTAAAGAGTGTATGGTATTTATTTTTCTTTTAAGTACATTATGGATTGTAGAGGAATCCAAATGTCAAATTATTCTCTTAGTGGTGGAAATGTCATTGTCGCTACGTACATTACAAAGAGACATTCCTTTTTTCATTTAGTAAAATGCATCATGGAAAAATAATTCTTTTGAAAACTGTTGAATGAAATAAAAATTCATCGGGGTTGATTATATTCTCTATAAAATAAATTCATGAATAAATCAAAATATGCCTTAATGAAAGGATATTGAGACGAAGTCCCTTACAATGATTGTAACATTAGATCGAGGATAAATCAATGATATAATTATGTCTGAAAATATACATACACACAATATAAGTGGATATTTAGTGTAAAAAATCATAGGTCATTCACATCTATTCTTGGAAAAACAAAACCAATTTCGTGGATATTTAACTTAATTAATGGATATTTAGTTAATATTTTCCCTTACAAATGTATCACTAGATTAAGGATAAATCAATGAAATTAATATGTGTTAAAAATATAAATACAAAAAATACAAGTGGATATTTAGTGTAAAACAATTAGAGTAATTCACACATATTCTTGTAAAAACCAATCCAGTGACATGGATATTCAACTTAATGAAAGGAGATTTAGTTATGATTTTCTTTACCTTGAGTGTGACTTGTCTCATTCGTTCATTAATTTCCTCAAAAATAAACATAGGTTAATTTATAATTTATTTAGAACCTTTTTAAAGTTTTTTATTCATTTTATATCTCTTATTACAATGTTAACACAATTAATTAATTATTTGAGTTCATATCAGATGTTTTATCGAAGTTCGGTACTTAAGTCAAAAATGAACCTGTTTTGATGAAAATTGTCCTTGTAGTAAAAATTAAATCATCTTCAGAATATTTTTAATGATAGCATATATATCCAGTATATATTTATTTATGGTATACCATAACATTTGAAGATATGAAATATAATTTACCATTCATAGAGATGGTAGGTTGTGTGTACGCATGAATGGTACATTAATTTATTTTTCATATTAAACGAATGAAAATTAAATGATACATAAGTATATTATAATTACAATATAATATCTATGTTACATATGTTACATATTTTTTTAATGCAATCTTTTATAAATTCCATGTATGGCTTCAACGAGTCATATCACTTTGAGGGGGCGGTAGTCAAAACTTCCTTAAATGAAATTATTGTATTTACACATTATGGAAAGCCTAAAGGTATGTTGTAAATAAAAAGTATAGAATCATAGAGACAATATAAAGATAAAATATTTCATATATAAATATAGTTCCATCGTAATGACCACCATGATAGGTGGTAAGAGAAAATTCAACAATCATCGTGTCTTGATGCAGTAGTTCACCATACACAGAAATAGTATGTTCTATATGCATTAGATGGAGGTATTTGTAAGTGTATATCTCACCCTTGGAATAAAAATATCCTACTATATTGATTATACTGGTGTTGTTATAAAATAATAAAATAAATAAAGCTTTGTGGGTTGGATAAAGAAAATGAATGAAAGGTGTTTGATAGGAGACATTACCTTGAAATCGGGTAACTCTTTTTGATTTGATCCAAATGGATTTTTTAAATTTCATTCTACATAAGGTAAGGCTACTAGGAGGAATGGATGGATGTTGGGAGATTATTTTATCAGATTTTGGATGATCCAATGGGATTGAGAGGTGTGAGTACGTGGGAGGTTATGGCCTTTAATAAGAGGGAGGAGGGTACTTTAAGAAATTCTGGAAATATTATTTTATTATAAATAGATTTTCAAATTATAATAACTAAAATGTGATATATTTCTAGTTAAAGATTATTATGGATCTAAATCATATCAACCAATAGGTTTTAAACATGTTCACTCCAAAAATTTATCCTTATCTTTTATCCTTGAACCTTAATAATAAATTAACTCTTACCAAGTCTTCTTGTACTTTTTCACTATATGGATAATATAGTTACTATAAAATACCAAGAGAACATCAAGTGGATAATTAATGACCTTTTTAACATTATATTACTTAGTTGGAAAAATATTATATTTTTACGACTATTATATCATTTAGTAAAATAGTATTTGTTTTAAAAAATCATTTATGTCAATTTCGGCACAATTTAATAATTGATTTTTGTTAAAGCTAAAAAACATTATTGATCAGAAAAAACTACATTAAATAAAAGATAAAATATCATAATAATCTATTTTTTTATGGAATCAAAATATTCAAATGAAATTTATTTTTATTTTTATAATATTATTTATTTGAATCTTTCATTAATAAGGTAATCATTGCGTCATCATAGATTCATAAATAAACATATTTATTTAATGTCTAAAAATTATAAATAAAATACCATGATTTGGGAAATATTATTATATTTATAATGATTATTTATAGTTAAATATATCATTTATATAACACCATATTAAAACTATTTTAATAAAAAGACACATGTTTATGTTTTATTTCTCTTTACTTTAAATTAATTATTATAACATGTCATTATCACACCCAATTGGCTCCCAAATGCAAAAAATTTGTTATAAGTATTGTTTTGGTCTCCATGACTCTTCCAATAATATGAGTACATGTTTTAGGGAAGTTTTTGTATTATAATAATATTATTTTTAACCTTATTTACCTAATTTACTATTTAAGTGTGTTAAATAAAAATAATTACTAAAGTTACTATTTATAATGTAAAAAAATAAAAGGTCACTATTTAAAAAATTTGGACCTTATGATTATAAATATGTAATATATTTTATCAAATTCAAAACAAATAATTTGCAGTGATGAATTAAAAATTAAATCTCATTGTCAAAACGAGAATGCGGGTTTTTTAAAAGTAAAAACCGTCAAAAGATTAACTCGTGTTTATATCAAATTTCAATCTAAAACTACTTTATATTACAATTATTTGATAAAATTATAAAAACATAATCCAACTACACTTTTAAACCAATTAAAAATATGATCGAACTATATAAAAAAATTATACTAAATGGAACTTTTAAATTAAAATGTAGTATTTTTTTACTTTTCAGTAAAATATAAATTTCATCATAAAAATACCAAAACATCAACCAAAGTAAATTTTGATGTCCTTATTTGAAATAATCAGTTTATTATGTCAAATAGAACTAAAAAATTTCTCAAAAACAATATTTAAAAAGGGTTCTCCATCAAAAGGTGGTAAAACTGTATTTTTTTGAAAAATAATTCTTTTATCCAAAAAATTGAATCTGGTAATATATCATATCTAGAAAAACATATGAGATAAATTTAAAACATTAATTTTAATATATAACATATATTTTTAATTAAATAAAAATCCATAAATGATGGTATTATTTTATAAACACAGTTATTCTCTTTTAAATAATTTTTCATAAAAACAAATCCTTTATATTAAATTGGTTTTTATTTCCATTTTTTATAATTTTGGTAACCAATAAATCATTATTTAAACATGTGTAATCCATATTTTCATAATTTAATTCATACTATTCATTCCCTTTATTCTAATGATTATGTTGTAATGGTAATATTTAAATAATAATATTTAGTTGTTTGTTTAAGCTCGATGTAGCGTATCATGTATGTTATTGAATATAGTGTTTCTTTATAAAAGCATGAGATGTTACATGATCCATCAGGGTTATCACCTTACCCAGGCCAATACGCTCTAGTTCGGCTCATCTAGTCTAGATATCCCATTTTCTCTAATGGATATATATTCCTCCCTTAGGTGATGTAAAATAAACCCTTCAGTGATAAAAATCAACATGGGAGCGATAAGGCGTAATCCAGTCCATACCAAGAATGATTTCAAAGTTGGTAATATTGAGGAAAAAAGAAAATCTATAGGAAATGGTACCCACCTATCGTAATGGGAACTCATTTCACAGGTTTATACCCTCTATTCTAACCCCTAAAGGTGTTGGGAGAATCATAATGCCATAAGAGTACTCTATCTCAATGCCCTGGAATCCCATAATTGTAGTAGATAAAAATTAGTGTGATGCACATTTATCAAAATGGGAAAATAAAGTTGAGGCTTCTAGAATAGTACTTCATATAGTAGAAGGCCCTTGATTCTGTTCATCTGGCATTGGATTCACTACATAGTTATGGCCTGAACCATGGCCTAGAGATGCAACTTGACAATCCTGTGTATGTCTAATCTACAAAAAATGAACTACTAGGGCTTAACTACCTCATCCAAGGACACCCCCTCCGCCTGACCAGCCATTAAAAGACCAATTCCAGCCTAACATGTAGTCGATGATCTTGTACCTGAAAGAGGCATCAGTATGGATCCCATCTCATTAGAATCTGAAGTAAATAGTTAGTATAAGTGATGAAGGTGACTCATACTTTCACAAGATCAATGATTTTTTGGGTTCATTGTTCATCTAGGATTCATATGGATCAACCTACCACACTAGTGACACACCACATAGTTGTTAGTGGGTGTCATATAGTCAAGTTTGAACCTACATGCACCATCAAAATTATGCTTCCTTCTACTAGTTGAACCATTTCCATACCATGGAATTGGACCTCCTTGGACCACATTACCACCTTCTATATTATTTAGTTATGTAATGAGGTTTTGGTTCCCTATCTCAGAAACGTTAGTCAACCATAATACATTTACCTACAATCATATAGCATACACAATCTCATCCTCAAATCATCATGTGTTAATTAACTCATCACTGGTCAGAGTGAGAGAAAAATTTTAAATCTCATTTAAATAAGAATAATATTATAACACAGGCATAGAACCCTACTAAATATGCATAAAATCCCTAGAACGGTCTGCTCTCAGCATCTATATAAATTATTAACCAAAAAGATCACCTATAATATTTCCAATACCATACCCAAATGATGATCAACATGAGAGATGACATCCCACCAATTCCTAGGATAGTCACATAGAAAGTAAATAGTGAGTTTTACACCCCACTCTTAAGGCATCTCAAGATGTTCAATGACCGAAAGCATGGATTCTAGCCATGTCCCAGCTTCCTGATGTCCTTTATCCCCAAACGAGTTTGGATGATGTTGCTACTAAAATTCAAAAGTTAAATTTTCCATAGTAGGGGTAGGTTGAAGAGAACCATGTATAGACATTATGAATCATAAGAAACTATCATGAAACTAAGAATCGGTGCCTCGAATAAGATCAATAGGAGGTTCCTTAGGTGGAATTTTTGGAGTTATGACTAGTGGACCATGTTCCACTAGCTATAGATCATGTTCATCTTCACTTTCTTAGCATATGAGGCAAGTATGTCATGATTTCAAAACTCTACAATTTACAAGATCACTCATCATATAACATTTATAACATATAGGGATATTAATAACAAGAAAGGAAATGTACAAAGCCTCACCTATCTACCTTCTCTTAAATCCAGTTCTTGGTGATAGGAAAGATCAGAAAAGGATCATAGGAGAAAAACCCTACTTTACACTAATTAGGTGGGTCAAGGTCAAGGTATCATGAAATAAAGTAGAGTTTCTTGTATATGGAATGTCATTCGCAAGGTGTGGAAGAAAATACCCACCACATTTAAATTGGTGTCCTATTTAGTATTATCCATTTATAATTAAAACCTTAATTTATTGAAGTTCATTATTATTTAGTTAGATATTGATACCCCAATCTAGTAATTATGTCACCAATTCCAAATTTATAATGGCCTATAATTTTTAAAAATTGAAATTTTCACGTCATGAAATTATGATATGATCTTTAAGTCTGGTATCATAAGGCAACAAGTCATGTATAGTGATTTTAATGAATGAAATTCCATTTTCATTTTATAGAAATAATTTATTGTTAAATTATTGTTGTAATTCATCATTCTAGTGAACTATTATGGAATAATTGGTTAATTAAGGATTTTCCATCAATCCATGAGGGAAACACAGCTTGGATTGATTTTGGAACTTTAATTAATCTTCTTATGTAATTCCTTCTAGAAACACAAGCACGCTATAAGGAATAAACGTTATGGAATATATGAAAAGAACATGAAACCTAGACAATGCATGAAAAAACATATATTTGGAATAGAATAATGTTTGACATTTAAGTCATAAGGTTCCCAGTATGGTGCATGAATTTATACGCCCTCATATCATCGGGCCAGGGTTAATTAAAACCCATCATAAAAATATCATCAACAGTAATATCACAAAACAATTTCATGACTCATGGGTGAAATCCATAATCTATAATAGTCTAACAAACAATAGAAATAACACGTCTTGGTTAATTTGGGTTTTTTAGGTATGTGGGTAAGCTACTCCTAGGAACAGTATCATTTCCAAATTCCAATACTTCTAGTCTCCTATCTAATACCCATATAGTAAGGAAAAAGGTAAAGATGGGTCTGATACCACTTTTTACTATCCCTCCCAAAAATCCAATTAGTGGTGAACTGAGATGGTTGATGACATGACCTCAAGTGTGCTTCCACATATGTTAGAGACTTCAGACTAGAAATGAGGGACTAGGGTGTTTCTGTATAGAGACTATTCCTTCATCAATTAGAGTGTATCACTATAGTAATTAATATATATAATTATTAAAAATAGAAAACATAATGGTTTAAATATAAATAAACTTCCATGATAAATAAACAATAAGAATATTAATGATAAGTAGATACAAAATGATGATGATGATCATGTTGCTATAAAAAATGATTAAATGGGGGAAATAGGGGATACATGAATATAAAACATGCTATAAAAATAAAAATAATGTCCAAAAAATGGATACCTATAGCATGACAACCATAAGCTCAATCATCTTCCCTTTTACTCCATCCTAGTATTGGTAACTAATCATTGGAAGATGGTCAAATCCGTTTATTTAAACCTGCAATCATGAAGTCTTCTTGGATATAGTAAGCGGCCTAAGAAGGGTGAGAGATATACCTAGTAGGCCCCCACCAATGGTGTCTAGATCAATTCAGTTCCAACAATATAAAATTAAATTTATTCTTGTAGTAGAAATGAAAATCAATAAATAAATAAAAATGATAGTAAAAGTTCCACCTAGACACCTGATTCCCACTACCAGCTTTGTCCTAATCCCGATTTCTCTAAAGCAGGTAGAACCAATGCAAAATTGATACGGTGTGTACCTGCATAATCATAAATAAATCATCATGTTTGGATCAATTCCAATTCTTTAATTTGTCTTGGCAGACGTATCCTTATGATATCAGTCAAGAATTTTCATAATTTAAATCAAAATAATCACATGAAATCCAAGAAAAGGTAACCATAAAATCTAGTATGGAATCTAGAGCCTATCCATGGAGATACACAAAGGAATCCCAAGGATAGTTACTGGATATCATAAAGTACCTAAAACCACATAGCCCATCGAAGGTGATACATCAAAGGAGTCCCTCATATCACACTCAGCATGGAGTAAGTATGAAGCTCTGAGATCATCATAGATATCTCACATAGGGGACAGAATATCACTCAAGGAATGTTATAAACATATTTACATGTATCTAGTCCATGTTTCCTCACATATGGAACTAATTTCACTCATGGGTATAAATAATCAGCCTATAGATCCCATGCTAGGAATGAAAAGTGTCTCTCTTAGTGCATCCAAAAGTTCTAATACCATGAAGGTCTATCATGTACATGGAATCCTTAATTCATCACCCATGTTCTCTCTTGGACCATAAGTAGGTAAGGCATAGATATCATGTTCACATATCCTCAACAAGGAATTCCAATAGTAACATGCTAAATAAGATATCAATAATTTAATTCAATCCAAAAAATTATGGCATAAATAAATAAGTATAAGGCATAAAGAAAAAAAGAATCATCATAGGTCACATGGTATAATTCATCAGCATAAGGTATAAATCAATAAAGAATAATCTTAGGAATTAATTATAAATTATAAATCTTAAGGGCCTAACACATGGCCTACAATTCATCTTAATTTAATTCATTACTTTAAGGCATTTATAATAGGTGCAATGCACCTGAAGAGGTTTTTACATAATATTATTAAATAGTAATTAGGCCTCTAAATGGAAATAAAACAAATTTCATGTCTTAATTCAAGGGGATCAAATATAGGGTTTATTTTTTTCTCACTAGAGTCATACCAGATATAGAAATTTCCTCAATGTGATTTATTTAACAATTTAGAGGTGTTTTCCAAATGATATGGAATGAGGCATAATGGAATGGGATATTAAATAGATGAAACGTTCAATAAAGAACTATAAACCGTACCTTAGGTTCATAGAATAAAAATCATATGTTATTGTCCCTTGAATCAGGCTAGAATGATAGATATCATAATAATTTTCTAATGCCCTAAAAATGGGGAAATTGAAGTCATGCCCAAAAATTTTAATAGAGGATAAGATTAACTTTAAATAGAATGAAGATGATAATAGAGCTTAACTCAAGCTTTCTTACACACCCTATGAAAAAACTAATTGGATTTTGGATGAGGGAGAAAAAAAAATTCCTAGGGAAAGAAGATGAGGAGAGCTTAGGTGTGTGGTATATTGGAAAAGAATAAAGGAGGGTGATTTTTCTTTGATTAAAATAGTAATTGTAGGAAATGTTAATTTACCCATTATTAATTATGTTCCATGGTTTGGTCACATGGTGGGAAAACCATTCGCCAATCGTTCACCTAGATCTTTTTAATGGAGGGCTCCATACAGGTTAGCCACATGGTTTGATTAACCTTTGCACAAGACATGTGGAAGCCACTGTCAAAAAATGAAAACACCACTATCATAATTGATTACACTATCTCACATTATCATAGAAAACCATTCAGCCCCCAGAATCCCTCTATCACACCATGTACATTTTGGAAAACTATGCGGTCTGGGTAGAACAATTTCTGCTATCTGTGCGGCCCAGTATATTTCTTCAAATTCCTAGTCTCCAGGATTTGAACGAACCCTAGACACCCACGTGACCTTTGTGACTCCATTAGGTATCCTTACAAGATGAAAATGATTAAATTTTACTAAAAAAGGATATATACCTTTGATAAAAGTCAGGATATTCCAAACAATATAAATCATGATATCATAAACATAATTAAAGGTTCACTCACAAAACCATCATCATAAATTATAAACTGTACCAGGGTGGATTAGGTTCACTCCCTAATCCTTTATATATCATATCATGTGATATAAATCTTTATCCAATTCATTATAGTGCTTTATAATTTTAGGCATACTTTTTACATTATGAAAATCATACATATTCCAACCACATAAAGAAAATAAACAACACATAAATCATAAGCATGATCAGACCCATGAGAAGGAAGTGGGATTCATAATTCTAATTCAAGGAATAACCAAAGGCTAAATCAAAAGAATCATTTAAAGAAGAAGGGGTTAAATTTCTTTGGACATTCATAATTATAAAAGGTATATAGTCTCTAAACAATGAGTTATAATATATAAAATTCATGATAATGATCTGTGATAAAAAGAATAAAAACATACCATTTGGGTGAATCTCTATAAAATAATTAAAAGATATTTGTAAAGAAACAAAGACCGTATTTTTTTCCACAAAACTAGAATTAAAAAAAGTTGGGTTTCCATAAAATAATTATGTTTTTATAAGTTATTAATGGTTTAAATAGATATCAGGGTGTTCTCCTTTACATTAGATAAGAAATAGGAAAGTTCTCGTAAGTGATGCTTACATAAAAGTGGAAAGTTCAAAGGTAACTACAAAAATTTATAACCTCATAAATGAAAATCATATTTAAATAGTTATATATATAATGGTAATGTAATATGTAAATGAGATTAATTTTCTATAAAAGTGAGAAAAAGAAAGATAATGTGTAACTAAAAAGTAATGAAGAAGGTATGAAGATCCCTTTATATGTTTTAAAACATCTTTATTTAAATACCACCTCATAAAATTAGATAATAAAACATTATTTGGAAAATAAGATAGGGTAAATATTATTTTCACTCCATATAACACTTAATTAGGTTTCAAATTAAAAAGGAGAAGATTTGCTGAATATGTAATTATGGACAAGGAGGGGAAACCTTCTTTTAAATGCATGGTAATTGTTCTTCACATGGTTGCATTTTTGAAAATTATTTTAACTAAATTTGAATCAAATTTTATCTAATAATATAGAGAAAGGGTACACCATATTAAAATAAAGATGAAACTTAAGGAGAAAAATTATAGCTCATGAAAGAATATTGAGTTATGAAATACATCTTATATTTTTTGGAAGATATAAGTCATAGACCAAAGTAAGGAACATCAAGAATGGATGTGAAGTATCCTCGTTCAATAAAATGTGTGATATTATAAGTTTTTGAGAAATTATTTACACCCAAAAATTTTATATGGGTGTATGATATCAAATAATTCCTTAATAAACGGTGACTGAGATAGTACCCGTTCAGCTTAAGAAACATTCTAATAAAACTCCTTAAAAGAGATGAAGTTTGATATTAAAGTTTAAATTACATAATAAAATATAATTAATGCTATTATATATCCAATTGAAATTATACATTACATTTTAATGAAATTATTTGAATAAAAAAATATGCCTCAAATAAGAATATTTTGTGACAAAACCCTTACCTCATGTCTACAAGAACTAAAAACATTCTCTTAAAATCTAGAATAGTTATATTAAGTTCATTAAATATATATAAAATAGAACTTTATTCATTCATATTTCATTTTTTTAGGTCCATCTATTATTTCTTAGTAATTATTTTTAATATAACTTTTAATTATGTTAGTTACTCAGGATTGTTCGGTCAATTTTTCCC
This sequence comes from Viscum album, assembly GCA_963277665.1. NCBI lineage: Eukaryota > Viridiplantae > Streptophyta > Magnoliopsida > Santalales > Viscaceae > Viscum > Viscum album. The sequence goes on from OY728143.1 coordinate 328,060,695, forward strand.
TAACAACTAATATATGATGATAATCATTTAAAGTGTTTTAAAATAGTATTATAATATATATAATATTAATATTTTTACTGAAATACAGTTTTTATATTAAACATATTTTAAAATTTAATTTTGATGGTGGGGGTGACATATGAAACTCGTTACTCGTGGAAGCTGTAGTCTGCACGTACACACGATTAGTGTTCCCCTTTCTCAATGAATGAGAGGGAATGATGGTAAATTATAATTTTCAATATTATAAATCAAATTTATATTAAATATATCATATTTATTACTAATTTATAGCCTTTTTATCATCCATTACTGGTGGTGGTGAAAATATAAGACATCGCTTTGTTAAGGTGGTAGTCTACGAAACACACAAATTGCGTTTTTGTTTTCGTGGATGATCGAGAGGAAACGATTATACTTATTACATTAATATAATAATATCTAAATATAATAATAATTGTGGTGTTATTATATTTCTCTGGATATAGTATATGAGTAAGATAAAGGTTGAGGAGAGAAAGTTATGAAGATGGTAATACATACGTTGGAAATTTGATTTTCTCTTAGAGACTTCCTTGGAAGTGAATGCCTTAAGATAAATTATATATTACATGTTAATAAAGATGAGAAAATTAATTATATTAGAGTTTTTTTTGTATATTTCAAATGAAATCTCAAATGGTTATTGTAACCATGGATGGTTGGTAGTGATCCCCTTTTATAATTGAAGAAATGGGAACTTTTATGAATACCATTTACACTTCCATGATATCAATACCCTATTCCATGGTCAATGATAGTAAAGTTTGGTAATAATGGATTTTGGGGTGGTATTGGATTGATAAAATCACTTCCAAGACTTTTAAAACTTTTTTTAATCATCTTTTAAGTATTTAAACATAGGTTTTTACATTTTAAGATTTTGATTTGTAACTTGGTAACCAGTTTTAACTGAGTAATTTATATTTTATTTAAAATTATAAGTTAACTCGGTTAAAAAATTATTATTTTTTAACATAAATTGAATATCCATTTAATCTACTGAAATTTATAATTATTATAAAATCAACTTTTAATTGAAAATATATACTATATAAAAAAAATATTTTTTGTAGAAAAATAAATTTTAACTATTATGGGTTATTAATCACATTTATTATTGATTACCAATATACATAGAATTAAAATAATTATATTTAGGATTAAAAATAATATTATAGTCATATGTTAATTTTTATCAATTTAATTGATAATATAAAAATTATACAATATCAATAAAACATTATATTTGAAAAAAAAAATTCACCATTATCGTCATAATTAACATCAATCATACTAATATTTTATTTATGAATTAAAATTAAATTTAACATGATAACTAATATTTAAATGTTAAAATAAAATATTTAAAAAATTTAGTAATATTTAATTTCTAAAATTGATAATTTCTAGTTTTTATTATAAGCATGTAAAAGTAGCTTTTAGTGTGAAATGTTATCTAAGTTTCAAAAAGATCAACATGTGTTTTACAAATTCATAATAGTATTTTTAGAATAATTATATTAATTTTAAAATAAATATTTATAATTTCAAAACGGTTTATTACACTTTTATGTCATTCTTATATTATAAATGCAATAGTTTTTAGTAAAATTGGTATTTTTACTATTCATCCAAAAATATATTATTTTAAAAGAGATTCATAAATTAATCTTAGGATAATTTTGATATAATGAATTTAAAAAGTGATTTTTATTTTATAAAATTAAAATTATAAAATTTTAATATTTATATTTTAAATAGAAAATCATTAATTATAAATAAAACAACTTTTATTGGAAAATTGAGTTTTATAACATTATTTGTTTTTAATCTTATTTCAATCAAATTTATAATTTATGTTATGTTAATATATTATTTTATATATAATAATATTATAAGTTGTATAATTTTTTTTGAAACAAATATACAATACTTAATAATATAGTTCTTTTAAAATAAATTTTACTTATATAATGAATATGATTTAACAAATACTACTAATTTGATTTTTATATTCTATAATTTAATTTTTAAAAATCCATTAATATTGAGATATTTATTATAATTTTATATATACAAAATATCATATTTTAATAATAATATTATTATTATTATTATTATTTATTTGTAAAGTGTAACTATATATAAATATAAATATCATATTTTTATTTCATTTTGATATATATTATTTTAAATTTACTATTTAACAATACTAGAATTTAGTGTACCTATTTGATATATGACCATTGACTATATTTGAAACAACCTTATTTGTAATGACCACATTTTCATTAATCATATTTTTAATGTACAAATTTGATTCCATTATATATTCTTACTAAAGTTATTATATTCACACTTCTCATTTCCATAGTTTTCGTTTTATATCTAATGACAAAATTTCTCATATCTTGATATTAATCCTTATTATAAGTTTTGTTTTACTAATGGTGATTCTTAATGGCTATGGTGGTCTGTGGGAGTTGTTAGTTCTAATGATATTATTATTTTCAATTTGTTATCCTATTTTAATTTTAATAGTTTTTGTATATATAATTGTCTATGACCTGTAATAATCCATTTTATCTGATATATGATTTCATATACCTTAATTTTAATATTCTTTTATAATTAAATAATGTCTATTTAGATTGGTCCATATCTTGTGTGGCCCAATATCTAATCAAGTATTAATACTTTTCAAATAATTGAGAAATATTTCTTTTAATTATAAGGAAAAGAATAATAGATCTTAAAACATAGGGTGCTACAAAAATTATGTGAACAATGATCTAAAATAGGAAATTAAGATGTTTATATTTATTATATAGGAGGTTAAAGATCTTTCTTGGAAATCAAGGGTAGAGTTTAGGGACTTGGTAACTCAAACTAATTTATTTAAGTCATAAAATTTCATATTAAACTAGATTATTCCAAGTCGTTACATTTTAAAAAAATTTATCTCCTTATTTATAGGTAAAAATATTTTTGGACCATTTATATTATGATGAAATGTTTTATTTTTATTTATTATAATAAAAAATGAAATATTTTTAAAAGATGCTCCTAACTACGAATTTTACAGTGATGAATAATTTTTTTTTCAAAAATCTCTTTTAATTATTTGGTTCTCATTATCTTCAAATGATATATCTCCAACAGAGTTATGTTTCGTATTTAACCTTGTATTTTCATTTATTATGGGATTATTTTGGGTGATCAATTTTTTATAATCAAATTATTTTTTTCATTATTTAATTTTATATCATTGGGTAATTTTATGATACCCATTTTTTTGAACAATTATTTATGAAAATTGAATGATTTTAATTGGTTTGTTATATGAAACCCATTTTTATTTCCATGGTTTTTTTAGGATAATTGTATGATTTTCATTTGGATGTAATATGAGACCCGATTTACTTTCACAGGGTCTTCATAATTTAAAATTTTAATGAATTTTTAGTGGAAGATATAAGTACATATGAATAACAGATGAGTCTTATATAACCCTCTAATTTATTGGTAATAAATTTATATCTCATGAGAAAAGTATTCATCGGTACATTTTAGTTGCTCATATGTATGGTAACTGAGGGTATGTCTTACGAAATTAATGTTCCTTATTCAAATTTATATTTATTAGTTGATAGATATTCTATATTCTTATATTATGATCTCATAGTGTGTATCATGAAAGTAATTTTTCTCAATGATAGTGATTTTCTATGGTTAAAATATGTTAATCATTATTATCTTATGATCTCATGATTCAAGGTTTATGTTAAATGGTTCTAATCCATATTATAGCTATGATGTTTCCAAGTTAAAATTTTATGGATTTAGGTTCATATTCCATGTAATTTTAAACTCAAGTTAGTTTTATCAGCAACGCTCATGATTTTGTGATATTTCCCTTATAATCATGTTTTTACTTATTCTTATAAACTCATACTTAATGAAATTTTTTATTTACCCATTAATGAAAATTTGACCTCACCCTGTTATTATTTTATTATTCCCTAGGTTAATAAGATGAGTCTTTCTAATGATATGTCAAGAATATGGTATGGTATGGTGGATTTAAGGATAATTGATCTCAAGTATTTTAAAATAAAATTATTATGTTCCTACTATCAACTTACACTAAACCAATATGTCTTTGGAATATTATTATTAATGAAATTTAATGATTATATCATTTAAAATTTTTAAAATGAAGGCATGTTTACCTTGGGTTGCTATAGTTGGTATTATAGGAAAGTTTTAGTTGTTTTTTGATATTATAGAATCTATATTGAGAATTAAGATTTGAGAAACATAGTGAAAAAACCAATATATGAGTCTAATGAGAGGATGATATCCTAAAATATTGATAAAGTCTTGAGTATGTGGTTTTCATATAAAATTAATCCTTATATGGATACTAAAATTTGGATTTATTCTCTAGTATTTTTATACTTTAGGTTAATAACCCTAAATAGGGATTGTTGGGTATTAACTCAACCGTGATTTGGTGCACATTAATCATGCCTAACTACACACCTGGTTGGACACCCTCAAGGGATGCGGTTTGGTTGATTATAGACTCCTAAAAAACTATATAAGATTGATTTCATAGTTACATTGAGGTATTTCTAGATCAGGTAACTTTATTGGAAGAAAACATTGAAAACATGCATATTATATAGAAATATACTAATTTATTCCATGATAAATTATCTGGTATTCCCCTAAGTGTGAGGATGAGTTCTCAATTGAACTTATATCTTGATCTATTAAAAAATATAAGTTATTGAATAATATCCCAGACCAAATGTAATAACTATGATCTATATCTTTCTCAAGTTATCTAAATATTAATAATGATTTGTGGGAAATTTATCATTAATATAGAATTCACTAACTAAGATAACATAAAAGGGATTGATGTTTATTTGGATAGAGTAATTTGAATAATTTTTTAAGGGACCGATGAAGAGTTTGGTTACAACACTTGTACATACATTACCCAAGAGTGGGGGTGGGTTTCTAATATACATTGATTCTATAAAAAGGGGTCGGAATGGTTCCTTGTGAAGAATGAAAACTTAATTTCTTATTCCTCGTGATAATTAAAAACTCATGAAAAAAATTACATCTTCATGATTTGGAATTAGTAGTCATGATCATTACATTTAATATTTAAGGCATTATATATATAGTGAGAATTTTTATATATAAACCAACCAAAATAGTTTGAAATAAATATTCACAAAGAATGAGTTAAATATGTTTCAAGTGAGATGGTTGGAACTGATCAAAGACTATGAATTTTCAATACATTACCACCCTAATAAAGAAAATAAGGTGGATGATGCTTTAAGAATAAATGATGAGGATACCTAATCTATAATTATGGTTTTAAGAGACAAAATATTCATGGATTTGTAAAAGATGAATCTTCAATTCAAATGGGGACATGAGAAATAATTTCTTTCCCAATTGATTATACTACCATCCATTCATGTGAAGAAAAAATAATCCTATAAAGATAATTTTGATCTATATAAAAAGGTTAAAAATATATTCCATATTTCAACATTGATATAGATAAAGGTGAATGGTTTGGAAATCAGATATGTGTCCCATTAAAACCATAATTGAAGAAGAAACCTTTTGATGATTCTAATATCCAATCCTTCTCTATTAATCTTGAAATCATGTATATATATATAGATATAAATTGAAAACATTGGTGGGAAAAAACTAGAGATATCAAAGGATATATATATTAATTCATGGTATGTCACTAATTTAGGGATGAATGAAAAAAATATAAGGGTGTGTGGAAAACAATTCCTATTCCATTCTGGAAACGAGAATATATCCCCATGGATTTAACCATTAGACCCCTCAAATTGTCTAAAGGTCAAAATTTTATTTGTTTTAAAGATAATCCCATTAAAAAATCATCACATTTTAGTTATATAAAATAATATTTATCCCCTGACCAACTCACCAATATATATATGAAGTAAGAGGTAAGGCTTCATAGAGTACCACTATCCATTGTATCTAATTGTAATTCAAGGTTTATCTTGAGGTTTTTAATAATTATTAAAAAATAATTAGAGATAAAGTATATTTTTAACACTACTTATCATACATAGTCAAATGGTCATTTTTAGAGTATAATTAGAAATCTAGAAAATAAAGTGAGATCTGGTTTAATAGATTCCAAAGGTTGTTGGGATCAACACCTCCCTAGTATAATTCTCATATAATAAAATTTTCCATTATTGCATTCAAATGGAACCATGTGAAGATTTGTATATGAATATATGTAAGACTCCAACATGCTTGGATGAAGTTTTATAGAGGAAAATAATAGGTCCTGACGTTGTCTAAGAAATAATGGCGAATGTTACAGCATTCCATGACACTTGAAGGTAACCCAAATACAAAAACTGTGTTATTCATATAATCATCAATGTGATCCTAAGTGGAAATTTTTTATAAGGTGTTACTCAAAATATCTCAATAGAATCAATTTATGATATTTTTGAATAAATGGAATCCGGGCCATTGATACATTTATCCCTTTGATATCCTTGATCATGGTAGGATCATAGCCTATTTTTTATATATCCCACCACTCTTCTATAAAATTAATTATGTGTCCAATGTATTTATTTCTAGGAAGTTCAGGCCATATCCATCATATTTATTGATCTCATAGGTTGTACAAATAGAATATGACCACTAAAATAAAAATTGTCCTATAGAAATATTATATTGAGGAGGCACGGATTTAAGAAACAAGAACACTAGTCTAGTCAACTTTATATGGAGAAATAATAATTCTGAGGAGTCTACAATAGAACTTGAGTATGTGATGAGAGAAAATTACCCTCACTTTTTTCATCTATATAATAAAAGTCCTAGAATGAAATTATTTTAGGGGTTATAATGTTAATAATTGAGTTTTCCCCCCATAAATAAATACTATGTCTGAGAGCTTGATCCGTACACAAAAAAATCAAAAATATATATAACATTACAAGGAATTTTTAGAATTGAAAGGAATAAATAGTGGTAATGGAATTATGAATATATATATATATAATAAATTTCACCTTAAATATCGACTCAACTAGTGTAGATAAGATAATAATACAACTAGTTTTATAAATTTCACTTCTTTTCAAGAATAATATATTTTGATAGGAATAATGTATCTGCATATTTTTAATTAGTAATTTATAGGAAATAGGAATAATATTATATGATATACAAGAATTCATTTTTCTATAAAAATAGTTTTTCTCAATATTTAATTTATTTAATTAAAAATTAAAAATTATTGATTTTATATTTAGAATTTAAAAAAAATAATTATTATTGAAATATTACCTTAAGATAAATTTAGTAGTTTTTCTAAATAAAATATTTTTTTGTGAATAGTAAAAAATACCACTTTTAAAAATAACATCACTTTTATGAAATTATTAGTATATAAGTTTTAATTTTTAATTTATAAAACCTATTTATAAATTAACATTAATTTATAAGTGAAATTAGGATTTTAAAAATGATTTTTTAAATTTATAAACCCATATTTGACATGTTAGACTAAGAAATATTTTTATAAAAAAATAAATTCATTATAAATTGATTATTTCAAAATTGATACTTATCACTATTTAAAATTTAATAAAAAATGGCGTAAAAATTTGAAATCATTTGGTATAAATTATATAATAAGGACTATTTCATGGTGCATAGAGGATAAATTTCTTTGCTAAAAACTTGTTATCGTGGTGAAAACCAAAATGGTAAAAATTAGTAACCAAAGATGTAAAGGGCCAAAAATTTTAAAAACATTTTTTTGAGGTGTAGATAGACTATATATATAATAATATATATTATTTATAAATTTTTATCCATTTTCATTGAGCGTAACTTTCCATTATTTAAATTTTTTGAGTATTGATGAAAATTCTTCTTATATTTACTTATAAAATGGAAACTTTTATACTCAACTCCCCTCACCCCAAAACCCCATAATATTGGACAAAAATATATCAAAAACAATATTGAACCATCATTTAAACCATAAATAGGTTCTAGGATTCTCAAAATACCATCTCTCAAAGTTTAAACCCCTTCCCAAAGGATATAACCCAAGTAGTGGGGTAGAGATTTATAATTATTTCTTCCTCTTTTCTTTTTCCTAATATGAATTTCAACAATATAAAATATATTTTCACTATCTAGAAATAATAAAATAGGTATAATAGTTGAACTAATATATTATTAAAAATATATTACTATTATCATCCCCATTTCCCTCTTCTTTTTTGAAAAATTAAAACATGTATTTTTTGTGTGTGCAGACATTCGCTTCCATAGGCAATCGTGTATCATTTTTCACTTCTGAAATCATGGATGGTTTTAGTTTAAATTTTATGAATATATATGATATATATATATATATATATTATTATATATAATCAATACTGTTATTTGTTGATAACATAAATAGTAAAAATATTATATGATAATCCATCCTTATAGGTAAATTACCCAAGAATCGTTCCTCATTGTTCTCTTCTTGAAAAAATGGAACTAAAACACCCATTTATTAGAATTATAACATCCCATGTATTTATAAAACAATAAATATAGTAAATTTAATAGTTTTTAAATGAATATATTTGGGAGAAAATTGTGAATGATACCACTTTTACAAACATATTTCAAAATAATCAAGATTATTAACTCTCAATGTTGAAAAATGATTATAATAATATAATAAATAATCCGAATTTTTTTTAATGAAGAGTATAAATATAAATATAAATGAATAAGTTTATTAAATATTTAAATAATATTATTATATTTTTGATATATGATGTCAAATCACTTATATGGAAATAAAAGGTAAATGTATGGTACTTGGTAACTCAAACTCCCTTTATTGAGTTATACAACATCCATTTAAACATTTACATTATAAGGGTTTCTATTTTAAATTATGTTTTCCTTTTTTTATATGGAAAATATTTTGTTTCCAATTTCATTTTAATGAACGGTTTTCTTCTCATTTTTATTAAAAATAATGCATACTTTTGGAAAAGAGAATATTAACATGGACATTTACAACTACGAATAGAAAATGTTTTCAAAAAGATCTATTCATGATTCGGCTTTTATCATCTTCAAATGACCCATTTACAATATATTTTTGTTTCTTTTTTCACCATGTATTTTATGTGACTATTTTGGGTGATCATGTTTTTGGTATCAAATGATTAAATTCATGATGTTATTTTATACCATTTGGATTTTTTATGAAACCCATTTTTTATTTCCATGGGTTCTTTAGGAAAAGTGAATGACATTCATTTAGAAGTTTTATGAAACACATTTTATTTATATGGGTTCTTTATGATTTTAAAAGTGCTTGATTTTTAAGAGGAACACATGTGTATAAATGAATAATGGTTTGGGTCATATATTTTCCTCTAATGAATGGGTTAAAAAGTTCATATCTCATAATAAAAGTATTCAAGAGTCAATTTTAGTTTATCATAAGCATGTGTACTAATGGTTTTCATCCATAAAATTAACTTTCCTTGTAATAGTTTATGTTTAATATTCCAAATATGTTATTCATTCTTATCTTATTTTTTATGGTGTGGCTCACTAACATAATTTTTATCTATGATAATATTTGTTCCATGGTTAAATGATGTTATTCATTATGATATTATACTCTCATGATTGATGGTTTATATTAAATGATTCTAATCTATTCTATAAGTATTATATTTACATGATAAAATTTTATGGATTTATATTTTTCTACCATGTATTTTTAATCTCACTTATGTTTTGTGGTTATCACTCAGGGTGTTATGATATTTATCTTATGATAGTTTTTTTAATTATTATTATGAACTTACGATTGCTAAAATTATTATTAACACCTTACTAAGAATTTAAGCTCACACTTGTATTATGTTTTCATTCCCCATGTTCTAAGAATGACTCATGTTAATGATATGTGTAAGAAAATTGATTTTTTATGAGGAATGAGGCCTTTTTATTTCCTTTAATTTCCTTAAATTAATCCTTATATAAATTCCAATTAATTATATGGAGGAAATGATGGTGTCTGGGATTGTTCATAGATCAAAGCCCCACTTTTGGAGAACATAGTTGGGACATTATTTTAGTAGATATAGTTTCTCCCGGTCTTCACTATGAGAGTAAACAATGTGGGGTGTTTTTGTGCACTATATGGGGCGCACGGTTTTCCCTAGCCATGCGACCCAAGCCACACACTCGTGCAAGTGTTGTAGACTTTTTCACATAGGAAAAAAACATAGTCGGTGCATAGTTTTTCTAACCAATTTCTATAACCATTATATGGGGTCTTGAGGCAGATATGGGTGCACGGTTTGGAAAACCATGCATCCGAACCATGCGACCTATTTTTTAAAGTGGGAATGACCATTTTTTACTTGATTATTTTAGGAATCATCCCACCTCTTTTCTTCTCATTTTTATTGAATCGTTTCTTATCATCCCATGTGAGATTCTTCAAGCCCTAAATCTAAGCTTTGACCTGGTTTCAACATCTGACATTCGATTTAAGATATATTCATCTCATTATATATTTGCAAGTGAGTTCTTCATTCCTTAGGTTCTTTTTGTTGTTTTCATTTCTATTGGCGATGCTATTTTGGTACAGTCTCTTATGCCCTATTTTTAGGGTGTTTGTTCATACATTAATTTCCATCCAATCCAATCCAAATGATTATCTATGTTTACATGAGTGATATTAAATTGGATTAAGGAAGTTCATATATACCTTTTCCATAAAATTTTCATAGTTTATACCTAGTTGTAATTGGGACGCGTGCTAGATTTTCTGGTTTTATCATCCTAAATTAATAAACCCTTTATTTAAATCATAAAATTAAATTTGAGATATTCTATGACACATTTATTGTAGGTTTTAGGTGGTTGAAAAAAAAACCTAACAACCCAGGGGGTGGTTTATTCTCTTTAACTATGAATATTCCACCCTTGGGGTGTGTTGAGTTTTCCCTACAATATGGGGGTTGATTATGGTTATAAAGTGGACTGTTAAAGCTTTAAAGAACCTTTAGTAACCTTTTAATTTATATATTAAAGGTATGAAATGTATAATCCATTGTCTTGTGTATTATTATGAAGGGATTAATAAAATTATTAATTAAATGGTATATAATATGGTAAATTAATTAGTTATGGTGATAATGGGAGGTTCATAGTATCAAAATAATGAATAAATTTGATGGATTGGACATATCTACTCCAAGGATTCAAGTTATTAGGATTACATGCATAATTCTACTCCTTAGATCTGATTTAATTGACATGATAGGATTCCTTGGAAATTTACACTCCTTAGATCTTTTTTAATTAGTGTAACTGGATGCCATCAACATTTTCACTACTTGGATATAATTACTTTATTTGCATGATTTTCTAGTATGCCTTGGACATTTCTACTCCTTGGATCATCGGGATTATTAGGATGCCTTGTACATTTCTACTTTTCTGATCTAATGACATTTTGGGATGCCTTAAACATTACTTCTCTTTGGATAGATTTAATCTATTTACTAAAATGCCTTGTGCATTTCTAATACTTATATCCAACAACCCATTAGGATGTATAGAACATTACTACTCCTTAGATCCAGTTTAGTTAGTTTACTTGGATTCCATGGACATTTCTATTCCTTGGATCTAATCTATTAGAATTCCTTTGAAATTTCTACTGCTTATATCATGTTCCCTTGATTTACATACCCTACATAATTTCCGTGGACTTTCCTACTCCTTATACCCTAACCCATGAATTATTGATACATGATTATATGGTATAGGGATTTGATATCGTTCGACATGCCTTATGCATATCCCTTGTGATTAAATTTACCATATCATAGTGAGACTTGATAGACTAGATAGTTTTACTTTTATAATTATTACTTGTACTCATGTTATATCTACACACAATTTAAATTATATATACAAACTCAACATCTTATAGACACCATTGGTGGTGTAATACTGAGTATTATCTCATACCCTGTTTGGGTCGTCATTGGCTACCCGAACAGATTTTATGGATACTGGTATGGACATTGTCAAGCTCCCTCTTTCCAATGATTTATTTGTAACACCCGATATTTTATGAGAAATATTTTGTTTTTATGTATAATGTTATATAAATGAATATTTAACTACACACAAAATTGTCTTGGCTTGCTTTACACGCAATCACGACCTTCCACGATAGCGTGTGTTGTACGCAATATCGGGTTTCACTAAACAACGATATGCTATTAAAATATTATATAAACTAGCTGTTATGAATAGTAATACAAACTTTTTAAAATTTTATAAATTTTATCTTTCATAATGGACTTCATTTTTGGATTCGGAATATTGAAATTAGCCTAGGGTTAATTTTTTGTATTTTTTTGAAAACCTTCAATTTTGATGAATAGTTAAAACACTGGGTTACTATTTAAAAAACAACTTTTTATTTAAATAATTATTTTTTATGTAAAAATGGATACATAATACCTATATAAGTTCAATTTAATTCATTGGAGTCATTTTATAATAATTTTATATATATAAAAATTTTATTGAACCTTTCACCGTCTTTTACCTACCTCCTTGGAGCTTTTTACAAAATTACATAAAACATAATTTTACTGCTTCTGGGAGTGGAATTTCAAAAATCCGAGAGACAGGGTTAATATCAAGGAGTTAAATGTGGTTCAATAAGATAAAAATAATTTTTGGTGAACAGCGTCTTTTTACTTTTATTTACCACAATTAAATGTAGATAGGGTAATTAAGGGTAAAAATGATATTATTATCACCCTAACACATGTCCTAATTCTATTGGATAAGTTTCATTCGACCAAAAACAAACTTAGGAATAAAATATGACCATTTAGGTCCACTTAGATTAGATTAGGACATTTAATATTATTTTATTTAAAGAGGAGTTAAAATAGTTAAAATCAAAGTTTAATAAATAAAACATTTTTTAATATAGGGTTATAAATAAGATAAATTAGACTATAAATATTCATTAGAAATATAAAAATATTTCCTACATAATGGTATTTTGTTTTTAATTTTTAGACATCAAATAAGTTAATTTATTTATGACACAATGATGATGCAGTAATTACCTTATTAATGAAATATTAACATAATTAATGTTATAAATACCCAAATAAATGTTATTTGAGACTTTTTAAAAATTACACTTATTTTATAGGTTAATATGACATGTTATTATTTATTTAATTAACTGTCTTCTAACTAATAATGAGTTTATGATTTTCACAAAAATCAATTACAAAATAGTGTCAAAATTGAAATAAAATTGTTTTTACAACAAATATTATATTATTAATTGTTATTTTATTCCTAAAAATCTAAGGTTCGGCCAAATGTCTTAGATAAGGTTATATATATTAATAATTAACCACTTGGGGTTCGTTTGGCTTGTTATAGTAAGTTTATTAACCATATAGTGTAAGAAAACAAGAAGACACAATAAAAGTTAAATTATTTAACTTAGAGTTAAATCTAAGTGATAAGGTTAAAATAGAAACCTAAACTTGTCTAAAATATATTTTTTTGAGATTATTTAGACCCATCCCCACCTTGTCTTTGAAATAAATCAATTTAGAGCTATTAAAAACCGAATTTGGTCTTATTATAAAATAATATTTTAAGTTTTTCCAAAGGTTCCCCTCCCCTCCCTTATAAAAGGGAACCTCCTCCCTCTCCTCCTCACACCTCTTTAAGCCCTCAATCTCGGCCAACCCCTACCAATTTCCCTAATAAACTTCCCTATAAACATCCTAGAGTTCTGGTTCTTCTTAAAAGACCATCTTTAGTTCCCTAAGAGGAGGTTAAGAAGAGGCGCTTCAAAGAAGAGGTGATGTCCATTACCGATTCTTTTAACTTTATTTCTTCTTCTTCTTCTACTTCTTATTTAGTTGTTTCATTATTAAGTAATAACATCAGTATCACTCGTATAATAATATGTTATTATAAATTTTAAAAACCCATATTTAACCTTCTATCCATCCTATAGAAAATGAAATCACCGCGCGTGCGTACGTACGGAATAACGTCTCCACGCCGTGGTGCAATCTGTTTTCCACCACCACCTTACTTGGATGGTTATAATGGTGTAAATAATAACTATATATGATTATAGTAAAGTGATATTTATTCTGAAATAGTATACATACACTCCAATACAACTCCACGATCATGGGAACAATATCATCGCTCGTGAGTACGTACGGCCTACCGTCTCTACGATGTGATGCGACTCATTCTACATGATCATCATTGAATAATGATTATATAAATGAATTTAATGAATAAATATTACATATATTACACTAATACCATTTTTGAAATGAGGTATCTATAACCTAAAAATAAGAACAATAATTTATTCGACAAAACACGCATAAGAACAAAAAGCAATAAACACCCGAATAACAAGTAACAATGAAATATTACTAATAAGAAGCTAAGAATATGACCATATATGATATCATAACAATTAGTATGATTCAATAATAAGTCAATGACAGTATTTAAATCATTATATAGGAGTTTTGGACAATTACGAAGCAAATCGGACCTATGGTAAGGGAAAATCTCGCAATCTCATTTTTTTATCCGGGATTGTTTATACTTCAGAATTTACTGGGGAATATTCATCATCCACATATATGTTTCCTAAATATGTAATATTATTTCTATCCTCCTAGAATTTTTTAAATCCAGTTTTACCCATTGGTGAGTTTTTAGTAAAAGATAAGAAAGGAATCTTTTGTCATTTTTAGTACGAGGTACTTTTTGACTTTTCCAGCCAAAGTACGAGAAGAATGTTTTTTTAACTTATACGGCATGAATGGATTTTTATGATTTCATATAGAATTATTTCTATGAAGCTTAATTTACAAGTTTTCATGTTTATTTTTAATCAAATTCTTTTAGTTTAAAATTTTATGACATGTTAAGAAAGGAAAAATGTTTTTGAAGTAGAAAGGATATTTTCCTCAAGAATGGAGTTCAAGTGTTTTATCAAAATTATTTTCCATCTAAGATAATATAGGGTTATTTTTCTATCACTACTTTTACATTTATTTGATTATGTTATGATGGAATTGATTTTATGATGTCCTTTTTATCTTATATGGATTATGTTATGATGGAACGATGTTTAAGAATCCCATTTTTATTACATGGGTTATGCTATGATTTATGATTTATTATTTTGTGGCACACATAAGAATGGTTTAATTATGATATGGGTGGTACCTATATCTCCCTCCAATGCATTGGGTAAAGATTTATATCTCATGAGATAGACATGGCTGCAACGACCGGTTAATCCGGTTCAATGAAACAGGACTGAAACGAGGAGTGAACTCGGTTTAGAAATGGGCTTTGTCTACTAAGATAGTATTGGAAATGAGTCTTGACTACTAAGATATGATTCTATATGATTATGTTTGTATGCCACAAAGCTTCATGTTTGACGTTATCATTATTGGGATTACATTTCACCACTATGATTTATCCCATGATGTCATATTATGATCTCTTTTGCAGGTTAAGATTTCCAAAATGTTATGTTCTTATGAATATGATATGATTGCTATTTCTTTTTTTACCTTTAAAGATAATTTGAGCTCACCCTTTTGTATGTTTTATTTTCCCCAGGTCAGGAAGAAGGGTATTAAGTAAGATATGCTAAAAGGGACTCTAGATATGATAAAATAAAAAGGGAGACGGTGTAGATGATTTATTAACCAGTTGTTTATGTTTCCCAGTTTCTAAAGACACTATTCCTATACAGTCCTTTCATGGTTTTGATATATGTTGTAATAATTTTGCTTCAATTTTGAAGTAATAACAATATATGTACAGTATGGGTAGTTATAGTTGGTATCAGAGGAAAGGTATAGTCAACCTTTGGAAACTAGGATGTGAAAGCCTTAGTAAGAACCCTTAGGATAAGTCTAAGCATAGAACAAAATCATAGTGTTTTAGAAATGGCCATGAATCACCTATGATAAGACCTAAAGCATGAAATTTTATTCTTTATTATGTGGTTTTACTATTATTATTAGTGTTTCTCACACTATGTTTATTTCTTTTAATCAATTGCTGGAACCTAAAGGCACCGTGTTAATGATGAATGCAATAGGAAATGCAATGATTGTCGCCCTGAGAAACCAAACGTTATGGGAGCTAGAAAGAAAAATCTTGTAGCCATGATCACACAACTTTCTCAAGCTATGAATCATACAGGACATCCAAACGAGCAAATGAAGGAGCAACATTCTGTTGAATCCTTCATGAGGCAGCGTCCACCCTCATTCAGCGGGTCTACTGATCCATTGGAGGCTGAACAATGGATCAGTACAACTGAAAAGATATTTTCAATTCATCAATGTTCTGAACATGATAAAGTCATCTTATCAATTTATCATTTGGAAGGTAAAGCTGATCAATGGTGGAATCTTATCAAGAATACGAGGCCAAGTTATGAAATTGAGTCCATGGAATGGGACGAGTTCAAGAACTTATTTTTCAATAAGTACTTACCTCGTATTCTTAGAACAAAGATGAAGAAGGAGTTTCTTGAACTAAAGATAAAGGATGATGAATCTGTTGGTACATACGAAGAAAATTTTACAAGACTTGCAAGGTATGCTTATGGGATTATTATCCAACCTGATATTAAGATCGATCGATTCTTTAGTGGCTTAAAAACAGTTCTTCGAAGGGAGTTAGCCATAAGGGACTTCAATAGCTATGAGGAAATCATTCGATGTGCTCTCAAGGTTGAGATGGAGATTAGAGTAACCCATCAGTCATATGTGTTTGATAAGAAGATGAAAACGGAATTCAAAGGAAAATCTAAATAGCACACTGAAAATAAGATGAGTTTTCCCTTGTGCTCATAGTGTTGAAAGAAACATAGAGGGAGTTATCTTAAAGGGACAAGTAAATGTTTCAAATGTGGAAAAGAAGGTGATCGGGCATTTGAATGCCGCAATGTTGGGAAGAAGATTTCTAGTGATGAAAACAAAGAAAAGGATACACAGATTGCACCTACTACACATCAATGTTAAAAGTGCAAGTAAATGGGGCATTATGCTAATCAATGCCCTAATCCAAGTTTTTTTTATGATGATCGATGTCAACAAACTCTTAAGGCTAAATATGAAGGAAAGTCACATGCAATTTCTATCAGCAATGTGGAGTATGATAATGAAGTGGTGAAAGGTACACATACCATCCACTCTAAAGTAGAAAATGTTTTATTTGATTCTGGATCCACCCACTCTTTTATTTTTGAAGATTTTCTAAGGGTATCACTGTATTACCTCATCAATTAGATGTTGAGTTAGCTATGACAACCCCTAATGGCACAACAGTCGCATCAAAATTTTACAATTCTTCTCCGATTGAAGTTTGTGGGAAAGTGCTTCCTGAAATTCTTGTGATCCTTCCTATAGTGGAATTTGATGTGATTCTTGGCATGGATCGGATTTCTTTATAAGGATCTCATATCAATTTCCAAAGAATGGAAGTCACATTTTATATTCCAGATCAATCTATGATCATCTATCGATGCAAGGATGAACATAACCTTCCAGTGGAAATTTCTTCCATCTTATGGGTATTGATTCCAATAAATGAAGGTTATTTATCTCAAATGGTTGGTGGGAAACTCACGATTAAGAATATTCACATTGTACGGGAGTTTGATGATGTCTATCTGGAGGAATTGTCAGGTCTTCCACCAAATAGTTAAGATGAGTTTTCAATAGAAATCGTACTGGGTGCTTTGCCTATTTCAAAGACACCATTTAGAATGGCCCCAATTGAGTTTCAATAATTGAAGAATCAACCCTAAGAGAATGATGATAAGGGATTCATATGCCCTAGTGCATCACCTTGGGGAGCACCTGTTCTGTTTGTTAAGAAGAAATATGGATCAATGAGACTCTGAATTGATTATCGATAACTTAACAAGATCACTATCAAGAACAAATATCTTCTTCCATGCATTGATGACTTATTTGACCAACTACACGGATCTCAATACTTTTCCAAGATTGATCTTTGTTGAGGGTATCATCAATTAAGGGTCAAAAGGGAGGATATACCAAAGATGTCTTTCCGTACAAGGTATAGATACTATGAATTTATAGTGATTCCATTTGGTCTTACTAATGCCCCTGTTATCTTCATGGATCTAATGAATAGAGTCTTTAGATACTATCTTGATCAGTTTGTGGTAGTATTTATAGACGATATTCTTGTCTATTCCAAGATAAAGGAAGAACATGAAGATAACTTGGGAATTGTATTAAAGACACTGAGAAAGTAGAATCTTCAAGCCAAATTTACCAAGTGTGAATTTTTGCTTCAAAAAGTTTCATTTTTGGGTCACATAATCTCAAAAGAGGGGATATCTGTGGATCCAGCAAAAACAGAGGTTATCAAAAGATGGTCGAGACCAACAACTATAACTTAGATTCGAAGTTTTCTTGGTTTGGCTGGATATTATCGAAGTTTTGTGAATGATTTTTCATGATTATCTAATCCACTCACCAGGTTTACTTGAAAATGAGTTAAGTTCTTTTGGACATAGGAGTGTGAAGAGAATTTCAAAGAGTTAAAAAGAAGGTTATCCAGTGCACCTGTGCTCACACTTTCTTGTAGTGTAGAATGGTTTGTGATCTATACTGATGCATCAAAGAAGGGATTGGGGTGTGTTATTATGAAAAATTATATGGTGATAGCTTATGCCTCACTATAGTTGAAAATTCGTGAGCAGAATTACCCAACTCATGATTTGGAGTTAGCTATGGTAATCTTTGCATTAAAGATTTGGAGGCATTATCTTTATGGTGAAAGGTGTGATATTTATACTGATCATAAAATTTTAAAGTATATTTTCACACAAAAGGATCTGAATATGCGCCATAGAAGATGGTTGGAGCTGGTTAAGAATTACGACTGCTCAATTCATTACCACCTTGGGAAAGAAAACAAGGTTGCATACGCATTAATTCGACAAGACCATGCTAGCTTATCCATGATGAGGATCACAAAAGATCCAATATTTATTGATTTACAAAGGATGGATCTTGGAATTATAATGGAAGGGAAAAATCTTATCTTTATCAAATTAATGTTCAACCATCTATACATGTGAAGATTAAAGAGGCACAGAAAGAAGATGTAGAGTTACAAAAGAAGGTGAGAAATGTTCCTGAATTCAACCTGGATTGTAATGGGATAATAAGGTTCAGGAATCGGGTTTCTGTTCCTCCCATCCCAGAATTAAAGAGGGAGCTACTAGATGAGGTTCATAGTTCTTCATTATTTATTCATCCTAGAAGCACAAATATGTATAGGGACCTGAAAGCATACTTATGGTGGGATGGAATGAAAAGAGATGTTTCTGGATATGTCTCCCGATGCTTGGTTTGTCAGCAAGTTAAAGATGAGAGACAGAAGTCTAAGGGGATGTTACAACCATTACCCACACCTGAATAGAAATGTGAAAATATCACTATGGACTTTTTCACTGGACTTCCAAAAACATCCAAAGGAAATAATTCTATCTGGGTTATAGTTGATCGTCTTACGAAGTCGGCACACTTCATTGATATTAGAGAAGATTTCTCTCTGGAACAGCTTTCCAAGATATATGTAAAGGAAGTGGTAAGATTGCATGGAGGACCACTTTCCATTATATCTGATCGGGATCCAAGGTTTAACTCAAAGTTTTGGCGAGTTATTCAGCATACTCTGGATACAGAGTTGAGTTTTAGCACTGCTTATCATCCTCAGACAGATGGTCAGTCTGAGAGTACAATTCAAACTCTATAAGATATGTTGAGAGCTTAGTCTATGGATTGAAAATGTGGTTGGGATCAACACCTACCTTTGGTGGAATTTTCTAATAATAATAGCTTTCACTCCAGTATTCAGATGGCTCCTTATGAAGCTCTCTATGGAAAGAAATGTAGAACTCCAACTTTCTGGGATGAAGTTGGGGGAAAAAAGCCATTAGGACCTGATATTGTTGATGAGATGGCAGAAAAGGTCTGATCTGTTCAACAATACATAAGAGAAGCTCAGAGTGGACAAAACATTAATGTCGATAACTGAAGAAAATACCTGTAGTTTGAAGTGGGTGATAAAGTGTTCTTACGATTATCTCCTTGGAAGGGATTAATGAGATTTGGAAAGAAGGGAAAGCTGAGCCCTAGGTATATTGGTCCTTTTGAAATATCGGATCATGTTGGGAAGGTAGCTTACCGATTGGAGCTTCCACCGAATCTCTCTCAAGTTCACGATGTGTTCCATGTATCAATCCTAAGAAATTACATACCTGATCCTTCACATGTACCCAGCTTAGTAGTTGTACCACTAGAGCAAGATCTTTCTTATGAAGAACAGCTGATAGAGATTCTGGATCGTAGCGAAAAAGTCATACAGAACAAGACCACTCGCTTGGTGAAAGTTTTATGGAGTAACCACCAATTAGAATAAGCTACATGGGAACTTGAGGAGATGATGAGAGAGAGGTATCATCATCTATTTGTTACAAAGTGACGAATTTCGAGGGCGAAATTTATTTTAAGGGGGGGTAGAATGTAACACCCGATATTTTATGAGAAATATTTTTTTTATGTATAATGTTATACAAAGGAATATTTCACTACATACAACACTTTCTTGGCTTACTTTACATGCAATCACGACCTTCCACGATAGCGTGTGTTGTACGCAATACTGGGTTTCACTAAATAACGATATATTATTAAAATATCATATAAACTGGCCGTTGTGAATAGTAATACCCACTTTTTGAAATTTTATAAATTTTATCTTTCAAAATGGACTTCATTTTTGGATTTAGAATATCCAAATTAGCCTAGGGTGAATTTTTGTTATTTTTTTGAAAACTTTTAATTTTTGATGAATAGTGAAAACACTAGGTTGCTATTTAAAACCCGACTTTTTATTTAAATAATTATTTATTTTATTTAAATTTATTTAGGTAAAAATTGATACATAAAACCTATATAAGTTCAATTCAATTCATTGGAGTCATTTTATAATAATTTTAGATATATAAAAATTTTATATAACTTTTCACCGTCTTTTACCTACCTCGTAGGAGCTTTTGCAAATTTATATAAAACATAATTTTATCGCTTCTGTTAGTGGAATTTAGAAAATTTTAGAGTTACGGTTAATTTCAAGGAGTAAAATGTGGTTAAATAAGATAAAAATAACTTTTGGTGAATAGTAACTTTTTACTTTTATTTACCACGGTTAAAAGTAAATAGGGTAATTAAGGGTAAAAATGATATTATTGTCACCCCAAAACATGTCATAATTCTATTGGATAATTTAATTCGACCAAAAACAACCTTAGGAATAAAATATGACCATTTAGGTCCACTTTTATTAGATTAGGACATTTAATATTATTTTATTTAAACCGGAGTTAAAATAGTTAAAATCAAAGTTTAATAACAAAAACATTTCTTAATATAGGGTTATAAATAAGATAAATTGGACTATAAATATTCATTATAAGGATAAAAATATTTCATACCTAATGGTATTTTATTTTTAATTTTTAGATATTAAATAAGTTAATTTATTTATGACACAATGATGATGCAGTAATTACCTTATTAATGAAATATTAACATAATTGATGTTATAAATACCCAAATAAATTTAATTTGAGAATTTTTACAAATTACACTAATTTTATAGGTTAATATGACATGTTATTATTGATTTAATTAACTTTTTTTTAACTAATCGTGATTTTATGGTTTTCAAAAAAAATCAATTACCAAATTGTGTCAAAATTGACATAAAATAGTTTTTAAAACAAATATTATATTATTAATTGTTATTTTATTCCTAAAAATCTAAGGTTTAGAAAAAATGACTTATATAAGGTTATATATATTAATATTTAACCACTTGGGGTTCGTTTTCCTTGTTATAGTAAGTTTATTAACCATATAGTGTAAGAAAACAAGAAGACACGGTAAAAGTTAAATTATTTAACTTGGAGTTAAATATAAATGATAAGGTTAAAATAGTAACCTAAACTTGTCTAAAATCTATTGTTTGAGTGGAGGTTGACCCATACCCACCTTATCTTGGAAATAAATCAATTTTGAGCTATTAGAAACCGAATATTACCTCATTATAAAATAATATTTTAAGTTTTTCCAAAGGTGCCCCTCTCCTCCCTTATAAAAGGGCACCTCCTCCCTCTCCTCCTCACACCACTTTGAGCCCTCAAGCTCAGCTAACCCCTACCAATTTACCTTCTAAACTTCCCTAGAAACATCCTAGAGGTCTCGGTATTCTTAAAAGACCTTCTTTAGGGCCCTAAGTGGAGATTAAGAAGAGGCACTTCAAAGAAGGGGTAATGTCTATTACCGATTATTTCAACTATATTTCTTCTTCTACTTATTCTTATTTAGTTTTTTCATTATGAATTAATAACATCAGTATCACTCGTATAATTATATGTTATTATAAATATGAAACAACCCAATTTCACCTTCTATCCATCCTACGGAAAACGAAATCATTGCGTGTGCGTACGTAAGGAATACCGTCTCCACGTCGTGGTGTAATCTGTTTTCCACCACCTTACATAGATGGGTATAATTGTGTAAATAATAACTATATATGATTATTGTAAATTTATATTGATTCTTAAATAGAATACATACACTCCAATACAATTCCACGATCATGGGAATGATATCATCGCTCGTGCGTACGTATGGCCTACCGTCTCCACGATGTGATGCGACTCGTTCTACATGATCTTCATTGCATAATGATTATATAAATGAATTGAATGAATAAATATTATATATATTACACTAATACCATTCTGTAAATGAGGTATCTATAACCAAAAAAGAATAATAATAATTTATTTGAAAAAAAATGCATAAGAACAAAAAGCAATAAACACCCGAATAACAAGTAGCAATGAAATATTAATAATAAGAAGATAAGAATATGACCATATATGATATCATAACAATGGTTATGATTCTGTAACAAGTTAATGACATTATTTAAATCATTATACAAGAGTTTTGGACACTTATGAAGCAAATCAGACTTAAGGTAAGGGAAAATATCGCAATCTCATTTTTTTATCCGAGATTGTTTATACTTTAGAATTTACTGGGGAATTTTCATCATTCACATCCATGTTTTCTCAATATGTAATATTATTTCTATCCTCCTAAAATTTTTTAAATCCAATTTTACCCATTGGTGAGTTTTTAGTAAAATATATGAAAGGAATATTTTTTTGTTTTTAGTACGAGGTACTTTTTGACTTTTCCAGCCAAAGTACGAGAAGAGTGTTTTTTTAACTTATACGGCATGAATGGATTTTTATGATTTCATATAAAATTATTTCCATGAAGCTTCCTTTACAAGTTTTCAAGTTTATTTTTAATCAACTTCTTTTTGTTTGAAATTGTATGACATGTTAATAAATGAAATATGTTTTTGAAGTAGAAAGGATATTTTCCTCAAGAATGGAGTTCAAGTGTTTTATCAAAATTATATTACATATAAGATAATACAGGGTTCTGTTTCTATCCCTATTTTTACATTTATTTGAATATGTTATGATGGAATTAATTTTATTATGTTCTTTTTATCTTATATGGATTATGTTATGATGGAACTATGTTTAAGAATCCCATTTTTATTACATGGGTTATGCTATGATGTATGATTTATGATTTTGTGGCACTCATAAGAATGGTTTCATTATGAGATGGGTGGGACCTATATCTCCCTACAATGCATTGGGTAAATATTTATATCTCATGAGATAGACATGGCTGGAATGGCAGGTTAATCTGGTTTAGTGAAACAGGACTGAAACGAGGAGTGAACTCGGTTCAGAAATGGACTTTGTCCGCTAAGATAGTCCTGGCAATGAGTCTTGACTACTAAGAAATGATTCTCTATTATTATGTGTGTATGCCACAAAGTTTCAAGTTTTAATTTATGATTATTGGGATTACATTTCACCACTATGATTTATCCCATGTTGTCATATTATGATCTCTTTTGCAGGTTAAGATTTCCAAAATGTTATATTCTTATGAATATGATATGATTGATATTTCTTTTGTTTGCCTTTACTGAGAATTTGAGCTCGCCCTTTTTTATGTTTTCTTTTCCCCAGGTCAGGAAAAATGGTATTAAGTAAGATATTCCAAAAGGGACTCTATATATGATAAAATAAAATGGAGACAATGTAGATGATTTATGAACCATTTGTTTATGTTTCCCAGTTTCTAAAGATACTATACCTATACGGTCCTTTCATGGTTTTGATATATGTTGTAATAAGTGTGCTTCAATTTTGAAGTAATAACAATTTTTGTAAAGTATGGGTCGTTATATGATTGATTTTTGTACAGCATCAATAGAGAATAGTGATGGGATATGGATTTTGATACTATCTAGGAATAGTTTCTTTTTGTCCTTTTTTTACTTTTGATACATGTATTGTATTGGATACTTGTTTTCATGTATTTATTGTCTTCTATTTATCATTCCATGATCATCATTTTTAAAAATCACTATTTTTTATATTACTTTGTTTTTTATATGATGAATGTTTATTCTTTAGATGATCAGATATTTTATATGCTTTTTTATGGATTGATATGATCATACCACTGTGCTTCACTCTGATAATGTGGTTATAGTCTCCCCACTATTTCACAATATACCCTCTCTACTAGTCGATAGCCTTTGGCATATGGGGAGGCACACTGTAGTACATGTGATCCATTAGATCAAGAACCATTTAATGTATGTTGCATTGGGATGTCACCAAGTGGAGTCAAAGGACGTTATTTTATTTTTTCTTACAATTTGGGAATATTAGATATGATATTAGTATTTTTTGGCATTGGTAATGAGTGGTGCCCGGGAGTAGCTATCCTAAATAAAAGAAAAGGCCAAATTTCCATGAATGGGATATGATGTTCTAACTTACACATACTACTGTTGATTTTATTTCACTATTGGGTAATGATCTTGAGCTTTTATTTTTATTATGATTATGGATTTTCACCCCAGGACAGGTATGGAATAGAAATATTGAATCTTGAATCATCATAGGCACTTGGTATTTATATGTCACATATTATTCCATGCCATGTTTACTTACTAAATTCATTGTTAGAAGATTGTTTTGGTGCCTTATTTCTGTAACCTTAAAATTGTGATATTATTTCATTCAAGGACATTATAAATGATTGGTTAAGATTAAATGGATTCCCAAATTAAATTTATAAGGTGTATGGACCCTTATACATTGGAAGTGGTGATCCATATAGTTCAAAATATTTAATGGAATTTCATTATAAATGATAATTAATTTAAATGATATTGATTTTTGAATAAATAGTAACCTTTAAATATGAATACCAATTGAAATTTAAGTGGTTTACCTCTAAAAATTGTAATTGATATTCTATATATCGGGACCTTGTACTCAAAGTAGAGAAATTGACCCTGACCTCACCTTTTTAGTGGGATGTATATAGTATATTCTGCTAATATAATGATTTCTATGTAACCTAGGCCTAGATTTTATAATTGGTAGAGGGATGTAACTTGTATTTAGGCATTCTTGTCTCTGTCATGTTTTTATATTTTTGATCTTGTTATTATTCAAAAATTTATGAGGCATGTGTTGTGAAGTTTTAGAGAAATGATACCATGATAGCCTCCAGTTGTGCACCAAGAGGGTGGAGATTCACATGATCTAAAGGTGGTGGACCCTAGTCCACCAATAGAACCTTCAGTTTTTTTATTGTGACACTACCTATTATACCTGATATGGGATTTGGGGCCTAGTTTCGAGTGGGCTTCTTATGGTTCATGAATATTGTTCATAGAGCACTGCAACCTACCCTCACTATGGAAGCTTTGATGTGTGAGTTTTAATAGAAGAATATACCCACATTTTTAGGGGATGGAAGACCATAGAATACATAGTCTTAGCTATTGGTTGTACTATAAATTTTCAAGAATATTAAGACACCCCCAAATAGGAGAGTGAATCTCACTACGTATAGCTTTGGGATTCCTCCAACAAATGGTGGAATCTGATTACTCAAATGGAACGTACTCAAGATATGGCCTAGAGGGATTTCCTAATATCCTTTTATGATTATTTTTATCTCATGATATTGAGGGATGATAGAACTAGAGAGTTTATACCTTGGGAGTAGGGTGTCTTATCAGTCATCAACTATTCTGCATGTTTCACTAAGCTCTAGTGCATCTAACTTATCTTATTATGTGATGACTTATCTAAATCTAGGTGAATCAAGTATGGTCTCAGGTATGAAACTCATTCATAGGTGAATTATTTTAGGCTTACTACCATATTGAAAATATTTAATCAGGTTATTATTACTGAGTATAACCTGAGTGAACCTGGGGGAGTAGAGTGGAAATGATCAGCTTCTCAACCTAGGGTCTCTATTTTATGTGATATGAAGTGACGTTTTGAGGTCTCTCAATTGGGAGTATTAGCTATAACATGAGTATTGGTTGTTCTGTTTTATATCATCAGTGTGGGATACAAGGAAACATGAGTAATATGTGTGATATAAACCCAATAAAGTTTAAATCCTATGATAGTATTGATCATCTATAGTAGTTATGTAATACCTTTCCTCTAGTATCAAGTGAGAAAGTATCTACACTGACTCCAAATTTAAGGTCGGGGTCAACATATTCTCATCAGGAAAGGAGCTAGAGTGAGACCAGCCAATCAATTTAGGGTGGTGTTCATTGATGTGGTACCCATACACCAAACATACAACTCCAGTAGATTTGTCCTACTTGGGGATTTCAAGTTATTTATCAGGGTCATGGATCAGTCTAGAGGTATACAATATAGCTGATACAATAGGATCAGAGTGATGAACCATGTATAGTATGAGGTTCTATTTTAGTGTCCTTGATGTTAGTATATTCTATTTTATGTATAGGTGTGTCTCAATCATTCATATACGGGACTATTTTAGATAGTATTAGGGTCAATATTCAGTTTTCATTTGGTGTGATGACACTCATTAATCCATTTGGGATTCAATCAGAGAGTGTACACCAGTGTATTGAGTTACCCTTGAGATAGGTCGATCACACTTTATACGGGGCCTCTTTTCCCCCGAGATAACGAGGCTTGATATCATTCTCAAGATGTAATAGTTGGTTCCCTATCGTTCTTATGTTGACTATTATCATTTAAGGGTGAATTTAACATCACCAGAGGATGGAATGTTTATCCATAAAGGGGAATGGGATTACCATGCGAGACAGGATAACCCGAGCATCGTGGGATGCATGGGATAATATCCCATATTAAAAGCTTCTATATGGATGATCAGGGAATGCATTAGGTTAACTTCCCTCTAGTGGTTTACAATTTCATGTACATTTTTCTGGATAATTTTTTAAAACTACATCCAGAGAGAGGTTCATTTTCTTATCAAATTAGGGTAAGTAGGTGCATCAGTATCCATTCATTATTATTGTATTTCGACTATTGAGTATCGTTATCTCAAGAGGTAGCTTGAGGATTTGGAAATAATTAGTTTATATGACTCGATACATCTTTATGGGGTTCACCAGTCCTTTTTTTCAAGAAGGATAACCTTTACTTTATGTATAGATTACTGAAAATTGAACCAATTGATGGATAGGAATCAGTATCATTTTCATTGGATAGATGATCTCTTCAAATAGATCTCATGGTCTAGGGTCTTCTCTATAATTGTTTTGAGATCCATTTTTCATCATGTTTTTGTTAAACCTTCATACATACCTCGTAAGGCATTCTAAAATTGGTATGGTTCTTATGAATATCAGGTCATTTCATTTGGTCTCATGAACACACCAGTTGTTTTCATGGAACTCATGTACTGATTTTCTATCCATATCTAGATTCATTGCTAGTGGTATCTGTAGATGATATCTTGGTATATTCTCAAACTCGACATGACCATGCCAATCATCATGAGATCATATTTGATACAAATAGATAGAATTAGTTATATTCTAATATCATAAAGTGACACTTTTTCGGATAAGATTCACCTCTTGAGTCATATTATCTTAGGGACAGGAGTACCAGTTGACCTAGAGAAGGCGAGAGTTGTAGTAACATGGGAGCATCCCCAAAACATATTTGATGTATAGAGTTTCTTGGGGTTATCCCTTTATTTTAGGAATTTTATATATGACTTCTCGTGATTATCATCACCTCGTATGGGATTAATTAATAAGGGTGTGCTGTTTATCTATTCTTAATCCGATGAGATAGCCTTTTAGGAGATAAAAATGTGAATTGCTTCAGCACCTATTGTGATTCTTCCAAATCTCAGAAAAAGTTATATAGTGTATTTTGAGGTAACATTTAATGTGATAGAATCATTTTTTATGTATTTGGAGAGAGTCATGGCATATGGGTCTTTTCAGTTGAGGCCCTACAAGAGGAACTACCCAATTCATGATCTTGAGTTAGTAATTGTTGTTAATTCCTTGTACTATTGAAGGCATTATTTACGAGGATAGAATTTTGTGGTGTATAAATACCAAAAAATCATCAAGTATATATTTACAAAGTATGACTTAAATTATTAGAAATGGAGGTGTGTTGAATACCAACAATATTTTAACATCAAGCTTGGTTATATGACTAAATAGGTAATCTAGTTCTCAATGCACTAAGTGGAAGGAATCAGCCACTTTCTATTCCAGAGGCTAGTACTAGGTGGCAGTAAATGGCATTATTTTCAGAGATGCACTTGGGCGTGAAGGATTGTCAGGGCAGACCTTTATATCATCCTTGGCAGTGACTTCCACTCTTCTAGATAGGTTGATGATGTTACGAATGTTATAATCTATGGGGTTGGTCCTACAAGAGGGTTTGGAAGGTGAGGACCCACTTCCTGGTTAGATTGTTGGTAAGGTAAAAAAATCTATGTATTCATGGACATGTCTAGGTCCTAATAGACATTCTGGAGGAGTTTATTCCATATTTTCATATCTCATCTTGGAGAGTACATCATGGCGTTACAAAGATGTATCGAGACTCACACCATCAATATTGGTGGCCGGGGATGAAAAGAGAGATATCTGGGTTTGTAACTTGGTGTTTCACCTATCACTAGGTAAAGGTGGAACACATTGTCCAGAATATATTTCATTGACATTTCCTATTCCTATGTAGAAACGTGATGAAATCACCACGGATTTCATAATGGGATATCCTAGATCACCTCAAGGCAGTGATTCCATATGGGTGATCATAGATAGGTTGAAAAGGTCACCCAATTTATGCCTATTTGTGAGACTCTTTAAGTAATATGAGCTCTGGTGTCTCTATATTCATGAGAGAATATGCCTCCATGGGGTTCAATGTTGTATCGTATCGGATAGAGATAATCATTTAACTTAACAGTTCTTGCAGAGGTTGTATGAGCAATTGGGTTTATAGCGACTCTTATGTGTGTCCTATAACCGATATACCAATGGTCAGTCCAAGAATGCGATATAGGTTTTTGAGGAAATGCTTTAAGAATGTGTCCTTGAATTTGGTGGTTCTTGGGAGAAACAAATACCTCTCTCCATGTTCTCTTATAAAAATAGATTTTGGTTAGCCATAAAAATGGCTCCTTATAAGGACCTATATATTTGGCCATTCTATTCACCCCTGTGCTTGTTAGAGGTGGGAGAGATATCACTATTAGGTCATCATCAATTTTAAGAAACTTTGGAGCTAGTTTAGCTTATTAAGAAGAATATTTCTTTTTCTCATCCTAGAAATAAGTCATGTGTTGATCATCATCATTGGCCACTAGAGTTCGAGGTGGGGTTGGATTACCATATCAGTTTCTCCTATAATGAAGCATTGATGGATTCTGAAACATGGGAGGATATCTCCTCATTATATCATTCCCTTTGACAT
Source organism: Viscum album (assembly GCA_963277665.1). NCBI lineage: Eukaryota > Viridiplantae > Streptophyta > Magnoliopsida > Santalales > Viscaceae > Viscum > Viscum album. The sequence goes on from OY728143.1 coordinate 328,090,954, forward strand.
TATGGAGAGATTCAAGCTATTAGACTATCGGTTTTTGAAACCTGATTGGTATGAACCAATTAACAACATCTTCCAAATATCTCAGCTTTGTTGTTATCATAATGATCCATCACATATTCATCATCCTGAGGAGGTTGAGTAAGGTGTAGATTCATCCTTTTAAGAGAATCCTATCTATATTATTGATCATAGAATGATGGTTCTTCTAGGTTGGTCAATTCTTCTAGTACATTTACTATGTAAACAGAGACATGTACCATAAAGGACTTGGGATCAGGAAGTTGACATACATTCCCAGTGGCCAGATTTATTTTCATATGATTCTTTACCACCCATTTAATGGAAATTTGGGGACAAATTACTTTAAGGTGGGATATTTTAAGAACCCTGATTTTATATAAGGTGTGAAACCTTTTATTTATGTTAATTTCATTAAATACTTCCCTATATAAATGCATATAGTGGATATGGTTGGAAAGAGGGTGTGTGGGGATTTTTCAGAGCTTAGATCCCCTATTTTGGAGAAAATAGATAGTCCACATGGTAAGTAGAAACAGAGAATCCTTCTATGCATGGTTATAATAAATTTTGTGGGGTGTTATAGTGCATAGTAGAGGGCACGTGATTTTCCCTAACCATGAACCCTAGGACCCATGAATTTTCATGTGTTTTATACTTTTTAATGTAGGATAATCTCTTGTCCAGTGTATAGTTTATCTAATCATGCCTCATAACCATGTGAGGGGGGTATTGAGGTAGATATGGGTTCATGTTTGGTGCACTATTTGGTCAAATATACGGAAAAAACCATGTGATCCCATTTATTTAGGGTAAATAATCATTTTTTATTCTAATTAAATTAATAAATAACCCTTCTCTTTCCATCTAATTTCTAACAAATAGCTTATTCTCCTCCCTTGTGAGCTTATTCAATCATTCAACATAGGATTTGATCTGGTTTCATTATCTGATGTCTGATTCGAGAGTTGTTTATCTTATTGGATAGACACTTGTGAGTTCATTGATCCTTAGTCTATTTTTTTCTTTACTATTAGTGAGGCTTTTTTGGTATAGGTTCTTATGCCCTATTTTTATGGAGTTCCTACATTTATCTATTTTCTTTTGATCTAAGCTAAATCATAGGCTAAGACAATATGTGTGTTATTATATGGTCTTAAGTTAGTTGGTCTAGACTTTTTCCCTAATGTTCGGTATTTTATAACATGTTTCCATTGTACCACAGCCTCCCTTTGTGGGAGTTTCTTCCTAAAATGATAAACCCTGGAGTTGAATTTAATATTCATGTTTATGACATTCCATGAAACCATTACACTAGGTTGGAGGTGGTTGAACTCAACCCGAACCACCCTTGGGGTGGGTTCTTCCCATTGAAAATGAATATGCCACCCATGGGGTGTTTTGAGTATGACCTACCTTATTTGGAATTGATTGTGGTAATGAATTGGATTATTAAAGGTTTAAATCACCATTAGGAACCATGTAGTTTGTATATGAAAGGTAGGAAATGGATAATTTCTTAGCCTTTATATGATTATGAAGGGATTAATTAAATGATTGATGAATTTTTTTAAAAGATGGTAAATGAATTGTTTATGATGATAATGGAAGGTTCACAATATGGAACTGATTACTTACTTGGATTACATGTACATTTATACTATAAGGATCCAAATTATTAGGATGCCTTGGACATTTATACTCCTTGGATTCAATTTACATGAAATGCTCGAATGCCTTAAACATTTATACTCCTTGGATCGTATTAAATTAGATTACTTATATTCCATGGAAATCTATTCTCTTTGGATATAACTACATGATTTAATTGATTTTATAGGATGTCATGGAAATTTATAATCCTTATATTTAATGGATTTTTAGGATTCCTTGGAAATTTATACTCCTTGTATTTGACAACCCATTATGATTCCTTCGGCATTAATACTCCTTTGATTATGTATATTCAGATTATTATGATTCCATATACATTTATGCTCCTTATATTTGATGACCTATTAGGATGCATTGGATATTACTACTACTTGGATTGAGTTTAACCCATTTTCTAGCAGTCCTTGAAAATTTCTACTCCATAGATCCAACCCATTTTGATGCCTTTGAAATTTATACTCCTTGGATCCTATTTTATTGATTTACCTACCATACATGGTTAACTTGGACATTTCTACTCCTTATACCCTAGCCCATGTAGGTCTTGAACATGATTACATGGAATATTCCATTTATATTGGTTGGGATTCCTTATAGATAACCATTATTATTTAGTTACATGATCACAGTGAGACATGATATACTATATAGTGATGCTGTTATTATTATTTCTTGTACTCCTATTATACACAGACATTGTTTCAACTTATAATCATAGATTAGAATTATTATAGACACTATTGGTGATGGAAAACTGTGTGTTATCTCACACCTTGTTCGAGCCATTGTGGGGTACCTTGATAGACTTCATGGATGCAGGTAGCGATATCAGAAAGTGCCCACTTGTGGGTTCTTGGTTGATTATTTCATATGAGAAGGGTAGCATAGGATCAGTAAATGGCTTGTGATGATATATGGTCATAGTTTCTTTTTTTACTTTTTTTACTTTTGATACATGTATTATACTAGATGCTTGATTCCATGTATTTCCTGTCTTTTTTTAGCATACCATGATCATCATTTGTGCATGACAGTATTGGATGAGATTACTTCATTATTTATATGATATATTTATATTCTTCATCTTGTAATTTATTTTATATGTTTATACTATTGACTGATATGATTATACTACTATGCTACACTATAATCATGAGGGTATTGTCTCTATACTATTCCACCTAGATTAATACTACTAGTCCGTAGCCTCTAGCATATAAAGATAATTTCTTTAGAACATGTGACCCACTGGACTGGGGCACCATTTAGTGGAATGTGGTTTAGTACATCACAATATGTCTAGATTATAGTCAGTTATGTTGAAATTAAGGAGAAATGATCTCATGTGTTATAAATTTTGATGATTATATACCTAGTCACCAAATACACAAAACCCTTTAGTTTGTGGGATATTATTATTTATGAAACACAACATTTATAACTTGTATAATAAATAAAAAAAGGAATTTATAGGTTGAGAATCTATAATGTAAGTGATAAACACTTTGATTATTGTGTTTCAAACCATTTAAAATTAGATTACTCTTCGATTCAAATTTGTATAACCAATTTTCATTAGCCTTACACCATTTATTTAAATTGATCCATCCTTTCCAATTGTGACTGATACTTCTCCACAAATTCTAAAAACATTAAAAAATATAAAATATTTTATCAAATGTAATGATTGAAAATAGTCTATCATTCATGCTAGTTTTTTTTAATATTCTTTTTAAGTAACTTTTACAGAAAAAATCTATTTTTTCTCCTTTTTCATCTGATATTTTTAATTATTATTAATATTAATTCATATTATAAAATTTTTTATGCATTCCACATATAAGGCTCTAAATTAAAAAATTATTTCACAAAATTCATTCATGTTTTGAAATAGATTTAACACTACAAATTGTGTATTTTTAGATTAATTATAAACATGTCTCCTTGAAATGGTTTATCTCAACCTAAATTTCCACCTTTCAATACAAAAAAACATATTTTTTCTGAAAAAAATAATTTTAATATTCCAATATTCATAAAATCACCAATATTATAAAAAAAATTGGAAACTTATTACCAAAATGACTGATTGTATAAATTGTGACACTTTACTTCCTTCACCTTTTTAATAATAGATTTCAGTCTATTTTTGTAGAAAAAATTATGTGTTCTTAAAATATAACACTTCATGTTTTAATTATCTCTTAAATCACATTTTGAGTAAACTTTATTACTCTCTTTCCTCTTATCCCTCCCTTCAGAATTATTAAACTTATCATCATGGCTTTGTGAACCCATATAGTGATATTATTGTATAACATTAACAATCTGATTGGTTTTAATAAACTTTTTACTACTCTTTGAACTTTCTAAAATTTCATGAAATGTTTTCTCAAAATATAATATCAATTTGATTTGTTGATTGTAAAATACTAACACTATATATAGTAATGAGAGAAGTTATTATTATTTTTATTCAGTATTATCTTTCAATGAATCATTCATTTGTTTCTCATCAAAAAGTTAGACACTTTGACTCCCCAGTTTTTCCATCATTTTCATAACTATTTCTCTTTGGGATTTCATAACCTCACATGGAATATGAGGTTCATTAACCAAATTATTCTTCTACTTCTACAATTTTAATATTTTTAAAATATATTAAGTTACCTAATTTTTTAAGAAAAATTACATGTCCATTTATTTATCATGTTATTCACTCAAATATTTATATAAATTCACCATGATAATAAATATTTTTTCATTATGATCACTAAGTGATAAATCATATTCATATTCACTTTTATCACCCACTTCTTTGTCAATATTTCAAAAATACCTCTTTTATTTGAACATTGAAAAGTTAAATTTCCATCCCATAGAAGGTTTTTTATTCATAAAATATTGTATTTCTTCCTTGTAGATAAATTATTTGATGAAACATCCAATTTTTCACTCTCCTCATTATTCACCATCATAATGTTTTTAGTCAAATTACCAATTTCTCCATTCCTAAAATACAAAAAAGGTAGTTTAAATTATTATTTATCTTTCCCTTTTCAATAATTTTGTAACACCACAAGCTTTCATGGTATGTTTCTCCTTGAATAATGCAATAGCTTGTGTTGTACTCCACTTTGAGTTCTAGCACACCACGACCAATCAAACTAGCCATTATGAATAGTAATACCCACTTTTTGAAATTTTTAAAATTTTATTTTTCAAAATGGATTTCATTTTTGGATTCCAAATATAAAAATTATCTTAAGGTGAATTTTTGGTATTTTTCTGAAAACATTCAATTTTTGCTGAATAGTGAAAACCACTACGTTATTGTATAAAACCTACTTTTTATTTAAATAATTATTTATTTTATTTAAATTTATTTTAAGTGTAAATAGATAAATAATACATATATTAGTTCAATGAAATTCATTGGGTCATTTTATAATAAGATTAGATATATCAAATTTTGTTGAACTATTTAGCGCCTTTTACCCACCTTCTAGGAACATTTGAAAATTTGCATAAAACATAATTTTTTCACTTTTGTGAATTGAATTTCAAAAATCCTAGAGGAAAGGTTGACATCAGAATATAAAATTTGGTTTAGTAGGATGAAAATAAATTTTCATAAATAGTAACTTTAGAATTTTGTTTACCACTGTAAAAAGTAAATATGGTAATTAAAGGTAAAAATTATATTATAATTACCCTAACACATGCCCTAATTCTATTGGATAAGTATTTTTCGACCAATAACATCCATAGAAATAAAATATGATCCACTTGGATTAGATTGGGATATTTATTATTATTTTATTTAAAAAAGAGTTAAAAGTGTTAAATTCAAATTTTAATAACTAAAACATTTTAAATATATGGTCATACATAAAATAAATTAGACAATAAATATTCATTATAAAGATAAAACAATTTCATACATAATGGTATTTTATTTAAAAATTTTATACAATAGATAATTAAATTTATTTATGACACAATGATGATGCAGTAATTACCTTATTAGTGAAAGATTAAAATAATTGATATTTTAAATATTAAAATATATATAAATTGATATTTTTGATGCATGAAAATAATTTTATAGGTTAATTTTACATTTTAGGTTTTATTAAATAATTTTTTTGTAAGTGATAAAGTTGTTATGACTTTCACAAATACCAAATACCAAATAGTGTCAAATTTGACATAAATGAGTTTTTGAGACAAATACTATTTTATTAAATTATTTAAGAATTATAAAAATATAAGGTTTAGACAAAGGACTTATATAATAATATATATGTAATTAATTAACCACTTGAGGTTCTCTTCATATTTTATAGTATGTTTGTTAATCATGTATTATAATAATACAATAAGGCATGGTAAAAGTTAAACTATTTAACTAAGATTTAAATGTAAAAGATAATGTTAATATGGTGAACTAAACTTGTCTAAAACCTATTGATTGAGAGTTTTTCGACCCATCCCAACCTTATCCTAGAAATAAATCTTTCTGGAGCCATTATAAACTGAATATGAATGTATAATAAATAAATATTTCATGCTTTTCCTAAAGTGCCCCCCACCTCTCTTATAAAAGGGTTCATCCCCTTCTCTCAAAATCACACCCCCAAAGCCATTGGTTCGGATAGCCCCTACTCAAATATCTTCCCAACTACCATCACTTCATCATAGAGTCCTTAAATTTATTCAAAATCTGACCTATGGATCCCTTTTGATCAAATCAAAAGGAAGCACCTGAAGAAGAGGTAATGATTTCATCACCCCTTTCAATGTTTTTTTCTTCTTCCACTTCCTCTTTCTTTGTTGTTTCCATAAAAAAGTAATAAATATAGTGCCTTCTATATACTGTGATTTTATTATAAATTTGGTACAACCATGTTCAATATTCTTTCCATCCTATGAATGACAAAGTCACCATATGTGCGTACGTACAGATTATCGTCTCTGTGTCATGGTGTAGTTTGTTATTCAACACTTCCTTATTTGGATGGGTATAATAATGAGTATAATTGATGTAAATAATAAATATAACATGTTAATTATTCATTATATATGATATACCATCAAATTACATACAATTTTACAATCAATACAATGGTATTATCGCTCGTTCATATGTACGGATTACCGTCTCCACGAACGTGATAAGATTCAATTCCCCATTGTAACCATTCCAGAATAATTTTCATTTGATGATTAAAAATAATGTTTAAGAACTTAATATAATTCTTTATATGAATCAAATACATCCTAAAAACATGACTTACATAACAAAACATATAATGTAAAATGAATCAGTTAACACTCGAAACAATGATACTACTAAAATATTATTAACAAAGCAATTTTATAAGATCATATATGATATCATATTTATGTACATGGTTCTTGAATAATTTAACAAAAATTATTTAACTATTATACAAAAGGTTAACATACCCTCGTCCAAGGAAAAGTACAAGGTAAGGGTTAATTTTACAATCTATTTATTATCTGAGGTTGTTTATATGTGAGTATCTATTGGGACCTCTTTATCATTCACATCCATGTTTCTTAAAAATGTATTTCAAAACATTTTTACTATTTTCTATAATATGCGTTAAAGTTATTTATACCCCTGTTTGACATTTTATAAAATGTTTTTAAGGTAATCCTTCTGTCGTTTTCCAAACACGGTACTTTATGACCTTTTCGAGAAATTAAGGTAAGAATGTTTCTTCAATGTATATAGTGGGTGAAACTATTTTATACCATTGTAACACCTTAGAAACTTTCCTTACAAGATTATAATAATATTTCCAAATTAAATGTTTTCTTTTATAATTATGTGACTATTAAATGATTTCAAAATAAAAAGCAATATTTTTCTCAAATAGTATTGATTTCATCTATGTTAATATCCTTTGATGGATTTTACATTTGTTCTAAGTTGATTTATTATGATACAATCTACCATATTGTATTAAAGTTTTTGTGATATGTTTGACTATGGATGTTTTATTTTCATACCATTAATGGTCTATGGTTAAAGTATTAACATTTATTATGCTAGTATTAATCCGAATTTTTATGTTATGTTTCAACCTTTTTATATGAGGAATGAATTGGACTTCGTAAGTGATGAGTTGAGCCCGATATAGCTCCTCAATGAATTGGTAGGTCTCATAAGATAAACTTTTTTCTTGGAAAAAGGCCTTGAAAAAATCTTATTTGTAGTCTTGGTAGGAGTCCTTGACTATATGGTTATGATATCAATCATTATGCATTCTATAATTAAGAAATTAGCTATTGATATTACATGTGATTTTTGGACTAGTAGAATATCCATGTGAATAAGTAAATGGAATTATTTGATGTATCTTTTCTATATTACGCTAAAGTTTAATTTTTAAAGGATTTTGTTTTATTCTTATACATTTCCTTCAATGTTTATGCTTATTTAGGAAAGTTTCTTCTATATCGTTATCCTTACTGAGCATATGAGCTCACAAATTTTATATGTTTTATTTTACCCAGGATTTGAAGAAGTATATTATGAATGGCCTATAGTGATAGGATATGATATATGAGTGTTCTCAAAGGAGACACAATGAGGTTTTTTTCATAATGTAATGTAAAACTTATTTATTTATCTATTACTTCCAAGTCTACTAAACTAATCAGACTTTCAATACTTGATCTCTTGTGATCATGAAAATGTTATGTAATAATGCACCAAATCTGGGTAACTAGGTTCAAGGCATTATATTTGGTATCATAGGAAGTTTAGTACAAACCTTAGAATCTATATTTATAAAAACTCTGATTAGAGAACATTATCCTAATATAGATTTTGAGGATTAGTATAGAATAAATTTCTAGAATTTTGGTAATATGGAGATTTTGTGTATTTTAAAATCAATACATCCTATCTAGATATGAGAAGGTAGGGGTGGGTATGGAACAGATGTACCTAGGAGTGAAAACTCAAACCATGAGTTTTGGGATTGACCTAGGGTATCCTCGTACACGACAACGGGCCTTGCGGCACTCTTGGTTTCGACACTCCCAGTTTATATTCTTAGGATAATTCACATTTTCTTTAAAACCCATTATGAATGATTTTTTAGTAAATACCTCCTTAAAAAACATGTTTTTTATTATTATAGATTATGTGCATAAAAATTTTACTAGTTTGTAATTATGTATTGTGATCATAAACTAACCTAGTGTGTTACATTGTTTAGAAATGGATCCTAGTGGAAGGAATGGAAACCGTATCAATGCACGTAATACATGTAGGGATTTCCCTCCTACTCAAAATAATTATAGTAGAGCTGGTGATGCAACTAGTGTTGAACAGATTATAACCATACTATGACAACTCACTCAGGTTATGAATAATAACCTTACCAATATGGAGCACCCTAATCTACAACGTGGAGGATCAATGTTAGACTGCTTCATGAGAAAACAACCACCACCATTCAATCGGACTACAAATCTATTTGAATCTTGGAAATGGATAAGTTCCTTAGAGAAAATATTTCTTTCTTTGGGGAGTAGCGAAAGGGAAAAAGATGTCATGACAGTTTATTGCCTCATGGGAGATGCAGATCTATGGTGGTCATTAATTCAAAACCCAAAGTAGGATGAAGAAGTATCAAATATGGAATGGATGGAGTTTAAAGATATTTTTGTAGAAAAATACTTTCCTCATGACCATCAAGTGGATATGGAAAGACAATTTCTAATTCTGAGGAAAAAGGTGGATGAGAATGTCGAAATGTATGAGGCTAACATTACATGGTTAGAAAGGCATGCAACAGATTATATTCATAACCCAAGGAGTAATATTAATCATTTTTTTGATGGGTTAAACCCATTTCTTTGTGGAGAAGTATTCTCACAATCCTTCTCATCATGCAAAGATATAGTATCATGTTCTATCAAGACAGAAAAGGAATTCTATAAGTCTTACGACATTAAAGAAAAGCAAAAGAAGAAGATATCTACTGAACACTCTACAAATGGAAATAAGGGGAAGAAAGGAAAAGTTTAAATTTTATCCTATAATAAATGTGGGAAGAAACCCCTCGGTACATGCCTGAAGGGAATGGGAGTCTATTACAGGTCTTGTGAAAAAGGCCACCAATCTCGTGATTGAATGGGAAAGAAAGAGGCTTAAAATGTTGAATGTTATAATTGTATAGAAATAGGTAATTATGCAAATGAATTTCCTAAGCGCCAAGGAATCTTACCTCATAAAATACCAAGGAAGCGGGGCCAAGATTATGTGATCACTACTGCTAAGTTTGAAGCTCTAAATGAAATTTCTGCAGGTAATTTAATGGTTTCCTAAAATTTGGACAATGCTTTATTTGATTCTGAATCATCGCATTGTTTCATATCTTCCCGTTTTTCTAAGAAAATTAGATATTTTGGATTTTATTTAATACGGGATTTGACAGTCAAACATATTAAGGGAATTATCAATTAAAATATATTTTCTGAATAAATTCTCATTAGGACATGTAAACATGATTTATCTATTGATCTCATCATCATACCCATGATTGAATTTTATATAATCCTCAGTATGGATTGGATTTCAGACATTGATGTGAAAATTTATTGTAAGAAGACGGAGGTTACAATTTTCAATGATGATAAGGAATACCTTATCCTTAGAGTAGAAACTTCACCATTTGATTCTTATCTAGATCCACCACCAGTAGATATACTAAATGAAATTATTGTGGAGGAAGAGAGTGAAATAACTATAGGTGAGGAAAGGAATGTTCAAATAGTGGATGTACCTATTGTGAAATAATATGTTGATGTGTTTCAATTGGAATTACCTAGACATCCACCAGAATGATAAATTGAGTTTTCCATTGATTTAATTCCTGGTTCAAGGCCCATATCGAAGACCCTTTATAGAATGGCCATTGTGGAATTAGTGTAACTAAAGAAACAACTAGAGGAATTTAGTAATAAAGGATTTATTCTCCCTAGTGTTTCTCCATGGGGATCCCATGTTCTTTTTGTTAAGAAGAAATATTGATCTATGAGGTTGTGCATTGACTATAGGGAGATGAATGCTATAGTAATAAATAACAAGTATCCCATACCTCACATTGATGATTTATTCGATCAAATTCATGTAGCTCGATATTTTTCAACGATTCACCATCAATATGGATATCATTAGTTGTGTGTGAAGAAGGAAGACATTTCGAAGACAACATTTCGTACCAGGTATAGGCATTACAAGTTTACAGTGATGCCTTTTGAACTGAATAATGCACCGTATATCTTCATGGATATAATTAATAAAGTTGTCAAGGAATATATTGATGAATTTTTAGTGGTATTTATTGATGATATCGTGGTATAATCCAAAAACAATGAATATCATGAATATCACTTGTGCACTATTCTTAAGACTCTTTGAAGAAATGAATTATATGTGAAGTTTAGAATGTGTGAATTCTAGATTCAGGAGATTTCCTTTCATAGACATATTGTATCTAAGGGTGGAATAATTTTTGGTCCTTAGAAGGAAATAGAAATACAATATTTTCAAGCACCAACAAGTATAACCAAGGTACGCAGTTTTATTGGTTTAGCGGGTTATTATCGGCATTTCATCCCGAATTTTTCTCCATTGGCTAACACATTAACTAAGATCACACATGAAGGGGTTAATTATTTTTGGATAGAAGAGTGTGAAGAAATTTTTGAATAACTGAATAGAATATTAGTCAATGATTCTATCTTGACTCTACCATCAGAGAATGATGTGTTTATTATTTATAGTGATGCTTTAAAGAAATAACATGGTTGTGTACTGATGCGGAATGATAGAGCTATTTCCTATGAATCACGACAGCTAAAAATTCATCATCGAAACTATTCCACTCATGTTATTAAGTTAGCATCTATAATATTTTCTTTTAAGATATAGAGACACTATCTCTGTGGTGAAAGATGTGAGATATATACCAATCACAAGAGTTTGAAGTATATTTTATCACAGAAATAACTCAACAGGAGGAAAATACTATGACTTGAAATACTCAAGGATTATGATTACAATATACACTACCACCCGGGGAAGGAAAATAAGTTGACATATTCTTTGAGAAAAAGGATCATGGAGTTTTAAACAAGATGATATTTTTAAAGGTATCTTATGTTCATGGATCTAGTAAAGATGGGTATGGGAATAATTATGGAAGGTGAAACATCAATACTTTTTCAAATGGTTTAAAAACCATATTTACTAGAAAGGATAAGATGTTATCATAATGATGTTGAGGAGTTTCAAAATAATATTAAAGCTGTGAATGATGGTAGATTGATTGACATCGTATATGAAGATGGAATTTTGAAATTTTGGAAGAGATTTTGTGTTCTTGACATACCTGATCTAAAAAGGGAAATGTTGGCTTATGCCCATAGCTCTAATTTCTCTATACACCCTGGTAGCACTAAGATGTATAGATATTTGGAGGAACATTTTTTGTGGTACAACATGAAAAGTGAGATTTTGGATTATGTGTTTAGATGTATGGTTTGTCAACAAGTTAAGGCTGGAAGACAACATCCCATAGGAGACATGCAACCTCTTCCCATAACTGAGTTGAAATGGGATGATATTATGATAGACTATGTCATGGGAATACCAATGAATCCTAGAATAAATGATGCAATATGGGTCATTGTTGAACTTATTACCAAGTCATCACATTTTCTTACTATAAGAGAAGATTTACCACTTGAACATTTCACAAGACAATATATTAATGAAGTTTTAAGACTTCATAGTGTACCCCTATCGATTGTTTCTGATAGTGATCCTCATTTTACATCAAGATTCTGTAAAATCCTTCTGAAATCCCTAGATACTGAACTTATTTTAAGAACTATCTACCAACCTCAAACAGATGGACAATCAAAATAGACTATTAAAACCTTAGAAGACATTTTAATATCATTCTCACTTGACTTTCAAGGTATGTGGGATCTGTATTTACCCCTGGTAGAATTTTCCTATAACAATAGCTTCCATTAAAGTATTCATATGGCACCATATGAAGAGTTATATAAAAATAGATGTCACACATCGACTTTTTGGGATGATATTGGTGAAATAAAACTTTTAGGCCCATAAATTGTTGAGGAAACAATGAAAAAGGTTAAGATTACCCAAACCCACATCAAAGGTTCTCAATGTAGGCAAAAGAGTTATGTCGAAAACCGAAGGAAGGATTTGGACTTTCAAATATGAGATCATCTTTTCTATAAGGTATCTCCATGGAAGGGTGTTATACGATTCGATAAGAAGGGAAAATTAAGTCATATGTACATTGGATCTTTTGATATTCTTGAACGAATTGGAGTTATAACTTACTGTTTGGAAATGTCACCATGTCTCCCCAAAGTTCATGATGTGTTCCACATATCACTGTTGAGAAAATACATGCATGACCCAACGCATGTATTCCCATATTAAAAAATAGAACTAGAACTAGATCTATCTTATTGTGAAGAGAATTTCCATATTCTTGATACCAGAGAACAAGTGGTGAGAAACTGGATGACTCGTCTGGTAAAAGTACTATGGAGAAACCATATGATGGAAGAGGCAATGTGGGAACCTGAGGAACTTATGTTGAAGAACCACTCAAATATTTTTATACAGTATTATTCTAAAAATTTCAAGGAATAAATTATTTGAAAGAGGGAATAATGCAACACCCCAATCTTCCACAATACGTTTCTCTTTGAATAATTTAATAGCTTGTGTTGTACACAACATTGAGTTCTAGCACACCACGACCAATCTAAAAAGCCTTTATGAATAGTAATACCCACATTTTAAAATTTTATAAATTTTATTTTTCAAAATGGACTTTATTTTTTGATTCGTAATATCAAAATTATCTTAGGGTGAATTTTTGGTATTTTTCTGAAAACTTTCATTTTTTGATGAATAGTGAAAAACACTTAGTTATTGTTTAAAACCTACTTTTTATTTAAATAATTATTTATTTTATTAAAATTTATTTTATGTCAAAATAGATACATAATACCTATGATAGTTCAATTTAATTCATTGGGGTCATTTTATAACAACATTAGATATATAAAATTTTATTGAACTATTTAATGCTTTTTACCCACCTTCTATGCACATTTGCAAATTTGCATAAAACATAATTCTATCTCTTCTATGAATTGAATTTATCAAATCTAAGAGACACAATTTACATCAATAAGTAATATTTCGTTCAATAAGATAAAAATAATGTTTGGTGAATAATAACTTTAGAATTGTATTTACAATGGTTAAAAGTAAATTGGGTAATCAAAGGTAAAATTTATATTATAATTACCCTGAAACATATCCTAATTCTATTGGACAAGTGTTTTCCTAGAAAAATAAACTCTAGGGATTAAATATCATTCTCTTTTATCCACTTGTATTAGATTAGGACATTTATTATTATTTTATCTAAAGAAGACTTAAAAGTGTTAAATTCGAATTTTAATATCTAAAACATTTTTAATATAAGGTTATAAATAAGATAAATTAAAAAATAAATATTAATTAAGAATATAAATATATTTCCCACATAATCATAATTTATTTATAATTTTTAGAAATTAAATAATTAAATTTATTTTTGACACAATAATGATGCAGCAATTAGCTTATTAATTAAATATTAAAATAATTGATATTTTAAATATTAAAATAAATTTAAATTGATATTTTTTATGAATTCCAAGAATTTATAGGTTAATATGACATTTTGGGGTTGATTTAATAAATTTTTTCGAAATGAAAAAGTTTTTATGACTTTCAAAAAATCCAAATATCAAATAGTGTCAAAATTGACATAAATGAGTTTATAAAACAAATTATATTTTATTAAATTATATAACAGTCCTAAAAATCTAAAGATATGCCAATTGACTTATATAATTGTATATATGTCATTAATTAACTACTTTGGGTTACCTTGACATTTTATTGTAACTTTTTTAACCAGGTATTATAATAATACATGAAGACATCGTAAAAGTTAAACTATTTAACTAATAGTTAAATCTAAAAGATAAGGTTAATATGGTGACCTAGACTTGTATGAAACCTATTTATTGAATGTTTTGAGACCCATACCAACCAAAAATAGGAAATAAATTCTTTTGGATCCATTATAAACTTAATATTATTGTATAATAAATTAATATTTCATGATTTTCCTAATGTGCCCCTCACCTCTCTTATAAATGGGTACTTACCCTTCTCTCAACATCACACTTCCAAAGGCATTTGGATTGGAAAACACCTACTCAAAAATCTTCCCCACAACCCTAACTTCAACCTATAGTCCTTACATTGATCATAAAGATGGCCTATAAAGCCCTTTGGATCATATCAAAAGGAAGTACCTGAAGAAGAGGTCATAATTTCATCACACCTTTCAAAGTTCTTTTCCTCTTCTACTTCCTCTTTCTTTGTTGTTTTCATAAAAAAGTAATAAATCCAGTATCTTCTACATACTATGATGTTATTATGAATATTTTACAACCATATTCATTATTATGACCATCCTATGGATGAAAAATTCACCATACATGTGTATGTACGGCTTACCGTCTCAACGTCGTGGTGTAGTTTGTTATTCAACACTTCATTATTTGGATGGGTATAACAATGAGTATAGTTGATGTAGTTAAAAATATATATCTTTACTGATTCTTTATATATGATATATCATCTAATTACATACTATTTTACCATCATTAAAATGATTTTATCGCACGAGCGTACATACGGCTTACCATCTCCAAGAATGTGATAAGATTCATTTTCCCATCGCAAAAATTTAAGAATAATTTTCATTTGATGATTAAAAATAATGTTTAATAACATAATATAATTATGTATATGAATCAAATACATCTTTAAAACATGAATTACATTACAAAACATATAATGGAAAATGAATCAGTTAACACCTGAAACAATGATACTACTAAAATATTATTAACAAATCAATATTAGAAGATCATATATGATATAATATTTATGTATATAATTCTTGTATAATTTAATAACTGGTATTAAACTATTATACATGAGGCTAAAATAACCTCGACCAAGGAAAAATACAAGGCAAGGGTTAATTTTACAATCTCTTTATTATCCGAGGTTGTTTATACATGAGTATCTACTGGGACTTCTTTATTATCCACATCCATGTTTTTTAAAAATGTATTTCAAAACATTTTTACTATTTCCTAGAATATGGGTTAAATTCATTTATACCCTTGTTTTATTTTTTATAAAATGTTTTGAAAATAATATTTACATCATTTTCCAAACAAGGTACTTTATAACCTTTTCTAAAAATAAAGGTAAGAATGTTTTTAACGTATATGGAGGGAGTGGCTATTTTCCACCATTATAACACCTTTGAATCTTCCCTTACCAGCTTTTAAGAATATTTTCAAAATAAATGTTTTCTTTTATAATTATGTAACTTTTAAATTATTTCAAAATAGAAAGATATATTTCTCTCAAATATATTTGATTTCATATGTGTCAACATCCTTTGATTGATTTTACCCTTGTTTGAAGTTGATTTATTATGATACAATCATCCATATTGTATTGAAGGTTTTGTAATATGTTTGACTATGTATGTCTTATTTTTATACCATTCATGGTTTATGGTTAATGTATTAATACTTTGTATACTAGTTTTAATACGAATTATTATGCTATATTTCATCCTTTTCATATGAGGATTGCATTGGACTTAGTAAGTGACAGATGGAGCCTGCTATAGCTCCTCGATGCATCGGTAGGTCTCATGATATAAACTAGTTTCTTGGAACTATGACTTGAAAAAATCTTATTTGTATTATTGGCACGAGGCCTTGACTATGTGATTATGATGTCTGACATTATGCATCCCATCATTATTAAACTAGATATTGATATTACATGTGATTATTTTACTAGTAGAATATACATGTGAATAAGTAAATGGAATTATTTGATTTATATTTTCCATATTATACTGAATTTTAATTTTAAAAGGCTTTTGTTTTATTCTTATAAATTTCCTTAAATATTTATGCTTATTTATGAATGTTTTCTCTATATTGTTATCCTTTCGGAGCATCTAAGCTCGCCCCTTTCTTATGTTTTATTTTACCTATGATATTAAGAAGTATATTATGAATGACATATAGGGATAGGATATGGGATATGAGTGTGCTCAAAGTATACACAATGATGTTTTCTTTATTGCATAATGTAATTTATAACTTATATATGTATCCAGTACATCCAAGTCTACTAAACTAATCAGTATTTCGAGACTTCATCTCTTGTGATCATTCTTATGTTATGTAATAATGCACCGACTCTGGGTAACTAGGGCCAGGTCATTACACATTTCTTAAGAAAGGATATATTATCTTATAATAAATCACATCAAAATCTCAATAAGAATCATCTTTTACATTTTCTTCCCTGATCTCTATTTAATTTTTCTTATTCTTCAGGGATTTGTAGAAAATATCCTTCTCACCTTTTATTATCATCTTAAAGAAGAATATTTCATTATCCCATACTCAAAATATAAAATATGCAACTCTTCTAGTTGAGATGTACTCAAATAACAATGTTAAGGATAATAAAAATTGGAATCAAACTTATCAAGAAAGATAATAAGTAATTTTTTTACAATCATTGATTCCTTAATATTTTATCTAAAACCACTTATAGATAACAAAATAATATTTTAAAAAGTGAATAATTAAATAATGGATTCACCTTTATGCATATGGATTTCATTAAATTTGTCATTCTAGATATCTTGTTTGTTCCCATTAACTATAATATTCCCTTTATAGATATTTTACAACTTCTTCAAAATTTATTTTTATGTAATAGGGGAGTAAAACCTTTAGTTAATATGTTATGAACAACTTTAATAAGTAATATCTATTATGGGCACACTCCATCCTTACAAAAACATTATATTTTTTAATAAAATTATTGATCTCATTTCCTATTAACATAATTAATGTTATTTATTATTAAAAAATAGAAATAATAACAAAACCCACTAGAGATACATTTACTCACCTAAAAAAATTAAAACAACCCTGATGTATTAAATTAAACGTACAACTTAATAACCAATTATAGAAGACACTAAAACTAATGTAGTGTGGTCCCATTATAAGTTTTCACTGAGAGGAGGGGTGAATAATTGAATAAAAATATTTTATGATTCTTTTATAATCAACGTTCATCACTAATTAGGATGATAACAAACAAGATTTAATTTTTTTTGTTCTTAATAAATATTTTTAATACTAGTTTGATTAGTTTAGTTATTTCATTATTTTGTACAAAAAAAAATAGAACGCATTAATTTTTAAGGATCAGCAAATAAAATGGATGAGTATACACATGGAACAGTGTTATATTATTCTCCATTATATGATATGTTATAATCAACAAGTGAATTAAAACAAGATGGGTTTATCCTTAAATGTTTTTTGAATTATAAGGTCATCCAACAAGTGAGATATTCTCTGAAATACATTCAATATACTTTTCAAAAAAAATTATCTTCTAAAATAAACAATAGTCTCAGTATCAACCATCATTAAAGTATCACTGTGTCTTCTTTACTTAAATCACTCGAACTATGAATTTTATCATTCATATACACCATTTGTACCTTAAAATACCTTATTGGTTATTTAAAAAAATTAATGTGGATAATTATTCAATAAAAATATTAAGTAAATGTTCAACAAATCACTAAAAACTGTTTTAGTCTGTATTTTTCAAAAAAACCATTAATCATCACTTTCCAATGTTTCTTCATAAAGAACTAAGGATAATTAGTGGTAACATGTATATTATATGTTTTTCTTCTTTTTATATCTCTCTAGTTATTCATTAATCCAATATACACTTTTATTCATCATAGTAACAACTATATAAACATAATTTATTATTAAATTAAAATTTTTATATAAAATTTTAATAACTAACATCTTTTTCAAATTATCCCACTTCAATCTTAGACTTTGATTCAATCTAGCCCACTTTTTCTAGTTTTATGTGTCTTTATGATAATGAAATTTAATATTGAGTGTCCATTTGGTTATCCACAAAGCCACATCATCAAAAAAACTCAAAATGTTACCATAACACTAATCACAGAGTGATGAGATTATTTTTATAGCAATATGTGTAGTTTCTAAATGATATCTCATGAATTCTCATAAACCGACTATCTCAATGGTGGAATTATGTCATGGAACTCCACATTTATCCAGATTTCTATATAAAAATAACATTAGTGTTGGACACCATTATTGTATCATGATTAGTGACATCATGATAAAACTACCTCCCTCCCAATGTAATTTTTATACTTACACCAACTTCCTGAACACATAATATCATGAATAAATTTCATTTTATTAGTCTAAACTAAAATTAAAAATATTTATTTTATAGTATGAAAATAATTTTTCATCCAAAAATATGCTTTTTTAGAAACATTTCACTAGACATGATGTGGTTAATATGACATTGTCATAAGTTCTAGAAAACTTCAAACTAATTTAAATTTTCAATCTTATTTTAATCAATCCTTCACTGATAGTAGGTATAAAACAATTATATGTATTTTTAAGATATCACTTGACACAAATAAAATAGAAAGATAAAAAATATAATTATATTACATATATCAAAATAATATTCCAAAAAAATCAACAAAAAACAAATTGAAATATGTACCTCACTATCCATGTTGAATCCATTATAATGGTGAGATTAATCTATATCTATCTAATGTAAAAAAAATGGGTTCATGTCATCATTGGTAATGAAAAACCATGAGAATAATCTAATGGATTGGTAATACCCATTCTCCTTTTATGGAGTAATTTAACCTCCTCTTTTAAAGAAAATAAATACAGGATAATAGAATAGAGGTTTTAAACTTGAAGAGAATGATCTCTAGTTTAATTTTCACAAAAATGTGGTCTATAAACACTATTATTTATTAAATATACAACCTTTGGATTTCCACATTTTTCTCATTCATAATGTTCATCATTAATATATGTGATTGATAAACTTATTGATTGAATATAAAATCATTTACACATCATAACATGGTGTTTTATAAGTATAATAAACAATATAATCAATATATGAATATTGTTCTAATGATATCCTATATTTTCTTTAAATAAACCTTGTTTTGGGGAATTAAGAACCATGACTTAAAAAAATATAATATGGTGACTCTCACTATGTCATGATATATTCTTTAGTGAACATATTTAATAAATTATTATTCATAGTTTTTAGGTGTGTTTCTTTCTTGTAATAGATAATTTGGTCAACTATGTCTAGTGAAGACTAGAAATTGATTTTGTATTAGTGAAATTTATATGATCATGTTTATGGATGGTTATAAATATATATTTTTTAAATCACCATATATGAATTTCATTCATGAGTTCATTTGAATATTTATTTATATTGGTGTTTTTTTATAGGTAAATAGGGATATTATCCCACAATAGTGGATTTTGACCATTAATTAAAATCATATTACATTGGTGTTTAGGGGATATATCCAGTGCTAATTGACATTATAACTCTATGTTTGGGCTGGGATTGAATAGTCATGTTAGATCAGGGAATTCAAAATGGTGTCTATTTGGTCTTTTCAAGTCGGTAAGTTTTGTAAAGGATGGTATTTATTTGGTAAGAATTTAGAAAAAATATGATAAATATCATTATAGAGAGACCTATTTTTTAGTGGATTTTGAGAAGTTTCACATGATGGTTGACTAAGGATAAGTAAGTCGCTTTTATTTTTCCAAGAAATAATTGCATATATATATAGATAGGGGTATAATATGGTATTTTTCTCTATTGAATCATATAGAAAAAATCTTTGATTTGAATCGCTTTTTTAATGATTTTAGTTTTCCATTAAGATTATTCATTATATTTTTTAAATTCTTCATAAAGTTTGTCATAAATATGACATATATTGTTTTATAGATATTGTCTTCATATTATTTTTAATTATTATGGTCTAATACAATTTAATATAGATTACTATTATATGTCATTGATTTTTACTAGAATATGATAATGGGTGATAAAACATGATCTAATTTAGAAGTCTCTAAAGAACTGTATATCATTGGGTAAATGATTTATTCGGTGGGGAAATACTATTTTTTGTTATTATTTTTCTTCTATTTAGATAAGTTTTGTAATTTATATATCGTAATGATTCATATATTTTTATAAAATAATTTTAAACGATTTAAAAATATTATATTCATCAAAAATATTTATCAAAACTAAGAAATGGTATTTTTTATGTAATTTGGCTTCTCGGTGAATTTATTAGATTTGTTTCAAAAATAGTCAGGGTTGTTGTTTTGTAAATAGAAATTTGGTTAATTAGATAAGACTTATGATTAAAAAGGTATTGTTTTTAGTTTTATAATTTTTCATTATATTAATTTATCTTTTTAAAAAAGTGTAACAAAATTAATAAAATCATTCATTTTTATTAGAAAATTATATTAAAATTGTTTTGTAATAATAATTTATGAAATAATACCACTGAGAATGATTTTTTATCACTCTTAAATACATGTGAATTAATTTTCAATTGATTATTGGTGTACGATATTCTCAAAAATTATTTTAAAATATTTTTTTAGTGGAGTTAAAACGGTAGATTTGAGATTGTGAGGTTTTGAGATATATGTTTCTGGAAATTTGACAAAGTATTTTCTGTGTAAAAATAAATTAATCTATTATAAGAGTAAATTGGAACTACATAAGATTAACCTAAAATCACATCGGTTTATATTGGAGTTTTATAATTATAATCCTAATTAAACCTAAGGTATATAAGAATAAATTTGGCCTTATAGAAAACACATATGAGTAAATATATATTATATTAAAATAGCTTGAAGCTATAGAATATTGAAGTAGTGGCATGCTAGAATAACTCTGAAATATTGAATGTTAACTATCATTTTTTAAATTTTATGTAATAATATATTAAAAGTTTCGAAGGTTATATATGATTGCAATGATCTTATAGTAGATTTTATGAAGGGTGAAAAAGATTATTATTGAAGCTATAGTATTAGGAAAGATTATGTTTCAGGTTACATTAAAATAATTTATAGGTTCTTGAGGTCATGTAGGAATTAACCTTTCACATGTAAGAATAAATCAGATATTCTATTTGAGGTAACTATGTTTCTAAAAGTACACAAAATAATATTTTTTGTTCACATATTATTAATAAAAATTGAGATTAATCATAAAATCCAAATCAGAGTATTATTTTTTGTACTTCAATAAATAAATGTAAAAAATTATTAATAGATTAAGATATTATTCAAGATGATATTAATGATAATTTTTAATAAAAAAAATTACCTAAAATTTAATGCTTTTTATATCAATTTTATTATTATAGATGTGCATGTATATATATATAAATTCTATTGTGGGATTCTCAAAATCATAAAGAGAATAAGAATCCAAGATTCATGGGGAAAAATTTAATTATGAAATCATTAAATGATAATAGTGTTTTTTTGAATAATAATTTTGGTATTCACTCATCTAGAATAAAAACAAGTGTATTTCATGGATGAATTAATGAATATAAATAAAATAATTTTTAATATGAAGATCATTGTGCTATATTTACATGTGAAACATAATATTTCAAATTTTAGAATATTATCCTTGTGATTATTTTCTAGAATATAAACTAGGAGAAAGTGAGGCATCCAAAACAATAATTTATTATAATATATGATATAGTTTTTATCATAATAATTGGAAGATAATATGAAAATAACCTATAAATAATTTTTTAAAGTAGTGTAAAGAGAACATTATATATATTTAGTTCATTGGAGACTTGTGATTTCATTGGTGATCTTCATTTAGGAAACATTATTTTATGATTAGGTCTAATAAGATGGTTCTTATTTCAAATTTGTTGGCTTTAACATTATATTGAGTTTAGAGATATTCCTTTTCTCATAGATCCACCTTGATAATAAAAAGGAGTTATGTCTATGTAGAATAATAACCACTGTGCATCATAAACATAGTTATTTATATTAAATTTGAACCTCATTAACATATTTAAAGTTATATTAATTAATTTTTGTGAATAAAGTTATTTTTTTATACTTCTACGTGATAATTGAATGAGTGTGTATGATTGTATGGGAAAACGTTTAAAAACAGATTCCCCCTCCATCAATGTTGTTCATTTGTTATGTGATCTTTACAATTACTATCATATACATCATTTTATACTAAATATCTCTCTTAAAATTGAAATAAATTAATAGAACTTAGTCAATATTAAATTAATTCCATATTTTTATTGAAAGGGTTTTCATATTTTTAAGTAATGAATTATACCATATCTTCTTACACATGGAATTTATGTCTTTGAATATGTTATTCATGGTATCATAATTTTAAGTGAAGCTTCTTTATTTCAATTTTTAGATAATAAGAATATATAATGTGATAGAAAATAAATTAATTAATTTTAATAATAATTTTTATAAAAAAAATTTAGAGAAGTAATGTGATGTAAAATTACTAATTAAATCTAGATAATACTTCCTAGAAACTATAAAGTGGAAAATTAATATAGTTATAAATATTACAACATACTAAAATTCAATTTGAAGATATAATAATATAATAAGATGAGTTTGTTGATGGGTTATTTACCAAGTTCAATATAATTATTATCACCACTATAGGATATAGATAGAATCTTGAATAATAAGTGGATTTAAAGAAATTAAAGTGAAATTTCCCTAAAAATTTTGATGTCAACATATTAGATCATGAAGATTGAAATATTTATAAAATCACAGTTGATCTATTCTACAAAACATTTGTAACTTATCATATGAGAAAAATATATTCTCTAACAATTAATGTCCTTAATGAGAACTAAATTAGATACAATACTTTCAATAGATTGATAATAAAAAATTATTAGATATGTTCGGATAAATATATGAATATGAATCTTTTTGTTTTGAAATCTACATCATGATTCCTATATTCATCATAATGGAGAGAAAATTTTGGTAAGGTAAATTATCCTTAAAATGATATAATATTTGAAAATTTATTCACTTTAATGATATGTGTACATCATGGAATAAAATTAAATTGAAGATGATGAATAAACTAATAGATCCTTCAAGAATAGAAATTATATTAAGAGAAATTAGTTTCAATAAAGGTGTAAGATGAAGACGTCATCCTATTTTGTTAGAAAAAAAAATCTATATCTTGAGTAAGATATTTCAGATAGTGAAGAAGTTTGTTCTAGTGATAAAAATCTGAAATAATTACACATAAAGATACATAGATCATGGAAATGAAGAGATGGATTATTTAGAGGATGAAACATAACATTATATGGATTTTTTTATTGATGAATGGAGATTATCCTATGAATACACTATTATAATTGAGATTAAGATGTTTATAAAGGATATTGGAAGGATAAGGGATGAAAATTCACATTTCAAAGAAAATGATAATCAATTAAAATATATAAAAATTTAAAAATAATGACAACACAAAGAAAATTTGAATTTAAAAATACTAATTCTATGAAAAGGAATATCATTGAGGATATTACTTCCACCATAAATTTTAGTGATTAGGTGTTCTTAATTTTAAAAATGAAAATTATTTAATTTTAGAAGAAAAGTGATAAAATAAAGTATAATTAAAATTGTAATTTACTAGGCCATCTTGGATCATCCCTTGTGTTTTCCTGAGTCTTGGAGATATTTTTTGTGGATTTTGGTGGTGACATGTAAGCTTCAGGTAGTTGTTTTGGACTTTTAAGGGGCACCACATCTTGTAGCATGACGTTTTTGTCCATTGGGTTGATTTTGTTGTCTTGGGTGTTATCCTATGTAACATAGATTGTGTGACCATTCACTAGGGAAGGTGTGGTACATGTTATGCTAGTTTATTGGTCTTTTTTTGTTCTATGAGTAGATAAACCATGCTTATGGTGGTGTGTCACTACGAATAGCACCTCAGAGGACCTTTTATTTAAAACCTGGAAGAGTGAATCACCACATCATGACCTTTGTCATGATAAGGGTAAAATAGATAGCTACCTGACACCAAGTCATAGTTTCTAGACATCATGGACAAAAGAATGACCACCACATCTTGGACCACATTGTCTCATAGGATGTGTTGTTATTCATATCCCATTTTTAAATCTAATTGAAAAAGTGGATCTAGTGTGGGGGTTCAGATGGCTTGTGGACCAAGGGTCACTAAGGAGTTTTCATGGTATCAACATGCAATAGTTAGAGTATTTGGCCTATATTAATAAACATGAGGTTGTCTACCCATTTCATGAATTTTAGACCTTCCCTAGACTCTTAGTTAACCCCTAATCATTATCCCCTTATCTAGTATTCTACCTTGGTGGTTCAAACCCCTTGGTTCCTCTTAAACTATTTGGATTAGAATCCTTTGGATTAAAGTAACCCCTCGCATTTCCCATTCTCCCTATCTTCTCATTATCTTTTATTCTAGAGTTCAGTGTGGTAAAATTTCTATTACATTTTGGGTGTTTTTTTATGATCTCTTATTATGTATAGTATCCAGTGATGATTTCTTCGATATTGGTAGTGGTTAATCCTTGGTTATTGTGTAATTATTCATTGAGGTTCTAATCAATGTAGAGGACACTTCACCTCTCCTTATTTTAATGTAAATATGGGGATATGATGCTTTTTATTTCCTTGGGGTAGATGGTACAAACTGACTTAATAAATATATAATTAATTGTAGAAATTTAAATCAAATGGTAAGGGAGTAATCGCATTAGTATTACATGTTCTTGTGATTTATGCTTATATAGTTGAGTGTACTTACACTTTTTTAAAAATATAAATATTGTTGGGATTGATATGTTTTTTTTCTTGATTGAAATCACTACATATGAAAAAGGATAATAATATATATCTAGATAAAAAATAATTTACCAATGGGACCATGGATTTTTGTGAGAATACCCATAAATGTAATAAAGTAATTGTGATAAAACACCCTGATGAAACTAAACATAATGTGTAGTGGTTTTGATGTGTGGTCATTAAGATGTGTTTTGGTTGTCATGTGTGGTGGTTGTGTGTATGGTGGTTTAGAGGTGTGTTGTTTGTGATGTGGTGGTGGTTGATATGATTTGTTTGTTGACATTATATAGATGGGTTTTTTATGTTTGTTTGTGTGGTTTTCCCATAGCTATGGAATAAACATGAAATATTAAAATAAATAATTACATGACATAGGTTGGAATGATTATTGAACTCATATAATTAAAGTGGGAAGTGTGGTTAATTGGTTTTAATTGAACATGAAATGAAGGTTCATGTTAATAAATATGGTTAGTAGTTGGAAAATGTTGAAATGGGTTGTTTTGAAATGAAATATGGAATGTGACTTCAATGTGGGGCTTTCTTGTGTGGAGTATCATTTATGAGTGGAAACAATAATGGAGGAGTTTTTGTGACCTTGTTGTGATGTTTGAGATGTGTTTATGGTCTTAATATAAACCCCTTGGTTAGTCATTCATGTTATTTATTTATCATTTATTTTTATATGATTTTGTAAGCACCCCACCTATGTCACATGTTTACATAAACACCCAAAGGTTTTGTACTCTGATTATTTTTTCCAACATCCAGAATATTGAGGATAGATAAATAGGTTCACCCTCTTATTTTCTATCGCTTATAAGTGAGGTTCTTATTCATAGGTTATGATAGATAGAAGTTAAATGTGCATAAGTGGTGATGTTTTATGAGAGGATTAGTTGGTTTATAGTGTGGTTTGTGCATGGTAGAAGGATGGAATGAGGTTCATGTCCTTCTTTTTAATGATAACCTTTTATAATATTTATATAATTAGTTATGGTGTGATGTGGCTTCCTAGTTTTCCTTAGTTGGTATTTGATGTTATTTCCAAAGTGTCTTTAGGTGGAATTTGATGTTGTGGGCTATGTGTCTTAGGGAAGGACGTGATTTAGTTTCCAAGGTGACATCAAGCATGGTTACTATGGAAGGTATGGGGATTTTAGTATTTATACCATTATGGTGTGTGAGTGTCTAATTAGTGGCATACTTTAAAGCATTATTTGGTGAGTGTGCCATAGTGAGGATTGGATTGGTTAGTTGACCAGTTTTGGTGTGTGTTAGTTTTATAATTTTCTCACATGTGGATTAGTAAACACTTTTCACATGTATATGGGAGACCTTAGGTATGATCCTAATGAGTATATTTTTTATTCTCACCCCACATATATAAACTATATTTTAGGTTTTGGGGGGATTATAGGGACCAAGTTGATCCTTAATTGCCTAACCATTGGAGTTATTGTTGAGTTTTTTTCCTTAGGATTTCTTTTGGTATTTAGTTTATAGAATTATATTATATTTTATTACTTTATACAAGAATTTTGTGATGGAATTTGGTTATCCATTCTACTTTAGGTAAAAAAAATTGGTGTTTTTCATTTTATCTCCCAATACTACTTTTATAGTTGAAGATAATTACTTCTATATGTGACGTTTTTACACCCTTAGTAATAGTCATTGTCCTAGGGATAACTGAATATGGGACTCGAGTGTTATTATCTCTCTTCCATCATTTCCAACTGATGAGGGTACCTTTAGAGGGATCGGTCATGAAAAGGCAGAGTTATAGGTATGGGTGGAGATATAATATGGAGATATTAGTTAGGAACTCTGAGGATTACATAGGTTTGTAGGTAAAACGTTCCAGTAGAACTTTTTACATTATATAATCTAGGGATACTATTTATGAAATCAGATTTTAGGGCCACTATGATCTGACACAAGTAGGAATATTGTATCTAACTACTAACTAAGGTTGTGATTCTTGAAGGGTAAAAACCTTGGAGAGGTGCATACATCATGATTTATTGTGTTCATGTTTTAAGTGGGTCATCTATGGAAGGTTATAATTGAACTAATTTAATAAACCATAATAAAATTCAATATTTTTGTGATTTATTTGTGTGATTTTTACACTACATAGGTTCAAAAGTCCCGAATTCTATGTTTTAGAAGACCTATTGACTGTTAAAGGGTTTATTTGGCTAAGGAGGAAGATTAGTGCTAGAGGATGTTGTGTGATTTCCAATGGTATTTATTAGTGAAGTGTGAGGGTAGTTTCTTTGATCTAAATATAGATAACTAGTTAGAAGATCTTTATATCAATTTCGATCTCATTCAGAACAAGGAAGGGTATTGGGTTTCAAAAGCAATCAGTCGGACGAGGGGTGCAGTTTGTCAGTAGTGATTGTTGTATCTTTGTGAGTGAAAGGAGATGAATTTTTCTTGGGTATAATTTCAAAAGGAGTTATGAGTGGGGTTCTTATTTTCATCCATGAAGGTAGTAAATATGTTCGAACTTATTTCTCTTCAGTGGGGGATTAAATCTATTTGACTATTTGGGATCAAATTTAAGAATATTTTTCATTTCACACCTAGACTTTTTGGATAAGGATTCCCATGTGTGGGGCCTTGAGGAGGAACTCTTCACATATATTCAAAATTTAGTTACTCTATTTATGTTTTCAACATATTTTTAGTTTCAAAATTAGGCATGGTTGGTCAATAATATCCACTCATGAGGAGGCAAAATGTGATAGTGGTTCCATTAGGGTTCCTTTATGAGAATAATTGTTAGTAGTAGGTCATAGATGTTAGGGCCTTGAGGTTTCAACTAGTGGGGAATTAATCATAGGAAAATGCAACTTATTTTTCTTGTTGCATTGGTCCTGTATAATTCCCTAGAGTTCTTCGATTCATATGATTTATGTGTAGGGGTTATGGTCGCCAATAAGATCTGTACCCAAATATTTAGGGAGGAGAGTTTGGATTGGGTGGTTAAAATAAGTTTCAATAGAAATAAAGGTTTCCACTTCTTATTCATCAGTCTATGGGAGATGTATATGTTTGAGGTCATCCCCATGATTGTCCTAATCCTCATGATTCTTGGATAGAACATGGTTCTATAGGTTTCCATTGGTAGTTATGAATAGTTTTTGGACATGGACAATTTCATTCCATGGACGTACCACCACCATACATTTCATAGATCATTAAAGGTGTGTTTATTTTATTATCTACCCTTGTTTTTTTCTTATTTTATTTATTAACCTTACACTCCATTATTTCACCCACCTTAATCTATTCTTTTACACTTGAAATAGAGTGGTTTCAGGTTACCTTAATTTTTACTACACCATTTGGAGGCCAAAACTTCATGTTTGATGTGTTTCGGGAGTAGAGGTTGTTGATGGGATGAAATCAGTTGAGTGGGGATCCCTTCATTCTATGGATAAAGTCATTCTATTTCATCCTCAATATTGATTGGTTATATTATATTAATTTGGTTTCCCATTATTTTTATATGAAGGTCACATTATTATATGTTCAAGGTAGCCATATAGTTTTCATCAGTGAATGATGTTTCAAATTTTAAGTAGGGGTCTAGAGGCCCTTCTTTCCCAGATGGAAGAGTTTTCATCTAATTTAGTGAGTGTTAGGATGGTGGAGGCTCACAAATTTATCGAGTAATTATTTTATATCTTCCCCCAAGGATTTCATAACTCTTTTGGGATACATTAATAGTTAATATCATATCCAATTTCAAATAGATCCTAATCAAATTACACCTCTAAGGTTCACGATTTTAGAATTTAGAAATATGAATTGATTCATAAATATTTAATCTGGATTAGTGTGTCACTTTATGGTGCTCTAGTTTTTTTCTCAAATAATTTGCATGGTATTTTAAGTATATGTATAGACAAAATAAGATTAAATATAGTGAAATTTAATAATCTTTACCCTCTTCTGAAGATTGGTTACTCTTTCAACCAGTTTAGAGGATCTAGTTGGTTTCGAATGATCGATTTAGGACCTATATTTCATCAATTAAGGGAAAAGGAGGAATATACTCCAAATACTTATTTCCAGTGTAGGTATGTTAACATTGAGTTTCTTTTATGTCATTTGTTGTCTTTAACACACTAGTTGTGTTCATGGGGATTGAAAAAAAAATATGAGTTCATGAACTATATTTTAGTTATTTTCATCAATGACATATTAATCTAGTCGATGTTTAGGAAGGATCATTTTGATCATATCAAAGATTCATTATAGTTCCATTGACACCACGATTAATGTTAAAAAAAATTGGATTTGGGAGGGGAATTTTTTTGGGCATGTGGTTCCCCAATAGGGGGTGTCCATAGACTCATAAAATTCAAGGCAAATGCTTCTTGGGAGGCACCCTAGAATGTGGAATAGGTCTGAAATTTCCCTAGTCTCATAGACTATTACCATATGTTTGTGTCTGATTTATCATGGATTTTAGACCTATTTATAGATATATCTAGGAACCACTAGAATTTCATCTAGAATTATTAGTCTCCGGAATTGTTTGACTACATAAAGGGGAGATTGATCAGTAATATGATTCTTCGATTACTAGTAGAAGGGGTCATGATTGAGGTTTTCTATGATGCTTCACATTTGGTCTTGTAATACTTCTTGTTGTAGAAGAATGAGGCGATATCTTATGGGTCTAATAAGTCATGTCCCCTTGAGCATAATTATTCTACTAATGATATGGATCAAGCGGCAGTTGTGTTGTCACTGAATTTGGGGTGAAATTACCTCATTAGAGAATTGTATTTGCTCTTTAATAATCCTTATATCATGAGGTATGTTTTCATCTTAGTGTGACTTGAATCTGTGATAATAGAGGTGGATAGATTTACTATAAGACAATGAGATTGACATCTCCTAAACCACAAGGAAAGGGAATGTAATGTATGATACACTAAGAAATAATTTTTTAACAGATGTTTTCTAAAGTTATAGTTATGCTAAGAGGGTGATGTAATGACCCAAACATTTATAATGGAAATACCCTTTTAAAATAAATAAATACATTATCAGGAAATTAAATTATAGAAAATAGATTCATTATTGGTCATTTTGGACTGTTATAAGTTATTTACTTCTGGATTTAATAGACCATTAAGAATAATAGCTACCAATATTATAGTCGTTATATAGTATTTGTATGATTGGTTTATATTTATGGCTATGATGATTCCATATGACACATAAATAAGAAGTTATATCCTCTACCAATAGGATGGAACCCTTTGATGCCCATTTAATAGAGCTTCCAAGGGAGATAGCATAACTGGGATTTGATCTTGACCAAGACCAGGAAGAGATTTAATTACTAAAGCACAAGTGAAACTATTTGTAAGATAATTTCAAACTCATTGAGATCACATCCCAAAGTATGTTCTCTGAACCGTCCTATGAAAATAACATCAACCCACACCTTAACATTAGGGAATTCACCAATGTAATAAAGGGTTATATATATAGACCCTAACCATATGAATTTTTATATTTCTATTTTTATTAAAATAATATTTATATTTTTCTTTTATTAAATTATAATAGTTAAATAATATTTTCTAAAAACAAAATTAGATTTTGATATGATGAATCAATTATAAGGGTCATAAAACTATTTTTGTGAAAAAACTATTATTTTTCAATAAATGGTGATTATTTATTTAAAAATGTAAATTCTCATATTTAGATAATAAATTTGATAAAAAATAGTATTTTTTAAATTGGAAGATCAAAATTATCCAAGAGTTATTTTTTCATTATTTTCTGAGATAGTCGAATTTATAGGTAAAAATTAAATACGATATGATATTATGATATGTATTATGATATCATAAAATTTCAAAAGTGATGTAATAATTAAAAATATGATAATCCATTACCAAATTTTATTAATTTTATAAACCCTTAATGAATCCTCCAAAACCTATATTATATTTTAATATTTTTAAATTAAATTCATTATAAACATGACTCACTTTTCACATCACCAAGAGTATTATTTTAAAGATTTTTGTTCTTATGATTATAAAATAATGAAATTTTCACATCATTGGTATAAAAACATGTTCAAAAGATATAGTATGTTTTATGGTTTGGACTAATTTATCATATAGAGTCCAAAACCTAATTTTAGAAATTAATAAATAATT